>CM055964.1:60602500-61957500 GCA_029531755.1 Holothuria leucospilota | reverse complement strand
TTTACATCAAATATCCAACTATGTGTTATTTTCATGTCAACACGACCTTGACCGTTTTCCCTTGGCTGCAGGGAGACACAGATCTCTCATCTCAGTGTGTGTGGAACACCCTGAGGAAGCCATGCATGTTAGCACTGCTCGACTACTTGCCTCCCACCAGGACGTTAATCACAGGAGGGTAGAGGCGTCTACCCCCACTTTCCCGGTTCGACCGGCCTGCAGTGTAGAGGACGCTTTGGCGGCCTCCCTCACTGTGGGTTTGATTGAGGCCTCCGCACGAGCGCGGGCGCACGTGTTTGTCTAGTGAGACCCTCCGAGAAAATATCAGTAGAAGTACGCAATGCGGGTAGGCTAGGAAGATTTTTTTCCACCGAAGAGATCTTCCAAGATTGTAAATGCGTACGCAAACTGCAGCCTAAACAATTCGCTTGAAAAACAGTACGTTAGTTCCACTCTGCTAATATTCGGGACTTACTGTAGTTAAAGTATAAGCTTCGCCTCGCATACAAGCATTTTCGTACGTAACCGATCTCGAGGGTGTTTCATTAGAAGTTGTAACCAGCAAAAGTTGGAATTCGGCGGATGGATTAAATCGTACCAGGGAACAACAAGTTAATGTGTAATTAGAAGAGCCATAACATACCAGCAACGAAGCAGCGCTGCACATAGTTTGATTTTTATTAAGATTTGCTTTCACCGTTGTGGACTAAGACTTTTATCGTGTATACTGGCCAGGTGTTTGAGGGCTCTTCCACTGTAATAAACCAAAAAGAAATTGAAATAAAGACCAACGTAAGAGAGTATATCCCACGTACCGTCCAGACGGGCTTGTAAACAAGATTTCGGTGAAGCCTCTGAGCAGAAAGTTTACCCCAAATCGAGGTAAGGGCGGGTCACACTTCAGCGATTTTCAATTCGAAATCCGATCCGAATATTTCTAAATCGGACCAATAGTTTTTTATTCAGACTTTGTTCTAAGGATGGTCACACTATACCGATAACTGATCCTAGTTTGTCTCACGATAAACTGCTCTGCCATTATGTAACTTATACCGCTCAAAAGAGCGGTATTTGTTCGAAAAATCAATCCTATTTTGCACGCGTGTCCGGTTAAATCCTGTCTGCCGATGTGACGCCACGAAATAATTAGTTTGCATTTCATTTTTGTAGTCCTCTGATGCAAATTATATATATTTACACAGGGTGGCAAATTTTTGGCTCTTTTCGACCAGGGATGGAGAAGATTTTAACTAAAACTCACAAAAATCGGACAGTAATCCTTCTGAAATCACTATAACGTGACCTGCGATTTAACGCCGTGTCATTGTTCGGTATGTAATACGCCATGACAATTTGGTCATTCCCTCTGCGCCCTGTCTGCGCCATCATGTATCCAGAAGAGCTCACCCTTAGGTCTGGGTTGGAAAAACTATTGGGACAGCCTAAGAGAAAGATTTATGACTGAGACAACGAATAAAGCTAACTATTATCAGAACATAGGAAGAAAAAGTCGAACTCTTGCGGATAAAATACAACTATGTAGGGTCAAATGTGTTTCTACATTGACGTTTCGAGTCCACACTGTCTTATGGCTTGCACAAACATGCTCGCTTGCAATACACCGACGTACGCGCCTCTACTCCGGCCCTTCATGGCCGGGCCCCTTTGTGCCCCAGTGAAATTTTTGTTTATGAGGATAATTACACAACTTCACTTTCATAGGAATGCCCGTTTACTTTAAATACCATTGCTTCAACACTGAAAGGGGAACTTTGCTCTCCTGAATCCTCACCGAAGCGGAGCCAAACACCACACCAGGGATCATAAAGTGGTGATACCTCCAAAAATAGTATTAGAACTTGCACGAAATTTCCATTGATACGTAATACCAGAATTTTCCGCTCGCCTACAAAAGGTGTCTCAGTGGGTGCTAGCCACCTTTTTTCATTTCTATCTGAAGAAATTGGCAGTAAAAAATAATTTATATCTTGTCATAACCAACTTCAATAAATTTGTAGGGGGGCATTCCCCAAAAAACCCCCCAAAAGAAAAACCAAAAAAAAACCCCACATTTCAGGGGGGGGGCTCTCCTTTTCGGGAAATTTTTCCCCCGGCTTAGGTGGGGGGAACCCTGGATTTTCCGTCAAGTGCCGCCGGTTTAAGATTGTCAAGGGGCGGCCCGTAAAAGGCCCAGTGGAATTTGTGCCAAAGGGGAAGGGGGCCGAAAAAGCCCTGTACGGGGCAAAGTATCTGAAAGCTAGCCCGGGCCCCCCGACCATACGGGGTTTCGGCTCGGAAGCAGCGGTTATCCAAGTAAAAAATTTTGGCCGGGAAAACAATGCCTCCCAAATCGCCATGGGGGAAAATAAGGGGGCACTTCCCAGTCCTTGGACAAAGGTTTGCATCTCAAAGTTGTTTTATTATTATTTCCCTCGGAGTTGATTAGTAATTAAATCATGAACAAAAAATCATTAAAAAATTACAAACCAATATCATTGGGGGCTTGCAATGGAGGTGGGGTCGGCTGGGCCCTCCTTTTTCGATTCTCCCCCCCCGCACCGTTTGGGGGGTGCCTTTAAAGGGTCACCTCGGTGGTACAATTTGCCCAACCCCATATCAGATGTTCTTATGCAAAGGGGCTGGTGCCCCTTTCAGTTTGTCATTAAAACACACCTGGGGGGAAGGTATTTCGTTTCTCAAACTCAAAAGAATTAAAATTTCTTTGTGTGTTAGTCATGGGTTTAATTCATTTTCTTAAAAGGGGGGGCCACAATGTCAAATACCCTACAACCAATTGTGAATATGCACACCGTCGATACCGTTCACATCCAACTTTCCACCTTGTCTCCCCCCACGCCCTACCCGGGGCCCCACCCGGGGCCCCTCGACCCCCCACAGCCTCCCATCAAAAATCCATGTTCAAAAAATCGTTAGTTGGCGAGGGGGGGGGTGAGGCTTAAAAAAAAAAATGGATCCAAAATTGCTGGATTTGCCTTAATTTTTTGTTTGTGGGGGGGCCTGTTTTTTAGTGGGGCCCCATTTCCAAAAACCCCAAATTTTGCCATTTTTCTTATTGTAACGGGGGGAACAATTTCCACATGGTGTGAAAAACTTTATTGCAAAAAGGTTATTAACGGAATAGGGGGTAATTTTGTTATGAAGGAAAACGAATTTTTTTAAATCCCAAATGATTAAGTTTTTTGTTTTCCTTTCTTAAAAGATTTACTTTTTTTGTGGGAGAATAAAACTATGGGGGAACAGGTTTAACTCTTTGACCCTTACTTTTTTGGGTGCATTAGTAAATTCTTTACCCTCAGCAAAAAAAAAAATTGGTAAAAGCGCGTTGGTTCTTTCCTGGGGGCAAACTTTTAATGCTTAGGTATTCATTTTTCCTTTTATCACTTTCAATTTTTTTAAAAAAACCCTACAATCTCCTGATAAAAATATTTTCTTTTTCCTATTGTAACTGGGGCTCCTCTAACATAACGGGGCTTCCCCCCCAACCCCCCAAGTAAAACCCAGGTAACTAAAAAATGTAACAAACTTGCGTCCTACTTTAAAAATTTAAAACCTTCTGTTACAATCGCTCTCCTCCCCAACATTTAAAGGGGGAAACAAGGGGGGGGTGGGGGGACTTGATCGGTCAACCCCCAAAAAAGTATATCTTTTTTTAGTGTTGGGGGGTATTTCAAAAACAAAAAATTTCTTTCAAAGTTTGGCTGACTGGCTCCCTTTGGGATTGACCAATTCCAAGTTGTTGGAGGAAACTTTGGGGGAAAAGATGCAGGGAGTAGCCTTCACCAACCATGTTCCCCCACCCACCAAAGAGTAGGGGAACGAACGTGGGAGCTGGCCTTTTTATTCTACGAATTTTCAATGACACTTGTATTGGGCTCACCAGGGGTGGGGGGGGACAATTGGGGGGGGGAAACCCTTAAAAGGCAATAAACACCACAGTTCAGACATAGACCGTATTACTCCTGTGCCCCCCCCCCCCCCCCCCAAAAAAGGAAAAGGGGGCTTTCATTTTTTTAACAGTTTAATAGGGGGTCTAGGGGAAAAGGTGGCATAGTATGGGAGGGGGAAGAAAATTTAACCGGAAAAAACAAACCTTTGTCCATGGGAGCATGAAAATGAAAATTCCCCTTTAAACCAAGCCTCCCGTGTAGTATACCTCTGAGACCGAGCCATAGTAGACTGCACTGAGCTGAAATTGCTCGAGGCAATATTGCCAAGCACAGTGTGTGTGAGCTTTACTAGGAACACAAAAGACATTCTTGACGAACCAAAGTGAAACTGTATTGTTTGAATGAATGTCAATCAAAGTGAAGTTAGCAACTCTCTGGTTTGGAGGTTGTCATATCCCCTTTAAACCAGAATGCAAAGCATTTTATGACTTCTTTTCAAAAGATTATTCATATCACAGTAATGCATGTACACGGTGGAACAAACATTGAATATTACATTATAAGTCAGAAATCGTGGAAGAATATAATTTGAGGCCTTTCATTACAACAAAGAATAAAAAATTGCAATGGCTGCAGTACAGGATCAGATAGGCGTAGGAAGCTTTTCGAGACTGGGGGGAGGGGCTGAACCTTGTTTCGGATAGCCGTTCTGGGGGAGGGGTCTAAGGGGAGGGTTGTGTCGTAGGAACGACATAATAAGTCGTAGGAACGACACCAAAATTCTTCATGGACCTAATGGGCCACCGTAGAAAGTCCTGATTCAAAAACCTATTCGAATACACCTGGGCACGATCACATTTCGAATCTTCTACCTGTGAACTCTTTTACCCCAAAGGCTTAGACGCAATTTTCCAGTATTTGAAGAAGGAATCAAGTTTCCTGTACAACACGGGGCTAGGACAATTTCTAACTCGTCAATATGCATACTCGGTCAGGAAGCATGTTTGTAAAAAGATTTCACCTAAGCGTGTTTCTCAGCACATTGTATAGCCTATATAGACTTGGCAGGTGGACTTTGGAAGTCAAATTAACGTTTTTTGCCTTAAAAGGACCCTAAGTATGGAAACCTGACAAGAGATTTTATAAAACATTCTAGACCAGCAGAAAATGTCACCACATTACTTTTTCATACATTGGACTGGGGCTAATCTACATCATAGCATCTGTGCGGGACGACATCTCACTTTGGTTCGTGGTTGGCGTTGGGGGGGGGGGGGGCTCGAGAGGTGGAGGATGTTTGCCCTAAAATTGGCAAGTGAAGTGATCATGTCATATTTTTTCCTGAAAAATAGAGTATTTTGCCCTAAAATCTACATTTTTGCTGGATGGTCCCGTCCACTCCCCGACCACTGTCTCACTACGCCCATTTAGGTTGTGCTGTTCTGCCCGTCACCACCAGACTTATTTTGAAGGGGTAGCACTCGTTTGTAAAGAAACCTAAATTAACGGATACATCATCAGCTTGCCATGTGAAACTGAAATCATTCTTTGTTTTTCAGGTTTTTGCAAAAATGTGGGGCATGGCTCCGAATATTCCCTCCCAGATTTCTGGCCACAGGATACTTTTGGAAGCAGGCCTAAAAGCGCCTCCATAAATTTAACGTCTCTTGGTTCAGATGTGTAAACGTAAACGTTTGACTTCTTAAGAGTCGCTGACAGTATTAGCCTATATTCAATTAAAGCAGGGGTCGCGATCCTTTTGAGGGTCGCGAAAATATTTCGGAGGGTCGCGAAAAGGATTCGGGAGCGAAAAAATAATTGCCAAATTTCTCGTTAAAAAAAGCAATGGGAGTGATTCTAATCTAAGAGCCAGTGATCTGAATCGTGTCGCGGGTACTTCACACGTGACTAATCGGTCAGATGTTCCGTTCCTAAGCAACCGCGTGTGCCATACAAGGGTGGCGCCAGCGGGGGGGCGGCCAGGGGGGCCATGGCCCCCCGTCGGGGAAATTTTTCGGTTTCGTCGGGGAGCTGTTATGTATACGATAAAATATGTAGTCCCCGACAACGCCCAGTCGCCCCGACGATTTACTTAATTTTGGTCTAAATTAGGGCAAATTCTTCAATAAAACCCCAAATTTTCCAATTTTCTTCTTCAAAGCCCCATTTTTTCAAATTTTCCATGGAAAATGCCGGCAATTTTTTCAAATATTCTCCAAAACGAGCCCAAAATTTTCGACGCGCATCGCGCGCCAAAATTTTCCTTCAAACATCGTTTCGGCACTTTATTTCCTTCGTTGAGACTTTGGGTTGCTGGCCCCCCCCCCGTCGGGGAGCTTGGCCCCCCTGTCGGGGAAATCCTGGCGCCACCCCTGGTGCCATATAATAAAGTGAATTTGAGGTATTAATACTATACGCTGCAAGAGTGGACTTGAACTGAAAAATAAACTCAGTGAAAATAGTATTTGTTTTATTAACACTGCATAACCAAGTCAAATCAAACGGGCCTCTCACCGACCCGTCAATTTGAGGGCCACCAAGATTCAGGAGAAGAAAGTTGGGGCCACCAAGCAAAAAAGTTTGGAGACCCCTGAATTAAAAGGTACTAATACACCGGATATCCTAATACATGAATGGCTCTTTTAAATCATGTGGCAACAATTTTGTAACTGAATTTTTCTTTAAATTTATGCAATATAAATCCTTTGCTCGCCTTGAGAATGCCACATTTACATTCAGAAACAGTATGAAAGACACATACAATTTAACAGAGATAAGACAAGATTTGTAACATTAACTAGTTCATTTTTCAATGTAAGTTTGGGGCGATTGCTTTTTCCCTTTAAGTTAAAGACAAAAGCTAACGGACCAAATATTCATCGATTAAACCAGATTCAATCAGACCCACTATCGCCTGATGAAAACAGGTCCTATAATTACCTAGTCTTACAGGGTATAATCTTCGACACAGTCCTATTGTTTTCATTTTAGATGAAGTTTAATTGTCCCCTCCCAATCCTACCCTTTCAAAACATTCTACAGAGTTATTATTAAACACATCCCCAAACTACCTTTTCAAAACAATTCTACAGAATTATTAAATTAAACAAATTCCCAAAATTTCTGTAGTTTCATAGCTTATGAAGGAGTGTACAGCCTTTTAACGATTTCTGTAAAACTTTCTAAGGAATCTTTATCATTTGTTTTTGTTTTTGAATTTAAGAATCTTAAAGAATATGCTATCTACGAAATATCTTAAGAGCCTCTACAGGCGCGGATCTAGACATTTCGAAAAAGGGGGGGGGGGATTTTCTCCTAGATTAACGTTATGCTAATTTTCGCGTATTTGTTATTGTTGATGTGGCGAAAAGGGGGGATGAGAACGGGAAAGCCCTCTTTGGATCCGCGCCTGCTCTAAACACCTCCATAAATATCCTCAGAAACCTTGACATACAGGGTTAAATGATTTGCTGCAAAAAAGACTTCGCTACAGGAGTGTACGTCTCGGAATATGAGCACTACTCTCTCCGAATGTGCATGTGTGTGTCATCTGGATGGGAGGTTACAAGAAGTTTGACTAAGCTTAGACGGAACTGACAAACAAGTATAGCATTTTGCAATTATTGAAGAAAATTTATGTTCAAGAGTTGATCTGAGTGAAACTGTGTGTTCTGGTGTTGGAGTCGTCCTACCTCTTCGTAGGCACATGGCCACGGGGGAGCACGGGGGAACGTGCCCCACCACCCCCCCCCCCCAAAAAAAAATTTTTCAATAAGGTCTTGCACTGAAGGACTGAGGAAAAAATTTATTACGAGACTAGCATTTTTGGAATACAAATATAACCAGAACAAATGGAAAATCTCGAACCATTTTGCATCTAGAGTTCTCAAAATAGCAAAAATTTTCAGAGGGGGAGGGAGCCCCTTCCCTTAGACTTACCCTCCCCCAGGCCGGCGAAACTACAACATCGATGTGCCCCCCCCCCCCAAATTGTTTATTCTGGCTACTGGCCTGCCTCTTCGACAACCTTCCCATTTTAGGGACGGCACCTCAACTTTCTTTCAAAACGACATGAATATAAGGCTTTTAAAAGTCCAAGTCCATTTCGGTGCTACATAAAGGAACTAACAGGGGTTATTATAACCTACACTCCAGCTGTGGGTTGTATTGTTCATCATTAATGGTCAAGTTACCAATGTTTAAAAATTAGGCCTATTTGAATAAACTTTTCAAGTCCCGGTAACGCGAGGCCAAGGAAAGCAGCGCCTGGGGCTGCTGGAAGAAATCGGAAAAGTTCCTTCTAAACGCTTTTCTCAGGTATACAGCTCAGATCCCCAGAGAAAGAAAAATGCTTCATACGCCTATATGGTTGGCAGACGGTTACTTCCCCATGACAAAGGATGGGGTACCAGATTGAACTTGGCCAATGTATTGTTTACTGAGCCAACAGATCTTTCTACATTATGATTTATGAACGGGTCTGCGGGGTGAGTGGCTTCAAGTTGAAGTTCGTTTGGCTTCGTTCGAAAAGAACATACAGGCCCGGACTTGCTTACTCTCCTTTCAAAATTCCCGAAAGCTGCCGGAAAGTAAAAACTAGTACAACAACGGGAACCACACATCATAGTCGTGACCGCCTTTACTTATTTCATCCACGAGATTCTTATACATATGTTTAAATAGTTACTAACACTACAGTAACACCCATTAAGTGAACCGTCCTTAAACTAATAGAAAGTTATCCCACTCAGCTGGAACCAGAAATAGTTTTACCCACCATATCTAGATTTTTCGTTTTCAACCCATTGCCTGTAGGGCGCTACTCCTAACAAAACAAATTCAACTCACCTATAAGTTGATTCTATACCAAACCTTTCAGCAAGCCCCAAACCTAAATCTTGGATGAGCTTGAAACTTATGACCTATACTTGTGCCGAACATTTGGGAAATACTTTTTCAACTGAGGCTTCCTTCTTAGAGCGTAGCGGACGTCTGGAATACATGCTAATGTACGGTCAACGAAATGGAGACATATATAAATGCTGTCAAAAAGGCGGGCTTCCTGTTAAACAAGACACATGTCTAGACTAGTTGCGGTGCCATGACGGTAGCAAAGGGGAGATACAACTATACTAATTTATAACGGCTTTATTAATATGGTTTGGTTGTTTCATGTTAATTATTTTCAGATATGATAATACAATCAGACTAGTGATGGATGGTACGTCTTTGATTACATGTATGGTGCTTGGTCACAAATGAATTATGACATAAATAATAGGGGGTGCATTTCCGCCCCAATTGGGTTAAGAGATTCAAAAAATTATAACTCCACAACCCCTGCATCCTAGAGACTTTGTTTTAGTATCAAAAGAAAGCCTTTGAAAAGATCGTTCAAATAACATTTTTTAGGGGGTGTCTCCGCATTTTTTTTTCAAATTTGAAATGGAAGATTGTTATGATTCGAAAATTTGAAAATTTTCCCAAAAAACAGGGGAAGGGGACTTGTTGCTTCAAAAATCCTGAGGCACTGGAAAAGGGCAATCAAGCTCCCAAATTTTAGAATAAGCCGGATACTTCACTTAACATGTCCTGAGAGTTAAAGGTGGTGGGGTGAATCAACATGTGAATAAGGAGTAAAATTGTCAAAAGAGGGGATAAATTATGCACATTTTGCCCCCCCCCCCCAAAGTGTCAAATTCCATCTAAATCCAGCTCCCTCACCCTAACGCCAAGTTCTGAAAAAGGAATGTTCTTTACAGTGCAAAGTCGGCTAGTTAACTGCTCCACCGGAAGGCGCTTCAGTTCGGCGCGCAACCAACTTCGTCGGCTGAACAACCGATTTAAGAGGCAAGCCTAGGCTAAGTGGGAGGAAAGCTAGCCTGCTGTAGGCAGGCTATTGTTGAGTTTTATTAGCTACAAGTACAATTCTTAAAGGAGCTGGGCAGCCGCCAAAACAGAATGAATTCTCGACTTCTTTACGTCACATCCGGTTATGATTCTTGGCTTATCGATTTGATCCGAAACCGATGAAGCCATCCATGCATTACGTTTAGCACAGCATACAACTCACAACGTACTTATGTGTGTAGTATATTCGTGTTGCGTGTTTCAGTGCGATAAATTTAAGTAAGAGGAATTAAGATACACGACTATTTCGCTCATCATCTGTTGGAGGTTCATGGATAACATTATCCATTTTGCACTTAATTGAAACTGTCTTTTCCGATCAATGAGTTTGTTTTTAGTGGTAGACCTAGGCGCTAACGCTAAGTTAGGTTAACGTTAGCACCGTTACAAATGGAAACGATTAAAAAATGTCTGTGCCAGAAGAAAAGTAACGAACTAGAAATTCAAAAAACAAATTGTCTAATATCTTTCAAGTGGAAAATAAAAAATCTAAGAAAACACATAGGAACGATATCACTAAATTATAATGCAAAAATTATTTTAAATGAGAATTTAAAACGTATTAAGAGGAATATTTTCAATATAGGCCTCACACTGAGGGTGAACATCTCGTTTGGTATGAAGTTTTCATTTCGGAAGTACGTCACTACCCAGCCCCTTTAATATTTGCTTACCCTTCATGTATACAGCTAGCAAGGAACGTTGTCGTCTTGTCCATGCGAGGGTCTATATATATATATTATATGTATATATATATATATGTATATATATATGTATGTATATATGTATATATATATATATATATATATATATATATATATATATATATATATATATATATATATATATATATATATATATATATATATATATATATATATACAAGAGAATGTAAAGCTTGGATCACAACGATGTTTCAAAGGTGTGGTCAGCGTGCAAACTCTTGCTTCGCTCTCGGGGTACACCTTCGGTGCACTTGTGACACTCCTCCATGTCAGTCGGGGGAATCACAGGTTGTGCCTCGTACTCCGAAATCCTGCACACGCCACTGTATATTGCCGCAGGGGACGTAGCTTCCTAAGGGAGCAGAATTCCTACGGGAGTATTCTTTTGGTTTCGCCCCTTGGCTCTTCGCCAGAGTTTCGAGGGGAGTTTGGAGAAAGTAGACATTGTATGTTGCCGTTTCACATATTTCATGGGAATCTTGTTACTACATATAGACACACCGTCTCAAAGAACCATTGCAATAACAGGGCGTTACACTTTCTTATCGCTGATTGTTGTTCCTTTTAGAAGAAAAAATCTTATTTCCGTTTTCTCATATGCTTCCTATATGATAGCTATATATACCTCAGACTGTCTGAACGCATGCACAAGCACTGCACAAGGTAGACGCGAATGTATATAGGCATGTTGAAGTGACACATTTTGCGTGCAAGTAGAAACGGCTTTGGTGGGTAGGGGAATGCTTGGACGACTTGGGCGCTAAGGCCAAATGGGAAATTTGATTACGTAGCTAATACATGGAGTTACATGCAGATGAATTTTATATTTCTGTGAAAAAGAATATGAAGGAGTGTCTTACGGTCTAGGAAACTATTTTTCATGACGTTGAAACAGAGGTAATGGTTGTGAAATTATCAAAATTAATTTCGCAAAGCCGTATATTCCGGTGTCAGATTAATACTGCACGCACATTTCCAGTCATTAGTTTGCATTGTCATTTTTCAAAACATTCAGGTATGAAAAGCAAAATGTAACGGTATTCCAAAGTCAATTCAGTGCCTTGAATTACGTCCATTCAATAACCACAGACGAATGCATTGCTTAGGGAATTCTTCACATGCGTTTCTTTACCTTTGCCCTTTTCTTTACCGTGCAGATAGCACGGGATTTATATGAATGGTTTTGCTTTACCGTCAGGTAGAGAAAGAAGTATTTGTTACTTAAAATCTTTTACAACAGTTTAAAGTTTACCTTTACCCACTGCCCACAGTTAAATCATCCTTTAATTGACCATCAAATGCTTACACAAAATAATTTGTACGTTTTATCGTTTATAAAGAATTATTGTGTACATCCACAAGTCCCGTAACTGTTAATTTTCCGAGAAAAAGGGAGTGAAAAATGGTAAAACAAAAGGTAAAGCATCTGCAAGTTGGAGGGCTGTCAAAATTCACTGAACCAAAATGTGTATTTCTTAACCACCTACCCTCGCCTTTGACTTTACCCCCCTCCCCATTTATTATCGGATACAGACACTTAACTTTCCCCTGAACGCGTGAAACTAAACTGACGGGAAACGAGTTAACATTTAACTTATTGTTAAATATTACCCGTTCATAGGAATCTTGTTACTACATATAGACACACCGTCTCAAAGAACCATTGCAATAACAGGGCGTTACACTTTCTTGTCACTGATTGTTGTTCCTTTTAGAAGAAAAAAAATCTTATTTCCGTTTTCTCATATGCTTCCTATGATAGCTATATATACCTCAGACAATCCTCGACAAAAGTAAATGGAACAAATCCCCGTTCCCCCGTTCAATGTTGGGTCAAAATGGTTGAAAGCTGGAATTTGAGCACAACATTGAAGGGGGAGTGGGGGCTCTGGGAGAGTCTTTAGCGAGTGAAACTTGGCGATTTTGTTTCATTTGTTTTGTCGGGGATTGTAGGTACCCTATTGTACTCCGACCTGTGCACCAACGGCGTGTTTGTAGGTCACGGCAGAATAACAAACCAGGGTGTGGCATTGGTTGCCACTCCCTGAGCAAACAATGTCTGCCCAATGCCACTCCCTGAGCTGAATGTCTTGGCACTAGGAAGTACGATTTTCACACTTTTTGACACCCCATCTGTAAAAGTACACTTTTTTGTGAACTTTTGCACCCTTTTTACACTTACCAGAAAATCGGCATTAGCCAAGCTCCACCTTGGAATCCAGAATTATTCACAAATTTTACAGCTTTTGTTCACTTTTCACGTAATTTTCAGTACTCCCTAGTATGGTAGATGAAGCCACGGGCCAGGCAAAAATACATTTATTTTGACCCCACTGACCTACTTTTACACTTCTGCCTGTTACCAGTGGGTTATTGGTACAAACCTCAGCAAAATTTCAGCTGTCTGCAGATTTATGATGATAGGGTCATAAAGGCTTGATAAACTATCCCAGAGGATCCGTTGCTGAGCAACAACCATCCAGTAATGAAATAATTTTACTGGAAGAGCTATTTAGTGTTTGTTGTGATTGTTTTGGTTTTGCATTAAAACAAGGAGCTCAAGACGTTACTTACTGAGTTCAACTTACACAGTGTGTTTGGTCATTCACTTCAATCTTCAGCCTCAGGACTTTTAAATCTTCTGTAGGCTGAGGCTGTAAGGGGTTTTTCGTTTAGTTGATTGTCTGCGTATATTGGAGTAAAGTGATGGTAAGAAAGCAGTACTGAAGGCTACACCACTGGCTTTGTTGAACTAGTCTAGACTTAAATATATTTAACTTCAGTCATGTTAATCATTGGAAATTGTGGAATGCACATACTGGTGATATATTTATATGCGTTAGTATTTTTACAACCAGCTGACAATTGTAAGAGTTGCAGAGCTTGAGGTCACACACCCATCGAGACTGTGTTGGAAGATTTTTTCAACTTGCATTATTGGTGATATTAAATTGATGCAACACTTCGCTGCCACATGTCATTTGAAACAATGCATGGGCATACATAATAGTGGAAAGGACAACATGCAGTAGCAAAAGTAGAAACCCATTTTTATTGTATAAATAGCTTACGCTTACCCAAAGATCACCTTCACGGGTGGTGGGGGAAACGAGGGGACCTCCCTGGGAAAGGCTGCTCCCATCCTGTCGGGGAATTTTCAATTTCGTCGGGATGCCTGTAATAAGTATGATAAAATCTGCAATCCCAATGACCTTCAGTTGACCCGACAATCTGCTTGAATTTGCTATCATGGCTAGCTAGGAAGTGTAGATTCTTCAATAAAGACTCCAAATTTCCAAATTATCTTTCAATAACCTAAATTTTTCAATTCTTCTTGCATAAAAATCGAAACGTTTTTAATCTTCTTCAATAGGGTTCTTCCTCTTTCCATAATGCATCTACCTAATAAGTATGAAATTTATCCAAGCTCGCTACCTCAAGATATCGTGTTAACAAGGTTTTCAGATTTTGACCCCCAGTGACTCCAGTTGACCTTTGACTCCCAGCAAAAACAATAAGATTCTTAGTTTCAATATGGGACATCTATGTACCAAGTTTGAGAACTGTCAGAGTTTCCCTTCTTGAGATATCGTGCAGTGTCACAAACACACGTACACACACGCACATACAAGCAGACACACGCCATCATGAATGCATAGGTTGCTCTTATCATCGAAACCAAAAATTTAACTTAAAAGGCATAAGCAGTTGCCACAAACTTATTTTGAAACAATCAATCTCACAAATATCCTCTTATTTGACTTAAACTATCTTTTATGATATGTTAAAACATACAGATTGCATATTCAAGGTAAACCAAGGAGTTACTCTTTACGTGAATTTCCTTACTCAGTAAAAAGCATACTGTAACATGATTCTCGAAAACGATTCATGAAATACGATACCCAGGTACACTAATTCAAATTGCGGTGACTGCGCATTTCCTTCAAATGAAATTTCTAAGTCTTGTTCTGGAAATGTAAATTTGTTTCTTACTTATGAAATTCAAACGTAAAGAATGATATCCTCAGGATTCCGGAAAATATATCGGATTAGGGGTAAATTCGTAAGACACAGAGAGATGACAAAGGCGTAGTTTAGCCTTCCATATCTATATTCTCACTAGCTCGGTAACGTCTCTTTGGTCACAACTGAACTGTCACGGTTAATATGGAAAGTCTAGAGATATATACAGCAGGTGTAGCTTAACGAGTTTCAGGTCAAAGATCAAGTCAATAATTCATCATTGAACCTACGTGGTATTTTGTTTTATCATACTTCAAGGGTTCACCTTAAGGGTGACCGTAGCCTTTTAATAAAATAACCAAGGGATTTCAATCAAATTTTTGGAAAGGAATTTTGTACAGATAAGATGATTTCTACGTTACCTGAACGAGGTCTACCACGAAAGCAAAATGATTAAAGATAATATAACTGAATATAGTTCGTACATGAAGCGAATAATCAGTGATGGTAACATGCATATATATACAGTGGGTGATGATATTGTAAATGTTCGTGAAGTATGGATTGTAGGCGTAGTTCCCACCTTTCAATTCTAGCAGGTGATTTAGACATAGGGTTGTTGAATATTAACATTAATGGCTTATTGTCCGTAATCAAAGTGAACTTAGAACCTTGTAGGTATAATCGGCAATGTTCACATCCCCACACAATTGCAAGCCCTTCTCGCTAGGTTTGGGAATACCGCTTCTCCACTGGAGTTAGGTTCGCGGCTTGCATATGCGATCACACGTCTTGAGTCTGTTTTATCTTCGCGCTGCAACAGAATCGTGCTGATTCCGACTGGACTGAAATCCACAACTAACTCACTTTGCTTCCCAGGATCAAAATATGCCATCACATGATTGCTTATTAGTTTTTTCTTTCAGTTCCTCAAAGGCGTTTTGGTGTTGGTCAGTCCATACCCATTTAGACGAGTCAGTTCGCCAATAGGCTGGGCGATTGTTGTTAAGTCCGGGATAAAACGAGAACAGTAGTTAACCATGCCGAGAAAGCTTAGTGCATCAGTCGCGTTTTCTGGCGGAGATGTGTTTGGGATGTACGATATTTTGTGAGGTTCCGTTTGCAGTATTTCAGATTATGTTTATAAAACCAGAATGCAAAAATGAATGAGGTTTCGATGATTTAGCATATGTTTCATTCCAAAATAATACCATGTCTCATTTCTTTCAAGGTTCAAATGCTATCTTAACGCATTGGAAAAACAGGTTTGTGTTAATATGTGATTTTGGGAATTCTTGAGAAATTTTGCATCTTGACCTCTGGTGACCGCAAATGACGATCTTGGGGATCATTGAAAAATTTTGCTTTTTGACCTTTACTGACCCCAGATAACGATCTTGTGAAGGCTTGGGCAATTTTGCTTTTTCACCAAGCTGTTAAACCCGATGAAGATCTTGGAAATTCTTGGGAAATTTTTGTTTTTGACCTCAGGTGACCCCAGATGACCTTTGACCTCCACTATAAAACAATACGGTTCTTCCCCTCACCATAAAGCAACTACATATTAAGTATGAAATTTATTCAAGCTTCCTACCCTCAGATATCGTGTTGACAAAGTTTTCAGAGTTTGATTCCTTGGTGAACCCAGATGACCTTTGACCCCCACTAAAAACAAAAGGGTTTTCCTCTTACCATAAGGCTTCCACGTACTATGTATGAAATTTATCCAAGCTTCCTATCTTGAAACATCATCTTAACATGGTTTTCCAGGTGCGACCTCCGGTGACCCCAGATGACCTTTGATCTCCACCAAAAAATAGATTCTTCTCTCATCTTAAGGCATCTACATATTATCTACGGATTCAGGTTTCCTACCCTGAGATAGCTTATTAATAAAGTTTTCAGGATTTGAACCCCGATGACCCCAGATGACCTCTGACCCCACCAAAACAGTAGGGTTCTCTCTCTTACCATAATACATCTGCACATTAGGTATGAAATTTATCCAAGCTTCCTACCCTGAGATATCGTGTTAACAAGGTCTTCAGAGTTTCACCCCTGGAGTCCCTGGTGACTCCAGACGACCTTTGACCCCACCAAAAGCAATAGCGTTCTTCCTCTTACCATAAGACATCTAGATACTGAGTATAAAATTTATCCAAGCTTCCTACCTCGAGATATCATGTTAACAAGATTTTCAGAGTTTGATCCCGGTGACCCAAAATGACCTTTGACGTCCACCAAATACAATAGGGTTCTTCTTCTTACCATAACCCATCTACTTACTATGAAAATTATCCAAACTTCCTACTCTGTGATATCGTCTTAACAAGGTTTTCAGAGTTTGACCTCTGGTGACCCAGATGAGCTTTGACCCCCACCAAAACGATAGGGTTCTTGTCCTTACCACAAGATATCTACATACTACGTATGAAATTTATCCAAGCTTCCTACCTCGAGATATCGTGTTAACAAAGTTTTCAGACTTTGACCCCTGGTGACCCAAAATGACCTTCCTTTGAGCTCTACCAAAAACAATAGCATTCTTCCTCTTACCATAACGCATCTACATATACTAAGTATGAAATTATTCAAACTTCCTACCTGAGATATTGTATTTAACAAGGTTTTCAGAGTTTGGCTCCCGATGACATCAGACGACCTTTGACCTCTACCAAAAGCAATAAGGTTCTTTCTCTTACCATAACGCATCTACCTACTTCGTATGAAATTTATCCAAGTTTCCTACCCTGAGATGTCGTGTTAACAAGGTTTTCAGAGTTTGATCCCCGGTGACCCAAGATGACCTTTGACCTCCACCAAAAACAATAGGATATTTCCTCTCGATATGGGGCATCTATGTACCAAGTCTGAGAACCGTCAGTTTCCCTTCTTGATATATCGTGTTAACCAGCAAAGTGTCACAAATACACACATACTGTACTGTACACACATACTCAATGCATGGCTTTCTCTTTCATCGAAACCAATAACACTTATCCTTGTTGATAGTCAAGTTGTTTTCTCTTAGACGTTTGCACACTGCCTCCAGAGATTTATCATGGTCGCTGTGTGTTGCTCTAAAAACGAGTATATCGTGAATGAAATTGATAACTCCAGGAATATCGTGTAACACTTGTTGGAACATGGTATTTTGGAAAGTTTCGGCTGTCATCCCTTCCCTAAGGCAACATCTCCTCCAATAACATCCTATTAAAAGAGGAAAAAATCACTAATGATAATGAATATCCCTGTACATATTATCAAATCAACGCTTTAAGAAGCTTCACCAAAGATATCAGCATGTTGCATCTAAGCCACCTCACAAAGACAAAATTTCTCAAAGAGTATAATTGTCATCCCTGTCTCTTAAACAAAACCTCTTGACTTACGCCCATCCAAAGAATACGAAGAATATTACTTAATAACCAGATAATGACAGCCAGGCCTTCCATGTACCCCTCCCTCTCAACACCTTCCTCCAGGATGACACTCAATCACAGATGGAAAATGAATGGTCTCCCCAGATGTCAACTATTCAGCTATTTGTATTGGCATGTCACTTGACGTTCCGCTTAGATAGTGACATGAACTCTCCCCCTAGAAATTTCGCCTAGGCTACGGCCCTGAATTACTAAATTTTAACGTAGAGTTTGTTTTATTATTTTTGCATTAGCAATTAATTGGGGTAGTGTACATAAAAGGAATATACTGTCTATCACATGCACGGTCTGCCAGATAAATTGGTGAAGTCACATGTAATCAAGCAATGGCTGTGGTCAGGTTGTTCACACCTTGTCTTTAAGAAGTAGATCCAGAAATTGTCAGACACACACATACATAAACACGCACATACACACACACGTCATCATGAATGTACAGGCTTCTCTTTTCATCGAAACCAAAAACCAGAGGTACATCTCCAACGTCTGTAACGGCCTCGCATCAATATGGGATTTTTCAATCTAATTTGTAGCTTGATGTGCAAGGTTTAAGTAGGTATTTGCCGTTACACATTTTTCAAAACTTTTACCAATGAAGCGTGTAGCAAGCATTCATTATTGGTATAGATGGTGAATGTTAACACACTTACGACGAAAAACTTCAGAAAGTCGCTTGTTACTCTTTCACCACTTTTGCTATACCATTTAAAGAGGTCTAAACTAAACACAAATGGACTTTTGGTTAGGATATTTAGCTCTAGGAACTTCTCTTCCATTGTACAATCTGTAGAGTACACTGACTTCTCATACATTTATTCTTTACATGATGCTAATGAGGCTTACGGTGTATTCATCTCCAGGCTGAGTAGTACCTTACATGAACTTTATTTTCAAGTTTTCAAGGAAGAAGGTAAAGAATAGACCTTGGAGCATCAGAAACTCCATAAGTCATAAAAACGTTCTTTATCGTAGGTACATGCACCACCCTTCTCCTGAAAGGCATGAAATTGTCAAAGTATAGAAGTGTTCTCAATAAGATCATTAGATATGTAAAGTCTTTGTTTTACAGAACTAGACTTAATGCTAGTCAATCTTCACCCCAGAAAACTTGGTCCATGTTGAATGAACTTTTGAACAGAAAAGGAAAGGCTTTTCCTGTAATCAACGATCTTGTTTATGAAAATAAGCAATTCAGCGATAATGCAGGGCTTCAATGATAATTTTTCTACCGTCGGCAGCAAACTTAGTGAACCTATTGCAAGCAATACCGACTCTCATCAATTTATGCACACTGGAGTTCCTGATTCTCTGTTTCCCACTCCTGTCAATGTTGACGAAATCTTGAAAGAAATTCATTCCCTCATTGACTCCAAAGCCCCGGTATCGACGGAATCCCTCCCAAAGTCTTGAAGTGTGTTTCGTACGTTGTTCCCCTGTTTTGCACCACATCTTCAATCTTGTGTTTTCTACAGGTACCTACCCCGATTCACTTAAAGTTGCTACTGTCATACCCATCTACAAAAACTGCGACAAAAATCTCCCTGAAAATTATCGTCCTATCAGTTTGCTTCCTTGTATAAATAAAATGCTTAAACGAGTAATTGATAAACGTCTTGGTAAGTTCTGGG
Source organism: Holothuria leucospilota (assembly GCA_029531755.1). Lineage (NCBI taxonomy): Eukaryota > Metazoa > Echinodermata > Holothuroidea > Aspidochirotida > Holothuriidae > Holothuria > Holothuria leucospilota. Next base: position 61,937,920 of record CM055964.1, on the reverse strand, counting down.
ATGATCTTGTTTGACCATAGGTTTGGCTTCAGAAGGGACATGACACAAGCCATGCCCTTCTTGAAACCGTTTAATCTATTCGTTCCTTTCTAGACAGAAATGAAAACGTTCTTAGCCTCTATCTGGACCTCAAACTAGAAAGCCCAAAGGCTTAGTGATTCCTTGCCGAAAGGGGATGCTTTGTTACACCGAGGTTCATCCCTCAAATTTATTCTTCTGTACAACATTATTTTTTATGATGTGTTCACAAGTGGACCCCTGCTGACCTCACATGACCTTTAAACCCCACCAAAACAAGAAAAACCCCAAAAAATGAAAAAAAAAATCTTAGAAGGAATCTCTCTGTGCTTTCTCTCAACATGACAAATTTACATTTATATATAAAGAATGAAAAGTGTCAGTTATCCAAGCTTCCTAGCTCGAGATATTGTGTTTAACAAGGTTTGCAGGGTTTGACCCCTGGTGACCCGAGATGACCTTTGACATCCACCAAAAATAATAGGGCTCTTTCCCCTCACCATAAAGCATCTACATACTAAGTATAAAGTTTATCCAAGCTCCCTATCCTGCAGGGTTTGACCCCTGGTGACCCGACATGACCTTTGACCTCCACCAAAAATAATAGGGTTCTTCCCCTCACCACAAGGCTTCTACATATTCAGTATAAAATTTATTCAAACTTCCTACCTTGAGATATCATGTTAACAAGGTTTGCAGGGTTTGACCTCTGGTGACCTGAGATGTCCATTGACATCCACCAAAAATAATCGGGCCGTTTCCCCTCACCATAAAGCATCTATATACTAATTATGAAGTTTATTCAAGCTCCCTATCCTGAGATATCATGATGTTAACAAGGTTTAGAGGGTTTGATGCCCCTGATTCCAGATGACCTTTGACCTCCAACAAAACGATAGAATTCTTTGCCTTACCATAACGCACCTACATACTAAGTATGATATTTATCCAAGCTTCATACATCAAGATATCATGTTAACAAAGTTTTCAACGTTTGACGCCTGATGACCCCAAATGACCTTTGACCTCCACCAAAAACATTAACCTTCTTTCGGTTACCATAAGGCATCTACATACTAAGTATGAAATTTATCCAAGCTTCCTACCTTAAGCTATCATGTTAACAAGGTTTTCAGGATTTGACCCCGGTGACCCCAAATGACCTTTGACCTCCATAAAAACAATAGGGTTCTTTCTCTCATCATAAGGCATATACATACTACATATGAAATTTATTAATGCTTCCTACCTTGAGATATCTTGTTTACAAGGTTTTCAGGGTTTAACCCCCGGTGACCCCAAATGACCTTTGACCTCCACCAAAAACAATGGGGTTCTTTCTCTCATCATAAGGCATATACATACTACATATGAAATTAATTGATGCTTCCTACCTCGAGATACCGTGTTAACAAGGTTTTCAGATTTTGACCCCAGGTGACCCGAAATGACCTTTGACCTCCACCAAAAGCAATAGCGTTCTTACTCTTACCACAAGGCATCTACCCACTCAGTATAAAATTTATTCAAGCTTTCTGTCTTGAGATATGGTGTTAACAAGGTTTTCAGAGTTTGACCCTTGTGACCCCAGATGACCTTTGACCCCCACCAAAAACAATAGGATTCTTCCTCTCAATATGGGGCATCTATGTACCAAGTTTGAGAACTGTCACAGTTTCCCGTGTTGAGATATCGTGTTAACGAGCAGAGTGTCACAAACACACATACACACACGCATAGTTGTGGTTTACATACTGTTTGAGGACCTTATTGTTTTCTCTATTGTGTTTGCTTCCTTAACCCTAACTTTAACAATAGACTCTCTATTGCTAAACTTCTGAGGACATGGGAAATCTATTGTATTTCCTTCTAAGGACATGAAATCCATTGTTTAGGTCCTCAATCTGAATGGAAAGTAAGTGCGCACATACACACATACATACACACACGCCATCACGAATGCCTAGATTCCTCTGTCCTCGGCAAGGAATCAAAAAGCATTCCCGCTGATCATAGAATTCTGCTCCGCCAACTCTATACTTACGGTATAGTGGTAAGCCTTCGGTGTTATGTGCAGTTATCTGTCTCAAAGGAAGCAAAGTGTTCTTGTTAATGTGTTGTCTGACTGTTCTCGGTCTCATGTACCGAAGTTTTTTCGTTCAGCTCCTCGCTGCGAAAAAACCATCGGAGGGGCGGCAGCCACAGAAACGCTACGCAGGCTAGGTCTCATGTTGATACTAGAGTTCCACAGGCTCTGTTTTGGGCCCGTTACTATTTTCATGTTACTAATTTATGGTAATGACATTAAGAATGTTGTTCCCAATGAAGAACTGAGACTCTTTGCTGATGATACCAACGTGTTTGTCCATGATAAAGATTGTAACAATATTATCCCAAAAAGCCATAAATGCCCCTGGCAACATGGTTTGATGCGAACAAACTGACGCTTCGATCACATAGGTAAAACGACTTACTCTGTGTTTCATGCAAGAGTGCGGAATGAGTCACTCTTGTCCAAATACTTTCTAGTTTAGTGTTAATTTGGTTTACAAAACTGATTGTGCTAAATACTTGGGTCTTCTCGTCGATGACAAGCTATCATTTAAGCCTCACGTTGATGGTTTATGTAATGATCTTGTCAAGTACGCAGACATTTTGTACCTTCTAAGATCTGCTATTCCTCAGCCTGTATTGTTTCAGATTTTCTATTCTCTTGTTTATGTAAAGATCGCCTTTATGGTATCGAAATTTACGGCATGACCAGTACTTCCGTCCTCAGACCGATTCAAGTTTTGCAAAATAGAATTTTAAATATCATAACGTTGAAACATAGGCCCCTTTCAACTAACTTTTTTACATCAAAGACTCGTAATACTTAAAATAAGTGATATTCACTTATTTAAGATGTGTAGTTTTATTTACAAGTACGTTAACAATTTTCTACCTAATGTATTCCGTAACATTGATCACCCAAAGCGTAAATTGACTACATTCATGTGTACCAGGAATAACGACCTTTTTCCGTCACTCGGTCTTGCTTTATGTATGGTAAATTTCTTTTCAACAATTATTGCTGCAAATTATGGAATGAACTTCAAAGTGGTATTAGTAAACTTACTTCGTATCCATGCTTCAAAAATCGGGTTAAAAATTACTAAGTGGGAAAATACTAGTTCCTTTCTTCCTTCACTTGTCGGTCAAGGGCACTCTATTATCCGTATCTTTCTTCAGTTCTTCCTTCCTTCTCTTCTCTTCTATTTTTCTATAAGTTTTCTGTCTGTGTTTTGTAAGACATTTGCGTTGTAGGTTACTAGCCCGTTAAACTTTTTGTATGTTCTAGTATCCTGTTTATATTTATACTTTACCAATTGTATTTGTGTAGACGAAATAAATGAAATGAAATGAAGAAATAATATCACCTCCCTCCACCTATAGTCTCCCTCCCTCTCATTTGCCATTGCTGAAAGCTATTCTTCTGGATTTTTGTTCAAAATTAGTACAAACACGATCGTTGTAAAGTGCTCGGCGTGATACTTTACAGTATCAATTGGACCAATTGGTATAAGCATCATGTCAATGCGTCCTTTTAAATAATTACCTCTGAGCTTCCAGAAGGCCGTATGCCAATGTCTGACAGGATTGGATATCATTTGTAATGCACAATGAAGCAAAGGAAAAACTTGTTACAGTCCAAAAATGTTTTTGTCGAGTCCACGAACCCCCATAACCTATTAAGAGGCGAACCAGTCCTTTGATCAGTGTACTACAAGAATGAATTTTCGATAGCAATAATAATTAAGATTTATAACCAGGCTTATCAAAATAAGGCGCGAAATAAGAACGTTCATAACTTAACGCCTTATGAGATCCTTTCGGAGAATGTCGCTTCCAGCTCTCATATAAAAGTTTCAATGGTATGCCTTTGAGAACGACGCTTAACCCTTGCTTAAATTGCGAAAGGGAATGTACTTTTGGGAGCGACACTGTAGACCTCCTGCAAATAAGCTAAGGGAATTTAACTTGAAGGTAGCAAAACATATACCTGTAAGAAAGAGTTTCTCATGTAAACCAACATTAGCTTAGGAGAGAATACAAGGTACTGCTGCTAAAATCTCTTCAACGCAACCAGGAGTGGCGCCAGGATTTCACTCCCCGACCGTGGAGGGGGCAGCGACCAGACAGCCCCGATGCCGTCTAGGGTTGGTGAGGTGGGATTTGAAGAAAAGCTGTGTACTAGACCATGCAATTGCGGGGCATATATTTCATAAAATTTACTAAAGGCACATAGTTCCTCGCTAATTTAATGTTTTCCCCGTAATCTAAATTGTAAAATTGCAACGCGCGCTAAAATTTTGGGGGTAAGCCTATATACAGAAAAGAATTTTTACTTATTTAAAGCTTTTACAGGTCAATTCGGTCTTGTCGGGACGTAACTTACATTGTACTTTCATCCTCTAGTCACTAGCTGTACCATGCGACAGACAAAAGAGAAAATTAACTAGGTTTTGCGACATGAGATGAATTCCGACATTTACATAAATTCGTGTATTCTACTTACTAACTTATTTGAAAAGGTGGAAAGGGTTTGTTGCCTATTTAGGCCTAATTAAGCTTTAAGTAACTGAACTGAGAAAGAAATGTTTTTTAGGTTTATCGCAGAAATGACCCTTTTGAAGACCAATATAAGTATTCAGACCATGGGTGGCGACAGAAATGGCCCCTTCCCCACCTGGTGCCACCTCTGAACGCGACTGGAAACAGAGGCGACCCCCAAGACCTGTCACAATCCACGACATTAAGGCACTACGGAAAACTTTTTACAAAACGAACTTGTCATAAATATGAATGGTATCTGCTTATACCGGTCCCTCAGAGACATATTACCCAAGATCTTGCCACGGCCAAAGAGTATGCTTCTTGGTAAGTTTAAAATGCGCTACCAAGGCGAAACTCAATGGGCTTTACTAGACTTTTTGTTATTTTTCTATCATGAGACAATCTTGATTAATGACGCAGACCTTTTTAAGGATTCACTACTTATGAAGTTTGGCCTTCATATGCTGGAGCCAAAGTAACAGAAACCTGTCTACAATCGCCGCCAAAAGTAAATAAAACAAACCTAGTTCCTCCGTTTCAATGTTGGCAAGTTGCTTTAGCCACAAGTAATCACTTCAAACTAACCAAAATGGACCAACATTGATGGAGGGGATGAGGAGGAAAATGCTCGATCATGTCAGCTTGTTTCATTTGTTTGGGCGGCAAGTGTAGCCTGGTCACAGGGACCAAGCCAATAACATTAAACCCCGACACAAACTCTTGAAAAATTCCTATAAAATTTGCCCTTTCCTTCAAATATGCAAGGTTCACCTACTACCCGTATGACGTAAGATAGCACCCTAACTTAAAATTTACTGGTTCTTATGGACATTTACATTCCAAAATTTGCGACAGCGAATTGCAGCTAAAAGATGCATAATATGCATTTTTAGCTGCTTCCTTAATTACACACGCCCAAAGGGTCGAATTCTTCCTACCGGTATATACATAACTACATTACTACCTAGTCATCCCCAATATAAATATAATGCATTCGTGTCGTTGAGTCTATGAAAGCTGTCAGGTAAATTTATGTTTGCCGACTTATATGCATCCTCTTGTAGGCACAGGACTAGTGTGTGGGGACGGCGGTCAGGGAGTAACACGGTAGTCTTGAGCTTCCTATTTACCAAATTTGTTTCGAGGAACTTTTTGTCTCATTTTGAGCGGAACTCCACATGGTGCGGGGAGGTGCGTCCGCACCCCCGCACCCCCTCAGCCTACGCCCCTGACTAAACATACGTAAATTTTTAACACAAATTTTACTTCACTAAAAGTCATTACAATTATCTCTTTCTGTCCACTCGTCATCTACATCTTTCTCGTATAAACACTTTTCTTCTGTACTAGCAATATCTCCATCGCTTCACCAACATTAACTTCATCATAAGTTTCAGGTCTACCGTCAACAACCTCCACAGACCATAGGTTTAACAAATTCCTCCAAATCATCTATCTCTTGTAATCCTTCACTCCATTTCCGATCTAATGAAACGCCTTCGTCTTTATGCAACTGACTATTTTCGATCAACCAACGAGCAGCAATAACAACACTTCTAGGCCTAACATTTTCAGTATGATACAGCCGACTTATAACTAAGTTTCTTCTTAAAATTAACAGGAATTACTTGACTTTTTCAATTCTTATGGGTGAAGTTTTAATTGCTGTCATAACATCAGAAGGAATATTTACAACCTTTTCTTTAATATTCATGCAATTGACCACTTCTAGAAAGCGTAGCTAGAGTTTTTCGGGGGGGGGGGAGGGGCAAGCACCTATATTTTCCGATTTTTTTTTAAGTGTGAGCATTACTACGTTAGGAAACGTTCTGCATTCTGCAATGTAGGTTACAAACTTGATGATCTGGTGTCACAGACGGCAAATTTCCGAATTCTTCATTTCCCAGAGCAGGGGGAAACAGTCCCCTGCCCTCTGTAGCTACGCCACTGATAAAATGTGTTCGTAACGCTACCATCCTTCTTCAAGGCGATGTAGTTTCAATTCTTCTGGTATCTCATACATTTTTATGTTATTTTCTCGACTAAGCAACGGCGCTTAACCTTCTATATACCTCAAATATACCAAATCCCCACTTCCTAGTAGGAGTTCCTACCACTTTCTTCTTTTTGTTCACAAGTAGCCTACTTCCATCAGAACTGACTACTTTTATCCGAAGTACCCTTTACCTCTAGGCTCTACCATATAATTGTTCACAATAATGACACACATATGCGGGTCCATCCATTATTTTTCCCCCAAACCAACGTTGCAACTCTCTTTTGTTAACATTCGTCCGCAAATATTTTCACCCTAACTTAGCAAATTCTTCTTGCAGCCGGAAGTTCTCGGGTTCGACTCCTGGCCCGGGGTCATACCAAAGAGTAATCAAAACCACAGGTCCCGAAAGGATACTTGTGGGAGATGACCTTTTGTCCCAAAAAGTTGAAAGATGTGGAGAAACACAATCTTTACAACAAGTAATCCCAACAAGGCAGTCTATATGAGTAGTAGTGATAGTTAGCGAGCTGGTCTCGAGCAGTTCGTTGTGCGGCGTAGTGAAGTTAAAATAAGTACCCAGCTCCGAGAAAATACTATTTCAGTAACTGCAGTAACCGACCGGATGTGATTGTTTATACACATAAGGAGCTCATTGTACCTGTTATGCAAGTTTTCAAGGTACGCGACCTCTGTAGGTCATACTTTCGAAGCGAAAATTTTGATAGGAGCTCTCTGATTTACACGTACAATTTGCGTATAAAATTTTTGACTTGATCAACGCCAAAACTGAGTTCACCTTAAAAAAAATTGTATTTCTACCACATTACTTGCTTTGTGAAGCGTCTAGCACGATTCCGGTCAATTTCATTGTCGCTGTTTAGGTTGCATGCTGCGATACCCCTACCTGCATAATGACACGAACTTTAAAGAATCAGGAAGTTGCTATTGTCAAATAGCAACTTCCCTGGAAGAATGTAAGTTCGTCCACTGTGAGAAACGGGTTTTAAAAAGACATGGAAAATTCAATACAGGCTGACATACAAACATTCAGTCTTTCAAATACTTATTTTGAATTCGAAGTTATTATTTATCCGATAAACCAAATTGCAGTACTGTCTAATTGTCATAAACGTCTAAGCAGAATTATGTCTGCAGTTAAAAGCACCCCTAGCAACATAATAGCAACGACTAATTAGCAGGAAGACAGTTCTTCGACTGTAAAGTAAGGCAAAATAAAAAGAAGAAACGGCTGTAAATTCGGTAAAAAAGTAGTAAAGATCACATGCTATAAAATGTCGCAACTAAATTAGATGTATTTTTGAGCACTCAAGTCTGTGCATACTTTTCATAATGTATTCTGTGGTGTAAAAGTATCTAAATATTTACAATTCCCCTACTAGAATAATAGTAACGACTACCTTTGATATAATCGTAAAGCAGAATGAATTCCTCCATCTTCGACTTACATGCTTATGGCTTCAGTTGAGCCAAAGACAAGCACACTAAACATCCTTACAATTGCAGTCAATTACGACTTTGTACGTTATTAAACATCTGGTGACCCCAAGGCCAAGATTTACGTACCAAAAACGGCGTTCGCTTTCTGTTTGTAAAGACAATGTATCAAGCAACAGTGACTGCTCATTCGTACAAGTTTGTGATAGTCAATTTCGACTTGACAATTCCCAGTCCCTCTCAAGATTTTGCAGGTCGAGGAGAGTGACTCCAAAGATTTCCCTTTCGGGAAACCAAAAATGGATCCAACTGCCATTGTGCTTGGTGCTCAGCATAAACAATGGAGTAGGGAAAACAAGCCAGTGAGCCACAACTGGAAAAAGGCTTTAGCCGACCCGACTTACACCAAGTGGTTAGAAACTGAGCCGAAAAACCTCATCTAACTCCCCAGCAAACACAGTACGTCCAGAAAACGTTTTGGTTTGGTTCTCAGTTCGGCGGTTTCGTCTTCGTCCTAAATCACGTTTTTAGAAAGTTTTCAAAACGTCTTCCGTTCCTCAAAAACTAAACTGAACTCTACAAAAACGTTTTTAATACGTAACAAAATTACGTTTGTAAAACGTAATGTCAAACGTTATTAAAAGTTCTCTAAACGTTTTCTGAACGTTTTCATTTGAGCATATTCACGAGGATTCTCCAAAATCGTTTTAAGTACGTAAGAAAATAACGTTTGTAAAACGTAATGTTAAAATAGTGTGAAAGCGTTTTCTAGACGTTATATGAGTATATACCGTATTCACGCCCAAGAGAAAAGTCTATATCCCATAAAGCCTAATACGAATTTTCAATAGGACTCATTGATGGGGCCAAAGGGAATATATGAGACTACTTTGGAAACCCGTTGATTTCAATGGGTCATCCACATGGTCCCATAAGCTCTTTTAATTTGAAAGCTGGTTTTCTACGGGAATCAATAGGGCTTTGGTGCAACGGGATCCCATAACCTTAACGGACATGACTCAAAGTGATAAGTAAAATACCTCAGTTTTAAGTAATGAAATCGTCACTTTACTTACATAATTAGCTGTGTTAACAAAAAATTAGAGAGGGATAATATTCTCATCTCTCCTGACGTTTTCAGCTTACCCCTCCTCTAGACGTCACATAAGTTATACATATACCCTTTGCATGGTTATCATAATGAGATCAGTGTCCCTTTCCTTATGAATGGAGCTTTTCAATGTCATTTTCCCAATTTTACCCCTTTTCCCATTTCCCCTTCCCCATCACCTGAGTTCTAATCCTAGCTGGCAATTTGCTAAGCTTGTATTTTTATCCCTGGTCCCACCTCGGCATAAATTCCAGTTGAACCCAGTTGAAAATCCAACTAGGGTTCAACTGTGTTGAACCGCGGGGTCTAACGTACTGGATTCAACTGGGGACTTATAAAAGGAGGAGTTCCCTCCCTGCAAACACAGTAGGATACGTCCAAAAAACGTTCTTAAAACGTTTTTAGGACGTAGGCCCTACTGTGTTTCAGGGTAGGGGAATAGAATTGCAAGTAGCCTACCCCCAATATTTTGGAAATGCTTCTATTGACTTTTACCATTTCAAACAGTCAAGTTTCCTTCGATTGGTCTTCATTCCCATTCCTCCACCCATTTTTTCAAAAAAAAAAAAATGTCTGCCCCTGAAGATTACGGTGCCGTGTCACACTGAATGGTCACTAATATGCCCTACTATTAAAGGCTTTTTGGGCATGCCACAGTAAAAGCATACCTTTGTCTACGTTTGAATGTTGCAGGAATTTTCCTGATATTGTGGGGATTTGGGGGTTTGTGGGTGGGGGGGGGGTGGGGGGGGGGGGGGGTGGGGGGGGGGGGGGGTGGGGGGGGGGGGGGGTGGGGGGGGGGGGGGGTGGGGGGGGGGGGGGGTGGGGGGGGGGGGGGGTGGGGGGGGGGGGGGGTGGGGGGGGGGGGGGGTGGGGGGGGGGGGGGGTGGGGGGGGGGGGGGGTGGGGGGGGGGGGGGGTGGGGGGGGGGGGGGGTGGGGGGGGGGGGGGGTGGGGGGGGGGGGGGGTGGGGGGGGGGGGGGGTGGGGGGGGGGGGGGGTGGGGGGGGGGGGGGGTGGGGGGGGGGGGGGGTGGGGGGGGGGGGGGGTGGGGGGGGGGGGGGGTGGGGGGGGGGGGGGGTGGGGGGGGGGGGGGGTGGGGGGGGGGGGGGGTGGGGGGGGGGGGGGGTGGGGGTGGGAAACCCGCATATGTGTGTCATTATTGTGAACAATTATATGGTAGAGCCTAGAGGTAAAGGGCGGTACTTCGGATAAAAGTAGTCAGTGCTGATGGAGGTAGGCTACTTGTGAACAAAAAGAAGAAAGTGGTAGGAACTCCTACTAGGAAGTGGGGATTTGGTATATTTGAGGTATATAGAAGGTTAAGTGCCGTTGCTTAGTCGAGAAAATAACATAAAAATGTATGAGATACCAGAAGAATTGAAACTACATCGCCTTGAAGAAGGATGGTAGCGTTACGAACACATTTTATCAGTGGCGTAGCTACAGAGGGCAGGGGACTGTTTCCCCCTGCTCTGGGAAATGAAGAATTCGGAAATTTGCCGTCTGTGACACCAGATCATCAAGTTTGTAACCTACATTGCAGAATGCAGAACGTTTCCTAACGTAGTAATGCTCACACTTAAAAAAAAATCGGAAAATATAGGTGCTTGCCCCTCCCCCCCCCCCCGAAAAACTCTAGCTACGCTTTCTAGAAGTGGTCAATTGCATGAATATTAAAGAAAAGGTTGTAAATATTCCTTCTGATGTTATGACAGCAATTAAAACTTCACCCATAAGAATCGAAAAAGTCAAGTAATTCCTGTTAATTTTAAGAAGAAACTTAGTTATAAGTCGGCTGTATCATACTGAAAATGTTAGGCCTAGAAGTGTTGTTATTGCTGCTCGTTGGTTGATCGAATATAGTCAGTTGCATAAAGACGAAGGCGTTTCATTAGATCGGAAATGGAGTGAAGGATTACAAGAGATAGATGATTTGGAGGAATTTGTTAAACCTATGGTCTGTGGAGGTTGTTGACGGTAGACCTGAAACTTATGATGAAGTTAATGTTGGTGAAGCGATGGAGATATTGCTAGTACAGAAGAAAAGTGTTTATACGAGAAAGTTTAGAGTAAGTGATACAAAAATGCAAACTTACCCTGAGTTTGGAATCCAGGTGCATAGGTTGTGAAGGCAATAGGGCCAGATCCCCGCTACCAGGTCTCCCAGACTAAGGGTGGAGTCCTTATGGAGCAAACACTACCAATTGACTCACCCCTAGCTGAGAGACAAAGTGCAAGGGGTCTGTGCTCAGTAAGTAAAAATAGCGTGCCTAGGCCAGGGGCTGAATTCGGCTCCGCTGCTTGCCGGAGCAATATAATTTAGGCCTTAGCTTGGTAGAAGGTAGAAAATAGTATATACAATGTGCCACGAGGCTATATACAACAAGCTAGGCTCAAGGCCTAAGTCTGCCTACTCCTACAACTTACAAGTGAGCTCACTGGTAATTAAGAGAGGTGACTAGGACCTGTTTTTAATTTTCTATAATTGATAGGATATACTACAGTACAGTAAAGATTCACAAAATTATACTTAGTTGTAGAATTCCATAAAATGTGCCCTTGTTGGCCAGCACTAGACAACCAGCATGCCTTCTTCACTCCTCCAGCTCCTGAAGCCATGTGCTAAAAACTAAGCACACATAATTACATAGAGAGGCATGGTAAAGCAGTGGAAAATTCCAGCTGGCCAGCTTATGAGTGTACACTCATCAATATTCATCACCAGCTTGCTCAGGGTGCATATTGATGAGGTAAATGAATAAACATATATAAACACTTGTAAAAGTAAGGGACACTAATCTAGCTCCCCCCTAGATCACAACAAGGGAAGTGATCGATACAATGAAAACCTGATAAGTAATCAAAACTATGTTCATCATCTATGTACATATACTACAGTCAAAATCTCTTGGGCCAATGTACATGTCGTCCCGAGCGGGTTACTCTAGGCTCGGAAGTATCCATTAACCTAGTACTTTTCTTAGAAGGTTCACTTGGCTGAGTTTTTGCAGGCTTCACTGGCTTTACCGGTTGAGTTTCAGGAATGACCTCGTGACCTGAATCTGTATGGGCTACTTAAGCCTATCTACACTAACAGACTTATGTTTACCATTTACATCCAATACAAAATACTTGTCTTTCCTATCAATAACACGGTATGGTCCTGTATATGGTGGCTGTAAGGGTTTCTTAACAGCATCCACTCGAATAAAGACATATGGTGTTGTCGTTAAAGTCTTGTCTAGCTGACTGGGCCTATTGGATGTCCTAGGTGGGGACAGCCTTTAATTTAGACATTCCTGCTTCTCAGGCGATCTACGAAATTACCAGGATCTAGAGTGATGAAGTCCTCAACTGGAACTATAAATTCACAGGAAGACGCAAGGGGCAACCAAAATACTAATTCTGCTGAACTGCAAACCGAGATCATTTTTAACCGTGGAACGAATGCCTAACATAATCATCGGTAAATTTTCAGTCCATCTGTATGGTTCCGATTGAGCCTTAAAAGCAGCTTTCAAATGCCTATGGAAACGTTCTACTACCAAACCCATTTGCTGCTGGGTGATAAGCTGTAGTTCGAATATGATTGCATCCTAAGAAGATGGTAAGGTGTCTGAAAAGTGACGACTCAAATTGACTACCCCTATCAGTGGTAACTGTCGACGGAAACTCCAAACATTGCTATCCATCCACTTATAAAAGCTTTAACAACTGTTTCGGTAGTAATATGCTGACATAGGTATGGCCTCAGGCCATCTTGTAAATCGGTCCTACACATGTAAGTAAATAAGGACAAAACCGTTAGAAGGAGGCAATGGACCTACAATATCAATATGAACATGATCAAAACGAACGTCAGTTTGGCAAAGGTACCTACCGGTGTCACGGTGTGACGATGCACCTTAGCACGTTGACATTGAATACAAGATAAGGTCCATGCTCTCATGTCCTTATTAATAGATGACCAGATAAAACGCTGAGTAATAAACTTCTGAGTCGTACGCAATACCTAGGAGTGACAATGAATGTAATGAATCAAAGATAGCACACCGAAATTATTCTGGAATATAAGGACGTGGTCGACCAGTTGAAGTGTCACAGGTAATAGTACCATTTGATGTTATAAGGGCAACTCCTCAAATTTCAGACCTGATGATTGACGTAGCTTTGTAGCTCTTCATCAGACTGTTTTGAGGATGCAATCTGGTCAAAATCCACGGGAATACTACTAGGAATCTTATCCAGTTGATTAACATCAGTGCGTGAAAGTGCGTCAGCGACCACATTGTCACTACCTTAGATAAACCAAAAATCTGTAATATACTGAGAAATAAAGTCCAACTGACGTAAAACTCTAGGATAGTAACCATCAGGCATTGCCAAAAATGCATGTGTAAAAAGAGGCTTATGGTCAGTTAAAATGTAAAATTCTTGGCCTTCCAAGATATGCCGAAAGTGCTTGATTGCTAAATAGACAGCCAACAATTCGCGACCAAATGTGCTATATCTGGTCTCTGCAGACTGTAAACGTTTTGAAAAGAATGATATAGGTGTCATTACACCATTTACACTTTGCTGAAGAACAGCACCTACAGCTACGTTAGAGGCATCAGTAACTAGGCAAAGTGGAGCACCTGCCTGCGGGTATGCTAACAGAGCAGCTTTTGCTAATGCAGATTTAATTGAGTTGAAAGATGCCAACTGATCCTGGGATAATTCTATTTTCTTATGCTTACTCTTGTCTGCTAGAATATCAGTAAGTGGTTGTAAAACATCGGCACAATTAGGGATAAAACGACGATAGAAGTTAACTAACCCTAGAAACTCGCGTAACTTACGAAGTGAAGATGGTGGTGGAAAGTCCTGAATATCCTTTACTTTCTCTTCCACTGGTCGAACACCGTTACAGTCAATGTGGTGACCAAGGAATTGTAAGGATTCTACTCCAAATTGACACTTACTTGGATTAATTACCACAACCATACTCTTTCAGCCGATCAAATAATAATTGGATATGTTGGTAATGCTCATCCATATCCTTGCTGGCGACTAAAAGGTCGTCGATATAAGCATAAACAAAGTCAAAACCGTGTAAAACTTGATCGATAAACCTTTGAAAGCTTTGAGCCGAATTTCTCAGCCCAAAAGGCATACGAATTAACTCAAAAAGGCCAAAGGGAGTCGTGATTGCCGTCTTAGGAATATCAACAGGCTCAATAGGTATCTGGTGGTAGGCACGTACAAGGTCTATCTTACTAAAAATTTTCTTCCCATGTAACGACGATGTAAAATCGTGAATATGGGGAATAGGATACCTGTCTGGTATGGTTATGTTATTGAGCGCACGGTAATCACCACATGGTCTCCAATCACTGGAACTTTTCTTAGGGACCATGTGTAATGGTGACGACCAGTTGCTTTCAGAGGGTCGTATAATTCCTAGTTCCAGCATATGGTTAAAATTCAGCCTTTGCTATTTTTAACTTGTCTGGGCAAGACGTCTAGGTCGGGCACATACTGGATGTCCCTTGGTATGGATATGATGTGTAACATTGTGCTTAAGGGATGATTCCTGATAATTAGGTCTAGTTATTTCAGGTATTGACCCAATAATGCACTGAATCTGTCTTGATTGCCTGGTATGGCTAATACAGGACTTGGCGAGGTCACAGGCGATTCAAATCCCTTGACTGTTAAAGTCGTCAATTGGGTCGACAAGCCGACGATTTTTGACATCTACTAATAAAGAAAAATGTTTGAGAAAGTCGGCACCTATAATTGGCTTGGGTACTGCAGCAATGATAAAAATCCACCTAAATGAACGTCGTAACCCAAGGTTCAAAGTGACTGACTTTTCACCATAGGTAGCAATAGGTGTTTTATTTACAGCCTGTAGGGAGTAAGTACAATTTTGACTTTTCTCTACAGAGGTTGGAGGTAAAACACTAACTTCAGCACCAGTGTCTACTAAAAATTGGGTACCACTTAACTTATCGGTAATATAAAATAGACGACTTTCATTCTTGCCAGACAGACCCGTCGTCGTAGGTGACTGGCTCTTTAGTTTGCCTGCCCTGAGGAAGTAGTATTTTTAGCCTGAGTGGTTTTAGAAGGGCCACCTCCATCAGGAAATGTACAGTCTTTCTTATCGCACCTATGTGCATTAAGTCCATATCGCCAATGATAAAAACATAGGCCACAATCCTCTCGGTATGGAGAACGGCTTCTACTCCTATTCCTAAATCTGCCACGACCGTATCCGCCACGTTTAGAGCGGGGCCTACCTCTACGTTCACTCTGGCCTATATTGGTCGCTTGCAATTGATTGACCAGTGCTGACAGTTGTGCTTCTAAAGTGGAAAGCCTATGTTCTAAGCCACTAGTTGCTCCTGAAAGAGTTGGGGGTGGAGGAGCATGAGTTGTTCCAGCTACCATTGGTACGTTAGATTGCTCTATAATTCTATCGGCAATCAAGGCTAATTCCTCTAAGTTAATAGTGTCAGCTGTAGAGGCTAAAATAAGTTGTACGTTTTGAGGCATACGTTGTAGGAATAGCTGCCGTAAGATACTATCTTCTATGGTACTGTCACCTAATAATTGTTTCATCCGCCTAAGGAGTTGGGACGGTTTCTTATCTCCTAACTCTTCAGAAATTAAGAGCTTTTGCAAACGCTTCTGCTCTGACTCTGATGTTCTTTTAATGAGCTCTTGCTTAATGGTATCATATGGATGTTGTTGAGGGGGATTAATAAGTAATTCTCTTATTTCTTGCGCAAATTCTGGTGACAGAGAAGCAACAACATAGGCATATTTTGTACTCTGGGAGGTGATTCCTCTAGTTTCAAACTGGGCCTCTACCTGAGCAAACCACAAGGTTGGGTCTTTTGGCCAAAAAGGAGGTAATTTGAGGGCAAGAGCGGCCAATGACTTATCGTCTGGCTTAGTATCTGCCGTAGCGGCATCATCCTTTGACATGGTGAAAATAAATCAAGTACTAGCCTAGATATAGATATAAAGAGGGTGTGATACTGCAATTAATTACAGTATGCTACTAATATACTAAGGGTTAACCTGCAGGTGTCTAACTGCGTTTAAATCGATATGAAAGGCCTGATACATTTGTTTGTACCAGCGCTGCTTCAATTTCGATGTGGCATGTAGGCCGTCATAGAGGTGAACGAAATGGTTTCGTTTAACTTGAACGGTAGTATCACCTCGTTTCCTTTTAGCGGACTTCCTAATGGTGTTATGCCAGGACAAGGTTCTTAATTTGATACCACCCTGAGTTTGAGAGTTTAGATAAATAATTTGTTCATTAATGGTATCTAACTTCCTATCGAGTTCGTTTTGATAGGTGACCAAACTCTCCCCGTCAATGATGGGTGTGGCCAAGTTCCGACTGGCTTGAAATTTCCTAAACGACGCTGGCGGTATAGTTGTGAAGGTCACTAGGGTATTATGAGGCCGTGACGCTAGAATTGCCTCCCTAAAATGGCTCAATTCTAACAGTAGTGAGTCGGCTGTATGACTAGAGGGCTTAAGTACGGCCTTCCCTGACTCGTCCCTAATGAATGTGGTTAAATCGTTAATGCCTGCAGCTAGTCTGACTATAACTAAGTCTAAAGCTGAATAACTTTCTAGTTTTCTGATAGTAGGGTTGATTAGGCTGCAGATTTTAGCTCCACGTAGGCTATGAATGTCAACCTCAAAAGGGTAGTCAGGTGGCTTAGTATAGTTATTAAAATTATGAGCCCTAGAGTCTCCGACAAACAGGCAACGGGACTTGTTGTGACATCTACAAAGGGTTAAACCTATGCTAGGCCTAACTATGATACTAACGTAGTTACTGTATTGTATTGTGATGATAAAATTTGAAACAATCCTAGTGCACCTGGATCACGTCGGGGTCACCAGTTTAGAGTAAGTGATACGAAAATGCAAACTTACCCTGAGTTTGGAATCCAGGTGCATAGGTTGTGAAGGCAATAGGGCCAGATCCCCGCTACCAGGTCTCCCAGACTAAGGGTGGAGTCCTTATGGAGCAAACACTACCAATTGACTCACCCCTAGCTGAGAGACAAAGTGCAAGGGGTCTGTGCTCAGTAAGTAAAAATAGCGTGCCTAGGCCAGGGGCTGAATTCGGCTCCGCTGCTTGCCGGAGCAATATAATTTAGGCCTTAGCTTGGTAGAAGGTAGAAAATAGTATATACAATGTGCCACGAGGCTATATACAACAAGCTAGGCTCAAGGCCTAAGTCTGCCTACTCCTACAACTTACAAGTGAGCTCACTGGTAATTAAGAGAGGTGACTAGGACCTGTTTAATTTTTCTATAATTGATAGGATATACTACAGTACAGTAAAGATTCACAAATTATACTTAGTTGTAGAATTCCATAAAATGTGCCCTTGTTGGCCAGCACTAGACAACCAGCATGCCTTCTTCACTCCTCCAGCTCCTGAAGCCATGTGCTAAAAACTAAGCACACATAATTACATAGAGGGGCATGGTAAAGCAGTGGAAAATTCCAGCTGGCCAGCTTATGAGTGTACACTCATCAATATTCATCACCAGCTTGCTCAGGGTGCATATTGATGAGGTAAATGAATAAACATATATAAACACTTGTAAAAGTAAGGGACACTACAAAAGATGTAGATGACGAGTTGTGTTAAAAATTTACGTATGTTTAGTCAGGGGCGTAGGCTGAGGGGGTGCGGGGGTGCGGACGCACCTCCCCGCACCATGTGGAGTTCCGCTCAAAATGAGACAAAAAGTTCCTCGAAACAAATCTGGTAAATAGGAAGCTCAAGACTACCGTGTTACTCCCTGACCGCCGTCCCCACACACTAGTCCTGTACCTACAAGAGGATGCATATAAGTCGGCAAACATAAATTTACCTGACAGCTTTCATAGACTCAACGACACGAATGCATTATATTTATATTGGGGATGACTAGGTAGTAATGTAGTTATGTATATACCGGTAGGAAGAATTCGACCCTTTGGGCGTGTGTAATTGAGGAAGCAGCTAAAAATGCATATTATGCATCTTTTAGCTGCAATTCGCTGTCGCAAATTTTGGAATGTAAATGTCCATAAGAACCAGTAAATTTTAAGTTAGGGTGCTATCTTACGTCATACGGGTAGTAGGTGAACCTTCCATATTTGAAGGAAAGGGCAAATTTTATAGGAATTTTTCAAGAGTTTGTGTCGGGATTTAATGTTATTGGCTTGGTCCCTGTGACCAGGCTACACTTGCCGCCCAAACAAATGAAACAAGCTGACATGATCGAGCATTTTCCTCCTCATCCCCTCCATCAATGTTGGTCCATTTTGGTTAGTTTGAAGTGATTACTTGTGGCTAAAGCAACTTGCCAACATTGAAACGGAGGAACTAGGTTTGTTTTATTTACTTTTGGCGGCGATTGTAGACAGGTTTCTGTTACTTTGGCTCCAGCATATGAAGGCCAAACTTCTTAAGTAGTGAATCCTTAAAAAGGTCTGCGTCATTAATCAAGATTGTCTCATGATAGAAAAATAACCAAAATTCTAGTAAAGCCCATTGAGTTTCGCCTTGGTAGCGCATTTTAAACTTACCAAGAAGCATACTCTTTGGCCGTGGCAAGATCTTGGGTAATATGTCTCTGAGGGACCGGTATAAGCAGATACCATTCATATTTATGACAAGTTCGTTTTGTAAAAAGTTTTCCGTAGTGCCTTAATGTCGTGGATTGTGACAGGTCTTGGGGGTCGCCTCTGTTTCCAGTCGCGTTCAGAGGTGGCACCAGGTGGGGAAGGGGCCATTTCTGTCGCCACCCATGGTCTGAATACTTATATTGGTCTTCAAAAGGGTCATTTCTGCGATAAACCTAAAAAACATTTCTTTCTCAGTTCAGTTACTTAAAGCTTAATTAGGCCTAAATAGGCAACAAACCCTTTCCACCTTTTCAAATAAGTTAGTAAGTAGAATACACGAATTTATGTAAATGTCGGAATTCATCTCATGTCGCAAAACCTAGTTAATTTTCTCTTTTGTCTGTCGCATGGTACAGCTAGTGACTAGAGGATGAAAGTACAATATAAGTTACGTCCCGACAAGACCGAATTGACCTGTAAAAGCTTTAAATAAGTAAAAATTCTTTTCTGTATATAGGCTTACCCCCAAAATTTTAGCGCGCGTTGCAATTTTACAATTTAGATTACGGGGAAAACATTAAATTAGCGAGGAACTATGTGCCTTTAGTAAATTTTATGAAATATATGCCCCGCAATTGCATGGTCTAGTACACAGCTTTTCTTCAAATCCCACCTCACCAACCCTAGACGGCATCGGGGCTGTCGGGTCGCTGTCGGGGAGTGAAATCCTGGCGCCACTCTTGGTTGCGTTGAAGAGATTTTAGCAGCAGTACCTTGCATTCTCTCCTAAGCTAATGTTGGTTTACATGAGAAACTCTTTCTTACAGGTATATGTTTTGCTACCTTCAAGTTAAATTCCCTTAGCTTATTTGCAGGAGGTCTACAGTGTCGCTCCCAAAAATACATTCCCTTTCGCAATTTAAGCAAGGGTTAAGCGTCGTTCTCAAAGGCATACCATTGAAACTTTTATATGAGAGCTGGAAGCGACATTCTCCGAAAGGATCTCATAAGGCGTTAAGTTATGAACGTTCTTATTTCGCGCCTTATTTTGATAAGCCTGGTTATAAATCTTAATTATTATTGCTATCGAAAATTCATTCTTGTAGTACACTGATCAAAGGACTGGTTCGCCTCTTAATAGGTTATGGGGGTTCGTGGACTCGACAAAAACATTTTTGGACTGTAACAAGTTTTTCCTTTGCTTCATTGTGCATTACAAATGATATCCAATCCTGTCAGACATTGGCATACGGCCTTCTGGAAGCTCAGAGGTAATTATTTAAAAGGACGCATTGACATGATGCTTATACCAATTGGTCCAATTGATACTGTAAAGTATCACGCCGAGCACTTTACAACGATCGTGTTTGTACTAATTTTGAACAAAAATCCAGAATAATAGCTTTCAGCAATGGCAAATGAGAGGGAGGGAGACTATAGGTGGAGGGAGGTGATATTATTTCTTCATTTCATTTCATTTCATTTATTTCGTCTACACAAATACAATTGGTAAAGTATAAATATAAACAGGATACTAGAACATACAAAAAGTTTAACGGGCTAGTAACCTACAACGCAAATGTCTTACAAAACACGGACAGAAAACTTATAGAAAAATAGAAGAGAAGAGAAGGAAGGAAGAACTGAAGAAAGATACGGATAATAGAGTGCCCTTGACCGACAAGTGAAGGAAGAAAGGAACTAGTATTTTCCCACTTAGTAATTTTTAACCCGATTTTTGAAGCATGGATACGAAGTAAGTTTACTAATACCACTTTGAAGTTCATTCCATAATTTGCAGCAATAATTGTTGAAAAGAAATTTACCATACATAAAGCAAGACCGAGTGACGGAAAAAGGTCGTTATTCCTGGTACACATGAATGTAGTCAATTTACGCTTTGGGTGATCAATGTTACGGAATACATTAGGTAGAAAATTGTTAACGTACTTGTAAATAAAACTACACATCTTAAATAAGTGAATATCACTTATTTTAAGTATTACGAGTCTTTGATGTAAAAAGTTAGTTGAAAGGGGCCTATGTTTCAACGTTATGATATTTAAAATTCTATTTTGCAAAACTTGAATCGGTCTGAGGACGGAAGTACTGGTCATGCCGTAAATTTCGATACCATAAAGGCGATCTTTACATAAACAAGAGAATAGAAAATCTGAAACAATACAGGCTGAGGAATAGCAGATCTTAGAAGGTACAAAATGTCTGCGTACTTGACAAGATCATTACATAAACCATCAACGTGAGGCTTAAATGATAGCTTGTCATCGACGAGAAGACCCAAGTATTTAGCACAATCAGTTTTGTAAACCAAATTAACACTAAACTAGAAAGTATTTGGACAAGAGTGACTCATTTTACCTATGTGATCGAAGCGTCAGTTTGTTCGCATCAAACCATGTTGCCAGGGGCATTTATGGCTTTTTGGGATAATATTGTTACAATCTTTATCATGGACAAACACGTTGGTATCATCAGCAAAGAGTCTCAGTTCTTCATTGGGAACAACATTCTTAATGTCATTACCATAACACGTAACATGAAAATAGTAACCGGCCCAAAACAGAGCCTGTGGAACTCTAGTACCAACATGAGACCTAGCCTGCGTAGCGTTTCTGTACCTGTAGAAAACACAAGATTGAAGATGTGGTGCAAAACAGGGGAACAACGTACGAAACACACTTCAAGACTTTGGGAGGGATTCCGTCGATACCGGGGCTTTGGAGTCAATGAGGGAATGAATTTCTTTCAAGATTTCGTCAACATTGACAGGAGTGGGAAACAGAGAATCAGGAACTCCAGTGTGCATAAATTGATGAGAGTCGGTATTGCTTGCAATAGGTTCACTAAGTTTGCTGCCGACGGTAGAAAAATTATCAATGAAGCCCTGCATTATCGCTGAATTGCTTATTTTCATAAACAAGATCGTTGATTACAGGAAAAGCCTTTCCTTTTCTGTTCAAAAGTTCATTCAACATGGACCAAGTTTTCTGGGGTGAAGATTGACTAGCATTAAGTCTAGTTCTGTAAAACAAAGACTTTACATATCTAATGATCTTATTGAGAATACTTCTATACTTTGACAATTTCATGCCTTTCAGGAGAAGGGTGGTGCATGTACCTACGATAAAGAACGTTTTTATGACTTATGGAGTTTCTGATGCTCCAAGGTCTATTCTTTACCTTCTTCCTTGAAAACTTGAAAATAAAGTTCATGTAAGGTACTACTCAGCCTGGAGATGAATACACCGTAAGCTGTACAATGGAAGAGAAGTTCCTAGAGCTAAATATCCTAACCAAAAGTCCATTTGTGTTTAGTTTAGACCTCTTTAAATGGTATAGCAAAAGTGGTGAAAGAGTAACAAGCGACTTTCTGAAGTTTTTCGTCGTAAGTGTGTTAACATTCACCATCTATACCAATAATGAATGCTTGCTACACGCTTCATTGGTAAAAGTTTTGAGAAATGTGTAACGGCAAATACCTACTTAAACCTTGCACATCAAGCTACAAATTAGATTGAAAAATCCCATATTGATGCGAGGCCGTTACACCCGTTGGAGATGTACCTCTGGTTTTTGGTTTCGATGAAAAGAGAAGCCTGTACATTCATGGTGACGTGTGTGTGTATGTGCGTGTTTATGTATGTGTGTGTCTGACAATTTCTAGATCTACTTCTTAAAGACAAGGTGTGAACAACCTGACCACAGCCATTGCTTGATTACATGTGACTTCACCAATATATCTGGCAGACCGTGCATGTGATAGACAGTATATTCCTTTTATGTACACTACCCCAATTAATTGCTAATGCAAAAATAATAAAACAAACTCTACGTTAAAATTTAGTAATTCAGGGCCGTAGCCTAGGCGAAATTTCTAGGGGGAGAGTTCATGTCACTATCTAAGCGGAACGTCAAGTGACATGCCAATACAAATAGCTGAATAGTTGACATCTGGGGTGACCATTCATTTTCCATCTGTGATTGAGTGTCATCCTGGAGGAAGGTGTTGAGGGGGAGGGGTACATGGAAGGCCTGGCTGTCTTTGTGAGGTGGCTTAGATGCAACATGCTGATATCTTTGGTGAAGCTTCTTAAAGCGTTGATTTGATAATATGTACAGGGATATTCATTATCATTAGTGATTTTTTCCTCTTTTAATAGGATGTTATTGGAGGAGATGTTGCCTTAGGGAAGGGATGACAGCCGAAACTTTCCAAAATACCATGTTCCAACAAGTGTTACACGATATTCCTGGAGTTATCAATTTCATTCACGATATACTCGTTTTTAGAGCAACACACAGCGACCATGATAAATCTCTGGAGGCAGTGTGCAAACGTCTAAGAGAAAACAACTTGATTATCAACAAGGATAAGTGTTATTGGTTTCGATGAAAGAGAAAGCCATGCATTGAGTATGTGTGTACAGTACAGTATGTGTGTATTTGTGACACTTTGCTGGTTAACACGATATATCAAGAAGGGATCTGACGGTTCTCAGACTTGGTACATAGATGCCCCATATCGAGAGGAAATATCCTATTGTTTTTGGTGGAGGTCAAAGGTCATCTTGGGTCACCGGGGATCAAACTCTGAAAACCTTGTTAAATACAATATCTCAGGTAGGAAGTTTGAATAATTTCATACTTAGTATATGTAGATGCGTTATGGTAAGAGGAAGAATGCTATTGTTTTTGGTAGAGCTCAAAGGAAGGTCATTTTGGGTCACCAGGAGTCAAAGTCTGAAAACTTTGTTAACACGATATCTCGAGGTAGGAAGCTTGGATAAATTTCATACGTAGTATGTAGATATCTTGTGGTAAGGACAAGAACCCTATCGTTTTGGTGGGGGTCAAAGCTCATCTGGGTCACCAGAGGTCAAACTCTGAAAACCTTGTTAAGACGATATCACAGAGTAGGAAGTTTGGATAATTTTCATAGTAAGTAGATGGGTTATGGTAAGAAGAAGAACCCTATTGTATTTGGTGGACGTCAAAGGTCATTTTGGGTCACCGGGATCAAACTCTGAAAATCTTGTTAACATGATATCTCGAGGTAGGAAGCTTGGATAAATTTTATACTACTAGTATCTAGATGTCTTATGGTAAGAGGAAGAACGCTATTGCTTTTGGTGGGGTCAAAGGTCGTCTGGAGTCACCAGGGACTCCAGGGGTGAAACTCTGAAGACCTTGTTAACACGATATCTCAGGGTAGGAAGCTTGGATAAATTTCATACCTAATGTGCAGATGTATTATGGTAAGAGAGAGAACTCTACTGTTTTGGTGGGGTCAGAGGTCATCTGGGGTCATCGGGGTTCACATCCTGAAAACTTTATTAACAAGCTATCTCAGGGTAGGAAACCTGAATCCGTAGATAATATGTAGATGCCTTAAGATGAGAGAAGAATCTATTTTTTGGTGGAGATCAAAGGTCATCTGGGGTCACCGGAGGTCGCACCTGGAAAACCATGTTAAGATGATGTTTCAAGATAGGAAGCTTGGATAAATTCCATACATAGTACGTGGAAGCCTTATGGTAAGAGGAAAACCCTTTTGTTTTTAGTGGGGGTCAAAGGTCATCTGGGTTCACCAAGGAATCAAACTCTGAAAACTTTGTCAACACGATATCTGAGGGTAGGAAGCTTGAATAAATTTCATACTTAATATGTAGTTGCTTTATGGTGAGGGGAAGAACCGTATTGTTTTATAGTGGAGGTCAAAGGTCATCTGGGGTCACCTGAGGTCAAAAACAAAATTTCCCAAGAATTTCCAAGATCTTCATCGGGTTTAACAGCTTGGTGAAAAAGCAAAATTGCCCAAGCCTTCACAAGATCGTTATCTGGGGTCAGTAAAGTTCAAAAAGCAAAATTTCCCAAGAATTCCAACATCTTTATCTGGGGCCAGTAAAGGTCAAAAAGCAAAATTTTTCAATGATCCCCAAGATCGTCATTTGCGGTCACCAGAGGTCAAGATTCAAAATTTCTCAAGAATTCCCAAAATCACATATTAACACAAACCTGTTTTTCCAATGCGTTAAGATAGCATTTGAACCTTGAAAGAAATGAGACATGGTATTATTTTGGAATGAAACATATGCTAAATCATCGAAACCTCATTCATTTTTGCATTCTGGTTTTATAAACATAATCTGAAATACTGCAAACGGAACCTCACAAAATATCGTAAATCCCAAACACATCTCCGCCAGAAAACGCGACTGATGCACTAAGCTTTCTCGGCATGGTTAACTACTGTTCTCGTTTTATCCCGGACTTAACAACAATCGCCCAGCCTATTGGCGAACTGACTCGTCTAAATGAGTATGGACTGACCAACACCAAAACGCCTTTGAGGAACTGAAAGAAAAAACTAATAAGCAATCATGTGATGGCATATTTTGATCCTGGGAAGCAAAGTAAGTTAGTTGTGGATTTCAGTCCAGTCGGAATCAGCACGATTGTGTTGCAGCGCGAAGATAAAACAGACTCAAGACGTGTGATCGCATATGCAAGCCGCGAACCTAACTCCAGTGGAGAAGCGGTATTCCCAAACCTAGGGACAAGGGCTTGCAATTGTGTGGGGATGTGAACATTGCCGATTATACCTACAAGGTTTTAAGTTCACTTTGATTACGGACAATAAGCCATTAATGTTAATATTCAATAACCCTATGTATAAATCACCTGCTAGAATTGAAAGGTGGGAACTACGCCTACAATCCATACTTCACGAACATTTACAATATCATCACCCACTGTATATATATATATATATATATATATATATATATATATATATATATATATATATATATATATATATATATATAATATATATATATATATATATATATATATATATATATATAGGTTCAATGATGATAGCCAAAATAAGAAACCTAGATGTAGAGCTTGTCTCATGCTTTTTTATCGATTCCATCAGGCCCTTTTTTCAACTTTTGCTTTAGCGGTATTCTTTTGGACTTTGACGTGTAGCTTTGAGGCTATTATGGTTCATTGGTTTTCGCACTTTACTTGTTTGCAGCCTTTTCTGTGCTTTTGGGTTGTTCACGTCATTTACTTCATTATGTGGCTGTTACTTGTTAAAGGCACTGTTGTGCCGAAAATTTGTATTAAACTTCCTGATTCGGAAATATATTATTGCGTTGTTCAATATATGTTTCACTGAAGGCTTATATATATATATATATATATATATATATATATATATATATATATATATATATATATATATATATATATATATATATATATATGCATGTTACCATCACTGATTATTCGCTTCATGTACGAACTATATTCAGTTATATTATCTTTAATCATTTTGCTTTCGTGGTAGACCTCGTTCAGGTAACGTAGAAACCTCATCTTATCTGTACAAAATTCCTTTCCAAAAATTTAATTGAAATCCCTTGGTTATTTTATTAAAAGGGCTACGGTCACCCTTAAGGTGAACCCTTGAAGTATGATAAAACAAAATACCCGTAGGTCCAATGATGAATTATTGACTTGATCTTTGACCTGAAACTCGTTAAGCTACACCTGCTGTATATATCTCTAGACTTTCCATATTAGCCGTGACAGTTCAGTTGTGACCAAAGAGACGTTACCGAGCTAGTGAGAATATAGATATGGAAGGCTAAACTACGCCTTTGTCATCTATCTGAGTCTTACGAAAATACCACTAAACCGATATAATTTCCGGAATCATGAGGATATCAATCTTTACGTTTGAATTTCATGAGAAAGAAACAAATTGACATTCCAGAACAAGACTTAGAAATTTCATTTGAAGGAAATCCGCAGTCACCGCAATTTGAATTAGTGTACCTGGGTATCGTATTTCATGAATCGTTTTCGAGAATCATGTTACAGTATGCTTTTTACTGAGTAAGGAAATTCACGTAAAGAGTAACTCCTTGGTTTACCTTGAATATGCAATCTGTATGTTTTAACATATCATAAAAGATAGTTTAAGTCAAATAAGAGGATATTTGTGAGATTGATTGTTTCAAAATAAGTTTGTGGCAACTGCTTATGCCTTTTAAGTTAAATTTTTGGTTTCGATGATAAGAGCAACCTATACATTCATGATGGCGTGTGTCTGCTTGTATGTGCGCAGGGGCGGATCCAGGATTTTTGAAAAGGGGGGGCCGAAGTTGTTCGACCTGTGATTGACGGTACTATACCATCTAAGCGGAGCGCCACCATCAGTTGGCGCGGAGCGTACAAGAAAATTTTTGACAAAATAGACCTCCCAGATCGCCGGAAATAGCACTTTCCATATCTTATTTTTGCATTTTCTGCTTCATATAATTTCATGTCTCAACTCTCAACACATTAATTTTTCCACAAGTTATTAACAGAAAAAAGTTATCATAGGCACAGTGCCTTACTACAATGCATCCTGTTCAAGGTGTCTAATCAGATCTTTAGTAGTCATGTTCTAACTTGGTGAATATTGAGGGACTTCCTTGAGAAATTTGTGACCCATATCTTAGTTCGACTTGATGCCAGGACTCAGGTACCTTGCATTGACATGTGGGCGTAAATGTACGTTTTATCTGCCTAATTTCTTGCTTTGTGTGGAATCCGTGAGAAAGTGAAAATTACCCAGAATGCACGCGACTTGGCAGCCCTGTCATTGTTTTGGGGGTACGTCCAGGCAGTGTAATGATGGTATTATTGTAGGCCTTACATAGTATCAAAACTGAATGACCAAATTGTAATGTTTCCGACCACTATATTTCTAAATAAAATTTTGCTGGTGACGTGCACTGTAGGCCAATCCTAACGTCTTTCAGAGAAAAATCGAGGGATTTATTAACTGACAGAACAGCATTAGGCCATTTAGTTTTGTCATTGATTATGGTTATACTTGTTGATTTCTGATTTTTACTTAATTTATAATTCCTCATTTTTCCCCTTAGAAATTTATTTATGGAGGGAACTCCCCTCACTGAAAATTTTAGGGAGGGGACGTGTCCTCCTGCCCCGTTCTCCCGCTACCGCTGCCAGTGCGTAGCATACCAGGAAATTTGGGTAAAAACACATCCCAGATAGCCGGAAAAGACACTTTTTAAGGCCTTGTGATTCCCATGATTTTCCATTTTAATTCTCATGCAGTGGCGTAGCTAGGATTTTTTGTTTGGGGCGGGACTCCCGTTTACTATCTAAGCGGAGCGCCACCATGAGTTGGCGCGGAGCGTACCAAGAAAATTTGAGATTTTAATACATCCCAGATCGCCGGAAATGACACTTGCCAGGCTTGATAGCAGCCATCAAGAAGTGCAATTTTTGTGAACAAAATGTAAAGTTTGGTTTTATTTTATTACACATTTCTGTGAGGACGGATCAGCTCAGCTGGCTGGGACTTTTTGGTCCAAGGGTTGCAACTTTGAATCCCGTTGACTCAGGGGCGTACCCAGGATTTCCCGCACCCGCGGGGGGGGGGGGATGCAGTATGTTGTGTGAACGCCGGCCTGGGGGAGGGGTCTAAGGGGAGGGGGTGTCCCCCTCCCCCTTTGAATGCTCGCCCCACATGTGGGGAAGACTCTTAACTTTAGTGACAAATGTGTGTTTTTCTGACGTCCGTCAAACCCACGTCTCCACCCTTAATAAGGTAGACTTTGGTCCTGCATGTACAGATGCACAACGTAAATAGTTTTTAAATGAAAATTCCTGGCTCTTCCACTACTAATATTTCCTCCAGTTGCTTTCACAGTGGTTTGCAACACTGGCGGCACTACGGGGACATATCCCTCCATATTGCCTGTCCCCCGCTTTCTCCAACTAAATCTGGTACTTTAAAAATATAGGCTAATCGTTTGTATAAGAAAAAGCCTCCTATGTAAGGTATATGACTCTTTACTTCCAAACTGTCTTGAAAAAGCAGTATTTCATCGGGGCACTTTGCGCCCACCCGTCACTGTGGGAGAAGCCTACATGGCTTATGATGAATTACAACTTCACGTCGGGTGGCTAACCGAATCAGCAATTTAAAGACAATTTGTTGTATTATGAAAGGCCAGTTCGGATGGAAATACCGTAGATTGCTGTTGGGAAAAAAACACCTTACTTTGACCTCGCCAGGGTTCGAACCTCAAACATGCCGGTTGCTAAGCCCGATCGCTTCAAATGCCACCGTCTTTATCCAACCGGCCATAAGCCCCCCCCCCCCCGAAATATCCAAAGTACCTGGAGGGAGAGTATTGTCTGAGGGGTAATAGTGACGGGAAGTAAGTATCCTGGTGAGAATTGTCCAGGGGGCTGTACAGTCACGGCATTCAGGGCCTGATCGGGGCCTCACAGGGAAAATTTGGGAACTTGAAGGAGCCCTTTTTTGTGATTTTCTGGGTTCTGGGAGCCTTAAAATCAGAATTAGGACAAAGAGATCTCCTGCACATTTATCAGCAGTAAATAAGAAAAAGGGTGACTGATGCCGTGACACTACTCCTGGTTTAAGGGCAGAAAATTCTGCTTGTAAGTACTACAGAAATTGTTGTGCAAGTACATATGCTCTTTACTATGTTCCCTGGTGTACCTGGCTCTGGAGCAAGATTCTCCTTGAAACTTGTAATCCACCGGCATTTAAAGTAAACTGGCATTAGCCTATGAGATGGAGCTATTTAAGTATCCTCATATGTTGGTGGATACGCGTTAAAATAAGCAACAAAAATCACAATCTTAACAGCACTGGCTAAACAAGCGGGTGGGCTGGCTGGACAATGTCCACGGCAGACGCTTCAAATGAGGCGGGTATTTTGGGTCGAAAACACTTAAAAATCATAAGATCGGCAAAAAATTCTCAAAAAATCGTAACTCTGCCTACCGTCTAACCACCCAGTACAGACTCGAAAGGAATCACGTAACTAACTATCAACAACTGCAGAACTACTTTGGAAAGCCCAGGCAAGAATGAGATATGGGATTGAACCCGGATCTGGTGCGTGCAGGGTCTCAGTCTTACCCCGTACCTCCCATGGAGATTGGAGGGCTCTAAGGAATATGTGTTTATGATACCACTGGTTTGGGGACCCTCGGTGTCTCTTGTCCATGGGCCCCGAGGGTCTTGCTACGCCGCTGCTTAACAGTTTTCGAACATAGAATTGGACCACAGATAATCGATGTTATAGAAGTGTATTGAATAGACCCTTTTCCAAATGGCAATTGCAATGGATTGTGGGATAGAGTTCGGGTAAGCGATGTTGTTGTCAATGGCATTTTGCTGTGGCAAAAAATGATGCACACCAAAATTCTATCCCACAATCCTTTGTAATTCCTATTGGGAAAAGAGTCTATGGGGAGGATTCCCCATTGAATGGGGATGTATTTTATTGCTCCTGTTTATAATTGTTTACATTTATATTGGAATGAATAAATAAAATAAAATCACTGCTGTAGTGGTCCCATATAACTAATAAAAAGGGCAACAACAATTAATTTTGAATATATTTCCCATTAGGGTACTGTAGTGCCTCACAAAAATAGATACGGGGGAAGCGTTCCGTAAACATGAAGGTTTGAGAAGAAATTGTTCAAGTAAAGCCCTCTAACTGATAAGGCGACAGTGGGTCCAGGTGTCAAAATCGGTGTATAAACGGTGTGCCGTGCATAAATTTTTAGTACCTAAAATTTCACTGAGGGGCATACGAGGGGCAGCAAAAAATTAGGGGCACATGCCCTGCTGCCCACCCTCCACCTCGGCGACGCCACTGCCAACACCACACTTATTCCGCATATATAACACCTCTGTCTGCTTGTGAGATATGGCCCGCCGTGTAACCGCTTATGGAGGGAGATTCGTACCGTAACTTCGCAACTTACACGACGCAATAGAAGACACAAAGGCCTCGACCGGAATGGAATAGTGGTATATTTCGTACGCAAAGAGCCAAGGCTCACGCCACCTCCGGATTCCGTGAAAACTACAGCAGAATAGAAAAATACAAATACGCACAAATACATATATCGCAACTCAATGTCGCAAATTTAGCAATTTTACCATACAAAAGTATACAAGTTACCACATTCTAACATTTCACAAAGTTGTAGAAAAGGTATAATACACACGCAAAGAAACATGTATACAAATTATCACATTCCAAACGTTTCGCAAAGTACGACATACTGTGCACGCAAAGTAAACGAACCTACAACATTTCACCTAAGAAACCATTACACAAATCGCAACTAACAAAAACACAGCTAAAGTCCCTAAATAAGGGAAATAATAACATCAAAAAGTACCTCTTTGGGCTTCTTAAAATACAAGTTCCTTCACCATAAGGCAAACGAGTAGGCGGTAGGCCTACATACTGCAGGGGGGGGGGGGGTGAACACGTAGCCAGCTAGCAATAAATTACAATGGGGCTAGATATGCCAAGACATGAATATACAGGTGTTGGTCAGCTAGCATCCAGGCAAAAAGGGCGTGGGACATGTTTACAAAATTCTTTTTATAGTGACCAATTGACCTGGACAAACCCATTCCTAAGAGAGTACAAAACACTAGTATGGAGTGCCAATTACAAAAACAGGTAAATTAAGACACATAGCATTGCACACAGGGCTCACTTCTTTACACGCCTTTCGTATAAAATGTTTATGCAATGGTATGGAATGATATCCATACAAGACTACCTGCTTCTTTCATATTACATAACCTTATCCGATGTCTTATGAACACACTTCAATTAGGTTTACTAGCAAACTCGAACCAGGTATCACTTTAAAAACTATCCGTACAGAATTTTACACTGTCTTGTTAAGATGCAACAATTATGTCCTGCCAGCAAGATACTCCCATTAAAAAGTACATAAGTCAACGACCGTCTGATCCCATGTGCCGTACGTAAGTTACTCCAATTTCTGTATCTTTCAAAATAATATTTTAACATTTTCGTACGACACGACCTGACGTTTTTATTGATAGACTTGTCAAGACTTTTTCTTTCAGGTCATAATTTGAACGATTTTCTTCCTCCACAATTCTTCCTGCTCAGACAGCAAATGTAAATTTCATGTTCGTACATAACTCTACTTCTTTTTAAGAGAAGTTCCGTCTGCGAGCTTTCTCCTGGCCACTGCTCGCGAAAACATGGATCTATACTTCCAGCTTCAACTTAACTGCTGTTCGGTTCTCGAAAGAGACAGCATGACGCAATATTTGCACACAAACTCACTGCGTCATCCAGCATATTTCGGGGATGCGTGTCTTTCAAGGGGGTGGCGCCATGGACGTGAACAGGTGGGGAACAGGGGAACATGTCCCCCCCCCCCGCTTTTGAAAGTGGGGGATATCACATCGTTTGTCTCCATTTTTCCGGAGCCCCTAAGCGGGCCCCGGATCCCTCGTTTCTTGGGCTTCGCGATTTTCACGTGAATTATTTTCGTCGAAGGTTATGCCCCCTCCCCCACCCAGTTTTGAGATGCCGCTGACGCTCATGGTTGTGCTTATTAAATACACAGAAAATGGAATGGGAAACCAGTGCCATCTGAAGGATTTTAAGGTTGGGGGAGGAGGATAAATCATCCGCCTTCAGAGTTTTTAGTATTTACTAAGGTAATCTTGGACGTTTCAAGACCTACAACAAAACCTAGAAACTGAAAGTTATTGGGAGGCTGTTGCCCTTCAGCTCCCACCCCCACCCCCGTTTCCAAAGCCTGGAAAAAAACCTAATCGCACTTGGACTAGTACGTGATTTCGTCACAGTCCTAACAGACTAATCGCCTATAAGTTTGCCCATATACACACACAAGACAATCGTCTGCTTACAACACTTATTGACCTATCACCCACCTTGAGAAAAGGTTTTGACCGTAAGCCCTAGGGCTGAATTGTTATCTCTTTTTGTATGGTCCCTTGATTGCATACGCGCACGAACCGCGAGCTAGTTGGGGGAGCCTGTAGATTAACCCAACGCTATGGACATTCCAGACAGTTCCGACCTCTACAGCAGGTACTAAGCTGTGGTTGGTTAAAGAGGATGACTGGGCTCCCTTCCGTTTGTTACTGATGGATGTTTCAGCATCGTTAGCTAGTTATCTATCAAATTTGGCAAGACAGGCGTCTCTGTGGTCCTCCCCAGAAAACTTTGTGTAAGTACTGTTAGATGTAGTTTAATGGTATCCAGCAATCGAAATACGTACATACAGTTTGTAGTGTAGCTTGGGGATCTCTGTAAAAAGTACCTGAAGTTGTGGCTAAAATGGGACTGCTGACGCTTTTGTATTTATTTCTTTACAGAAATAATGTTTGTTAATTCCTCTTTAAGTTAAACAACGGCATTTACTAATGTATACATGAGTATAAACTGCTTCGTTGTCAATTGGCGAACAGCGACATCACCCGGGTAACAGCAACACGCTGTATAAATTATCCAGCTGTGTTTACCAGCATCCTACACACCTCTTTATTAGGTGTATGATTGTTTTTACTCTTTTCTGTCTGGGAGGATTCCTCTGTCAAATTGTAGCTACTTAAAGGGAAACGCCGCGTCCCCCCCCCCCCCCCTATTTGAATAGTGACCCGTCATCCTAATTCAGGAATTTTTGGCTCCTATCTATCATGCAATATTTTTGTTACTTATTTGTTAAATTCATGCAGAATAACAGCTTAGTTTATCCTCAAAGCTCACTCTGGTATAGGGTCCTCGATGAGCCATTTGGCTTCCTGACCCTCAAACGTTACTTAAACTCAACATTCAAATGCTTTACAGAAACAACGAAAGGTACTTGTGAGCGAAGTAAGTGTCCTGACAATTGTGAGATTTTGATTTAGCTGATTTTGAAAATAAACTTGGGGCGACTGCTTTCCCTCTTTAAAGGTCCAAGCTAGTCCTCGGGTTCGATGCCTTTGTAAGAAGCTAGTGAAGTATTTCGCCAGACTTGACATTACTAAGTTCAGCATCTCTCATAGCGTAGTCAGTGAGTGGAATAGTCTGTCTGAGGGGTAGTTAATGAGCTGGGTAGTGGCGTACTTTCGAAATGAAAACATCATACGAAACAAAATGTTTACCCTCAGTGTGAGGCTAATATTCTACCTCACCATTACATTTCACTCCGTAATTACATGAGATTGCATAATCGGATAAAGCTTCAGTGCGTGATCAGGATCCGAAGAGAACGGATGCAAGCTGCAGTCCGCTCTCTCCTCGGTTGAGTTCATCTCAAAAGCTTTAGTTCCCCGCTAGTACAGTACAGGCATTCAAGTAGTTGCTAGCATTCCTCGTAATACGTTTTAAATTCTCATTTAAAATAATTTTTGCAATGTAATTTAGTGATATCGTTCCTATATGTTTTCTTAGATTTTTGATTTTCCACTTGCAAGATATTAGACAATTTGTTTTTTGAATTTCTAGTTCGTTACCTTTTCTTCTGGCACAGACATTTTTTAATCGTTTCCATTTGTAACGGTTCTGATCGATAGCAGTGCCAGTGTTTCCACTCTTCCCGAAATTACCCGAAATTCGGGAAATCTGCATGCTCTTCGGGAAATTTTCGGGAAGGGGGATAATTTCAGGAAATTTCGGGAAATCTGGAAATTGAAGGAAAAATTTCTTATCTTGAAATTCGAGAGAATATTTTCCTCTGTTCTTCGATTTCATATTTTGTATCGAGTTTATATTCCTGGGTAAAGCAGCTTTGTATTGAAAATTTTACCACTGAAGTAACATAAAAGAAGCGTTATTGAAAGTTGCAGGAAATACCCAGCCGATTTCAGGAAATTTTGGTTTCTATTTCAGGAAAAATGAATCTACAGTGTGGAAGCACTGAGCAGTGCTAACGTTAGCCTAACTTAGGGTAGCGTTAGCGCCTAGGTCTACCACGAAAAACAAACTCATTGATCGAAAAAAACTGTTTCAATTATCTGCAAAATTGAAAATGTTGTCCATGAACCTCCAGCAGATGATGAGCGAAATAAGCGTGTGTCTTAATTCCTCTAAAGTTAAATTTATTGCACTGAAACACGCAACGCGAATATGCTACACTCGTACGTACGTTGCGAGTTGTATACGCACAATGCATGGATGGCTTCATCAGTTTCGGATCAAATCGATAAACCAAGAATCAAAACCGGATGTGACGTAACGAAGTCGGAGGGTCCGAGAATTTATTCTGTTTTGGCGGCTACCCAGTTCCTTTAACTCCAACTCAGTTCACTGCTGCAACGATGTTATAACACTGGCATGTTCTACCGTGAATACATTAGAATCTGATTGTACCGGACACCGCTTGGTGTTGGTTTGGTTATTTTTGAACTTCATGGCATCTTGTGGGGCTTCAGAGTTACTTCTCTTTTACTTGTGATGCAGCGTAGAGCGGTGCGGTGCGATGCAATACGATGCGATGCAATGGAATGCTTTGCTATGTTATGTGTGTCCCCGATATTGGTCGTTACTATAAAAGTCAACCTCTGAAGGAATGATGAGATGTTCACAGTTACGGATGTTAAACATGCTTTTTGCCTTTTATTATTTTCATTATTATATGCTCATACATAACAATTACATATCAAAATAAGAAAATTAGGAATATTGAAATTAATAAGGAGTAATGAAACAAAAAATAAAATGGTTGTATCGGCGGCAACTTACATCATGCATTATAAATAGAATCCTCTTGATGGTAAAGTAATACCCCAAGTAAGATTAACCTCTACCAGTCCAAGAGGTGCTTGCAGTTGAGGTCAAAGGTCAAATATCTGATTCTGCAATGACTCAACATTAAAGACTCAATATTCTGCAATGCTGCCTTCATATGGAAGTCAATAAAAAGGTTTTTTATCAAGTTGAAAAATTCATAACCACTAGGAGACAATAGTAGGCTACATCAACATAAAGATTGACCAACCCCCCTCCCATTGACAAAATGGACACAGAGCTAACGAGTGGCACTTGGAGATACTCCGATACCCAGAAATGGTACAGAAGTTTGAATGTCCATTGTCTGATACTTCATAAGTTACAATACCTGCAAACAGAGATGAACAAGCCAGGGGGTTGGGGGCTGCAGAACCCTCCCCCTCGATTTTTGGCAAAACCTATTTGTTAGGCAGATAAAAAACTCGGGAAAATTTCTCCTGTAACAAAGGCTTTCCTCGGCAAAATGCAAAATCAGCTCTGCCACCAACTTCCTCCCCCCCCCCCTCTGGAAATATCCCATATGCCTAAGGCTACATAGGTATTTTTACTGACTTCTCTGTATCTGGCATCAATCTATTAGACATTTAGACCATCCAGCATTTATTGTTTCACATTTCTATCTATGGTCCTTGTGAATGCAAATGTCATAAACAAACCGTCTGCACTTGAGTGATGACCATGAGGACAACAAGTCTTTAACTTGCTGATGTGGAGTGAAAATGTCCA
This sequence comes from Holothuria leucospilota, assembly GCA_029531755.1. NCBI lineage: Eukaryota > Metazoa > Echinodermata > Holothuroidea > Aspidochirotida > Holothuriidae > Holothuria > Holothuria leucospilota. The sequence goes on along the minus strand of CM055964.1, from coordinate 61,901,686 downwards.
ATACTACACTGTAGATTTGAAATCCTTGACTGAACCAGGAAGTTAAAAGTATACCTTTGACTTATCACACCATAGAATGTTGAGGTATGAGGTAAGAAGTAAAGAATGCCATGCATGTTGCCATACTTTTCTTGAGGTTCTGGATTTCTTTTGGGAGACAGAACTGAGCAGCAGGACAGAAAAGGTTGGTGGTATTGTACTAGAATTAAGGATACTAGTCATACTGGAGGAAATGATTATCAAATACCACCCAAAACAAGAACTGACCAAAGCATTTTAACCAAACATATTCTATTTAGGCAAGATCTGAAAATAAAATATTGAAGTACCTACACAAGGTAGCTCCCAGAAATCCCTCGTTCACTTCGGTGAGGCATTATGTAAAAACACTGCAGCTGCCACAGCCAAATGAACAGCTACTTCAGCCAAGCTATTACAGCTATGCATCTATATTTTGTTATTGTAAACATCACAATAGAAGGATTACTTTAATCATGCTATTGTAATAAATGTAGCAACGAAGCATGAAACTTGCAGCAGCTGCAGCTTAGCTGTGGAAACTGCAACTTGGCTGTGGAAGCTGCAGCTCAGCTGTGGCAGCTGCAGCTTTGCTGAGGCAGCTGCAGCCTAGCTGTGGCAACTGCAGCCTAGCTGAGGCAGCTGCAGCTTAGCTGTGGCAGCTGCAGCTTAACCGAGGCAGCTGCAGCTTAGCTGTGGCAGCTGCAGCTTTGTTGAGGCAGCTGTAGCCTAGCTGAGGCAGCTGCAGCTTAGCTGTGGCAGCTGCAGCTTTGCTGAGGCAGCTGCAGCTTAGCTGTGGCAGATGCAGCCTAGCTGTAGCAGCTGCAGCCTGAGGTTTTTACACCCAACAGAGATGAACAATCACTTAACTCATACTACAGTCATACTAAAAATACACCAATGCTTTCCACCACCAAAATATAAATCACGTAAGGCGTTTAGTGTCTTTAGTTCATTCACTATCTTAAAGAATTTTACCCTTTCACATATGAAAATACTTCCTAAACTTACATTGAAAACAATGAGACACTATCACTACCCTGTCCTAAAATTCCTGGCCAGCATCTCAAAAACCTTATTCCAGTTACCCACACTTTTAAAGATGTGAGAATCATATTTTTTTATGAAAGACCACATAAAATCTGGTTTACATAAATTTTTTCTTAATTTTAAATTTTTCTTCTGTTCTTAATGGAGAAAACATCCCTTCACAAAAATCTCCAAATATCTGGGGACAAACTTAAGCTTTCCATGCAATGTTAAATGTGATTTGTCTCATATATTTAATTTATGACATGAAAGCTAACCGCAGCTAAGCTATGCATAAAGAGGTAGGTTTCATAATAAAGCTAGTTTTTGTCACATTGTGCCCCTCGGCTTGTTAGAGAAGCTGATATGTTGGCGAGAGGGAATTATGGGTATTGTACCTCCTTAGTGCCTCTTGTTCATCTTATTCTTCACTGAGATCCCAAGCTGAAGATAGTTTTTAGGCACACTGTAGGTCAATTTTCACTGAACACATAGCCTTTTACAACATTCCCAATAAAGCTAGATTGTAAATGGAAATCTACAAAAATACATTCATATAAATTGTCAAAGTGGTCACACGATTAAATATCACATACTATTAAAAGCATACATCCCCCCATACATCCTCAATACTCCCATACCATTTGACTATCACAGACAAAGAAGATAAGGTTGGCTTGGGATCATGAGCAAGTTTTCCTTCCAATTTTTGATACCCCCTCCCCCCCCCCTTACCACACCATTGAGATATATGTGTCAATTTTACACAGAATAACAAATATCTGTAGCATTGGGTGTAAGTTCTTAAAGTTACCTAAAGACAACATGAGCAACAACATCCCAACAGTGTATGCTGGGATTCCCCCCCCCCCCACCTGACTGAAATGTGAAACACTGAACTGTTTCTTTAAGGTGCTCAAATTTGATGAGAGCCTCATGCAAAACTTTAACATGGGCAGTTTTCTTCCTCTCATTCCCCCCCCCCATAACATTTACCAACCTCATCCACCCCTACCCCTAATATCAACATCAACATCAAAAGTGTTCATAACATGCATAGGTTTGAACATACTGCTGCAGGTGTTCGATGAGCAAAAGAGGATTCACCAGTCTACTTAGGGCCAAAATAATCCTTACAGGGGATGTTGACCTCCAATGGATGCCAGCCACTTACTAAAATTTTTCACACACCCTCCTATCATATCCCCCTTCTCTCCAACCCAACAGCATTTATGCTACTGGCTAGTTTTGAAAAGTTTACTGAAACTTATGAGCAGAATTTGTAAACTATCAATCATATTCTTCATTTTCCAAAGGTGCTTTCTATAAAACTCCAACACAAATCCTCAGTTTCTCCATGTTTTCACCGTTTTTGTGTTACCCTCACACAATAAAAGCAAAACAGTAAATTTTCGAAGTGATATTCAAAAGACGTCATCCCTTTCAGTCAATTTTCACAAAATGAACTTTTCTAACAAAAGTAAATAAAAAGAAAAAAATATGTTTGAATGAGCTTGCCAGTCTGATATACAAATATTTACAAGATATGATAAAATTCAAACCGTCAATCTTATTCTTTGCAAAAGACTTTTTCCAAACATTTTTTTTTACACAATATTTATTCTATTATCACTTAATTCACCACTGACAAATGTTTCACAACTCTTAAGAATGGCCACAACGAGACACCTTGTTACTGATTTCACTTCCCCAATATCAACATAACCATAACAAACCTGATACCTCACTCCACCCCTCACCCCTTCCCCGTCCTACCACCCAACCATCAATTAACCCTCCCCTTTTATATTAATAAACCAAATTTTTGAAGGTCTAAGATCTACTTCTTCCCACATTGCAGTTTTGTAAGGACTCCATTTTTACAAATCCAGTTCAGTTGTAATTCTCAGTAAAGGCCTGTGTACAGCCTGTCACCAACAGCTCCCTTTACAGGGTCCTTCCTACAACCTACTAAAAATCTGGGTTATTTGAACAGCACAGTGCTGTTTGGAACTGGTTTTTTTTACTTACCCCAAAGTTAGGACCTACAGTATACAAATTAACTACCATAACTTTTCCTTTCCAAATCTTATGAAAACATCGCAGTTCTGTTTATTCAATGAAAACTTTTGTAAAGGGTCAAAAATGTTAAATAAAATAAACTTTGTCAACTTCCTAGAATTTTCTGTACAGCTATAGAAGGAAACGCGGAATGCTATGACGTAAAGACAAAGTGTTACGTAAAACAAAACATTAGATTCCTGTAGTTCCTATGTTATCCAAAAGGCAAGTTGCCTTCCAGCACAACAATCGAACAGTAATGTAATACGATAGTTTATTAGCACATGGTCAGTCCATCGATCATCACACTATTCAACAGGTCATAGTTAGAACTGTTTGCAGTGGGAACAACTACACACAGGCCTTTACTGAGGACTAGTTCAGTTTATGATGTGCCTACTATCGTACTGCATGTCGATATCGGTTACCTTATCATGTGTAAAACCCTACTTTTATGTGCCTAATAGGTTTCTCACCAGCTTCAAATGCCTCACTGAGTTGTGATCAGAATAAATCTCCTACCTTGGTGGACCTGACACTTATGTTTAATTGACCAACAGGGATTGAACACTGCAGGGCATTTCTCTTAAAAAAGTGAAATCAGATTATTGTTGTAACAGTGTAGGGGAATGTACACACTTAGTTTGAGTTATGAATGTTACAAAAATATGGATAAGCTCATGTTGCCATGGTAACAACTTCAAAGATTACTGCCCAAAAATTATGATGTCATTTTGAGAAGAGATGAGGTGGATGGTGCACAACCAGAAGGTAGGGTGTAGAAGCAATGACTAATGTAAAACAATGTCCACCAACAGGAATTTACACGTTACTGAATTTGAACGGCACTTACAGACAGTGCAGTAGTGAAGTGCGCCACAGATTGTAAGCTCACGAATACAAGACATTCATCACAATTCCATGGATACGAGGAAGTTTCCTACCATATTTGAAAACTTTCTTGTCACATTTCACCAGAAAAAACTGACAGTTTGGGGAAAAATATGAGGTTCATACCAAATGAAAGAACACTGACCAATTGTTTTTACCAACAAATGGTGATCTTGCAGGGCTGTAGTCTGTTGCTCAGGTTTGTGGAGGGGGAATTAATTATGTTTGAAGGGACCATAATGAGGCTCCATCTTACTTGCCTTCAACTGAAATAACAACTTTAAAAAATTTGCAAAGGATACAACCAAAAGTGGGGGAGGATTTGCCCCCACCTGCTTGTCTGAGGCCAGTGACCTGCTGGCTACTCTTTAAGGATATGAACTGCATGTGAGAGAAAGACATAGAAGACTGCATGTGTCAGTTAACAGTCCATCAAGAATACCACACAAAAAAATCTGGATGAAGTGGCAAATATAAAATCCTTTCAAATTACTACTTTAGCAAAATCTTTTAAAATCTCCCAACCTTCCAACCATTTGAAAAATCAGCCCAATATAGTCAATTCATTTCTCCTTCTGTAGAAGTAACTTGTATCGTCATCAGAGTGGTTAATTTTTCATTTGTGTGTCACATTTTCTTTGTTATCAAACAGACAGTTTTTTCATTACCAGACTTTCCTTATTCCCATCTCATCCCTCTTAGCCATTCACTTTCCTACCCCTTCTCCCAAGCAACCCCTTACCCATCCCCCTTCCCACTCAAACCACTAAACGTACCAAACAAAGACCATTCACCATCCTTGGAATACACTTTGGCTTTAAGATGTAAAGGAGATGTGGGAATTTAAAATCCCAGCTTAAAAACTTTCTTAATTTTAAAGTTACAAAAATTTCACAGAACCATAAAATGTTTCACTTCACATGACATACAATACTGCAACAGTATCTGTCGGCAAAAAGGGGGGGTTGGCCAAGTTCTTGCCAGCTCTGAAAAGTCTGGAAAAGACTCTGTATATGTGTGAAACACATCCTTGTCTGTCAGGGGGTATCCCTATCCCTGATGAAATCTTGGGCTCTTGTCATTTCAGGACGCTACAGTGTCCCTTGCCTGTTGCATCTTTGCATTCCAGACCACTGAGTTGAGATAATTTACTGGTGAGGTTTGCTAACAGCACTTGCTCTTTCTCTTCTCCTTCTTACTGTTGAGGCTCACCGTTTGGGCATCATTTTTGTCTTTTAACTTGGCAGCACTTTCTTTCTTTTGCTGTAAAACTAACTTTGTGATGGAGTTGAACATCTGGAATAAATGGAGAAAGTATGTAATAATTAGTATGACTCTAATAATAATTCTGGTGTTGAAGGGGGATATTTGTAATGCTTAGCAACCACTACAATGGAAAAAACTAATGAATTTCCCATATTAATTTCACAAGAAGTAGCAAACCAACTCAAAAATGCACATCAAATTTGAAACAGGGTTCCCAGAATTTTATAAAAAAGAAAATTCCTTGATTTTATTTCAGAGTTTCCCTGCATGTATTCTCAAAATTTCAGGATGGTTATTTAAACTCTCTCTTGTTTGACATGCATTCCCACCCTGGATCTACTGTTTGGACACAGGACAAAATGAAACAGGCTTACCATCTTCTTTCTAGGGCAATTAAATTTCCTGACTGTTCCCAAATTTGAAAATTTTCTCAAATTCCCAACTTTTCCCTGACTGGAAAAAGAGACTCTAACTTTCCAGATTTTCCCAGGATGGCTGAGAACCAGGCACACCATCAAGTTCCCATAAAATTTTTTTTTTTTCAACTATGAAAAAATATTTGAGGTCATAAAGTATTATTTCCTGAATGCACCTTAACATATCTTGCCAACTCAAAATATCTCTTTCCCACCCAGAAGCTACCCTACCCCCTTCTAAATGTTGTCCTTATGGGCCTCTCTCTTTTGTCTTGAAGGGCAGTTAATTTGTGATGCTTACAAATCATAAGGAGGAAGCTTATAAAGCTGCCTATGTACTAAATCACTTCACACCAGATGGCTAACCAACTGAGCAATGTAGATCAAAACTGGAATCCTTTACTTGGAAGGTCAAAGCAGACAGACAAAGAGCCTGAGCAAAAAGCCAGCTGGTCAATTTTCAAGTTTGGAGGGGCAGACTTTTTGGTTGAACCAGCGAGGGTGGGGGGGAGGGGTGAAAGTATTTGCATGGAGTCATTGGTCATAGCAACCTGTACTTAAAATTCACAAAACTCCTCTGGTTTCAGAGTGTGAGCTCTAATACCTTCCTCCTTTTGATGTAATCTGCCTGCAATAACCATCTGCTCCAGGGAAAGGGGGAGACAGCACCTTTGTAGATCAAATAAAACATTGTGTGAAACCAACCCATGGAAGTAGGAAAATTTGGGGGCACAATTAAAATCCATAAGGCATTGTCCCCCATCCCCTGCCCATGGCTAGAAAGATGTCTACTACTGCTAAATAACCTTACTTGAACCTGGTGATGTAATTACCCAGAACCTAGTTGCAGGGCATAAATGGTGCAAATGTATGGCTGTTGTGGAATTCATCCTGCTACTACTTCTGTTTTAAGCACCCATTTCCCCTGTAAACAACTACAACCATGGGCTGGTACTTTCAAGAGTTTTCCCTTGTCCCACATGAACACAGACCACAAGTATGCAGACATATTTTAATGCTAATATATACATCATTATTAACATCATTATCCAACACAAAATGTACCCATGCCTAGAAACACAACCATTATGATATTTATCTTTTTAAGTTTTACACTTTTCTTCCTCTAAATGTATTTTATGACTCTGATTTATAAATGTTTCATTTATACTGGAATAAATTAAATAAAATGAAATAAAATGAAAACTGAAATAAATGAAATGCCTTGTATAATAACCAGGATTCTAGCTGGGCTGTTAGTGTCAGCTAATGCTGTATCCCAACACAGTGCAGAAAGCTGTTGTCTTCTAGTAGGGGTCCAATGGTGAGGCTGAAGGCCACCTCCGGTATCTCCTCTGTAACCTTGCTGGCCTCCTAAAATTTTATACTTTTCCGTAAAATTCTTTTATCTTATTTGAAATATGAACACTCTGACAAGTCTACATCAGGTTTTCGTTAAATTCTGTGCCAGTCTGCATACTTGGGCCTCTGCAAACTGAAAATTTACAAGGACCACCTGTTCTACAATGTGAGTTCTGGTTGCTCCCGACCTGTGGGTACCACCCTAACTAAACCCCTGATAACAACTACAACTTCTCTTACTTCTTCTACATTGATATTTTCTTTTGCACTTGTCTCAAACAGTTCAATACCCATCTGCTCGGCGAAGCTCTTGGCGTCTTCTGTAACTACCATCTTCCTTTCTGGACAGTCGTTTTTATTTCCAACTATGAAAGAGAGAAATCAAAAAGGACTTACTAACAAAAGAAAACATTCTGCAGGTGGAATTTTAAAGTAACTTTAAAGTTGCTATTGCAACATTCCAAACATATTTATAGGAGCTCTTGGGTGTCTCAATTAACTCACAACTGGTGACTGAAATTTGACATTAATCAAAACAATACCTTCAAATATATGCCAATCTGATTGGTCAATCATGGCTTGGGCAGATTAGTGAAATGTATGTAGTAAAGCCAATTGTATAGAGGGAGTACATCACAATATTATAATCACACAAAGAATACAGCTTATAGCAATTGATCTTAGTACATGCTGGCTTTCATAGGGAGATGCAGTAGACAGGTACAGTATTTCAGTGGGTGGGGTGGGGGTAGGGGCTTCAATTTAAATTCAATGGGATGATTTTAACTGTAAAGGACAAGTCACTGGCTGTTTATTATGCATTCATCCCAAAGCTCTTTTAAAATAACACCAATCTGGTCCCTTGATATACCAATTTTGTATTTTAAACTACAAATTTAACCTTTTAAACTACAACTTTGGGACCATTTAACATTTGTCAGCTTTCTTTGCCTGATACTCATTTAATGTTCACATGATTCAAGCATTTATTGTCCAATGAACAACCTCACATAGAAACAAATGCAAAGCTTTTAGGAAATTCTAGCTATGTAATGGGACCCGTGGGTCAAAAATCCAACTTGGGGATACTGCATGAGCCTTTAATAACAGCAATATGAAATTTCAATTAAGCTTAAAGTGTGCAACCTTGTTAAGACAAATGTTGGATGCATAAGGGCAGAAGTAGGGATATGATGAATGCACACTATTTTTTGTACTTGTATATATTTTTTTTATTTTTGCTGGACAGCTTGCAGTTTTAAGCGCAGTTCTCACTAATCATTTCCAAACAAGGTACAAGGTTTCAAAATCAGTCTATAAGAGATGCCAAGTTGCTGGAATAAAGAGGAACAACCCCCAAGATTTTATGCCAAACCCCAAGATGTTTTGCCACCCCCATGGTTTTATGCCAACTGAGATATCACATGCCTTATGAGGACCATCAAGGCAGTATGTGAGAGACAGAATAAATAGATAGAGAAGCCCTTGGTGTAAATCCTGAGCAAAGATTACAGGAAGTGTCTAACTGCCAGGAACATCTCAGAGAACAGCTTTTCAGTGGAATAATGAGGGCAGGCTTCTACTCGAAATGCATGGCGGATATTGGCGGCATGGTGCCAGAATAGCTTGGGGTAGGGCACAGTGTGCGAAATTAGTGCAAATTTGATGTAGCTAGGAGTAAGCAAGTGTGTGAAGTGAATTGACTTTAAAATAAGCAACATGTTAAGTTTCTTCACTGAAGTCAAAAGAATGACAAATATGAAATTTGATAATAGCAAATTTGATCTACAACAGTGAAATCTTTTCCTGCTAAATCAGAACACCCGGCAAGCCCTATCTTTGACAATGTCAGTCTGCCAGCTACTGTACAAAGGCTGCAATAAAGCAACTAATAATACAACAAACAGAAAGAGATTCCAATGAATTCTGTCAGATCACATAAGCAATGCACATGTTTACTTAGACAATTGATGAGCAGACACAGATTAAACAATACTGTATATCTTATGTCTTCTATGTATTTTTTATTATACATGAAGTACTCACAAATGGTGCTCAGTTACCATACATATGTACATCAATATTCTGAAGTATCAACAAATAATTTGCAATGTTTGCTAAATAATCTTTGACGTGAGAAAACGAGACAAGTACAACTGAGAAGGATAGAGTTTCATTTTTGAGAGCCACTGCAGCATCCTACTAATTAACACACAATTCTAGATACATGATTGTTTTAATATCTCACTGCTGGGCAGTATCCTTCTAAGTGGCAATAGGGAGCTTTCACCAAAGGTCAAAAGGTCAAATTCAGTGTATGCACTGACTGTTCTGGAGGACACGGCACCACACCCCACATTGCTTTAGTACATGACCTAGCGTCCGTGTGTGCTGCTTGTCCTCCAGAATGCGACTGCATTAGTTGAATTTTGCATGGGTGAAACCTCTCTTTACTATCAGCATCAATGTATTCTCCACAATTTACTGGTCTGGCGAAACACGAAGAAAACGCTGCTCACTATAACATACAAATCTACACACATTGCTGCAAACCTACAGTATGAGCAACAGTGTTTAAGCTGAAGCGATGACCTATGTAATCAATTTTTTTCACTTTTCAAACCACAAGTGAAACCGAACTCATGAAGAGTAGGAAAGGGGTTTTCTGGGAAATACAGTGAAAAATATGTTACACATGACACTCAGTGTGGTATCCAAGCATAAAAGAATATTGTGGCCAAGTAGAAATGTCCAAAAAATTCATAACACATGACACTGTGTGATTTCCAAGCAAAGAAGAATAAATATTGTGGCCACAATGAAGAGCTCAAAACATCCGAGGCTGGTATTGCAAGTTTGAAATGAAAGGAGGATGAGGACTAACCTTGTATTGTAGCCACAATGGAGGACTTTGGAGGGGTGTTAACTAAATCTCATTAGCATGTTTTAGAGTGAGAATAATGCCTAGCAAATGTAAACAGGGGTGGAAGTATAAATCTGCCAAGGGAATTAGAAATAGCAACCAAGGTACTCACCTAGTATCCTACTAACTATTTCGCAATTTTGGTCAATTTCATGTAGCCACCTCTTAACATTTACAAAAGATTCAGCGCTAGTGACATCGTAGACGACTATAACCCCATGGGTTCCCCTATAATACCTGCATAATGGAAGAAAGAGAAAAAACAACACAAAGTTAAGATTACTCTGCTTGGTGAAAATTTCACTTGCTTAAAATGGTACCATCTCAAAAATAAAGTCACTACGAGAATAATTGTTTATCATGGTACTGTATGATGACAGAGCTGTTAAGATACGATGTCAATAACCCTGCCAAGAACAAGAATGCCAAGAGGCATAGTGATTCCTTGCCAAGTTGAGAGATGGGGAAGATATGAGTGCACAGGTTTAAATCTTCCTTGCAATCAATGAGGACATCATTGTAGACTTGTATAATTAATACAGTAAATGTATGACATATTAAGTTTCTTTATACACCCCTTATTGAGATAATGTGGTTACAAAAGATTTTATACCTTGCCAGCTGGTGACCATAAATGACCTCTGATGTTTCTTAAAAGCAATCCCAACTGAATTCTTTGCACATTGAACTTATACATTAACTTGTGAAGTTTGCCACTCCTATCCTTCACAAGAATAAGGAGACTGTGTATTCATATAAATCAGGCAATTCCTTGCTGTGGTGAATCCTTGCTGTTACCATGCCAGCACCAATTACATGGACACATCATTTCAAAGTGAGCTGTGTACCACTGTTGATGGTAATTATTCTTTGGGGACTTCAGTTCTCTCCACTTTCCTGTCACCTACCTAAAATCATAGGGCTGTCAATCAACCATATCTTTGAAAGTCTCCTCAGACAAACGACAGCAAAGTGGGCTCTCTTTTGCCACTTGTAAAGGTCATTGGTCAAGCAGCTTCTCCTAATCTGTTTACAATGATATGGTCTGTCTGTTTAAAACACTAAACAGATCAGTTTGAGCGGCATTGACTGATACTTTGTAGAATACTGTATTACCATCATATAACTTATACAAGTTTTGTACAGTATCAAAACAAGGGATGTTCTGCACCTGTTAATTAAAAATATATAATGCTTGGTCCACAGTACTTAGCAATTACACATCAATTTGGTTTTGACTCGGACAGACCACCAACAAGTAAGGTGTCAGAGGCCAGCAGTATCAGTCTACAGGTGACTTGTCTTTGTGAGTTGTGACAGTTTTATCCTCAGTGGGCATAGAGGGGAACTGTTATTACCTCTGGTTCTAGTGGTGAAATATGTTGTATCAATCACAACATCTCTACATCTCAAACCAAGTGTGAGGTACAAATAAATTAGAGCCTTAAAAACTGTGAAATCATAACATTACCCAAGTAACTGTAAATGGAACTGTTCAAAATGATTATATCAAAAGCAATAAGATCATAGGGATGAGTGAAAGGCAGAAAATATAGTACGTTTGGAGTAAACATAACACCTGTAACCTACTGCACTATGTGCAAATCCATCTTGAACCACACAAAAAAAGAGTATCTCATGAATTCTGTTCAAAAATTGGAGTGTGTAAAAAAAGTTTTCAGGGTTTGACCCCCTGTGACCCCAGATGACCTCTGAACCCCACCAAAGACAATCAGGTTCTTTGTCTTACCATAATGCATCTACACACTAAGTTTGAAATTTATCCAAGCTTCCTACCTTGATATATCGTGTTAACGATGTTATCAGAGTTTGACCCCAGATGACCTTTAACCCCTACCAAAACCAGGTTTTTTGTTTCACCATAATGCATGTAGCCTACTACATACTAAGTATTAAATTTATTCAAGATTCCTACCCTGAGATATCATGATAACAAGGTTTTTAGAGTTTGACCACCGGTGACGGCAAATAACCTTTGACCTCCACCAGAAATACTAGAGTTCTTTGTCTCACAATAATGCATCTACATACCATGTATGAAATTATTCAAGCTTTCTACCTTGAGATATTGTGTTAACAAGGATTTCAAAGTTTGACCCGTGGTGACCCCACATGACCTTTGACCTCCACCGAAAAATGTTACCTGTCTTTCGCTTACTGTAAGGCATATACATACTAAGTATGAAATTTATCCAAGCTTTCTGCCTTGAGATATCATGTTAACAAAGTTTTCAGAGTTTGATCACCGGTGACCTCAGATGACCTTTGAACCACACCAAAACCAATCCCAGCTGAGATCTTTACATGCTTTACCCACAAACCAACTTTGAAGTGTCTCTCCCTTTCCCTTCAAAAACTAGAGTGCTAACGAGATGTTGTCACACATACACAAACACATACACACACACATACATACGCACACACATACACCGACATCACAATCGCATAGATCCCTTGCCTGCCTTCGGCAAGGATTCAAAAACAAGCCTAGCCTAGAAGAAAGACTACATCCATGGAACGGTTCAAATTTCCCACAATTTCTTGGTTTGTATACTTACATGCGAAAAAAGCACTATAAATTTAAATAATTGTTCAAATTACCTACATACCAAGAGTTCCCAGCTTTTTCCACCCATGACAACATACTATACTGTACAGTGAACCTATGGCATATACACCTGGTCTGTCTTCATTTTGAAGAGTTTGTCTGGAATTTTTATAAAGTCTTCCATTTTGGTTCCAAAAATAATCAATTTAAAATATTTCAGTTTTAAAATCTCAAACTATATTCAAAAATTTCCCTCTGCCTTCCTGAATATTGTGAACCAAAACAACAAAAATAGCCCCAATGGACCCCAAAATACTCCCGTAAACTTTTGGAATTGGGAGATTTTTCCTAATGTTTGAAAAGAGCCCACCTGACAGAAAAAAAAAACAGAAAAGAAATTTGTTCGCTATTATTTCCTGACAACATGCTCACCATTTGCTGTACTTACAGTTACCACTTTGCTACGACGCATTTCAAAAGGAAAATATGCAAAATATCAGTACATGTTTTTAAGGAATAAATCGCATTTGGGGGACTATTATTGGTGAATAAACAGTCAGAACTCCAAATTTGGCAAAATAACAGATGAGGCGAAGCGGAGTCCGTTATTTTGCCAAATTAGGAGTCGAGACATGAGACAGTTAAAGAGACAATAATAGTCCAACAAATGTGGTTTTATTCCTATTCTACCACCGAAAATGTGTGAAAACCTTTGTTTTTATCAGTTTTTACGTTTACTGACCGCGTGTTGTGGAATAATAGGTCAGTGTTTAACCAATCAGAATGCACGAATCTTAATTACGGATGGCTATAGGTGGCAGAATTAAAAATATTGGAGATACTTTATGCTTGCCATGTCAATCTTAATCTTCTGAACTTACGTGGAAGTTATAGTTCTGAATCTCTCCTGGCCAGCTGTATCCCATATCTGTAGTTTCACTCGATCTCCATTTACATCGATTGTTCTTATCTTGAAATCTACACCAATTGTTGTTATATAAGTGCCTGGACGAAGACAACAGAGAAATAAGTCAATAGTACTTGCATTTATAGTATTGAATACTGTGTTATTCCAAAGTCAATGGCTAAGGTAAAGGTTGTAACATACAGTAGAGGCAAAAATCAATGTGAAGTTCTTTCCTGTGGGGAGTGGGCTTGAAGGACTAAAACTTCTTCTGTGTTCCAGGCACTGGGGTGGGGACACTACAGTAGTAGTCTTAGAGACCTGAGTGTGATTGGGTAATTGAGGTCTGGGGAAAATTGGTGGCCAAAAGAGAAAGCAAGAACACCTGCAATGCTCTACATGTACAGTGTAACATCTTTTCCACTTCTACTATAGATCCATAAAAACTAATTTCTACAAATCTCGAACACTCCCTCTCACCCCCACCCCAATCCTTCGGGGGGGGGGGGGTCATCCATGATAAAAAAAAGTTAATGTCCATTCCATGAAAGACTGCAAATAAGTTGAACAGTCCTGTTGTACATATCAACATGAAAGTACAAAAAGAAACATTTATTTCTTTCTGCCACCTGAATTTTTTTTTTTAACTGATGCGATGAAGTCACAAACATTAAACCAACTGTATACTTCAATGGCCTTTTTATGCTAACTTATCACTTTCACTTTTTCATCATAAAGATGTGACAAAAATTTACCAAATTTGAGGCAAACATAACACAGGTTTGTAAATTACGGGACATATACTGTAAGGCTGTCTGACAGTGACAATATGCATTTTGTGAATGGTTTTGCTCAGGACAATCAGCACATGTACAGTACAGTAGTATACAGAACATACCCATTTAAATGATTTAATATGCATACAGTGTAGTATAACGTTTGGAAGGACCTGCCTGAATAATGATCAACAGTATTTTTATACAGCATATACTGTACGGTAATACCATACCCTGAAGATGTACAGTTTATTCATGGGTAACATGATCATCATATACAGCAATTGCTCCAAGTGTAACTAATGTCTATTGTATGTTATTCTGGATTAATGCACATGTCATACTGTACAATACATTCCACATGAGTGGAGTTTTATCACACAATGTGTAAATATGTACCACTAGTATTGGACAGTATGCTGTTTGCTGAACAATGTTTCAAATGATTCAATACGGCACCTCCTTCAACACCTGCACACTATGTAACAACGGTATGTAACATACAGTACTACACTGTAATATGAAAATCACTGATAAAGAGTCATAACAACCAATCAAACAGTGTTTGTCAGGCTGGAATAACTCTTTCAGACGTTATAATTCTCAAATATTACAGTATATAATGCTGCACATACACATACATGTGTTGAGCATTAAATCCATTAATACATTGTTGATACATACAGTACTGTACATTATTAGGGAAATTGAACATAGTATTTTTCACAAATAATTGTCTGTAGATACTGTACCACCACATCTGACAGTAACACAGTGACTGTACACATACTGTACCCGTACTGTACAGTACTTGCCATTTACCACTCGTACAGTAGATTTGTATACTACATTCTAGTGTACAGTACTGTACATCAGGACAGTGGCTAGAGCAATCTTTGAGGTGAGCTCCAAGAAAAGTTTGTACTGTAGAGCCTACCAAGTGAATCATCTATAGTACTGAGGCATTTGAAATGAGAACAGCAGGGCCTACACTCCTGATTTACTGGCCCTGTACTGGAGCATTATTTTGTAAGGAACACCTGGAAAACACCACAAAAATATGTACATTTTACAATCAGGTTTCGAATCTTCGCAGATACTGTATATCTTCAAATTTAGCACAAAAAGTTGCGAAGTTGTGAAGCAGTACTGAGCAGTAGGGGTTTTTGTGACTATACAGGCTACCTGTAGGGGCAAATTGGCAGTCGCACTTTGCCCACCCTGGCACTGCTCACTGTACAGTAGCTACAACTGCTGTACACATCAGTATTCACTAGCCATCATAGTGGTAAACATAAGTTGACCGATCAAACTAATAAGTTGTGTGAAGAACAAGTCACTATACCTTGTTACCTTGAATTTTAATTTTAATCAACTCATTGTGAATACTTTGTACTGTACATGTACTGTACATGCATTATTTTATTTCCACATGTCCACGTTCAACCACTCCTTTAATTAACCATGAACCCTCTAGATACAGCTTTTTTTTTTTTTTTTGAGGTTTAGTACAAGTTAAATTATTTTCAGACTTTCCCTGTACATTCTCTGAGAAACACAATAAAACACATGATATTAAACGAACCGAAAAGTAAACCATTAATACAGTATTCTGTATAGTTAACAGTGTAGTGGCCAAACAACACACACCATTTTAATTTGTTACCTATCATTTAACACTGTAGAGAGACAATCCACTGTTCCACTCATGATGACAATTGAAATTGTGACATTATTTCTTTACTTCAGGAAATAATTTATCCGGTATTGCATCGCAATTTGCTACACAAGCTGGCCAAAGTGCTACCAGGCTTCGACATTCTTTTTCATTACTTGTTCATCGGGCAAGCTGTTCTCTTAGTCTTCTTGTCCGCATGAATATGTACTTGTCCACTTTTAATATGCCTTTGAACTCCTTTGTGGCGGAGACTTCCCAAACGTACTTGCCCGGCGGGCTATGATATTCAATAATACCCTTGCCCGGGTAAGTTTTTACTTGTCCCGGTCTGTCGGGGGGGGGGGGGGTTTGTCGAAGCCTGAGTGCTACACAGTTATGCAAAAATGTGTAGCACTTTTTTGTGTGCATAACCATAGGGTTTTCAGTAGTTGTACACTTCTGAAATAAAACATTCTCAAAACTGCAATACAAAATTGGAAAACTAAATTATTATTCCCTGGCACAATGGCAAAATGTTCATACAGGGCACTTTCTGTGCTGCTGTAGAGGCCTGCAGTATGTGTTCTGTGTAGTACTAAGGAGGAACCAGAATGTGTACTCAACATCACTGAAAGTGAAGAGGTTGTAACGAACATACAGTATACTAAACAGTGTTTCTAAACCTGTAATCCGTAGCCAATTTGTGATTGCCAGGGGTCACAAAGACCACCTTTTACCACTTACAGAAAATGGAGTTCTTAAATTTATAAGCTGACCATACAACACAAGTTTTAACACTTGACAACATACACAGATTCCGTGTTGGATGAGATACTGTAAACTTCTACAAGAGATTACAAAATAATGAAATAAAGACATCCAATTGGTTTCATCCTACGGCCCAACAGGCACTGCTCTGTCGCTCACCAGTAGTCCATGGCCTATCTGTTGAGAAACCTAATTCCACACCACTATGCCTATCTGTTGAGAAACCTAATTCCACACCACTATGCCTATCTGTTGAGAAACCTAATTCCACACCACTATGCCTATCTGTTGAGAAACCTAATTCCACACCACTATGCCTATCTGTTGTGAAACCTAATTCCACACCACTATGGCATACTGTACAACATTCAACACTGTAACTGCACCAAGAACAATGCACCTTAGCAACTGTATTTAACCGTACAGTAGACCTGTCAACTGTACAAGACAAAAATACTGTAGGGAGATTCAAAGAAAAATTGGAAGTGTCTGTAGCAACTTCAAACAAGAATCATGGTATTAAATGAAACGAACTTGTATTATTCATTGCTTGTTGTTATGTGTACAGTTTACAGTGGTACTGTATGTTGCTTAAGCCATGAGAGTTGACGGGTCCTGCAGTATCTCTTGACTGGAGGTACCTGTTACAGGGAGTGTCCTGATAACACTTTCTTGTTTTTGCCATTTCACAATAATTGGCACTGTTGATAAGGAAATAATTTTGTATTCTCAAGTCCAATACAATAGGTCACTTTTGTATAAAACGATGTATATACATGTTACCAAAACTCCATGCCTTTTGTTAATTTACTGTAAAATACTGTACCTTGATAACCATACATTACTACAGTACCTTATAAAGAAGCACAACATAATGACAATAAAATGTGCAGCTGAGGCATAACAAGGTTTTTTTTTCTTAGGGGTGGGGGACTTTTTTCCTTGGAGGGTGGGGATGTCACTGACTTGGCTGCTACAGTATCAAAATGTTTGTCTACATAATGTACGTCAGGTACAGTACTGTATATTGTTTAGATAAAACAATAATACTATATACAATAATAGTATGGTAATACTTTATCTTTGGCTGACTTTTGAACTACAGTAAATTTTAATATGTTGATTACTGGGACATGATGCACGACCTCAAATTTATCAAAATGGTCATTTTCCAGGAGAGGGGAATCATGATTTAGGGGGTAATTCCCCTCCTCCCTCCCCACACCGGCCTATGAAAAATCCCTCAATTACTTCAAACTGCCACCACCTCCCATGTTTGTGAAATTCAATGTAGCAAATTATACTTATAACAAAGCCTTACCAACAAAAACCTTAGAAACAGGCAAGAAATGACCAAACTTTTGGCACATACATGTTGGAGCTGCATTAAATTTTATGTTCACATAATCAATAATTGCCATTTCCTTGAATTTTTCCCCATTTTTAGAGGTATTCGACACATATATACACAAATAAACTTGCATAATATCACCTTTCTACTTGAATTTCCTTTTCACTGGTTTACTACAAGGCATGAATGGTCTACTCATCATCAGTACACAATAAAGGATGAGCTATGTAATTATTCATCAGAATTTGAAGCAAAGAATTAATTTTTAATTGAATGGTTAATTTCTTGTTTAATAGCTCATACTATTCCCTTACGGTACAGTATCAACCACAAACACCCATTCTTCCATACTATGTACAGTAATTGAATAATGAAGTTTTAACTTATCAACATTTAAACAGTTTTATTAAGTTCAGCACACACACCTATAACTAGAAACACAGTACTGCTTTGAAGGGAATATTAAAGCAATCACCCCAAATTTGCTTTGAAAAATCAGCAAACTCTTGCAAATCTCCTCTTATTCGCCTCTCAAGTACCTTTGAAAATATTTTTACAAAAATGTTACAAACAAATGAATTTAACAATTCAGAAACAAAAATGTCTCATGATTAAAAAGAGCCTTCATTAATTGGGATACTGGAGAACACTAATTCTTATTGGGTTGACTGCATTTTTCCTTCAAACAGGAATTTTTTCACTTTTTTGCTGGAGGGTAGTACCACCTTGGAGGGGTTTTGCAGAAACTTCCCCCTAAAAAGAATTAACACTCACCTGAAAATGTGTTATCTGCAAACCTTAATAGAAGACTGCTTTTACCAACACCTGAAAAAGAGAGAAAAAAAAAGTAAGTCAACACTTCTGAGCAGAGACTTTACCACAGCAAGCACTAACTAAAATATGAAGTTTAGTACTGAATTGGGCGATGAAAAAAGGGCGAGTTAGGATAGTTTGCTGCAGTAGTACTGAACAGCGCCACCAAGTTAGGGAATTTCATTGCCAGTGATCATTCCGCCGTAGATGGACTGTCCAATACAGTAGTAGTAATAGGTGAGGTAAGTAGAGCATAATAGATTCTCACGTTCAGCAAGAGTCAACAATGTTCTAGGTAGCTGCTGTAGACCCTCATACTGGGCAAAATGCTACATTTGATTTTGCTTCTGTTTTTCTTCCCCTCTTGTTTTTTTCTTCTCCTCTCATAACCTCCAAGAAACTTTGAGAAAAAGCAATAGGTCCAAAAACTTTCAAGGTGGCCCACATTCAGTTCAGGAGCCATAGTTCCTCGAAAACCACTGGAAACAATCTCACTCACTTGATGAACTACTGTACCTGAACAGCACTGTACCTAAAAACAATGAATAATACATAAAATGCCATGGCAGGTTGACTAAACCTGACCTTACAGGCTCATAACAATGTTTTGGGCCAATGAAGGGCATGACCTAGCTTCTCTGGTAGTGCCAGGCCAAAAACTTAATAAAATCACCTCAGATTTACAAAAATATGTCCCTTTCAGAAATAAGACACTTTCTCATAAAGCTTGTTAATCCATTGTTGTTTGTACTGGGCAAAACTTATACATTGGGTATTCTTTGTCCCACAGTAACAATAACCAAGTTTTACACAAGGGACCCAGGATATTACAGTCCAGTTGGAATGTAGGATGACATAGTGCAGAATAATCTCTAGTCACTACTGGATTTGGTACTGTTGGATGTTAAGTTGTAGAGACTATGGTAGGAAAGTTGAAAGAATCTGACAAACAAAATTTAGCAGTAAACCTACTACAGTGTAGTGTGTAAATTGACACAGATATTGACAATGAGATGTTATTCAATGTGCTAAATAAGAACTGTATACTTTCCAAAACCCTGTACTTTAGGTCTAAACAATTGGTACATACTGTATGAATTACTTCCTGTAATGTGTGTTGACAAAGAATTGCCACCATAACTCTCTGCTGGACTATACCACCCAGTCCACCCACACATCCAATATTGTATCATGTATCTGCACTCTACCAGGTTCCTAAATACTGAAGTACAGTATAAAGGCTAATGGAGCTTTATACTGATCCTAAAGCCCAATACTGTACACAAGTCGCTCCCAAAGAGATCCAAGCTATATACCTACAGTACAGGATTTTCACCACAGTATATTTGATGTCCACAGCTACTGCAGTTTGACTGACAAGCGTCTACATTACAAAATGGATCCACAGACTGGCATAACCAATGGCATCAATGGCCAAAAGCTGTCCAGCAAGCCTGCAATTTGCAGTGGTGGTCCTCCAGAAGTTATGTTGCAGAAACAATTGCAGTTGGTGCCAAAGCGCTTCCCCCAGGCTCAGTTTTGTTTGTGCTCCTTTTTAGGCTCATGTCCAGCCCGTTATCAAGTGTTCTGTTGTGCACACATAACGTTTACACATCTTCTGCACATGAGCTATGACTGGAGGTACTGTCATTGGACAAGCACTGCCATCACCCAAAACCTCTATACTGTACAATCACATGTCAGACTTGCCAACCTCAAAAACGGCAAACCTTGAGGTCTTGCAAGAAAATCTGGAGATGACATCTCACACCTGAAGATTTTAAACTGCAAGTATCATACATTATTATGACAAGTGTTTTTTAAACTAGGAAGATTTTAGATTTCCTTGCTTGTTCACTCTCCTAATAAAGTTAAGATGCATGCCATCTACAAAGCCAACTGTTTCAAAAAATTAGTTACTTTTCTGACAACAATCGATACATCAGTGATTCAATAATCGAAAGCACTGATCTTGGTCTAAATAAGAAACTTATCTGGCGTTGCCTCAAAGTTATTTTCACCATGTCAACTGGCATTTTCACCATGAGACTATGCCCAAAACCATGAGACTCATGGTAAAAACTTTATAGAGTTGGCAAGTCTGACATGTATTTAAGTTCACAACTGGCATCAAGTATACTGTGTATACCTTTCTTTCCATTACTCAACCATTGCTTTAGCTTGTAACCTTATTCAGTTGGTTCGCAAAACCCTTTTGATGTTGATTGTATGCAATTATCTGTCGTCCAGTTTTGAAGTTAACTTTTCTAGTGTTAAGTAAATTTACTCTAAAAAGGTTTTGTAAGTACCAAATCACTTTCAATCCTGACCCTATGACTGCTATCATCAACATCAACATCAACAGCTGACACATGACAGAATATCCCCAGGCTTTGGCAACTTTCCCATGGGTTGAGAGGGGTGGAGGACTTGTTCTGCACCAATCCCAACAGCTACACAGTGGCTGAAGGGGATGAGACCTACAGGTAGAGGACATTTACCCCTAAGTCAGACAACCAGAAAGCTATTTTTTAGATTGCCAATCCTTGAGGCCACTGTTTTTGACCTACAAAGCCAATAGTGTACAGGCTTATAGTATAGGCCTACAATGAGTGTTTGTAACAACTAGTCCCTCTTTATAACTTGTGCCAGTCAATCTGTTGGCTGTAAAAGGGACTAGAATTGCAGGAAACAGGAAAAGAACTGTACCATGTAATATACTGGCTCCAAAAATGACTGTCAACACCACTTCGAGGAAATGACCAGGTAACACAAAAGGAACCACCACATCCAGATAGAATATTCACACCTTGAAATGACTATGAGTCACATGGTCAAAGGAACCAGGCTACAGGTAATGAGTTACAGTACGCTGCTGCCAACTGGTTATAATAGGTCAAAATCTCACCAAACACACATTTCATTAAACTGAGAGTTGTACAGGAAACAACTTTGTGCTAAAATTTTTTCTGATAGGGTTGATATTACTGTTGAGACCAGGCTACAGAGTAGTCACCACATCTATGTACTGCATGAGCGTATTAAAGACTTCACCATTCAAACTCAGCTAGGGCAATTAAGTGGACTACTGGAAGGGGTCCTGTCCAGCACATAGCACCAAATATCAGCAAAGTGCCAAATTTGGTAGTAGGCCTGCTGTATATGCCAAGTGAGAAGAAAACTCGGCTGCTTGGAAAAAGACAAGAGTGCAAGACCCTTATAATAAGCACAATAAAGTACATGTGCACTGAGCCACCATGGGCCCCACTATTGAAACCATCAAGAGTTAAAAAACTATGGGGATATTAATTGGAAAAGTGGGAGTATTTCCCCAGAAAGTGCCACCTGTGGCTATGGGCCATACATCTGAATAAGGGCAATGCATATAGACATGGCTACTGTAGCTTTTGGGGCTATGGACAAATACTCCAAACTGAGCATGGTGCACACAGTAATATCAAGAACTACAGTACTACTGTATATCTCTGTATAAAATGATACTACTGTACTCCAGTAACAGCAGTCATCAGGGTTGTTGATTTTTTTATTTTTTAAAAAAAAATCAAACAAATCAGATTTTTTTTTTATTTAAATCACATTTTTTTATTTAAATCAGATTTTTTTTATTTTTTTAAAATGACATTTCAGTTTGACAGCTTCAGCCCCATAGTTGAGCTAGAATTATCACATCTAACAGATAGTCACCCATACCCTCCCCTATATTATATTCAAAATACTTTACAGGCTAATTAACCTGGGACCTGGAGCCTCAATCTTTTCCATTAAACACAAATAGCCTACCTCAGGTACCAAACAGGCCTGCAACCATCAACATCAATTCCATGTCTTCATTAGAGGCACTTATTTACAGTGCAAGCAGCAGAGCACTCCTTAAGCTTCACAGTTTATCCATCAAGATACACAGTAAATACATTCTGGAACTGAGTGGTAACTGTAACCACTCAACTAGTGATAAATGAGGATTACACTGTTGTATTCTGTCTGTGTTGTTTGTGTGGGGGTATCACTTGACTTATGAATTGAAGTGTCTTGGACACCTTGGGCTGGGCCCTGATGGTCCATTGGGCTTTTATTGATTGCACAGGTTTAATAGTAACCTTTAGTATTAAAGTCAGTCACTGCACTACACATAGCAGGACATCGTCAAGTTTTATTTCTTACACATGCAGGGCTCGAAAATAGACTGGCGCTCTGGTGCTTTTGTGCCAGAGACCATCATGACTTCGCCAGAAAAACAAACAAGAGCCCCAGGGCACTATGGTTCCTTGTGTTAAAGATTATTTTGTATGAAGGGAGTGGCAAGGGAAAAATTATGTCACAGTTTCAACAACAGACACCAAGTTATGGCTACTAAAAGGAATTCACTGTATTGCCTGTAGTGCAAGGTGAAGGTCAAATGAGGTCAAGCAGGGTCATCAGGTGCACTTCACTTAGACGAACACAACTTTCCATTATGCCATCCTCCTATGTCACTTGGTTATTGAGTTACAGCACCGCATACCTCACATTCCAATGCATACGACACACACACACTACAAACCTCTCACTTAAATGTCAATAACTCGAGTTAGGAACATCGTAGGCTGGTAGTAAAACTGCCTTTTTGGTTCATCTCAACAAGACAAATCCAGGCGTCACAAAAAAGTCACAAAGGTCAAAAGGTCAAATGAGGTCAAGTGAGGTCAACATAGGTCATCATGTGCACTTCACTGAGACGAACACAACTTTCCATTACACCATCCCCCTAAAATGTTTTGTTGGCGAGATATCAATAAAACATTACTTTTTGACCTTTTGACCCTTGAAATTATTTTGGTAAATGTTACAGTAAATGCATCTCCTACCAATCTATCTTATCCCAAAATCATGTCATAGTTTAAAAAACCGTCACCGAGTTATAGCTACTAAAAGAATTTCACTTTATTGCCTCTGGTGGTCCCTATCGACCTTTGACCTCCACCAAAAATGATAGGGCACATCTACTCAATATGATACACGTACACACCAAGTTTGAGAAAAATTAATCACTTAGTTTTGGAGTTACCGCATCACATACCTCACATTCCAATGGCGTCACAAACACACACACCCACAAATACACACGCCAACTTGACAACATAGGTTCCTTTGTTACACAAGGAACCAAAAAGTGGGTGTTTGTCTAGCGCTAAAAATAGCGCCAGGTGTGTGAGGCAAACAACCTCAAAATCACGGAAAAATTCCCTGCATGTAAATGTCCAACTACGTACACCAAGAAATGTTCCGAAATCTTGCAATATGTACCGTGAAAAACCAAGTTTGTGTTCATGGCCCGACCGTCTGTCAATGCAACGTACTGGGCATCGCATTTAGCATAAGCACACTACACATATTGTATACTGCACAGATGCAAAGACGTATACAGCACAAGAACCTATTGAGACTACCATGCCATGTGGGCTTATCGAATGTGCTCATTGCTATTGTAGACAGTTCATGTAAGCGTCTGTACCTTCGCCTTGTCACGCAAACACACATAACAATGACTGTACAGTTTCACCAAATTACTGTGATTGTTACCATATCCACATAATTATATCCCATCAGTGGTCTGTGTCAACTTGAAGGGTGAAATTAGCAGCTGCGCTGTTTAGCACTTGTTTCTTGCTGAAAAGCATCCATTAGACACCCACAAGAGTTTTACAAGGCACCACTATTTTAACGAAAGTAGTGCCTGTTATCCTGAAAGTCCCAAGGTATAGGTACGACCCCAAAATTAATGAATTGTCTGTTGTAAATACCTCTATATCAGTAACCCTCTAATGGACAAGGTGTTTGTACAATTCACAGGAATATTCACCTAAATATGACAAAACAGAACTATGTGACCTGCTTAAAATCGGAATAAATATCGTTAAAATGCTGCAAATTTCATTACGGATACTAGTTCACATCCTTGTGAATGCATTTGGATTTCCCTGTCCATGCAATATGATGTTACACCGGCTGGGATTGGCTGGAATATTCCACTTTCTGTGAACATCAATACGGCTTTGTGGCGCCCTCGAACTCTGGATCAAAATTTTGCCTGTAACAGCTTAGGATGGATGAAACAAATAAGAATAAACAAATGATCTAGAGTGATATATTTTGGCTAAGGCAACGATTATGGTTTCCGACACCACCAGAAGAAATTTCAGCCTGAAATGTATGGTTCCATCAAACAAGTGAACTACTGCTCTCTGCATACACTTTTGTACTACTAATTTACTACCTTACTTCAACAAAGCAGGATCGATAATTGAAAGCGTCAACGATACTCCAATTGGTCCAATTGGTCAAAAATGCCAAAAACATTTACATGGCATGTGCAAAAGACCCTCAAATACCCATCTGCGATACATTTGGAAGCTTTAGGTGAAAATTTTTTCTCTACGATGTAATTTTCTTCAGCATGTCTTGACACTTTTGCCGTTGCCTAACGTGTAGCACATATATGTACAATGAGAACCTATCCTACTGTACACACAATTCTGCAATAATCTCCTTACTTGAAGAGCTGTTCACAGGTTAACGTTTTTTCTAATTATTTTTGTTCTTGAGTGCCTACCAAAGCTATGCTTGTTCTCTAACATGCTCTTAACATGCAGAGTCTTATTTTATAGACAGGATGGCATCTTTGCATGTCAAATTTGACAAAATATTTACAAATTTTCATATCACTGTTACGAGAAGCTACTACAAACTCAGGTCATGGACTTTAGTCTCCAAGTAGATCCAAACCCAGTGGAGATCGAACCACACACCATCTCAATCAAAGATGAGTCTAGCCCCCTCCACCTACATTCAAGGACCGAGTGAGGGCAATCTAGAGCTGCTGTATACATGCACCCAGCCCCTCTGTTCCCTTCCAAGTTTTTCAGAGATGGAATGACCACACCATGTCTAGTACTACAGTACCATTTGTTACACCAAATAAATGTTCTTTTGTCTTATTTCATGCCTCTTATACAGTACTTTTACTCTCCTTACTAAATGAACAAATAATGTTAGGAGACGATAAGAGGATGTTACATGTAGGGAACAGTGGTTTTTTTTTGAAAAATGGAAAACAGCTCCAGACAATAGTAAAACAGCTCCAGGAAAGCTTCAAAATGAAGGTTGTCAGAAGCTGTTTTTAGCTCCAAGGGAAAAAGCTTATTTTCAAGCCCTGCACAAGGTGAATACAGTATGTCGGGTAGGAAACAGGATGCCATCTGGCACCATTTTAAAAAACTGCAGTGGCCTCTCTTTTGAAACATTGCTCAGAGACTAAGTACAAGGCAGGAATACTATCTATAATCCTAACTTGATCCAGGATTGCCATTTTGTCCTCATCTGATGGACGCAAGTCAACATTGAGCCTCCCGGTCCCCAAAGAATGAAAGAATTGGTCACCACCCGTCCATCACCACTGAGTTGTGCCAGTACCAAACGCCTCTAAAGTTGGTTGATTCATGACTATCAATTACTGCACTGAATTCAGTGGCAGCGATTGAAAGGTTTAGTGAACTTTAGTCTCAAGTGAAACTGATATCACTGACTTGCTTCTTGTCGACAATTTGAGTCACAGATAAAAGCCTACATTGTACAAGCCTGCACAGAATTGTACTGTGTACTGTGTACTGTAACACTTATTCAGAAACCATTTTCACATGTGGTATCATCTGAAAGGGTTCAGTTGTAAAATAGAACAAATAAATAATCAATTAATTCCAAATAATGTGATAATTTAGGCCTATTAAAGTACTTGAATTAGTTTCAAAATGAGAAAAGGACAACTTGATAAGCTGTACATGTATCCATTAGGTTATGGATTTTTTGGAATTTCTCATGAAACCTGTGTTAGGCGTACCTAGGCCTATATGTTTAAAACCATCCTACAGTACTATCCCGTCGTAGTTGACAAACCATCGAGTGGGACTCATCGAAACTCATCGAAACTTGTCGAACCTCATCGCACTCATCGAGCACATTTAACATTTTAAGTGACATGTGAAATCATCAAAAAACTCGTCGATCATCTCATCAAAATCATCGAAGGGGCGGGGCTTATGTGAGGTCTCACAGTGAACAAGAAAATAAATTTTCTCATTACTTTACTGTGTATTTTTTCCCACTTATGTTACGCTTGCAGTCGTATGTGTATTGCGTGCAACACGAGCTTATAAAGTAAACAAAGGGTTGCCACTGCACTACAATACCCAACCGCTGCATGCAGTCTGAGACTTCGTCTGCGGTATACAAATTAGCGGTACGCCTTAACAAATAATTTTGCATAATTAGTAGTGTTTGCATCGGGTAGGAAATTCGTACCCACCCAGAACACATATTGCCTGCCGGGTACCCGGGTAACTGACCATAACCTTGCAACATCTGACTTCATTGCATTGTATGCATGTAAAAATTCGTGACTAGACCTACATTGGTTTTGTAGACAATACAAGTTATATCCAATGATTATTTTCCCTTATATAAACTTCTACAAGCAAAATAACGGATTTTCTCGAAAAAGTGATTAAAATCAGTGATTTTTTTAAAAATTCATTTGATTTAAATTGCGATTTAAATCACTGATTTTAATCAGCGTCATTTAAATCAAACAACCCTGGCAGTCACTCATCAATAGTTCTCCAAAAAAAAAAAGTATCAATGTGTTTCACATCATTCTAGACTTTAACGAAACTCAGACAGTAACATACTGGAGATCTGTAGTCAGTTATTACAAATTACTGTATGTGTGATAATAAATACCCATTAATATGCTTCATGCTTGGTTTGTGAAAGTGATACCCTGTTTAGTACTACTACTGGTCATAAAACATGGAAAGCAACAAAACAGTGGATCGATCTAAGTTAGAACTTTTCCCGATTTAACAGAGCTTTAATGCCTTTACAGTAGCACTGCAATCATAGATAATACTGTACTGTACAGTAGCTTCCTTTAGATGTATCATGTTTTAATGGAAAAGACATACTGTACTAACGTACCATGTCATAACCATGGGTGGAAAAAGTTGGGAAGCTGGGAGGCTCCTTCCCGGGAAATCTTGGCATTTGGAGGGAAATTTTGAAAATTGGAGGGAAATTTTGCTTTTTTGTACATGAAAATACAGAAAGAATTGTGGAAAATTTTACTCCCTTCCTGGGAAATGAACATTTTCTCCAGCCCTGGTCATAACCTTAAGCTGCAGCTCTGCTTCATCTGAGCTTCAGCTGTCTCACACAACAGTGGGGATACTTTAATCTTGCTACTGAAATATATGTGTAGCAACAAACCATCGCTGCAGCTGCTGCAGCTGCTGCAGCTTGGCTGAATCAGCTGCAGCTTGGCTACTTTGACATGGTGTCTAAATTTAAAGCAGGAGTAGATGGTAATGTGCTAGGTTCTGCTACATAAATTTTTATAAATTTGTTGTGACAACAAATAGGAAAGTGATAGTTTTTCTCTTGAAACAAATGGTACAGTAGAACAAACTTAATTAAACACACTTCATAAACTGAAGTTACAAATGTACTTTCATTAAAACTACAGTAATGATCGTTTCCCCAATAGTGAGGAATTATACAGGAAAAACTGGACAAATGTCAAAATGTAGAAATGGCTGTTACTGTAAGTTGCAGTTTTGACTGTGTGAAATTCCGCTTCTGTGCTCTGAGGCATACATGTTGAATTACACACAATCATATAACAAGCGGATGTTCATCTCCAGGTCCAGTCTCAGTTAATTAACAAAGGACTTTTTGTTCTTAAGGACAGTCTCTGGATATGACCTGTAGAGGTCATGCTTTACATTGTAGGATTCATGAAAGGGATTCCCTCCAATACATGTGAAGTTAGCATACTGTATATGCCACATTCATTTCAGGTACAGTAGCTAATAAAGACTCTATAAGATGACACAAAAAGTGTGCTCTCTGTGTACGATCTACTTTGCAAAGTGTCATGTACTGTTTACAGGCATACAGTAGGATGCAAATCCAATTTTGCTTTTTACATTCGGCAAACTTTCAAACCCCGACCAACATACAGTAATAGCAGCAAACTTTCAGGAAGCTCCAGGTTCTTCAAATACAAGGCAAGGCATTTCGCATAGGATTAGACATTTCCACACTGGATATGAAAATGCAAAATATTCAAGCATATAGAATAATTTAGTTACAAATACTATTAAAATTCCCATTTTACTAAAAGAAGGGTCTAAGCTCATATCATGTTTTGATATGTTAGAGGGGTACTCATACTAAGCATTCTGGTGAAATTCGCATTGAAACCTGATGTGTGGTTCCCAAGATATTAGCAGTTAAAGTTGTCACATTTTCATCACAAAGTGAACTTGTAGCAAGCAAATATGATGTCATAACCTCACATTAATGAGCACTCTTTTGTTTTTCTTTAAACTTTAGAACCATTTTCTCCTCCATAGCCCCATGTAATCGGAATGTGAATGCATGAGAGGCATGGGTATTTTACGAACTTCAAATTCCCCATGGAGAGCTCCTATCCCTATTTACTTCAAGGTCAACCAACAGACTGAAAAAAAACAAAGGAAACAAAGCATTTCTTATCAATGTGAGGAAGTGATGTAACCCCTGCTTGCCTCAAGCACACTCTGCTTCACAAATACAGGAACTTCATTTGCTGATATCTTGGACACTACACATCCGATTTGAATGAAGATTTCACCAAATTGTGTAGATTTTAGTTCCTCTTTCAAGTATGAAAATCACTTCTTTGCTTTAACCCTTTCCTTAAGGCAACTGCATTCTGACAAATTTCATTCTACTTGTTCAAAGTATGTTTAAAATTTAAAGCAAAACACACCCTACGATAAAAGTAGTAATGACTGCTTCCAGACATGACAACAAAGCAGTCAGTGATGCAGTTGCATCTTTGTTCGACTTGAGGCACAGCTGGTCTACCATTTCACATTGGACCCACAAAATCATAAAGTAGTCGCTAATAACAGCAATCAAGTCTGTGGTCATTTGCAACTTTGAAATTTACCTAACATCTGATAGCGCTATTAATTTTAATCATTGGTACAACAGACGTCATTGGCTTTTACCACAGAAAAACAACATATGAAGCAGTCACAATGACTGATCCTAATTGAAGTACTGTAGGTGCTAACTTTGTGATCCACTTGATAGTCATTTCTGACTTTCTAGTCCATGGTCCGCCTCAAGTTTTTGCAAGATCGACAAGAGCAGCTCTGTAGATTTCCCTTTTGGGAACCAAAAAGACACAAGGCTCAAACTTTAGGATTAGAACCACAGAGCATGAGACAGAATGGCTACCATCACATTTTGGTGCTACCTGTAAGGTACTGGAAGATAGTGCACACACTTGAAACACAGCCATCTACAGTACTGTACTTGGCAGTCACTATGCCTTTGGAGGACTGACTGCAACTTGACGAAGTACATGTAGAATCTAGCACATGACCTCTCATAGCTACTTCAATTTCAAAGCACTGGATGAATAGTCTACCTTCAACTTCAATGCAGAAAGTCACTGCACCCCGTATAAGTACAGCACAAGTCATAGCCAGAATAAAAAGTAGAGTTCTGCTTCAAATGTTTTGAAAAAGATATGCCCCCCCCCCCCCCAAAAAAAAAAAAATCTTACGCAGAGCCTTTTTTTTAGGTCATGAGAAGATATATTTGTTTGTGTAAGCAATTATTTAGGAAGGAAGGAGGGCATACTTTCATATCATTTGTCATTTTTCCCCCTTCCTCAACATCCTTCTGGAAGGGGAGTGGGGTACTTTGGTTGTTGTGGGGGCAAATTGCCTGCAGCTCATATACAGTACAGTATTTTGAAAATGATTCATAATGAGAAATGTGTCCAGTACAAAGAAAATATCCTCTATGGCTAGACCTTCATTCCTTAATATTAATCAGTAATTTTTAACCAAAATTATATCATAAATACAAAAATGAGATTTGTTACTATGGGAGTGGTAATGTAAATGTTGCTCAAGTAGTAATGTAATGTTTTTTACATCCACTGTGTAGAACTTCGCAGTCATGTAAATGTTGCTCAACACATCTGCTGTGCAGAATTATAGTAATGTAATGTTGCTCAACACATCTACTGTATATACAGTGTGTCACAGAGTTCAATGAACCAAATAATACTGACAATTTTCAAAGTTAACCACACACAATGTGCCATTGTGTGTCCTTTGTTTACAGCAATATCATTCCTGTATTTGTACAGTATGTTCTAATTCATTCATTGATTCATTTCATTCCAAAATCCCACCTCTTTTACCTCGGCGGATTTCCTTCAAGTCAAGTGTGTTTCCTGTCAATTAAGCCTTCCTCATTTTACACGTGCTTTATCTTGTACATGTACATCAATATACAATCATGAATGTTAGCACAGTCCAGTACAAGCCTCTAGAAAGATGTACTGTAGGCCTACAGCATACAACTGAAATACCGTAGCACAGAGGAAATGGATTTAACAGCTCTATAATGCAGTACTGGTAGACTAGACCCAAGAGGAACACTACCAGTCCTTCTAATCATGCATTTTCAATGATTATTGACTGAGGAAATGAAAGCATAGATCTTTCAGTGGATGGTAGTATGACAGAGACCAACCATCACCATCAACACAAGCAATTGTTTTGTCTCTGTTTTAAGCTCAAAAAAATTAAGCCTACTACAAACCTCCAAATCCCTTATACCCATAAACAGCAATAAAGCAAAGCAAAGCTCTAAGCAAAGTTTTGGTCAAAATCCAACACAACAGTATTTTTGTTTGAAAAATTTAAGGGCACATGGTTTCCATAGGGACATACTGTAGAAGTTTTCTGTTGAGATCACAGTGTTTTACTTACAACTGTGTAACGTTTTTTCACGAAGATTCTTCTGTATACTGTAAGGGATGAAGGCATGGAGAGAAATACAGTGCCATGTACTATACACTACTGTAGAAGGTGGTATGGCGCATGCCAGTTTTGCCAGCAATTTCAAAAAGTCACACAAAGCCCCCAAAACAATCTGAAACCAGGATTTGCTTGTGGTTTTTTACTCAGGTTGCTTGCAATGATTTAGGTCTTTGTTGAGCCTCTAGGAGATACATGCATACATTCTGCACCAGATTTAAAGTTGGAAGTACTGTAAAGTGGAAGCCTCTAGTCTCTACACTTTAATCAAACTGGTAAAGTACAGCAGTGGTACAGCACTATAGTCATAAGGTTTACAATAAGTCAATGACTCCAAAAATTAAATGCAAACACTGTAAACGAAGTATGGTAGCCTATGCACTTACAATATTGCTGGTGTAAAATTGGAATCTAATGTTTTATATTCAAATTCCAAACAATTACAACATCCGAAAGCTAAGTGAACCATCACCATGCACTAAACTGCAAAGCACATAGCTGTACACAAAATACAGCCATCAGACTATGAGGGAGATTGATAGGAGTTGCAAGTAATAGAGTAGTCACAGTACTGAATGTCCTGGTAAACTGTAACAACTATGCTCTTTCTAGCACACATGCACATCTAATGTACAGGACAAGTGGGCCCAGTGCCGTCCAAGGGCCGTACATGAGCAATCCAAATGGATATTGAAATCAATATACTGTAGGTTGGTTGGTATGGCCCAATTAGCTCTGATAGTGAGTTTTTAAATTCCATTTCCCATAAAATCTGAGATAATGACAGTGCTACAAGTTTTTAACAATGTTTTCTTACTGTACAGTAGCCCATGCCTCTCAACTGGGCTGTCCTACAATCTAGGGCCATAGGGATACCAAATTTTTTCTGTACTGGCCCCATACAGTCACACACACACAGTAATAGACCAAGTCTAATACTGTAAGAGTGTGACTTCCTGCAATCTACAGTAGAGTGTTATAAGACCCCAAACTATCCATCTATAAAATGGGTGTTCTCTACAGAAGTGGTCACATTTACGGAACTGTTAATATGTGATGCTTAGCCTATAGTTAACATTTCGAGCCTCAGTAGTCTACATGTAAGTAATGTACTGAGTGCACTTATCACTAGGTACAGTGGTTGTAAACTGTACAGTATGAGACACAGTATGCAGGTCTATGTTATTTCTTTCAATGGAGATCACAGTTACTGTACAGCAAGTACTACAAATGTTCTACACTAGTATTGAACCAATATTTAAGGAACTGATCTAACTGATACAGAACATTTCAATAATCAGTATGACCGATATCAATCAGATACCAATATCTGAGACATGAGCAAAGTGTACACTAAACCAGCTGGCTATTGGGCTCCACCACTTAAAGTGTCACTTCATTTGAGTAAAATAACAGGACTTATAGTCAGACATAAGAAAGGAAACATTTACAACAAATTATAGTACTGGCCAAGAAATATCAGTTGGCATAATATCAGCATTTCACATAACATAACAGGTTAAAGGGCAAAGGAGGGCTAAGGCCCCATAAGATGCCCTGAAGTCCATACAACCTTAACTGAGAACAAAGAACCAACCAACACCAAACGAGCCCAGCACAATTAGATTCTACCACACTTATGGAAGAACTTGTCAATGTTAACCTTAAAGCAGTGCACAGATGTGGAGTTAACTACCCACTCAGGCAGACTATTCCACTCGTTTATAACAACTCTTATGAGAAAAGCTGAACTTCCTTCAATACATTTACCAATACAGATACAGGTGGAAACGAGGAATATTATATCAGCCAACTGAGATATTGAATAGCAAAACTAGTCTTAAAGCTATCCTACTGTAATTCCAAAGAATACTTTATCCTGTGCTTATTTCATTACACTTTGCCACACAAGCTGAAAAAATGGAAAAACATGCAGAAAATTTTATGTTGCTTAAAGTTTAAGTTTTCAGCAAAGGTGCAATTTATTTTAAAGTAACTGTACCTAAACCAGGAACAAGACTTGGAGCGATTACATCTGAATGTAATCAATTACGATTACTTCAGATTTCACAATTAAAATTATGATTACAGCTAAAAATGGAAATGGAAGTAAATGGTTACGATTAGGATTACATTGCAATGTAATCATGATTGCAATTGTGAATACATTTTTTTCTTACACTTTCTTTTGCATATCTTTACGTACACCTAGATCATTGAATAGCCTGCACTTCTCATTTACTGTACAGTATCGATGGAGCATCCAAGAAAGCAGGAAACTAGATACTGTAGTCACTCCCACTGAAGTAATAAGCACTGAAAAAATTGTTTAATAACTCCTTATTCTTTTGCGCTTCTTTTATAAATTCATTTAACTTCAATGTAATCATAAAACCAGAAAGCCCAAAGGCTTAGTGATTCCTTGCCAAATGGGGATGCTTTGTTGCACTGAGGTTTATCCCTCAAATTCACAAGTATTACAAGTATCTAACACCCGTCTTGAAATATCGTGTTTTTCAATGCATTTGGTATTAACTTCTGATGACTTCAAATGACCTCTGACCTCCAATGGATCTTGGATCTTGAAAATTCTTGGGAAATTTGCTTTTTGACCTCAGGTGACCCCAGATGACAATCTTGGGAATTCTTGGGAAATTTTGCTTTTTGACCCTTAGTGACCCCAGACGATGATCTTGGGAATTCTTGAGGAATTTTGCTTTCTGACCTTTAGTGACCCCAAATGACACTTGGGAATTCTTGCTTTATTATGTCTGGTGACCCCATGACAATCTTGGAAATTGTTGGAAAATTTTGCCTTTTGACTTGTGGTAACCCCATATGACAATCTTGGGAATTCTTGGGAAATTTTGCTTTTTGACCTCTGGTGACGCCATACGACGATCTTGGGAATTCTAAGGAAATTTTGTTTTTTGACCTCCAGTGACCTCAGATGACCTTTGACCTCTACCAGAAACAATTGGGTTCTTTCTCTCAACATGACAAATCAATATACCATGTATGAAAAGTGTCCTTCATTCCTACCTTGAGATATTGTGATTACAAGGTTTTCAGTCTTTGACCTCCAGACACCTCAAATGACCTTTGACCTTCACCAAAAACAATAGGGATCTTCCTCTCCACATGACAAATCTGCACACTAAACATAAAGTGTCTATCATTGCTATCTTGAGATATCGTTATTACAAGCGATTAACAAGCTTTTCGCAGTTTTACCTCCGGTGACCTCAGATGACCTTTGACCTCTACCGCAAACAATAGGGTTCTTCTCAACATGACAAAACTATATACCAAATATGTAAAGTGTCGGTCATTGCCATCTTGAGATATCAAGTTTACAAGCCATTTATGAGGCTTTTGCAGTTAAACCTCCGGTGACCTCAGATGACCACCACTGACCTCTACAAAAACAGTAGCATTCTTCCTCTTGACATGAAAAATCTGTATACCAAATATGAAAAGTGTCCTTCACTTCCTATTTTGAGAAATCGTGATTACAAGGTTTTCAGTCTTTTACTTCTGGTGACCTCAAATGAACTTTGACCTTTACCAAAAACAATAGGGTTCTTCCTCTCAACATGACAAATCTATACCGAATATGAAAACTGTCGGCCACTGCTATCTTGAGATATTGGGTTTACAAGCCGTTTATAAGGTTTTTGCAGCTGAACCTCCAGTGACCTCAGATGACCTTTGACCTCTACCAAAATCAATAGGGTTCTTCCTCTCAACATGACAAATCTGTATACCAAATATGAAAAGTGTCCATTGCTACCTTGAGATATCGTGTTTACAGGTTTTCAGTTTTTACCTCTGGTGACCTCAAATGACCTTTGACCTTTACCAAAAACAATAGGGTTCTTCCTCTCAACATGATAAATCTATATACCAAATATGAAAAGTGTCGGTCATTGCTATCTTGAGATATCGTGTTTACAAGCCATTTACGAGGTTTTCGCAGCTTAACCTCCAGTGACCTCAGATGACCTTTGACCTCTACCAAAATCAATAGGGTTCTTCCTCTTGACATGACAAATCTGTATACCAAATATGAAAAGTGTCAGTCACTGCTTTCTTGAGATATTGTGTTTACAAGCTGTTTATAAGGTTTTTGCAGCTTAACCTCCAGTGACCTCAAATGACCTTTGACCTTTACCAAAAACAATAGGGTTCTTCCTCTCAACATGATAAATCTATATACCAAATATGAAACGTGTCGGCCATTGCTATCTTGAGATATCGTGTTTACAAGCCATTTACAAGGTATTCCCAGCTTAACCTCCGGTGACCTCAGATGACCTTTGACCTCTACCAAAATCAATAGGGTTCTTCCTCTTGACATGAAAAATCTGTATACCAAATATGAAAAGTGTCGGTCATTGCTATCTTGAGATATCGTGTTTACAAGGTTTTCAGTTTTTGACCTCTGGTGACCTCAAATGACCTTTGACCTCCACCAAAAACAATAGGGTTCTTCCTCTCAACATGAAAAATCTATATACCAAATATGAAAACTGTCGGTCATTGCTAACTGGAGATATCGTGTTTACAAGCTAAGTGTCACATACACACACACATACACACACACACGCACACACACACACACACACACGACATCACCATCGCATAGATTCCTTGCCTGCCTTCGGCAAGGAATCAAAAAAGCACAATTACAACTACTTTGCCACTGTAATCCATTACAATTACTTTACAACTTTCACAAAAGTAATCTATAACGATTACTTCAAAAATGCAATCAACTGTAATCGATTTCGATTAGTGATTAGGGTTACCCCAAGCCTGCCAGGAACCACTGTTGTCTCCATGTGTCTCCTGGTTCCCTGTTTTTTTCATAGGACCAGGGGCCACTTACCATACTGTACTTGCCAACATCTGAAAGTGGCAAAGTGGTAGATTTTGTGAGGGAGTGAGCAAAGCAACCGAGCCTGTGCCGCTGGCATGTGAGGGGGGAGGGTTAAGCTTTGTTTTTGAATGTTAAAATATGTGATTTGGTACACACTTTAAACGGTATCTTGTATGCATAAGGAGACATTATTATGTATTTTATGAATTATTTTGTAGGAATAACCATATAGAAATCAAACACACACATATTGCTGGCAAATAATTCATCATTCTACAAGTATGCAGATTCTTATACAGAAACAGCTCTTCAAACGAGAGTAAGGTGTTGCTTTTGTACGTATCATTGTCAGGCCACGAGCCCCACACACTCTGATCGCAAAAGATATAAAGTCGCGTACAGTACAGTCAGACTATCTATGCACGATTGTGCAGTACATAACATTATACTGCAGAACTCAGTACACATATGCATACTGTACGTGTACGTACATGCACGCATGCCCACAGGTTTCAATCGACCCATATCTCCCAGCTCAAGCTCAATCGATGAATCATATTTTTATCAACATTTTCTGAGCTGTTTTCGGGTGAATAGCACAACACGCACACTTAAACAGCAAAGTGTACCGTAAATCATACTTTCAATAAATTCTATGGCAGGTTTGTCAAATATTGGTAGATTAGAGTAAAAAATCGGTAGCAGGTTCAAATCTCTAAAAAGCGGTATTCTACCGCCTTAATTGGTAGAGCTGGCAAGTATGACTTACAGGTTCAGGAGTAAGGAGTGACCCACTACGAAATGTACATAATATAATTTACAATGAAGAGAACAACAAAACAGCTTGAGCTATTCTAATGGAAAAAGTGACTCAGTCTTTGCAATGTTCTTTTGGAGATTCTAGGGGAGCTGACAGGCAACTACTGTACAGGAGCCAAAAGGCCCCTGGTTTCCAGTTAAAATAACCAAAGGTTTTCAACCATTGTAGGCTACTTGTATGTACACCGAAAGAACTGAAAGAAACTCAAAACTACTTTGCAAAATCTAAACCACTTTGGAAAAAGTTGGGTAACTGGGAAGATCCTTGCCAGTGGGTGGGGTAGGGTGAGCCCCCACACCTCTCAGCCCCCACCCTCATACCACCCTACCCACCCCACTGGAAAATCCAAGAGTGAAAAATATATGTAAATACATCCAATGAAAAAGTGTTTCCCCTGGAACCCCCCCCCCTCCCCCTACCATGGAAACTTTTATGGCTATGCTTCTGCTCCTTGCCATGGAAATTGGTATTTGAACAAATTTTGCCAACTGGAAGAAAATTTTGGAAAACTTTTACAATACTTGCTTCTCAGGACATTTATATTTTTGCAAGCTCTGATTTGAACATTTATTCTCTCGGCCCATGACTACTTAGTATTAATGTACACAACTGCACAAACAGCTAACTGCATAGTACTAGTATGCACAATGCGCACTTACAGTAACTATCTAGCAACACCATTATGACATACAGTATGTACATAGTCAATGACACATACAGTTGTGAGTTACACAGTACAATAGGTCTGAATATTTATAGCAAGTTTCTGGTTCAAAGAGCACCAATTGTTGATGTGTAAGCCAAGAGTACTGTACATACTGCACTGTCCCAAACTCTTCACTCAAAATGAAAGCAAAAATACTGTACCATACATCTGTATTTTAGTATACAGTACATAGGCTGCATACTATACTTATTGTTTATGTTTTCAAGACAACGACACATCATAAATAGTTTTAA
The DNA here is from genome assembly GCA_029531755.1 of Holothuria leucospilota. NCBI lineage: Eukaryota > Metazoa > Echinodermata > Holothuroidea > Aspidochirotida > Holothuriidae > Holothuria > Holothuria leucospilota. The sequence continues at coordinate 61,863,279 of CM055964.1, read as the reverse complement.
ATACTGTCAAAGGATTTATATCTAGTTTCTGAATGAAGTACGTATGACAATCAGTTGAATTAATAAAAAGTAAAAGATATTATGGATGCCATTCATGGTTTAGACATGTAAAGGATGAACAAGATATCATCCAATACACAGTACTACATTATGTACAGTACAGCTTCAGAGAATACACAACTAGAACTGTATACAGTATACATTAGTGTTTGCACCAGTTACCCGACCCACAATGTCAGGACCCGGTTCTGAAACTGCTACCCGGATCCAAAGTTTCACTAAGATAGATTGTACGTGTGACAGAACACCTAACATGTTACTTTTTCCTGGCAAAATTTATCATGCACACACCTAAGAACACTTGTCATGCCTATACATAAGATACGTTGGTGTTATACAGTATATCAACGTGCAAAGCAAAATTTCTTATTATGACTTTACAACAAACTTGTAGCCTAACAGAAGTTATATTTTCAGGTACCGGATACCCAACTGACCATCGACTTCAGGTACCCGGTTCCGAATTTTGGACCCAGTGCAAACACTAGTATACATGTATAGTGACATAACCGCACAGTTTGAGCCTTCATATTAAACGCACTGTGCATTTTCCCTGCAATGGCAGGATCATCACAAGAATTTAGAAAGAATCTCTTTGCTTTGAACCTTAATGGGCAGGTCCCGTGAAGGACAAGGGGGCATGAAGAGATCTATATACTGCTATTTCCAACTTCCAAATCTCCCTCCCTTCTACATAAAACCAATGCTTTAGTTGTACTGTAGTACTGTCCAAAACTGGGTGCCACATTAAAGTTCAATTCAGAGGCTATAATTCAGACCTTGAAGGGCAGTTGTTTTACAATGCTAAGTGACCACAAATGTGGGAGAAGCCTACATGACTTATGAATTACGACTTCGCAACGGGTGGCTAACCAACTCAACAAGGTCGAACCCCGAACCTCCCGGATGCTAAGGTCCGTTGCTTTAAATGCCACTACGCCTTTATCCACTTGGCCACAGCATCAGTGTGCCCATCCTACAGGCCTTTAAAATAGGCCTATACAATAGCCCAATAGGCCTAAAGGAGTACCAAGTGTTACAGAGGTACTGTACACACTGCACAGAAGAAAGTCCTATACACGCAGATGTACAGTACTGTACCTACATTGCACATTACGTATACTGTAAGAAAACTACTTTGGTTTCATTTCATCTATTCTGATCTGCAGTTACTACCCACTCTATGACCAATTGCATGCATGGATTGAACTGTTTTTATACGCGTATATTGGTGAATTTTTTTTTATTTGGATACCAAGCTGTGACATGACACTTTTGGCCGTAATTCATGATCCATGCTTTTTTCCTGTGACAAATTGTTCTGATTTGTCTTATACTAATTTCTTTGAAACTGATGAGGACTGAGTTCCATTAATGGGTGCAGGAATTATTTACATCCTCAAATGGCCTTACTTTGGGAAAAATATTTGTGTCACGTGTAAACGGGGACACCAAAATACTTCAACCACACTAATACCTTGAATGGGTCTGTTCCAAAGCATTTATGTGCATTATTTAAATAATTTGAGTAATTTGAAGCTAAAAATTTCATTTGTTTCTCAATTCATGCTTTTATCTCAATTTTGTGGTACAAAAACATGTTTCACATGTAAACAGGATAGGAAGATCACCAAAAGTACATTTCCTGATAATTCAAATTTTGAAACAGTCAGCAAAATTTTACAAAGTGCATGTCAAATGCCACATTAAAAAGTGTTATTTCATAAAATATTCCAAACAAGGAACTTTGGCAAATAAGTTTCTTTTAACTGTCAAAGATTCACAAAGTAAACTTTTCGTGGGGCACCAGTCTTCAAAACTGAAAACGGCCTTGTTTTATTAATTTTTGTTGAAATTTCTCTGAACGCTGTGCATGAAGCAGTGCCCAGGCCTCAACAATCCACAAACTACTCATGAGGACAGTAACACGTTAACAAGAACAAAATCATTCGAAAAAGGGTAAGAATGTTTCATATGTAAAGAGGGACACCAAAGTTTACACCTCAAAACTCTTTGGTTGAATTTCTCCAAATGACAAAACGTCAATGTTTTCCTTAAAGTATGTGTTTTGTTGTCACAATTCATATGTTATCAACAATTTTATGTTAAAAATTATGCAACTGAAGCCTTAAAATATGGCAAAATCCAAATTTTTAGATGGTAACTTAAAATGTCACAATTTTTCGCTTAAAATGGCTACTTTACGCTCCTTTTTCATTAAAAGTGGGAAGATTTACTCCCATGACACAAATTTTGTGGTAATTATATAATTGACCTTAACTGTAGTGACAAAATGAAGACACAAGTACGACCATGTAAACAAAGCTTGCATGACAATAGCTTTGTGTATTTTCACCACTGGTACCCTACACCTGTAATATAGGAAATTACCAATATATACAGTGACTGAGCCAAAGACCCAACCGGTACATCCCTGTTGCCAAGCTTCACTGCTTCCCCTGCTATCGCCTTTACCCACTCAGCCACAGCACAAGAACAGTACTTTTACATCAGTGTACCGACTGCAGTGGCCAAGTGGTTAGAGCATCCAACTTGCAGCCGGAAGGTCTAGGGTTCAAATCCTGACCAGGTCATACCAAAGACTTTAAAAATGGAACCTACTGTACTGCCTTTGTGCTTGGTGCTCAGCATAATCAATGGAGTAGGGAAAACAAGCCAGTGAGCCACAACTGGAAAAAAGGCCGTGGTCGTCTCGACTTGAACCAATTGGTTGGAAACTGGGACGTTAAACCTCATCTAACTAACTTTACATCAGTGTACATTACTGCACACAATACTAATGAAACTACTGTACACCACAGAAACTCATCTGAACACAGTAAATTGTACAATAGCTTACTATCATCCAACATCTGTGTCCAATTCTAAGTTGGGAAATTATGCTGTATTGTATTGTCACAACTGATTAGTTGCCTATATGGCATACATACAGCAGTAAATTAGCTAGGGCACTGCGCCAGTAAACTGACCAAATTTCATCTCTCCAAATGAACGATAAAGCAGAACTTTGCATAAATTTGTTCTGTTCAGCAACCAGGAAAATATATATATATATAACAGCAACAACCATTTCCTAAAGATATGAAGTTTCACTTAATTGCCTTGTATAGGTTATCAACATTTGCTAACACTGTTTCATTCATTACAACTCAATCACTGTGACCATCACCTTTTCACAGAGAAAATCTACATATTATTTGTAACACATTTAAAAGCACTGAAAGTGAATGGAACTTTGACCTTCATTGACACTTTGAAATGTGTCATTCTACTCATATGGATTTCCCCTTTTCTATTTTACAATCATACCTGTACCTTCGAAACTCTTCCACCTCTATACAAGAGGGCACGACAAGACTATAAACATCTGGCAAATACTTTTGACAAATTTAACAAAACATTAAAACTCTCACAATGGCACTTCTATATCCAACAAAAATACAATGACTTGCTATTTCATTGATGTGATTTCACAGCACAATGTACAGGTAGGCACAGCGTAGGCTTACTGTAGTTCACAGCAAATCTGTTGTGAACCAAGTTAAAAATTAGTACAAACTTGAAGTTGTATCCTAATTTTATATGGCTTTTTTTTACCTAAATGTTACAACAGTTTTCTTTAGAAATTGTTAAACTCACAGGATAACTCCACGCGAGCAGTGAGCAGTGAGCAGTGTACAGTCGTTTAATTTTACGTTGTGAATCATCATGAAAGACAAGTACAATAAGAGAAAGATGAGAAATCCCAGGTGATGTTTTCAAAGTACAGGTACACTAGGGCTGTGACAGTTAAATGGTTAACCAGTTAACCGACCAATTTTTTATAACTTTTTCAACGTTAGTATAATTCCTGGAAAAGTTTCAACCCCCCAAATTCGCTAAGATGAGTGAAATTCTTTCCGCCATTTCATTTATTAACCCTATATTATAAAATATGGAGCATTCCAATGGTGACCTTAATGAATAATCATATTATTTTCGAACATAATTAGCACAATTTGTTGAAGAAACCAGCGCACTGTACGTACGTGCATTGTACAGTACAGTACAGTATTTGTAATTAGCAGAGCTGTTTGAGCTTGCTGAACGAACCGGGCCGGCTGGCCATGTGCTTCGCTGCTTCACATGTTGCATGAACGATCGTTCATGACATACCATACATACATTGTACAGTACAGTATTGCGTACGAGACAACTATGCACGAGTCCCGTTATAACATACAGAATGAGGGTAGCTGTCGTTATTGAAAAGTTTCACCGTTCATAATTACGAAGAAACTGGTATTTTCAGTAGGTATTAGGTAAAAAGGCATGCGATGTAAGACAACTTAAAATTCAATGTTACACTTTTTTACGGTGCATGCAGTAATACATATGGGTAATAATTTTCACACCATTACGAAATAGCAGTGCTGAAATTCTTAGCAGACACACGTATATTACGTATGAATTGCAGCAAGGTCACAAGGCACACTATAGTACACTGTATGTGGTACATTTGTACTCCACACTGCTCTAGGCGTGTGTGATAATGCATCGCTGTAGCCAGAGAAGTGTGTCTTGAACTGCGATAATGCCAGTGACATCCATAGGCTTCTCATCTTACGGTGCTTTATTAGACCGCAAAAATCTCGAAAATGGTAATCAGTGGCATTACAAAAAGTATGCATGTTTGTGAAAAGTTTGAATGCGTGATTCGCCCTTGCATACGGACTGCTTGCCAAAAAATTGCAAATAATGCAAATGTTTTAACTTGCACGCTACTTTGACGATCATCACTACCGGCACCATTTTAAGTGTAGAAACTTTGGTATTTAAAGTGGTGGCCCTCTTCCGAAATGTTTATTTTGTTTATATACCTTGACTTGTTTTTATTTTCGGTTAACTGTTAACCAGTTAACCATTCGGTTAAAAACAGTTAAACGGATAGTGAATTAACCGGAAATGCAAAGCCCTAACATACACTGTGACAACTGAACTACTGCACAGTACTGTATATCTTTTCAAACAAATCCACAACATGGTACAGTAAATAATCTTCCAACCAGTATCTATAGGTCCTACAGTTATCCAAATTTGTTGAGAAATATTGTTTCACCAAAGGGTAACCTACACTATAATATGGAGTAATTCACCAATGGACACCTTCACAAACTGGTCAGTATGTTTGGTTAGGAACAACAAACCCCCATCCTGCAGTCCCATCATTCCACTGCACCAACAAACAGGTCTCTCGTTGCTCCAGTAGGCTATTTGCAGGCTTGGGTGAATTACCCAACTCTACTTCAGAGTCCTAGGAGCCAAGTTCCATTCCTTTTTTGTCAAGTTTCAAATTTACTTTTACTACAATTTTTTACATGTTTTCATACACAAAAAAGTGAAATTTCCCTCTGATAGCCAAAAGTCCCTTCCCAAATACCAAAATTTCCAAGCAAGGAGCTTCCCAGATTCCTAATTCTTTTCCAGATACTGTATGCTGGACCCTAACTTGAGGCAGTCAGAACAACGGTACCAGACTCCAAAAATATACCTCATATGGCACAAAAATGCAGTGATATCATCAGCTACGTACTTGATAAAACCCCACCTTAGAGGCCATGCTGTATTTCTGGGTGTACAAATGTGTGCACATGCATATCCTCTGAGAAGCAGGGTTGTCACCAAGCCAAACTTAGTACCAGGTAATTCTCAACTATGACCCTTTTAGTGATCACTGTCCTGGGATTTAGAGATGGTGTGGTTATTTTTATACACTCTTAATTAATGCTCCAATTGGCCATCTCATTCTGAGACTAATGTTACATCCAAATTTCTTTCAAAATCATAAAAATATAGTACCATTAAAGGGGAAAAAGTGCTGGGTGGAATGTGTTTATTTTAACATGAGTGGCTGGTGCAATTCACCAGTCCCAGGGGAAGGGGGGTGCCCAGTGCTGCCCGGGGTAGTGACACCCCTGCTAAGAAGGTACACTTACTGGACCCAGTGACAGTATGTACATATACTGGAGGTACCGTACCTGAGCTTAGTGCTTTGGTACAGTACATTTCAACCAACCCTCATTGAATCAAACAAAATCAAACAGGAGATGAAAAACGGGTGGGGGAAACTTTCTAATCAGGAAATGGCAATGCACTTGTAAATTCATAATACCTATACTTCGTCTGCAGCCTTAAAGTTTGCTTCCCTCATAAACCATTACTTCAGCAGTTTTCTTCAAATTGCCATACTTAGAACTTGTATACTGTACTGGTCCTGGACAGTCAACTTGACATTTTGTGCAAACCTCATAGCTGTAAACAAGACATTATGAAGTTCAGGTACAGTATTACTGCCAATCCAGGTGTATCAGCCATTGTGATAGTTTGCAGAGGCCACATGGTGAATACAGGAAAAGCATATCAGTGGCACAGGAAGTTAAGTTCCTAATTTGGACTGGAAGTTGAATGTGACATTCCAATAATTCATGGTTACCATTAGTCACAATTCCACCTTGCAATATGACAACAGCACCGTGCTATACTGTTCAGTACTACATATTGTACTTTTAAGTGTGAAAATTTTTACCCACATGTATTACTGCATACTCCGAAAAAGTGTAACGTTGAATTTTAACTTGTCTTACATCGCATGCCTTTTTACCAAATACTGTACCTACTGAAAATACCAGTTTCTTCATAATTATGAACGGCGAAACTTTTCGATAACGGCAGCTACTCTCATACTGTATGTTATAACGGGACTCATAAATAGTAGTCTCGTACACAATACTGTATTGTACATACGGTATGTCATAAACGATCGTTCATGCAACGTGCGAAGCAGTGAAGCACATGGCCGGCCGGCCCCGTTCGTTCAGCAAGCTCAAACAGCTCTGCTAATTACAAATACTGTACTGTACTGCACTGTACTGTACTGTACTGTACTGTACTGTACAATGCATGTACGTACAGGGCGCTGGTTCGTCCGGCAACTCCAACGAACTGTGCTTACTATGTTCGAAAATAATAAGATTATCCATGAAGTTCACCACTGGAATGCTCTGTATTTTATAATTTGGGGTTAATAAATGAAATGGCAGAAAGAATTTCACTCATCTTAGCGACTTTTGGAGGCTGAAACTTTTCCAGGAATTATACTAAAGTTGAAACTAGAACAGCAATGCTGTTGTGTAGCTCACACAATTTCTCTTATCTGTTAAAAATAGGAACTCAAAAAACCAAATTTTATCATTTATTCAGCAACTTCCACAAAACCTCCTTACCTTATAAAGGCAAAAGGCAAGAGAAGGGCATAATAATTACCGAACTCAAAACCCAACTGAAAAATCACAAGCATGTTTAGGCATGTAAACACTGCAACTGACACCGTTTGATGACAGATCTACAAATATCACTGCATATTTTCTAAAATCAAGAAGGCCTGTAAAGGTTACGTACTTTAATTAGCAGCAAGACTGAAATTAACCTGATGTTATTAAACTGTTCAAGTTTGCAAAGTAAATTTAGTTGCACCTACAACTCTATACAAGCAAACACTGCATAGATTTGCACGCAATCAAAACAAACCACAGACTCAAAAAGCTGCTACTGGGGTTGAACTAAAACAGTTACAGTATTGCAATTACTTGACTTGACCATCTCAATTGATCCAGGAACAAAATGGGACATATCCCCACAACAGGTTAAACCATTTTCCTTTCTTGTAAGCCAAACTGACCACAGCCTAGTTTGCTTCAAATTTTGTTATCATGAATCCAAGTACTGTAGCTGCTCAATGCAGGGAGTTCCCATGGAACTCCTTGCTTAATGAACCTTGATAATACAATTAGTTATCCCAAAGCATTGTGATTGCACAGGCCACTTGATGACCAACGACTGATGTGTGTTAATGGATCAAATTTCAAAACAAACCGGCACAGGCAGTTGCGAGACAGCAACTGAACACACAGCCAAGTACACTGCTATAAGTGCAATGAATAAACAGCTACCAGTTCAGCAGGCACAGTGAACTCAGCCCTACAAAAATTGCTTAAAAACCAAATTTAACTTTTGTATATCAAAATGCAAATAGGCAAGTTTTATTGCTCTATCGACAAACAATCATGTACCAAAATTTCAGCTCAAAATCTCCACACATCAAAAGGCTGAAAACTTTTGTTGAAAAGTTGACAACATTTGCCCCATTTTATAACCTCACACATGTACTGTGTACAATGTGTGAGCTAAAAATTATGTTTAATCGTCTTTTGTTAAAATTAAAGTCAGCTTAAATGGGAAGGCTTAGTTACAAATATTTTAGTTGCACCTACAAGGCTTGCAAGCCAGGGTTGCATAATTAAGCCCAGAACTACATAGCTTGGTCACTATTTTGTTCAGATTGCATGTTTTGAGACTGATGAACTGTAGACATGTAACCTTGGAAGTTACGCCTGGGAAAATTCCCGAAGTGCATTTATCATGAGCAATATTAAGGGTATCTTTTTCTGCCGTCTAGAAGTACTGTAACTTTTTAGTCTTATCTATCAAGTTTACGGTGCTCCACACTTTAAAGGGTATGTTGGACTGTTGTAGTGTGTACTGGTTTAATCCCTGCACCTTTGATAATTTTAATCCTTTTCAAAAGTTGCATGAAAGAGTTTATTGTCACATTATTTGGGCAAAACATTCCCAGATCATGGGGCGAAGGGATCGATATATACGTCAAAGCTGCGCAACACAGACTGTGCAACTGGCATTATAAAGGCCTTTCTAAAATCTTTTGTAATTTTTCTTCCAAAGTTTGCCCATTGTTACGTGGTTTTGGGCAAGCAACTTCTGAGGTTTACTGCATAAACAAGTTTAGGTATAAAGGTGAACTGCGGCGACAGATTTATTAGGATACAAAAACGGTTAAATGAAACAGCATTTGGCTGTCGTTTAACCGATCCATCTGTCGGTTAACCAGTTAACCGTTTAACCGTCACAGCCTTAGTGCTGCACTGGGCTATAAAATGTAAGACAGTACAATGATGGGCTGAAAAATAAGACAGTGAAGTGGGTTGCAGTTTCATTTATGCGTGCCTAGCAATTATCTATTAAAGGGTCATTCACCATCGTATTGCTGCGAAAAATTGTATTTGCAGTTGTCCGAGTGGAAGGGTATGGAAACACCCATCCATGGCCGTTAAAACGATAGCTGCACCTCGCCTTCCTATACGCTCTGAACATGAATTAATACACGGAGAAAAGTGCCGCTCATTTCACACACTAGGAAATACATAGGATATTCAAAGAATGACGGTTTGGGACGGCCGATCAGGCTACTTTTCATGCTTTCCAAGGTAAGAGAACTTTCTGCAAACATGAAATAAGGCTAACACTGGATTGCAAATTTGGGGGGCAACTATTACAAACAGGCCTCACCCAACACGAAAATACTGTATGTATGATTTCTGAGAAAGGGTGGGTGGGGAATCCAGCCCCCTCCCAACCACAAAGGCCAAACCTACTTCTTTGGAGGATTTATGGAAAAATCAGGTCATACCTTAGGTAATGCAGACTTTTTTCAAGCAGAAGCGGTTGGGCCCCCTCCCCCGAAAATATGCAAATGCCTACCCTTGCTGATGATTGTCATCTAATCTATGTTTCGACGGCACCCTTCTAATAGATTTAAACTTGACGAATATTACTTCATGTCTTTTAATAACAAGTAAGTTACGAAAGGTGATATGTTAGCACAATACACTGGCATAGTTGGATTATGAACACACATGGCGGTACGTCAAAAACGGTGCCCCAGCCAAAAAATAAAAATTTTCGGTGGTAGTTACTTCCACTTACCAAACTTTAAAATATACTTTAAAATGCATAGAAATGAATCTTTTGCCTCTCATCGTTATGTTACAGCGTACACTGTATACATAACGAGTAGTGCACCAGTGTTTGCAATGAACACGTTTTGTCCGTTCATCTGAAGTGCAGGAAAGCTTATCCTGCTACATAAGCAACTGCAACGTTAAGTGAATGATCAGTACTTTTCCAGATCAACAGTTTACATTTTAAACTCGCGTTCGATTATTGAACAACTGTTTGATTTTTAAGAGACCTTGTCAATAATTTTGTGTGATTTTGTACGGTGAAAAACTGACCGCAAAAACCACAAATAATTGTACGAATTTTCTACGAACCTTTGCGGTCGAATTTTTCTACGATTTTTGAAATTGCGCAAAATTGCAAAAATGCAAACAACTTCGCACAAAATTGCGCAAATTCGAAGAAATTTGATTCTTCCATATTGTACGGGAGTTAAACGATCACAGTACTGTACAGGGTTTTCCCTGGGTTTAGAATTGAACGTCGCGGCTCTGCCGCGTCCGACGGTGGATCGCCGGCCTGGGGGTGGGGTATAAGGGGAGGGGGTGTCCCCCTCCCCTTTTCGAAATTTTTTGAATTTTAGAAGTGTCTAAATGCAAAATAGTGGCACTTTTGAGGCGAATTAGTCAACAGAATTTCTTTAAGTTTCTGCCAAAATATTCACCATTGGTGCCCACAAACTCGTAATATTTTAACCTCTCCAAATGATGGCGATCATTGGCTATTGTTAGTAGTTACCGCAATTTCTAATGCAGCACAGTTCAGGTACGTCAGAGCGCACACAGTACTTTACTACTGTAGGCTACCCGGGTAGAGTTTTTCAGCCTTTCCCTTTTGATCTTCGCGAAATAGCATGGTTATTGCAACGAACAAAATGTATTTACCCCCATCTCATTCACGATTATGTTGAAATGAAGTTGCTTTTGTCTGTTTCGTACCATGCTTTTGTTACATTGCATTTTTCACCAGAAACAAGCCCCGCGATGCGTGTTTCTAACATCAAGCCGCCCCTATACTAGACAACGAAACAACATAGGCCTACTATACTGTATAATAGCCTAGCCTATCTCTAGAAATGAACGTCCAAAGACAGCTCATAAATTTTTGCACGCAGTGCGTGTGGATGAGTAACGTTCCAAAACTAACGCCCAGAAGTACGCGAAAGACCGACTAGAAATTTTACACGTATCTTTGCCGTATAAATACACATACCCAAATGGATATAGGGCACGTGGCTCGACTTTCAATGTTGCTAGATTTCATACTTGTCAAGTTATCACTAACATTAACATGACATGATTTCATGATCTAAAGAAGTAAATTTTGGTGATACAGTTATGTCTACATAAGATATGCACTTATTACAACCACAATAATATTCTTTTGACTCGAATCAGTCGCCAGAACTTCGTATTTTTGGTGGAGAAACTTTTTTCTGAAGCAAAATTCACTCCCTCAGATTTAAAATCGTACAAATTCTTTCAAGGTGTATTTTGCGTTGTGTGCACGAAAAAAATCTTCTTTCCTGTTACTTCTATCCTGGTACTACCTTACATACTAAAATGATTCCTATCTCAATATTGCTCGTAATTTTTTATTGCTATTCAAAGTACTTGCAAAAGTTTTATTCCAAAGTTTCCTAAATATATGGCAAAATAAGAGCAAAATATTTTCCCAGTATTTTACGTACCCCCCATTTGCGAAAAATGGAACTTGCCAAAGTCATGTGCTAACTACAGCAGAGAGAGCACTCCGGCAGCGAAACGAACGAACGTTCGTACGTACACGGTGTCTGCCGTATCTTACCGTACATTTTTAACGGTGCTGTGCGGGTGAAATCTCGGCTAGGAGATGCATTAGAAAGTTTTTTACTGTCATTATCACGAAGGTGGATTTTTCATAAGAGTAACAAGAAAACAGTGTACGAGAAATTTGATCACATGGTTGAGGTACATTACAGTACAGAAGTTGCAGTGACAAACTGGATGTTATTTTTGGGTTCCGATGCACACGTTACGGCACACTTGAACACAAAGCCACAGGAAGTAGTGATAGGACTTGTTTAAAATTTGTACTAACTGCACTAAAATATGGTCAAATTATTAATTCCCGTCTGATTTCTAAACTCACGAGGTTAAGGACCAACGGCACATTGTAGATATAGAAAATGTGACGTATTGTTTTCAACAGATCGATCCGACCAGAGATAAGGGGCCGATGGGTGGAGTCTTGAATTGTATGTGCATACCATGTACTAAACTTAGGCTAGATGTTGCAAGGTTTACGGTCGGGTACCCGACGGGTAATGCTTTTTGGGTACCCGTGTACGAATTTCCTACCCAGTTTCGACACAAAAAATGTGTTCATATTGTGAAGATTTGAAAGCAGCAAGATGCGTAAGTTGAGTAGATTGTTTGGCGGCCCTGATAATGCAAAGTTACGTATTTTTACAAAGGACACGTTATCAATAATATTGTCGGTCAAATGCTGATATTTCATTCATTCGTTGGGTTGAAAATTCTGAGACACAAGCCCCGCCTAGCCTATAACCTGCCAAACGGGGCATTTGGTTTTGGCTTTGCAAGTTGCGTCCACAGAATTATAATACCTGTGGTTGCGTCTCACGGTATAGTTTACTCGACTGCTCACGTTGGAATGTACATAATCATTACCAAATAATGACATGTAAACTTAAACTTGAGGGTTACGTGTGAATGAAAGAGGGCATGCTGAACTCCGTGTACGTGTGTGGCATGCATAGATACCGAACGCTTAGCTTGCTGTTTGCATCTTGAGACTTGCGTGTATGACTGTGGGTACGTATGAGCACGAAAGTATTACCGCGAAGGTAGTACTACATGGCTCGTAATTTTGCCGTGACAAGGTTTCGGAAATAAGCTTGTGGTTTCACTGCACATTGTATTAACAAAAAGGCGATCGTTGACAAAGTTTAATTAAGTAACATTTTTTCAGGGTACCGGAGGAATTTTTGAACATCGCGGCTGTTTTTTGAACGTCGCGGTCTTCCTGTTTTTGAAGTTTGAACGTCGCGGCCCGCGACGTTCAAAAGGCCCAGGGAAAACCCTGCTGTATAGCACTGCATGCCAAGCTGCCGGCAAACGATTTTACATATTATAAGTAGACACTAACTTCATTGCGTATGTACATGTCTACAGGCCTACGTATATTATACCTCTACGTATATATACATACATCCCTATGGGCATAACCCTAACCTTATCTCTAGGCATACCACGTATATAACCCTACAGTACCTATCGGTATGCCTACCACATATACTGCCCTATCAGGTTATGTCGCTTCCAGGTACTGATTCTACATTAGAGCCAAAAGAGGTTTTATCATACATATCATTCACAGGCAGGGACATTTTTGTATTGCATATGGTAAAAAGCGGGGAAGTTTTGGTAGCTAAAAAGCAGGGAAGTTTGGTAATGGGACGTTTTGATTGGACACCTCGGTCAGTACCTTGAGCACACTAAGTCACTGCATACATGTATTGTAAAATAGAGGTCTAGGCTAGGCCTATGCCAGATTGGAAAGCTTGTGATGGTGCCCAAGGGATTTTAATAACGGCCAGGAGAATTGCGCAGCCGATATTATCTAAGCGGAGCACCACCATCGGTTGGCACGGCGTGTACTGAGAAAATTTTGGCCAAAACCACCTCCTTCATTGCAGGAAATCGCCTTTCCCAGGCAACTTGTGTGTTTGTTGCCAACAAGTTTGCGCGGTTGCAGTTGTCAGTTGTAAAATTTGCGTGGCTGGCCACTTCGAAATTCATATTGTTGCACGGGGGATAAGTCCCCCGCGCTGGGCGAACTTTCCAATCTGGGGCCTATGTTATAGGCTGGGCCAAACATTAACTTAGGCCTAGGCCTGATATTTTGTTTCTTTACAAAACACATTGTGTGGCATAGGCCTAGGCTATAGCTTACTAGGCCACAGTGCACCAGGAAGGAAAGGTCCACAAGACAGTCATGTTGAGTAACCTAGGCCTATGTTCGTTATGTCATGAACACTAGTACTGACACTGGACAGCTAGACCCACCTAAGGTATGGAACATACGTTAGCGTTATGAAGTTCTGTTAGTATTACTAAGTTATGTATAATGTACTAACGTTAGGTCTAGCCTATGTACATGGATTGTGGAGACTTGGGACTAGAGTCTACATTATTTTATTGTATTAAAACATGGGGCCTACGCCTACCTATTCACTAATTCAGACACACTTGAAGGTAGACCAGTGCTGCAGAAAATAACTTACCGCTGTCACCAATGATAAGTAACTTAAATAAATGGTCATACTCTCTAGCCATTTTATATTATGAAAATCATAGGTACAAAATCTGTTCAGATTAGTAAGCGGTAATTCTCGTAGTAACTCAGTATAGTGTGGTAGTGAAACTAACGGAGTAACGCTATAGTGAATGTATGGCGCTAGCTAGCTTGCCGTGCGGAAGTAAATACAAATTCAATACTGCCATATAGCCATATAGCCACTGCACTGGCGTTAGCCATATACTTGCTGCATGTATGTCCGTAAAATACGTACGGATACGTCTACAGAGCTGGCTGCATAGTTCGCGACGCGCCGAGATTGTACAGATGCAGTGAGTGACAATGAGGTCATCCAAACGCTGAGTCAATGCTCTGCAAAATTTTGCAAATAAAACTTGTCCACACCCCATGCCATGACGTTTTGACAGGTACATGAGAAAGTGCCCTTACCCCGATTCTTGCAAAGCAAGTGTGGGTTCAACTCATGTCTGGTATGATTCCCGGGGCTTCCTCCTCGGGGCTCCATTATGATAGTAAGTAAACTCACTTTCTCACGTGTAAAGGGCAATCACACTCTATCGTTTCTTTCTAGTAGGCTCCAGAGTTGTAATCGAGTCACGAGTCACCAATTGTCAAACTTTTGAGTGACTCGAGTCGAGTCATTGACTAGAGTCACAGTACTATTTCAATGGGGAAATTACTCCTGAATTCTCTCGAGTCACTATCATTTTGAGAAGAAGTGACTGGAGTAATGACTCTTTACAACACTGCTAGGCTCTAGCTAAGCTCACAAAATGTTAAAAATGATTGCTTTCACTCGGCCGCTTACCACGCCCATACATCCCAGCAAGCAAGCCCTATTGAGTCCCACCGTCCCAATTGGGTTTTACTTGGGAAGCTTGGGCTTAATTGGGCTTGGGCTGAGATTGGTGTTTACCTCGGGGCCCAATTGGGCTCATGAGAGAGATGAGAGATGTTGTTAACTCATTTGGGCCAAGTTGGGACCTACTTGGGATTAATTGGGTGCAGTTAGCCCAATTGGGGTCAGATGAAATTCGTGTGACAAAGCAGATTGGGCCCCAATCGGTAGCCCAATTTGGCCCCAATTAGGACCCAATATGGAATGCTGTTGGGGATTTTAGTAGGGCCTACTGACATTTTGGCTTTGCAAAAGGTTCAAAGCAATATTCTCGGTGCAGTCGCCGGAACCTTTGGCTGCAAAGCTAAAGCGTCAGTGAGGCCTATTACAATCAGCCGAATGCCTCCTAATTCATGGGCGTACATGCATGGTAAGCTTTCATTAGAAGGGTAGAATAAGGAAGCAAAGACCTCCGAGTGTACGCAATTATTCTTCTTCTTCTCCTTCTTCTTCTCCTTCTCCTTCTCCTTCTCCTTCTCCTTCTCCTTCTCCTTCTCCTTCTAGATATATATGCCTTAGAAGTTTTAATACTGCTGGCATAGGCAGTCCCCTCAGGTAATTTGTTCCTCTCCTTTATAGTTCTTGGAAAGGAGGAATTCAGTTAGGTACTTGAATATATTGATACGGCACAAAAGTTGATAAAAGTTTTGTGTGTTCCTCTGGAGCCTTAATGCGTCGCTGGCTTTAAGTAATGGTCTCAGGGTACGTCTATGAGGTTGTGAGTTATTTTATACTAGTTTCCCTCCACCCCCTTTCTCTCAAGGGTGGGGGTGAACACCCCCATTTCGTCCGTGGCACTCTCAAGTATTGCTACCATAATAAGTATTCAGTCCTGCAACATCTGAACATGGCAACATGTTTTTCAGCACATCACATGTAAAGAGCATTAATGAGAGTGCAGTATACTTAAAAATAATTCAGCACGCGTAAGTTATCGCTCTGCTTTCTTTGTACGCATGAAAAAAATATACGAATCGCTACTTCTTAAAACCATCCTTAGCATTCTACTAACAGAATTCTTCTAATACACATCATCTGTCTTATCTTATGAGACCTTTGTAACTTTGTTTAATTAACCGGTGCTGTGGCCGAGTGGATAAAGGCGGTGGCATTTGAAGCAAATTCAAGCAATGAAGCTTGGCAACCGGGACGTCAAAGGGTTCAATCCCCGGGCGGGTCAAAGTAAGGTTGTTTTTTCATCCAAGAGCAATCTACGGTTTTTTCATTAGAACTGGCTTTCAAAAAGAAACCAAATTTGACGTAAATTGTTCGGTTGGTTAGCCACACGACGTGAAGTTGTAATTCATAAGCCACATTTGCTTCTCCGGATTTGTGGTCGCTTAGCGTTGTAAAACAACTACCCTTCAAGGCCTGAATTGTAGGAGTATCATAGGTTTATATGTAGTTAATTAGATCCCTTTTGCTTTTTCTGTGTACTGTATAGTTTTTGCTGGTTGGTTTCTTGACATCTCGTTTTCTTATCACGTGTAACCGAAATTTACACAGCTACGTACGACGTTCATTACAGGTGAATTGAGAACTCCCGGCTCGGAGGCCGTTGTAGGCTGCGTTCGAAGCAGTGGCGTAGCTAGGATTTTTTGTTCGGGTGCCGGGCTCTGGGGGGGGGGGGCTGAAGATTTTTGTGGGGGCAACCGTTTACTATCTATCCACTGAGCGTACCAAGAAAATATGAGATTTTAATACATCCCATATCACCGGAAATGGCACTTACCAGGCTCGAAAGCAGCCAGTCAAGAAGCGCAATTTTTGTGAAAAAATGTAAAGTTTGATATTATTCTCAAACACATTTCTGTGAAGACGGATTAGCTCAGCTGGCCAGACTTGGGGTCCAAGGATTGCAAGTTTGAATCCCGTTTACTGTCTAAGCGGAGTGCCACGATGGGTTGGCGAGGAGCGTATCCAGAAAATTTGAGATTTTCTAATACATCCCATATTGCCGGAAATGGCACTTAGCACGCTTGATAGTAGCCATCAAGAAGTGCAATTTTGGTGAAAAAAATGTTAAGTTTGATTTTATTTTATTCTCAAACACATTAAGTTTGTCACAATTTATCCAAGTTTATTCAAAATTATTCAGAGTGGAACTATCCCGATGGATTTCAGTGGCTTGATTGGAATGGAGATTTTCCAGAGCCAGAGTCTATACCATAATTATCAAGTTGAGTAGCCCAGTCGAATGAATTTTTTACCCAGATCGCCAGCCTGGTGGGTGGCGTTTGGGGGGCGACGAATTCGTGGGGGCTAGCGCCCCCAAGTCCTCCCGTAGCGACGCCACTGGTTCGAAGTGACCTATCCGGCCCGCGAAACAATTCACAATTGCAAATTTTAATAATAATTTCATTGTATAAATATTTTTATACCACCTGTTTAATCATGGGTGGCACAAGAGGGGACAGGAGCCATGGTGACCTGAAGGAGTATTTTCTAATATCTTCGGAAACCATGCTAGTCAGGATAGTGGGTAATAATCAGGCCCGTAGCCAAGGGGTCCAGGGGCTTCCTCCATCCTCTTGAAAAATTTTTGACCCGCCCCTAGAAAAATAAAAGTTACCATTGCCTCAATGCCCTTCACTAGTGCATCTCGCGCCCAGTGGCGTAGCTAGAGGGGGGCAGGAGCGGTCGCCCCCCTCCCCACAAAGCCTCCGAAGGCCTCTGTCGGAAATTTCCAGTCTCTGTTGGAAATAAATAAAAACACTTCATTTGAAACACTTACAACACTTCTTATGTTTTAAGCAGAATTACACATCGATATGTCAAAAAAAATTTTTTTTTTTTTTTGCTTTTGACCCCCCACAAATAATATCTAGCTACGTCACTGCTCGCGCCCCCTAAAAACATTTCGCCCTACTAAAAGCTCTTTCGCCCCTTCACTACCTTGCCTGACTACGGGTCTCAGTCTGACAATAATGTGTGTAATCCCCGATGTCCATATGTTGCAACAACGATTACGCTTTTGTTGATTTCAACGAGTGCAAATCCTTCAATACGAAGACGAAATCATCACCGCGCCTTAAGGTGCGTTCACACCAAAACCGAAATCTGCTGCGTTGTGCGGCCGGGACGCGAAATTTGTTATCTAAGAAAGAATGGGACGATTTCCTTAAATTTTATTTAAAAAAATTGCCCCTATTTGTCCTGAGAAAAAAAATTCCGCGTCCCGCCCGCAAAACGCAGCAGATTTCGGTTTTGGTGTGAACGCACCTTTACGCGAGCCGTTAAGTTTCTTTGCTTTTCTGTTTTATAAGACATCTCTCTTGTATTTGTTATGACAGCATATTTTAACTCAGTCATGAAAATAAATGAATGTCCAACGAAATTTTGGACCATCCTACGAGATTTCCAATATAAAAATACAGTACGCAAGTTAAAGGGTAACAGCCAAAAATGAGCCAATTGTAAGAGCCCAGCTTCAAATAAACTCCAAAAATGAATTGTATCAACTTGAACGTCGTTTCACCTGAACAATTTAGAAAACCAAATATCTTTAGTATACATTGTGTAACACAACGTTTGTAATTAACATAGAAACTCTTAGTCATGTTTGTGGAACTTGACTGGTATTATGATGGCTCCCTCTATTTGTCTGTTCCATGTTAGCGACACCGGCTGTAGCTTGCTTTAAAGGGTCGAATTCTCTTGTATCTCCAAAATCTCAGGTGTAAAAAAAGTCGGGGTGTAATCGATATTAGGTAGGGGTGAAGCAACGGGCCGGCACGACTGGCTTTAATAGTTCATCTTTTAACAACAAATCATAAGTGTGGACTTTAAGAGTGGGAGAGAGGTCGTTCGGCATGTAAGTTTGCTAAACGTCTGATTTTTGTTAAGATTCCCGGTTTGTCGGATCTGTTGTAGGTTTCCCGACTGAAACTTGGTAGGCTTATACTTTCGTAGTATTATATGTTGTAAAAATATTAATCACGGTTGTGTAGCCTACTCTATTTGGACCAACTGGCGCGACCAACATAGGAACAATTGTCACCCTTCTCCAGCAAACTGGCTGGATGATGAACTAAGCGACCACACATTCCATCCGGGCCTCTCCGGGCACTGGCTTACCTGGGAGCACGAATAGACCCACAGCATAAGCAAGTACTTCCAACCAGGGAAACGGTCGCCTCCTTCAAAGAAGCCATTTTCCTCCTCCTGACCATTCCTCGAAAGTTTAGACCAGAGGTGGATGTCCTCGTTCTATTGGTCATTCTAATAGATGATGTAGTGTTGTCTGAACATGCGTCTAGTTCCATCTGCCGCCTCACGTCCTGTCTTCCTTGGGGGGCTATTGGTTCATGTGGACCGATGGCGGTGTCACCGTGATAGCAAGCCCTGCCCCACCTCTGGAGGACGACGCATAGCCTATAAGCCACCATCTCATAAGGTCACTGAGTCGTACTGTATTTCTTACAGGGGGGAGGACTTTCCTATAATGGGGTAGGCTCCTCGACGGCAGGTGGGGGCAGCAACCCGAAGCTCCGACAAGAACAACGGGTTGCAAAAATGATGTCCATGGGGGAGGGTAGTGAGGACTGAGGAGGGCAGTGGCACCGGCACGGGGCATGGGGGCGCGTGCCCCATTCGATTTCTGAAAAAAAAAAATTCTAAAAATTTTTAAATGATCCCCAAAGGCGTTTAAGTTACAGATTTCTGTAGGTGGGTATGGTGAGGTTTGTTTTCGACCCATTGATGAATCTGTAGTAATCATTCTATCACAAATGGTTCTCGAACTATCAAAGTTTGGCAAATCCTTCGCAAACTATCAAAATTTTCGCCCACTCCACGCCCTTGAAGTCTTACCTCATTATTGTTTTTATTATCAAAGACTGGCTTTGAGATTGGCATATAGGTTTGTTGGGAAATTGAAAGTGCCTCGATGCAGGTTTTGTCATGGAAATCTTATTTAATGAAAAACCTTTGTGGCGCTTGGCGCGCATTCGTCACGGTTTGCACTTCATCTCATGACCATTATTAAGGTAATAATACATACAACTCTCCTGATCACAACACTCTTCCGAAAAACAGAGGTACATCTCCAACCTCTGTAGGGGCTTAGCATCAACATGGGATCTTTCAATCTAATTTGTAGCATGATGTGGAAGGTTGAAAATATGTATTTGCGGTTATACATTTTTCAACAAATTTTACCGAGCGCTTCGCGCACAGCCATTATCTGTATAGATGGCGATCGCTTACTGCGAAAAAGCGTTCTGAATGCGCTTGTTTTTCCTTCACCCCTTTTGCTATACCTATCAGGGAGGTTTAATATCACCTCCCTGTACCTATATTCTACCTTCCTCTCGTTCGTCTGGATTTTCTTTCAAAATTAATAAAAATACGATAGTTGTAAAGTGTTTGATATCATACTCTATAGTATCATTTGGATGTCAGGTAATAAACATCATATTAGTGCCCCATTTTATATATATAATTCAGAGCTTCCAGGAGGCCCTTTACCGGTGTCTGCCAACCTTAGATACCCTTTCATAATGCACAATGAAGCAAAGGAAAATTTTCGTAATAGTCCAAGAATGTTTCTGTGGACTCTACGCAGGTATTTTGCGTAAAAACTTTTCACGAATAGAAGGCAGTAAAGTAGCCAAAAGGGAGGTGTCAGGAAGTGTGTTGACAATATATCCTTCTCTTAGACAACATATTCTCCTCTTTCACCTAACAGAAAATTACAATTTACTAAATATGGACATTTTCCAGGCATATACGATCAGTTTCGAACATATTCCAAAGATATCACCATTTTGCATCTAAGCAACCTTAAATTTACAAAAATTTCTTAGAGGGGAAATCCCTTAGACCCCTCCCCCAGGACGAGTTATGTAGTGACATATGAAAGCCCCCCCCCCCCCCCACTGCTGTATGCAATCGCAGAGACACATAAAAAGGTACAATTTAGGCAGATTTGGGGTTTAACTAAGGTGACATTACGACGTCATCTGGGGTGCCCCCCATCACCAAATCCTGGCGGCGCCACTGAAACTGACATGCATGGAAATGTATGATTTACCAACTGAGGATGTAGCAAAGATGGACTATGGTCACAGAATTATTTCATTCTAGGCTCCAGGCATACGTCACGACTCTGACATCCTCGGCGTAGGAATTAGTTTGTAGCAACATTTTCCGTACATATATCAGTCACCAGTCGTCCGCTACTTTCGTGCACTACACCTACCACACCTCGAGGAAAATGCAAAGTCGAAAAATGAACCTTGCGTTCCTTGATAGTGTCTTCGCAAAATGTTTTACAAAAGGGACATCTCTCACCACAGCCCTGGACGGACTGTGCTAGCACTTCATGAATCTTTGTAGGTAGGTTGTCCAACCACCCCTTCACTTTTAATACATCACTGGTGTCTGGTAGGGAAATGGATTCTAAGAGTGATGATCTCGTAAATTCTCTGATGTCATGTCTACACTCAGTTGTGAAAAACTATAGTTGGAAACACGAATGTGTTCCTGCAAGTAAGTAATCGCCTTTTCACTAAGTGCTGATCTCACATTCATCTCAAACCTGTCAGGAAAAGCCACCAGCCACTGATGGAAAGAACAAATTTCTGCATCAACATCTCGAATAGCCTCTTCCAGCGAATGTTCTGCAGATGAGAGTAACCGGTCGATTTCACGCAGAGCAATTTGTTCAATGTCAACTTCTGTTCCACTGCACTTATTTGCAATGAAACTCAAAATCCATTGAGTAATAAAGGAATTGTGGTCGCTTATGAAAGACATGTAATCAAGAAAGTTATTTTTCAGGCATAGTGATTTTAAAGGCAATAGGCAGTCGCCCCAAAATTTTCTTTGAAAAATCAGCAAACTCTTGCAAATCTCCTCATATTGCATTACAAGCACCTCTGAAGATGTTTTGAACATAACTATTACAAACAATAGGTAAAGCAAGGTGAAATTCTCCTTGAATTCCACAATTCACTAACAAAAATATTGTCACATGATCAAAATAGGCCAATCATGAACTAGAGTGACAGGATACACTCACTCTGTTTGGGGTGACTGCCTACTGCCTTTAATACGACCGTCAAGAAACGTCTTCTACTGCAAAATATCTCATCTGTAGTGACACTGATTCGTTCATAGAGGGATAAGCAAATTCTATGTCTGACACATTCCTTCAATGAAACTTCAATACAAGAAGAAAAAGATTCGGCTGCCAGCTGGTCTCGACGTTGATCTCCGACGTATCGTTCCGAAAGTATCTGAAAACCATTTTCTCGTTTAAAAGCATCTTCAGGGGGCTGTTCACAAGTACCAAGAAGACCAGAAGTTCTAGGCTTCACTTTGGCCTCTTGGGCTTGCCCGTTGATATTTGAAGTATCTGTGTCTGGCGAATGGTTCGAATCTAAAACACATCATGTCAGGAGAAATGGAGCTTCAAAGGAAGGTGCAGAAAGCCCAAGCCACAGCCCTTGTGATCCTGATACATCATCCTCCTAGTCTGCCAGAATATAGGGGTTTTTGGCTGAACCTGGCTTGGAGGTTTATACTTTTTAAAGGCTGATTTTAGTTTTTGACCTAAAGAAAGCATTTCTGCCTTCTGGCACGGTAACAACATCTGGCGTTTATCCCTAGCAACGAAATTCAAAATGGCGGCCAAAACTTATCATCTAATAAAACAAACAATTCTTAAAAATACTTTTGACACAACTGCTCTTAATATCTTTTCATATTTTGTGATGTATATTCATAAATTATTTTTATAAATTTTTCTGTTGATATCGCAGGTTAACCAAGATGACGGAAGAAGCAAAATGACCGCCAATATTATAATAATTACATAAAAGTAATAGAGGAAATAATCATTAGAAATATTCTGGGATATGTGTTCATATTTTATAAGAAATATTTGTCTGAAATTTTCTGTCAGGATCCAGGTCCATCAAGATGACCGAAAAGCTAAATGGCCACAAATACTGTAAGAGTAATAAATTAATATATTAAATAATGGGTTTGGGCGATCATACGGACATTTGGGTCAAAGGTCTCTATATGAAAACAAACCGGTTTGTGACGTCACGATTGTGCGACATACAAATTATACTTAAAGAACCTTTCTTGAATTTTGGGACTGGAGTGTTCCTGCCTATTAGCGGCGCGGTCATACGGGCCATTTGGGTCCAAAGGTCTCGTTGCCGATAGAAACAATTCCTACCGGATTATGTTGCTGTATATTTGTTTTCATCGTCTTTTTCTCTGCTACCCTATTGTGACGTTACAGGCCGCCCGCCGATAGAAAAAAATAACCATTAAAAATATTTTTGACATAATTTCTCCTAATATCTTTTCCTATTTTATGAAAAATATTCAAAACTTATTGTATTGAACTTTTCTGTGAGGATCCAGGTCAACCAAGACGGACGAAAATACAAATAATCAAAAGTTTATTTTTCTCATTACTACAGTATATGATTATATTAGTGGAAACCGTTTTATTTTTCCACCTTATTGGTTGACCTGGATCCCCTCATTTAAGTTGAGAGAAACAAGTTTTGCATATCTATTATACTAAATAGATTTTAAGAGCAATTGTGTCAAAGATATTTTAATAACTGTTATTTTTCATTATTATAACAGCTTTTTGTTACAACAATGGAGATTATTTTATTTTTCGGCCATCTTGATTGACCTGGATCATGACAGAAAATTTCAGAAAAACAATTTTCGAATATTTATCGTGAAATAGAAACAGATAGTAGGAGCAACTGTTTCAAACATGTTTTTAATGATTATTTTCTCCATTCATAATATCTTATTATAACAATATTGGCGGTCATTTTGTTTTTCGGCCATCTTAGCTGACCTGGGTGCTGACAGAAAAGTTAAAAAAAATTAGAATATTTCTCATCTGATATGATCAAATATTAGAAGCACTTGGGTAAAAAATTTAAATCATTATTTTCTATATATTATTATAATACTGGCTGCCATTTTGTTTTTTAGCCATCTTGGTTGATCCGAACCTCAACAGAAAAGTCAGTAAAATAAATTTTGAATATTCATCATAAAATATGATCAGATATTAAGAGCAGTTGTGTCAAAAATATTTTGAGTAGTTAATTTTTTATTAAGTAATCAGTTTATCTGGCCATTTTGAATTTCGTTGACAGGGGAAAACGCCCAATGATGCTACCTTGACAGCAAGCAAAATGTCTTATTTATGTCAAGAACTAAATAAATCAGCTCTAAAAATCTATAAACCTCAATGCCGGGTCCAACTCAAGTTCTGCTGGACTATTTTAAAGAACTCCGTTTTCCCCGACAACAAAAACCAAACACTGCCCTCTGTTCGCACCGGGAAACTATTGTACCGTCCAGAACAGTGCCCGGGTGCGATTTTTTTGTTTTTTTTTTTTTGTTTTTTTTTTTTTTTGTAGGATGGAAATGGAAGAATCATGCCAATGGACGAATCAGCTTCTTGGAAATTGGCCACATCCCTAATTCCAAAATAACAGCTTTTCAGCTAAAATTTTATAATTCTGACGCCGGATTATGAAAGAACAGGTCAAATATCCCTTGTCCGCGTAACCCTAACCGTAATACTAACCTTAACCATGATTTTGAAACAAATTTAAAAATTTCTATTTTTCCATTGCCATCCTACGAAAAAAAAACTCAGTAGCTGCCCGTCGCGGGTACCACAAGAGTGGTTATAGTTACAAAGCGATTTACATCACTGTAACCTTTCCAACTTACAAAGATGAAATGAGGCTGAAGTCTTTCAACTTAGCCTCCACCAAGTCCGCTTTCTCATCCTAGATAAGTGACCCAGGGACCAGCCCAAACCATATCCGATTTATTTTAACGTCATTATCGACCCACGAAGCTACGAAGGGCAAGGGTCTTGACTGCCACATACCTAGACGAAGCGCCGTACGGGCCTGCATCAGATGCGCACTAAAAAGACGACAGAAATAACAATTTTATACAATTTGGGGCCAATAGACACATAGATGAAGCAAACGCAAATAAAATAAAAAACACATTTTTTTGTAAATTCTTCACAGGTGCAATGGTGGAAACCCTTACTTATTGAAAGCGTAATAATTGGACATAATTTCTTTGGAATGTCCCCTTT
This sequence comes from Holothuria leucospilota, assembly GCA_029531755.1. Lineage (NCBI taxonomy): Eukaryota > Metazoa > Echinodermata > Holothuroidea > Aspidochirotida > Holothuriidae > Holothuria > Holothuria leucospilota. Next base: position 61,838,008 of record CM055964.1, on the reverse strand, counting down.
TCCAGTCGATGGGGTTTTTATCATGGTGCATACAGTAACTTTTGAGAAACCCTATCGACAGGTGGTACTAGATTTAGAGAGCGCGGGACCCTCGACCGGTAGGAATGCGGAACCTTGAATAGTATGCACTAATCCAGTCAGTCGTTGAGTACTTTGCATGCAGGCAAATTGAAATGTTCTCTCAGTCTATTGAGTTGAATTCACAGAATACAGTGTACGGACATGGAATATGGCCTGTTTTGCTGATGATCGTTGTAAATAATCCTGAGAAAATTTCGTACCTTTAAAGTGAACCTAATCTATAGAATGACCACCGCAATGTACATTTTAAAGGTTGGAAAATGAATCTCATTCACTCAACTCTACCATTTGCATAGCTTACTCCATGGAAGAGTTAGTTAGTTAGCTAGATGAGATTTAACGACACACCAAAACGAATGTGTTAATAATATAGTGTCAACTAGATAAAAAGGTAAAGTTTAAACACGGTTTCAAACACTGTCCAAGTTCAAGTTTGGTTTCAAATAAAGCTCAAATACGGTGCAAGTCCTTCCCTTTAGTCGCCTCTTACGACAGGCGGGAAATACCGTGGGCATATTCTACAACCCCCAGCCCACAGGGGGCTTCATGGAAGAGATACAAAATTTTAAATTTAGTCTATGGTCCAACTCCCATCTTCGCAGGACATATTCTTGAGCTGAGATGTAAAACTGTAAAATGTTGAACCTTATTCATTCAACTCAAAATGGTACATTAGGAAGACAGTTGCTTTAGAACTCTGTTAACCACATACCCGGCGAATCAGGCATTTGGACGGGGACCCTTGATTAGTATCAGTTACCAAATGCAGCTGGAAGTCACCCAAGCATAAGTAAAGATAAGGAAATCAATTGTTCTGCTAGCTGAAGCAAACAATCTCCCTGCTCACTGATGAGAGAAAGCAGAGGATTACAGGGGACTTTTTTAGATTAATCACGGTTGGTAAACTTCAAAGGAACTGTCCACCTAATGTAGATTGCGCAATACCTTTTTGTGATGTCCCCAAGGTCTTGTACAACTCACATTACCTGTTTTTGTTTTCTTCTGAAATTAAAATGTTAATATCACCTTGAAAAATTAACTATTTTCGTGCATAGCATGTTGTACAACAAGGGCCTGTATAGTCAAGTCACCCTGTAACAGTAACACTGTGATAACATTTAGCACAAGGGGCAGTGGCTTACGAAAAAAAAAACAGAGAAAAACAAAGACGGTAATTTGAGTAGTACAAGAATGACATCACAAATTATTGTGCAATCTACCATTTTGAGTTGAATGAATAAGCTTCAACATTTTATATCGCGGCTCGGGAGTGTCCTGTGAAGATGGGATTTGGACCATTTGGCTTCATTTTACAAGCTTTGTAACATATAGTTTTGAAATTTCAGACTTGTGATACACTTTCAGGGAGGGAGGCCCCAGGACATGCCCTGTCGGCTGGTCGGCAGATCCGCCACTGCCCATCTGGTATCAAATTACAGATTATGTAAACTTTATATCGTGAAAGTAATATTTGAAGATGTTGACATTCTTGATCTTGGTAACTTAATATATCAACACAAAATACTTGGATAAAATTAAATTATCTGTTTATTAATATTGGGCAGAAAGATAATCAGGTATTCACATCGGAAATAATGATCAATATTTTGGCATTGAATATTTAGGACATTCAGTAACAGGATCTCAGTATTTGATTGACTTGACAGAAAGATATCAAAATATTTACATATGAGATATTGATGATCACAATATTTTAGGGTAATATTACATATTTATTTACAGTGAAAACATTTTACGCTAAAAGGATGTGATATTAAGATGCCGGATGTCAATATATCAATATCGCGTCAAGAAGATATTAAGATACCGATTTGTTGTATTTTAATGTGTAAACTTTTATGCTAAAATTTTGACATGAAAAACTTCCAATGTAAATGTATCAGTATATACCTTACGTGCAGAGCTATAGTAATTGTACTGGAGTAGTGTACTCCAGTATCTAAATGTTAAACGTTAAAATGTTGCTATACTAAGAAATTGGACCTCAAAATCTCAATACCTCTCTGTCACGCAGGGATGGCGCCATGCGGTGGACATTGAACCATCAGGCTCGTCTGGGTCTTCCCCCCCCCCTGCCCCCCTCCCCTTGTAGGGAAACTTTCCAATTTCGTCGAGAAACATTGGTGAGTATGATTGGAAGTATGTGGCCCCGAAAGTGACCGTCGCGTTGACATATTACTAAATTGCTTTGCTCTCAAAGAGGGAAGATTCTTCAATAAAGACCAAAATTTTAAAATGTTCTTTACTATTTGCATCAATTTTTCAAATTTCTTTAATATACAACTGAACCAAAATTTCAAAACTTTCCTCTACCAAAAACTTAGAATCCTCAAATTTTCCAACATTAGGGAGGAAAAATTTCTGTGCATCACGGGCTCCGAAAATTTTGGCTAAGCAAGCCCCTTCCGCGATTACGATATTGAGATATTACAAGTCGATATCTAAATATACTCTGAAATAAGTTGAGATAAAGATCTCCACAATTAATATTTTAATATCTTACCGTGAAAAGTTTAGATATTGACGTAATTTCTCAATATCTCCATGACACCTTCAGTACTCCTTGCTGCATATTGTGCAGATTATATGCATCTCTACGTAAAGAATAAAGGTCGGGCCTACTCCCGCAACAATTACCTGAAGGAGCCGGGGCATGGGCGGCGAGCCCGGAGAAACGGGGGGACATGTCCCCCAATATTTGAGAAATCGCCCATTGACTTTGATTTTTCACACACTGTAAATATTTGAAAATGGGGCCATGTCCCCCAATACTGAGGACAAATTGCCGCCGCTGAGTCGGGGTTGAATTGGGGATGGTAGGATCACTTGGGTCGTGGCTAGGTCTACTGGACTTTCATTAACAGATGGTCAAAAGGTTGCAAAAGGCACGTTATCAAATATTAAACTGTATTTTTTCGTGAAGTTGTTACTTTTTTCTTTTCGTAACATCTACAATCGAAGGGCGATGTCTAGCTACTGTCTCTTGCCCTATACCAGGAGGTGGCTGTATCTGAAGGTTGCGGGTGTACATGAAATTCCATCGTATTCCAGTTGCAGCCTCGAGGTGTCGAAGGGGGGGGGGCAACAGATATTTTCTAGGCCGGGCAGGATATGTTAATGTATCGTGACGACAGGTCTAGGAATTTTTATTCTGAAAGTTTTTTAGGAGAGAAGATCTGTAGGGGTACCGCCCCCTGTCCCCCTGGCCTGAACCTTCCGAACAATTTCTAGAAGGTGACATGAGTAGTACCAGGTTGGGGCAGGGGACCGTGGCCCCGTCAAGGAAGACTGCCTCTCCCTTGAGCAAATTTTCAAACTTCGCCGGGTTGCCTTAATTCGTACAATAAAGTATGTAATCCCAACGGCCACCTGTGGCTCAGACGGTTTGCCTGATTTTGCTCACGTAGAAGGCAGATTCTTCAGTCAGTAAAAACCCAAAATTTAAAAAAATTTCCTCAATACAACTCACAAATTTTCAAGTTACAGTTATCAAGAGGCCCCCACGTTTCGTCTTTCAATAAAATTCCCAAAGTGCCAAAAATTTTGCATTCATCATCCTTCCGTCAACTCCTTGCTTTATCGGGGCTTTGGGCTGCTGCCACCGGTGCTTCCCCCTCCCCTTGTTGGGCCCCTGGAAGGTGAATTGATCTAGGCTGTCCCGTGGTGATTAAATCTCCACTATATATACTTGCAATAAGGAATTATTATTATTTCTACACAATTAGGGCTATTTATAATTTGCTATTACTTATTAAGTACCACTATTGCTGTAATTACTACATGTGAATGATCAAATATTGCTATATCGGTAGAAAAACAGCCATCTATTAGACTGCTACTATATATATCGCAGAACACAACAAAACTAAATAGATGAACTCAACAGAAAATGCAGTATTTAGTGCAGTTTTATTTCTTATATAACCTTTAACAAAGTTTATTTGCATGCAGATTACATAAGTTTCCAGGAGCATGGACTAATGTGGACAAAGGACAATTTCCCTGTTAGAACTAAGCAGCCTCCACCCTATCCCGGCCCCCACCCCATCCCACTCCCATTCCTCTTTTTGTCTCTCTTACAGAAGACACAGAAAATAGTGCAACTGTTCGAAACTACAGTATTCACTATTTACTTCACCCAAACAAAATGTAACCCAGGCCTACTCTTACCAACCCCTCCTAAATAGCAGTTTCTGGTGATGCTTCTGCCGCTGTCTAATATGGTTCTCACTACGTCATGACATCTTGCAATTTGCTAATTCAGATGAAGACAGGCTATTCTACATTCATGTCAAGACATCCATGACAGCGCATTTCAATAGCCTGGATGAAGCAGTGTGCCATGTTACAACCTTACGGAGCAGAGAATGCTTCTCCCACGGACTTCTTATATACATGAACAGAGCATATTGCACTAACGTCCTATGCGTAAATTGTCGCCACCGTACGTACACGAGTAGGCTTACCGATATGGCTGCCTGCTATAGTCTTATGTGTAAAAGTTTGGACTTGCTCGAGTGGCTCAGCATCGATAAATTGTGTGAAAAACTTGTAATATTTTCGAAAGAATGCAAGCTCAGGTCACATTTATCAAATGGAATGGAGGACTGTGATATTGTTCTTCCATTCATACTGATATTTTGTCTGAAATGTTGCAAATTCATCGTCAAATTGGCAGTGGCGTCACCAGACTTTTCATTCTGGGGGCACAAGGGGGCACAACAGTTCGATGAGGGGGCACAACTAGATAGCGGCGTATGCAGTATGTTGTGTGAACGCCGGCCTGGGGGAGGGGTCTAACGAGAGGGGGTGTCCCCCTCCCCTTTGAAAATTTTTGACAAATTAGTTGTCCTTAGATGCAATCTGGTGCCACATACGCTACCTTTTTGAAGTAAAATTTCTGTCAAAAAATAACGAATTTTTAGGAACTAAAAAAAAAATATGCATGGATTGAGAAATTTTCATGAAAGTGAAAAAAACGTGCATGTGTATTGCCGCATCAACGATCAAATATTCGTTCGATTGTGGACTTTTCAATTAACGTGAAATTCTCATGATCCACAAACTGAGTGATTGGAGTCTTACGGGATTAAAGTGATCATAGAATTTTGTATCATATATTTCTCTTTTAAAATTTATTGGAATTATTTTTTTCGAAGGAGAAAATACGGAAAAGTCTCCTTGAAATTGCTGGCACTGAGCTTACATTACAATTCGCAACGCAAGTGGCAGGCAAATTCCATGGTACTGTACGTACCAAACAACACCATTCACTGTTTTGGTTAATGAGTTCGCGAGACAGACATTTCCGCTACACTTTATCAAGGCGTATACTCACACCTATTTAGGCGGCGAGGATTATGGATAGATTACCAAGACTGATGCTCAGCCTCCGACCAGGGAGCTGTTATTCGGATGGAGATAGATCGCTTTGAAGTGAGGTTTGTACCGCCAAGGTCACTCAGTAATCCATCGCTTGTACCTTTCTTGCCATTTCAATAGGGCTTACACTGGATTAAAAACTTAACACAAAAGGGATTTTTCGTCTGCTACATCTGCAGTCAGACTGAGGGTTTTCCTCCACTGCCACAGCATTGCCAGTCGTCGGGGAAATAAAAAATATTGCATCTTTCGACGCTCGGTGACGCGTATGACAGTATATCAGTTAGGTTTTATGTAGAAATATGAACAACAATCTATATCTGGTTATTTCAGGAAACTTCCGGAAACTTTCATATTATTGTAATAAAGGTCAGACTTATACCTCGTCAACTAGTTTGCATACGGTATTTTGTATAGGAAGGGGCTGACTGTATTCTTTTAAGTTCAACTGAACAGCCGTTTCGAGTTTATTACCACCTGCTCAAAAAATGTTGGCGGCGCAAACCTACACATCAAAGAATTGTTCTGCGCAGGCCACTTGTTAAAGGATAACGAGACTTGAATGATATCGCTAGGTGAATGCCATTAAATTGGAGCCACCAAACAAAGGAAAGAAATGCTTTTTCGCCAAATAAACGGCTTATCGTTGATAATCTCCCCTCGGTTTAGTGGGTCTTAAAGTATTAGCATAAATTAAACTTTTCGATATATCTCCATCCGAATAACAGCTCCCTGCTCCGACACAGAGAACACTGTCTGCTTTATGAGATGGGGCCATTTTTTTATTCAAAAAAATACATATTGCTGCCTTTTCTTGTCCTAAGAAGAATCAAATCATATGAAACATGGTAGTCAAATATTCTAACTAGCCTACAGAACTTACACAAGATCTATACATTTTTTTTCAAAATCTCAGATCTCAGTTGGGGGGGGGGGGGGGCACACGGGGGGGCACAAGGTTTTCCAGGGGACACGTGCCCCCCCCCCCCCTTGGCGACGTCACTGCAAATTGGGCAAATGGTAGTGACCCCGGCGGCAATCTTGGTTAGCCTAAATTTGTTCGAACGGTGGCGACCGTATTGATTGCGCAATCCTCTGTCCATGTATATAAGAAGTCCGTGGCTTCTCCACACACAACCAGATTTCAAGGACCTCACTGATGTCAGAGGAATCACAAAGCAAGCTATGCGGGCTGATTTTTGACAAGTGCTGTATGAGCATCTTTCAATGCATGGGAATTATACCCAATGAGATGGGGATTCCCCCACCTCCAAATCAAAATGACAAAAACTAACTTTTTGGAGGAGAGTTACCTCTTTAATGGACATTTTTATCACGCAGTCCATTTGTTACCAGGTCTGTAATCAGGAGGGGGTCAAGGCGGTCAGATGACATGGTTGACACCCCACTTCATCCAGAGAGTTCTCTGAGGCCAATTCTTTAACACAAATTTGCTTTAAAAAATGCAAAGTGCTGCACCACTTAGCATCTAAGCACCTTTGATCTGTCGAGAATTCCCACTGTGACCTCTGCCCTCAGAATGTCTGACTTTTAAGTTACTCCATGTTACAACTTCTAATCGTTCAGTTCTAATGGAATATCCAGCCCCTCCCCCTATACCCAACAGACAATCTGGTTACAGACCAGGGGCTGGATTCACAAAGAATACTTACGCATAAAAACTTCGTATCTTGCTTAATCGGTATTCACGAAAGGAAAAGTCTGCAAATATTTGGTGTAACTTTACGCAAGCTTCAGATCTGTCAGAAGTACAGAACGCCATAGTAACACATACAGAGACACACTGCACCAAATGTGTATGGCACAGGACCGCGTGTGTAACCACAGCACATGTCACTTTAACAATAACAGTCAATACGACTGGCTCAAAATGTAACAAAACAAGATGCAACCTCAAACACGATCGGCTCATGTGAATACCACTTAAGAAAGTACGCAGTTCGTACATATTTTGACTTACAAAACAACTTTTGCAATTCCTAGTGAATCCTGCCCCTGAATACTTACAGACCCCAGAGGGTAACCTTTTAACAATTTTCTACAGTCTTTTTGCATAGAGGGAATCCCACTAGACTGAAGGTTCACAAAACTGAAGGTCCTCTTGAGAGAAAATCTTCTCAAGGTTACTGAGCACTAGGGTTAGGATTAGCATCAGCATTGGAATTGGGGTAAAAGCAGGATCTAGGTTAGTGTTAATGCACCTCAGGTCTTTAGTAAGCCTTCAGTCTAGTGGATCCTGCTCTTTGCATACAGGGTCAAAAAAACACTTTTTGCAAGTTGTGGCATTATTTATGACCTCCTTTTAATGCATACCATGCTTCTCTTACCACAGAATCTCATATACTAGTAATATTTATTTTCAGTACTATTTTATCTTTTAAACTATTTCAGATATAAACATTTCTTCTATCATTAACCAATGTTAAGTTCATAATATACACAAAATATTAGGAATTTGTATGAAACTTGACAGCAAAGGCAGAAAAAAAAACTTTCACCAAAATGTACACTGCTACACTAGGGCACCATGTCAATATAGCCAAGCTGCAGCTGCCTTGGACAGGCCTGAACTCCACAAACACTTGCATTTATGTAAATTTTACCCACGTTAGCTTGGTATGTCACATGTCAATCAGTTGGATATAAAAAATATCCACATTGGTAAACAAAACCAAACTGGAGTTATCAAATTGCTTATTTAGGCTTAAAATTTGCTCAAGTTGGTCAACAAATTACTTAATGAGGCATGTATTACCACATGTTTTATCTGGGGTAAAACTTACCCAAGTTGGGAAGTTTTAATCCAAGAAATGGATATCAGGGTTCCTGCACTTTCTGGGCAATCAATATTCATGACATTTCCATGACTTTCCCAGTACCAAATAAAGAATTTCCATGACCTTTTTCAGCAATGTTCGGCATGCAGGTAGTATTAAATATGAGGTGAAGAGAATAAATTCTGATCTTAAGAGTGAAAGTACATTTTGATGTTACAAGTGAGAATGGCACTATGTCATTGTGTGAAAATCTCCTGACTTTTCCAGGACTTCAGACAATTTCTGTGACTTCCAAGACTTTTCCAGGCCTTGAAATAATTTCCAAAATTTTCATGACTTTTCCAGGTTCTTCATGACCGCAGAACCCTGGGATATGTGTCTCCCACATCCAACCTTAGTAATGTGAGATGGTACATCAATAATGTAAAATACATACAACTGTCTGAACACTTCATCAGCAAAACATGTACAGTCATGCTAAATGAGGAGCGAAAATGTCCTTTTTCAACAAAATACACTTTAGGCAACTTCTGCTTTCAATGAAAGTACAAACATTTATCTTGCTATAATTAATAAGATTCAGTTAATTTTTTTTATAGCTATGGTGGAGTTAGTACTATAGACATATTTTATCAGCTGAGATTTTCAATATTTTACAAAGAAGAAACTTACAATTCCACACATGTATTGCAAAATATTATTCATAAGTATGAGCTCACCTGTGCCCATCCACCATTTTTATGGCCTTTGTAGTCAAATGCACGATGCTTCAATAAAATTTTTATTTTTATCTTTTTTTTATATTTTAAAGCACATTTTAATCTGATATCCTGTCCACAAAAATGACCAGCTGTACAAGCAATACGTAATTCTACGATGACTGATAAACCTGTCACTCCTGACAGTCCCTCCTCCCACAATAATACACACAAGTAAATAAAAATTAAATTATTATAACACTCCTTTAAGCTCCTTAACAGTATGAGGAAATAAAAAACATTTGTGCTCCAAGGTGGACTATTAATGATTCACAAAAACACTTGATAATATGAATAAGAACAATCTACAAAGTAGAATTTCACTCCTTATTTATGAGTTGAGTACATACAATAAAGTGATGATGTAAAGACATGAGAAACTTCCTATTACTTTAGTTTTAACTGCATGGACACCATCAGGGCCGCCGAGGGGGTCAACTCTCTTTTTGGACTTAGAAAAAGATTTCTTGAATGTAACTTTATGCAGTGCTACTTTAATACACTTACTCATTCACAGAAGGAATGAAGTACAGTAGTATTCTTTACATAATTTCACAGACCTGTGAGCTGTTCTGCAGTTATTGTGCCCACTGGAGGCCACACACCCACCTCCCCCACTCACCTCCCCTCCCTCCCCCCTTTCCTGCCTGCCTCGATAGAGCAAAAGATCCCCTTCACAGGGCCTCAAAGATTTTACTCTTCATATTAATGAACTTTATTTGATATTTCAGATATCACTCATTAGTTTACCCTTTACTTATAGTGACCCATGTACTGTTTGTAGGCATTAACATAGTGGTGCTAAGTCAGGGGGTGTCAAGTTACACTGACCCTTCTGTCTGTGCATAACACTGCACGATGGTACACTTCTCTCCATAATAAATATTTAATTGACTTTATCCTACCAATTACCTTGCAGTTATATGAAAATAAAGTTTCTACCAGATTTCTGACACAAAAGGAAATGTATCTGGATGAAAGTTTTTGTAGCCAATAATCTAAATGTAAAATTTATCCTCTCGCTGGGGCTACTCTTTCGCTAAATCGCATGACCTTTGACCCCAAGCATTTTCTAATAATATCCATGAACTGCTTTGAAGTAAGCTAAATGACTGTTGTGTCTATTTCGCTCCTCATACTAAGCAAAATTGACCGTTAAATAAGCCATTTCTAGCAGAAAGTGCTGAGTGCACAGTTATAGTACTACAATACAATAAGTATGGCAAGCTATAACAAAATAAAATATACATATGTACAGGATATGAAATGAGATGTGTTCAATACTACAATTTAGTGGTGTGCAAAACAAAAACTAAAGAGATACAAACTTTTGAAGGAATTTTTAGTGATATGTAAAAACCTGGAAACACACATAGGATATGGAATGAGATATCTAATAGTACGAACTTAGTGGTACCATATATAAAAACAAAACCCATGAGACATGACTTTTGAAGGAACTTTATGCGATGTGAAAAACAGATGAACATCTTTAGAATGTGGAATGAGACATGAAATAGTACACAACATAGTGGCATTCAAAAACTGAAGAAACAAAACTTTCGGAGAAACTTGAGTGGAATGTGAAAACATAAGAACAAGAGCACTCAGTGGTGCAGTTGCTCAGACCAGAAGTGCAAACTGACCATGTTTTATCCAAGGCTTATGTCAGTTAGTTAGATGTGGTTTAACGTCCCAGTTTCCAACCAATTGGTTCAAGTCGAGAAGACCACAGCCTTTTTTCCAGTTGTGGCTCACTGGCTTGTTTTCCCTACTCCATTGCTTATGCTGAGCACCAAGCACAAAGGCAGTAGGTTCCATTTTTAAAGTCTTTGGTATGACCCGGCAAGGATTTGAACCCTAGACCTTCCGGCTGCAAGTCGGATGCTCTATAAACCACTTGGCCATGCAGTCGGCCCAAGGCTTATGTGAGACAATGAAAGTACTTCAAACATTGGTGAGACATTTTGTATTTTAAATATGAACATCTGCCTTACAAAAGATCCTAAATGAACTCAGACCACGTTAACAGAACATCTTTATTCTTTTTTATCTAGTGTGGCAGCCATGGAGCTCCGTCAGCCAAATTAAGCGAAAAAATGTGTCACCACAGCAGAAACAGTAAACAGCTTTTATCATAATAAAACCATTCAGGTTCACTGATAAACTCAGACTATAGTGTTTCTTCCCAAAATTTTTACTCATTACAAGAATGAAAAATTATGGTGCATCATTTGAGTATTCAACACATTGATTGAACAAATTATTCATGAGCTACAAAGTGGTAAACTTCTTTGAGTGAGAACCTTATTTCTTTAATATAAAGTTACCCAGAGACCTCATTGTATATTGCCTTCATTCCATATTTATAAAACCATGGTTTTGATCATCTAAATATTGTGAGTCCCACAAAAACAGTATTTCCCTTTAAGGCTCAGATATTAACAGCTTTGGTCCTCACCATGGAGCTGCTGTGCTAGTGCAGTAGGATACTACACTTAGTTCCATAAAACTGCATATTAAAATGTGTGTTTATAGTGTTCATCTAAGCACAGTAAGCAGTGAATAAATTCATAATAAGATAAAGTGTGTAGGGTTGGGCGAAATGAAAAATCTATATCAATATATCGCGATAATATCGCCAAAATTTTCGCAACATATCGATTTTCGCCAAAACGGATAAACAGCTTTGGCCCTCACCATGGAGCTGCTGTGCTAGTGCAGTAGGATACTACACTTAGTTCCATAAAACTGTGTATTAAAATGTGTGTTTATAGTGTTCATCTAAGCAGTGAATAAATTCATAATAAGATAAAGTGTGCAGGGTTGGGTGATATGAAAAAATCTATATCAATATATGGCGATAATATCGCCCAAATTTTCGCGATGTATAGGGACTTTTGCCAAAACGGATAAACCTGTTGTAGACAAGGCTAAATGTGCCTGAAATAATCCTAAAAAAATTTTACAGCTTATTTTCTAAATCAGGATGAAATTGACGAACGAATACTGAAATTATGAACACTGTTTCATCTTTAAAATTTAAATTATTGATATTTCAGTCCCCAAAAAGTTTTTTTTTCTGTATCTCCATATTGTGATAAGGGTATTTCATACCGCATATCGCGATATGGACTTCTGGTGATATATATCGATATATATCGTATATCTCCCAACCCTAAAAGTGTGACGATTCATTGTGATAGTGTTTTTGCATCCATTCACAACTCTGAATTTAATAACATGTGTAAAACTATGGGTATACTTCAATTTCTGTTGAAAACAAGGAGCACATGAAACTGAGCAGTGGCAGCTCCAAGGAAGGTATGGTTTCACTCTTGCCCACCCTCACACCCCCCCCCCCCCATGCCCATAACTCAGCCCTAAATATGAAACAACTATGACATGCAAACACTGCCCCTTTTATTAATTGTTCCACACCAGCTTTCAAAATTCTGGAGCTGAAACTGCTGAGAAGAGAAGAAGCAAATGTTCTCGAAAACTAATACCTTACCTTCAATTGCCATCAAACCAGATGTACAGAAACTTATTCAGACTTGCCACCTCTTGTGACTGTGTGCACACATTACCCTAAACTGGGACCACAGACCACCCAAAACTAAAGTCAGTTCAGGTGGTCTTAGTCATCATGAACCTACAAATGAGTGGTCTATGGTGGTCTGTCTGTTTTAGACAAAAACTGAGAAAAGTCAGCAAAACCTACCATTCAATTGGTGTAAAGTTAAGGCCAAATTTAAAGGCTTAGATTAAGACCCAATTATATTAAATACCAAAACCGTAGGTTCTAGCTCCATGGTTCTAGTCTCTGTGTGTCAAAGTAAGCTCTAACTGTTCCACAAAAATCTTTTAATTACTTTTCTACATATTTTGTGACTTTTTAATCTGCTTATGATGGAGAAAATACTACCATAATTTAGTTCCACCAAAATTTGATTCAGTTTTACTCAGATTGGTCTCTGGTGGTCTGATTCACGGGCTTCGTCAGTTTGGGTGGTATGGCTTACCCCAAAGCTGACATCTGTTGTGGGTGGCCTCAATGATGACCACACCAACGACTGGGAGGTCTGGACATCACAAACTGACCCAATGCACACCTTTACTACTTAATTTTGTCGATTCTTACTAGAATGTTAAAAAAAGGAAGGTTTACATTTAGTATATGCCTCATCTTGACAAAATGAACATAAGTAGATAATGCTAAGTAATTTTTCATACAGAAATTTGTAGACTATGATAAACTTCATAACAGCCCCATTCTGTGATAATATTTAAGGCCATCCTATACTTATAAATTTTATGGTTTATGAAAACCTTTCAGGTCACACGGAGACCCCAAACCAATAGAAAATCTTGTGTCATGTATCTGTGATAAACTGTAGTATAAAATAAAACTGAAGAGAACTAAAAGAAACAAAATTAAAAAAAAAGTAGCAAAAGGCATCAAAATTATTTGAAAACAGAAACACAACTGTACTGTAAGATTTCGTTTTGATTAAATGCCTTGCTTTGTAGTGTGTCTGCAAAGGAATATGCCTCTCACGATCAGGTCATTTTTTTAGAAGTTTGCATACATCCTCGTAGAACGAAAAGAAAGACACTACCAGAAAACAAAGAATCCAAAAACAAAAACCAAAAGTATATTCCATAAACAAAAACCACCAGGCCGGCCATTCATTGAGGCTAAATGAGGTTCCATGCACTGTGGTACGTAGCGTTCTTTCTTTCTATTAAATTTATGAGGGTTGTATGGTTGTACCGGACTCCTTGATACTTCACCAAGTCAACCACCACCCTCTGCTAAACCACCTTGTCATTCCTTACGTTGTGCTTGGTCCATCACAAGTATTTTGCAAGGTACCCTATCCTTTAATCCAAATTTAATGATTGAGTTATGTGTGAAGGCAATATTTAAAAGCCTATCTTTAGACAGTTTGTATATTCAGCTGATTGTCACCATTCAGCTTGGTCGCCATATTTTCCAGTTCTTCCAGGCCTCTTGATGACCGGTGAAATTTGTGTTGCATCAAGATAACGTAAAAGCGGATAGCAAACAGGCACAGTAAGAGTAGGGCAGGGATACACATGGCTGTTGCAATCCAGGCAGAAGTTCTGTGATCATAGAGCTTCACCCAGCAGAGAAACATTATTTCAACAATGAAGAGGACAATTCCCAGGATGGTGGAACAAGCCCACGCCATCTCAATGTAATTATGGAGGCTGTCGTGGGGAGACTCGTTGACCGCATTGATGTTGTGAACATTGCTGACGGCTTCGATGTTAGGAAGAATGCAAACACTGATAAGAAGGGCAAACAGGTGGACCAGGACGAGGAGTACAGAACACACTGTAAAGCACACCACCAATTTTTCATACGCAGGATCGTCCATGTGTTTCTCGTTTTCAATCTGAAGCTCAACCATGGCCACCTGTGAGTACAGGATGAGACAAATTTGACACAAAATGATATCAAAACACTACTGAACTGAAGTCTTTTCTGAGTTTTCTCATATTTGGTTTGGGTTTTAATTTACAGGACCTTTAATGTTAATATTTGCCAAAATGTGAATTTCGAAGTTATACAAGACAAATAACGATGAAAGCAATGAATGGCATTCTTACAGGCTTTCAAGTGAACACAGGTGAAAATGTAGGATGAAAGTAGGATTAAAACTGTCAATAAAACAGTAAAAAGTAGGATTTTGAAGAGTAAAAGCAGGACAAAAGTATGACTTTTACAGTTTTCAGGAGAACAGCATTTTCATCAAATTATATCAATATTGATAGCATTGAATGACTATTATAGACAAGTTTCTTAATTGCACTCACAGCTCACACTTAAAAACTGCAATGCCTGCTCACTACTCCTGCCCTTAAGCCTTTGCATTGTGTTACTATTGACAAAATTATTAGCAGAGCTGCCAAGCTGAAATATACCATTTATTGTTTCCAACCTACTAGCAGCCAAATACAGCCACCATCAGCCCCACCATGGTTGGCCTGAGGTAAGAAATTTGCAATTTTGTAATTTTTTCAAAATTTTTTTGCTGCCTAGATGCCAAAAAATCAACTCAGAAACATAAATTTCCAATACACTTTGCACTGTATTTCCTACTGGAAATGAATGTTTGGAGAATATGTTAGTACTGAAGTGTATAGTATGAAATTCCAAGACTTTTGTGATGAACAAGTGACTGGTTTGTTCCAGGTTTGCGCTAAGTTATTATTTCCAGTCTTGATTCTGTAAGATTTTGTGGGATTCTGAGAGACCCACAGTACATGACAAACAGCATCATATCTTTGTAGGTCAGACTGCTTATTCTAACCAGACTTGGTGTTTTCTTTTGAATGAAACATGTACTTGAAAAACAAAAGATTGCTACTGTATGCAGGCTTCCACAAATCCCCTGCCCGACAGTCCGGGACAAGTAAAAAGTTACTCGGGCAAGTGCATTGTTCAATATCATAGCCCGCTGGGCAAGTACCCTTGCGAAGTCTCCTCCACAAGGAGTTCAAAGGCATATTAAAAGTGGACAAGCAGATATTCTTGCAGACAAGTAGACTAAGAGAACAGCTAGCCCGATGGATAAGTAATGAAAAAAGAATTTGTTGAAGCCTGCTTCCAACTTTTACCATGCATGCTTAATTCATACTTGGACTGAAATCAGTAGTTTTGTGTAGTTGGAGGGTCATCAACACTTTACAGAGTGCTACATATATATGTTAATTGCTGCATCAAATCTGTTTGTTGGGCAATAGTTATAAAGATTTTGAATAAACAGCTTAACTTTGCACAGTAGTTACAACTGCACAATTATGTATCCCTACAGTACAACTGTCCCTCCAAAAGTTCCGTGTAAATTGCACACAAAAGTACTTTATGTGTCTGTCCAGTGGTTACAGTATGTGTGAACTGAACGTGTTTCTTATTTTTTAGAGCAACAACAATACACACACAATCTTTAGCAATTATTTGTTATAATACAAATGTTGTTTAAAAAAATATGACTTAATAATATTCGTCTTGCTCCTAAGTCATGTTTTCATTGTAAATTATAAGAAATGTCCATCCTGTTGTGTGATATAGATATTATGTGCAATCTTGAGCAGAGTTTCCAACAATGACTGGTAGTTTAAAAAATCTTTTCCATTTTACTATAACTTCATTTACATGCTAAACCAAACATAAAATAAATTGCACAATACATATCAATTTTTAATATTTGTCATGTTGAAGGAGCATTTGGACCATTTAACTGTGGACTAAAGGGTAGGTTTGAATTTCTTGGGACTCATCCAAAATCTGTGAGAAAAGATGTATGTGGGGAAAAATATGTTATTTTAATTATTTACATTTTTAGAGTGATGGCAAGTCAAAAAAGTAGGACAGAGTAGGATAAAGTAGGATTTTCAAAGAAAACTTAGAAGAAGTAGGAGGAAGGTCCAATAAGTAGGATAAAGTAGGAAGGGATGAGGAGTCACTTGAAAACCTTCACTTGCCAGGCCCAAATTTTGAGAAATTTTTCAGTTGTCTCTCTGACAACCTGTCTGCCTAAAAGCAAATACAGTCGCCAAAAAAGAAATTTTTAAGTTGTCCTGATACCATGTGTTTTCTTCTTTCATAAAGTTTGGTTGTCTGTTGCACAACCACCTATCACGCTCGCTTGTCAATCATGAATTTAAGTCATCAAGGGCAATCAGGCAACTGTAAAATCTAGCCCTGCTTACTATAGTCCACATAATCTAACCCACCATTCCATGCACATTTTACAACTGAGCAATACAAACTCTGGACAACATGAACATACCATTGCAAAGCCAGCCAGTAATGCTGAAGTTCGGCCTGAGGCTTTCAGCTTAGCACGGCTGAGGTAGAGCCGGCGCCAACTGAGGGCCTGCAAAGAGTGTGGGTTGGCCATTTCCTTTATGTAGGACCCATAAATCCACTCGGAATAACTGCTTGAAGACTGAATCTTGCTGGATTTATTTTAAACACACCAGAGGAAAAAAATTTCAGATTCTGCAAGAGAAAGAAACCAAAACCACAGAGCTTTGAGTCAATATGGCATGGTACAAAACTATCCTGATTCTTGAAATACTTTTACTACTTCTATGATTGTAAACAACTAAATATTTATAAAAGATAACCTTTTTTATTGCAATGTTCCAATTTCAATTTACCCGTAGAAAAGTGTACACACTGATGGCTTAAAAAATCTGCCGAAAAATGCCCTGTACTGTACATAGGACAAACTGAATACCTAACTTAAAGTGTTAAAGAAATGTAGTAGTAACACTGCCTGTACATGTACAATACGTAAACTGACTTAAAACTTGTAAGTTATCCCAGAATACTTTGAAATACCTGGTTGAGAAGATGATGTACAAATAAACAATGTCACCTTGCCCTGAGTACTGTCTACAGTATGTAATATTCTTGCTTCCTGGTTCTCCACTACAATGCTAGAATGTAACACAATACTACATTTTGTAGGCCTATTGCATACAACACCAAACCCACAACTTTATTGTGTACGGTTTGGTTCATGTACGGAACAAGTGAAGTCATTAAATATGCAATTTCAATCGTTCTTCACAGCATGAAGAGAAATCCACTTACCATGACTTTTTGCTGAAAATGTACTTTGAACTAAAAATATAGAGTTTCTATCTTCTCTGCAATTGTACGTCTTTGATCAAGACAATTTAGCAATTAAAGACAATACTGACTGAGCTGTGTTAATTGGAAAATTGAGCTCAACTTGCGTTCACTGGCTCAGACTACAAGTGGCATATGGTAAATGGTTTGCTTAACTACTGTACACTGATCATGTTTGCTTTGCATCCACAGTATCTTTACCTGCAAATAAATGCAGGTCAATTTATATATTGAAGAGTTTGGCAGAAATCATTTTTGCAAGTGTTGTGGAGTTTACTCTCTACAGTACTAGTCTAGTGAAGCAATGAAAAATTGACAGTGTGTAACCTCTGACATCAAACATACATATAGTAAGTAATAAATGCCAAACTGGGCTTCAGACAGAAATTTCAAATCAGTGAGTCCACATAGCAGGATCTGGGGGAGAGGAGTCACCATTGCCCTGCCATTTGCAGAGAAATCTCAACTTTCACCCTTCTTTGACGTATAATGTCACAAAATCTGACTCATTTCGCGGCGACCTCAATGAATCTAACTTCACTGGACTTGAAGTCTTTCTATTTGTTAAAGAAAAAAGTAGGAATTGGGAGTATCTGAGTCTTCTGAGATGTATTAAGATAAAGTGTTTACAAGGTTTTCAGTAATCATGAGCTGTGAAGGCCTCAGACAACAGTGGTCATTAGTGGTCATCTATCTAATGTTACACATACAAATATACGTGCAAAATATCTAGGTTTCTCCTGGCATTTTTATATTTTTATTTTCACAAGCTGTTGGGGGGGGGGGGGAGGGGCTTCCTCATTCTTTTAAGCAACCACCTTATAGATGATATCTGAATGCTGCTCAAAATATTTAAACTGGCTTACATGGGCAAGTTCAGCACATGAATCTTAACTGTGGATCTAGAAACAACTAAACCGCACTGCATTGTAGGAGTTTCATTGCTTGTCTACACTAAATCCCTGTGGACTCCTACTACCTGGTCACACTCTCTGATACTCAGGGAAACCCTAATTGCTTCTTACACGGAGACAAGGCACATTCCTTTAAAAGCTAGGAATCAAGGTAACCAGTTTTTCTGTAATTTACAGCCAGCCAAATTTGCTATCTAAAGTGGTTGAGAAATGCAAAATGCAAATTTGAGCATGAAAATTCCATACAGGCATAAACTGAGACAGTCATTTGAGTGCAACAATTACAGGCCCGTAGTCAAGGGGGGGGGGGCCAGGGGGCAAAGCCCCCCTTGGAAAATTTTTTGTCCCCCCATAGAAGATCAAAAATTAGCATTGCCATAATGCAGTTTAGTATGTTTTGCCCCCTCTGGAAAATTTTTTGCCCCTCCTAGCTTTTTCACCCCCCTTCAGCACCTTGTCTGGCTACAGGCCTGGTGAACCAACAGTGTTTTATAATCATCACACATACTAATGGTGAGAATACTAATGCTCAAAACCTTTACTACTTTTCTTAGAAAACTGTTTAAAGCAAACAACATGCTTTTAGAAGGGAAAATAAAGTTGGCATATTGCCAACAAGAAAATGTCCAAAAAAATGCCAAACTGTTGTTTTGTTTTAAAATGCTCTGAACCAATGCACTCTCAGATACAGGTAAGCCAAATTCCGTGCTTTTAGGCAATTAATATGACAATATGGCAAGTTTGGTATCTCTGCTGGGTATCATAAACATGCTACACACATACATACACAGTGATTTAGCCAACCTGTATTTGTGAGACAAAGGTTGCACAATGCAAAAAGGCATCACACCAAAAAAATGTGAAGGGAAATTTCTGCACAGGTGCCTTTTTTTGCCCAAAGAAACCACCCTGATTCAGTTTCCCAAAGAATCTGTCATTATAAATTGTACTTCTCACCTCATTTGCAAGGTAAATTGGCTCCCCCTCCCCCTTAGACATCTCCCCCAGGCCATCTACAGTATTCAGAATGTTACATTGGTGGACTGACCTGGATAAATCACTAACACTAATACATCCATACACTCGCCACTGTGATCATTTCTCTTCTCATCAAAACCTGTAACATGAAGGTCAAAGGCAAAACGCAATACTGTATAACCCCAACTGTCTACAACACACAGTGAATCATCTCAATCTAGATTAGAGAAGATGAAAGGTCTGAGGCACAGACATGCATTGCTGTGGATAAATGTCATACCTTCCTACCTGTATTTGATATGAAATACATTAAAATTGTTCATATTTGCCAAGATTCCCATAAAATATTGGCCTTGCTTCATGGCAACTACTGTTTACAAGTGAAAAAAGACTAGCTTGTACATTCTAATTCATGTCCAAGAAGGAGGCACTTTATACAAACTATATATATCCCATCTTTCCCTAAATTTACAGTACAGGGGGCAAACAAGTGCAAAAATCCAGAAGAAGAGTGTCTGGAGCATGAAACCATTCAGAGCACATGGCCACGCCAACTTGTTGAGCAAACTTAACCAGGTGAACTTAATTTATCGCTTTTATGTTTGAAACTATGATGAGTGTTTACAGTTCTTGGACAATTCACAACTGAAGTTCCAGTCAGTGTTTCCTCTAAGAAATATGGAGTCTCACAAATATTTTTCTTGGTCATGGATTATTTTGTCATAAGGCAGGTCCCTGGACCCTACACCTTTGAGGGAGTTATGATCATTCATATAGAACGTGTGCATTGTTACAGTGCTTACAGAACACTGTATCATACGATTACACACATACAGTATGAATGTACAAAAGGAGAGGTACTGTACCACTGTAGGCTCCCCAGCATTACTTATGCCAGCTGAAATGGAAAAAGCTTTTGTTGAGAGCCATACCCAAAGCAAAGGAGCAACTTGTATCTATGTATTCACCTTTAAAGGGAAAATTTTTCTCATCCCAGACAGTTCCAATTCTCCCAACTAAGTTTTTTTTAGCCCCACCCATAACCTTCTTTAGCTTCTTGTGCAGACACAAGCATAGTTTATTACTTAAGGCCATATCCTGGTGAGCATAAAAGGCCCTAATGTGTAATCAAAATACCCTCTGTGCATGCTCTGTAATATAAGCTACTCTGAATCTTTTGAATTTTGTAACTCTGATGTTAATCACAGCTAGTCACCAAATGAGATTTTTGCTTACCCCCGAGTAAAAGTCATACTTGGGGTGATGAGTATCTGTCCTTAAAGAACACTCTCTACTCCAAACTACACATCGTAGATGATAGGTGGTATGTATGATATACAAGTTTACTCTGAGTTTTGCATAATAAATATGCATTGTTTTTTCACCCAACCAAAAATATTTTTCATCCCCAAAACAGAAATAAGCCTAGGTGGGGTAAAAAGAAGCAATGACTATTTTCAAATTTGCATCCACTAAGTAAATTTGTCAATATTTTCCTTGTTACATCAAAAGAAATTCACACTGGCCATTTCATAAGAATAAAACATGGCAGAAATTCGAAATGGATATCACTTTATTTGTAAGCTTTGGGAATTTTTTTTTTTTTTAACCCCACCTGACTATTGTGCATTTGTACTATGGAACATACACATGCTCTGGCTCTTTGTAATACCGTATCCCTGAGGCAAGACAAGTGTGTCTAGTACTGCATGCACTAACACCAGTGACAGACCGTGGAATAATAAAAAGCAGGCAAATTTGTGGAAAGTTTGAATAAATGTACAATGCACTTTTGTTTATAGACAAGGGCTGAAATTTAACACTTATCATGTCGTCCAAGATAAGTAAAAATTGCATCGAACAACCATTTGCTCTCTTTGAGCTTGTCCACTCTCTCTCTCTGAACTTGTCAGAAGGACAAGAAGAATTTATTTTTAACTGAACAGTTCACTACATCAGCAAGAAATTACACTAAGCCATGAAAGTCTCCTCAAGAAGAGGTATTGAGACAGTGGTATGGACTGTCATTTCTCATTTAGACATAAAACTAAAAAGAAAAAGCTAATTAGAGAGAATACAGAACTGAAAATAAATGTTTGTTTACTATGGCAGTGACATGAAATGCAATTGTTTATCTTTTGTCACTTTCATTTGGAATACAAAAAACATTCTGGACAACCAAAATTTGGTTTTAGATTGTCTGAAGGTCAACCTGAAAATTTTCTTAACAATCAGGCCAGTAGACTTATCATCAACCACACAAACATTTTGATCTACTGTATGCATGCCTCATCAGCAGACATTATTCACCATGCCATTTTGTGAGTGAGAGCTTGTGTATTTAGAGTGATGGCCCTCTTCTGAATGAAATGAAATGTTCATTAAGTGGATACTCCTTACCGTACTTGATTTCACACGCGGTTAATGGTTTAAAACCATTGTGATAATGAAAAGGTTGCCAGTCAATTCATCCCCAAGCAAAGTCACCCTTCACAAAGTCGCCCCCTGACAAAGTCACCCTCGCCCAACAAAGTCACCCCTTAGCAAACTTGCCCCCTGGCAAAGTCAGCCCAAGTAAAATTTCATCAAAATGATTAAGTAAAGGCTGTAATAATACATAAAAAGATAATCGTGTTATTTAGCTCTAATCAAGTGCCTAAGCAGTTATGTTGCTGATATGACGTCATTGTCACCTTAGCCTACTGTAAAGGCCTACAGTGACCAATGCACACATAAGTATAGTACAAAATGATGTATGATATTAGATGCCTATAGATACACTTGGCCTGTGCTACTGACAGTAGTGTACCTCACTAATTACCTTGGTGGTTATATTAGCTTCATGGTTCAAGCAGTATCCACTGTCTGCAAAAGCTTTCATTTCCCACTCTTTGTCCATCATTGAAAGAATATTTGTAGCCACTTTTGCATGTTTCAAATGAGGGGGCAGCTTTGTTGAACTGAGAGCAACTTCGTGCAGGGGCCTTTTTGTTGGAAGGTAAATTTGTGAGGGATGACCTTTCTAGGAGGTGACCTGACTGGTCCCTAATAAAAATTGTTATAGTGGAAGTGAATTAACCAAAATGAACAACTGTCTGAAGTTCACAAAGTTAAGTAGTTTTACAATGATGTCACTTGTCGGTGGCACAAATGAAGTCGACATAAAAACAAGGATTCTGGATCAAGCTTACATTTCACTGATGAAAATGCACATCACTTTTCAAGCTAAGCTAAGTTATAAGTGTAATTTCATTGTTTTTTAGTTCATGTTTAATTATTTTTACACTTTTGTTAAGTTTTCAATCTTTTTGTGAAAAATCTGTGCCGGGCGGGAGAGTACATTTGACCATAAGTGCCAGGCGTAAATAAGGAGTGCTGGGCAGCCCCGCCTGGCGCCGCCTACTGTAGCTAGAACCCTGCTTCTATCCATCCATGCTGCTATGCTGTTATTCTACCAATAACTTTGGTTAATCTGCTAGGTCTTACTAAGTAGGCCTAGGCCTATTAACAAGTTACGGTTAGCCTAGGCTAACAGTAATTCATAAAGCTTCAGTTAATGCCTTTACTGTACTTTAGACTCATTCATGTTTACAAACAAATGACAGACTTGCCAACCTCAAAAATGGCAAACCTTGAGGTTCTTGCAAGAAAACTTGGACAAGATTCTCACATTATTAATGAAAAGTGTTTTCTAAACTAAAAAGTACTGATCTTGGTTTAAATAAGGAAACTTATCTGGCATTGCCTCAAAGTGATTTTCACCGTGATATCTGACATTTGCATGATGAGATAATGCCCAAAACCGTGAGACTCATGGTGAAACCATGGGAGTTGGCAAGTCTGAAATGATGACATCATGGCTGTTTAACATTATGTCCTTGGTGCTTACAATTGTAACTTACACACCAAAAACCACAGGCGTTCCGATTTATACATACATACAGTATATAATACACTATACTAACATATAGTGTATTATACATGTATGTATAAATCGGAACGCCTTTGCGGAAAACCTGGTAATAATAACAGGAATGCATACTGTATGTTCTCATGTAAGCTCTTTACTAACCTGTGCCGAACAAACGGTATACTGTCAGTAACGTTATTGACACCATGGGGCTACTTTGTGGTAGGCCTAGGTCCCCCTAGCCAGATTTGAAAGTATGGCACTTTTCGCCGAGATCTCAGGTGTGCACGACAAAAAAAAACAAAGTGTGCATTGTGCAACAAGGTGTCAAATTTTGCATAGTTTGTTAATTGTGCGCGGAATTTAATTGTTAGGTACGAAATTGCGCGCCGAAGAGCGCTTTGCGCCCGGGCATGGGGTGCAAGGGTCCGTTTATGGGGGCACAGGCAGACGGGTAAAACCCAGCTGCCTGTGTTTTTAAATCTGCGTTTTTAGGCATTTCTGATGCCACTGAATGCTTATTCTGAACATTTCAATTTGAGCATAATTTTTTGAGTGAGTTTTGAGCATCGGGATTTTTCTTGCGCCGCACCCACCTTTTGCTCAATCCTTTGCCTGCGCGCCGCGCGCCAATTAATGAACCAAGGGTAACATACATAGTTTTCGACCACTACACAGTATTCAACCACCTGTTGTAATTTATAAATTACTCCTATCCCATAATAGCATTGTGAATATATTCTTATGATACCTTCAAAGCCTACCCTATACTCACTACTGGTATGTACAACACAGCCCATTTCCACAAAATTCATGACATGTTTCTACTCTAAGTACATGAGGTGGGTGTAATTTTATAAAAAGCCACTTTTCCTAAACAGTCAGTTATGATTTTCCTTTTATGAAAATTCTTGATTTTGTTCCAACTGAAGGTATTTTAGCCTCTGTATTGTTGGAGCTGAGAGCTTGGGTAGCAAGACCATCAATAAACTAAATACAGAGCTTGCCACTGCTTGCTCCGCTATTTCATTTGGGCGGTCGCCTACTCAGGGCTCCGCTTTGCAATGAGCTATGTATTATTCAACCATACATATATATGTGTATGCATATACAGAGAGGTTGAATTCTGATCTGCAAAGTTTGATGTTATTACCAGTATTTGACCTTTTATAATTAATCCCTTTCTTTACAAGTTAGATGTTTTTGATATTGGAAGAAGGAACAAATAATTCAGTTAAATATTGGAGACACTATTTTAAAATAGTCATTGCTGTGACTTAAGAGGAGTAAACAATAATTAATACTGTGGTTGAATTTTGGCCTGAAAGATTGAACACTGGTCACACTAGGTTGAATTCTGGCCTGTTAGGGTCTGAGTTTCTAATGCTCCCTCTTCCTTCAAATGTAAGAAAGTATTTCAGTTTTTCATTTGGAATGGAGAAGACTGAAATAGGTAATTAAAGATACTACTTTGTAACATTTGATTTCATTTGAGTAACAGCTATTAGAACCAAAGAGTCCTTAAAGGGTTGAATACTGGGCACTTTACCCAAACTGAATTACTGCGCACCAATTAATCATAAAACGGGTAAATAAATTGAAAATGCACGCGGAAGAAGTTCCGCGCAACTAACAAACTATGCAGTCTGGGTCAAATGCACACTTCAAGTGTTCACAACAAAAGTCAAGTGTGAAATAAATACTTGGGAGAAATTTAAACAAAACCCTTGAAGGCCTCCTTAACATACCACATGCACCTGTCACAATTAACTGACTGAAAATTGAAAGTTCACGGTCACTCTCACGACTCATGGACTTGTGATCATCCAATAGACCAAGTCAATGTAACATACACAGAAAATAAAAAGTGAGTCACTATCCTATAACTGAGTCAATTTGTCCCAGACATGACTCACTTAGGCCTATCTAAAGTGAGTGACCCCAGGGACAAATTGAGGCAGTTTTAGGACAGTGACTCATGTTTTATTTTCTGTGTAGGCCTATATGCCTACCTTGGGTTATACAGGGCAAACTCCGTCGGCTTAAAAAATCAGGTGTGCAATGTGAATTTTCAAGTGTGCAATAAAAATCTAGAAAAGAAATCTCGGGTGTGCAATTGCCATACTTTCCATACTGGTCCCCTAGTTAGTACTGCAGCCCAAAGCGGATACTAACCTAGGCCGAGTACTGAAGAACTTGCTAATCCCACCGACACCTCAGACGGGCCTAGTAATGTTAGGCTTATGCCTAGGCCTAGCCTGACCCAGTTTCGATCACATTCACAGTTGATTCGACGATCTGAATCTGCAGCTAGCTACATTTGAAAACTGAAGATATACAAATACTCTCGGCGGACATGCAAAAATATTAGTTGTTTTTACTACATCACTCTTCTGAATGCATGGCCACAATATAGGCCTATGTTACTCCTGTACCAACTCTCTGCTTCAAAGATTCAACCATCCAATGCAGTGCGCTTACGTGTTTATAAATAACGATGTGTGTAACTTGTGTGTTATGTTTCTGACCATAGTACAGTATTCATTTCGTTGTGTTTGTCGAGGTCTCAGCTAGCTATGCGCATAGCATCTGTACATTGTAATACAAACACATACTGCCGAGCAAATGAAAACATTTGTGACCCTTGACCTAAACACCAGATACCCAAGTACATTTTATAAATATAAAAATTTTACTCATAAGAAGTAATAGAATAGTTTAGAGAGTGTAAAAATATTTTATAGTACGATATTATACCTTTAATTAACTTAAAACCAAATTATGTTACAATAATTGATAAAAAAGTATCGATTAGAATAACACATTTTGCAATTACAAGTGAAAGCATTTTGTTTCGTTGTGGTTGATGTAACGATTCCATCCGCATGCAATGGTATTGTGTATAGTTCGTACATGGTGTTGTACGTAGATAACCTTTGCCGCCTCGCGAAATCTGGGCTTGGACTCCTTCACGATCACGTAGTCAGGATATTTCCCATGCCATTTTGTATTATCAATTTTGAATCATATTGGCTGTTTGCGAGTCTCTGAAGGGAGGATGGCCACACAAAACGATACGAGAAGATCCATGGTTTGTGACTTTGTCAACTCTCCTTGTTTTCAGTGATATTTTAGCAGTTTGGGGTCTTGCGTTTCACCCACAATACGTATAAGAACAATGCAATACACTGCACGTCCTCAGTGGCAACTATAGAATTTTCGAAGTTTTCGAGTAGAAATTTCATACAATTTTTTTATCAAAGTAATAAATACCTTTCAATTGAATGCAAGATGCTTAGTAATGTGAAGAACTTGCTTTTCTTGAGGGTTCAGTGGCACTGTTTACCTGTCGACATGGTCAAATAGCAAAAAAATTGTGCTTTTGTCGAGTGAGACCTCTCAGGAAGTGGTGTTTCAAACTTTCCGCCCTTTTGTTTTCCCAAGAAATATGCAATGCTACTTTTTCTGGTGTTTCAAAGGTAACCATATCGAGTTACAAGGTGTCTTACATCTTAAATTTATGGAAATTTTCTTTTCTGTTCAGTAATAAAAAATATTTTGGATTTGCCGTTTTGCATGTTATGTGCCTACGTGATCAAATCCATACAGCTACTGTACGTTATGTACGGCGCAAAAGTATATCATCGTGTGCATAAAATGTGTGTTGCAGAATTCCAAGAATTACTAACCCACTTGTGAACGATCATTCAAGAGTTTTGATTTAGTCGCCAAATATTGGTTTTTCAGAAGTTAATGTGATGTTATATGAAACACATTTTTGCTCTATATGTTAATGTCATTCATTCTAGTTGTGTTTTTAACTTTTTGCACAGTTTAGGGTTAACACACCTGGACCGTTATAGAGAGTACGTGCGTGGGAATGATTGGACGTTTAATAAGTTTGCTCATTGGGTGTAGGCGTTGTGTGCATGTGTGCACACAGTTTCTCCGGAAGTTGAGATTAGGTTTTAAGAGCAATATCGCAGAGTACTTTTTTCTTGGTTGAACACCAGTTTTAAAGAATTTCGTTACTTCATAAAAAATTTTCTTGAGTGATGAAGATGTACACTAAGTGTATAGTCTACACATACTGTTTGTTGTAAGCTGGCAACTTATTGCCACGTGGTTACTGGAAATTTCATTTCTAGTTGGCCTACGTTATTTCCAGTTCCACCAAGCCTGATCGACGCTGAGACATGGTGGCGGGATGGTATGTGGTCTTTTTACATAGTATATAAGGCAACATTGCTTACATGGGATGTGTGCAGCGAAACAGTAGTTGGCTATGCAATAGGAAAAGACAGCTCTTTATTACAGCGTAACCAGGCTAGCTTTCACTCACATCGTGCCCAGTTAAATAATAGGCTCTGAGAACGTATTAAGTATACAGCGTAAGGCCCTAAATGCAACGTACTGTAGGCATATTCCACAAGTTTGCAAGGTAACCTTTTCTACGTTGAAATTATAATAACCTTAGGCTATGTGAAGACCGTACAGCATCAACTGTCGCGATCCATTGACAGTGAAATTTTCGAAGGTGCAGTACATATTGATGTGTACCCAGTGATGGAAATGAATAAAGAAAGTTTAAAAACCAATTTTTCAGTGTTTTATTGATGGAAGCAAACGAGCTGTCTGTTTCCTAAAGTGTAGGCTATAGTCCAGTACAGACTATGACATGTCTGTGTTTTGATAGTGTAAATTTTAACTGGAAGAATTCTAGATTACATTGTGTGCCGTCTTGTCAAATCATTTCCAACAGGATGTGGCCTTGAGCTAATACCAAGGTTAAGCCTATTTGGATTCAAATTTCGCAGCATGTCCGGACAAACTGCTACCCGCATGGCATGTGTTAAGTGTTTTATCCTGTTATCGGAGTATTCCGACAATGTAATAAAAATAAACTGTGCGAACATTTATTTACAGTAGGTCCTACGATTGATTTTCTTTTGGTATAGTAGTGAGGAACTAAAAGCCCTACCTCGATCCCAGTGAAACTGAATTAAATGAGCGTAATTAGCGGTCCATGGAACAGAAAGCCTCCCATATGAAAACGCTCGTTACAGACCGACTGGGAGTTAGCAAAATGTTCATCAGTGAGATCGAGAGATTTTATGCAGAAAGGAATGATAATTCGATCAGCCTATAGGTCTTCAGTTTATCCAGTTAATGTCTTTGTGGTTTGATAATGATAAGCACCCATTCCCGTACGAAGAGACAGCCTGGCGAGTCCAATTTCGATTGGTAGTGCTTCCTCATGCATTGACTTTAGGTAGGCCTACATTGAGCGAGTCCTTGCGCGGGATTTTTTTTCCAGAACGAATGGGGGCGATTTTCGGAATTTTCCATTGAAATCATGAAAAATGAAAAGTGATGCCCAGGTTAGGATTAAGGTTAGGGGTAAGGTAAAAAATGAAATTGCCCCCATTCGTCCTGGGAAAAAACTACGCAGCCCGTGCACGGGGGAAATTCAGAGAAAACATTCAGGGAAAATACCTCCTCAAATTTCGATTTAATAGCCTGTGCCCCATAATATTTCAAATGTTTGGTTTCACACACGGACCTCGACCTGCAAACCTGCAGTAATGGTCAGGGTTTCTTTTCATGGCAAACCCAAAGGGCGGGACCGCAGCGCCTGTTTGTCGGCATAAATCCCGATTGGGCTCGCCTTCCCGTGCAAGTACCGGCGCCCCACGCTCTAGACACAGAACTGTAGCAAATTGTGATTTGGGATACGAGTGATAGACGCCGAAGAACTATGGCAAATCCTCTCGAAGGTTGTAAACAAATTCAACTTACGTAACTTCCATTAGCTCAGGACTGAGATGGCAAACTGTCGGGAACCAATTGGGCCACCCAATGGTCAAAAGTCTTGTTCCTTAAAGGGCAAAAGCAGTCACCCCAAACTTATTTAGAAGCAACAGCTAAATCTCACAGTTTTCTTCTTATTTCTCTTCAAAGTATCTTTCATAATATTTTAGGGCTTCAGTATTGCATATTCAAGGTAAACCAATCAGTTACTTCTAGTAAATTTCACATTTGAGGAGAAAAAATATTGTCACCTGACTCTCAAGAGCCAATCATGAAACAGGACAGTCTACTTCACTACTTCAAGTTGGGGTGACTGCATTTCCCCTTTAAAGGGAAATATTGTGTTTACAATGCACCAGCATGTCCCACAACGAAAGTAGCCGCTGCAATCATTATTAAATCATTTAGTCCTAGGAAAAACCTCAAGCAATAGACCCTTTTCGAAATAGCAATTACAAAGGATTGTGGGATAGATTTTTGGTGTGCATCATTTTTTGCCACAGCAAAATGCCATTGACAAAAACATCGCGTACCAGAACTTTATTCCACAAGCCATTGCAATTGCTATTTGGAAAAGGGTCTATAGCTTTATCTCATCCAAAAGATAATGGATTACAAGAGTTACGGTTTTGTATCATTTCAAATTTTGAAAGTTTGGGCCAAGCAATTTGTCTTGAGCCACAAATAATTGGATTTCTTTCTGTTAGAACCTTATTTCTTGAAAATAAAGCTACCATGCAGCCTTATTTTGAATTACCTACCATTTTGTGTGTATAAGTGTTGCAGATATGAAAATGTTCCGTAACACAAACGCAATATTTACCTTTAAATTCTTTCCAAAGTTGGACAAGCCATGACACACCCATGCATTAACTGATTTGCCAGGTATGGACTAGTCGCTATCAAGACATGTACATATTTTACTACATTTTCTGTCTTTTGTGTTATTGAAATTATAGCAAGCTATCCTCATTTTCATAGAAAGAATTGAGGTCACAGGGCTTCTTTTAGAAAGCAAAAACCTACCACGATTCTGCCACCGTAAATTTCTAAAAAAGAAAAAAAAAATCGCGCGGGTCCTAGAGGTGAACTGCGTTTTCATCATAGATATAAGCTTAAATCATCTTTAATTTTCATACCATCGTTTCTGTGTGCGATGCTCCGCGCCGAAAGTTCTTTTTAGCTCACACATTGTACACAGTACATGTGTGAGGTTATAAAATGGGGCAGATGCCGTCAACTTTTCAACAAAAGTTTTCAGCCTTTTGATGTGTGGAGATTTGAGCTGAAATTTTGGTACATGATGGTTTGTTCATAGAGCATTAAAACTTGCCTATTTGTATTTTGATATACAAAAGTTAAATTTGGTTTTTAAGCAATTTTTGTAGGGCTGAGTTTACTGTGCCTGCTGAACAGGTAGCTGTTTATTCATTGCACTTATAGCAAAGTACTTGGTTGTGTGTTCAGTTGCTATCTCGCAACTGCCTGTGTAGGTTTGTTTTGAAATTTGATCCAATCACACACATCAGTCTTTGTTCATCAAGTGGCCTGTGCAATCACAGTGCTTTGGGATAACTAATTGTATTATCAAGGTTCATTAAGCAAGGAGTTCCATGGGAACTCCCTGCATTGAGCAGCTACTTGATTCATGATAACAAACTTAGCAACTCTGTGGTCAGTTTGGCTTACAAGAAAGGAAAATAGTTTAACCTGTTGTAAGGATATGTCCCATTTTGTTCCTGGATCAATTGAGATGGTCAAGTCAAGTAGTTGCAGTACTGTAACTGTTTTGAGTTCAACCCCAGTAGCAGCTTTTTGAGTCTGTGGTTTGTTTTGATTGAGTGCAGACCTATGCAGTGTTTGCTTGTGGAGTTGTAGGTGCAACTAAATGTACTTTGCAAACTTGAACAGTTTAATAACATTAGTTTAATTTCAGTCTTGCTGCTAATTAAAGTATGTAACCTTTACAGGCCTTCTTGATTTTAGAAATATGCAGTGATATTTGTAGATCTGTCATCAAACTGTGTCAGTTGCAGTGTTTACATGCCTAAATGTGCTTGTAATTTTTCAGTTGAGTTTTGAGTTCATTTATTATTATGCTCTTCTCTTACCTTTGTAAGGTAAGGAGGTTTTGTGGAAGTTGATGAATAAATGATAAAATTTGGTTCTTTGAGTTCCTATTTTTAACAGACAGGAGAAATTGTGTGAACTACACAACAGCATTGCTGTTCTAGTTTATTATTTGCATGCTGCTGTTTAAGTGTAAAAAGCCACCAGAAATTCCGACGTGGTGACGGCATTTATTAAAATGTCCGCTACTTTTAGAATAGCCTACATGTTGTAGCATCGATTTTCGTGCACAGAGTTTGCGGGAATGTTTCCCCTTGTACATGAGAAATGGGCTTTAGACATACGCCATTTTCGTATTCATGTGAAGAAGACTGAACAGTTTAGGGGTGGTGCCAAAATTAAATGCCATAGAAGAAGGTAGCCTCAAGGTGTGGGTGTGACAAGCTCCTCAAGGGGAAACACTGACCCTGAAAATCGACGCGTTTGTGTTGAGGAGGGTGACGGGGTGGTGACACGGAACCGGGACAGGAAGGATTAGACGATACAAAATAATTTTGTGTCATAGCACATGCTCAATGTACACACATGATGTACCGCGTTTGTGTTTTTTCGGTAGAACTCACTGGCTACGCTCGGCAACATTTTTGGCACGCCTAAAATTATGTGTATGATGGCACAACCTAACAAGGCCACTCTAAGAAAGTTTTCGTTTTTAAAAAACAAGACAAAAGAATGTGAATCTATCTGTACCTGAAAAAGTTTTGGCGGACTTGACCTTATTTGAGAGCTATAAATCTTTACCACAGATTTTTCCTTTCAAGAGATACCATTACGACAAGTTCAGCGTTTCTAGCTCAAGCCTAAAATCAGAAGTAACCTAATAAGCCAGACGGGCGCTGTTTACAATTTTTGTACAGAGCTGTATGTACAGGTTCAGTGTAGGCAGTTTGTGCGTTCAGTTTGAGCTGCATAGCTTAGCGTGCAAGTGCTTGAAAAACAGGTTTACGCGCATTAGCAAGGGAGTTTGCTATATGTGCGTGCTGCATCAAAAATTGACGCACTGATTGTGACAGCAGTTTTGACGCGCTTTGTTGACTGTATCGATGCACGACATTCGAAAGTGGCCTTATTAGGTCATGTCACTATACTCATTGAAACCAAAAGTGAAGGAACTGACCCGTATAGGGGATAACTCGCATTGAATGGTATCCACTCTCCCTGCCCGACGAAATGATCAAGCCTCCCTAATGCAGTGTAATGGTTTATCGTATTATGAGTAATAATAGAGAACAATGGTATTGAAGATGAATTTCCCAGTCTTCGAAGAGAAATTTGTGTTTCTACGAGACTTGGTAGGAGAAGGGCCGTACTGTTTAGCTATAACAAATTAAACTGAAACAAAACGTGACTCTACAGCGCACGAAGCGCGCGGAAAACTTTATCGACCGAATCATCGGCTCAATTGAGAGTAAAACTGGGTAAGCCGTCGGTGCGACTAAAGGCCATATACTTTATCATATTCACTGAAGTTCCCGACGTGACAACAATCTCCGACGGGAGGGAGGGGGCGCTGAGCACCGAGCCATCCCCGACGGGGCTCATGTCCCCGTGGCCCCTTTTCCTCGGGTGTCACCCCAAATCCTGTCCTGACCTCAATTTATGGGTCTTTTGCGCCGAACATTCCGTGGGAGCATGAATTGCGTGCTTCTCCATACTGTAACGAGCCTAGGCCTTGCCATAAAGCCTTAGTGGAGTTTAGCTGTAAGGCAACTTGCATCCATGTTTGGGCAAGGTCGAAATTGCCCGAAGGTCTGGCGTGCCTACAAAGTTATGTACATCAAAATGAAGCTGGTAGCTGTCTCCTATACTAATACGATACCGTACGTACGTGCATGCAGGTACCGTATGTACAAACTATACAAAAAGCACGGCTTAATATCCAGGGTTAAGGGGTAAAGAACCCCCAAACCAAAGTGCGGCGAAACCACCACTTCGTCCGTCCTAAAAATAGTAACAATAATCAAAATAATTAAATTTAAGGGAGATGTGAATGTAATGAATAACATATTTTGATGTAAAGTGAAGTGAAACATTACCAAAATGTCTAAAAAAAATGGTTCGGCACGATTACCGCGCAGCTTGCATCGGGTGATTTATTGGTCTCATTACACTTCCTGTGGAGAAGCTTGAGTGCCGTTCTCAGAACAGGGGGGCTGGGGAAATGCACCCCACCCTATTTTCAGTTTGAAGATTTTTGTCTTTAAAAGTCCAAAATTACAATGGAAAATGTCCAAACTCGAGAGGTGAATCGTTCACCCCCCCCCCCTCCCTCCATCTTAGAAACCTGTCGATGGACCTGAAGTGTTATTATTGCAAAACATCATTCACTACCCACCATCATCTGTCCTTCCTACCCTCAAGCCCGCCCCACCATGAAATGAAACAGCCGTCAGTCCGATTTCGGCTATTATACAAAGAAGGTAAAATTGTAATGTTTGTGGTCTTTGTAACACTAGAGAGTTCAGTTTTCCGGTAGTTAAGTGCTTTAATCTAATACACGCAATTTTTTATACCCCAAAGTTTACAGGGCTTCGCTCTCTGGTCTCCCATACTCTCTTAATGTAAAAGAGTGAAATTCACTCTTAGACGATTGCCTGCAGTGACCACCCTTTTTTCGAGTGGAAATAGACTGAAATTCCACTCTGCTCGAAGTGGTATTAACTCTAAATGAGTGAAAATTCCACTCCGAGCAGAGTGGAATTCCACTCGAAACAGGGAGTGGTCACTGTAGTCAATATTTTTGTTGAATTTTCGCTCTTTTACATTTAGAGAGTACCGTGGCGTTTCCCTTGGCCAGGGGCCTTATGGTGGATTCACGGACCCCACATCGTACGGAAGGGGTGCCATTGGATTAGTCATTCCAATAATTCTCAGTTCACCACAAACTGACGTAGGTCTAAAGATTTTTGCCCCAGACATAAATCATGACATGTGGCCTAGCAAGTAAGTGAGGTGACACATTTCACCGCCCAGACCAGGCCATTCAGAGCATCATGTAATGTTACATATAGGCATAGGCCTATGTCATGTATATGTTTTTCGGTTCTATTCGTGTTTATGTGAAAAAGAGCATATCTTGCGAAATTAACGTCATAAGGGACGTCTACTGCGCAGTCTCAAATATTGAGCACTAGTGTTGAGTATGCCGTATCGCCATCTTTGAGGTCAAGGTAGACAGCTAATTGCATGGACGTGTAAAGGGGAGGTACCCCACCTTTACCCGAGCAATTCTCCATTTCAGAGCATAAAATGACCGTTTTCCGGGCCAAGTTCATGCACAATTGTTCTCGATTAAGGGAAAATTTCAAGGCAAACAAATACTTGTCCTTGTAAAATGTCTTCCCATACACTTATGGTCAGTCAAAGGGGGAGATGTGCCCTTGGTGTACGTGTGAACAAACGGCAAAATAGGAGTTTAAAATAATGCACCCCATGATTTGCCATCGAGTCTGAGGGCCGGTGAGGCTTCTTGAAAGGAATTTGCAAGTATTTCAGTAAATTTGTTGTGTACAGTAACTTATACAGAGAGGAGAGTAGCCCTCTTGAACAATCTTGAATCGGGTCTTCCCGAATGTGGAAGTTACGATGGGTATTTTACTAAGGCATGCTAATTTCTCGCGGCGACAGCAAAAGTCGATTCATTTTCGATACTGAAGGGAATTAAATGAGCTTTCCAACAATGTGAGGCAGATGTGATTGGTGTGGGTCCAGTGGCGTAGCCGGTGGGGGCAGGGGGCAGTGAAAAAAAGCGACAGGGAAAATCGGGAAGGGGAAGGAAAAAAATGAAGCAGGAGGGAAAGTGGAAAATGAGAAAGAGAGAGAGAAAAAAGGAAAAAAGAAAGAGTAGAAAAGGGAAAGAAAAGTAAATACACCTAAGGCTACCAGTCCCGGAACCAGGCCTCTCCCGAATACGCCAACACTCTGCGATCCCAAACTGGGGCTCCGGAAGTCCGGAACGAAATGTCAAAATCAGGGGAAAAATTGTACTTCCTCCCCCCCCCCCCCCGACTGGGAAAGCTGGCTATGCGACTGTGTGGGTCAATCACTCAAGCCCAGAGAGAACTGTATTTGGCCGGTGTTCCGAGCGGATCAAAGTGAGGAGGGGTATATCAACCTAATTCACTTTGTGACGACCCCTCCATTTAACTTCAAAGATAATGTACTTATTCTAATTTCCTAGTGCCTGAAGTCACTTCAAGGGTGCTTCATTTCAAAATTAATTTTTCCCGAGGGTCGAAGACCCCTTATACAGCTTTTTGGTCATTTGGTGGATATGTGGCCATCACTGGTTAACTTTTTTCCAATATGACAGAATGGTCATATTACATTGTAATACACGATTTAATGACTTTCATTGTGCTTCGTGTTTGTCTTAATCGCTGCCTAGATTCCTGCAGGAAGTTGCATCTATCAGTGTTTAATTTCAAGATTTACCGTCGGGAGAACTCCTGCACCTGTGTCAATGCTTTGCGTGTGCGGCGCTTGCTTGCAGTGAGCCCAGACCCTCTTCTCTTTGTGAAACCCTGGATCCCACTCCTGCGTTTCGTTACTCCATGACTGGACAAAGACGTAACTAGCCACGTGATTATAAAACGGGTTCATTCATGGATTAAGATATGAGGGTATACTAATTCAAATTGTAGGGATTGAATTTGCCCTTTAACAGAAACTTTTTGCTATTGCATTCAAGTGTCTGGGACTAGGTCAGGTCTACAGCAGAGGTTAGGATGAGATGGGGACGCGAGGCTATACAGGAAAACGCCACCTAAATTTGGATTGTGACCTGCATGCACCTAAAATGAATGCAGTTGTAACGCCACATCCAGAGATCCTCATGATAAATTCACACAAGTGATGCTAAGCCTAAAGCGTAGGCACCTCTCGTTGGCTATATCCCCAGTAACATTACCGATTTTTTCTGTGCTTTTGCTGTTTCCGAAATGCCGGAAATTTCGTTGTTGTTCGGGTAATTGTTGGGAAAGAGTAATATATGGGGACACTCTGGGAAATTCAGGAACTTGAAGGGGTTATATGTTTTATTCAAAGTAGGGAGATATATTTTGTTCCCTCTTTTCTTACATGTAGGCTATGGATAGCTGTTTTAACATTTAATTTTTATGTTCGCCGTAACAAAACTTAAAGACGAAATGTAGCTTGCTGGAAGCATTCAGTTTCATAAAGTAACCATTAAATTCAGGTATTATGGGACACTTTCATGGTTCCTCTTTTTGAGCTATGAAATAATGGAAATACTGGGTTAGCTCTCGATTCCCAGCGTCATTTCTTCGCACTGGTTTACAGAGGTTCACAACTTCCAAGTCATAAAAACTCAAGAGAGATTTTGAAACACTTTGAGACCAGATAATTGTTTCGGCGAATGTGTAAATAAAAAAAAAGAATCACTTTTATTGTGTTTTTTTTTTGGTTTTTTTTTCTGAAGGGCAAATGTCTTCGCCAACCCCCCCCCCCGTGTATTGTCTCCCTTGTGAGAATATTTGCCGTTACTACCGTACTGTATAAAACAACTTTGCCGCCAAACTAACCGACGGGAGTTTCCCGTTTTGCGGAAAACGGACGAAATTCACGGAAATCGGAATACAACATGGAAAACACACTCACAAAAAATGAGAAGAAAAAAAAAAACATGACAAAAAACTAAAATAATTTCAGTGTAGGCCTATACATTAAATTCAGTAATTTCTTATAATTTCCAACGAATATCAGGCGCGGATCCCGGACATTTCGAAAGGGGGGGGGGGCTGAAAGCCCCCATGAATATTCTCCCAGAATAACATTATGCTAATTTTCGCTGATTTTTTATTGTTGATGTGGCGAAAAAGGGGGGCTGAGGCCGGGAAAGCCCCCCCCCCCCCGCCCCTTGGATCCGTGCCTGAATATTGCATCTCATTTAGGCCTACTTCCAGACTCCATAAACATCAAAATGTAAAAATCGATGCGATCTTGTAATTATAATGGCTTACAACTCTTACAATTGTTAGCAAATTGCGGAATTCCGATAAGTGAATCTATGCAAATTTAGAAAACGGATTGGCAGAAAATTCCTGTGTTTGGTTAGTCCTATATAACCATAATTACGTTCAATTTCCACGGTGGGTGTTGATGAAGGCAATCGTCGTTTTCCCGAGTACAAGTAACGTATCGCACACGCGCGTACGGTACAGTCGCCTATACGCAAAGTGTTGCGCAATCTTTGACCGCCAGTTTGACTGGCCTTGTGTGGGAAAGCCCCGTACATGTAGCACGTACATCAACATGGTTTACAGTCGGAGATGATCGCACTGCAGTTTGACCGGAATTAAAGCTAGCATGGGTATTCTACGGTGCAAATATTGGCCTGAACTGAGTTTTGCCGAATACTGGGATCATTAATGGGAGCATGTCGAAGGTCTGATTTTGTGTCTTTCTTTCATGGACTTCCGCTTGCAGTCAATGCTGGAACTTGAATGACCAAATTTGCAGTAATTTAAGCGCCATGGCATGATTAGAAACTTGCATACAGCTAGGCCTACTTGTGATTGCCGCGTAGGCTTGTAGGTTTGCGTATGTTGCCTACTTGTACAATAATACGCCGTTTAAGTTTTACACAGAATATTTGCGGTAAAAGCAGGGAACCAAAGATAAACGTATGGTAATAAGTAATATTAGTACCGGTATTTGAAACGTTTTATTTGAGCTTCATCATACACAAAAGTGTCTTTGTACCGAAGAAAGTTAGGCTGTTTGTTGAACTTGATGGTTAGCCTACATGATTGCAGTACAAGTACATTGAGCTGGAAGGCCTATGTTCAAAACATGTTTGTGTCAGTGTGTGAGGACGGTGGGGCTGGGAGGTCTTTCTAAAGATTTGTTTCAGCTATGAACCATTCCTGATGGTTGCATATTATGCATATTGAAATAGGGTCAGGTAACACGTGTACAGTGCCATTTTATGTAAAAGAGTCTGTAGGAATATCAGTAACTTCTGATACATACATTCCTTAATGGACTGAACTATGGAGCCAAGGGTAAATGAATGTTAACCTAATATTTTACATGTATGATTGCATGGCCTTAACCATGTGGCAATATTTTGTCAGTAAATTGCATCTCCCTGGTAAATTCAGTTTGTGTGCAAGACTGCAAGATAATTTACTTTATAATGGATTACCTGTGGTTTGCTTCATGTTGTGAAGCATGAAATTGTGTGAGAAATAACAGGCAATGAAGAGGTACAACTATTGAAGTGATGCTTCAGCGTTGTGACAGGAAAATAACCTTCAATGTGAACCACAGCTTTCACAGGTTTTGCATTTAGACCATGAGGAGGGGTCTGATGAAGAACCTTCACTTCACTTTGCAAAATTTTTGTTCATACAATGTTCATACAATGTGGCTTAAAAGCAAAATGGTGTTATCTTTGGCACATCTTTACAAAAAATTTAAAAATTGGACAATCCAAAACCTATTTTCAAGGAAAATTTCAGGGATAGAAACCCTTCTTCGGGAGGGATAGCTATATACCCCAGCTGGCTAGTGGAAAAAAATCTTGGTGAACTATAAAATTTCAAGAGTGATCACCTTTTTTCTACATTAGTAGTGATGGGTCACTCATCGTGGTGCCATTTTTGTTTTGTTCATGGGTGTAGAAAGCTGTTCGAGACTGGGGGCTGAACATTGTTTTGGACTGCCATCCTAGGGGAGAGGTCAAAAGAGACTGGGTGCCCCCCTCCCCCTTTGGAAAATTTTTGTATATTTGAGGGTCCTTAGATGCAATTTGGTGCAACATATTGGTCAAATTTTAAGGTAAATTACTGCAAATTTTTGACATTTCTTACAGAGGAAACAAGTATAAAGGAGTTTTTTCCATAGATTGGGGGCAGAACCATAGTTCCACCCCACCACATTTTTGACTGGTAGGGCTAAAGCCCTCCCCCACCCCTGGCTTCCTATGCCTATGGATTTGTTGAATCTGCCACAAATCATAGGGATGTGCCCAGGATTTTCTGAGTGTCTGGCTTGTGTATATTCATCCATGAAGAGGGGTCTTTGGTAAAGAACATTTAGAGATTTCTTTGTGCCATATAGAAATGGTGCCAGGAAGGATTCATGGTTTTTTAATTTTTCGTGAGTGGAAACTTTCAGTTTCGGAAGGTGCTACTCAGTACTGCCCAGCATGGGCACACATCAGTTAGAAGGCTTCATCAGTACTTGAGTTTGAATGTGAACCATGCATGCATCAAAGATACATCAATATTTCTCTGAGTTTGGTAAAATGCATTTTCGTTCCTTATTTACAGAGGTCAAAGGCCAGACGTCACTATGATGAAGGGGAATCACAAGATGATGAAATTGACGGCAAGAGGACATACAGTCTTGAAGATAAACTAAGAACAGACAAGTATAATGCAGACTTGGTCAAGTCCATGTCTGGAGAAGGTACAATACGAGACTTTAATCATCGCTAAATGCACCCGAGGGATCATGGGAACCAGGAGTACAAACAATAGCGTGACGTCACAAGTCTATTGTTTATACCCCCAGTTCCCATGATTCCTTGGGTGCATTTAGCAATGGTTAAAGTCTCCTATACTGAAACGATTTAAAACATGACTGTTAAACTTTCCCTTAGACAATTCCCATAGGACAGGTTACCCTGGAAAAATCTCACCAGGACAATACTCATCCACATAGGCATATGGGGGTTAGGGCTGTGACCGTTTAGCGATTAATCGCAAAACCCATTTTTCCGTACGAAATAAAAAACAATCTGCAGTCATTACAGAAAATTAGATGTTCACTAGACTCTTTTTGAAAAAGTGAAATACATAATTGTACAAATGGCACACATGATACGACATAAAAGTTGAGCTTCTATGAGGATCCGTGTTTGGGGTTCATGGAAACTATGTCCCCCGGCCGACATCACTAATGAATTTTACATATTCATCATGTTCAAGGCACGTTTATAGTCTATGTTGATCATAGGTACTTGCGATTAATCGCTAAACTATCGCAAAATTTTGCGATTAAACGTTTAGAAATTTTGCTAAACATTCACAGCCCTAATGGGGGTCAATATTGTTGGGGGTTCAGGGATAATTTTTGCCCGAATTTAGAATTTTGGACCAAGTTGCCCGAATTTTGATACCGCTGTGTCAGTTGCAAAAGGGCATAATTTATTTTCTTGGCTATCTCATTTGCTCCAATGGATCCTTTTTTTTTGCCCGAATTGGAAGGGCATACGCCCCCCCCCTCCCCCTCCTCTGCCTTGTACGCTTATGCTCATCCATGATAATTTGAAAATGTCAAGGATGGGACTTGTATGGGGGAAAATTGTCCTGCTGGAGAATCATCCTGGGGAAGAATTGTGAGGCGGGAATTGTCCAGGAGGGAGTTGTCAGAGGGGAAGAGTCCAGGTCTGAGTTGTTGTGGGGGGTGATGGTGGGTGTGGGGTCACCTGGGAACCAATGAATAAAGCCCAAGACAGTTTGGTTTGCCACTACAAATGCTATCATGTTTCTCCTTATTCCATATACTGAGTAAGGATATAGTGTGGTACAGTACTTATTAAGAAAATTCCCTAGATCATTTTTGCAGGAATATAGAAAATAAAACTATTGGGCTATAAGAGAACATTCAAATTGTAATACTACAGAATAAAGTCTGGTATATTCTCACCATTCTTTAACCCACTTTCAGCTTGTCAGACTAGAGTAGGCAGAGTGAAGTGCCTTAATTGCTCAAAAACACACTGGAGTAACCCAAGGAGTACTCCAACTTAACAACATTTCAATTTTGAGTCTTAGGCTTCTTCACCTCCTAATATTAAATGCCTGCAAAACATAAAGGAACCATGTCCATGTCCAGTATGATGTTAATTCTACTATATATGGTTTATTTATATTTTACAGTCGCTATGTATGATGGAATATGAATGGAATATTAACAGGTGTTAATAGTTTTTCAGCGCTATAATGCAAATCATGTTGCAGACATTGTTTGTGCTAAGAAGTTTGAGGCGAACAGGACTCTCACACCTGAGTTGGATGAGCCCACAAAGAAACAAATCGTGTGTGAGAAACTCCCATGCATGCTGCAAGCTGCTTAAACCAGCATTACTTGATATCACCCTTACTCAAATTGCCCACCACTGAAAAGTGCAGAACCTGACCTTCTGGGGGAAAAGTCAGGATTTTACATGATGTTTGCACCAACAGATTATAGCCTAAAACTTTGAAAAATCAATAAAAATATGATAAAACCTGATAAGCACCCCAAAGGCTATAACCTGTAGGTGCGAACATCAAGTAAAATCCCAACTTTCCCTCCAGAAGGTCGGGTTTTGCACTGTTCAGTGAAAGGCGATTTCAGTACGGGCGATATCACGTAATGGCCTGTTGTAAAACAGAAATACCCAAAGTGTAAATTAACCCACAGAACTTTTAAAAATTTTACATAAAAATATTTTCAAAACCTGGATATCCTGGTTTGAGTTTGTTTTCAAATGGAAACAGTTGGTTGAAAATCATTTACCCTTAGATCGTGTCTTTCCTTTTCAGAGTTTACGTACAGATATATTCAAGAGCATGGCTTCGTATCACCCATGGT
This sequence comes from Holothuria leucospilota, assembly GCA_029531755.1. Taxonomy (NCBI): domain Eukaryota; kingdom Metazoa; phylum Echinodermata; class Holothuroidea; order Aspidochirotida; family Holothuriidae; genus Holothuria; species Holothuria leucospilota. The sequence continues at coordinate 61,795,940 of CM055964.1, read as the reverse complement.
GTTCAAAGATTCTGCAGGCCTTGGTCTGAGGTAAGAGTATTTTACATCAATTTTCAAAACTGCAGTAAAACATTTGTGGAGAAATACTGCAAATTAAACCTGAAACTGTTTTCGGCATGTTAATATTGTGTCAATCTTAAAGTTTAGATGCTTTACAATTGTTCTCCTTTAGAATATTAATATATTAGGTGTTATCTCTATTCAAAGAGATGAGAGTACTGAAACTTAATTTTTCTACACCTCAGGATCCTTGTGCAAGTGTGAATTTTCTGGCAAACTCACCAAACAATCTTATTATTTAGGTGTAGCGGTATTGCAAATATAAAATATCGATATACCGACCTGAAAATATCGATAATATCGATAATATAGATATTTTCGCAGAATGGGTACGCACACTATACACATCAAAAAGCGAAGAATGGGAAGGTATTACCATGTACCCGGCCCCTGACGACTTAAATGCCAAATTTTACTACGTTGGTAGCGAAAAATAAATCAAGATTTGTGCAGAAAAATTTAAAAAAAAAAAAAAAACTGTGTTTGCATTGAACATTTGAGTATTTGCAGTCGCGAAGTAACTTTCAATTACTTCTTTGGGAATATGTCTTTATATAGCTTTTAGTGTTACTTCAGCATCACACCAGACGATCAAATATCCCTCCATCTCGCTAAAGCAACACCATGATCTATAAAAAAAAATCTGTAGGAGGTCTGCCACTAAATAACTACAAAATAGTTTCAAAATCTGTGATTGTTGGTTTCACTGACCATACAAACATTTTCAAAACGAGTGGCCCAAACATTAGCGCAATTCCCACCCCTTACTAGCATGTGCTACGCCGATTCCTTCCACTATCAACAGCTTGTGTTTTAAATATTTTTCTTTCAAACAAAATATGGCATATTTTGATTCGCAAGTTTTGGGATAAGTAAAACGTGTTCCTTTTGGACTTACGTAAGCCAGGGGCCTTCTCCGTTTGTCACAAAGAAGTACGTACCTCTTCACCTAACTCTCGTAAAATACCTCGCAAGTAGTTCACTATGCAATCCTGCATCAAAACGGCCTTGTTTAGCTAGTCACTATCTAAAATACCAGGCGATATTTTCGATATCAACTATTCGTCGGTATTGCACTCAACTATAACCACTAAGTTACTAGCAGTCGATATTTATACCCAGCTGATCTCTTGTATTCAGGCATTCCAATAATCTATGAATGCAGTGCTCGTAGTGAAAATCCAGGCACCGTGCAGTCCGCTGCAGGTCTGCAGCTCGCTAGCTGCTTCAGCTCCTCCGCACTCTCGCACGTGTCCGGTACCTGGGATGTCAGAATTTTCCCGAAACTTTCAAGTGCAGCTATAAGAACTTTTACGCAGCTTTTTTTGCAGGATCATCCCCATCATAGTGTCAGCGATCTTTTTTTAATGTATGGAAAAATATTACAGTCAAAACTACTGGCAAAATTCCGCCATACATCCCACAAAATAGTTACAAGACCCCTCGTATCAAAGCACGCTGATCCAGTCAAAGGTCACAGTACTCCTATGTATGCTGCATAGTTTGTTTGGAAGAGACCAAACTGTAAATATTTTCTACAGTACTACACGTGTTGCATGTACGGACTGATTGTGGCGTGTTCGTACATGTTTGCATACATTCACGTTGTCAACAGAATTAACGTAAAGCTTCCCCAATGAAAAATTACGAAGCTGTACTAAACCGTATGGCCTATGGAATCACATGCGTAGTACAGTATGTATACCAACACTGAACTTCTAACGAATGTATTTGGGAAAATGTTACGTTATTTTCTGTTTGTGGAACTTTACTCTGTGAGTCTCAGATAGATCATCCTACAGTAAGTCAGAATGCCATGAAAAATTAGTTTACTTGTAAGGTCTCGGAATAAACTTGCATGCAGTAACCATTTCTGTAGAAAAAACTCTCATGTCACTGATACAGCTCATGAGCTAGCTCTGTACATATTCAGCCATTTATGCCCCACGTGTACTTTGGCAGTCGATCACCAGTCTGTACCAAATCCGCTGTGTACACAGTAGGCCTACATTGAAGTATTCCACTGCGCATGCAAACTGCAGAAATAATTCATACAGCATGCCTATATGCTCGTAGCATTGTGATGAACAGCTCAGTATTGTGCTACGAAGGTCACAAGAGGTGAACCTAGACCTACGTAATCTAGGCCAAAGATTCGTTGGTAACTTGACTCTTATCGATGCTTAGGTATCGGTTTTTAAAAACACTTGTATCGGTTATGAGTCACTGCTGTTAAATATCGATATTTGTGTTGAGTGTCGCTATTTTAGAAGAATGGGTATCCAAGTGAATAGTAGAATATCGATATTAGTACTACAGACTTTACTATATATCGATATTTTTGAAAACGCATATCGACGATATTACTAAGGAGCAAATATCGATAATATCGATATACCGCTACACCTTACTTATTATTATATTTCAGAATGCCAACAAAGGAGTTCACGGTAAATGATGTGAAGCTGTACGTCGGGAGTCGTCGACTCCTTGATGTAATGGACGTAAACACACAGAAAGGAGTTGAGATGAACATGGCACAGTTTGCTAAATATTATGAAAACACAGACAGGGAGAAATTGTTAAATGTCATTAGTTTGGAATTCAGTCATACCCGCCTGGATGACTTAGTACAGTCTCCTGCTGTGGTGAGTCATACTTGGTGATACTGTTTGTCTGTGTGTTTGTGTATGTTAAGTCCTGCAAGCAAGGACATTAACATGGGCACACGCCTTTGGTCTGAGAATACATCTGAAGATTTGGATATCTGCAGCACAATTAATAATAATTGAATTTTTGGTTTCCCATGGAAGGTACCTTTATAGTCCCTCATGCAGGCTTGCAAAACCTGCAGGTCCCTGCATTTCAGTGTCATCTGGATTCTAATCAGCATGTCTTCCTCGGACCTGTCCAGTACTTGAAGCTGACGATACTTTTGACATGTCTTTTTGCTAGACTGCGTAATGGCTCTTAGCGGCTTCTGCCATTTGAATTTGTCACTGTTAGTTCTTTCATTGCGACCAGTGTAATGCAAAGCTTTCTTGTCCTGCTTGTAGGAGGTCATTTACTGTGTATTAGCTCTATTCTCTTTGTTTCTAGCGTACCAAACAGAAAGTTGTACGAATTGTCATGCAATAAGTACATAGACATCCCAAAAGAGATCAAGTAGATACAAAAGCTGAGATTTACGGTGGTTTGGGAGAGACGATGCTTTTGTTGACAGTTTGGGGAAGAAATGTCTGTGGCAATCCTAATTTCATCAACTTTTTGGGAAATGTTACACAATTAAGTTTTGATATTGGTCTGAGGATGATATCATTTGGTTTCTGGTCAATCTATGGAATGGTTTGTCCATGTTTGCAGTGTAATTGGTCTATTTAATCTAAATTTGCAGTTAAAAAGTGTGGGCATGTGTTTAAAGACATGCAATCATGGAATATGATTCTTGGAATCCAGCAATGACTAATGTGTGTGGTGCACTAGTCCTCATATACATGGCAACTTCCTCCTCCATGTGGTCATAGAGAAAGTATGCAGGCCACCGTAATAGACAAGTTGGGAAATGTTTTCACACAGTGCATTATGGGAATGGGTCAAAGTTGAAGTGTACCATGCTTACAGTGTCCCATCAAAGGTACTGCATGCAGAGTTAAACAAGCTGCTATTGTCATGGTACACTTGAACTTGTGACCAGACCGGAAGTACCAAATTTCCCAACATGTCTATGGATCACCTCAGGCATCACCATCTGATTAATCTGAATGTGAATTCTGCCATTTATTTTTTCAGGTGAAGAAGCTTGACTGGGCTGATCTATCATGGCCACAGCATCTGAAGTGGACCCAAAAAGATAGTACAAATGTATTGGCAGAGATGAAATATCCCAAGGTTCAAAAGTAGGTTTCCCCTCAGTTTTCTGTGAACTTTTTTTTTTCATTTATATCCAAGCCTTGATTGCTGTTATTTATTAAAGAAAGACACTCATAACCCCAGGTACATTTTTGGTTGGGGGAAACCAAAATTCCCAATTGGTGACTGCTCTTTGATTGACATCAGAGTCCCAAAATTCAAAAGAAACAGAGTAGCTCACATTACACAGCATGTACAGAGAGTGCTCTCATTACACATTAAGGCCTTGTACCCTGACCAGGATATGGCCTTAAGCAAGAAACTAGTTTTGTGTCTACACAAGGAGTAACTTAAGACAGTTTTGGAGGGGCTAATTTAGTTGGGAGAATTGGAACTGTTTGGGATGAGGAGATTTACCCTTTAAGCATAGGTGCTGGTGCACCTGAGTGCTAATACTGTACCCTGAGCATTTAATTTGAACATCACATGACTATTAACCACCATAAAAACTAGTTCCGCTTTAAATATTAATTCATATAGCATGGGCATGCCAAGGCCTACATGGAATAGTTGCCAAACTGGTGCTAAGGCTTGTCTATATCAGCCCTGGATAGTATTAAACTAAACTTGCTAATTAGTTGAAGTCAAATAGTTGCTGAAAATCATCTTCAGACTTCTCTTAGTCCATTTTTGGGGTATGAAATTTTATTTTCATTCAAGACAAGACTTCTTATTTAAGTTCAAACGTTGCAATCATTTTAATAGTATGTCTCAGTCTAAGAGGTTAGTTTCCCTAACAAATTGAAAGCTAGGGTCCATTAAACTGCAGTATGGATGGGTGAGGCTGATGAACTAAATTCATCTTTCTCTTAATGAAGTTTGATGATTACAACTGGCAATACAGTGTATTCATAGTGACACAGAATCTTTATTTTTGTGGACAAAAGTCATGAAATATCATATCTTACAATCTCTTTTATCTTTGAAAAGGACAGGTGGTAGAAAGTAGTCATAGTGTGTTTTGTGCCTTAGGCTCATGGGCCCCATGTCCAGTTGGATTGCATATGCCCAAGTTGTCGGTCTAGACACACTACTGTAGATGCACTGTTTTATAAACAAATTTATGGCTTAAGCTGATTGGATTCCACCAGTCTTTGTGATGTTACAGCCAGTTGGGCCGACATTGAGGCAATTCCATCACTAGTGTCCTTGTAGCACATGTGTTCTAATTCTGTTTACAGTCCAATACAAAGTATTAAGCACTTTAGAGGCAGTTAATAGCTCAAGCTGCACAATTAATTAAACTGTCATTGATAGCACAAATGAAATCACAACATATCAAGCTGGACAGTTAACCATTTGAGCAGTGCGGAAAAATCACCTAACATAATGAACCGTGATAGTAGGCTGCTAGAGTCAGAGGTAACTTAGGAATGAATGTCATCAAGCTTATTTGGCTAACATTTGGTCCATATTTCTTAGGGGCCATTGTTTGCCACGGTATGTTTACAAACAGATGGCAGGAAAAAAAAACAAGTTTGTTGAGTGGGATTTATGGATTGTAACTTTGGTCTTACTTGACCTTTGACCTGTAGGTATTGTCTGATGAGTGTCGGTGGCTGCTATACTGATTTCCATGTTGACTTTGGAGGGACTTCGGTCTGGTATCATATTCTCCACGGTAAAAAGGTTAGTGTAGTGCATCGAAGAATAAAGCTCATCATGAATGGGTTTATGATGCATTTATCTGAACAATCTTCTTTCAATGTGTCCATGAGTTTAATTCTGTGTCATATGATAGGGTAAACTGCAGATGGTACATGGTTGTGTTTCAATAGACCCATTCCACCTAGGTCATATCAGGTAACGTAAAAAGAAGCTACGGTGTTGCTAGAATAAGTAAGGCACAGGTGTAAATGTGCACAAAACAAAGTTACTGATCAGTGAAAGTCAGCTGGTCGGATACAACATAATATATGGTTGCACTATTAAGTTTGTGTAGTGTTGAATTCAGTACACATGCAAGTCTCCAGGACCCTGTTTCATAAAGAGTTACAATCGCTCTTAAGTTTGGTCCATCATGCTATAGTTCTGTTGAAATCAAACTTAAGATTGAGTGAAACTCCTTATGAAACAGGGCCCAGGTGTAGTTCCAAGATGGCTATGTAAAACAGAACATGACATAATGTGGAATGGATATGAATTGAAATCTTGAGAGAGATTATCATTATAAGGAGGATGTATGCTAAATGCTTACTTGTTTTGGTAATGAATTGTAATGAAAAAGGACCTATAAAATACATTTACATATTTTGAATGATGCAATGAATTTTACAAAAGAAGGTTTGAAAAGATGTCCTACCATCAAAAGTTCTTTGTTGTAAATTACTGAGCTGGCTAGTTGGACTGTTCAAGTTTTTCATTCATTGAGAAGATGTTCTAAGCATACCTCAGCTTCACCATAGTGGGGGCTGAAAATTGCCAAATATTGGACCTCCTGGATGGCAGAAAATAACTTTAAAACACAAATTTTTAATACTTTCCAAAGTTTTTCCTGCTGATCTTCCATGAGATGGTGGTAGGGGAGAGAGGTAGGGGTGGGGATACTGTTAGTAGTGAGAACCAGAAGGTGGTTCACACCAAAATTTGTGAGACTTGGCATGTCTCAAATAAGACTTCTGTCATGGCAAGGAATTTCTGTATTTTTTTCTCCCATTTGTAGGTATTTTGGCTCATTCCGCCTTCCGAGCACAACATGCAGATTTATGAGAACTGGGTGCTGTCCAGTAAACAGGGAGATATATTCCTTGGAGACAAAGTTTCAGACTGTGGCAAAGTCTATTTAGAGGCTGGAGACTCATTTCTGATACCAAGTGGTATGTATTGGTCTTGTGGCTTTTAGAGGTGTTAAAAATGCAAAGTCCAGTTAAACACACACTTCAGTCACCAAGCTAGTCTTTGAGTAGTCACCTGAAAAAAATCACTTTAACGTCATTATGTAGTTTCTTTACTCGACAACTTAGTGACACACCTAATATAGGGACTGCGAACATGATTTCTGATTATTATGTTTGCATAATTATTAACGAGTATTCTTATAGAGACTGCCTAAAGGACATAAGTAGCCCCATTCCCCCCCCCTTATCTTTTCCTCTTCCCTTTACCTGTGTCCTACCCCTAAGCCTTACTCTGAAACATATGCTAAACCCATCAAATCTCCTCATGTCTTCCCTCTGGTGAAAAAAACAAGTATCTTTCATATTTTTTTTTGACACAAATATTTCAAATTTTATAAAACCAAAAAAGTTTAATGTATGGCATAAATAAAAGAAATTAGTTTACAAGCAAGTCAAAAAAGACTTGTCACATGATTTAAGGAACGATACATAATTTTACTAACCTAGGTATGTATTTTCAGATTAGATGGGTTGCACATGCCATTGAAGTTCTCTTTTGGGGTGTTCTAATAAGAAGCCTCAATTTGAAGTTGTTTCAAAATAAATTTTATTATATTTTCTTTCAAATTTTGTAACCTAAAGGATGGATCCATGCAGTTTACACTCCAGAGGACTCCCTTGTTTTTGGAGGAAATTTCGTCCACACCTTTAGTGTCAGGAAGCAGTTAAGAGTTGCAAGCATTGAAGATAAGACACATGTAAGCTGTTTTGTTGAGAATTCATGAAAAAGAAGAATATTTTTAATTTTGAAGCAAAGACCCAATGCTGAAATGATATTTTTGTGCCCAGTCATTGTTTTGGGTGATAAGGTAAAGTATGGTAGTAAATGGAAAATATGGGAAGTAAATAGTTGGTATTGTAGTCAATGAATGACATAGTAAGTTAATGTGTTTGATCAACAAATATCCTTGTGCATCGCCATTTACGTCTTGTAAAGAAATTTACATGTTTAGGGTCATTACCAAACCTGAAAAATTGCCTTAGCTCAATATTTGCACAGAAAACCATGAATATGCTAAATTTTAAGTAAGAACGTTACTGTTTATTTCAAATTAAATGTGATGTACCCCTTTACCTACATTTAATAGATGTTTCAGCATTTAGAAATAAATTCAGAACAAATCTTTTTCACTACAGTTGAATGCATAATTCAGTGAGATAAGACAGATAAGGATAGACCTGGACCTTTTACATTAATGCATATGAGTTCTGTTTGTAAAAGGATAATTCCCTTTGAACATATCATGATTTTGTTTTATACATCACCTTAGGTCTAGAAATATGCCTTTCAGCCTTGCCTTCATTTGGAACTTAAGTCTTGCATTATGTTTAAGTTGTAAAAACTGTTTTACTTTTTCATTGAAATTTGAATCTTTTGGATTTGACTTCGACAGGTGCCAACAAAGTTCCGATACCCGTTCTTCACCGAAATTCATTGGTATACCTTGGAAAGATATGTCAAAATATTGACGGGTAAAGGATTTATGAAGGAGGTGGAACCTCCACCACACACCAGTCACAGGAAAGCTGGTGGCAGTCATGATGGGGAGACAGATGATGACTGTGCTACCTCTGTTCAGGTGAAAGATGAAGACAATGGGAGTGCGACAGATGAAGAGAAAGTTGAAAAAATGGATATGGGGGAGGAAGGAAGCTCTCAGGGAGGAGAAGAAAATAACAAAGAACTGGAGGTGAAACATCCGACGACTGTTGATGAATATGACAGTCAAGAAGATACAGATATTGAAACTGCCGAGTGTTCGTACTCTAAGCAGGGGAGCTCTGACTCGGAAGATTCAGAGGTCCAATTTAACAACATTGAGAGAAGAGAAATGGATCTCAAAAGGGACCTTGGGGTGGAAAAGATGCATAATGGTGACAGTGAGTCTGACGAGGGCAATAGTAAACAGGAAGCTTGCAACTCTCCAAATGCTGCAGTTGGTCCAGACGGGGACGGGGAAGTTAAAGCAAAACAGTCTGCTACTGAACCAAAATATATCCATCTTTGTCAAAAGGAATTACAGGAATTATCTGCTCTCGTCAAGTTCTTGGATGGATTGACGGAGGATAAAAGAAATGTTCCTGATCTGATTACTGATCCAGATGAACTTTTAAAAGAAGGAAAGGTATGATTTTTAATGGCAGTAGTCTCTGTACTGGGCATAGAGGGTGGGCGAGTGGGTGAGTGGGTGAGATGAGGTTTTACGGCTCAGTTTCTAACCAATTGGTTTAAGTCGGGCCAGCCATGGCCTTTTTTCCAGTTGCACCTCACTGGCTTGTTTTCCCTACTCCATAGCTTATGCTGAGCACCAAGCACAATGGCAGTAGGTTCCATTTTTTAAAGAGGGGAGGGAGGGAGGGATTGGTGGGTGGGTGGATTTGTGGTTTATTAATAGAAATCAGTTGCAGTGTACAGCATATCTTGTAATACAATTGTGAATATCTTTGTGTCCAGAGTATGAATAGAATTTGCTAATATGGGAGGGAGAGAGAAGAGGATGAGATAGGAAGGGAAAGGAGGAGGGTAGGAGGGGATAGGTAGAGAGGAATGGGGAGGTAGTATCATACTTGCCAACTCTACCGATTTGGGCGGTAGAATACCGCTTTTTAGAGATTTGAACTGGCTACGGATTTTTTACTCTAATCTACCGATTTTCTCAGAAAATGTTGATAAAAATACGATTCATCGATTGAGCTTGAGCTGAGAGATATGGGAGCGTGCATGCGGGGCTTGCGGCCTGACAATAATCCCATCACGTACACGTGCACATAGACTTCCATACAAATATTGATCTGGAGGCAGCGCAACACAAACTCCATATGAGAGTTTTGTTTTCTGTATATGTATGTTCTTTTTCACGGTTCAACTTCAGTAACAACAAAATAGTTGTGCAAGTTTGTTGGCAAAATATCTTGGACAAATTGAAGGCCTACCATATCAGGCACCCTGATATCTAGTGGTAAGTACAAAAGCAACACCTTGAATCTGTTATGTGATTCTGCATACTAGCAGAGTGATAAATTATTGCCAGCAATACGTGTGTATTTGATTTCTGCATGGTTATTCCTACAAAATAGTTCATAAAATACATAATAATATGTCTCCTTATGCATACAAAATACCGTATAAAGTATGCACCAAATCACATAGTTTCACATTAAAAAAACAAAAAAGCTTCACAGTGTGGGAGGGGGGTACCCCCTCCCACACCCTCCCCCCCTCGCGCGCAAGCGCGCTCAGGCTCGGTCGCTTCGCTCCCTCGCAAGATCTACCACTTTTCCACTTTCAAATGTTGGCAAGTATGGAGTATGGGAGAGAGGATGGGAGGGAAGAAATATAGAAGTGTGGTGAATATTTGGTTTTGGTGAAATAGAAACCTATGCATTCATGATGGTGTGTGTACATGTATGTGTGCACTCACCAACAACGCCTTAGTGGGTACTGGGGCAGCCGCCAAGAGCTCCGCTCTCGCATGTCTTTCCTAGCTCACGCGGAGCTCAAAACTGGCGTAGCTGCCCGAAAATTCGGTCACTGCAAAGAGAAGTCACGCACGGCTGCAAGTGTCTGCCTTGGAGGGCAGCCCACCCTCAAGCACGTCCTTCTACTCGGCTGCTTCACGAACAGCTTCGCTGCTGGGAAATTCCCTTGCATTCCCTGCGGGGTCCTGTGCCAGTACCCCGTAAGGTATCGAGCGTACGTATGGGGGGGGTGTGTGTGTGTTTGTGACACTTAGCTTGTGCACACAATATTTCAAGAATGGAAGCTTGTATGAAGCTCAAACTTGGTATGTAGGTACCCCATATGGACTAGAAGCACCCTTCTGTTTTTGGTGGAGGTCATTTGAGGTAACCAGAAGTCAAACAATGAAAACTTTGTGAACATGATATATCAAGGTAGGAAGCTTGGATAGATTTCATATGTAGTGTGTGGATGTGTTATGGTGAGAAGCAGAACCCTATTGTTTTTGGTGGAAGTCAGGGTCAATGGGGTCAAACTCTGAAAACCTTGTTGACACAGTATCTCAAGGTCTGTAGCTTGGATAGATTTCATACTTGATATGTGGATGCCTTATGGTGGGAGGAAAACCCCTCGTTTTGGTGAAAGTCAAAGGTCGTGTGGGGTCACCAGGGGTCAAAACTTTGTTAGCATGATATCTCAAGCTAGGGAGCATGGATATAGGTCATACTTGGTATGTGAATGTCATATGGTGATGGGAAGAGACCTATTGCTTTATGGTGGAGATCATAGGTTATGCTGTCACCAGAGGTCAAAAAGCAAAATTTCCCAAGAATTCCCAAGATCATCATCTAGGGTCACCGCCAGAGGTTAAAACAAACTTTTCGAAACATTCCCAAGATAAAATATGAACACAAATTATTTTTCCGAAATCTTAAGATAGCATTTGGCCAGTGACTGAAAGAAATGGAACATAATGGCATTACTTGGAATAAACCTATCAAAATCTCAATGCATTTTTGCATTCTGGTTTACACTCGATTTTTTCGTCGTAGAGTGTCTGCATGACAAGGATTTCATGGCTGTAATGCGCTTCCCCAAAGAAATTACTCCTCCACCTCTCCATTCTGTTTTATTACAGTGTGCTATACCCCTTAAGTATTGCAGATGGGTGGTAAGGATGAAATATACTGCTGTGATGTGTACCATTTAATTATGACCAGTCTTGCTTCACAGTGTGACAGATAATTGCTTCAGTGTATCACCGTTACTAAAATTTTTTCTTCAACAGAAAATTTTGAAAGTTCATGCCAATGATAACCAGGAACTTGCCATGACTGGGGAACCTGTTTTAAAGTGGCCTGAAAGACCCAGCAAGGTAAGTCTATCAGTATTATTACTTTCATCAAACGTGTATGCTTGCTTTACAGTGGTACTTGTCAGAGATACGAATTCTTCAGACTATTCTTGGGAAGAATATATTTTCTTAATTCCTCGAATAATTTAATGTAGATGGGCAATTTCATTTGATTAGACTCCAGACCAGGCACTTTTATTGTCAACTTTCAACATAACCATAATTTTAGTGTTAGTCTCTCAAATGTTCCATCAGACTTAAAGGGAGAAATCAGTCACCCCAAGTTTGTTTTCAAAAAGGTACTAAATCTCACAGATCTCCTCTGATTTGCTCACAAGTATATCTTTCATTATCTTTCTATACAAAAAGATTGAATAATGAAAGTAAACCAAGGAGTTATTCTGCATGAATTTAACAAATAAGTAATCATAAGTTTTGTCACATGATTGATAGGAGCCGTTCCTGAATTATGATGTCAGGGTACATTAATTCAAATTGGAGGGACTACATTCTCCCTTTAATTTTAAAGTGATATCTTCATTCCTTCTGTTGAAAATGATTTTGAGTTTTCAGAGGAAGATATTTTAATTTGAAGAATCTCAAAGAGTTTTCTTTTAAAGTGATAAGAAGAATGGCTGGCAAGCTTTGTCTGTGCATCTGCTTGTCATTGTATGTGCCTGTCAACATTTTTACATGCAGACAGAAGCTGACTGTCTTTTCCATCTTAAGTTTCGTTTTGGAGAAGCTTAGTTGAATGAAGTGTTTTTTGTTCATTCCATGTACTTGTGACCATCTACCACTTTAGCTCTGCCTCAAGATTTCATGCATCTGCAAAATCTTTAATTTTGTTGACTTTAAAGTGCATAGAAGTTCTTGTGGTGAAAGATGTTGTGATATTCACTTCTCCTTGTGTATTAAACTTGCGCAGGTCAGCAAACTATGCTTTGGAGCAGTGGTGTAGCTATGATAGGGATGAGGGGGCGCGTGCCCCCCATGACAAAGCCCTGCCACCCCAGGTGCCCCCTGTGGAAAATTTTGAAATGTAAAGTTTTATGTATATTAGTCCATATAGAGAGGGAGAGAATTCAGAAATTGTGCCCCAGGAAAGGTTCACAACCCCCCAGTGCCCCCTTGCTCAAAAAATCCTGGCTACACCACTGCTATGGAGTCAAGACTCTTTGCCAGGAGCTTTTCATGAAATACCTTCATTTGTGTTCATTCTCAAATTCTAATGAAGTGTTGCAACAAAGCTAAATATTTTAGTCATATTCTTTCTCTGCTTACTGTAGGTTTCCCCTCAGTTGACTGCTATGATTTACAAACATGAGCAAGTTTGCAACTCAGCTTATGAAAAGCTTGTAATGTGGGCTAATATTTGGCAATCCTGTGCTGATGTTCCATATGCATCTGTAATAGTTATGATGTCATTGAAGGAGCCAAGACTTCATTCAGTTTCAAAGTAACTAAGGCTGCAGGCTGCAGTTACCAAAAAGTTGGAACCACCCCAGTCTATTGTGTATTTCTTATTGTTGCCTTTATACAAAGGCTGTATGAATTACGCATTTTTGACATGTAAATGAGGAAGTTAAAGCATTCTTACAAAATTATGGTCAGGCTTCATGTGTGGTCTCTGAGATGTTAGTAAAGGTATTGCAGTTGCTACCCAATGAGGACTTGGGGCAAGAGGAGTGATGTCATCTCCTCAAATTGATGATATTGGTAGAACAAAAGGTTTCTTTTGTTTCATTATCAATCTATTGTTTTAACTGTGAATTAACTACTAGGTATGTGATAGTGGTAAAATTCCATACATGCACTGTACAATGTGAGATTATGGAAGATAAAGTCAGGTGCAGATTAAGTTTAAAGAAGAAAAGCTCTGCTGATCCATGTCTTGCTATGATGTCACCCTTGCTTGCTTCAAGTTCACTTTGGGATGAAATTAAATTAACTTCATATGCTATTATGTCAGGAGTCACACATAGGAACTGAACACAAATTTTATCAGATTGCTTTAAATTTTGTAAATATATTGAAATAAATTTTAATTTGAACTTTTCTTGTAAGAGAAGGTCCCATTTTCTTTCACAGAAATCTAACAAGGCCAAAGGAGCACACACAATAAGACCTCCTGTCAGAGGAATGCCCACGGGTACACGCAAACGCAGGACAAGATGCCGTAAGTGTGAAAACTGTATGAATTCGGACTGTGGGGAATGTCACTTCTGCAAAGATATGAAGAAATTTGGTGGTCCTGGTAGAATGAAGCAGTCCTGTATTAGTCGGCAATGTCTAAGTGTAAGTATCTACATCATGGTTCTTTGCAGAGTTTTATAGGTCTTTGTTTGGGAGTCAGGGCTGCATAGGCATAAGAATCCCGGGAGGGGGGGAACAAACACCAATTGATTCCTTTGCAAGTAATTTACTTTAAATTTGCACAATATATTGCAACAAATTGCATTCAGCAACCCTCAAATATTCAAAAAATTTCCAGAGGGAAGGGGGGACACTCACTTCCCAGGACAGCAGTCTGAAACAAAGTTCAGCTTGCCCCCACTCCCCCCTCCCCATCTTGAACAGCTTCCTACACCTATGCAGGGCTATGCAGAATAAACATATTTAGTAGCCACTGCCCGTATACCAAAAGAAACCATTTGCTAGAATTTTCAACTGGTCACACTGTTAGCAGAATCTGACTCCTTGGTATAATCTTCTTGTCGCTTTTGCAAAATTTGGGTCGTATTTAGGACTGATTTTGTAAAACATTTGACAGCCTTGGCGGGAGTGTGTATTTAGTGAATTGATCTTAAAGGCACTACTCTCTCACTGCCAGAATGGTTAGGAATAAGATCATATCTCTAAATACAATTTGTCTGGGAGGTGTGTTAGATAGGTATCTTTGGTTTAGATTGGAGGAGGGGATAGAAGTAAACTTAGCAAAGAGAATTTTCATGTCAGGAGCTAGATTGTAAGGCAGGCATAACTGGTATTTTACAACGCAAAGGACCGTGGAAGTGGGAGAGGCTGCAAGGGCTTAGTAGGGGTAACATTTCAACTCTGAGTGACTTTCGTTTTAGCATTTTAAGTCAAATTTGAAATTCTTTTCAATGTGAGGTTATTTCTTATGAGAATATCACTCTTGAAAAAAATATCCAGCTTACTGCGACCCAGCAGGAATCAAAACCAGAACTTCCTGAATGCAACTACCCTCAGATACTTACCCCCCCCCCCCCCCATAGCACCAGTTCATAACAAAGTCATTCAAAATTGATTAGCAAAAAAATCATATGGAAAGTTATCAAATTATATAAAATTGTAAAATTTTTGGATTCTTTAACATTTTGGATGAAATTATTCAAATAACTGAAAAATGCCTTTTGCCCTTTAAGCAGTTGTTAAGTCTTCTGATTTGGAAGGAATAATTTGCTCAATTTTGATTGGCAGGTAAATGTTCCAGTAGTATTAGAAAAGAAACTGTAATGGTGTTCATATGCATGTTCATTTTCATTAAATGGCAGTACATATCTTGCTTTTTTTGTATTGTTCCGCTTTTTTGTTACAGCAAAGTGACATCCCAATCTTAAAGGGGCAGTTGCATTACCCCAAATATATTTGGTAATCTCTAGATATCTCTATTAGCAGTTGCTGATTCTAGTTTTGATTGACATAAATTCAAACAATAGCATTGGTGTGATTGGTAAATGATGAATTGTGCAGATCAGTGGTGTACCACATGCAGAGCGGGCAGCTCACAACAGGTGCATCTAACGCCTTGAGCAATTTGAACTCGAGGTGGACTACTGTAGCCTGGCTGGGGGGTGCACTAGACAGGTGTTTTATGTTCTTTTAATAGGAGGAGGGGCTAAAAATAAATTTATGCACCTGTCAAAGAAAGAGAACCTTTGACCCCCCAACTCCCCCCCCCCCCCCCACCAAACTCAAGCATTCACAAGTATTCACTTTTTTATCAAAATTGTAAGGCAAAGATTCACCCTAGATTTACATTACTGAAGAAAAGTTAAGGCAAAATTCACTCAGTTTTCACTTTCCATGAAAATTTGTTAGTTGGAGTTTCACCAATTTGGCCATGCACCCATTCGCAGTACTGCACATGCTGATTATTTTTCAAAGTTGATTCACTCTTTAGCTGCAATTGTTCATCGTAGATTCACTGCAGCCATATTTTTATTGGTCGAAGATTCACATTTCAGGGCATTGTGTACTTCAAAGATTCGACATTGTGTCGGTGTCGAACGAAGACTGCTTGAGATGGGGGCGTTGAAGGTTCCGTTTGACAGGTGCATTAGTAGGGAGAATTTTTACCATGTGGGGACAGATTGTTTGCCCTTTAAGTATACATACCCTGCATCGCTAGCTGTAAAGTGTCTCCCTAAATAATTTATTCACCCTTATATCATGTGACTAATCTTCTATCAAGATGTCACATTAACATATCAGGTTGCTCATTATACTAACTTGAATTTCACTCTTCTAAGAGGTCGCACTAGCAGCAGCGTCTTGTCTCCTAGCAAGCTGGCAATGATGACATATTTGAATAACTTTCTTTGTTCTCCTCTGAAAGCCCATCCTCCCAAACACGGCTTGTTGCTCCATCTGTCTACAAGAAGAGAGGGCGCCAGCAGAGTTAGTCACATTAATGGAGTGTCATCAATGCAATGAGATTGTCCACCCAAAATGCCTAAAAGAGAAGTTTGAAGGGGAAGGGGTAATGAATGATGAGCTACTGAACAGCTGGGAGTGTCCGAAATGTGTAGCAGGAGTATCCAGCAAAAATGCGGTGAGGAGTAGTTTGCAGTTAAACGTTTCATTTGTTCTTTGTTTAATTTCAAAAGTCTTGCCCTCTAAAAAGTAGGACTGTGACCGTTTAGCGATTAATCGCTAAACGATCACATGTGTAATAAACGTTTAGTACAAAGCTACCAGCGATTAATCGCAAAACCCATTTGTCTGTACGAAATAAAAAACAATCTGCAGTCATTACAGAAAATTAGATGTGCACTTTAACTCTTTTTGAAAAAGTGAAATTTACATAATTATACAAATGGCACACACGTAAACATACGACATCAAAGTTGAGCTTTTATGAGGATCCGTGTTCGAGGTTCATGGAAACTATGTCCCCTGGACGTCACTAATGCATTTTACATATTCATCATGTTCAAGAGCACGTTTAAAGTCTCTATGTTGATCATAGGTACTTACGATTAATCGCTAAACGATCGCAAAATTTTGCGATTAAACATTTAGTAATTTTGCTAAATGTTCACAGCCCTACTAAAAAGTTGATTAATGATTGTTTTTCATAGACATCATACAAAGTTGTTTACCCGGTTTAATTCTTCATACTTACAGTATCATCCCATTTTCTTGTCATTTTCAGAAGAGCACAAAATGTACTGAGGTGGGGGAGGGGTCAAAAACTCACATCCTTTTTAAAAATATATTGAGTGACAACTATTTTTTGCCCCAAGACCATCATTTTTAGTATTTTCGAAAGTATGATAAGGGAGGGGGTCTGAAAAAAAGGATTTAATGTCTTATACTCTTGTGAAAATGACAAAGGAAAATGAATGACCATTAAGTGGGGCATGTCGCATACTTTTTGCATGGTTTTGTTGAATGTTGTGCCATATGCATGGAAAGCATGAATATGCAGTAATCCTAATTGCCCAAAAGGTGTATGGACTTGTAAATATTGTATCTGTTTATTTCTATGTAATCAACACAGAACATGTGAAAACTAGCCATTTTCCCATCAAAATCCATCAAATGTTGACCTTTACAGGAAACTTTTTATGGTGATGTACATGATGAATCAACAGTACCATAGCCAAACATAGATACTTTACCGTGTGTTTGGTCTAGTGGTAGAGTATGCGCCTCTCATGCGGGAGTCCCGGGTTCGATTCCCAGGTCGAGTCATACCAAAGACTTTAAAAATGGAACCTTCTGCTGTAGTGCGTGATGCTCTGCATAAGCAATGGAGTAAGGGGAAAAAAGCCAGTGAGCCACAACTGGAAAAAGGCCGTGGTCGGCTCAACTTGAATCAGTTGGTTGGAAACTGGGCCGTTAAACCTCATCTAACTAACAAAAATTTTCGTGGAAGTAGGGACTTTCTTACTTTAAATTGTGTTGGAATAGCATTATGTTCATTTAGGAAGTAGAAGTCTTCCACTTAACATGAGAAAGCATATCAAATGGCCAGTAATTAACAGATAATTTATGTAGAATATAAAAATATTTACAAATGAAATATGAGCACAGTGCAACACTTAACATCAGTAGTTTTTACATGGCTAATAAAGTTTCTTGTAAATAATCAAGCTGAAAATAAGTTTATCTTGAGAGTGTTAAAAGATATGGTAGGAAAATCCAGTGGATCCATCTTTATGGCATTTAAATGCACAATTATTGAGAAAAAAGCTCTTTTTGGTGACATGTTCACATAGCTTTAGAAAGTAGGCTACTATATTGTCTGTCAGTTCTTGTTGTGGGTATTCACACAGTGGTCTGATGTATGACCTAACTTCCATCCAAACCAAAGAAATTTAACAAATCAATTGACTAATTATAACTATAATTACACCTGTAAAGGGTCAAAGTCTAAGAAAAGTTAACCTGCAAAAGGCTCTGTACAAAAACCAAACCGAATTCTGTGATTCATTGATAAAAACTCAGTTGAATAATTAAACACAGCGTAAAGGATGTAGAACGAAAAAATTGTCTTGAGTTTAAAAACAAAGAGGGAGCAGCTTTAGAGCACCTTATATCTTGTTACTGTTATTGGCCTGTAGACAATACCGTTTTGAACAAAATGTACTGTTATCAAAGTTTCTTTGTTTTCCAATATCCATATAAATTATGGAAGTTATTTAATTTGAAATATTTGATCATCTTATCATTGATTTTGATTCTTTTTGAAAAACAGGAGGAGGGTGAACCATCTGGAACAGGGAAAAAGAGAAAGGTAAGATAAGCCTACTTTTATTATTATTTTACACTTTAAATGTATTGTCTACTTTGTGGCAGAAACATGAATATTTATTAGTGTAAAGCATCTGATGTGCATATTCATGTCTATGCAAAACTGCAGAAATCTCTGTTGGGTAATCATTCACAATTTTTTGTGTGTGCGTAAGTGACCATTTGATGATGTGTCATTTACTGTGTACATCCTATTAAGTCTGGCACATTGTTGAAAATGAATTCTGTCATGCATACTGTATGTATTGTTTGTGTCATTAATGGTGCTTTATTGGTTTTCTGTGTGATGTATGTATTTGTCATGGATATGCATATTCATAAGATTAATCTTTGTAAGAAGTTAATTTAAAAATTTGTCCATTGACTCTTTCATGAAGGCAGAGGACCATCAACCTGTAGTGAACCATGTACAAAAAATAATTACAATATAGATGATAGGCAGTCTTGTCTTATTGAAATATCAGTCCCAAAAAGGAATTTAGAGAAAGAAAAGACAATTTAAAGAGGGTTTTAGTTTCAATTATGTATATTAGTTATGAGGAAGTTAAATTCAGCATTGTGTTTGGGTGACAGCATAGCATTAGTACCAGTTTCCATGCTAATGCTGTGTAGGCTGCCACATTGTTTGTGTAAACTCACCTCAACGACCGTTATTGTCCCCAAATTAGCATAATAGCAGGCTGTCACTGTGCAGGGGTTCCTCACTGACATCACACATACATGTGACAACAGCAAACTCAGTCATATTGGATGTTAAGCTTACTGTGTGCAACATGTACCCAGTGTACAAAAGTATTGGTGAAAGCAAAAACCGTTTGGTACATTCTCAGGCTCGTATGCAGCTTTTTCAGTGGGGAGGTTCGATTTTACGCTAAGCGGAACAAAAAATTTCCCGCGCGCTTCTCAACTGGTATTTGGTATGTCCAAAAACTGAAGACCTTTATATTTTTTTTTTTTGCTTTTGACCGTTTTAGAGGCCTATTTTGTTCCACGACGAAGCGAGGACATTTTTTTTGGGCGGAACTCATAATGTCCGGGGCGGAACTCCAAGTCGTGCTGGGAGTTCGGACGAACCCCCTGAACCCCCCTGATTCTTTTCAAAGAATGTTATTTTGATGATGGCGAAAGTTTGCTGCGTTATCGTCAAGGAAAGTTACAGGGCCTACAGCTGTATTATTGATTTTCAACAAATGTATAATGTAGAGATAGATGGGTTTCTGGAATTCTTCAGATGAAATATTGATCTGCGGCATCCACATACTAGATTGCACAGTGCTCACTTTATATTGGTGTGCAAGTAATGGTATAGTAATGGAGTATTTTTCTATGTGGTTTTTATAGAGCATTTAAACCCAACAAAATGTAACCTATGTGCAGGCTTACACATACATGTATGTGCAACCAATATCTAACACTTTAGTAAAGAAAATTTTCTTTGAAAAGAAGGTACAAAAACATTTCACCTCTTGACCAGTACTGTGTGTACACAGTGTAGTTGCTGCATGTTCACTGAGTTTGGCTCCAGAATGGCGGTAAAGGTAAAACTGGGCCCATTGTGATGTAACGTGAAGACCCTCTATGTGAGCCTTTTATTAGCCTGATTTATGGAGTGGTTTTGTGGCAAAACCAAAAGTATAAGTGGAGGTTAAATATGGTTTACATTGAAAATATTAACTGAGAAAGCTTGGGTTCATTTGTGATGTTGCACTTGTGCGATACAAGAAATGATCTTCAAAGCCTTTGTGTGTGTTTTATTGCTCCAACATTTTTGTTAAAAGAGTCATTCAGTAGTAAAATTGGTATAATGCAATTTGGGTAAGTCGATGGTATTTGTACTGTTTAATACATTGGCATATGTAGCTTAGGGATCTTCCATTCTAATGTCATGTCCTGAAGAGTATCAGTTGTATGTTGAGGGGAGACAGGTAATGAAATACCCCTGTACCCTCGTCCAAGATATGTTAAAACAAAGAGGCAGAATAAGGGGCAGAATTTAGCCAAAGCTAGGTGACATTAATATCAACTCTTATCTCCCACCCTGGCTGCTGACTGTCACAATTCATTGAATGATTTTTTTTTCCTGTTGACCACAGGATTGATTGTTCAGGTAGCTCTGTTTACATCTGTTGTGGGGAATCAATGAAATGTAGAAATATGCAATGCCTGTGTCATTAACTGGAGTAATGGAATGACCTTAATAGTACACTTGAGATGGAATTACCTCAGCCAAACCATCCATAAAATTTCAAAGATAAAAGTAGATGTAGTTGGCCAGGCCAGGCAGGGTGGAAAATTGTTTAGGATGTGCATCAAATATCTTCCAACCTGACCACTTATGCATATTTGGTGTGACATTTGCCCCACTGTTCCAGGGAAGAAATACACACCATGAAGGAATCTTTGAAAGTCATCATCTTTTCACATTTTTCAAAGTATACTCTTAGAAGGGGGTGGGGAAGTAGTGCAAAGAATATAATGAAAAAAACTAGATGCAGCAGCTTTGTTTGAGCACTGGCTATTGAATATTTTATCAAACTAGCAATCACATGTTTAGAATGTATTTGTCTTTCACCCAGCTGACTTGCTTTACAAAAGTAAAATACATTTATCATAACGTTGTTCATGAGATGGAACCTAAATGATGAAATAACTTTCCTAACCACCTTACAGAATTAAGTTCTTCTATAAAATTGTTAAGTGAATGCTTTATAAATGTAGCCTATTCTGTCATGTATAAGTTACTAGCTGTTCAGTTGTAGTTATGTTGAGTGAACTCCTAGGAGGAAATTCAAACACATTCAAGGAAATGTTTCAAATTGTGATTGAGGTGACAGAATATTCCCTGGAGGAAATCAAAAACATACTTGAAATGTATGAAATAGTGATAGTGCTTACATGTATGGTTGAATTCACTAAAAGCATCTCTCAATTGGACATAACTTTGCAAAGAGGCATAATGAAGGAAGAAATTTAACCAAAAATTATGCGGATTTGTAGAGCTTCATTGGATTTGAGAGGATGTGAGAAAATTTCAAGAACAGGAAAAACTTGACAAGCAGGTGCTGGGATTTTTTTTTTTTTTTTTTTTGTTGCATAAGAATTTTTTGTTTTTAACTACTGTAGTCAATTTTCAAACATTTTCACCATCATTAGAGAATAGAAGAAATATTGTTTTAAAGAAAAATATCTCAGACTTTGTCATCTACAAAGAAGTGTACATTTATTCGTTATGATCAGCTCGGCAATATTGGACTGAAAGTTCTTTTATTAGTGTTTTGTAGAATTAACTTGGTTTAATTCATGTGTCTGTTTATTCAATAAATTTACAGGAATCCAGCCAAGATGGTGCCGACAGCAAGCCTAAGATTGTGAAGAAGGTAAGCTATTTCTGTGATTTTTTTTTTTTTCCATATTTTGCCTGCCATCAGTAATAACGATCGTTTCACATGAAAACAACATGAATATATATTTGATGTGGGATCATTGAAAAGTTGTATTTGCTTAGCATTGTACAACGACTGCCGTTCAAGGCATCAGTTATTATTCTAATTATCCACGAGAGTTGTTTTGATGTATTTCAGAAAACCTTCCATGATGACTACATCATAATGCTTCATCACTTTGCGGTTGAGAAATTGCAGTTCCCTCGTCGCATGTTGAGTGGCATGGGGCTGGGGGCTCAGTATGGTGTTAGTGAAACATTCCATACTACAGTTTACATTACAAAGCAATTCTTCCTTCCGTTCTTTTGCAGGGTAAATTCCAGAAAGCTCGACAGTTGAAACTGAAGAAGGCTGGAAGATTGCCTGCAATGGGAATCAAAGCAAAGCCTAGCAAGGTACAGAACACTAAAAAACAATCTTCTCGTCTGCGATGATTTTTTGTGGTCAAGTTTTTTGGATCTTGCATTATTGTACTCAAGAAGAGATATCAAAGATTTGACTTTTATTTCAATCACAAGTATTAATTGGACAGATAGAAGTCTGTTTCAGCAATACAGAAGGGGGGGGGACCCTTCCCCTTAGATCAAACCTGATGTTGTGCAGACTTTAATTTGTTAAGCAAGAGGCAAGTCTAATACTGTACATTATCTTGTTATAGAATACTGAGTTCCACAAGAACACACACTCCTGTAGATCTCCTGTACTGATGTCATTTTTCTATCAGCAAGGCAAAACAGCTGCCTCTTGGAAAAATGTACTAGGAGCAATTTTTACACTTGAACACAATGTGAACCAATCAATGAAACTAAGGCAGTCAGTACCACCAGTGCTTGTGCAATGCACTGAGTGTACCAGTTCTCTGCATGTTTTCCAACATGGTTATGTGAATAAGCCATGGCATGTGACAAAGCTCCATGGTAATTTAAGTTTGAAAAGCATTGGTTTGGGAGAAAATTTTTCCACCAAGAAAAGTGGCAATTGAAAGCTACTTATAGTAAACAAATGTAACCCTGAAAATCTCATATTACTTATAAGGTGCTCAAGCTTAACAACATTCCATTGATTAAAGATTCTCACTAAACACTTTGTCAACTTTTCTCACCTGTGTGTTTGTTAATATTTGAAACCTTTTCTGAAATATTTTGCATGATATCACTCAGAAATACATCACTATAGCAGCTACTTCATACATGTTTTTCTTCTTTCCGTCACTTTACACTGGAACACATTTTTTGTTAGCCCTATCTGAAAATTTTTATTTTGTTTGTCCTCACTGTATTATGACAGGTCATTGGCATTCAATAAACTTTTCTTGCAAACAGATTTGAAGATTTCCATGTCAAGCTGTTACTCTTGTAAATAAAGACATTTTGCAAGTTTCTGATGAAAATCTTGTATAAAAAGAGAACCTATTAATCCTATAAAAAGGAATAAACATTGACAAAATAATAAATAACTTTGCACAAGGCATTGGTAGAAGCATATTGCCAACATACGTTATAAATTCTAAGCGAATTGGCCAAGACTGCATTTTGATATCTGTTCTTTTAAGTTACTCAAGGATGGGGAGCCACTTACAACATAAAAGTGGTGTAAAGGTCTGGCAATTGAGCAGTTAATTGGTTGGATACCTTCAGATTAGTGTAACTTTTTGGGGATGTAACTTCACTTTGGAGTAGTTTGCTGGGTTTTGCCCGTTGATCTCGGTTGTTGGGACTGAAAGCAAAAATTTTGTGAAGTCTGAAAGCAACTTTTAATGTTTTGATGTTACCTTGTATAAAGAGGGTTTATCTGTGATTGCTTGTTCAGGATGAAATCTTAGTATTATGTTAGTCAAGTCACCATGATTCCTGAAACATTGGAAGATTTCTGCGATTGACCGTATTTTAATTATTAGTCTCTTTATAAACTGAAAAAATACGAGTTTGACTTCCTGTAGAGTAATAGTTCCCTTAAATGATATTTTATCATTTTATGGACTAGTGACAAGGTGACATTCTTGTTACTTTAGTAACAAGGTTTTGGCTTCCTCACACATAAAAATTAACTAATTTGTGCTTATTTTATCAGTCAGAGGTTATATGAGTTTCAAAGTAAACTTCTGCAGACATGTTTTGTCCATCAGATTTGGAGGTAACAAACTTAGGTTTTAAGACAAGGCAGTGAGAATTGTTGTAAATTACATGATAATGGCGTGAATTTAATGTCTGCATTAAACACTAGGAAGAAGAGGAGTTCACCTTGATTTGAAGAAAAATTATGGCATATAAAATACTAATTTTATCACAAAAAGGTTAAAAAATAACAAATTCAAATTGGCCTTTAAATGAGGTAACTTCATTATTGGAAGGAGTTGTTGTGAAATGGAAAAGTGGATTTTTGTGTCAAGTTTATTATTCAAGTTACTGAAATTTAAGAAAGTTTTTTTTTCTTGTTTTCTTTGTTATTTTATCTGGCACTTCAAACCTTGTAAAGTAAGGTATTTCATTGTATTTCATAAACCTACGTGTACAACACTTTTGTAGGAGTTTCAGAGAGTTTGATGAAGCTGTTAGCATGAACTTTATTGGTATTCAGTTCAGCTACTTGGGCTGTGAAATGCCTTGGACTTGTGAAGCTAGTTTATGCTTTCAACTGAAAAATTTCAAAAAAAGATAGGCATAAAATCATCATTCATACAGAGTTCAAAAGGTCGTGTGTGTAAGCAATGCAAGGTTTCCTTAGGGCACCATGGGAACTAGGTTTAATTGTATAACATACTGACCTATAGTACCATTTCTTCAAAGATAAGAAGTTTAGAACAAGTGCCAAGGGTGCCCTTTATTCTTTTATTCTAATTGATTTGACTTTGAAACATGTTCAAGTTAGTTTTTGTTCAGGCTTCATATAGGATTTCAATTGAGACAGATTTTGCTTCAAGTCACTGCTTTTGAAATGATATATCTGTTGCACTGTTTGAGTGAAATTTTATGAGAGAAAGCATTCCAACAGATATCTTTTGAGTCTGATAACAGGTTTAGAGGTACGGTAATGCATAGATCAGTTTTGGGAAAAGATGAGACTAAATTGCTTTTCGATATTTCTTAGCCTGGAATAGGCAGGTACAGCTGCCCTAAGGGAAATAATTAGGATTGGCCCCATTTAGTAGATAAATTTTTCATAACTCCATGAAGAAATTTGTTTGTCCGTTGATTTTGTTGAGTTGAGGGATTAAAGGGAGTAGCACTCTCGCAAAGCTTACCTGGAAACATCATCAAAATGCTGTATCTTCTTATTTCCCGTAATATTCAGTATTATGTCCTCAAACTCTACAAAGGATACTTTTCACAAAATAACAGGAAATTTGTAGGATTAAAGTAAGGTTCGACAACCTTATATTCCCTTTAAGTATTGACAGTGTGGTACCTTTGTGTCCCCAGTTTGTGCACCAGTTTTGGAGTTTAAAGGTTCCTTTAGCATCAAATCTGTGAAACAGGCCCATAGCCAGACAAGGTACAGAAGGGGAGTGAGATAGCTTCCAAGAAATATTGTGTTAGGTGGGGGGCAAGGTGTACTAAATTGCATTAAGGCAATAGTAATTTTTAATTTTCTAGGGGGCTCAAATTTTTATAGGGGTCAAACCTCTGCCCCTCCCCAATCTTGGCTAGGAGCCTGCTGTGAAAATCATTTTGTTTATACTGCAGTTTGCTACACCTTTTTCCATTTGAGTAGCAGTGTGGGGAAGTTTTGTAGCAGAATGAGATGCTTATCTGGGTTAATTACTCTTGGGAATTTAAGTCTACTTGGCAGTTGCTTTCAAGCCCGTGATAATAGCTGCGTCTTGTATTAGCAATCATTTGCTTGTTTTATACAGTATTCAGATAGCCGTCAAGGAGTTTGGGGTTTAAATGCCACACTTTGGAGTTGGTTTTTTTTTTCTTTCAGTCTAAATATAAAATTAGGTTTTGTGAAATATAAATTTATGTCCTTAATAAGATTGCAAACATCATATTTAATTGTAAAACCACAGATGAGTATAGTCAACCAGTTTGTGATAATAGGGGGATAAGTGTGCGCTTTGTAGAGTATTGAAGGTGTGTAAATGGGGCACTGCCCTATGGCCCTACAACCCATTGGTATTAATACAACACTACACCTCCAATGGACTGCAGGCCCAGTTGACTTACCAATGGACTTTAGGCCCATTAGTTTGTAGGGACCAATGGGCTTTAGGATGAAAGAGGTTTATCCATGTAAATGTATGCCCATTCTTGATAGCTCTTATATTCTAAAATAGTATGTTCCAAATCAGTATTAAATGTAAATAGTTTGTTGAGTTTAGTTACAGTTTGAGGGAAGCATTTCCATTCTGAACTTGATCATTGTTAGTTAAATGATAAAAAGTTTAAAAATGATAAATAGTTTACATTCTCGGTCACTCACTACTTCACAAGAAAGCAGAGTTTCTCTGTATTGGAAAGAGTTGCAAGTCATAAGATGTGATCTCATGTCAGAGAAACAATTATTAGTTTTTTCCTTTTTGTAAAGTCATATCATAATACAGCGATACCCCACAAACTGTCTACCTAGTGACCAGTCCAGACCTGCCATTCCAAGTTCCCACCGAAATGTTAGATCTGCCATTGACTGCTGCATAGGTACATGGACCAAAAGTTAATATAGCCATTGCATTGTTTTAAATTTTCAAGGTGCAACAAAGGCTTTAAATGCTTTCTTTCAGTCGTCGTGGGATTTGCAAGAACTTGGGTATGGGTACATGAATTTGTTGTCATCAATATTGGATGGAGACAAGTGTCAGTTGCTCATTTAGCAAAGGGAAGATTTGGGGGCAAAGATTTCAAGTCTGTTTAAAAAGGGATAGAATTTTAGATCTGGATAGGAATTTTAAGAGGATTCAATAAGTTATGAAGTTGACTTAATTTGTTAAAAGAAACCAGTGGAATGCCTGTAGATTTTGCAGACGTCACTGAATGTATTTCAGTTTTATCTGTTTCTTCTGTGAAGAGCCTTACTTTACACCCTTCAGACTGGCTTTGAACTACTTTGCCTAGGGGTGTCACAGTAATAGTTTGTTAAAGAGCTTTAGTAAACATTTGATGACTTGTTATTGTTTTATCCACCTGGAAACTAGGAATACAATGGCATGACAGTCTTGTAGAGCAAATGCATTGCACGGCCTATAATTTTAGAAGGGGGTAGTTAGTGTGACAACGGCAGCATGTCATAACTTTTTATATGAGATGCACCGTTTTATGAAATGTTTAATAGCATATTAAACTGACCACCTTTTGATAAAAGTTAGATTCTAAGGTCTCGTTAGCAATCTCTTCTCTTACAAAATAAGTCAGTCAGTCTTTCTGTTCATGTTCAACTATTGTTAAGAAGGTTTAAAAACAGTTTTGTGATCAAACATATGGATGCAACTTTGTGTTTCAAAGCAGAATATAGTCTTCCTTTCTTCATCTTATGTGTTATAGCAATATTTCTTTGTGTCTGTCTTTTATGGGCTGCCATTTTACTAAAAAATCAGAAAGATTTTAGTACTACCCATAACTTCCTGACAATTTTCTTTTAAAGAACCACTCAAACTTTTCTTTCAAAAAAAAAAAGAAAAAAAAACCCTAAAACTTTGGACAGAAAGGAAGTGTTTGATAGTGGAAGAAAAAAGTTTCTAATGACCCTTAAAAAGTTAGAAAAGTTCTACCATGAGGAAGCTGTCTGTCTAGAAACTTTGATGCACACCCATTCTTTGCTGGGTTACATCTAATCAAATCACAGGGAAATGTCACACACATACTCTATAGACAGCCTGTTACAGGAGTTTCCCCATCTGGGCAAGTTATGTAACAGGATCTGTTTAGTCAGGCATGTTTTAATTCCTTTTTTTCAGCACTTTGAGCAGAGTAAATGCAAGACCCCTGGGAAGCATTGAAGCTAGTTGTAAGATTTATAACCTTTGAAGTACTGGGGTGTCTACATTCATACTATTTTTAGAGGGGTAGTCACAGCATGACTTTAGAGTAGGAAAAGCAACTTACAGCATAATATTTTTAAATGGAAACTGTCTGTTTTTAAAAATTACAGTACTTTAAATTAACAGCAAACTTATAGTGAGTGTGTGCCTGTGCTCACTCCATGACTGTACTGGTGAGAATCAATTTGTTCTCTTACTCAGAGATTTGAAAGTTGACTTTTGCTGCTATAAATGGAAAAGTTTGTACTCATACTCACACTGGTACTCACAACCTGTACTTGTACTTGTACTTGTACTCATGACATTGTACTCACACTACAAGTATGGTACTCATACTCACAACCAGAGACCACCTGTTCTTGTACCCATGACATTGTACTCACACTGCAAGTCTGGTACTCATACTCACAACCAGAGAAAACACCTGTACTTGTACTCATGGCATTGTACTCACACTACAAGTATGGTACTCATACTCACAACCAGAGAAAACACCTGTACTTGTACTCATGGCATTGTACTCACACTACAAGTATGGTGCTCATACTCACAACCAGAGACAAGATACCTGTACTTGTACTCATGACATTGTACTCACACTGCAAGTATGGTACTTGCAGTGTACTCACAACCAGAGACAGTATACCTGTACTTGTACTCATGACATTGTATTTTCATACTGAAGTCTTAATCAGTGGAATTAATAAAACACTAAAATATGGGAAAAAACTTTTCTAAGCTGTATGCTCCATGGCCGGTGGTGTTGTTCTTACATTTTAACCTCTCTTTAATCAGCTAGTCAATCAAATGAACATAAAATAAAAACTGCTTTCATTTCTCTCTTAAGATTTGCAATACTGAAAATGTTTTAATGCTTTTGTTTTTGAGCAAAGATTATTTAAAGAGAATTAGTATTTGCTGTTTAATGAGTGTATATTTAGGCAAATTTGCAACAAGTTAAAAAAAAATCTACAAAAGAAACTTGTGAAGAGAAGTTTACAGTTAAAGAAACTTTCAGTAGGTAAAGGTGAGATGTCAATACAAGATAGCAAATTAGAACAGTGAAAAACACACTTTTTTGTTAGTATTATGTGATCATAATTTCCCTTCCCTGTCCCTTTTACGGCCGAAAGTAGGAGAAAAACAAGGAAATTCACAACTTTAAGAAATAAAATCCCCCCCCCCCCCCGCCAAAAAAAAAAAAAAACAGAACCAAAAATAGAATGCCAGAACAGTCATCTGAACATGTACATGGTTCATCACCACAATATAATTACAAAGCTAAGATGTTCAGTCATCAATTCACACCATTTGTCTAATAATCTTAGTTCACTTAAAGGTTTGGATATAATAGTTTAAAGTCAACAAAGCCCAATATTTCCGTCTTTCTTCAGGGCAAGGCATCAGCAACACGCCTTCTATTATCACAAAAGCACGGCAAAGATGGCAGCAAGCTATACAGTTACACAAGAGGCAAGGGGACAAAGGCACAACAGCTGGCTAAGCACAAAGTCATGCAAGCCAGAATTCACAGCATCCGTGGAAGGGGGGCATGGCGGAAATCAAAGGTGGGTGCTGGACAGCCCTCACCCGATGACCTGCACGGTGCTAGTCAGAGTGATAAACAGTTGTGCAAACCCATTTATGTTGTCAGACCAGTCTGTCTAACCCCACCCCCTGAGCAATTTTTAACGGAAGATGGGGATAACCACATTCTTCCACGACAGTTTTGGATGATGATATTTAGTTTCTTGACTCCTAAAGAACGTAACACCTGCATGGAGGTATGCAAAGTTTGGAACGAGTGGTGCATTGACCCCGAGTTGTGGAAGGAGCTTAACATGTCTCGTATCTGCCCCTTAAGACCAGAAGCTCTCAGGAGCATTGTCCGCAGACAGCCTTTGAGTTTGAACCTAAATAATACAAACATAAGCCATAAACAGATGGCATGGTTACTGCCCCGCCTTCCCAACTTAGAAAAGCTTAGCTTGAGTGGGAATTCCTGGAGTGCTGTAACAGCCCTCGCTTCATCAAACTGTCCCCTCCTTCAAGTTTTAGATCTTCGGTGGGTTAGTGGGCTGGATGATAATGTTCTGGAATCGATTTGTTCCTCATTGGATGAACACCGGCCAGGACTGGTTGATGATCGCTCCAAACTGCGAGACCTGA
Organism: Holothuria leucospilota; assembly: GCA_029531755.1. Classification (NCBI taxonomy): domain Eukaryota; kingdom Metazoa; phylum Echinodermata; class Holothuroidea; order Aspidochirotida; family Holothuriidae; genus Holothuria; species Holothuria leucospilota. The sequence goes on along the minus strand of CM055964.1, from coordinate 61,765,669 downwards.
AGAAACTTTATCTAACAGGAAGTGACATCACAGACAAAGGCCTGGCTTGTTTACCTAATTGCTTTAACTCTCTTGGTGTCTTGGACATCAGCTACTGTGGGAACCTAACGGATACAGGTTTGAGGGATATAGTGAAAGAGGAAACCCCGGTTGCATTGACTTTATCAGGTAAGTCAAACTATAAAGATTCTTTGAAGGGGTAGGGGTACCAACAATCCCTGTGTTGGGTCAGAGATTTATAAGAGTAATAAGTTCTAAGTAAATATAATAAATTTAAAAGTGCAGAAATTTTGAGGTATGAAGGAGGTGGGATTTTTTAACCCCCTTCCTCCACCCCTTCCCTATCATTGGTTGCAACTATATATGTGTAAGTGTAGATGGAAAATATTGCCACTAAAAGACCAGTGGAAGATTTAAGGGGGCCCCACCCCCCCCACCCCTCATGAACCCTGATTGGGCATCCCTTTCCCCCATACACCGACCATGACCGATCTATAGATAAATACATGTTTTTAGTACACATTTTAATACCCGGTCTAAGGTGTTTGAATGCCACCTTTTTTACACCTTAGCCCTACCCTTATTGCAGGGTTGGAAAAAGTGTTTATTTCCCGGGGAGTCAAAGTTTCAATTACTTCCTTATTTTCATGTACAAAAAGTTACATTTCCTTTCAACTGACCAAAATATGCCCAATTTACCCTGGAAGAAGCCTCCCAGCTTCCCAACTTTTTCAACTCAGGACACAGTAGGACTGATATTGGTTCCAGTCCTGTCTTGCCCTCCCCTCAAGGAGCACCCGGTATGAAATGTTATGTATCCCCAATGCTTAGACGTACAATACTGTCATTTCCTGGTTTTCTTTTTACTCCACAGATATTTTGTCATTAATAACATATCATCAGCATATTTATCTTGTGCGGGATTCAAATTTTTTTCCTGTTGTAAAACGGTCTCTTTTTACTTTTAGAACAAAATGCCACTTAAAACAGTTTAAGGGGGTTACCTTGGGGTCCACAGGGATAATTTGGTGATTTATTTTGCTGACAGATATGTGGAGGGAAAGAGAGCAAATTTTTACATCAATTGTTTTCCCCTTCACAATATTTCTGGTGGTTATTTTGGCTGAGTGTGAGTATTAATCATCCATGTATATTGAATACTGCTTTTCTAGATGTGGGGGTGGGGATTATTTTACTGGATCCACATATTGTGTTCCTTTTACGTTTGCCTCCATGGAACAATACCATTAAGGACAGATACTCATCACTCCAAGTATGACTTTTACTTAGGGGTAAGCAAAAATCTCCATTGGTGACTGCTCTTTGACATCAGAGTTACAAAGTTCAAAATTTGCAGAGTAGCTCATATTACACAGCATGCTCAAGGAGTGTTTTGATTACACATTAGGGCCTTTTATGCTCACCAGGATATGGCCTTAAACAATAAACTATGTTTGTGTTTGCACAAGGAGAAGCTAAAGACAGTTATAGGCAGGGCTAGAACTAACTTTGTTGGGAGAATTGGAACTGTCTGGTATGAGATTTCCCCTTTAAGCAAATTGGACCTCTGGTGGGATGTTCATATCCTAGAGCTAATCTTTCACCATTTTACGAATTATTGCTGTCATGCAGTGTTCCAACTGGGAAAAGGTAAATTAACTACATATGGGGATGGAATATTTTTAAAGAATTGTCTCAATACATCTATGTCAACACCTTTCATGACATGGCTGACCAAAACATGAAATCATAACAGGAAAGGAGGACTCTTGGTAGAAAACAAGCTCTATCATCAAAAGCTACAGAAAGGTTAAAAATTCAATAACATTATGACCTCTGTCTGTGTCTATGTGCAAAATTGAGGTGGTGTATTTATTGACGGTACAAGAGCATGACACATTGAACTTTTTGCTCAAGTGGACAAAGCAGTTTTACCAATTTTGTAATTTCAAATTTTTTCACATGCAGAGCTGAACGTGTCTGGATGCCGCAAACTCACGGATGACTTTCTACCAGATCTGAGAAATTGTCCCAAGTTGAAAAAGGTGATTGCCCATTCATGCCCTCTGCTGACAAGAGATGAATGGGATGCCTTTTCCCGAGAATTCGGCGTTGAAATTTGTTTCACCAAGCCAAGGGGAAGGTCCCTGTAGAAGCTGATAGTAGCAGGCAAAATTTGATAGTTTTGAAATATTTTAGTTGGTGCTCCATTTGGCTTTTTGTTCTATTCATCTTTAAACATGAGGCAGAGGCTCAGATGACAAGGTGCATGGTTATTTAAAAGAATTCAAGTTTTCTGGAAGAAAATGTGTTGCCTGGACCTTCCCTTGTTATGTTCCTTATTGTTGCACAAAATATACACTCCACATTTCTTCAGATATACTTTAAAAAAATTTTTTTATATAGAAAGTATGAATGGGATAAATATAGTTCATTGGTTTTGCTTTAAAAACAGTTACTACAGACCAGGCTCTGATTTAAAGAGAGTGCCCCCTCCCTGGCCCTTTTATGAACCCTGATTGGACTACCCTTTCCACCATACTGGCACCTTGAATGCATTTCGCATGTAGAACTGTAGGATAGTACAACAATTTGCCAGCTCACATATTGAATTGGTGGGTGGGGGATTATAGGAGTTCAAGAAAGTCCTAACCTGCCTTGTCTGATGTATAACTTGGGTCTGCTGTGTTCAGAGATGTATTCAAGTCACTCTTTTCTCAGCAAGTCAAATCAACTGGGGCTATTTTAGGGACTCGAGTCAAGTCATTGACTCGAGTCTCTGTGTTATTTCAATAGGGGAAAATTGCCCAGAATTTTTCACGTCAGGTAGTGTTGCGGGATGTGACTCAAGTCGCGACTTGAATACAAGTCTGGCTGTGTGCCATAAAGTGGTAAGGATGATCTACTTGCATGATGTGTCAGGGCAAATGGGGGTTGTAACCCTCGAAGTTGCTGCGAAAGTTCTGTTTTTATTAGTTAATTTTTTTTATGAATGTTGATTCTTTCATGATATCTAAGATACAGTACTTAGCTTGTAAACAACCTTCTTTGGGAGACTGTCTTGTCAATTCTAAATCTGATTGACTGCCTCCATTGTGAAAGTCAAAGTCAAGGAGATATATGTTTCTTTTCAGTAAGTACTTGGAATTGCAGAAGTTGTTAGACTAAACGGTATCTTTTCCAAGGTCTACAAAACTTTATCTTAGTTACAAACTTCAGTTATGCAGGTGCCCCCTACCCCCCTCTAAGTTTACCCCCCTCCCCTTCAAGATATCCAGGACTGGTAAGGAGTATGTGAAGGGGATTTATGACTGGTGAATATGTCCATGTTTTAACACGGTTGTTGCATTAGTGTACATAAAAATATTCTTTTATTGCGCATGATGAAATAATAAACTGAAAAAAGGGGGTCAAAGTTCAATTTACATCACTTAAAAATCTATTTCACTCACTTTATATGTACAACTGTACAAACTTCTTCGTAATAGTGTCTGCAATAAACATGATGTAATGAAAGCTGTTTGTTGATGGACTTTTTCAGAATGTGTTTGGTCTTCCACTCTTTCATAAGTACATCCAAAGTTTTACCTAAAATGTGCTTCACATTTCAATATAAACATACAGTGAAGAAACAGTACAGGGTTATCTATTTGTTTCAAAATACTGTTTTTAAAATTAAAAGTTCATATTCTCCCCATTTCAGCTTCATAAGTATCTTGGCTGTTCCTCTCATATCAAATCCAGTGCCACAGTATCTTTTAATCATCTTCAGGCAAAAACATTTCCTCTGCTTCTTGCAACACTGAATCAGCATCTCTCAGTTTGACCTAAAAGAGAACAAAAATAATCTTATGTCAACAGCTTGGAGGAGAACATGCTTAAGTATCGGATTTTCAATCATTACAATTAATTCCATTCAACCTTACCAAAAATTTGATACTGGACCATGTAAATGAAATCACTTGTTTAGTGTCCAGTCATTACCATTTGTTAGCCAGGCAGGAGGTTTTTTGCAATGGAATTAATACATGTAAATGTGGAAGGAAGTGGGAACTGACCCAGGCCTATACTAATCTCTCTGATCGGTTTCTGCATGGCTATTTTGAACAGTATTAATATGCGTAAAACAGGAAGTAAAATGGGTCGGGCCTACACTTACCTGTCTAATAATGTTGTAGAGTTATGCATGCTACTGTAGTCAAAAAAAACTTGTTCCCATTTTATATTGGAATGTTGAAAAGTCTATCAAATGTATGATAATGAATGCATTCATATTCTGTGACTTGGGAAAAAAAATTATCTTTTATTTTAAACGTGATGAGATTCAGTGCACTGAAAAGTAAAAACATTGAGGCTGGAGCTTTTTTCAGGACAGGTAGGGAGGTTGAACAAGAAATATTTTTAAGTGGCCCTAGTAATCAAATCTATTGTAAATTTCCTTTCAAACTTTAAAAACCTTCCCAAAACAATATTTCACGGTACAGGATTTACAGGACCACTCATAATCTTGCTCATCATACACAGTATTAACAGTGTATTAAAATGGTTACAGTTGGCTAATGGTCAATGAAAAAAGGGACATGCTTTACATACTGGTCATAAGAATCATCAAGGCAAAGATATGTGAGGGGAGGGGGGCACAACAATTTGTGAAATGGTATATCCCTTGCCTTTATATGCAAAATGGTAAAGTTGCTACCACTGTTTACACCCTCACTAGTCCATCCATTTATCCCACATAAAGCTGAAGCAGTAAGAAGCCATGACATCACACCTGCTTGCCTCAAGTCTGCTTTTGGTAGACAATGTGATAATTAAGCTGATAATATCTCAGCAACTGAACAGCAATTTAACGAAAGTTCCACCGCATTGCTTAAGAGAAGTTCCTCTTTAATACATCAAACATAAATGTGGGTGTGGTAAATTATTTTAAGGAGCCAGCAACATAGTTAAAATTGACCATAAGTGGAAACAAACTGTGCAATGTGCACAGGAGACAACTCACCTCTGGTATTGGATACTGTGTTGGATCAGGAGCACCTTCTCTTCCAAAATCAACAATAGTTCCACATTTTGCAATATTATCCACCCACACTCCTTCATACACTTGACCTTTGTCTAAATAGAAGAATTTTCCTGGTCCATTTTTCTTATCATTTTTCCAAGATCCTTCATATCTGTTATCTGTGGCTGAAGAATGACAAAAAAGGGGGATCATTTAAGATTTTGTATGTCACAATTATGATTTCAAGGACCAACAAGGGGGTTTCTTCTCAAGGACTCTCTGGGCAGTCTCCACCTCTCACAGCTATAAAAAAGTTTTCCTACTTCACACAGCACATGCAATCACCTAAAGTTTAATTTTTGACACTGGTGAGTCCTGCACAATAGTTTAGAATTTTCTTCTAACCATCCCCTGCAGAACAAATTTGTTCATGAATTTGCATCTGACATTAAAGGCAGTATGCAGTCACCCCAATCAGAGTGAGTGTATCTTGTCACTCTAGTTCATGATTGGCCCATTCTGATCATGTGACAATATTTTTGTTGGTAAACTGTGAAATTCAAGGAGAATTTCTCCTTGCTTTACCTATTGTTTGTAATAGTTATGTTCAAAACATCTTTACAGGTGCTTGTAAAGCAATAGGACAAGATTTGCAAGAATTTGCCAATTTTTCAAAGAAAATTTTGGGGCGACTGCCTATTGCCTTTAAATTCAGGTATTCTAGCTAGTCTCAAAAACACTGATGATTAAAATCCTTGCACACTGCATCATCCCACTGTGTACAAGATGAATGATTTTGATAAGCCTAGTTGGCATAATGTTACAATAAGCTGGGGTGACTGCAGTTTGTGACCTTATTGAATAAATTGCATCTGTATGTTTTTAAACATGATGTTTCGGTATGCCCTAGAAAAGTTGAATCCACTGAGAGCATCATGTCTGAATGTCATTTTTAAGTTACAAGAACTGGCCCCAAAACTAATGATAAAATCAGGATGACATAAAAGACATTTTGACATCTTGTGTCTTAACTTTCTGAATCAGTTTAAAATCAACCTTTAGCGGTACACCCAATATAACTGTAAAATGTGAGGTAACCATTGGTACATGCACTTCTTACAAGCTTTGACGGATGTCTCACCCAGTCTGAGCATGCCTTGTCCATTTCTCTCATCATTATACCATTCTCCTTCATAAATACTGCCATCTGCGAAGTACATCCGACCCCACCCACTTCTTTTGTCAGCGTACCACTCGCCTTCATAGTACTCCTCAGCTGAGTAAAAATTGGTCCCATAACCCTGCAAAATGAGTACAAATGACTACATATTATTTAGAACCTATGTCAAAAAAATCATTCCGTTATATCACTAGCTTAAAGAAAAGTTTGTTCAAGGGTGATTACTGTACATCTAGTTTTCATGGTTTCATACAACCATAGGCTACTGAGAAATGGATGATGCAAGTAGTGCCAGAATAGACTCCACACCAACACCCACATAGGGATCATCTATTTCTATCCATCTACTTCTTCCATCATTTGGTGCAAAACACACAAAAAGGAGGGGGTTAAAGAATAATGTACTCTATTACAAAATAGGAAGTGTAATGAATGACCATTTTTGAAAAAGAATAATCAGTCCTCATGATTTAAAAGTACCTCAAAGGGAAAGTGGACAAGATGTCTTATACTCATAAGAATTATAAAAAAAATTGATGACCTGTAACCATTCGAAGTCCATCACATTTATCATGAAAGTGATTAAAGTTTACAAAATATCAAGCAAGTTGATTTGATACTGTATGGATTACTTTATGTAACAGTTTAACTTCAAGTTTAGGGGGTCATGATGACATTTTGAGAGATTGTTTTACATGAGTGAAAACAATGGTCTAAAGCTACAGTAGGTTACACAAACTGTAGGGGTACCAACCTTTCTAAAGGTTCCCAAATATTTTGTAGGGTTGCCCAATAGTGAAGCCAAAAAGGTACTGTTCAGATGCAACTGCAAGGCCTGGAAAGTACAATTTCCAGCAACATGGAAAGCACTTTGGCTAAAAACTTTTCTCGGTATGCTACCCTGTAAGCTCTAACTGATGGTGGCCCTCTGCTGAAACAGTGTCACATAATAGCCACCCACTGAAGGGTTGCCATTTGTCAAGATAGTGACCAAGGCAGAAACTGGGGTCAACAGGTAAATACTTTTAACATGGTACCTCAGGTTTATAAACATTTTATATCCAAACCAAACCAAACCCTTTCCAGGAAATAATCTGTTTGGTGTATAGCATGAAAAAATGCTACACAAGGTAAACTTGCTACAGAATACAAAACATTTATGTTTAAAGTTATACAGTACATTCTGTGATGGACAAACTTCAAACCTTAATTGCCAAAAGTAAGCATTTAAGTGACACACTCAGCTTATCCCATGAATCCTTTGTCCCTCTCTTTAACATTTCATGAGCTTACATGTCTTTTATCATTTTTCCATCCTCCAGAGTATATTCTCTTGTATCCTCCTTCTTCATGAGGGACACTAAGTGTTCCAAATCCATTTCTTTTCCCATACTTCCAGTCTCCATCATAAAGAGCTCCTGACTTTTTCCATTTCTGTGTTCCTTTCCCTGATTAATGATAGAGGTTAGAGACAATGTAACAAATAAATTCTTTTGTGCATAGTGCATTGGATTTTGATACAGTTCTATCATACAGTAGCCTACTGACCTACATAATGAGCATACGTACTCTGTAACCTGACCTTTGCCATAGTAGTAAATCAGTGTTCTGGAATGAATGGCACCAACCATTTCCAGTGGGCCACGAGAACACACTAGAACTGAAGACAATCAATAGGTGGTTGGGGCAGTGTTCAACTGAAGCTGCACAATTGCAGGTACATATCTCATACCCTAGTCCATCACAGTACTGTGCTAAAATTCTGCAAGTTAAATTATTTTCTGCAGAAAACCCTCACACTTTTTAGGCTGCCTAAATCAGCCATCTATAAAACAGAAGCCCCCACAATGTGAAAAATTCCAGGAAACTTCAAGTCCCCCACAAAAGTATTTAAACATGGGAAATCCCCCTCATGTCAACACTGGTTGGAAGGACCTGCAGCATGACTGATAAGTACTCAGTGCTGGAGGCCCCCATCTGAAAAATTATCTGGTCTGCTGCTGTAGACAAAGGTACAGTATCACTAATTAGTATTTGAAGCCATGCGTCCTCTCAACAAGGTTTGAAGTTCAATCCCTGACCAGGTCATACAGTACTATGCAAGGTGAGTTTTCCTCTCTAGAGAATTTCACAGTTGTAAGTTGCCATACATACAGTATATCTGAACTGACTTACTAGGTGAAAAATATTGTTGAGTTTCCCCACAAAAAAAGTTATAATTTGAATGCCACAAGCTGACCTTCAAATTCACAGTCACTTAAAGATAGATATTCATCACCAAAGTATGACTTTTAATTGGGGGAATGCAAAAGTCTCAACTGGTGACTGCTCTTTGATTGACATCAGAGTTACAAAATGCAAACTAGGCACAGTAGCTCATATTACACATGTACAGAGATTGTTCTGATTACACATTAGGACCATGTAAGCTCACCAGGATATCACCAGTTTGTGCCTGCATGGGGAGAACCTAAAGACAGTTGTGGCCAGGGCTAAAAGTAACCTAGTTGAAAGAATTGAAATTGGCTGTGATGATGAGTAACTGTCTATCATGTAAAAAAACTACCATCAAGAAATGAATGGTTATAAGTATTGTAAATCAGATATAAATTAGTATTTCAAGGCAAACGCAGTCACCCACACAGGTCATCTTAATCATGAATGGGTCTTTTTAAAAATGTGACAATACTTTTGAAAGTATAATTTCTTGGTTAGCCTTAAACATGCAATAAATGTTCTGAAAACATAAGGAAAGGATATTAGCACTCCTTAGGCCCTTTAACTCATTATGTTATGACATGTTCATATTGCTTTCGACTATGTTTGCACTCAATGCATAGATTACACTTGATTGATTTGAACACTATTTGGACATGGGGCAAGTAAGATCACTTTCTCTTATGGGTCATTCAAATTTCTTCAAGCAGACTTTTGCTTTGTTTGTAGACGTTTGTCGAAATTACCTGCTGCTTTCCCTATTGAATGATTTTCAAGATGGCTCCTGAATTATTCAGGTGAACCCATGATGCTAGGCCTATTCACTAACCATCTGCAATTAGCCTTGTTATTTCTTTGAAGATAGGCTAAAGACACTAAGCCTAGCCTAGGCAAGAATACAAAATAACCACACATCCATGTCACAGTAAGCACCTTGCAACACATGAACAGAATTGTAATTTAGGCCCTAATTTAAAGTCTAAGCAATAAAATTCACTAGCAAGAGACAAACCCAGAAGTATTAAAAGATGAAAAGGCATGCACTGCTTTAAATGCAAAATCAAGTTCTTGCAAGTTACAATAGAGAGTTGCTATTTGTCAGATAGCAAATCCATAGTTACAACATATTAGGCTTGGACCTCAGGCTTGTGAGGCTAGTTTTACTCACCATGCTTTTTGTTGTCAAGCCATTCACCAGTATATTCATCACCATTTACAGAATACACAGTACTTCGAACTCCTTTCTTCTGAGCTTTGTAGTCCCATTCTTTCCAGAGGGGCTGGGTTTGTTTTGGTACTTTGGCATGAGGCATTTTAGGTAGATCCGATTCCACAATTTACAGGATGGGCCTGTTAGTGTTAGGCATGGGCTATGCTATGTTAAGAGTATTTAATTTTGACCTCCACTAACTTATGTTATGATCTGTTCTGAAATTCATCAGGTTGTCGGCTAGTCTAGATGGCGGCAGCGGGGAGAGAAAACAGAAACTAGGCCTAACTTCTTACGTTAGCCTCTATCGTTAGGCAAAATCTTACTTAAGTCTAAGACTGCTCTTTTTCAGTTCCACTACACAAGTCTAACGTTACAGTCATGTTAATTCTGATATCAAGATCAAATTCAACGTTTCCCAGCCTCTCCTGAAACCATCCAGGCCTAACACGATTCTGGGACGGCGATCCACGTCTTACCGTCTCTTTCGATTTCAAGTACTAACGTTGTATGTGGTACCTAACGAGATGGGCAAGAGGAGAGTTAGCCTATGTAGATGGGCAAGAGTAGAGTTAGCCTATGTAACTATGTTAGGCCAGCTGCAAGTAAAGTCTGAACGTCGGAGATCGAGAGATGCTGGCGTAACTCGTTAAAATGTTTATCGTGACACCAAGCCTAGCAACAATAATGTTGCGAACTCGTATGTCGTATTTTCAATATCTTAAATGCAAGAAATTTGAAATCATACTAATTAGTAAACACCGAGTATCAAAAAATAATAAAAATTTCTATTCTAGGAAGGTTATTGAGATTTACCCTAGGAAAAAAATTATTTTTTTTTACGATTTGAGCCACACCATCTGAGATTGGGTAAGAAAGTTCAAGATGTAAACTTAACCCTTGACCTTTCAAATTAACTGCTCGGAAGAATATACACACTGAGCTGAGCAGGGGCGGCTTGTTTGAAAGTGTGAAAATAACTAGCCTAGTCTTTTCTGATCGTAATCTTTGTATTTTCACCTTCGCAGTGTATACGGTTGAAAGTAAGCAGAAGAAATACATTGCAGTAGACGCGAGGGATACAAAAGTGAACATAAGGTACCATAATCAATGCGACAACTTCCGTATACAATAAAGACTTATTAGCAACGTTAGTCGTGCAGACTTATCACAGTGGACTATATCATCAGTTATCGATCATGTTTTTGTAGCCTAGCCTAGGCAAGGTACCAGTTCACCCCCAAGAACTATTTCTCCCACTGGTGCCAACCAGTTCCCCCCCCCCCCCCCTTCATGTACTAGCTATGCTAGGCCTATTACAGTATCAGCATACTCCCGAGTCCCAATGAAAAAAAAAACATGCGACTAAGGAGAGAACGTCACCCTATTGTTAAAATGGGGTTTGTCAGGGGTTCCACCTGGGGGTTCGATTTTGCCTGGGGTTCCGTTAGGGATAAGGTTAGGGTTAAGTCAGTTTAGGGGTTAGGTTAGGGTTAAGTGGACCCTAAAATAAGCAATCTCTGAATCACAAATAACAAGGATATCATACGAATGAATACTATTTAACTGTATTTTGGGATTTAGGGATGACGTTCTCTCCCTAGTCTCATGTGAAAAAAAAATATTTAAATGAGTGATGTTAAAAATGCATTGTTGATTAGGCCTAGGCTATATGAAATTGATGCCACTCAGAATTTGGCATAGGCCTAGGCCTAATAAATATCACCGAAATTTTGTTCCCCTTTTCGCAGGATGCACAAATACCTGATAGGCCTACAGATAATTAACAGTCCATGTTGCAAGTTGAGTGACTGGAAAATGCTGAAAAAAACCCATACATTTGGGAGCTGTTTTTAGGAAAAAAATTTTGTTCCTATTTTGTGTTTTTGGTTTGATGTTTCTTTTCTTTTTTACTTGGCCAGACTGTTAGTAAATTTTTTCATATTTCATTGCTAGTTAATGGCAAGGTTTTGCTAATTGCACTTCTGTCTCCCTTTCCATGATTGTTTTATTTTCTTTTTGACTTGCTCTTCAATTCCTTGTGAATTTGTGGTGACTGCATTAACATATGTAAATTTACAACTGGATTTGGAAATTTGGTACAATTAAAGGCCAACCCCACCATGAAATAAGTCCAGGGTGCATCCAGCTATGGCATCACATATACCTCATGGTAGACTGTGGAGTCAGTAAAGCCACTTAAGGGAAAGTATTGGACTAAGATTTTTTTTGTGCACATGTACTGTATATCTTATCCTGGCAATGTTGATTTATACTGTACTCAGCCAGAATGTTATTTTCATGATTTGCCTGGAGCTAGTGTAGCCACTCCAAGGGAAACATCTGGACTTTTTTGACAACATGTCTCAACATTATATATTATGTAGGCTCATACTAAGTAAAATGATTTCTTTACAATGTCCCAGCAGAGCTGGTGTAGCCACTTTGAGGCATAGTTTTGGGCTTGGTCTTTTTTTGCAAGTTAATACGACTTCTACAGTATATCACAGTGTTCGCGCTAAGGAATTGAACCTGGGAGGGAATTCCCTCTCTAGATATTTTTTTGGGGAGGGATTTTCAAAATCAAGGAGGGGGTTATCACTTGGTAAAGATACTATTGTAATTTAATGTGTGTATTATAATTGTAGTTACGATCTCAGCTGCAGAAAAGTGTGCGGGATTTTCCCGCATAAAATTTATTTTTGTGCGGGATTCCAAAGACAAAAGTGGGATTCACGTAATCCCGCACCTTAGCGCGAACACTGGTACATCATTAGCTCCAGCATATATGATGAGTGGTTCTCAGAATAACTCAGCAAGGAATTTAATGAAGTAGCCAATAAATATCACCCTGCTTTCTAAACACATACATTGTGCTCAGACGAGAAGCTTAAGTCGCTTCAAATTTCCCTTACATGAAAAGCAACTGAACAGTAATTTCTTATAATCAGAAATTAACAGTATGGAGGCCTATGGTTACATTTCTGAGGAACTTATTAGGGTATGAGCAAATCCAATATTACAGTCAGTAACCAATGGCTTGCCTCAGAATGAAGCATACAGCACTTCTATACTGGATTCATGTGGAGTTGTAACCACTCATGTTTTACATTTTTTTTTTTTTTCATTGTTTGTGCATATTAGAGAGTTATAATTGTGCTATATATTAAATTAACATTAATAACCAAACATTTGTTTACTCAACAATTGTAGGTTGGGATTCCCTGATGAAGTTATTTGAATATCTTTACTGTTCTTAAGATATACTTAAAACTTCTTCAAAGTTTTACCTTACTTCTGAGTTCACCATTACACAGGCAAACATTATGATAGGGCTGTGACCGTTTAGCGATTAATCGCTAAATGATCGCATGTGTAATAAACGTTTAGTACAAAGCTACCAGCGATTAATCGTAAAACCCGTTTGTCCATACGAAATAAAAAACAAGCTGCATTCATTACAGAAAATTACTAAATTAGATGTTCACTTTAACTCTTTTTGAAAAAGTGAAATACATAATTATACAAATGACACACACGTAAACTTACGACATCAAAGTTGAGCTTCTATGAGGATCCGTGTTTGAGGTTCATGGAAATCATGTCCCCCTGGCATCACTAATGCATTTCACATCATGTTCAAGGGCACATTTAAAGTCTCTCTGTTGAACATACTGTAGGTACTTGCAATTAATCGCTAAATGATCGCAAAATTTTGCGAATAAACGTTTAGTAATTTTGCTAAACATTCACAGCCCTACGTTATGATGTGGAGCATTGCACACTTCCTGTATATCTTTTGTTAATGCTTAATAAATTATCAGTTTATTACTTACAAGCTAGTGTCTAGCTTTGCTTTAGATGTGGTTATTTTCAAAGTAGTAAATAACTGCTTCTAAAATAAACACCTCAGGGCATTCCACCATTACAACTGTCCTTGGAATGAAGGTTTAACATGATATAACTCTAAAAATGGTAAATGTCTTGAAAACTGGTCAATATTTGATGGATTTGGACATGGAATTGCTGCTATTTGTAATTTTTTAGTGCCTTTAACATTGAATGGCAAGTGTGACATTTACATGTCTTCAGACCTTTAAGATCGCTTAGGAAGGTATGGTCTCCCATCAGAAGCTTACAAGGATTTGTGCAGAAAAGCTGAGACTGAACCTGTGAACCTTTACATAATTCCAGTGGTGGAAACCTGGTAATTTTTGTTAGAAAAAGCAAACATATGGACGCTAGATGTTTCAATTCTGAGCAAGCATGTTGAGGTATTGTTAGTCAAGAATTGTGTAACAGGTGCTTTTGTGAAACATTGTTAGTAGTACCTGGTATTTCTACTTCGATGTTCACTTAACTTCCTGTAGTGACTTGGTCACTGAATGGACCATTACCCAATTGATTATCAGCTCCTTACTACTGTGGCCACCTCTTTTCAAAGCTACATAGAACTATCAGAAATGGAGTGTTTAGTGTAGGATATGCTGACTATACATGATATAATTTATATTTTGTTGACTTCTAAGGTACAGTAAGAACTGTTTCAAGAGATGACATCACGTGCAGGGGTCATTCTGGATCCTGGACCTTTTCATGAAACTCCATCAAGCATAAGAGATTTGAAGAGAGATGCTCAGCAGTTTGGTTCACCAGGTAGTAATCTCATACACTCGAACAATTAAAAAAAATATATGCTTTCATTTCTTTCCTGCCTGTCACAGGCCTTGAATTTTGAGGCGTGTGAGTGTGAGTGCGATCACACACCACGAGTCGCCTCAAATCACTGTGAGGAGTATGTTTTTTTGCACACCTAGAGAAAGAATGGGAACTCAAATCAATCTATTGAAGTTTAATAAAACAACACACCTACCACACTCCTTAATTTCCTGAGGAGTGATTTGTAGCACACCTGGAAAATCTAAAACTCAAGGCCTGCTGTCAACTATTACTGTTATGGCATGTATGTTTGTTATGCACTATGCACTTACCAGTTGAATGAATCACCCCAGACACCTCATTCAGGGAGAGTCTGGTGGCCTATTGGTTAAGATGTCGGACTTGCGATCCTAGGTTTGCTGGTTTGAGTCCTGCCAGGTTCATTACACAGCATCAAAAAAGGGTTCCTACAGTGTTTTAAGAAAGTAAACCTACAGCAGGAATTGTGTCCTGAGATTTTTTTAAAATGTTCAAAATTTTAATTTTTTTCCCTCATCTTTTATCCTCCCCAACTCTTGTCAGGCTATGTCATACATTATTAAATGGCTTAAATTTTGAGGAATAATTTTGACAGCATGTTGTCATCAAACACTTTTCTAATTTTCCCAGACAATACAATGGAGGACATCTTGGAACATCATCAAGCCAAACAGCAATCTCAGTTTGTTGAAAAATTCCACATTTTGAAACAATGGCAAGAAGAACAGAAAGAGAAACTGTTACAGGAACAACAGCAGAGGATGGAGATGTTGCTGAGTCAGCAGGAGAGGTTGCAAAGGGCCTTGGCTGCCCAGAGGAGCAAACAATGGGGAGGTGAGTTTAGAAAGCCATTTTATTTCCTGAAAGAAGAGACTTCTAAGTCATTCAGGAATAGAGATGTGTATGCATAACAATGGTCAAACTTTGTATAAAATACTCAGGGACCATTGCAGGATAAAATGTGGTTTTCGGGAAGGAAGTCAATTTTCCCACTATGTTTTACATGGTTCAGGTACAGTTCAAAAGAGGATATATCCCCTTCAATTGCAAGAATTTTTCCTCCAGATACCAAATTTTCCACCAAGAATTACCCAGATTCCAGAGTTTTGTGACTTTGTAAGGAAATCTGGTTAGCACATCCTTCATTCTGCAGTAAAATGTTACCTTGAGATCACTTTATAGACGAGTCATTTGCCCAGTAGTTTTGAGTGGCAGGCAGATTACCCCTCCTTAGGGCCTGGGGGTCCAAGGGGGAGGGATTGTAGGAGGTTTACCTGTGTCAGATGGAAATAGTGCCAGGTGAGAATGTGAGTTTCTCAGTGTTTTAGTTCATGCAAGGTATAAACTTAGTGCTGGAGTGGACATATGCAACTGTCCCAAACCAATTTTTAAAGTACCACTTAGACCAAGGTTGTTGAATCAGTCTGCTTCCTCTGCAAATAGAGTTCCTCTCTCAATATTTCAGATGATTCAAACCTTGTGTTAGAGATATGCATGTGTGTATACCACTACCCAAGGTCTACAGTACCCTTTATCATGTCAAGTTCATCTTCATACCCTCTTTATTCTCTGACAGTCTGAAATATCATATCTTGATCAGTTAATTCACAAAATTTTTCTTTTGTCTCTCAGCATGGCAGTTGGGTTCCTCCGTGAGGGTACTGAACTTGCACCTCTAGATCAGCCAGATGAGGGACACTAATCATACTACTTTTGGTGTCTGTTCTTGGTGTCCTTTTTTTCTCAAAGTTGGAGAGACTTCTCAGCTTAAGTCTAGAGAGGTATTTTGCTTAGGAATAAAATAGAAACATAGTGCTTTGTCTTCATATCAATAATACAATTTTTTGTTGCTTTTCAAATAGGTTCCAGTTCATTATCCCCTGGTATTGGACTTTCTCCCTCTTCTCAACAAACACAAAGTCCTGTGTCCCCTGGTACCAGCCTACCCTCTGACAATGCTCGCAACTCATTCCTCCAGAGGTACGACAGTCATAGCCTTGGAAATTTACTTCAGAAGGCACAAGATGAAATCCTGCAAGAGGAGGTAAAGTTTAACGTGTTCTGGTGAATATTTATTAAAGTTTGTAGCATCTGTACAAATAAAATATAATGAAACGTTTCCATTTCTCCCTACCCTGTTTGCATGTACGCATTCAGCTGTATGACTTTGTTTGTCTTCATTTCACAAATTCAGGGTTCCGCCCAGACTGCTGGACAGCTGGAGAGCTAGCATCTCATAACCTTGGTCCCTAACAAGGGTCCAGACATAAGCTGTGGTGCAGGTTGTGTCTTACACATCATGTAGGTTGGGGAGATAACCTTTTCAAAGATCATGATGAAAAATTTTTGTGCAAATAAAGACAAGAAAAATTCATCTGACTTTTACATTCCCAGTTGTTTTGGTGAACACTTTTGGGCCCTTCATCAAAAAGAAATGATGACTGGTGTCTTGGTGGAAGTTTATAGAGCTGAGAACCATGCAGGGCTGTAAAAAATGTTACATATCCTTGGAAGCAAGAAACTACTATTCTGTTTACTCTGTTGTCTTAAATCAGTGCTGGTCGGACATAGCACACTCTGAGCTAGCAGAAGTCAGCATTTCTGCATCCTGGTCAGGCCTGACCAGCAATGGCAGATCACTGACAATATGTTTTAGTTTTAAACTTAAAGATAACAAGTGCTTAAAATAGTGTAAAAAAAAGTGACAAATTATAAATGCTTATAACATTTTTAGGTGAAATAACATACATCTTGGTACTACAGTGGCCAGAAATGTCCTGAGATATCTACATTCATCCAGGGGTGTACTTTCCACCATGGTCATCATGAAAAATTTACGAAGCGAAGAAAGCATACAACAGTCTAATTTACAAACATTATGAGCAATGATAAAATTCCAGAAAAGTGGTGTAAAATCATCAAGGACAGTCTTCAAACTTTGGTGAAAAGACTGTAGTGGTCTTACATTTATTTGTCTTTTTTTTCTCTTTTTGGTAGGATGAAGGCTCTGATATTGAAAACAATGGGTTGGTTGATGAGGAAGGATTCTATCCTCTGCCAGACACTGCCTCTGAATATAGTGATGCAGATGGGCAACACCTTGAACTGGAAGAAGATAAAACTCCTCAAAGGGAGCATTTGCATCATCAGTTATCTCCTCAAGAGGTAATTTATTCAATTGCCAGCTTTCTTTATGTCTTATAGACAGTGATTTAGGACCCAAGATAAGAAAGTTCTGGAAAATGCAAGACGAAATGGTCTTTGGCTGGAAAAAATTTATCCGGGCTCTGAGGCCAAGCAAGAGGGGGATCAAGGCCAGAACTTGGAAAGTGAAAGACACCAAATAGAAATAATACAGAAAGGCATCAAGGCCATTATTGTCTTTGATGTAGGTAATCTGCTGGAGCATCAAGGCAAACTGAAAGGACCTCAAGGGCAGTAGACTCTGGTGTTACCATGTGAAATTAAACTCTTGTTCAGCTCTTTTAAAGCATTGCCAGCCCCCATCATCTCACCTGGCTGGGCTCACAACCAGGTTTTGAAGTTTAAATATGATGGTTTTAGATGTTTGCAGTTTGTACTGATAGCTTTAAACATGTAATATATAGAACTGCAGAAAAAATTTACAAGTGATTGTGGTTCCTGTGACATCATAACAGACTTACTTCAAGTCATTTTTGGTTTCGATGATAAGAGAAACCTATGCAGTCATGATGGCGTGTGTGTGTATGTATGTGTGTATGTGCGTGTGTGTGTGTGTATGTGTGTGTGTATGTGTGTGTGTGTGTTTGTGACACTTTTCTTGTTTACACGATATCTCAAGAAGGGAAACTCTGACAGTTCTCAAAGTTGATAGGTAGATGCCCCATATTGAGAGGAAGAACCCTATCGTTTTTGGTGGAGGTCAAAGGTCATTCGGGGTCACCAGGGGTCAAAATCTGAAAACCTTGTTTACATGATATCTCAAGTTAGGAAGCTTGGATAGATTTCATACTTGGTGTGTGGATGCATTATGGTAAGAGGAAGAACCCTATTGTTTTTGGTGGAGGTCAAAGGTCATTTGGGGTCACCAGAGGTCAAAGCCTGAAAACTTTGTTTACACGATATCTCAAGTTAGGAAGCTTGGATAGATTTCATACTTGGTGTGTGGATGCATTATGGTAAGAGGAAGAACCCTATTGTTTTTGATGGAGGTCAAAGGTCATTTGGGGTCACCAGGGGTCAAAATCTGAAAACCTTGTTTACACGATATCTCAAGGTAGGTAGCTTGGATAGATTTCATATTTGGTATGTGGATGCATTATGGTGAGAGGAAGAACCTTATTGTTTTTAGTAGAGGTCAAAGGTCATTTGGGGTCACCAGGGGTCAAACACTGAAAACCTTGTTTACACGATATCTCAAGGTAGGAAGCTTGGATAGATTTCATACTTGGTGTGTGGATTCATTATGGAAAGAGGAAGAACCATATTGTTTTTGGTGGAGGTCAAAGGTCATTCAGGGTCACCAGGGGTCAAACACTGAAAACATTGTTTACACGATATCTTAAGGTGGGAAGCTTGGATATATTTCATACTTGGTATTTGGATGCATTATGGTAAGAAAAAGAACCCTATTTTTTGGTGGAGGTCAAAGGTCATCTGGGGTCACCAGGGGTCAAAAAAATGAAAATCTTGTTTACACAATATCTCAAGGTAGGAAGCTTGGATAGATTTCATACTTGGTGTGTGGATGCATTATGGTGAGAGAAAAAAACTATTGTTTTTGGTTGAGGTCAAAGGTCATTTGGGGTCACCAGGGGTCAAACTCTGAAAACCTTGTTTACACAATATCTCAAGTTAGGAAGCTTGGATAGATTTCATACTTGGTGTGCAGATGCATTATGGTGAGAGAAAGAACCCAATTGTTTTTGGTGGAGGTCAAAGGTCATTTAAGGTCACCAGTGGCCCAAACTCTGAAAACTTTATTTAAACGGATATCTCATGGTTAGGAAGCTTGGATAGATTTCATATTTGGTATGTTATATGCATTATGGTAAGAGGAAGAATGCTATCATTTTTGGTGGAGGTCAAAGGTCATCTGGGGTCACCAGGCGTCATAGTCTGAAAACCTTGTTTTAATAATATTTCAAAGTAGGAAGCTTGGATAGGTTTCATACATGGCATGTGGATGCATAATCTTCAGAGGTACAAAGCATATCATTGTTGGTGGAGGTCAAAGGTCATCTGGGGTCACCAGGCGTCATAGTCTGAAAACCTCATTAAACACGACATCTTGAGGTAGGAAGTTTGGATAGATTTCATACGTTGTAAGTGGATGACTTATGGTGAGAAGAAGTACCCTATTATTTATGGTGGAGGTCAAAGGTCATCTGGGGTTAAACTCTGAAATCCTTGTTTACAAGATAGCTCAAGTTAGGAAGCTTGGATACTTCACATGGTGTTGCATTTAATCCATCAGAAAACCCCTACAAGTTTTGTCAGAAATCAGAGGCCAGCTGAAATCACCAGAGGCAAAAAAAGCAAAAAAGCAAAAAAATTCCCAAGAATTCCCAAGGTCAAATATGAACATGAAACTGTAATTTTCCAGCACTTGAACATCACATTGAACCAATGACTGACAGAAACAGGACATCTTGGCATTATTTGGGATTACACATTAAATGCTATATTCATCGAAACCACAATGCATTTTTGCATTCTGGTTTTGAAAATGGTAGCCCCTGTTGCAGTAAAAAATCTCCTTACATTCCAAAGACGAACAAGACAATGTAATGATGGTCTTATTTGTGCCTTGGTTATAATGTTTCAATGCATCAATTTAAATAATAAGGCTTTGCTTCTCCTTTAAGTTTCAGAAAGATCACCCCCATGGGAGATTTAGATCACCACATCACCATGGCAATATGCTGCCCAGTTTATCACCGCCTCCCCAGCAGTTTAATCCAGAGGACAGACAGAACAGAAAAAGTTTATTAGTTTTAGATGAAGAGAGAGATTTTGAAAAGTTAGAGGAAGACAAAGCTGCCTCTGAAACTGAAAGATCACAACCAGGAGATGACAACAGACCTATCCAGTCAACATTTGGAACAAAAAGCAAAACCTTTGAAGAACTTTTGGAGGAAAAACTACAAAAAGAACAAAATCATGAAACTGTTCCTCCTAAAACAGGGGACCCACCAAAGTTTAGCTTTTTGAAGAAAGGGGAGGGGCTTGCTAAGTTTGGTAAAATGAAAATACCACCACCAAGGGGAAAGAGGAATAGACAGGATTCTTTGAAACCAGAGAAGGAGAATGGCTATAATGGGCAGGAGAAGAGGCTAAACCAGAAAAGAGGAGAAGAGAAAGTGAGACTTAATAATTTATGGTGACACTGTAGAATTTTATTAATGAGAGGAATTATTTATTCCACTAAATGACATTACTCAGAGAGAAACTTGTGATGCAGCATATAAAATACATGGAAGCAGTGAGAGATTCTCTCCAGTAGCAGCCAAAATATCCATAGGAAGAGGGGGACATAAATACATGCCACATGTTATGGATATCACCCTTTTATCCTTCAAAATTATTGCCAACTAAGATTGTAAAAAGTAGGCTCTGTAGACCCCAAAATAACTGTAGCTTCTGTAAGCTTTTTAAGGGGCAATATTTTTCCCAAAGCATGTGAAAAAAGCCTATCTGAAAAGAACTAGAATTTCTTCTGCACGGTAAGGGTTCATGTCAGGTGACTCTTAATTTAACACCAAATGGAATATTTCAGTTTAGGTATTTTCAAGTCCTAGATTGCTCTTGGACAAAACACACCTTACTTTGACCTGACTGGGATTGGAACCTCTGTATTGCTCTACCTCATTGCTTCAAGTACCACCCTGCCTACATCCACTTGGCCACAGTACTCTTCAAGAAGGAGTTTGTTTGGCAGAATGCTGGACATGTGTCTGTCCCCTAAAATTCCTCGCAGAATGTTCTTAAAAATATTAATATATTTTATATTTTTTATTATGCTTTTTCATGCCATTAGAGTTGAGATTTTGCTATAAAAGCCCTGCTGTTTTGGTGAAGTGTAATGAAAAAAAGTATAATTCATAAAAAAGGAGGGCATTTCAATAGGCATTTTGTTTTAAGAGAAGTGTGTTGCAGCAAAATAGCATGAAAAAGTGTAATTTATTAAGAAAAGGCAATATTTACTTTCAATTATCCATAAAGGGTCAGAACAAGTTTGCAAAAGTTGACATTCACTATGTCATATATCAGCAACATAGTTCACTACAGTCACCAGTGTTTCTGCTGAGCCACTATGACGCGATTTTGATGCAATGACTTTTCGATTTGATGCACTGATGTTCATGGTTAAAAATAAAAAAATGGGTTTCATTTGAACATTCCTAAAGTTGCTACAGTGTGAATGCATGGCACTGAAATTTCTAGTGAGTCAAATTTTCTCATATTGGGTATATTGACCCATGAGATAATTTCTTAGAGGAAACACTGACAGTCACAGAACAAGTCTGTGATAAAGATTCAGTCATTTAGTTTTTTTTCTAACAGCTCAGTCTTCCTGAAGTGATAATTTTCCTTTGTTAAATTATAACTTTATCTTTTGTTCATACATTGTTTCATATTCTCAGAAGCAGCCATCACAATCTCACTCATGGACATCATCTGCTCAGAAGCCCAAGGAAATGGGTCCTGGTCCAAGTGATCCTTTCAAGAAACCTCTCAGCCTTGCACCCTTGTCTGTTCACAAAGAGAAAATTTCATCCCAGGGTACAGGGCCCATTAAAAAGGAAAAAGCTGTGAACCCATCACTAGAGGAGATGGCATCAAAGGAACACACCATCGATAAATCCTTTGGCCAAGTGCAGTGGGAGAAGAAACAGGAGGTATGAACTTATTTTAAGTAAACTATGCATATTCATGAGTAATTCTAGTGGCCCTATGTCTGATATTGTTGTCTTATCTTTAAGTATTTGTTGTTGTTGTTGCCATTGTTGAAGTTGGTGGTGTTGTTGTGGTTGTTGGTAGTTGTTAACAGATGTTTTTGCTGCTCTTACACTATCCATTCCCAACCAATCACTCTTAACAAAAGACATTTTTTCATTTTCACACAGCTGGAGAAAGAGGACCTGGCTGAATTTGAGATGTTAGAGCAGGCTGCCGATGATAATATTTCATTCTCCAGTGAAAATTCCTTGGTAGTTGGTGTTCTGCAGAGGGCAAAGTTGAGGTCACAGGTAGGCATTTATGTTTTTGCTGCATGTATCCCTGCTGGTATGTTAAGTTAGTTAGATGGGGGTTTAACGACACACCAACACGAATGTGTTATATAGTGTCAGCTAGATAAAAAAGGGTAATGGTGGGGTGAAATCACCTAAAAGGAAAAAGGATTGGGCAAAATTCTACTTAAATGTCTAGACAAAAGCAAATGTGGGAGTCATGTCAAAATTTCCTGTAAAGGTTACTTTCTTTGAGAAAGCCCAAAATGAGAGAAGGGTCTGTGTGCTCAAACAACGTCTTCAGGTTTGGCACAGTGTAATACTTCTGACGAATATGAGTATTCATAGCAGTCAACAAGAATGTGACTGACGGTGACAGCACAGTCACAGGGGATACAATATGGTCTTTCATCCCTGTGGAGTAAATAAGCATAGGTTAGGTAAGTGTAACCTATGCGAGCCCTAGTCAGTACCAAATCATCTCTCTGTTTTCTGGGGGCTGCATTCCCAAAGTCCTGTCCGTTGGTTTGACTTGGTACAATTTGTTCTCAGGGAAAGAATCCCACAGTTCCTGCTATTTTTATTTTATGTAGTCGTTGATCTCAGGACGATAATCAGTGTGGGGCAAGTGGAGGTTGGTAACATCCATCTGTAGGGCTTCTTTAGCTAGTGTGTCTGCCCTTTCATTTCCGCGTATGCACACGTGACTCGGAACCCAGGCAAGCAGAGAGCTACTACACAAGGGTGTTTTTGTTCAAGGCCTTTAAGTGCCATATGTTATGGCACTGGTATGTTAAGGGTCAGGGTGATGTCGTTTGCAGTGTAGGTACATTTGATTGTGAATATAAGGTTTTATGATGAAAGTGAAGTTTTCAATATGAAAGTAGATAATATATATTTGGTTACTTTTCAACTGAAAAGTAGTTTGCAATGTATGGTAATTTCTCAGGGCATCTGTTAATAGATAACATAGTTCTAGGTATATAGAGGAAAATCAAACAGTTGTATTAGCTATAAGTATAACTTCACAGAATATTAAGTGTATTCAAAATGTTAATGTAATTATTCTACTTATTCCAATAAAAGTTTCAACCACAAAATTTTGATTAAAGAATATGCACTTACTTTCCTATATTTCCTACTGGAACACTGTAATAAGTCTTAAAAACATTGTGTTTACATATGGCTATCTATCCTTGGTTGCTATCCAACAGGTTTCAAATTTTATTTTTCAAGGGGTTCTTTTTAAATGTTTCAGTAAAAATAAAATACCATCCCCATCCCTTGCACAAAAGAGTTTCTGGGGATGTTAGCTGGGGCTTCACAGGGGCTATTTTTATTGCCTATGTTGACAATTATTTGACATATCTTCTCTCAACATCTTTGTGAAAGCCATTTTGGCTGCTGTGATGGCAAAAAAAAAAGCTATTCAGCTTTCAATGGTGAATGTTTGTGAGATGGTGAAAGAATGCTGATTTCTTCCTTTTCTTTAGATGTTTGCTTCATCTCCTCAGAGGGGACTTCCAACTCTGCATTCTGTGGATACAGTGGATGAACCAGAAGCAGAGTCACATGATCTGTCTGAAGCAGAGTCACCTGACCAGTCACATGATGATGACCATGATCAACAACTGTCTGACAAAGCAGATGATGACAGTGACCTGAATAAAACTTTAACAGAGGAGGGAGAAAGGGGCAGCTTACCCCTAACGAGGAGAAAAGTAACAAAGGGACAATCTACTTCTAATAGTGAGGGCAGCAGATATAGAGAAATGTCTGCAGGGTCGAGGGAAGACTTGAATGAAAAATTGAGGGAAAATGGGACTTCAAATTTGAATTTTGAGGAAGAGGAATCAGAGAGTAGTGATGATGAAAGTGATAAAAGTATGGATGGGTTGGTGACAGTTATACCAAACAGACTTCATAAGATGGCTGGCTTTGATGATAGAAACAGGTCAAGTGAAATCCAAGAGGAACATGAATACACAGGAAAATATGAAGAAAAGGAACAGCGTTCTGAAATTCCTGATTTTTCCACAAAAGTCAGTTCTGTTGGAAGAAGCGAGGTCTCTGGTGAGGAAGATGATGAAGAGGAGGTTGAGGAGGAGGAGGATGGGACTCAGAAGGGGCAGGGAGGGGGAGGGTATGAATTTGAAGATGATGAGACTTGGGGAGACTTCTCAGCAGACATCTCCGACAGTAGCAGTGATAGTATCCTTGAGGGTGGACCTACAATGACATCCACACCTCCAGTAGCTACAAGAAAAAGAGGTGGGTCTGCAGGTTATTTAGGCTTTATAGATTTCTAAAAATTTAGATAAAGTTTTTCAAGCAAGGAACTAAGAGAGGAAATAGTCAAGTTTGCAGTGCAGTTTGCGACCCAACAAGGGCAACTTGGGGATCAATTCTGAGCTTACCTGCTTCGCAAATGTTGTGAATCAACATTCTTTCATACAGGTGTAGGACTATGCCTTTTCACTATCAATTTGACTGACAGCTGCTGAAGAGGGAGCAGTTGCATATTTATTCTAACATTGACTAGCAATTGTATTTGTACAAAGACACAAATATAAAAGTAGTTGCTAATGGATATCCAATTGAAACATTAATTAGCTATTATTGCTAATCAATTTTCTCACCCTTTTTTATCCCTTGCCCTAAGAGTCACTTATTTACCTTAAAAGTGTCTTTCATGACATTTCATGACACAAGAATCACATATTAAGGGTAATGCAAGGAACCATTGATCTGTATGCATTAAACAATTCAGTCACAAAGGTAAGGTCATATGATTTAAAAGAGCCATTTGTTAATTATAACCAGTACATACTAACTCAAATCGAGGTGACTACTGACTAGTTTTGCCCTTGAAGAGGTTGTGAATTTCTTTTTTAAAGGGGTTTGTCAGGTACTAATTGCAATGATTTTAAAGAATACAGAAAGTTTGTCTGTCTTGAGCTGAAAACTGCATCCCAATGGCACATAGCATTTGGAAGAAAGTACTTTCAAAGGAGTGTTATTTTTCCCAGAGATCCAGTTCATTATGTGAAATGCATTATGTCATCACAGCACATTGATTAGACAAAGCAGTGTATTTCTTTCTGATATTGACACCACTGTAGGGAAGATTTGACAACTTTCTTTGCTGTACCCTACATATGGTGTAGTTTTATGCTAGATCTATTTGGATAGACATTCAAACAGTATCAAACTTCAAGGACAAACAGGACATTTTTAAAGAAAAACAAAAGGAATCTGAGGCAATGTGCCCACTTGGCATCACATTCTGTGACCTTGATGAGAACTGGAGGTTTTTCTTGGCTAAAGAAACCAATCGTTTAAATGGGATACCTTGAATAAAAGGTAATGTACAGTAGTATTGTTACAGGGTTTGGAGGACTTGTACTGGAATTATGTTCTCTTTCATGTAGGATCCTTGTGAAATGCCACTGGAAAATGTCTTTAACCTTGCTAATAACTTAAGATGTATTTAGTTAAATTGGCATTGTACACTGTTCAGTTACAGTGTACCTTTGATATGACTATGACAAAGCAATTATGGAAAAGTTTGCCCACTTTTTATCATTTTTAAAAGAATACAAGACATGCCCCTCATCAGAGCATTTTAACAGAATGAAAAAGTTACGAGTTTTCAGAAAAAAGTTGTTCATTTCACCTTAATAGATAGTGCATGGGAGTGACCCCCTACCCCTAGTGTACCTTTTGTGCACTTGTCAAAATGATAATAAAACAGGATGCCTTATTTTCCCTCAATGTAACTGATTTTCAGTAATCGCCTTCTATGATTCACACCATCTTATCTTTATCTTTGTCATCAGGGAGCAGAAAGTCTGCTTTAGATGATGTGAAATTTGACACCTCCCCATCTGCTGGAGCCAAAAGAGAACAAATGGAGTCCACCCCTCCACCTTCGCATCTCGTTGCTAAACTTTTCCCTCAGTTGAAACCAAAGGAGAAAGTAGCTCCAGACAAGGTAATTAAAAAAGCAAACAAACATTTTGTGTAGTTTTAGCAAAACTGGATAGTAATTGGGCATAGATGAGATGTATTTTTTAAATTTAATTATTTACCCAGACCTTTCTTAGTTTGTGTATGGATGTTTGGACAACTGGGTCAAGAAAGTGCTTTAGAACTGAAAAGCTCAGCTTGCAGAATGTTTCACAATCCTCCGTGCAATGGCACCAAATTAGTTTTCCATGGACAAATGAATTATTGATATCATGGTGATGCAGTACTGTGTGTATGAATCTAGCTCTGTTGGTTCCTGAGGTATATCAGTGTGTGTATTCCATGGTATTTGTTTGCCCCCAATGACATCTAGAGTATTACAGAATTTGACCTTCTGACCTGAGCTGCAAGCTCCCATTGTGCCTGTACATATACTCCAGCCCCCTTTATAGTTTGTGTATAAATTTGTGGCCCATCCACAACTTAAGTTGGCCCCCTATGGATAAGAAGATTTATTGCATGGCTCCTTGCCAGTTGGACTCTGGCAACTAGCAACCGTGACAACCATCTCTCAGGCAACTCACCCCTCTAGAAAAATTGGAATTGTGGAGGGTGAGAACTACCCAGGGGGAAACTAAGTGGATGGGAATTGTTTGAGGTGTGAATTATTCAGATTGAAATTGCCTGGTGCCGGGAAGGGGGTTAGTCATATAGCATAATGAACATTCAAATGAGCCTTGAATGTACCATTCTCAAATTTTTTTGTTTCTGTCTGTCAGCTGTTGGACGATCACTTGCACAGAGCAGCAAGCAGACCTGTCGGAGAGGGCCTACAGGCAAAAGTGTTCAAAGAAAAGCTAGCAGAACTAGAGGATGAGATTGAAAGATTCAGGAAGGAGAATGCTGCCTTGGCCAAGCTTCGAGAAGAAAGAGAAAAGGTAGCAGGTTTTGGGTGATAATAACTTGTTTTGCAAACTCTCTCCCACTGTGACCTACTTTTTAAAGGCTGCACCCCATGGGTGCTCAAAATTATGCTCACTCAGAGGGTCAGTTTTGGTATTTTATTCACAAAAGTAGAAGTTTCAATTTTATTGACAAAGGTCTGGTGACCCTAGAACATTTCCAGGTAGCAAATCTTTTTTTTTTTTTTTTTTTTTTTGATCTATTAGTTCAAAACAGAGATCTTGACATAAGTGATGCACCTTGGCAGATTGAGCGTTAAGTCGGCCTGTATATGGAAATGAAGTACAGTCAATTTAAGTCAGATTCTTGTTGTCTTAATTCTTTAAAATTGGGCCTGTTATAATCAACCTTTTAAATATGTAGGAAAATTCTTTTCTTTTCGTTGGCACTGAAAACATGATATGGCCTATGTCTGATGTAATACCTGACCTGCTATGATACCTCACATATGGGGACTGGGATTCCTTTAATTTAAGTGGAATATTCTCATCCATCCTAGTAATTAGCATGTTCGATTTGCTTCCCCTTGCTTACTGGAGCTTCCGGCCTGGGTCTTGATGGACATGCGCAGTTGGGTGAAATAAACGAACGTTTTACCATAAGTATCAGAGAAGTTGGTATACAATTAGCCAATTGCAGAGCCCATAGCAGAGCAAACTCCATATGTACTACCAACGTTCACCACTACGTGAATGTTCAAATGCTTCAAAACAATGCTCCTTTGGAAAATTCTCAAGGAATAATACCTACGTGACTTTACCCGTTTCTTCTTTAACAACATTCACGAGTTTCATGTTGTGCATCTGTCTTTGCATGCAGAAACTGTTCACCAAAGCGTGTTGTTTGTTTGGCTGCCATATTCTTACAAAGGATGATGGGATACTTCCCCAAGTAACCGAATCAAGGGGTCGCTCACTTGGGCCTGGCGCGAGTAAGCGCGAATTCTGACGTCACAGGCTAATCGAACGGCGTCGCGCCAGACACGAGTTGACTCGGGCGAGTAATCGAACACGCTAAATATATGCAGGGATGACTTATCCATTTTGTTTCCTGGATTTTAGGGTCTTGAATTATTCAAGAAAGAAGTTGCTGAGTTTGAAAAACAGAAAGAGGCTGAACTGAAACAGATTGAAGAATTTAGACATCGGGAGATGAAAAAATTAAGGTCAGTTGTAATGCCATTGTTGCTGCCTGAATTCTCAAGTTTTTGGTTGCCTTGGCAATGGAACTTTCAATTGTTTTGTTGCTGAGGCATGCCGATTGGATGTCGCCAAAGAGAATCAAAGATATGAATCTACAGAATATTGACATATTTTCTGTACTTATACTCAGAGAGAAATAATTGATGAAGATTTTAGCCTTTTGGGATTGTACTGTTGGACTTGCATACAGATTATGAAATGAAAGCGGTTACTTCTCTCCTCACTGTAATGTTCAGGCCAGCATCAATATGTATGTTTAATATCATTTTCTGATGGTTAAACATGGCTGGAGGTGAAATTTTTTAAAGCACAGTTAAAGGATATCTTTCCCACTTTTGGTGACATTTCAACTGCTGTACCTTATCTCCATTTTGCTTCAAAAGGAAAGAAAAGAAGATTTTTGAAAAGCATCAAAAGGCAGTTCGCTCTCTCCCAGATAAGAAAGACCGTGAAGAGATGGAAAAATTAAAGGAACAGGTAAGATATTCTGTCAGTTGTCATTGTTACTGGGCAAGGGATGTGTTAGTTACAGGAACATGTAACATACTCTAATGTTACTGGGCGAAGGATGTAGTAGTTACTAGAACATGTAAAATGCTATCATATTACTTGGCAAAGGATGTATAAGTTATAGGAACATGTAAAATACTGTCATGTTACTGGGCAAAGGATGTTTAAGTTACAGGAACATGTAACATACTCTAATGTTACTTACTGGACGAAGGATGAATTAGTTACAGGAACATGTAAAATACTATCATGTTACTGGGCAAAGGATGTATTAGTTACAAGAACATTTAAAAAACTATCATGCTACTGATCAAAGGATGAATTAGTTACAGGAACATGTAAAATACTATCATGTTACTGGGCAAAGGATGAATTAGTTACAGGAACATGTAAAATACTATCATGTTACTGATCAAAGGATGAATTAGTTACAGGAACATGTAAAATCTATCATGTTACTGGGCAAAGGTTGTATTAGTTACAGGAACATGTAAATACTATCATGCTACTGATCAAAGGATGAATTAGTTACAGGAACATGTAAAATACTCCCATGTTACTGGGCAAAGGGTTAGAAGTTTCAAGTCACAGGTTCTTATGTTGTTTGATTGATTGAAAAATTATACATTAACGAATGAAAATAAGCAGTTAAGAAAAGAAATTTTAAAATTTTGTTTCAAAAAGAGGTTATGGACATATTAATGGCAGTTTGCTGTATGTGTGCATCTTTGAACTATTTTGAGTGTAAGGAAGTATTTTTCAATAATTTTTATCACAGTTTGGTGAATTACAGGATGAATTGAGCAGAAGGGAATCCCGCTGGTCGGCCAATTCAAAAAGACTACGCGACAGAATAGAAGCCCTTGTAAACGAAAACGATTCCTTGAGGAGACAAATGGAAGAAATGAATAAGGAAAAACAAGAGGAACAAGCAAAAGAGGAGAAAGTAGGTTATGTTTTGATAAGTTCACTTATAGAACAGATGGGCATTTGTTGCCCTCAAGTAAATCTTGTTGGAAGCATGCCTTTAAAAACCCTATTAATGCAACCTGTGTAACTGTAGTGGGTAATATGAAAATCCTTTCTATGAGACACCTTAATTATAACCTTGGGCAATTGTAAATATGGCTCACTGGTATTCTGAGGGGTTGAAAAGTTAGGACCCAGGCCTATAGCCATCATGGGGATATTGCCCTAGAATTTCCCACTTTCTAACCTTGGTTTGGACTCCCCCCCACCCACACTCCATATTTTTATTTTCAGTCTTTAGTATGAGGAGAAGACCATTATGGTTGGCCTATTCAAATTCCCTTAAACAGAATCTTTACCCCTCCAAACAAACTGCCCCCTCAAAATTGACAGCCAGGTTACAGGTCCATTAGGGCCATACAAGACTGAGTGTATGTACTATTCTGCTTTGCAGCCTGGGAGTTGGCTGTAAAATTTCAGTGTGGTGTTTTTGGAAGTTGCTTGCTGTGCAGGTCAAAAGCCAAGGCGTTAACCGAAAATTTGAATGGAGTCTAGAAATTTTCATACAAAGTGCAGTAATGATGGCTATTTAAATAGTTAGCATAAGCACTTTTCAAGCCAGGGTGCATGCTTAAAGGCAGAAGGCAGTCACCCCAAAATTTGCTTTGAAAAATCAGCAAATTTTTGCAAATCTCCTCATATTGCATTACAAGCACCTCTGAAGACATTTTGAACATAACTATTACAAACAATAGGTAAAGCAAGGAGAAATTCTCCTTGAATTTCACAATTCACTAACAAAAACATTGTCACATGATCAAAATTGGCCATTCATGGACTAGAGTGACGGGGCATACTAACTCTGATTGGGGTGACTGCCTATTGCCTTTAATATTATGGAGGAAATTTTCATTTGTTGTTGCATTCTTTAATATGGAAAAGGTGTTTTTGCAGCCCCTTATTTTGCATGATTGTGAGTATTATAACATCATTGCAGTAGAAAGGCTTCTATGCTATTTGCATACTGGAGCACCATAAATTAATTATATTTAGGCCCTTTCATAGAATAGTAACATGATATCTTCTCAGTTTGAAAAATTTCAGAATGTGCATGTTTTACTGTTTGATCAAGGTTAAAAATAAGAATTCAGGAACCCAGGACCCACTTTTTGCAAAGTGTTCCCTGGTTTATAGATAATTGCATAAAGCAGGGGCCACTTGGAATATCCAGTTTCCCACTCAATTACTAAAATGAACGTTTTCTGTAAATTTTACATAGCCTGTGTAGCTTTTTGGCTTAAGTTGACTTCATGAGTAATTTAAAGTTCAGAAAATCCAGGGCGAAAATGCCTCCCCTGGTTTTCTAAAAATTTCAATGAAACCAAGGAGCTTTGCAGGCTGAGCAGGAGTTAAATGTCTCTGGGCCCCTGCTGGTCCCTGTTGGCCCTTGCTCATTTTCAGCCTTTGCCTTTGATCTTCTAGAGAAAAGCTGCTGCCAGAACGAAAGCTCTCAAGGAAGCTCGTAAACCAAAGTCATTAATACCAACAGTAAATCCAGGGAATTTTAAACCTGTACCATCTAACTTGCCATCACCACCTGACCAGGTGAAGCCATCTGCAACCACCAGTGTGAAGAAACCACAGCAAGAAAAGACAATAGGACTTAGTCTTGGATCAGATCATGAGATAAGGTTAGGAAAAAAATTAATTTTCATATCAGTTTGTTTCGTAAGTTTCCTTTTCGTGACTTTTGCATTGTATTACTTCCCTGATGATCCAAAAAAGGGAAAATTTTTTCAATTGTTTAATCAGGGCTGTAGCTCTTTAAATGAAAGGCATGGCATTACAAAGCATTAAGCCTTAGCAATTGCAGGATTTGATTGTCAAAGTGAGGAGGGTTTTGCATTCAGTTGTTACTGGAATATTCCTTTAAGGTATTAACATGTAGTCATATGATGAAGTTGCCAGCCACTTTAGGGCACCCATCTTCAGAGCTATCCCTTGCAGCCTCTATTACCCTCTAATTAAGTTTTGCATTTCATGTTTGTTTAAAATCAACAGTGACAGTGATATAGAGCCATCGGGGGATGACGGGAGACAAGGATCCTCTTCACCACCCACTAGAGATGAAAGTAGCCCACATCAGGCCCAACATGTGGGATTTAAGGGCCATAGATCTGAATCAAGCCCCCAGGAGATCCCTGAGAAAGAGACAGAGTCTGAATCTGAACAAATTCATCATCCTGATGGCAAGGTATGGACATCTTTAGAATTCGGCTTAATCTCGGTTGTGTTTCAAATAAAGGAATAATGTTTTGCCTGAAGTTTGATTTATCATGCATTAGGCTTACATAATCAAACTCAAAATTGAGTGTAACTGGTTATGAAACAGAGCCCTGGTAGTGTATCAGTGAAATGTCTTCCCCACTTTTCTTTCTAAGAAAAGAAACAAACCATTACCAAGTTTTCAGGCCTAAAAACCATGGTGGTGCTGGTGTCACATAATGAGTTTTTAAAACTGGATGAAATTAAAAGGTCTATGCTTACTTCAATTTTTTTTTCTCTAAGCTAGGCTACAGTTACAAAGGTGATTAGACCTACATTGTAGTGCATGTTACAGGTTTGCTCAAACGTGTCAAAATTATCTTATTTTCTTCATTCAAAACCCCACAGTCCAGGGGCTTCTGATGCACTGAGGTGCATAAGGGGCCTTACATCAGGCTTTGGGAGAGTATAACATTTCCCACTTTAAAAGATGGCATATTTTATGAACTTTATTGATGCCTGTAAGTGATAACTTAAACCAAGGGATGTTCCCCCTAAATCCTGGGCAGTGAGCTTAGCAGACTAACAGACCCCAGCAAAAAGCCTGTCCTCTTTATAAGACCTTGTGATGGCCCTGTCAGTGACAGAGTTTGTACACAGTCTTGAACATAAGTGTTTCATTGTCAAGACCTTGAAAGTGCTTGAATATTGTTATTTCATGTGTTGACTAAAGTATTGGTGCTTGAATTTTATCTCTAGAATACAAATCTTGACACCTTTGTCCTTTTCTTTTCATTATAAATGTCTGCGTCTTCTAAAACAGAGGTAATTACTTGTAATGTAACACCACAGTTTTCATATTTAAAATTATTAGATACGTAGAAAATTTAAGACGTTATATGCCTGTTAAACAGAGATATTTCCTATCATTTGACCAATTGGGTCTCCATTTTTCCACTCACGTAGGTGGAACACATACTTCAAGATGGCAGCAGAGTAATAACCTTCCAGAATGGAACACGAAAAGAGATTAGTCCTGATGGCCAAATGATAACAGTCACCTTTTTCAATGGAGATACAAGACAGATTTTTCCTGATCAGAGGGTGGTAAGTCTCTTTCTGTAGTCATATTGTTGCTTTCACCTCAGAAATTAGTTCCTTGTAACATTACATAGGAATCCAAATGCTACCATGTATAAGGGGTCATGAAAACTAGAGACTGGAGTTTATCATTTTGCAGAAAATAGACAAAATTCACAGAAATTAGATTACAAATTGAAAACAAGAAAAATGGAAAATCCACATGAAAAAAATTCAAAAACATTTTAACTTCAGCAATTTCTCATCATTTAAAATGAATGTCATGTCAGTTGTAATCCAAGACTCCATTAACCCACCAAAACAAAACAAGTGATGCAATCTTCACATCCCAGTAAATATTATAGTAACTAACAACACATATTATTGTCATTACTATATATACAGAATCATGACTTTTAAAGATGACTTTTGCAAAACACAAAATATGCAAACTTAGAAAACAGATTACAAAACATATGGCACTTAAAATACAATATGGTAAATTCCTATCTTTAATGAAGACATTTTCCTGTATTAGTTGAATCATTTTAGGAGCACCCTCGTTTCAAAGTTTTGTTCCTGGCTACTTATTTGAAATAACTCCTTTGTGCACTCAATTGTAAAATGTTTTCCCCCTGAAATAAAGCTATGACAATGTTGAATATCTTTTTGGGTTTTCTGTGGAGTGTTAGATCACCATCTTGACTGGGTATTAGTGTGGGGTGAGAAGTGTGTATGGTAGGGGGAGTGGGAGGAGAAGGAGGGTGGAAAGCTTTCCATTTGAAACAATTTTTCAAGAACACAGGAGAGCTCTTTGTTTTTTGTTATAAGGGTACTGAAAAATCACATTGGTTGGATGGAGAGGGTCAGCGTGGAGGAGACTGAGATAATTTCCTGCAAAAGTAGAGATACCATCCAGGATGGTAAAAGTTGGGAAGCAGGGAGGCTCCTTCCCAACAAATTTGGATATTTGTGGGGAAACTTTGGCAATGGGAGGAAATTTACCTCTTTTTAACATAAACCTATGGAAGAAATTTTGGAAAATTTTACTCCCTTCCCAGGAAATAAACATTTTTTTCAAGCCCTGCACACCATTGACATGTTCAAGTTTTGTGTGTAGTGATGATTGTGTGTCTTATATTTAAAACAACTAGTTTCTACCACTTTGTGTATTCAGTACCGTTACAAAAAGCACATGCTTCTTACATCTGAAAGGCTGGAAAGATATAAGTGTCCACCTGTTTGTAATTTTGTTGAGAAGAGGGGAATAAAGTTGAATACAAATTGAGATGTATTAATTTTTTCTTCTTTTGTAGGTGTATTACTATTCTGAGACCCAGATTACTCATACCACATACCAGGATGGCCTGGAGATTATTCAGTTTCCAAAGTAAGATATGGAGATTTTTAACAAATAATTGAGAAAAAAGACCATTTATGTTTGAAAGTGATCTGTGTAGTGAAATGTACAAAGATCATTTCTTAGCTATACTGTGGCCAGTACTAGCCTACTTATGAGTATACATACACTAGTAGACCCATATTACAGGCTTTTCAGTGGTTTATGTGCCAAGTTGCCACTGTCAGAGAATCCCAGTAGACCATTTTCCAAATATCAGTGACAAAGGATTGTGGGATAGAGTTTTGGTAAGCATCTTTTTTGTCAGTGTCATTTTACTGTGCCTAAAAATGACACACACCAAAAGTCTGTCCCACAATCTGTTGTAATTGGTATATGGAATGTGGAAAAAAGTCTTTATTTAAGGAGAAAACTCCTGACTGAATAAAGAAAATGACCAAAACAGGTGGTTTTGTCACAATATTACATTAAAACGTTCAAAAAACACAAAATATCAACCAACCAATGATGTTCATGGGTTTGACAGTACGGAAAATTCTGTGGGAGTTATTCTAAGGAAGTGGAGGGGTTACTCAGCTCCTGGACAGAAGTAGTGACTCTGAAGCAATTTCAGGTAGCCCACTCAAGCCTTGTAGCCACTCATGCCCCATCATGTGTTTCCACTTTAAAGCTTTTCATAAATTCTTGCCAGCTGCAGTAATTTAAAATGTATTTATTTGTATTATTCCTATAACCTTCAGTTATGAATATTCGTGACCCTCAGTTATGAATCTTCACTTACAGCAATCAAACAGAGAAGCACTACCCTGACGGTACCAAAGAGATTATCTTCCCTGACCAGACCATCAAGTACCTCTTCCAGAATGGAGGTGAGGAATGTGTCTTCCCTGATGGGACCGTACTAAGGGTGGACCCTAGTGGTGACAGAACGATGGAATTCCCCAATGGTCAGCGAGAAATACACACAGCTCAGTTCAAGGTAATTGATGTCAATTTCTTAAATACTTTTAGCAATACTTAGCAAAATACTTTTTTTTTGTTTTTGTTTTTTTTTTGTTGGTTTTCTAAATTTTCTCATGAAAGGATTCAGTCTTTGCCACATCTCCCTTCAGAAGATTATTTGAAATGGGTACCACTATTAAATGGTTAGAAAAATTTCTAGATATGGTCACAGTGGATTTTTGGAATGTGGTGGACTCTGGGAGGAGTTTTGATGAAAGAAATGTCCTATGGGTTTAAGTCTGGTCTTAATATGTTCAGGGACAGCCACCGTCACTTTTGAATGAAACAAAATAGTCATTCTTTGGTGTGTGGTGGAACTTGGAAGAAAAAACATTGACCTTAAACATATTAGTACCTGTTTTCACTTGAGTTAGAGTTAGATGAGGTTTTACGGCTCAGTTTCTAACCAATTGGATTAAGTTGGGCCATGCAGGATTTCGGTACTGGAGTTGGATTATCCAATAGAGAGACTATTTTTTTATAACAAGAATTTGCTGCACACTGTGAGCAACCTAAACCAGCCATTTGTACAGCAGAAACACCTAAAATATTATAAATCATACAAAATAATTTTGAAATTGAGAATCCCCCTTTGATCTCATTTTCTAATCTGATCACTGACTGGTATCACTTTCAGTTTATTGTGCTGAGAGTTTTTCTTTTCTGTTAGAATCCTATCTTTTAAGATAAGGGAACATGTTAAATTTGGACAAGTCATGTTTTCCATGTTAGTCAGTGTTCAAAAGATGATTAAGACAGATCCTGATTTTTTCATCCACAGAAACGTGAATACCCAGATGGTACAGTTAAAACAATCTACCCTGATGGTAGGCAGGAGACACGGTATGCACATGGTAGGATTAGGGTGAAGGACAAGGATGGTAGGATACTAGTAGACCAGCAGACTTGATAAAAGTTCATCAAATGTGGAAGCACTGGTGACGAAGAAGATATGGTGAACGGCCATCATCGTGGAGGAAACTGATGAAGGCCTGGAAGTAACATCTGCACCGTGAATGGTTAGAGGGAACTGGGACCTGTTGCAGGTGATGACGGACACCATGACTGGCACGAGAGGACGATTGATGGAATACAACAACCTTATCTGAGAGGAAAATCAAGCCATGCACCGTGGTTAGTTGAAATAAATTTCTGGTGATCATGGTGCCATAGAGACCTGCACTTGTCACAAGGGACTAGCTGCACCTGCATTACTCAGAATTTTGCTATAGTCACATAATGTTTGGTTGAGATGTCACTTTTGTACAAGCAGATTATTGAAAATAAGGCCCTCCCTCTTTCCTCTTGGCTGTGTGGTCAGTTGAAACCATGTGCCATTAGGGTTGATTAGTGGAGACCTACACCCAGCATAGGTGATTGGCCACATTTGTGGTACTCAGCACTTTGCTGCAGACTGTCACAGAGAATGGTTGGTTGAATGTGACACTTTTGTGTACGTACATCAGTGAAAATTGGATCCTTGCCCCCCCCCCCCTCCCCCTTCCCTTTGCAGTCAGTTGAAACTACTTACTGCTGGGATGATCAGTGGATAGCAGCACCTACTACAGGTGATGACCAGTGATATTATCTACATCACTAAGCACTTTGTTATCAAATGCTATATTTCAACAGATGGATCACTTGGACATACCACATGTGTAAGCTGATCAGTGGAAATCCAAACAATCCCCAACCCCCCTCCCTTTCCTGGGTAGTTAGATGAAGGTAATCTTTGATCAGGCTGGTCAGTGAAAAACTATGGACAACCAGGCCATCACAGTGGAAGCATTATAGTATATATGTCCATTGGTAATCATACCAAGGAGAGTATAGCAGACTTGGACGAGGTGTTTCAAGGATTGCTGGTTCAATTCTCCCTGGCTCATCATGTTGTGTCCTAGGGCAAGATGCTTATTGCAGTGATTCAATCATTTGTGCCTCATGGACTTGTGGTGTCATGCAGGATAAGCAAACCGAGCTCAGCACATACTATACTGCACTCCCCAATTTCCGTGCATCCCCTGTTTTTGTGCTATGCATACACTTATAAATAAGCCTTCATCTCTTTGTGTCTAAGCCTAACTGTGTGAAAATACAGGTCTCCATCCTACTTTGAGGCACATTATTTTACAAATTTTTATACCAAAAAGGCAGTTTATATGCAGTCCAGGACACCCCCCTTATATTTGCGATGAATTTAAAAAATGATGGTAAGGCAATATTTTTAAAGTAAACTCAAGTTTGGGAACACGTGTTGTAGGTACAGGTGTGTAATGTTTCCCCCAACGATTTTGAGGATGTGCGCATGTGTAGTCGAATTATCAAACTCCCTTATTGCCTCTCTTACCCAGGTGTCAAATTGGAACGGGTGGGGGGGGGGGGGTTTGTTTGAGGAACACTGTACTCTCAGTGAAGTCACTGGGATTTTCTATAGGACAGGTCATTGTTTAACCAGGTGTGATATGTAATGCTGTGCCTGGGATCAGGAGTATCTTGATGTTGGTTCCTTGTAAAATTCAAATCATATTTTCAGAACTGTGGTGGCAAATTTGTGTTTTAGAGTGCTCCTCTCATGCATTTAATTGCATTTGGATGCTATATTTTTAGTACCAATCATGGTGGTACTGAGGTAGACATAATCCCCTTCTCTGGGCCTCAGCTTAGGAGTAGCATCACCCCTCATCCCCTTCCCACTGCCCATGATGGGTCTGCAACTGAAGCTGACAGACAAGTCACTCAGAGAGGCTGTTTAGGCTGGTGTAAGTAAGGGAAGGTATCTTCAGTCACAAGTTATTGTCAATGAGGTATTACTGACAAAAGTAAGCAATAATTAAATTTATGTCAAGAAGCATAGCTTATTTCTACAGTTTGCTTCTTTTGATCAGCTAGAAGTAGGAGCATTATTCACAGAAGTACAGGGATGGTATAAAGACTGCTTGAAAGGCTCTCTGGAGTTAGTTTTTATTTCTCAAGTCCTTAAAAGTGCTGTAGTATATATAGACTGATGCAAAAAATGTACTTAAGTGTGCATTACTTGATGAAAATTTTGCCTTTGATGAGCAAGAGCAGTTTTATTAGAACATTCAAGATGGCATGAGCTCTGTGAGAAAAACCCTTGAAAATGGCATTATAACTTACTTATGTCACTTTGCAAAGCCCTTAGATGTGTGGTAATCAGAGCAATCTTTTTAAGTGTCCTTGCCTGCACAGATTTTTGTAATAATTGGGATAATCTTTTCATACTGTGTTGCACTGTTACTATCCTTAGTGACTTACAATGGCATAAAAAGACCTTTGTGTACGGTGCATGGGGGGGAGCGTGAAAAGAATCAATGACTAATGTACCTACTCATAAGCAGGTTGTAGGCAGGCAGAATGACTTTCATTGATGTTAAGATTAGACTGGTATCATTCTCACCAGTGAGTGCATTCACAAAAGTAGCATTTTTGCTTCCCTATGGAGTAAACTGTGCTCAGCCCCTCTTACAGGAATATGACGGACCAATGAATATACTGTACATCCTAAGAAGTCAACTGGATGTACCAAATATGATAAATTTTTTATCTATATCCCACCTATGTCATGGTTTGGATTAATGCATAATCGCCATTTAAGGGGGTGTGGTGGGGGTGAAGGTCGGGGCCTGTCCCTGTTTCACGTAATGGGCTCCATACCTTGCTAGTTACACAGCTGGTATTTAAACCAGTTAATGACATTTTAGGAAGCTTTTTTTTACCACAGATTTGATCACTAGAGATGTCTTTAGGAGACTTTTGAGGGCGCTGTTTAACAGTTTGATTACAAATAACCCCATCATGAAAGTAATGGCGTGTGACAATGTACTACCATGGTTTATGTTTTCAATCTGTTTTACCTGTGCTCATGGTGTTTTAACTTTCTATGCCTAAATTTAAGCTTACTAACTTCACAACGAAATTGTGTCGACTTGAACCACAATGCTATTCTTAAAGGCTAGAAGCAAAGAATCACTAAGTCTTTTGGCTGCCTGGTTTAGCTTTGCCTTTTGCGCTCGTTGTTAAACTGTGTGTGTTGATGAGACGCACTTTTTTGAAAGTATTTTCAACACACTGTCTTATTAAGTCCCTTTATTGCCCCTCCACAAAAATTATATTACAATTTTCATTCCATCCGGAATATACAAAGAACTGTTTGAAATTCTACAATTTCTTGGAATACTGTACTGCTATTAACCTCTGAAACATCCTTTCCACTTTCGTTGAAATCCCCCAGAGGGGACATTGATCTATCTCCCAGAGAAACATAATCCTCCTACTCTCGATGGAGTCAGCTTCATTGCAGCAATTAATTGAAATGTGAAAATTAAAATGATGCATCAATATCTCATCTTTATTCCTGTCGAGAATTGTTAATTTTCTGTCAGTCTCCCCCTCAGGAAAATTTAATATCGTTCTTCCTTGAAATGTCTTTATTTCATTCTATTTTCTAAGATGCAGGATTCTTGATTTAGTGTGAGCCATAGCAATATTAGCTAGTGCTAGGGGGATGTGTTTCCTGCCCAACATGAAATCCTGTAAATTATTCAGTCTAGGAAACTGCAGCGAGTTTAATAGGAAAATAGTAATGAATGGATTTACATGTTACAATACCAAGAACTGTTTATACATGATATCACCTGATTTCTCAAGTTCGGTTTTTCAGGTTTAATGAATATTTATACTTTCATATCAACATATCCTGTTTCGTTGAAACCTTCAGTGTTTGTGGTTTTTCCCTGAAACTCCACATATTCTCTGGTTTCATGTTTTTCCTCTTCTTCTAACACCTTGAGGTTTTGTCTGTTTTTGACTCTTCTGTGTAAACCGATTTCAGAGAAAAATGTGTATCAGGTGCCTTGCCAAGGGGTGAGGGGAGGGCTTAGGTCCCCCCCCCCTTCACAAGGCACATACA
Source organism: Holothuria leucospilota (assembly GCA_029531755.1). Lineage (NCBI taxonomy): Eukaryota > Metazoa > Echinodermata > Holothuroidea > Aspidochirotida > Holothuriidae > Holothuria > Holothuria leucospilota. The sequence goes on along the minus strand of CM055964.1, from coordinate 61,724,893 downwards.
AAAACAATAGTGCCCTAAATTACCTACTTGTTGGGAAAATGATCCATTGTGAATCACTTCTCTTCCCACCTGCCATCCTTACTACAAAGAAAAGCTATGAGGCAGGGCCCACGTTCAAAGGGGGGACTTTGCGATCTGGCGGTCCTCTGACGTCATTGGGCTAGTGTGGTGTGACACAACACCAAATCATCCTGGCTATGCTGCTGACTGATATATAGGCTGTTACCTTGGGAAAATAATCTTTTAATATGACATTTAAGGACAGTTACTTGCATTTTTAACAGTATTATGTATTGTGTATTTTAACAGTGACTTAGACACAATTGTAAAATAATGTCGACATTTTAAATTATTTATTAAATAGAGCAATATTTTAAGAAAGAATATTTTTATCGAGCCGATCTCTTTGGATTTTACATTTCTAGCTTTTAAAGAGGTAAACACATTCACCTCGAAGTGACTTAGTAATTACCGTTCCTGTTAATAGTTGTAATTTTCTCCCACCACCACCACCAGCCCAAACAAAAAAAGAGAAAAGATAAAATATATACGTTTGGAAACGGACATTTCACACGTTTGTCTTTACTATATGATGTGAATCCAAGCCCGAAGCCAGACAAGGTACAGAAGGGGCGAAAAATATTTCAGGGGCGAGATATACTAAATGCATTAAGGCAATGGTAAGTTTTGATCTCCTAGGAGGCGAAAACTTTTCCACAGGTGCTTTGCACCCCTTGGCTACGGGCTCGTGGGAATCATCCTGGCAACCAAAGAGAGGTTCTTTTAGATAATACTAAATCCTATTACCTCGAACAATACATTACATCAAATCTATTAATTTTGTCATACAAGCATGGGTGTCCGCAGAAAATAATTCGGGGGGGGGGGACTTTTTAGGGGAGCCCAACTTTTTTCATAGGAAATATTTTACTATTTTACTCCCAGAGAAGAGTTTAGATGCTACTTCACACAGTGTTGACAGGGGCGTAGTCAGAAATTTGTCAAGGGGGGTTGATTTTCCGGGGGCAAGTGCCCCCCCCCCCCCACGTCCGGACGCCCATGCATACAAGATAATTTGGTCTTTGCACTTCAAGTTTAGAACTTTTACCTGGCGTGGCTGACAATAGCTCAGTAGGTCCTACCTTACTTTGAGGCATCGACTAATATTACAAATGTTTTATTTCACTATCAATACTGCATAAAACGGTCAAGTATACTGAGTTCTTCAGGACGAATTTATCTCAACAGTTCAGAAAAATATTGCCAGGTGATTAAAAGAGCCATTCATGAGTAACTTAGATTCGGAGGTACAGTGGCGTGTCTAAGGGGGGAGGGGCTTAGGCTGGCTGCCCCCAAGTCTCCCGCCCAGTAGTCCTCACTTGAAAACTGAAGAAGAAAGAACCGCTTTTGCGTTTGAACCTCCATCTTGGAATTGCTGAGCCTCATTTGCCTCCCGCTTTTCTGATGAAAAATTTTCTTGTTCCGCTGAGGTGGGCGCAAACTTCAAATTGAGGAGACTGTTTTTAACCCTACAAGTCCGAATCATTAAGTTTTTTGCGTGTTAATACAGCAAAACCTCTTAAAAAGCAAATGCAGTCATACGCAGGTCTGAATTAGCGCCCGCAGTCCTGATTCACGTTTGGCTTAATATTTTCACTACATAATTGTTTAATTCATGCAATAAACACTCCTTGGTTTATCATCTATAGACAACATGAAACATGTTTTTCAGTAAAATAATGGGAGATTGGAAAAACTCGCAAGCCCATAGCCAAGGAGGGGGGCACGGAGGAAATTTTCGACCCCTCAAAAATTGTATGTTACTATTAGGTGAATACATTTTACCATTTGAGTTTGAGTTTATTTCCACATATGCAATCCAGTGGTGTAGCTAGATATTTTTTGTGGGGGACAAAAGCAAAAGAATTCCGACAGATTATTATCTTGATAGTTGTACGATTCGAAATTCTGGGGATCTTTTTTTCTTTCTTCTTGCTTTCCGGGCAATTTTTGAGACCGACTTTTGATTTTCACGTTGACATATCGATGTGTAATTCTGCTTAAAACATAAGAAGTGTTGTCAGTGTTTCAAATGAATTGTTCTTATTTATTTTCGACAGGCTAGAAATTTCCGACAGAGGCCTTCGGAGGCTTTGTGGGAGGCGACCGCCCCCTGCCCCCCTCTAGCTACGCCACTGATGCAATCTGTACAAAACGAAACAATAACTTGAACATGGAGGTGGGGGGAGGACTCAAAAAGCAAAAGCTTGTAAAAACAGTTCCCCCTTAGACAAAATAAAGTGAAAACAAAAGCAAGAAACAACTTTTTAGCCCAGGCGCGCCCCTCCCCCTGAAAAAAATATTTGGCCCCAAAGCTATTTCGCCCCTTAAGTACTTTGTATGGCTACGGGCCTGAAGATTCAGCTGATTTTTCAAAATAAGGCCGGGGCACTGCTAGGGCCCAGCAGGGAATAACAACTCGGTGGGCCCTTTCAAGGTACTGCATTCCCAGAAGTAACTTTCTTGCGTTCTCTTGAAGATTTGCCGGTCAAGTTTATATGCTTTAATCGATGCAATTTTAGTTTTCGTTCAAGGCCTCTCTCTATCTCACACCCAGCACACGTGTTCGGTCGATTCACCAATTTATTTTCAAGTTCGAGACGTTTTTTCCTCAGTTGTCTCTCATCTTCTAAAAAGTCAAATCTTCCGTCAAAACGAAAAGAACTGTTTTGCCTGATACCGGTTTTCTTCAATGATTGAGATCTGGTCTGCTCCGAGGAAAGCCCTCCAGGAGCCGATTTCGCCGTCAACAATCTCCCCTTCCCCTCTCTTGACCAATCCGATTTGCTCTTTGCAAAATGTTCTAGTGATCTCGAAGTAAGGTCCGGCAATAGATCGGTCTTTGGGATCCTTCTGGTGAATTCATGTTTGAGGTCCGTTTGGGCCAAACCTTTCGCCAGGCGTTCCATGTTGGCTCGAAGTTCTTCCACGGCATGAATCTGGGCCGAAGCTACTCTGTTTTTCGAACCGTGTTCTCCAGTTGGCTGGAACGTGGAAAGCCCGGTGTTGTTGCCTTCTCTAATCGGCGATGGCAAGTCAATTCTCCTACAAGCAAAACAAGAGTTGCGTTAGCTTTAGAAATATGTTGTGAAAGGCAGAAGATTTCGTACCCTAGCTCTTTAACAAAAAAATGTTCCTTTCACTCTAACCCCCTTTTCTTCAAACTATTTCATACAAAACGCCTCAAATTAGTACCAGTGTCCCTGTACCCTACCCACACTATCCTTTGGGGCCGCATTAATGTATAGCTTAAGAGCCCAAGACACTTCAGGTTTGATGTACCCCTCATCAAGTGTGGTTATAATGGAACATCGAATTGGGGCGGATGTAGGGCGAATTTATATGTGACAGTGACACCATATCTACTTCTAAGCAGAGTGTCGCCATAAGTTGGTGCATTGCGTACTCCAAAAACTTTGCCAAAAATTCCTCCAAGATTGCCGGATATGGCACCCTCGGAGCACATATAACATGTAGATCGCATCCGAATAACCTATATTATTAGTAAATTTAAAAGAGTAGGCCAGCTATTAATATTTTTGAGTCTTTATTTTAATGAGGTGAACTATTTTGTAAACTATTGTATGTTTACAGGGCGAAGACAGAGTGGGACAGGGAGCTTGAGAAATTTCCCCTGCAAAGCCTTCCCCCCCCCACCACCACCATCACCATCACCACCACCACCACCATTTGGTCACAGCACATGCAGGGCCTATAATTGTTCAAAATGACAGTTTCTACTGTTAATGTCGTCCCCTAAAATGTACTCCTGTCCCACTCTTTCTCCCTGAGAGTGCCCCCTACACTACTTCATATAGGCTGGGGAATCCCACCGGCAGGGGCTTCGAGTTATTACCTCTATGCCCCCTTTTAATCCAGTCCCGCATGCGAGCTTTTTTTCCTAGGATGGCAATGGAAGATCCATGCCAATGGACCAATCAGCTTCTTGGAAATAGATCAAAATAGGCCACAACTCCAAATTCCAAAATAGCCTTACCGCTTTTCGACCCCTTTTTGTAATTATGGCACCGGATTATGAAAGAACACGTCAAAATATTCCTAATCCACGTAACTCTAACCCTAATTCTAACCCTAACCATGATTTTAAAACAAATTTAAAAATTTTTGAAAACATGAATTTTCCGTAGGCATCCTACGAAAAATAAACTAGCGTCCTTCATATCCTTGTTTCAGACTCAGCATGAACGAAATCAATAGAAAATCTGGGGGTGTCCTCACTCTTATACCGACTGTTTATTATTCTATTGTTTACTACCAGAAGTAATACAACTATTGTAAGCTGTTAGCCCGCACCCAACACCCAACACAACAATTCAGACTTGATGCTGAATCTCATGCCAACAGTTTGTAATTAAATACCGACTTCAGATAGTCTAAGGGAGTCATACTAATGACAAAAGACTTTTCCCCGGACCCACCATACTGGAAATAAACGCCTTTAGGTCATGCCTTGATACCCAAGACTTGCTTCAACAAGTGACAAAATAAAATGACCAATCAAAGGCCCTACAATCTGGCCCTAGAGAGTAAAAAATTCCTCACTAAGTTTACTTCTAGCCCCTCCTCCAATTTAAGCAAAAAAAAAAAAACACCTGATGTGTCGCCCGGACAACGCTACCGTATAGCTTGCACTGACTTTAAATCGCTCTACACCATACTCCCACAATTCTGTGAGCGAGCAATTGGGAACACAACTGCACAAGTCATCACTTACCAACCAGATTAAAGCTTTTCTTTGAATAACTGGCAATCAAAGTGCAGTCACCAAGTGTATATAAAGATATCATCATATTCACTGATATGTTTAGAACGAGATTGTAGGGCCTTTAAGTACCACTCTTGTCGTGTTGTAAACTCGCATGGAGTTGAATATGGGTTAGCCCCGCCCTCCATACAATAATTGAGTACATGTTACTAATCCAGCAACAGTTGGTTAACTTTATATGTAGTGTCATGGTGGCGGCCCGATGAATTATTTTGCCCCGGACGTATGGGACGATTTTTGAAAATTTCTATAGAAATCATGATAAACGAAAAATAAAGCTCAGGTTAGGGTCAAGGTTAGGGTTAAGGTAAAAAATTGTAGTTGGACACATTCGTCTTGGGGAAAAAACTCACACCAAAGGCCCACAAAAGGGGTAATGGGGGCAAGTTCCCACAAAAGCAGGGGTGGCGCCAGGATTTGCCCGACAGGGGGCTGAACTCCCCGACGGGGGGCCAGCAACACGAAGCCACGACGAGGGCGATAAAGTACCGACACGATATTTGAAGCAAAATTTTGGCGCGAAGCGCGCCGAAAATTTCGGGCTCTTATTGGGGAAATTTGAAAAAAGTTGGACTTTTACCATGGAAAATTTGAAAAAAATATGGGGTTTTAACGAAGAAAATTGGAAAATTTTGGGTTTTATTGAAGAATTTGCCCTAATTTAGACCAAAATTAAGTAAAACGTCGGGTCGACTGGCCGTTGTCGGGGAATACATATTTAATCGTTTACATAACAGCTCCCCGACGAAACCGGAAAATTTCCCGACGGGGGGGGGGGGGTCTTCTAACTTTTAGAAACCTAACCGAGCAGTACTTCAAAGTATCTGCCGTTTTTAATCCCACCCAACAGCACAAAGATGCTATTTGTCTAACTATTAAGACACAATGTCCGTTAAGAACGCATAAAATTAAAAACTTTTCAAACAAGGGACTGCCTACGTACTATCAGATAATGCTACCGCCTACTTATTTTAATTGCGCCATGGCCCCCTGCCCCCACCTGGCGCCACTACTGCACAGAAGTTTTCAAGTCGAGATCAAAACCAGTATCGCGGTCAGAGATGGCCCGGGAGCGAGGCTGACCACTAAAGCTCAAAATTATGCAAAAATGTCTCTTATTCCCCCTCCCCTTCCCCCCCCCCCAAAAAAAATAGCATAGACCTACATTTTGCATGTAAATAACAAATATCCTGTCCAAATGGGGTGGTATGGCTGCATCCCCTCCCGGCCTCGCATTCTCATGACTACAGGCCAATCGATCTGGCATCCTTTGCATGTGCGTTTATGGATGGACGCTACTACCCGAGGTAGTACTTCAATGGTTTATGTCAGCTGTATTGACTCAGACGCATCATCACGCTTACTCCCACCGGGTCCCACTGGGACCATTAAGCATCTAAGCCACCTTACATAAACAAATATTTCTCAAGGGGAGGAGTTTCACTCCCTCCACTTAGACACCATACCCTTCCCTAACACACACACACACGCACACACCCACACACAAAACACACATTTCACTAAAGTATGAAATTTTTCAACAAACATTCACTTTGAATCTTTTTCAAACATAGCACCATTTTGCATCTAGGCTACCTTTGACGAACAAAATTTTTTTCAAAGGGTTCCCCACTTGTTAGACCCCTCCCCAGGGACGGCACCTCCGCTGTAGGTGACTACTAGCGAAGGGTCCACCCCGGGTACAAACTATAGTAAATACGCATTTGCGCACTTACACCGAGGCTTTCTGGGTCAAGTTTATTTAGGGTGGCATTTCGACATCATCATCTGCCAGTGGTGGTCCTCCCCCCCCCCCCCGCATCAAATTTTGGCGGCGCCACTGAGGCTATGACTGAAGAGCTGCAAATTCTGTTCCAGATAGGACATAGGCTAATCAAATTACAGCCATTTTTATGTCTGTGTTACGTTGTAAGAATCACCAAATTGCGCAATTTCATATTTCATGTGAAATTTTTAAAAAGTCCCCACGCCTTCGGTACTCGGTGGACCCCCTCCCTCCCTCCCCCTCCCTCCCTTTTCTAAAATCCTGCATCCATCACTGTGAATGATCAACGTATACTGTAACATTACTAAGCTAGAGGCGTAGACTAATCACAATAGGCTATAGGATGCTCTGTTCAAGCATACCCGCAATACGGAGAATATTTCATTGCTAACCGTGAATTCTAGCCAAAAATATAGAAACAAAACACGTTATTGAAAAAAACACATCACACAACAACTTATTTTGTGTTTGTGTTACTCTGATTAGGTCAAAAGACACTCAAAAAGCAAAAAGAAAAGATTATGTCAGGAGTGGGATTCGAACCCACGCCTACAGAGTAGACTGCGACCTGAACGCAGCGCCTTAGACCGCTCGGCCATCCTGACATTGTTGTCTTCACGGTGACCAAAATAATATTTAAATAACATACCACTTTAACGAGTTTTGTTGTTGTAATTTCCTTCCGTTTCTTACATTTAGCAGTAATCTTCAGGTAAAGATACATTTCTTATCACTATTTCATCACATTGGTTTATTTTTAAGTGGCGTTAAACCACCTTTCGTGCTTCTTTGAGAATTAGACATCGTCACTAGCTGATATAATACACTGCTCTTGTGTAAACCCAGCATGCGCGGTGGTTAGGGGGTTCCCCGTGTTAAAGCGAATACCTGGTACGTAAGCTAGCACCATACATCAGTACATTGAATACATGAATATAACAATGAATGTAATGTCAGTTTGAAATGTGATCATGCAAATGTTATATTTGTGCGGCTTCAGATCTGAGTAGTGTTATGACTGTTATTATAGGGTTATCATATTATGTGATTGCGATCGATCTTTTCTTACGTACCACAGGACGAACCCGCGAGGCTGCGAGAATCTGCTTTTCATTCTGATGGAACTGGTTATAGTCACACAGTCGCCCAGTATGGGAAATAAATTAGTATAGTTTACTTATACGTAACTATACTGATGTTAGTAACAAAACATTACGTACAACGTATAACGATCATTGGGCTATGCTACACTACAGAGCCGTATGATAGCTTGCAGTAGGTCATATTTTATTAACGAAGAGACCATTTGGATTTTGGGGAACAACTTCCCTGATGGCCGAATGGATCCTCCTCCCCTCCCTCCCCGAGAGATGCCGTTCAGATAGGGGAAAGGTGTAAACTAGGGAGGGGTGCATTTATGTTAGATGGCTCAGGAGCAATTGAGATCGTGCTATCCTTCGGAACAATTGAAGTGATTTAAGTTCCCATGCTGCAGAACCGGTAGTGAACTTAGTCCGGGTCCCGACAAGGGGAAAGGGTCCTGCCGTGTAAGGCATGGGACAACACCCCTCCTTTTTGAGCTTTTTTTTTTTTTGCGTAAGTACGATGGCATAGATGTAAAATAGGCCATCTGTGGTAAAACTTTCAACAGATTAATATATTGAGAAATATTCTAATTACCTAGTACAAATCTTCCTATCTTTGGCTGGGTGCAAGGGAAGAGGGGTAATCTAAAGGATGTGGGTGAAAAATTTATTTACGTATGGTAACTTAAATGCAAAGGCATGTAGCCAATTAAGGGAACCGGGGCAAAGTCCGTCCCCGAAAAATTTCGCCGTCTAGAAGATTAGAAATTAACATTAGGCCTATTTTAATGCATTTTAATACATCTCACCGCCCGCCTTAAAAAAATTCCCCCTCCTGGAAGCTATCTCTCCCCGATCACTACCTTGTCTGGCAAAGTAGTGTTCCAGTATCTTAGTTTGCGCAGCTTTAAATTAAAGGTATATGCCTGGAAATTCTCATTACTTAGTGATTCTCTTCGGTTGCATGGCACCGATTCTAGTGCTATTGACTTCCTATTCTTAGAGCGCTCTTGGAAGCGCGGCACGTAAGCTACCATCAGTTGCTGCGTATCGTAGGCCTCCAAGAAAAACTAGAAATTTGAATTTGCATGGCAAATCCGACGTAGCCTCTCCGAGAAAGAGGTGTGGGAGTTGTTTTTCAATCGGGAGAAAGGAGATGGAACATAAGGCATATTAATTAACCGCGCGCCAGAGGCATTTTAATTTTTATAAGCAAGCTCATGACAGTAGAGTTCATGAACTTATGGAGTTATTTTACGTAAAATGTCCTGAAAGTGCAGGTAGCTAAGCATGTGGGTACCGAGGACTTAAAGATTATTATTAAAGATATTATTATTCAAGTGAATTGAATTTACTTTTATCAGTAGCTTCGCGGGCCAGATGAATTAGTGGTCTCGCGGGCCGGAGGCTAAACGAACCCACATGCCTGAGGTTCCTCACCCTTGCTGTACTGAGCCACCGTACATACCCTATTGATCTAAGTGCTAGTGCCCCAGTAGGCTACTTACACATACCGCTGTGTTGTTTTAACGATGGACGTGAATTCATTCATTTTACATTGACGGCGGCAGGAAGGTCCCCAATTTTCCCTCCAAATCTCAAAGTCGTAACTTCTGGCAATTTAATAAACGTCGGCATGCCGATTTATTATCTCAAAATTAAGCATATAGCCTAGTAAGCTTCAAGTTTCCCGACGAAAATCGCCCGCGTCTAAATACCTCGTTGCTAAATCAAACAGGCTTTCCGCTGCCAACTTCCCGGCCGGATCCCCGGCCTGCTCCCGTGCTGGAATTAGCGCTACTCGACTCGCATTCTGCAACTCCAGCTGTCCAGTGACACTAATAGCTGGTAATACCTTTCTCAAAGTGCTGAAAAAAATTTCGTCTGTATTCGGACGTGACAGAGAATCACTTCTTAACGATTGGTCATCATTTAAAATTCCCACTTGAGACTGGGTCAATTTAAAAATATTCAGACTATCCCGTATGCGCGGAGCTGCAAATCGAATATTTTTTGTCAATATATCAGACAGTCTCTTCTATGCATTATTTTGGTATCGTAATTTGTTTTTATAGATTCCCACCGTTCGTACGTTTCAAGAAGTCATTTGAGCATTTAAAATCCTTCAGTTTAAGTCGAGGGGCGACAATGAGAATACGAAAAACTTTGAGATTTGAAAATGAAGGATTATGGTCAACCAAAATTCAAAACGAACAACTCGTCTCGAAAGTAGATCCGTACATACTTTGGTCTATGCAGGTCATGAACAAGCGTGCGTTTGTCTGATGTGTCTAGTTAATTATATATGTCAATGGTGCGTTACACAGTACGTGCTATAAAGGTAGACCTATAAAAATACAAGTAAGCCACTACATCTTACGACGACATTTTCAGAACTCAGTTGGCCAGTGCATGCGGGCCAAAATCACGAGTCTCTTCTCCCAACAAGCCATGTTCAACATCTAATTGTGATAATTTTTGTGAAATATATGATCAGTGGAAAAACGTTGCAGAAATTTTCAGATTTATTTGCCCTATTGCTGTAAATTTCCAAAATGTTTGCGAGTTTTATTCTGTTTGCACCTGAACATTTAGAAGCTGCGTGATCTTGGTGAAAATACATCAATGGCGACGAGACAAAATACAATGTTCTTCCGCTCTGAATTCATCCGCTTCATAGAGTTTGCGTATTATAAGGTTTACTTTTTTGCGCAATGTAAAAAAATGTCTACTTGGGTTGTAGTTCGCCTTCCCAAATGATGGAAATACGATTCCGTACACGTAGCCTTACAGGCTACGTAATGAAAATTTCAGAAAGTAGACCTCATTACTTTTGCGAATAAATCTGCAGTAGCAATGATCAACCATATCCAAAATACGGACACTGCTCTGGCCACAGCCACCACAGATGGTTTATGGGCTACGCAAGCCATTAACAAACGTGCATTTGTTCGGTAGGTCTAATCATTAATACATCTCAATGGTATGGTATGCAGAGTGTGCTATTAAGGTAGATCTATGAAAGTACAATCTTGATAGTAAATGAACCCTACATCCTATGAGGCCATTTTCTAAGTCTCGTTGTCCGGCCCATAAGGGAGCCCAATCATGAATCTTTCGTCCAAACAAGCCACGTTCGACGTCTAATTGTGATTACTTTTGTAAAATGTATGAGCAGTGCGAAAGTTTGCAAAGATTCTCATATTTCTTTGCTCTACTGCTGTAAATTCCTTAAATTTCTTGGAGTTACATTCTGTTCGCACCTGAACATTTGGAAGCTGAGTGATCCTGGTAAAACATCGTCAATGGCGACTTAACGGAATACAGGATTCTTCCGCCTTTAATTCATACGCTCAATGGAGTTCGCGTAGTGAAATGGATTACTAAATGATTAAGATGTGCGGATCTGAAATACGATTCGGTACACGTAGCCACAGAGGCTACGTAAATATCTTCCCCACATGTGCATCTTATCAAGTTATGTTGAGGTTTGATACTTGAAGAAATTTATTTCAAGGAAAAAAGATTCTTGAAACAGTCTTCAGTAAAATCACTTAGGTGAAACACACACTCTGCAAAAATTGACTTCAGAATTTAATGAAAGGTAATCATAATTTTACTTAAGCATGCTATGGCACGGTGTGAGAAGCAATATCAACCAACTTTAAATTAACCTATAGCTGGCTACCTGCGTCAGGTAAATATAACGCTGTGTATCATGTATATAGTAATGACAATTATTCGATGGGCTAATCCAATATATGGCGGAAAGGGGTTTCATTCGTCACGGCGCGCAACCCGCATAAAAGTGCTTCTGTGGAGGGGGTCCATGGACCTCTCCGGGAAAATTTAGGAAAGAGGAACCCTTAATATGCCATTTCCAACAATCAAACTTAGAACAATGAAATTTTCATCAATTTCTCTTGCACGGCAAGTAGTCCAACTTTCTTTCAGTGTTTGGAAATCTTAGGGGAAACTTCCCCCTCCCACGAAGACTACGGCTCTGTTCTACAACAGGTAAGTTATTAATGGAGTCAAAGTGAAAGGAAACAAACTTCAGGCACAAACAAACCAACAGTACATCGATCCAGTGGCGTACACAGGGGGAGGCCATTGGGCCATGGCCATGCCCCCTCACTGATGCCGATTTTTTTTTTAGTTCCTAAAAATACGTAAATTTCTTAACACAAATTTTACTTCAAAAGGTAGCATATGTGGCACCAGATTGCATGTAAGGACACCCAATTTTTCAAACATTTTCAAAGACCCTCCCCCAGGCCAGCCATCACACAACATACTGCATGCCCCCCCCCCCCCCCGTGAGGGAAATCCTGGGTACGCCACTGCATCGATCGTTTGTTTCAGTGAAACGAACTTCTGAGTGCATACGTAATGTAGCCAGGGGGTTAGGGTGCGCGGGGCTCTGAAGACTTCACATTTACTTCACAATTGAAATGTTCCGCACTTTTAACTCGCATAGAAAATACTGTTGCTATTTCACAGAATACATTACTTGTAATATAGGGGCCTAAGTATTCGCACATGGAACAAAGCCTGCCTTCAGATTACGAGTTTGTCTGACAATATGATCGGTTAGTTAAGGAGTACTGATTATCGTGGTAAAGAATGTTGTGTTTATTGTATACTTTTTACGGAGCGGGTCCTTGTCATTGAGGGGTCCTAGAGAGCCTGGAGCCCTAGGCCATGACCGATAGTCGGTCCCTTCTAATTCCGCCAATGAGTGTAGCGTTAGGATTTGAATTGCGTCGGTACGACTGACCCCTGCTTACACACTTCTTCATCCACGGGTTCCCGACAGACAAAATCAAAAAAGAAAGTCTCCGCAGGAAGCCATGGTCCCTTTCCTCCCTTCCCTGGCTCCAATCTGGTGATTTACGAGGCAAGGGGATTTGCTGAAATTATGGGAAACGTAAACTTTCAACTAGACACGTGCTGAGCAACACGAAATGTTTACATTTAACAATAATGGACAATTAATGAAGTAATTAGCAATTTAACTAATGGACAACTGAACTAATTAATTTAACTAAACTAATGGACAATTAAACTAATTAATTTGATTATTTTAGCATCACTTGTGAAATATCACATTGTTCAAAAGTTCTGAGAAGTAAAGAAATTCGGACGTACCTCAAATGCCGAGGGTTTTGTCCCGAGTTGTAGAAGTCCTCCAACGCACGATTGCACAAGTCCCTGGATTTAAAACAAAATAGAGGAAAACCTGAACCGTTTCATGTAGCATCAGGCACGTAACCAGGATTTGGTTTGATGGGGAAGGGAGACTCGGGGGGTCAGAATACCATACTAACTCAAATCATATCAGAGGAATAATTTTCCAAGAGAAAGGTGATTTGAAGGCATTATTTTTTCGCACTTGTGCCTTAGGGGATTAACCCCTGTCCCTCTTGGCAAAGCGCATGTAAAGCATCGCAATTTCAACAATTTAACAAGAAGAACATTAGTTCGAAAAGGTTAGCCTGTAGTACGTTTGCGTTGTCTTGCCATTCTTTCGTATATACGAGGCGGTCTTTAACTTTGTATACTTGACTAAGTCGTTTGCATCTATCCTAGACTCAATAATTCTACAAATTTTACTGGTATTTCATATACCGTCTTCGAAAGTTATCAAAATATGTGCTACCAGCTTATATCCACCATTTTTGTAGTGTAATATAATCGGTTAGACTACTGTAAGTTTGCGTATTTATTTCTTTTGGTAGGAAAATCGTGGTAAACAAAGATATTCAGTCTTAAGGGCTTACCTGAAATATTCTGTTTTGAAGATATAAGGATCCGGAATGTTGACCCCTAGAACTACGTCACTTCCTGTTTCTCCAGCTTCCCCGACGACGACTTTCGTATTACAAGCGCGGTATTCTTCCATAAACTTCTCATGGTCGTAAAGATGTTTAAAGCAATCCTGACCAGTGATATATTTGTATTCATATTTAGAGCGCCCTCTACTTTGTAACCTTGATTGCAGGTTCCTTCGCTTCGTCACGTGATTACACTTACTCCATTTCGAAAGTACAAATGACGGCACAGTACTGATGACGTCGTCTTTATAATGAAATCTCTCCAACAGCAGTCTCCGCGGACACTCGGCAATTTCCTCACAGATGCAGCTGCTGGCGTTTTCGCTTTGCGTTTGAAGGATCTTTTTGTCATACACTGTTGAAAAGTTACACTCATGCATATTTATATCGGCAAGTAAATCGGGTGATCTGATGGCTGTTCTGCGTTATTTCCTCACCACGTTAACGTTAACTAATTGCTCTAGTCTATTTTGTGAAAAATTTACGGTCTTGTTTTCGACAGGTTTTCAACCATAAATTAACAAGGCGTACAAATTACACAGTGTGACCCTTTTCTTCCACTTTGTATATGCATTAGTAATGATACTACTCTAGTTCCAAAAAGTCACGTACACCAACACCAAAACAAGAATCTTGACGTCATCTGACAACTATGACGTAATACACGTGTACCAAGGATGTTGCCAGTCATCATTCATCACTCCTTACTAAGTCATACATTCCAGTCAAATTCACAACTGCCGCCACTCAGTATCTCTGTTCAGCCACACTGAAACCGAAAAATGGAAAACAACTTTTATATAAGTGAAATTTGTGTTGTTTCTGCAGTACTATCCGATGAATGATCGATGAGATAGCACGAAGCCTTCGAGCTCATTTATTTTACCAAAGCGAAGAATATTTCCGCTTGGGAAGAAAATTTCATCCATTTCTCAAACATATAATCGTTTAAATCGAAAACAAGCCAGCACCGAACAATTCCATGGTAAATATATTTCTTTAAGTATGTATATTAAGATGTAAATTGACAATTAATTGTGCAAGCATGTCTGTTTCACTTGACTACACTGCAAAACGGTTCGATATTTAAGCTGAAAACGGTGATACTGTCTGTTTCAAACAACGCTTTTGGAATACACGAATAATATCAAGTGACAGGCTAACTGCACAGCTTTCAAGAAACCGCAGTAGGAGGTGTTTTGGATATACCCCGCGTATAGGGCCAACTCTTCCGTTCAGCTCACAGATGCGAGAAGGGGGCAGCAGCCACAGAGAGCCGATTTGCAGACTATTTTCAAGATGCTGGTATCCGTAATATGCTGAGATTACATTTTGTAATGAAACTCTACTGAAGTGCGCTTAAACAAAACTTAGACACATGACACGTAACTCAACTTCTAGGTCGTTTCAATTAGTGCCAAATGAACCGAAGTGATATACTACCGTAGATAGTCCTCATGTCGTACGGTACCGCGTCATTGGTCAGCAAATACGCGAACGAATATAAACTCAGCATGAACGCATAAAGACGTTGGACGGAACCGAAGAGGATGAATAGAGGTACTCATCCACACAGGGAGCTGAAAGACACTGCCTTCCAGCTCCCTGATCCGAGAAGAAGATGTTTGTCGTTCAATTCATCGATCCGAAAAATGCACGTATAGACGGTGGGTGCCTTTTTCTCAATTTTGAGAAAAAATTGGTGCTTTTTCAATTACTAGGGGCGAAAGTTATTTTAATATTGCTGCCCCCTGCCCCATCCTACCGGTTTGGTGACGCCACCCTACGCGCACTAATTGTATGTGGGCAATGCCTTGCGTGTAAAGTTTGGGCTTACTCAAGTAGGTTCAAGGTTGCCATGCAAACTGATATGCGACTTTTTGAGACAAGAATCTTCGAGAACTTTGAATAAAAATACAAAGCTTTCTAAAAATAAAGGATTGTT
Organism: Holothuria leucospilota; assembly: GCA_029531755.1. NCBI lineage: Eukaryota > Metazoa > Echinodermata > Holothuroidea > Aspidochirotida > Holothuriidae > Holothuria > Holothuria leucospilota. The sequence continues at coordinate 61,709,394 of CM055964.1, read as the reverse complement.
AAGTCGATAGAATTTGTCTATCTTCTGTTCATAATCTTATCTAACATTTTGCATGAAAATATGTAAACATATGCTGAAATTCGCTCGAACAGCCAATTTTCATAGCATGTACAGTAAATACTGTACATGGTGGAATACCGTTTCCAGTTTTAAACTGTGCCATGTTATAATTTTGTAACACGAGAAACGTTCAAATATCACCAATTTTCCCCTAACCCTAACCCTAACACTAAGAATAACCCTAACCCTCAAAAAAATAAGAGTAAATTCTGTTAATTTTAAAAGAGGAATCGAACCCAGAACCCTGAAAATCATGGTATCATGCCTTCCTTCTTGACCACTGTACCATGCGGAGAACTCGACAGCCGTTCTCCTAAATTAATTACTTATCTGTAAATCACTCAACCGTATCGTACCATTAACAGTTCTCGTAACACGTGTTACAGTTTCTGTAACACAGATCAGTTTAAACTGGACATGCTATGTGTATTGGGTAGCTCGAAAGATCGCAGCACTTTTGGTCACGTGATCCGTCCCTTTTCCATGCAAGTACGCAACTACTACAGACCAGGGAGTTGCTATATGTCAAATAGCAACTCCTGTACAGACTAAAGGCATTACAGCTTTGCATACACCAGCAGAATACATGACTACATATTACATCGTGTTGACACGTAATAAGTCTAACTCAGCCCAGGGGCGGATCCAGGGAGTACAAGGGTGGCCAGGGCCTTACCTAGGGTCATATGTTTGGGGGGGGGGGTGAAGGTCCCCAATTCCGACTGGATGGATGTTTTTTCCAACTGAACGGTGGAGCGTAAATTGCATCATTTTTTTATGCGCCCTGTGTTTATATACATCAGTTTGGATCCTTCCTTTGTCACTACATAAACTTGAAGGTGCCGTCCTGGGGGAGGGGTCTAAGGAGAGGGGTGTCCCCCTTTGAGAAACTTTAGTTAATTTAAGGTTGCTTAGATGCAAAATGGTGCTATCTTTTGAATATTTTTTTAGCTGATCATATATGGCTAGAAAATGTCCACAATTAAGTGAATTCTATTTTTTCCGACTGGATGGATTTTTTCCAAAAGAGTGGCGGCCCGTAAATTGCACCTTCCGTTTTTTCATGCACCTGCGTTTGTATACAGCAGTGGGGATCCTTCCTTTGTCACTACATAAACTTGAAGGTGCAGTCCTGGGGGAGGGGTCTAAGGAGAGGGGCTATCCCCCTACCCTTTGAGAAATGTTGTTAAGATTAAGGTTGCTTTGATGCAAAATGGTGCTATCTTTGGGATATTTTTGGAACTGATCATATATGGCTAGAAAATGTCCATAATTTAGTGAATTCTAAGATTTGGTTAAGTGAAAGCAGAGAGTATGTTGTCTAAGAGAAAAATACGTTGTCAACAAACCTCCTGAAGCCCCCCCCCCCCACCCTTTTTGACTACTTTAATGCCTTCTATTCGGGCATCTAAGGCTGGCATATACCTGTAGGGCCTCCTGGAACTCCTATATCAATTATATGAAATGGGGGCAATGACATAATGCTTATTACCTGACATCTAAATAATAATAATATAGAGTAAGACGCTAAGCACTTTACATCTATCTTATTTTTACTAATTTTGAACGAAAATCCAGACGAACTGCTTCCAGCAATGGGGAATGGGCGGGAGGGAGAGTATATATAGTTGCAGAAAGGTGATATTAGACCTCCCAGACAGGCATTATAGCAAAAGGGGTGTAGGACTAACAAGCGCGTTTCAGAATGTTCACCTAGTTTATGCTATAAACGTTCACAAGTAAGTTTGTGCTTATAATGTTCATAAGTGATACAACGTGGATTGTGAGGACTGCGCGCGGCGTGAAATACGCGCCGAAATTCGGGGGTATACTTCAATGCCCAAATAAAAAACCTGCATGCAGGCCCAGCCAGGGGTGGTGCTTTGATTTGCCGACATGGGAGAGAAGCGCCCTGACTGGGGGCCAGCTACTCTAAGTCCCGACAGATACATGGGTTCCCGAACTTGAAACATAAGGCGCGCAAAGCGCGCCGAAAAATTTGGGGTTATATTGAAAAAAGATTTCACATTTTTATTTTCATTAAGGAAAGTTGAAAAAGTTTGGGTTTTCATTGAAGAATGTGGGCAAAACTATGAAATTTGTTGCGTGACTGCATGGTCGTCGTCGGGAATTACATTCTTTATCTTACCCATTAAGGCTCCCCTGCAAACTGAATAGACGTTTTCTTACAAAATATGTTTGCCACGATGGCGAAGCTGAAGAAAGAATCTTCCAAAAGTTAGGGAAAAGAGGAAAGAACTTCGCCAAGATGCATTTTCGTGTTTCTCTAGAATCACGCCTACAACGGAAGAACAAGATTTGTGGAAACGTTGAATAAAATCCAATATGTTTGAAACGGGGGCGTTACCACTAGACAGAACTATAGCTGAAAGCGCGTATAGCGGGCGAAAATTTTTGGAAGTTTTAGAAAGAATCGTTACAGAACTTACTGGCTGCGGGCCTGATAAATAGACATTTGGAATTTTTTCTGAGTACATCTATGTTTTCACCAATATTAGTCTATATAAAATTTTGCGCAATTTTGTGGGGCTTGGAAAAATTTTGGGGGCTAAAGCCCCCTAACCCCCATAGAACTGTGCTTGGTATACGGTAATTACCTTAATAATGTTCATGAGATTGATTGCAAATCGTGATGCATGCGCGCGAAGCGGTCGAGACGGCCCTGAGGGGGGCTAACTTCGGTGAAGGCAAAGTTCAAGCTACGAGCGTCAAATGTACGAAGCCGGCAATAGGGGCGGGGGATTCCTAGGAAAAATTTAAATTGCACTATTCAATTATATTTCCTGGCATTTAGCAATCAAATTAGTATACTTAAACTTTGTAGTACAGCGGGGCTATGGAACTGTCTCAAAAAAGAAAGTAATGCCGAAAAAGCGGGCTGAAGCCCGAAAATCCCCAGGATCTGCGCCCGCCTCACAACCTACTTCATTTTCTTCAGCAAAGAAGCATGTATACTGCCCTGCATCTTTTACACCAAATGGTATAGAAAAAGACCTGTGAAAAAGTCATGAAAAGCAACTGAGATAGGAGTATCACAGGAATCTGCTTTTGCCAAAGGTATCCAACACCACGCTAAAACGAACACGCGCTCTAGTGCATTTTTATCAGCCTCCTTTGTAACCATGGCAACCCACTCGATTTATGGAACACAAGTTCGACCTGTTTTTAAATCGTTTATCAAAATAAACTATTTAATATTCACTTAATGGATAAACAAACCGATAAAAAGGAGGTCTTATGTCGTCTGCTGTAATGTTAGGTGAGCTAAAAATGGATTGCTTATGACTAAAATGAAAAACAGACCTCCGGTTTGCCGGCATACACTACATTTAGCGTAACTTCTACACTTTTTGGAACGCCATTTGCGCAAGTGTATGACGTACGCAAGTCTAAAATACAGCTGTCTCTTGACGATTTTCAAAAGTCTGCGTCTCATCGAGTTCAAATGCAAGATAATAAAGATAATGCTTAAATTTATTTAAAATTCCAAAACTAATTAGTCATAGGCTAAATGTAGTTCAAGTTAACTGTCGAACGACTTTTGAGTTTTCAGTGGCTTCCAAATTGCATGCGTGAGAGGTGGTGGGCGAGAAATTTTGCATTCTCGCCTCATAAATCTGTAAATGATAAATATAATGTACGGTACCGTCTCTTAATGTATAACCCAACCTTGTATGTATGCCTTGTATACCTTACGGTATGTATACCTTACGGTATTCCCTTTGCCCAGTACGCACACGGACGTCAGAAAATGTGAAACACGAAACAGAAAACACGTTCCGTGTATTCTGACGTCTGTGTGCGTTGGACAAAAACAGAAAACATTGTTTCGCGAACCAAACATGCTTGTTTTCGCGAAAAAAGTGTTTAGCCTAGCTCAATACTAATTTTCTGACGTCAATTCACTGTAGCGTGAGTTTACAGCTTGCAAAGCAGCATTATATTTTGTTAACACTAGCTATCGCCAGTAATATAGGGGAGACTTCCCCCAATTATGAAGACTAGCCTGGCTGCACTCATACCAATCGAAGCAATCTTTTTCATTCGTAACGTCATGCGGTAGAACATTATCCACTTTCAATTATATCGCTTACATGACGGTATGCCAACAACCGACGCTCCGTATACAGGCATAATTTATGTGCAACCCATTGAATAGACCCTTGTTCAACCGTCACAGTCTTCGCCTACTCAGCATGCTGTCACGGTACAGCATATTTTTGGACCTCGTCATATCCCAATGCGATGCCAATATTACGAGAATAAAAAGTCCACCCACGCTGGGTTGTAGAGAGAGATCAGCATTATCTACGCAAGAGCCCTGAATGTTAAAGGTAACATCATGCAGCATTTTCTTTTAGGGAAGTATTCGAATATCAGACGTAAACAAAGTGATTCGTGATCCATTAAAACCACAGATTGTCTCCGATTTTAGCTACTCCCACTATATAAGTTATGTAGAGGTAATAACGGCAAGACTACCCAGGCTGCCGTTTAGTGTACTGTATGGTTTAACGCAGTGGTGTATAGCCAGAATTTCTTTGTTGGGGGCAAGGCTTTTCTCAAGAGGGGCAACCAAAATAATCTTTTTATGCACTTACCGTACTGAAGCCTTGTGCAGCGTGCAGCAGCATGTACAATGTACATGACTATGGTATGGTATATGTTGATACTGCATGCATACGGTTAAGCTATGCTTTGACAAATTAGACCAGGTCGCCATCATTTCTTGTTAATGTTTTCAGTTAAGATCGTACCTGCCAATTGGCCAAATTGGTTAATTGTCAAGCTGGTCATATTTATCAAAGTTTGTATATAATGTAAATGTCATATTTTCGTCTGTCAAAGAAAACTCTTCCGGTTTTTTGCTTTTAAACCCACCTCTTGAAATTATTTGAGGGGGCATGAATGTGTTACAAAATAATTTGGGGGGGCAGTGCCCCCTGACCCCTCATGCATGGTTAAGCCACTGAACTTTAACGGGTCTTTCTTAGATAGCCAGTGACCTCAAATTTTACAGAAAGAAACGGCACGGGTTTTTTATAGGTTAAAGTTTTTAGTAAATATAGGTAAGGCAAGGTATATATAGGTAGATCTGTGCAGAAAACATTTAAATGTCACATTGGCAAACATGAACTCATGATACTGTACGATGCGTGTATGCTGCATGCTAATGAGCACAGGTGCACATTCGCCTTCTCTTTCCACTTTTAGTGTAAAGAACAACGAGGTATGGAAGGGCCATAGCTTATTCATCTTTCCCAATCTTTCTCCGTATCTTTTTGATACGCCAATTCTTTTCGGACAGAACATTAGCTGGTGGGGTAACGTTAATGTAATTTTCTGTCAAACTTGCGACATTTTTATTAAATTGTCAGGAAAAGGTGTTCACCCCTCAATAAAAAGCAGCCCCGCATGCCTATGCCGGTACTACCCTATTCACTTCCCCATCTGAAGGAAAGGAGTGTTAGCTAAGCAGACGATACATAAATAGGCTAATTAGGCTATGTGACAACACTGTAAATTCGTTACCCAATTGCAATCGATTCTCACCTAGTGTTCCGTGTATAATTTTTGAGCATCTTGAATAAGGCTTATAGCAACTTTCGTTCCGCTGTGATTCTGAAGCAGTGCAGCACACAAGTGATCCAGTATGGATGCAAAATAGGAAACTTCGGGAATATTTAGGGAAAATGGTGAAATACGAGATAAGTTTTCAAAATTAACTCCTCTTACCGAAACAGCTATATTTTCACATATGGTCAAGGCTGGAAAAGTTACTCCTGGTGACCGCTACGCAGTCCATAGGCTTCCCGCTGGCTAATCTTGGTTCTATAGTCTGGTAGTTACTCCCTTTAGTGTTTTAATATCCGTCTTCGCTGATGATAGTTTACAGCTGCAAAACTATTATTTTGACCAAGTTTGCAAACTGGCTACGTGGGCCGTTAGTGTGCTATTTTACCCGGCCTCCATCAACTTCTTTCTAAGGTCAAACCTCATCCTGTAACTGAAGATAACCACCAAAAAGACTGGTGCTTTCGAATGAAACCGCCTGGTAAATGTTCTTCTGGGGACTAAGATGGTAACAAGGTGGTATGTAATGAACGTAGCCTACGTGTATTTTGTGTTAAATGTTGGTGTGGCGTGGAGTTGAACAGACTTCTAAGACCTTCCCATCATTACCTCATTCAGGGGCAAATCCTCTTATTCTTCGGCTTGTTTTTATCGCCGTTCGGAAATCGATCGATACTAAGTACCATTCAAGTACCATTATATTATCAATGGCCTGGATTAGGACATGATAAACAAATCGCCAAAGAGCATGAGTGTCCATCTTTGTCAACCAGTTGCGTTTGCCGCTTCGTGGCATTGTCCCAGACTTTGTCAATGTGAGGACACGGCCACTGAAGTACAATGAACACAACAAAATAAAGTCTGTGGATTTATCACACAATGGTTAAGTCACCTGCGCAGCAGTCTTTGTGATACTTCTTTTGGACACATCGGAAACATTTGGAGACGACCTGAGGACAAACGAAACTCTGCCCAGGAGTACGTGACTTTGTGCGTAGGGTTGCGTAAGTAACATGGATTTAGACGAACCTTCAACTTCTCAATCTTAAGGTGAACACCAAGCGCTTAATGTAGAAAAGCATCTTTTGGCAGGGTTGCCGACTAAGGCACGCAAGTTATATTAATGCCAAATTATTGCACCAAATGCCAAATTGAGATCGCCTGTTGCACTGCCAATTAGGATACAAGTTCACAACAAGACTCATGATACAAATGAAGAAAAGGTAACAAAATCAATGAAACGTGTCTAACTTTTGCTACATTTATCTACTAGTGGATTCTGAATTCACCGCCAAAACGAAAATTTTCAAATGCCAAACGAGCTATTTGTTTTTACTACAATTGTTTGTCACATTTTTCAAAGTACGCTCTCATAGAAGGGGGGTCCGAAACGAGTTCGTTTTGTGCCGTTAAAGTGATGACAAAATGGACGATCCCAGGCTTGAAAATATAGACCTTATGTGGCCATATCTGGGGGGTGAGGCCGACCAGGGAAATAACAGAGCTAGAGGATAGCCTATGTAAAAACAGTGAGTGCACTGACTCAGGATTACAAACAGGATTCCCAGAGGAGTATACATTTTCTCTAGGATTAATGATCATTTTCACAAGCAATGCTCGAGTGTACGTGGCGTCCCCGAGGTTAAGTGACGGGGTGTTGGTTTTTCCCAGACAAAATTATATAAAGATAATTCTCGAAAAGATATCTGCTGTAAAAACCATGGAGACTTAATATATGGTAATTTCCTCGAAGAAAAGATAAAATGGGCAGTAAAGGGAAAGGAGAAAAAAAAAAAAAAGCTAAAGACAAAGACCTGTCGGGCAACCTAGTGATGACAAATAAATAAGAAGGGTAAGTCAAAGGGTCAAAGAAACCATTTAAAAGTTAAAATTAAATAAACCCAAAACTCTCTGGATCGTTTGTTTGTTTTGATCATATTTATTCTTTCGAGAGAGAGTGCAAAAACATTTTCTTGTCCCAACTCTTGTTACCTCTCCGCCCTCCCCCGGCCTCGCACTTGATTGACCTCCCGCTGCCGGCTCCAGAGAAAGGTAATTACGGTATTGGACCTTTTGCCAAAGATAAGAACGTCGACTTCGGCTCATATTCAGATAAACATCAGAGATGATGCATTTAAAGGGGTAAATTTCACGCACCAACACTCTGAAAATGTGGTACGCACGCTGTGACCGCCTATGCCCTTCCCAACCCATGCCAAGAGTGAGTCAGGATGTATCACCTATGTCTTCGTATACCAGGCCCACTAGCCAAGGGGTCAAACGTTATGAACCAAGTGAAAAAAAATAACAGGCCTATCCTCAAATTACATTTTTGTTATTAAAACTTTCCGATGATGAATCCGTGCATCCGGCAGGCGATCTTCAGTTCAAAGAAACGCTCGGAGGGAAACTCCTGGGCCTACGTTTATGGGAAGGGCTTAACCGCAATGGCTCTGAGTCTATCGGCAAAGTTATAGTAGGCGATTGTCTTAATAGAAAACCATACAGTGAACGGAAGGGCGTGCTCTTCCGATTGGTCGCACGCAGTGGGGTCCGGGGGTCCAAGCGCCCCAAATTTTGTCAAGGGTCGTTGTCATGATGATTTTGTCTGAAAACCCTTCACATGCATGCCAAGTTAATGTAAGAACTTAACTATTTTCGAAAAATATAGCACTGTGCCTTTGGTTACGCCACTTTTCACCTTTCCCCTCTAAATTTTTTTGTATGACGCCTCTCATACCTTCACCTAGTCACCACTTCTCACGCCCCCTCCCAATTTTATTTTGGCACGACACCCCTGGTCGCACACTACAGCTTGATCGAACTACTGTATTTGGTCGGGGTGCAAATAGTATTACAAACACGTGAATTTTTCGATTGCAATGCCTCTTTTAACATGCAGTCTAATAAGAAATTAATTTAGATAGATTGCGAATTCGGAACCATACGGAACCATATTTGCTTCAATATACCGACGATAGAATAAAGATCAGGCTGTTATTCAAGTTAATAGGTATGAAAATTCTTTGCAGTCTCTGGTAAGCGTATATGCCTAGGCCTTTGTTAGTTAACTTCAAGTTTGTATGGAAAAAGTTTTTTTTTTCTTTTTTATGTTTTTAAAAATATTGGAGTTAATTTACATGTTGTAATTCAAATTGAGAAAGGCGCTCGTGACACATAGCAAAGTTACTTAAAACTTTTCATACTTTCTGCAACGTATAGCTTGTGGGCCGGAAGTCGATCCCTTTCATGACTGATCTCACAGCCGCCCTATAAGAGATGACCCTCACATGGTCTACTGCATATCTCAGTTGGAACCACATCAAGACAAAAAGATCCAGGGGAAGGCTGTAGCGTATAACAGTATTTTCACTGAATCCAACGAAACAAATGTTTGAAATATCTAATAGGCCTATAGCATCTCCATGCACCACCTTCAGGTCTACTTTTTGCATTCAGTTTGTGGACAATTAAAAACAACCTTTGTTCATTGTTAGCACATCCTTTTGGCCATAGAATGGTGTGTTTGTTTGCTCTAGCTACCCATTCTAGGTACAGAGACTGGGATCTGTATTTACATAGACTCAACACAGTTGAAAGTATTTTAACACTTAACAGAGTAAACATCATATCTACACTGTTGGTATACAAATTTTGACGCCTTAGTGCTACACCGTCTACTCTGGCCTCCATAGCATTGACGTCTCTAGGGTCACTGTCCACTTCTCAAGAGAAGCAAATGGTCTTGTTAACCGCTGAAGCCATATTGATCCGTTCCCGGTTTGTAGACGAAACACTCAGAAAAGTCACATAAGTACTTGCGTATAACTAGTATCAGGCGCGGACAACAAGGGTATAAGGGGTGAGCCATAGGGGCAAGTCCATAGCCGGGGGCAGGGCGGCTCCCCCAGACAAATTTTATACCCCTTGAAAATTCAAAATTACTATTGCCTTAAAATATTTTAGTATGCCTCGCGCCCCTACAAAGTATTTCGTCTGTCCTGGAAGCTATTTCGCCCCTTGTCTGGCTACGGTCCTGCATAGGGGCACAGGGCAATTGCCCTTCAAAAGTTTGCAAATCATTCATTTATATGCATGTATCAAAAAATGACATGCAGTACTGGAGGACAGGATTCCTCCCATCTGACCGTAAGACATACATTATTTTCCAAGGCCGCCCTCTAAAAGATAAGTGGCTAGACAAGGTATCCTAGCAACAAAGAGAGGCGAGATGCCTGGCTGCTGATAATGACATCGCTATAGCATGCCGTGGTACATCATTGAGGATGTCTCGGTTATTACCGTTCTTTACTCTTAATTTAGTTGATGTTCTTTGGTCTCTATTCCATTGTATAGCCTTGCTCACAATTTAGTCTTTTGTGATACTTTCAAACTTTTATGGGGCTTTCATCATTACATTTTGAGCTTGAAAGCCTAAAGAATAAAACTAAGACATGACACTGTTTCTACATACAAATATTTTCCCTTCGAAAGAGTCCACTAGCATCAAGATATTTTTGTATGATGATGTCTGTTTTACTGAAATTCATTACTCTTATGTGAATCATGAATATTCATTAATCTTCTTCAATTGAGCATGCACATCGTGGTTGGCCGTCCATGTGTGCATAAAACTGGTAGCCAACAGCTTCAGCTATGGTTACGATAAAGTTGAATTCAAACGTTCCGCTAATGTTTGTATTCCATGATTTATTTTTTATTTTGATAACCGTCCCTGGGCCGTCAAGATAAGAATCCGTCCTTTCTGCATTCCAGATCTGCATTAAAACAGAAGGATGATAAAATATGGTTACTGCTCTTGTAAAACGGGTTTAAAAGGGGACCGAAAAATAATCGAATGTCAGACACGTTTAATCTGTCAATTTTAATGAAGCAAAATAAACGTGAATTGATACTATGGATACCAATGCTGAGTTTCTGTATTTCTTTGAAGACTATGAATGGAAGGTTGTCGACTCCCTTTATTGCGAGGTGGGGCGAGTGGGGGGGGGGGTATTTCATTGCTCCGCTACTCGATTAAGTTGCAATACATTGCTTTTAATTCACTCTGAAAACTGTTGGGTATGCCTAATCTTTTGCCAAGATTGGACACATGTGTGCCTCGTGCTAAACTATTGGGGCAAGAAGTAGGCAACTTCGTCCAAGAATTGCCCATTGAGTTAACTTTAATCATGCAAAGGGTGCAGTTTTACTATATGCCAAAATGCATTCAGGAAATAGTTATTTCTGATATTTCTAGGGAGGAAAATTTGTTATGGGGCCGGCCCCTCTTTGGCTTCTAGAATGATTGGACTAGGGGTTTCCTGGAGGTTTCTGTCGTATTCTTGATCGCGTAGGGTCGCGTAAAATATCCGATTTAAGGCCTGGATTATCTTTCATTGTGTGTTTTTACGATTGATTTAAATTCATCTGGGACGTCCACTGAGGTTTGCGTAGAGAAGTGAGTTTACCGTATATCTTATTTAAATCAGCTTAACCACAGATAAAATCAATTATGACGAGCGACCACTATATTAATAATCTTGTGTATTAAATTTGGTCATGATTATCTTTCATTTCTTCAAGCCAAAAAAGTTTATCATATCGTTTCTTATTTTGTCATTACTAAAACTCACATCACATATTCACATCAACTTTAAATGGCAACTGTTTTGGATCAAAGGAACACTGTTATCACCCCAAAACCACAAATCGGCCTAAAGTCAAGTAGGGAGGTAGGAGCGCCTCCCGAACTGTTCGCCCTCTAGAATTTTTGAGAGCAAAGCTTCCCTTTTCCTTATACATCCTAATACATCTCGCCTCCTGAAAAAATATTTCCTCTGGGAGATATCTTGCATCTCAGTACCTTTTCTGGCTATGGGATGACTGCAAACAAATTTTACGACAATTCAATTGCGTGATTTGCCAGTGGTATCTTCAGTATCTCTGGTATTAGTTTCGCCCATCACTGAAAAGTATTGTATAAATTCGATGGACCTTGATTATGCAGAGAAGACGGATGATTATTTTTGAAACATTAACATACGTTTACTTACAATTGGAGGAGCCTGAGCTGAGCACATGAGAATCCACAGAAAAAAAATTCAGGGGGGAGGCAAAATTTTTTAGGGGGCCAACTTTTTTCATTGGAAATATTTTACTCCCATGAGTTTTGATGCTACTTGCACACAGTGTCAAGTTGACAAAGGCGTAGCCAGGCATTTGTCAAGGGGGGGGGGGGGAGCCCATAGACAGACTCTCAGCGCTCCTCGTCACCATGGGTTGGCGCGGAGCGCAAGAAAATTTTGGCCCAAAATGCTTCCCAGATCGCTGGAAATGGATTTTCCAAGGCCTATTTACCGCATGTAAAAAGGGAAGCACTAGCAATATCGTCAATATAAACCTTAAAAAATACCAAAAATATGCTCGGGGAGGGGCTGCTGGGGCCAGAGTGTTGATATTTTTATTCAATTCCTGTTTTGAGAGTAGAAATTCACACCGAGTGAACTGTTAAGAAATGTTGATGTTATATTTTCTTCGTTTTTTCCTTTATTTTTTCTTCTTTTTTTTCAAGCTTTTGATTTTCTAGGGGGGGAAAGTTTCCCCCTTCCCCCCTCCGGACGCCCATGGCTGAGCACTAAATTTCACTCGAAAATTGTAATAGCAAACATGCTACACGATTGTCCGAAAAAAAAGCACAAAATCTCCAGAATAGAAAATATTCTAGCAGAGGGGAGGGGGTGGAGCCCTCGCCTCTTACGCGTATGTTTTGAAACATGTGCTTTATTAGATGCACCCTACGTTTTCATCTATCGTAAAGTATTGCAATAAAGGATACCTGTACATCCGTCACGATATTTTGCGGGAAGTAGAGCGTTGCAGTCCAACCATTACGAATGGCCGAGTGTAGTTCGAACGTCACCTTCCCCTCAAAGTTTGACGGCCATTGACTGACGATGACTACCTGTGTTCCTCATGTAAGGAAGCATTCACCTGCAACAGAAATTTTACAGCAAGAAAATTACTCATTACGCTCAAATTCGGTGAACCGAGAGGTATGCTGGTATACACTATGCAGGTGTCTTACATGAATTGGAAATCACTATTGTCATTTGTAATTTTTGCTGTTCTATTCATAGAGAACCGGTACATTATACCAGGAAACTGTCACTACATTACACACGTGTCCGGTACATCGGTGACGTCATAGCAACAGCCTGTTCACCGTGAGATTTCGTCCCTAGAAGATAAAAAATTACCATTTCCTTAATGCAATTTAGTGTATCTCCCCCTCCCCCTGAAATTTTTTCGCCGCCTGCAAGTTATCTCACTCCCTTCAGTACCTTGTCTGGCTACTGGCCTGAATTTTAAATATTATACTCACTGACACTATCAGTCATATTACGAACTGTAGATTCATCATCTTCGCTATCAGTCATATTGTGCCCTGCAGGTTGCACAGAAAAATTCGTCATTGGCCCATCTTTATCTACTTTTGGTAAAAATTCGATATTTCCTTTAAGACCTGAAACAAATTTGTAGGTCCTCGCCACAAAGAGTAAGTTCAACTTCGTTCCCGCCATTAGCTGGGCATTGTACTCTTCGTTTTCTATTACGTAATGCTTCTGGAATGATCCAAAATCCTTTATTTGTGCACCGCTGACCTATAGGAATAATAACATTGAAATAAGAAAGATTATAGGTGTTTCACGCAAAGCTTTCTCTTTAAAAACGATTGTCTTAGAGCTTTATTGCTCTCGGTGGTTTAAAAAACTTAAGACAACTGTTTAATTAGTTCTTAAACTCAAACCGATACACTCAGGCCATTCTTTTACATGAAATCAAGAATGACCAAGACCTATGGGCGAAAGCAGGGCAAATTGGTCTCATTCAGTTTCTCCATAAGGTCCACTTGATCCGGGTTCTGGTCTTTTGCGTATAATGTTTAGACAGCCTTGAATGACATGCGAATTATAGAAACTACCGCACACTGAGTCAGTGTACAATATATTGCATTTGCAACCCCGTCCAATCGGGCGTTTTGCAACCCCCACACCTCATACGTCTGTTCCTCGTTTTAACGTAACAAAATATTAGGCACGTTACGTCACGTACAGACGTATGTAACAGTAGTAATTGGAGTATAGTTGAGTTACTGCATGAACTTATGGGAACGCAAACTTAGGCGTTATAAGCTGCTCAAAAATGGGGGGGGGGGGTGATTTTGACCTGAATTAATGCAATCACAAAGCCCTACGGTTGTCAGGGGTCCGCTTAAGGGCCCGTGGAAAAATTTGGATTCTAGATGGTTGCTCTACGGTGTAATTTGAGGAGGGCGTTTCCCACCATCTGATTGTTTATAATTGATATTTTGATGAAAATGGCTACTTTTTATCACTTTCGAGTTTGATTTTATTTAGTAAGTCATTGTGAACTATAGAAATCAAGCAAATGCTTACAATTTCATTAGCGGTCTAAAAAAGTGTAGTGACAAAGGATATGATACCCCACCTTTCAAAAGTGTGGGGGTCATGTCGCTGCGTCCGCCGCATGTAACTGACTGTGTATTCAGCGGTCTAATACACAGTCAGTCAGTCAGTCAGTCAGTCAGTCAGTCAGTCAGTCAGTCAGTCAGTCAGTCAGTCTATAAGGCAGTCTATACACATGCATGGACTGCTTGTACTACATGGCAGGGCTGTATGAGGGCTCCTCTTTAAGCCCGACGTCCCTTTAAGGTCGTAACTCCTTTTGGGCGTTGTTTAAGGCTTTTCCCTACAGTCGGGTATGTAGCCCATAGGTATTTTTTTTAAAAGACTTCCATCATCTTTCTTAAAGACTGCTTCCTATCGGTCATTAAGTTAAATTATAGATATACCGTAACTCACGGAAAAAACATGATGTGATAACCGTGGTAAGGTCACTGGTACCAGTTATTAAAGTGCCGTACACGTCAGGAAGCAGAAATCGGTGCCAGGGCACTGGAACATGTACCAACCTCTGCCCAGCTTGACAAAAGTTCACCCTTTGGTGTCCCACCAAAATTGTAAGCCCCCTACGCTTTCTGAAAGCTTCCATAGTGGCTCTTTTGGTTTCCACCAAACATAGCTGTCTTTTCGTTCGATGATTTAACCAGGGCCGGATTAACATAGTAGCAAAAGTAGCATAAGCTACGGGCCCGCGCGCGCAATTTTTTCCCACGAGGTTATGGGCAAATCATGCCAATGGACCAAGCAGCTTCTTGGAAATAGGCCACACCCCTAATTCCAAAATGACAGCTTTTCGACCCTTTTCTTATAATTCTGACACCGGATTATGAAAGAACAGGCCAAATAACCCAGTCCACTTAATAGGCTATGAGCTCGTGCGGATCTGAGCGCTCACTAACCAACTAAGAAAATTATGACAAAAACAGTTCTTCAACAATCTTCAGCCTATAGTCCTATAGAGAGAATATTAAAGCAGTTTTTTAAAGAAGAAATTGATAGCTATAGCTCGGGGCCACCGAAAGCGCGCGCCGCCTCATTTTTTTCCCACGAGGTTATGGGCAAATTTGATTTTCAATTTTTTTTTTAAATTTGTTTCAAAATCATGGTTAGGGTTATTTTTAGGGTTAGGGTTAATAGCCGTGTTTGTCAAGTTTGAGCAGTGAGTTTGCGATGTCACGGTCAGATGTAATATTTAAAGGGTAGTGTTGGTACTTTTGATACTTACATGTAAGTAATATTATATAGACATATTTCTCATACTGTCTATCTCTTTAAGCAAATGAAAAAATATAGTTACTATGCAGGTAAAATGTATGTGTTTAAATATATGTATGTGTTGTTTTCTTTTTTAAATATAGGGCCCCTTTATAACATAGGCTACAGGCCCCGCACTAGCTTCATCCGGCCCTGGATTTAATAAAACCATTGTCCATTCCGCGAGCTTTTGACGGATACTGTGCTAACATTTCTCTGCGGAGTAAGGCATTTAGTACAGTCGTTCCTGCCTCCTTGAGTATTTCATTACTTTAGGGAGAGATCGCTCAGTCAGCTATGCAGGCTATGCTGTAAAAATGTAGGGCAATTAAGAGTCTCATTCATATTTTTTTCCTGAAATCCTCTTTATAGGGCCATAAATTACTTTATTTCATCAAAGAAATTCTTCATTTTGTCATTTTAGCTACCAAATATTTACAGTATTCAAATACCACCAACGGTTTGTCGTAACGTACAGACGAAACCTGATCCGTAGATTCAGCATTACTAGGGAAATATACTATCACTCTGAGCTGACTCGATTGAGACCGGTGTTACTAAATAGTTGCTATTTCTGTAAATTCCCTCATCCAGTGCCAAAACTTTGGAGTTGAATTTTTCAGCATTTCAAGATTAGATTTCGGAGCCAATTTTTTTCTTTCCAAAGCAAAATTCATGGTTTAGTTCATGGTCGATGAGGGAAAATTACAGGGCAAACACTTCCCGCAAATACCCCCAACCCCTTGTGAAAAGTCGTTTCACATTAAGTATCTTATTTAGCTAAATTTAAAAACATTTTCCCTCATCGGAAGTGCTTGTAAGCTGACTTCATGTCACGGAGGTGTTAGAACACCTCCCTGTGTGTACTAATGAAGGTCTTACACGGAAGTTTAAACACATATTACACACTGGCATGGAGTTGTCACAGTTATACGGACGAGTATTAAAAACGAAAAAAAAAAACATCCAGCTAACAAAAGATTCGTTCCAGGTAAAATGTTATTATCTTTTCATCTTATATTTTAACAGGGGTCAAATTCGTTTTTAAAAAATAATGAGATTTTAGTAACTAACATTATACCACCAAAGTGTCTAAAGTTCATTACTACAAACGACAATGTGTTTGTTCAGGTAACAGGATATTAGATTGAAATTTTCCAGCCTTGAAAGGCTTTACAAGGTTTCATAACACTACTCCTAACCTTGATAAGATCACGTTTTTTTGTTTAATAGAATTACCAATGCCCCCCCCCCCAAAAAAAAAAGAAGAAAGAAAAAAAAGAGAAGTTCAAGAGCAAGTAAAACATCGAAAACATTTTCTCCCACGAAAGCCCCATATTGGGACGTTGCATAATGTATTCCCTCTGTGAGTACGATCTCGTTTGCAATTCAGTGAAACAGGGTACCCGACCTTTCTTGAACCAAGGTTTCTACTTTTACACATGTTAATTAATCTGTATAGCTTGGGGCCTACTAGTTCAACTTACAGAAGGCTTGTTTTTATTAATATCCTGCATAAGTAATTTACATGGTGCGAACGGAGAACGATCCACATCTGTCGACGATCCACCGAGTAGAGCGATTTATTGGAGTTTAGTCAATTGGGCCTGCGTAGTCAAATCAAAGTATGGACTTTGTTGTAATATCAATAGGCTTATTGAAATACAGGTTTTCTGTAAAAAGCTAACATTTGCATACGCGCATGACTGTTGACTAAGCATCGCACCATGTATGAATTAGTATACCGGAGTAGGCCTAAGCCAATTAAAATTGGATTGACTGCATTTTCCCATTAATTTGATATTTTTTCTAATACGTTACCTCTAGTGACAGAACCTTTCTCGGGAAATGAAGAATCATCTCCCATCCGTTGGTGACGTCATTTCTGATGGGTACCCGGATTCTGCCGACCATTCCTCCTGGCCATGCCTTGACCCTGGCGGTCGAGGGTAGACCGCTTGGGAATGGAATCTCCCGAATGTGGAAGTACTTCAGTCCGCAATCCACAGTGACAAGGCAGGCAGACACAAAGATGACAAAATACCGCTGAAGGAAGAAAAAAGATTTCATGAGACCGTGCAGCTTATTGAGTGGCAAGCATATTTATTTACAGTGGTGTTAGATGGTTCTTTTTACACCACCACCCCTACCCCCCCCCCTCCGCCCCCCGTGATCCCGAAAAATGGCAACAGCATTTGCCAATATATATATATATATATATATATATATATGCAAACAATTTTATCTCTGAATACACATAACATAATTTTTTATTCACTCTTGGAAATTACAAGTTGAAAATGAGTGCTATCAGACTACCAGAGGTTGTGAAATGAATCTGCTTGGCCCAACTCTTTGTCTTTAAAGCGTCTTGAGTTGTGATATTAAATGTTGACATGGGCGGCGATCACGGGGGCAGGGAGGACATGTCCTCCAGTATTTTAGTGTGGGGACATAATATCAAATGTCCCCCAATATTTAGAGGCATGCAGAAAAAACAAATGTTGTTAAAAACATTTTCGATGGATAACTGTGATATTGACCTATTAATGGCAGCAACCCGAAGCCCCGACGAGGACAACCGGTTGCCGAACGGATGCAGAAAGTAAGATTTTTGGGGCGCGAAAGGCACTTAAAAGTTTGGGGTTTCTGTTGAAGAAAATTTGAAAATTTTGAGCTTTCATTGAATTAAATTTGCAAAAAGTTGGGTTTTGTGGAGAAAATTGGAAAATTTGGGATTTCTATTGAAGGAATTACCCTAATTTAGAGCGAAATCAAGTAAATCGTCGAGGCGGCTGGCCGTCGTCAGGGAGTACATAATTTATCTTTCCCATTACGGTTCCCAGACGAAATTAAAATTTCCCCGACGGGGGTACCATAGTCTTCCCCGAAGATGGGACCATGTCCCCCTGCCCCCACCTGGCGCCACCACTGAGTTTGATTCAAGGTGCAGTGGATTAAGGAAAAAGAATGATAAACAAAGAATTTTATCTGAATAGAATTATTCTGCCATCATACCCTTTCCAATGAAGTAGGAATGCTCTATCAAGATGACGGTTAAACCAAAGAAATTTATTTTAAGTTCAACCTATTTTACATATATTTCCGAAATTAACTGTCAAGTTCTTACACAGGGGAGTAACAGTGTGATACAAATACTGCTAGGCATTTCGTGTTCTGTTGACAATGTAGATCCTTCCAAGCTTATGCTGGTCTCTCGGTCCTACGCTGTATATCTGGCCATACATACCAGAATCATGTATATCACTACATGTCCAACTAGCCTTGCGAGTAAAACATCATCCCGGGCGGCGAGTAACCGAAGTCTTCGAATGCACATTATATTTTCGCTGGGAACACTTCCAATTTTCAATCCAGTTTGAAATGGATTTTCTGGGCCCCGTCGTATAAAGAGTTGTGCTCAGTCTTAAGTTCAGTTCTGTCAATTCAGTTCAGTTTATCATTAGTCTATACATTTACATACATGCATATTAAAAAACCAGATCATTGGTACAATACAAAGATATAAACAGTACCACAGGAAAAATATTAGTATGCTTTGATTATTAGAGTACGGTTATCAAACTTAAGACTCAAGTTGATGCTTATATACCCTTTTGTGCAACTGGGCCCTGATGTTAAAGTGCCGTCAGGATGTTATAAACAGTGTATTCTTCACTTACCGTGTCCATTTTCTTATGTCACATGACCACCCGGGACTGCACTGCAGAAAGTTGCGAAAATGTCATCCACGCAAAAAATTATTCATTGAAAATTATCCCATATAGCTATACATTTGACTCAGTACTTGCTGTAGCTGAATCAAAAGGTGTATTACCTTTCAACCTTTGCTGGGTCAGATCCAAAACCTATCAACCTGAGGGCTAAATTTTAAATTATAATATTCATCAAGTTTGATGGATTTTTCCATTAGAGTAATAATTAAGGCTTGAGTAGCCATAAAAATCAAATTTACATATTTCCCCCTTTACGAATATTGCTTAATTAACGAAAAATTGTAGTTTTACCAGCGTTATGGACGGAAAACAGCTATTTTTGGCACTGCTGCAAGAAAAGGAGCAAGTCACAGGAATCTGTCCCTGGATAATTGTTAGAGGTACTAGTCTCATCAAAATAGTTTTTAGAAAATTTTATTAGGGCTGCAGTTATTACGATACTAATTAAGAAAAAAGTTGTCGATTCCTTCCATAATACCACCTGATATCGTTAATCTCCTGGCAATTTTAAGGTTCACCTCAGAGACAAAATTTTTAAGCAGTCTTCTGAAGGACGCTAATGCCATAAATGATCATGTGAAAATTAACCAGATTCTTGCTCATAGATCAGCTGGGGTGTAACAAAACTTTTGTGTTATGGACGGAAATTGGAAAACGTTACGGACGGAAGTGAATGTTATGGACGGAAATTGATTTTATATGGAAAACCAATGCAAAACTTTTCCAACTAACATGTTTCTTTATCCTCATTGTAATGAATGGTACAGTATTTATGTGGGATAACCAAGTGTGTTAAGTAATGTACTAGATGTGCAGGTGGTCACTACCCTCAGCGGTATAATGAGATTAATGAGAAGTCTTCATCCATTCTAGTGTGTTCTCAATTCATTATCATGTTTATGGACTCTATCTGTTGTTTGAACCTTCCACCTTCTGACTTGCATTTTAACACTTACAGTGGTTAACACTGGTTCAAACATGCAGAACTTCTTAACCTCCCATGACAAGTGGGCTTGTCTGTCCATGTACTTATAATTGAAGATTCATTGGTCCATGCCAGTGTCCATACTCCATAGTGATGGGTTCAACAGAAAGTACCTACAAAATTTATGGAGAATAATCATCAAGTATACAGTAAGACATTTGAGGACCATCCTTTCGTCCGTTTCTCTTTTTTAAGTGTGTATTTTGCTTGTGGATTGCTGGAGAGACATAAAAGGTAACCAAGTTCTAATAATTCAAAGTAAAGTTGATAAGAATCACTTCATTCAAGTGTATCAGTTCATGTTATCACCCTACTTCCTCCCTCCAGGAGTGAGGTACTCACTCCTAAAGGTGCCATTTCAACCCCAAAACTCCTACCACAGATCTGGAATCAGAGGAGTCTACTGCTCTGTATTGTCAGATCCTCAGCTAACTACATCAACACCACCGTCCCCTGACACAAATGAAACATGCTAAAGTCCAGTACTAGTATCAAACCACAATCTGCTACAGTAGGTTGAAAGGATCATCCCTTGGTACAAACAGAAACCCCCAGTCTCTTAAGATAGGGCTGAAAAGGGTACAGTATCTGCTACCTTGCCAAAGAGACCTTCCAAGAAAGTAACTGTGCTGTCAAACATTTAACATAGAATAAACCCAGCAAGCAAGGCAACATTCCTGGGAAGACCAAGAACCTCAATTAGAACTGCATGGTGGCCGCCCAGTGAAGTTACTGTACTGTAGATACTGTAATTAAGTCAGGGACTTAATTATCAAACATTTTCTAGAACACCCGGACTGACCATGGAAGTACTACCGAGGTAGTACTTCCATGGACTGACATATTATACATATGCCCAGTTCAGAAAGATCAGGTACAGTATACTGTGGAAAGGATTATGCTGGCATCAAGTTGTATATAAAACAAAACATTACTTGCTACAGTATGGAAGCTGTAGGAAGTTTTACTCCAACTTTAAAATGAAGCTCTAGCCTCTTCCATGGATGATTCTACAATTTTTTTCAGGCAGCATGTGGAGTTCAAAACCCTCAAAAAATCTCTGGGTCCCAAGGAAGTAATCCTGTGGTCAGATTTAAGTACAGTATTATGCAAAAACATGCCATTCAGAGTTCCCACTTTGGGTGACAGCTTTAAGCTCTACATTGCATGCACATGGTCAAGGAATGGTTGGTGTGCAAAAACTTTTTTGTAGTCAGTGATGAACTTGACCATTTAATTAAAGGTCCTTGTGCTGACAGCTAGCAATTAAGGTCCTCATTAGCATACTAAGAGAGTGTTGCACATTGTGCTCTTTTGGTGTGATAAATGTGCTATTAAGCAGTTAAAAAGTATAAACACTGTTTGTTCCTACTAACAAAGTATGCTTCAGACCTGCAGTTAACATATTTTTGTGAGTCTCATCATGGGAAGGGACCAGTAGATGGGGTGGGCGGTCATATTAAAATGAGTTTTTATGGGGATGTTAAAGTACATGAAGTTGTTATCAGTGATGCTAAAGCACTTTAGTGAGTATGCTGAGCAGACAATACAAAACAAAAAAGTGTTTTACCTTGGGCAGGAATTAGCACTACAGTATCTGCATTCAGTAAAGATGACTGTAAAGCTGTCTCAGGCACTCTGCAAGTTCATTCTGTAGACCACAATAGGGCAGCCAATAGAAACCATTCTAAATTTCTACAGAAATAGCCAGTATGATGTAGAACAAGACAAACCCTAAACAGTATGAAGTAAGAGTGTGGCTGTAATACTGAATTCAGGGAAATTGAAGTACATTGAAAATTCTGTTGTGATTTAAGGATCTACTTGGCATTCATGTCTACAGGATTTCTTTATGTTGTAAAGTTGCAGTGAGGAAAGTTCACCAATGTTCTTGTTTGAGACCCTGCATGTAAGGGTTTCTGCTGTCCATGTGCAAGGATGATATGTATGGTTCAATTTGTAACTTGTGAGGTTTGAGTTTTTCAGATATAACTAGGTTTCTCACACTTAGTGAACATTACTACTGTATAAAGTCATAAGACTTGACCAAAATTGAAGTGAAATATTGTTTCCTCTCATACTGTACAAGATTCATTGTAGACTGCTAAATGCTGCTTTTATTTACATCCCTTTTTGGGGAATCAACCACAACATTGAGATAAAAATGAGAAAAGTACTGACAACTTCTTCATTTTGTTCAGCCTCCTGTCAAGTTTACACAGCAATGGCAAAAGTTTTCAAAATGTGCGGCAGTTCCTTCTAAGCATATTCCCTGCTTTCCGTCCATAACATTCCGTCCGTAACATCTTCTTTTTAGAGCCTTGCTCCTTCCCTCCTTATATTAAATTCAATTTGATGGGATAATATTACACATAGTAGCAATAGTTATTAACTTATCACATAACCTTGACAGTACAAGAATGTTTCCAAAATCAGGAAAAAAACTTCCGTCCGTAACATTGAACATTCCGTCCATAACACGGGATTTTGGTTTGGGGTAGGGGGTTAATGTAAGTACATTGAAGGTTATAAGTGGGGGGATCCTAAAGTTTAACTACCAGGTCTTTGATACATAAAACCCTTTTGACTGAAAACTTACACACTTCACAGAGTTTTGACCTATTGTGATGCATGTAAGATTTGATCATTTTTCTGATTCCGTCCGTAACACACACTTAATTAGCATATTCAGCCCGATTAGGCACCTCCTCCTACATAAGTTTTGATAATATTATAGAGGTATCCAACCTTGTATCAATCATGCATACCCCACCCAGCACTACTTCTCATACAATTTATGAAGAGTCTTTATTGTTCTGAATTCCGTCCATAACACTAGCAGAGGTTTTGGATCTGACCCTGCTACGCAAGTGCTCCCATAACCTTACATCATTCAGCAACTTGTTACTTCCTTAAGTATAGATCCTCATTCGAAAAACGGATTATCGGAGGGAATGACAGGATTTAATCTCTTTCTACAGTAGAAAAACTCCGTCAAGATCTAGGGAATGTAAATTCTTTTCATCTCCGAGTTTGGAATGGTTGAAAAAAGTTTCTCCCAACCGTTTTTACTCATTTCCATTCCCGTTCATTGTTAGTGAACCATGTCTAAGAAGACGGCTAACGTAACTAGGCTATACTTATAATCCAACCAGGGAGCTGTCAATGGCAGCTCCCTGATCCAACGTAACAATCGGTGGTTGGCGTTAACAACAAAAGAAATACGGTATTTTGAAAACCTTGCGGAGTAAGTTAGGAAAAGTTTGCTTAGACGAATAGAAACTCAAACGAACTCCTACAAATAACAGACGGACAGAAATGCTGCATTCCTGTTAAATTTTCAAAAAAAAGCGATTTTTAGCTTACGCCCATTAAGGACGAGGACTTGAAGCAAGTCTGAAATGTATACGGAGCATTGGGCACGTGATGTAATATTGGGCTCAGGACTCAGACTCGATTCCATAACTTTTTCCGAAGTCACCTTGGCTCTGGCGAAGAGGCGAAGGGCGAAACCAGACGTTACTCCCGAAGAAGTTCTGTTCTTATAAGGAGCTCCGTCCTCGAAAGGACAACAAACTTAACGTCACCAACCTCTCGATCTTCAGACCTCTACATCATGGGTCTGTCGTGCGTGGCTCCATTCTCAACTGGCTGAAAAGTACAGATACTACCCCAAAGGCCGCGAAGAGGGCTCGATTCCGGATTCTGGACCATTTTGTATTCGATTGAGAATTAACCTGAAATGGGACTCAACGTGGAGCCAGTTCTTGTCGAATTTGCAATATTAATTAAGATGAAGGGAAGAATATTTAAGGCTTCATTGTTCTTTTTAGTACAGTGTTAGGTATATGAAAGGTTACACGCAATGATATTTTTACCGGCCTGGAAGAGGGGACTGCAGCACTTTTCAGACCGAATTTTCAACACGTTTGCCCGAAACAGCATATCAGGCCCGTAGCGAGACAAGGTGCTGAAGGGGGAGAAAAAGCTTCTGGGGGTGCGAAAAATTTTCCAGAGGGGGCGAAACATACTAAAATGCATTACGGCAATAGTAATTTTTGATCTTCTAGGGGGGCAAAAAATTTTCCAAGGGGGGCTTCCCTTGGCCCCCCTTGACTACGGGCCTGCAGCATATATTAGCTACAAAATATCAAATTTTCTGCCCTAATAGATAGCGGGGACCCGCAGAACCTAAACCTCCCACACCTCGTTCGTCCATATATGAGCGTAAACATTCAACTCCCTGATTCAACTAAATAACTGGGTGGACATACTGCCACACATTGAAATTTTCACCTACAATGACCTAATTAAATGAACGAACAAAAGGAATATAAGACACATGGGTGTGGTACCAGGGGCGTATATACATGAATTCGCAGGGGGTGTGACCTATTTTGGGACCAACTACAAATTTTCCTATTTTTCCACGTTAACAGACGAAAATCAGGGCAGGTAAAAGATCAATTAAGTTTTTAACTTACTGCATTTGAAACCGACTTTTTGGCGCTCAGAGACCGATTTTCACGGGGGTGCCACACCCCCATACCTCCCGTATTTACGCCCCTGTGTAGTACGCTACATCATCGTCAAATTTGTCCACCGGGCTGACGTGTATTACTCTCCTGTACCTGCATTGATAGAAATTTTATATGCAAAAGAGTTACGGTACATAATTCGATACCTGCTGCCAACTTAAAGGTCTTTGGACATATAACTAAAACATACTCGTTGTACTCAACAATGTTATTTTCAAAGTAGTCAATAGCTACTTCCAAAAATAAACCTCTCGGGGCATCATCCATTATTAAAACTGTCCTTGCAATGAAGGTTAAACGAACAGAGGATATAACAAAATATATTTCATGGGTCCCTCTTTCCACATCACAAATTTGACTATTTAACTCATGTTTATTCAGGATGTTAATGCAAAAACATTAATTGTATTCCAAAATGTTAAATGTCTGATGGATTTTGGATGATGCAAATTGCAACTATTTTTAAAGTTTTTAATGCTTCTTACATCGCAAAGGTAGGTATGACATTTACAAGTCCACAAACGAAGTCTTAACGATGTAAATAGCGCCCTCCCACCCAGCTAGGTTAACAAACCTGCAAGCAAATAATAACATGTTGAGAAGCTATGGACATATAATTATCCTGATTACATAGTATGTACGTAAGAAAGAAGTAAATCCTTACGCCTGCTACGAAGGTAAGGAATATGACGTAGTCGTTGTTTATTTTATGCTATATCGTATTTTTTTTCTTCTGTAAAGTGTTGAAAACGATGACTGAAGCTGATTTTGCCACCTACGGTATCATGTAGACTACAATCTTAGACAAAACTGTTGCAACACTTCATTATTGTGGGTATGGTATTTTGCGCCATTAGCTAGGTCCAGTCGTGGCATGGGGAAGGGGGTGAAGCCCCAATAATATTCACTTTTAATTTCTTTTTTTTGTAAAAATCAAATATCATTAGCTGTGCCTGTGAAAGGCTAAAAGTTACCTAGGAAAATTCCAAAATACACTGGTGCTATTGGGTCTCATTCAACCCCCAAACTCCTAAACCTCCCGACGGCCCTGCTAGCATCACCCCACACCCCTCCCCAGTATAATTTTGGGTAATTTCAAACAATCATCTTTAAATATTGGGTTCCAAAGATAATAATTCTGGCTCCGTAGATTTGAGATAGAAAATAGGAAAAATGAAATACATCTGTCATTCATGATTTGAAAAGACACCTTACCCTACAAGTTACAAAACCATGGCTCAAATGCCTCTTTAGGATCATTTTCAATTTGGTAGAATATGCAATGGGGGAGGGGGGCACGTGACCCAGCCCGGATACACTGTTTGGAAGATGAATGCTAGTATAGGTGATTTGAGTTCCACTCAAGTTGTCCAACAGAAAGTAATATCAAGAAAATTGTCCGCGATGGCTTCTCTCTCGAAGCGAAATGAATTTTAAACTCGATCTTTCACTTCAATGAACATTTGAAAAAGGTACCTTATTAATAATATCTGAGTTCTTTATTAATGAAATCTACAACTTTTATTTTAATTCATGAGGAACATAAACCAGCCAAAATATGCTTTCCACTTTTCAAAAAGTGTCCGGGACGTGTTCCCTGCCACCTCTCCCCCCTCCCCCCCCCCCCATGATTGACGCCCATGATAACATGTCACCTTGGTACGAAGATATTACAGTCTTGACTGAATAAAGATATAAGTGAGAAGGTTGTTGGGCTGTTTTGTTCGTTTAACGTTTACAGCAATCAGTCCCATTCAACGTTGTGAAAATTACTATTGTCTTACACTAACTTTCTTCTATACAAGAACTCGGGTTTTCTGTACTCGTATTCGTACTCTAACTTTGTAACATGTAGTCGCACTCAGTCGTACTCGGGGACTTACAATACAAGTTTGTCCCTAAGTGTTCACATTTTTATGGAAATGAATTAACACAATGGAAGCACACCACCAAAAGGTCCGGTTAAAGTAGACCCAGAGTACACATTCAATTGTAGGTTCTTTGCAGTTGTGAATTGTAATAGTGGTACTATCATCGTCACCACCATCACCATAGCCATCATTACCACCATCGTCATCGTCACCATCATTGTCACCATCACCATCTGTATAAAGGGCACTTTACATCACCATAGCTACTCTACATCACCACTACTAACAGCACCACCATAACAGCGCCACCATCAAACTACTAGGCCCCACTCCCAACTACACTAGCACTGCCACTGCTGCTAAAGCCTACTGCCACTACTACAACCATCACTACTTCTACCGTCACTACACCACTATAATTTCCACCACCATAACCACAAATGCTATTAAAAAGCTTATCTCTACCCCGCGGAATGGACTCTTTGTTTGCTCAGCTCCTCTGCTTCCCAGGGAAATGACTGAACAAGGAATATGCCATTCAGTCTGCTACGTAGGCAAGCTTATCTCCGACATCACCACCAAATCCATATGGGTTAATGTTCTATCTTCATTTCCCAGTAATGTAAATTTACGCAACAGTGCAACAATTTAAGGTAGCATTTTTTAATACGATGTATTAAACAAACTATAAAATCAACTAAAGCGTTGAAGCCTAACAAGTTCGTCATTAGACCACGCATATCTAGAAAACAGAACCAACGACTCTAACTTAAGTTTCGAGATTTACGTAATGCTGACGTCAAAATTGACGCTGTAATAAGACCCAAGCAGGCTCAGATTTCACACCACGTTCGAAGAGTATTACCATGAAAAGCTTTAGAAGGAGAGAAAGAATTAAGAAGAAAGATGCTAAATCCTTGCCATAAGTCTTGACTTACTTGACTTTTCATATCATACCGGTACTTTGTATACGAATAAAAAGTAATATCGTCTACTGCTGCGTTTCGTCTCGCGTTACCTTTGTGACACCTACAGCTGCTGTAGTCTGTACAATGTTAGCATTGCAGTTATTCATCTAGGAAGGATGACTATGAACGTCCCCAGTGTATACAAAGATATATGGTCTACTAATAATAGTTTGGGGCACAGCTAGAGGTAGCCTACCGTACTGCAGGAATGTACATGCGACGTTTAGGATTTGCAGGAAATCATTTCAGACGTCAGGTCGCTAGGTCGTTGACGTATGAGTCTGTGTATTAATGTGTCAACAATTATAAGTACAAAGGAACAAATTCGGTAAGATGAGTACTGCGAACACGTGCAGGCTTATCGAAACTAACACTCGGCTGCTCAAGATATCCAGTTTAGACCAGCAAATTCGCAAACGCAGCCTCGAACCCTCTCGGAGTAGCAGGCTCCCAGTTGGGTGTATGAGGGTAGGGTCGGGGCAGGGAGCTTCGCGCCGAAATTTTCGTGCACGTCATCCTTCCTGCAACATGTCAACTTTGCCAGGTCTTCGGGTTACTGCAGTCCCCACCCCGTAAAACCTCATCTAACTTACTAACCGCCACCCCGTTGGGATAAACTGAAGAGAAACTCCAGATAACACTGTTCATAATAAGTCAGGCTTTACCTTCCATCTATACGTGCGTTGTTTTGTTCTTATTATGTGTAAACATTTCAGTCGCTTTTGTAAACAACTGGATTCGAGAATGAAACTCGGTTGGCGTCTTTCAAATTAATGTTCCATTCTTTGACTGAAAAATTGATAAGATAATCGTTTATGTTAATGAAAACTGCAGTACAATCAAGTGACGTATTTACATATAGACATGCACAGATTCATCATACACCCTACAAGAGAATCTTTGTGTTAAAATGCAATGTGTCTTGCCTGAAGTCAGTATACTTAACCTGATAATTCGTGAAGAGTAAGATATATTCCCAGCTAGCTATGACTCAATCTGACAAGAAGACTGACGAGTCATGAGACGTGAGTTTCATCAATCATTTAGGTTATTGATTCGGACCAAGGGAGCGACATGTTTTATAAAATCGTCGAGAGGCTTTCCTTCAGAATAGGGTTTGTGACGGTGACATATCACTTGTGACTCATGCAAAAGAAAGCGTAACGTTTAGAGTATATATAGGCCTACACAAAATGTAGCTAAATGTGATCAATATGCAAAAACATCTAAGAATTCACAAAATGCTTATTGAGATAAACTGCAGTCAACCCACTTTGAAATAGCTTACTAATATGCTTAATTCAGGCGCGGATCCAGGTGGGGGCGAACCCGGCGCACCCCCCCCCCCTTTCGATGACCAACGATTTTTTGACCAACGATTTTTTTGAGCAAATAGATATGGAAAATATGCTTCCCAGATGCTGGGAAATCGCATCTAAGCTTACCTAGAATTCAAATTTTCTTGGGGGAGGACCCACAACCCCCCGCCGTGGCTTCGCGCCTTCGGCGCTCGCTCATCGGCCTTCGGCCGACGGTGTGTGCCCCCCCCCCCCCTTTCTCAAAATACTGGATCCGCGTCTGTAATTCATGTATATGGTTCATTTTAATCCGAAGGCTATAGTTTGTGACGTACTTGTAAAATCCATGTATAATTCTTGGTTTACTTTCAGAACACAATATTTAGATTCCAAACCTATACACAATGCAAAAGAAAAATTCCTTAAATTTAACCAGGATCACGGATCAATCAAACCGTATTTGGTTAAACCTTAGTTAAAATTGCCAACAAATCCTGGTTATATTAAACCAGTAAAAAGTTAATAGGCTATTTGACCAGGGTTTTAAATTTAACCAGGAATTTGTTCATTTGACAAGTTACTCCTCCTTATTTTTTAACCAGGAAATGGTTGGATCCGTGACCTTATCATCCTGGTTAAATTAACAAGCTGTTATTTTGGAGTGCATGATCAACACTAATAATAGAACAAGGGCAACAATGTTGCCGAAGCTCAGCTTTTCCTGTTGACCTAAAAGTCTGCAGTCAATATTTTGGTTGGGTCTGTAACTCATGTTGTTCATACGTACGTTAGAAAACAAAGAGATAAATATAAACTGAATGCAATGAAATATGTATTGAACTCCCGAAGTCTCTGAAAGACTAAATCTGGTACAAAAAGTTAACTTTATATGTTATTATACTCAGGCGCGGATCCAAGGGGGGGGGCCTCCTCGGGCTCAGCCCCCCCCCCCTTTTCGCCACATCAACAATAACAAATACGCGAAAATTAGCATAATGTTAATCTAGGAGAAAATTCAAGGAGGCTTTCAGCCCTCCCTTTTCGAAATGTCTGGGTCCGCGCCTGTCAAATAATGAATGTTTATGAGTGCGCTGCTTTGTAGACCTCATTTGTTTTTCATAATTAGACCCAGATAGTAACTTCCGATGAAGAAATTTTACAAATGGTTAAAGTTCTTAAAAACGATATTTTGCCCCAAAGATATTCCTTGAACTTGTCCAGGGACAAACGTTCAAATACGTGTTGCCACTATGATTTGGAAAAACCAAAACTGCTCAATTACTCAATATAAAGGGATAATTTTAGGACCGGTGAATGTGTCGCAACAGGCCGGAGGGTAACTACAGTTCGTAGAGAGCATGGGAAAATATGCACACTTATACTAAGTCTAAGGCTATTGAAATATCATCCCCCATGGCTTCCCCTTAAAAACTTGGTGGGGCTTTCGGCAACGGAGAACAAGACTGGGGCGGTTCCTGCAGTGTCAACGCCCATGTGACTGCACCAGGCTCTTAGCCTGACAAGTTACCGTACTGAATGGGGGCGAAATGGCTTCCAGGGGCTAACAAATTTTTAAGGGGCCAAATGTATACAAATGCCATTAAGCCAATGGCAACTTGAAAACATGGTAGGGGCGAACAAATTTCAAAGAGGGATTCGCCCCCTTGGCCCGCTTGACTGGAAGCCTGAGCTGCACAATTCCTGCAGGCACCGAGACTGACATATGGCACACGCCTTCAAAAAGCACGTTTTCCTTTTCAAACCGAAAATTGTTTTTGAAATGTTAGCACAACCATCAAGCTTAAACCATATGAAGCATTGTATTTTCAATCAACATGCTATGTTCTTTGTTTAAAAGAAAGGGGTGGGTTCCTCTTTCCTCTTACGACATTTCCAACACAACATTCACCTTAACTTGAAGTAGTGTACCCCGCGCCGGCATTCCAATTCACGCGGTGAGTCGCTTCTTTCCTTCATGTGACAATATAAACTAATTTCATTTGTTTACCTTTAATACTAAATAGTTTTTGTCCAGAAATGTTAAGAAAAATGTTTGTAAAGGATATACAAGAAGATTTGAAAGATTAAGGTAATGTTTACAAATAACTTGAAACTTGAGGCGACTGGATATATTCTCTTTAAACTTTAAAGGGGAATTTTCATGATCCCAGACAGTTCCAATTCTCCCAACTATGCAACTTCTAGCTCCTCCCATAACTGTATGAAGCTCTTCCTTGTGCAGGAATAAACATGTTTTATTGCTTAAGGTGATGTCCTGGTGAGCATACAAGGCTATAAAATGTCACTCTCTCTGCCTTGTGTGGAATGTGAGCTACTCTGCATCTTTCAAATTTTCAAACTTTGATGTCAGTCAAAGAGCAGTCACCAACTGAAAATTTTGATACTCCCACACTAAAAATATACATTGGGGTGATGAATGCCTGTCTTTAAGGCAAACTCCTAAAACATACATTCAGACATCAGGCTAAGTTGAATTCTTGTTTCTGCCTCAACACAAAAATGTGTAGGCCTATCTTATACCACTGCTTCGCACAAGGCCACATATTCGCAAGAACTTGCACAACTTTCAAACGTCCGGTATTTCTTTTCGA
This sequence comes from Holothuria leucospilota, assembly GCA_029531755.1. Classification (NCBI taxonomy): domain Eukaryota; kingdom Metazoa; phylum Echinodermata; class Holothuroidea; order Aspidochirotida; family Holothuriidae; genus Holothuria; species Holothuria leucospilota. The sequence continues at coordinate 61,677,990 of CM055964.1, read as the reverse complement.
GTAGGCCTAACCATCCAACCAATTTAGCTAGTCTATTATTCAAACGCCTGAATGAGATCAGCGCCACACGTTCACGTAACGCCTCCATAGCACCGTATAGTACGGTACATTCCTTATTCATGTCATATCCCTGGTTTGGAAAGCAAAGAGCTGAGCAAACATAGTCTGACACAGTGGGGTAGCCCACGTACGGTATTCAAAAATCGATACACTGCACTTTGCGTAAACACTTCCACACGATTAAGCACGAGACGTCCTGTACATTTATATAGGTTTAGTATACTTTTGTACGCGTTTCGTTGTACAGTCTCTCAAATGATAACAACTGGGATTCTCGATGTAGGCCTATTCCCGAACATGAGGACTTCGCCAGAATTTGTTTCAAAAAGTGCTGTTTTCATGCCTTTAATGATTGCAGAAACGAAAAAAAAATTTAACTTCTGTTCAGCACAAATTGAACTATCTATATGAAACATATTATCAAAATTGGTGCAAAACTGAAGGACATGTAGGGAATTTTACGTTTTCAAACAAAGCCCCCTCCCGAGGTCAAATAGCGGTCAAATTAATCGAAAAGAGTCGCAGCATACAGATATCACTTTCGCGAACATCTCTACTAAATTTCAGGCAAATCTAACAAAAAGCAGCGAAATGTCAGGCACTTAAACGCAGATTTTATGGTGAATGACGTTTGCCGTGCACGACAGCAATAGGCAGCTGAAAGCTTTCAGCTGAGCTAAAAAGGAGGATGTTTTGACCTGACGTTTCGACAAAAGCTGTGTTTTGCCCAAATACTGCTGATCGGGCAAAATACTTGGTCGGCCTCACGGTGCTTATAGCCCCGTCTATAAGACATTTTAAGAAGTCAGAGGCCATAGATGACCGATCATATACATACGAGTGCACATAAGGTCAGTGTAAGTCAGAAAACAGTTGAAAACCCCTGCCTGCTTTAAGCCTGTCTCGAACTCCTGAATCTACCGAATACTTAATTGCTGCCGAGTTCCATTACGTCAAATGTCACCGCGTCTACACCCACCTAGACCGAGGAGCGGAAGAAGTTTTTTTTATGGGGGGGGGGGGGAGCTGGGGCTAAAGCCCCAGTCAAAAATGTGGAGGGGCGGAAGAATCCTTAAATATTCAAAAATTTTAGACCCCTCCCCAGGACGGAGGTCCCGAAACAGCGTTCAGCTCCCCCCATCAAGAACAGCTTCCTACGTCTATGGTTCACTGAGCTCATCGCTACGAAAAAAAAGGCCGTGTAACAGAAACCAAAAGAAGGCAGGTACCCAATTAGCCGCTACCCAGTTAGCTTCTACCCGTTAGGCCATATCGTTCGAGTGGTAGGAGACGAGAAAATTCCTTCGGATCGTTATATTTTCCCACCCGTTAGTGATCATGGTTGAAATAGGTCTATGTGTGACTTGTAGAAAGGCTCATAAATGAAGCAATATGGCCCTTCCTCCAGCTGTGAAGGACATGTACAAAAATCGAAAAGGAAACCACAAAACTATTAACCAGCTGTCTCTCCACTAAAATGCCTGGCAATTCGATGGCGGCAGAATTTTATATCATTAGTGAAAATCGATGCACGTTACGTAATACAAGCTAATGGGTCACTCTAACTTAATGAATTAAAGTGTAGCGCCTTCAATTTTACACACGTCTTTCCAAACGTACAGTGAATTATACTAAAAGAGTACATACGAGGACTTCTTTTCGCTGTTATGGAGTGACATTCCGCTCTTCTTCCAGGTACATTTTCACCCAATAAGAGTAATTTTCCGGCTCCTAACAAAATTTGAGCCTACCGAAGAATTTCCGACTTTAACCTGCATCACCCCAGGCTCATAATCTGAACTTGCTAACACCATAGTACATTGTAGAGCACTAAATGAATTGATCAGTGTAATTTGAACAATGTTAGTCTTAGATTATACATATGAAACTATGGATCTGCCTACTAAAACTCAGTCAGAGACGGTTAACAAAAGCATAATTGATTTTTATGGGGTTTAATATAAATTTTAGAAAAGAAAATCCAAACAAACAAAAAAGAACAACCCAATGGCAGGTATGCACCTTGGGGCGCGGGGGTCGCCCGCACCCCCCCCCCAAGTAAAATCGCCCAGATGGCCTCAAACTGCGTGTAAACGATATAGTTTTCACTTTCTTTTCTTGCAAGGAGGTTCCCATACCCAGCCGGCATCTTCGCCTTTAAGGCACTTTGCATACCAAAGTGTCCCCTAAAAGTGGTTGTCCCCCCCCCCCCGAAAAGTCGTAGTCTGGATACGTGCCTGCCCAATAGTCTTCATTTAATATAGAGAGCATTCCGATTCTTCGGTTGCTCTGTACCAGAGAATTCAAGTTGTGGTGATTGCACAGCTTAGTTCAAGATATACATGTTTCGGCTGCCCCCCTCCCCACCCCCTCTCGGAATGATCTCTGTTCACGCAGCCATCGACGGGTGATCAACACAGTGTATCAATACCGGTTTGTGCAGTCACAGCGTTTGGGACCACTTTCAATTGAAGGGCTGAGCACTTTGCGAGAAATTTTAAGCACGGTTGCCTTCAAATTGGTATATCTTTTGCCGGAAAACAGCACCTTTTTGAGCAAATGGGGACTGCAGCCTCCGCCTCGTAGGCTTTTGCGTAAGTGTGTATTTTCATGGCTGGCTCGCAGTCCATGCGTACATTGAAACTTCAACTTAATTAGTTTCTTATACTGACAAGTCCTCACATAAGCAATACTCTTGCTACCATGCTACCAACGTCATCTAGACAACGTTAAATTCCTTAGTGTCGTACCACAACAGGCCAGTGGTGGGACAGGGTGTTGAATGGGAGCGAAATATTTTTAGCGGAGTGTTTTTTTCCTGGAGATAAGATGTGTTAATACAATCGTAAATCTTGTCCTCAATAATTGTCGAGAAGACGAACATTTTCTTCGGCGGCACCCACCTTTCTTGCCCTCCCCCTTCGCTACGGACTTGTGTACGTGACAGAAACCCTGTGCAACCTAAAGAAGGTGTATGAAGTGAAATGTCTGTTTTCTAACGACTTTTACTCCTGTTCCCAATGTTAACTCTGTAGAGTATTTACGGAGAATCTGGAAAAGCATTTGAAATAGCATTTTGAATAAATTTACCCATGTAAATTTCTTTGTGTAATTAGTAAACCCGCCTTGCAGTAAAATGGTTTGCAAATAAAGAATTTTCTGAAAGATTATGCTAGGAATCGTCCATTTTCATCATTTTCATAAGAGTACTCTTTCTTTGGTCTCCTCTTCCCTCCCTCTGCCCCTCTCTCTTACAGGACCACAACTTATATTTAACAATTGTGGTCCTGAAACCCTACTTTAGGAAAAGTCCCAAATCCAATTAAACGTAGTTAATATTAAGTAAATGTCCTTGTTATAGCAGTGAGTGCCCTTTCGAAAAATTCTGACATTTTTTGTCTTAGTTCGGCCTCCTTTTTCTAGATTTGTCTCTGGCGCCATGGGCGGAAATCCCAATGGGTAGGAAGGACCAGGCCCGTAGCCAGACTAAGCAATTTGGGGGGCACATCGATGTTGGAGTTTCGCAGGCTGGGGGAGGGGTCTAAGGGGAGAGGGTGTCCCCCTCCCCTTTAAAAATTTTTGCCTATTTTAAGGATTCTAGATGCAAAATGGTGCGAGATTTTCCATTTTTTCTTCTTATATTTGTATTCCAAAAAGGCTGGTCTCGTAATAAATTTCTCCTCCTTCAGTGCAAGACCTTTTATTGAAAAATTTTTTGGTGGACGCGTGCCCCCTGTGCGCCCGTGGCTACGTGCCCGGGAAAGACATAACCCTCCCTCGTTCAACTTCCACACGCACGCACACACAGACACACACACGTTTCACGCAAACTTCCACCCTGTCTGGTTCACTTCAGTTCAGTTTATTCTCTTTTCATCCTCCGAAGAGATATTAGAGCCAATGAAAATAACAATAGTAAAATTATTTTCAATTTACGAAGAACTTCAAAAAGAGAGAAAATGAAAAATAGAAATTAGATGAAACCAGAAAAAGGGAAAAAAGTTCAATTTAATAGTCATGGTATCACACTCAGATTTAGACTTGTCTCAAGTCTTTTCTCCTCTCCTCTCAAGCAATATAAATTACGATAATTCTAATCGATGTTACACAACCTTTGCTTCTGTTTACATGTTACCATTTTATGTAATGTGTCCTTTTGTTATGAAAATGTCTCCGACACACCACTCAAGTGATGTAAAATATTAACTGAAACTGAAACTCAAAAATACCTTGACGTTATAAATTGCGTTTAATAAGTTAATCATCTCTACAAGAAGTTCCCTCTAGTGGAAAGATAATAATGATGTTTTGATGTCATTAACACCTAATGATATAAATGTCAAGTTCCTTTCAGGTATAAGGTTTTAATTAACTAATTTACGGCACGAATGCTAATATGAATTCATCCCATCCTTACTTAGAAACATCACCTGAACCCAGTGCATCCACTTCTCCTAACTCTCCAGAGAATATCAGGAAATAACGGTCAAATTTCAGAAAATTTTGCACTATGTTTCAGGAATTTTTGTTCTTCGTCGTGGAAACACTGCCTGAAAATGTCAAATCTCCTTTAACATTCCTGCCATGTATGTTTCATTACTTTTCGCAACACTAATATTTCATCTCATAAGTAAACTAAAACGTTACCTTGCATACGTATAACAATTCTTTAATTACAAGTCTTATCTGTTTTGAGAGGTTTTGAATAGTTTTGAGGGGTCGAACCATAGGCGGCATGGACCCCCTCAACGAATATAAATTATGGTATCATTTATCAAAAAATACCATGTAGTAAGAGATTATTACGGTATAATAGAAATATTTTATTTGGAAGACAGCATTTCTCCCTTCTTACAAACGTTATAAATTTTTGCCCAGGCCTTTCGACTAACCGTCATAGTGGATTAATATTGCGCGAGGCGTCTTGACTTCAGGATATTTTGCCCCCCACCCCCACCTCCCATACACACACACTTTTCTATCATCAGCGTGGTTAATGGGTTCAACGTACTGTTAATAAGCATGAAAGTACTTCCGAGGTAGTACCACGCTACGAGCCGTGCAAAAGGGTCGCACATGAATACCATTTTTCTCACTGCGTGGAAGCATTGATTCTTCCTGTGTCGTGCGAAGTCACTTGAACCGAATGTACTTTATATCGCTCAAAGATGACACATGATCATTTTTTTTTATTCAAGGCACTTTAGTACATGTCTTCAAGTCTTGCAAAACGGCGTTTTCAAGTCGGTGACCTACTACCAAGTTTATTCGTTCACCAAGTCATTAGCATATCAAATATTTCAACGTAGAGGTAAAGGGTATCCCTGTCACACTCATGGCTCTCACTGTAGGTGAAGATTCACTCCGCTGGATTTAAAAGCTACATTGTCCCTGTGTACGAGCCTATGCAAGAGCCTATTTTATCGTCCCATCCAATCAAAATTCTCTCAAGTATAGCCCCTCCACCAATTTGAAAAAAAGGATCTGTCTATCCTGTACCTCCCAGACAAAGTGGAAATAGCCTGGACTTAAGTTTAAATTGCTCAAAGCCTTATCCTGGGAAATGCACTAGCCTGCTCTGCTGTTTGTGATTTCAGTGCTACTGCAATCTGACCTGTCCATACAATGGGCTATACTACATAACATTTCATTCATTTGTACTAGTCATAACTGGCCACGCAGATTTGAGCCATTGTTTGAATTTATGTCAATCAAAGTGCACTTACCAACTGTGAAAAGTACACGGGGAATCTTTAATATGTTGGGATGATGTCAAAACAGCCCCTTTAAGCACGGTAGCCTAACCGTTTCAATTACTGAACTTCATATTCCGTGACTGACAACGACAAATCGATTTATATTTTTTACAGCCTTTTACGGGTGTTCAAACTTCATTGCCTTTGACCCACATCTTTGTCGAATTGTATTTTATCCGTATTTATGCTTACACATTTTGTCACTGTACGCAATCCTCCTCGACGGCCCTCTGTGCAGGGATATGATACGTTGCCATGGATGCGAAAAAACGTTGTAGCCCGTTCATTCATTTAAAATCGACTACTTAACCCACAAAAACATAACTTTGCCTTTTTGAACAAATATTGAAATCGAAATAATATTAATCAATACCCTGTTCAATTCAGCCAGTTTCACCCGTACCAGTCTGTTCAAAACACTTACAGGTAGCCATGGTTTCTTTGTGCAAGTGGAAAGACGTCCACATGTAGGTATATAAGGGAATTGATCAAAGTAACCCTGACGTCCTTGAGCAAGAAACCAGCTAAAATGACGCACTATCTATCCCGTAGACGTTACCCTGACTACGAGTTGCTTTATTAGTTTTATTCACAATTAAACATGATATCACGTGACCATTAGTTCTATTTTGAGCACACGTGGCTTTTAATGCATTGGTTATTGACAATCATAACAGGTACAGTTTGAGCTGACTGATTACAGAGGGAATCACAAATGATGGACTGCATTGCACAGCAACGAAGAGAGGGCTGTACTTGATCAATTGGTCGGTAGAGTTTGTATATGAGTAATCGGAAGAGTTAAAAGTGAACGAAAGCTGCGCAGACGATGATTAAATGACTTAGGAAAAAAATTCTTTTGTAGGCCTATATATATATATATATATATATATATATTATATATATATATATATATATATATATATATATATATATATATATATATATATATATATATATATATATATATATATATGAAGTCAGTGAGATTTCAGGTAAGTGAAAAAGGCGCCATTTTGTGGTGGAAATGGGCCCTGATTATTGCACGAACACTCCTGTAATAAGTCAGTCAGGAGTGGGTATTGGGTCATGCACACTTCTTATTGCCGATTTTTTTTTTACTGTAATAACCTAAAATGTAAATATTTGAAAACAACTTTTAGTTTACAAGGCTACGAAATGTAGCACCAGATTGCATACAAGGACAGGTTTATATTCAGAAAGTTCGCAAGGGGAATGGTAACTTTCCCTCAGTCCGACGCTTACGAAGACATGCAACACCCCACCTTTGCCGTGAGTCAACCCCTCGCTACGCTGCTGAATATTTTTTTTATTTTCAAACTAAGCTTGAGAAAAGGGCTCTTAATTCGTGAACTACCTCGGTTTCACTCTTTTATGCACTGAAATAGCTCGCTAACGCTAGGGGTACAAGCAAAATAAAGAGCTGTAGATGTGTAGAGGGCGTAAGCAGTAGAGGGCGCAGAGGAACTTGATAGCGTGAGCACAACGTAACATCTTCCCCAAGAAGAGGAGTCTCGTCTAATCGAGGGGATGATACTAGTTATAGGCTAGGTTTTAAAGGGTCGGTACTAGGCGAGGGACAGGGGCCCACAGCCCCTCTTCGAGGAAGGCCCCTCCTCGTCCGGAAATTTTCTAATTTCGTATGGGAGCCTTAGTAGGTACAGGAAGGCTTAGAGTCCCCGATAGCTACTCGCCTGGACAGTTTACTTGTTTTACTCCCAAAGAGGGTAAATTCGCCCATTAAAACCCCAGATTTTCAAAATCTCTCCGTACAAAAACTCCGTATTGAAACCCTAATAATTTTGGAAGGACTTTCGCCGTCCTCCGGCTGGTAACCCGCTGCTGTGGGGCCAACTTCGGGCTGTTGTCTCCCTTCCGTCGGGGAACCTGCCCCCTCGTGCAAATCCTGGCACCACTACTGAGTTCAAGGGGCATTTAGGTCTTTGTGTTGCTTTTCAGAGACACGTTCCTGATGTGATAGAACACTTTAAGCAATAACTGATCACGGCCCACCCTATCACTACAGTTTCTTGAATTGCGCTAAGTAGTGCATTGCCCAATGTTTGTCACGGCCCGGTAGGCTCATTCTTGCCTGCGGTTCGCCATATCTATACTTTTGTGTAAATGCGGTCTTGAAAGTTTCGAGAAAGGAATTTCAGAGCAAAGATGTGGCAAGACTGAATATATCTTAATCAGTTACTGGTAACCACAAACCATATAAATGCAGTGTTGTACACACTGGTTGTTGACGTCACTCTTTCCATAAATATCCATTTGACATTATGTTTCGACAAGAAGACTAGTACAAGGACATGCTGACATTCGTGTCGAGTTTTTGGTGTCATTTGGACATGTCAGTCCTAAGTTTGTGATCCTAATTTCGTCAGTTTTGAAACAAATGACGTTCGTTAGTTCTTTACGTGCTTTCATCTGGTTATTTTAAACCACATAGTTATAGAAACCTGGTTTCCAAGTTAGGGCCCAATTTGAGGAACAGAGTGGTAACCAGCCCTTGTCGTCCAATGGCCGAGGGGTGTAAAAAGTTCGAGTTGGGTCGCGTTAACTTTATTTCCGGTACGTAATTTTTGGCTTACAACATGAGAGGGGATCTATTTTCACATTTTTCTGAAGTGGAAGTGGAACGGAGAGACAGTGTGCCTTCTATACTTCTGTGTCCCAGCCATTTGGTTTGTACGAAAGCGACGTTAGTCATTGCTCTGTACATTCAAACACTATGAAAACCCACATGGTAAAAATAGAATAATATTTCTTTGAAAATTTATTCAAGTCAGAATGATCCTCAAAATGTCATTCTTTCTATACTCGCATTGAATGGCACCCATATTTTTGCGGCTTGCCCAGAGTATTGTATAAATATTGTTACGTGCAATGCCTTTACGTAACCTGGTAACCGCACGTCGCCACGAGAGACACGTTAATGATATACGCCCACCTGCCCATAGTTATTTTCACATGTCAGTCCTACCGCAATTTGAACGGTTATTTTGAATAGTTATGAACACTCAGAAGATAATGAAATTTAACAGAAGTGAAACTATTTACAGCTATTATGAGTTTTCGTTCATAAATTAATTACCTGTGCCTTTCGAAAACCTATAAAACCAGCAGTTTTATGGCAAGAATTCTATTCAAGGAAGTTGGTATATAAAATGGACAGGACTTGGAAATCGTGCACGTAGCTTTCAATGACGAATAGTTCTTTGTAACTGTAACCAGTTAAAGCTCGGTCTTTAAAGGGCAAATTCAGTCACCCCAATCAGAGTGAGTATGCCCGGTCACTCTAGTTCATGAATATTATGGCCCATTTTGATCATGTGACAATATTTTTGTTAGTGAATTGTGAAATTCAAGGAGAATTTCTCCTTGCTTTACTTATTGTTTGTAATAGTTATGTTCAAAATGTCTTCAGAGTTGCTTGTAATGCAGTAAGAGGAGATTTGCAAGAGTTTGCTGATTTTTCAAAGAAAATTGTGGGGCGACTGCCTGTTGCCTTTAAGGAAAGAAACCCCTCATATGGTCACCTGGAAAAAATATAAAATTTGTACTTTCAATAACTATGTCTGTTTCCGTAAGAAGTGCATGCGGCGGTTAATGAATGTTTGTTAAACTACGGTTACAGAATTTTACGGAACTCAGGAAATGAACACGGCACTCTCACTATTAATTAAGCCGACAGATTTGTGTTAATATACTGTACACCACTCTTATTTTCATATGCGTGTATCAATAAACTACGAAAGTAGTAATGAACTCGATCACGAACGATTCCTTTGCACACTTTAAAATGTCCTAGTTAAATTTGAATAGAATCTAATCAATAGCGGCACGAACCGGAATCTTGTCAAATCTTTGACTAAATTCGGCTCATAAATGAAACGACTAGTTTCATTTTGAACCATTTCTAGTCAATTTTGAAACAAATCTCAGGCGCGGATCCAAGGGGGGGGGGCTTTCCCTGGCTCAACCCCCCCCCCCTTTTCGCCACATTAACAATAACAAATATACGAAAATTAGCATAATGTTAATCAAGGAGAATAATAGAATATTCAAGGGGGCTTTCAGCCCCTCTTTTCGAAATGTCTTGATCCGCGCCCGAATCTTGTCAAATATTTGACAAGATTCCGGTTCGTGCCCCAATTGACTAGATGTTTTTCTAGAGTGCAGGACGAAACGGACGACTATAGGAAACGCATGTGTAATCCGTTAATAAGGGTTTACCTCAGCAAGGAATGCAGTGCTAACTTAGTAAATTCTTTCGTTATATTTTGGGCACGAAAGGCATTCCATCAAACCCTAAAGCGCCGGGTGAAACTAATGAGTGCCCCACCCCATGGGTTTTCGTCAGCAGTACTCCATAAGATTAAGCAGCTGCTAGTATCCACATGCATTCCAGCTGAAGGTTTTCTCTACTAAATTTACCGCGATACCCTGCATTTCCAAAACAGAGAGTAAATAACCCCTCCCTACAATGATTTTCAGATTGAAGTTTTTCTTTCAAAAATTGCCATTAACTGTGTCTTAAAACGGCCAAAAATTACCTCAGAAATCCCAAATCCACGATAAATGCAGTTTCAATGCCCTTCCGACTGCTTTGGAAAAAGATAAAAAATCAGATCATTTGGGTATTTCTGCTCCATTTCCATAATACCAATCAAAAGTGGTCATAAAATTCTACCTAACACTGCCTCACCACCCTAGTAAATATAAACTCTCCTAATTGTCACGGCATAAGTTACAAAGTAAAGAGCGGTTAATTGTTTGTAAGCAATTAAACTTGATGAAGCATTCGATTCAAAGCATTTCCAAGGTGCAACTTGTTTTCAATGTCCACTGAGTTCATAGGTATTCAAGATAGGAATCTGCTGTAAATGCTCACTTCCTAAACACGTAAAAATCCTAACATGTTTAGCAGTTAAAAACTATTAAGTTGAGCAATTAAAGCATTTCAGCACAGAACGTTTAGGGTATATACACATGTGTTTATGTAGGAGCAGAAAAGGCTTGGAAAAGTGTTAAACCCCAAAGCACTCTTTTTAGAGGATTCAGGTGTGAGCTAGGGTTTGTCCAACAGGGGGCCAAGCTTCCCGGCGGGGGGAGGGGTTAACAACCCGAAACCCCGACAGGGGCGATGGGTTATCGGAAAAATGACGAAAGTAAAATTTTCGACGTGCTGAGGGAGCGTTGGGGTTTATTGAAGAAAATTTGAAAATTTGTTTTTTAGTGAGGAAAGGTAGAAATTTTGGGGGTTTAGGTGGAAGACTTGCCCTAATTTAGAGCAGTAATCAAGTAAATCGTCGGGCGACCACTGGCCATTCTAAGGGACTTCATATTTTACCGTACCCATTACGGCTCCCCGACGAAACTGGAAAAATTTCCCCGGGGGGAGAACCTTCTCCGACGTGGGAGCCATCCCCCTTCCACCTTTCACCACCACTGGCAGAATATGACTATGTCTGAGATATTTAAGTCATATAGACCGTTACGCCAAGAGCAAATCAAATAAGAAACAGGTCCCTAGCTTGACAATCGATGGCGGCGAGATGTATTCCAGGGGGAGATATTAAGTCCATGAATGGGGTAATTAGTAATTTTTTATCTTAAAACGTTTTAGGGGCCATGTTTTACTGGGGGAACGCCACTATCCCCTTTGACTACGGGCTTGACAACAAAATACATTAAATCTTATCTAGTGATACATTAAGACATCTGGAATGGGTTGAGGCATGGACGACTGAGCACAAATCTAGGCCACCATGCTAAAAGTTCACCTCCTCCGTGGGTACACAGAGACATAGTTTTGAACCTACCCTGAAGGTGACAAATAAATGTTTACTTTACCTTTCTAAGCTCATTGTCCCGCATACATTCTCGCACAATGCAAAGGTCCTTTTTCGAAGAACCTACTTTAAGTATTATAGACGTCTTTTGAGATTAATAAGAAATTTCTTTCACATTTATTAATAATTTCTGAAATGTCTACTACCATAAAAGTACTTCTCTACCCTAGGAATGCAGAATTAGAAATCGTCAAAAGCATTAAGCTCGTGCACGATTATCTTTGTCAGGCTTTGCAGATTGAAATAATTCCATTTATAAAATGAAGGCGCTTCTGCAATAAAATCGTGTCTTTACACCAATTGTTCATATAGCCTATCAGTCGGTACATTTGTAACTTAACGGCTGAGACACCTGATGTTAAGTAGAGCCCTCACTGAACAATTATTATTGAAACGATACACCGAAGCCATTTCAGACTCTAATTTATTAACACAACAAATTTTCAGCAACAACGTTGCCCTTATCAAGTTTCAAAAGAAAAGTGGAAAGAGTCTATCGGTCTTTTCACTTTTCTTTTTACTAAAGGTGAAGTATAAACAAAGGAGAAAATTAAATGTAAACAAACGGAAGTAAAAACGTTCCAAAGGGAACATTTAAGTTTTTCATTGTCAATTTCGTGCTTAAAATTTGATTGAACCAAATCTTTGGTTTGGATAACAAGATGATTTGTAATTGATCCCACTGTGTACACTTCGTTCCTGACATGGCAGACTACAGTGGCAATTATTTCCTTTCCTACTTGATAAATCTTTCGTTTTGATAGCAGAGAATATAGGCCGATTTTCTTTTTCCGTGTGCCTACATAAAACGTATGGTGTCCAAACAACTCAAATCGTTGTTAAACTATGTTTGCCAATGAAAGTTTGAATTTGATGAAACGGCCTAAATATACGGCACACAAAATGTGCTCCAAATTGCAAGAAATAATATTCAATTGAGCGTCTGCGAAAACCCATATACAGTTTGTTGCGTCAGAAAAAAAAATTGAAAGTGGTACGGCAGAATATGTAGGTATGGGTGTCAACCCTCAAGTGGGGTTCGAATGGGGAGAGGGGATAGCCTCAATTCAAGCGAGAACATTTTTGAAAATGAAATGCAAACTAGTTTTCTTAATAAATTTGGGACACTTTAATTCAAAACTGATATTAAAAGCCACATTATGATTAATCATGAACCATATGTTCATTTTTTTTTAAGTTGTTCATGTTATATTTTAGAGCTGACAAGTGGTACGGCCACTGTCGTAAGCATAATTGTGGAAACGTTTCCGACGGCCCTATATTAACGCAAATCAGCTTGGGCGTACTAATACCATTCAGTTGCTCACTGGTTCAAAAGTTAGGGCCCGTCTGAATTTATTTCTCCATGGCAGCAGGTCTTAAATATTCCCACTTTTCTGTAATTCGTTTTCTTCCTAAGATGTCACGTGCTGAGAACGGCTTCTTTCGTTGCTATGCCTATGCACTTAGTGAGAAGAAATGAGACAATACTATATGGGTGGATCCAAGGGGACGGGGGTGGGGCCCTCGGGGCCAGCACCCTTTACGCCAGTAAGTTCATTTTTAGACGATCCCTGAGCTGCGCTACATAGTTTCTGTAGTTACCGACATCAATGCCTGATACCCGAAAAACTCATCTTACAATGTAAGATGTTCAATTTTTATGGGAATAAGTGCCCCAGATCCTCCTTCTCCCAGTCCTGGCTAGTTTGAAAGGTAAATGAGCATTTGCTGGCTAGCCGATTCCGAAATTGCAGAATGATGGCCCCGCATAATAATGCACGATTCCACGGTAAATGTCCTTCGTGTATACTTTTCTTGATTATGTCCCCGTCGGCTGATTTTTTTCTCATCACAAATGGGGGAGGGGGAGATTTTCTATAGAATTCATAACAAACGAAACTTAATGGTTAGATAGGAGTCAGGGCTAGGGTTAGGGTAAAACATTGTAGCTTCCCCACTCATCCAAGGGGAAAACTGAAAATCACTGACTCTCGAGTCCTCATCAGGCAAGTTAGTGGTCAGCCAAAAAGTGAACCGTTTTGTATAATCCTATGCATCGGGCTTGAAAACTATTTATCGGTTTATATGCTACATGAAAATGGGTTCCACAAAGGATAGGCCGACGTCAAAACAGGGAGATGTTGCCATGATGGTCAAAATATATAACCCGGCCGTAATTTTATCTTGCGGCCCTTAACTATACTCTTAATTTGAATAGTAACTTTCGTTCGGTTTCAAGACATTAAGGCCTACAACTGTACAAGAAACACCAAGATTTTGTAATCATCTTGCTTAGTTGAACTCTATGGTAACTTTCAATGCCAAAATTGTATGGGCTTTAAACGCTTGAAAAGAAATGAATACACCGAGAGAGCTTTTCTTTGTGGCCCTGATCGACGTAAACAAGTCAATTTGGTTTCACTTCTTATGAAATCAGACGGAAAACAGATGGTCGTATGACACGCAAGGTAAAGGTGGCGATCATTTGTCAATATAAACAGAAGTTTGTCAAGGTCACGCTTATGTTTGCCAGCCGCCTGTTCTGTTTACTTGAGACAAATCTCCAAGTACATTTCGGGTATCGTCACCGACACCCTTAAAGGATAAATGCCGTAAACCCAATCTGAGTTAATATACCTAGGTATCCTTCGTCCATGACTATTTTGAATCCTGTTACTACAAAAATTTCCCTACACCACATATAATAAAAGAAGGGTTTAAGCTAAAATTAAGTTTTGATATGTTAGAGGGGTACTTATTCTAAGCATTCTGGTGAAATTTGCATAGAAATCCGATGTGTGGTTCTCAAGATAATAGTAGTTGAAGCTGTAACATTTTAACCCAATGTGAACTTGAAGCAAGCACATGTGATGTCATAGCCTCACATTAATGAGCAGTCTTTTGATTTTCTTTAAACTTTACAACCAAGTTTCTCCTCCACAATCCCATGTTATACGAATGTGATTGCATGAGAGGCAAACTTCACAATCCCTCTGGGGAGACCCTACCCCTATTCTTCAAGTTCAGCACAACAGACTAAAAACAAAGGAAACAAAGCATTCCTCAACGATGTGTGGGGAAGTGATGTAACCTCTGCTTGCCTCAAGCTCACTTTAGGTCACAAAATAGTATAAACTTCATTTGCTGATATCTCGAGTACTACGTATCCGATTCGAATGAAAGTTTCACCAAATTGCGTACATTTAGTTCCTCTTTCACATACAAAAATTATTTTTTTGCTTAAACCTTCCTTTAAATTAATCAAAATAACTCCTCAGCAGTAGGTGACATGGCCAGACAATTTTCGGGGTTGGGAGGGGCTCCACCTTTTCATGGAGGTGACAAATAAGGATTCGGTCAATTTTTCTTCACTCTTGAATTTTCCAGTGGGAATATCAGGCCGCTAGGCTTGTGAAGGGGCTTGCATCCAACCCCCTCCAACCGCCATAGCTACGCCACTGTCCATTGGTTTACGTATAATATGCGATATGTATGCCCTGACAAATCGGGGAGATATGTACTTACAAGGTAAAAGAAATTTGAAGTCTCGTCACGGAGCTCCAAACGATAAAAGCTCCATAGGTTCGTTGATGTCCCACGATAAGATAATTGGGGAACTGCTTGTATT
The DNA here is from genome assembly GCA_029531755.1 of Holothuria leucospilota. Lineage (NCBI taxonomy): Eukaryota > Metazoa > Echinodermata > Holothuroidea > Aspidochirotida > Holothuriidae > Holothuria > Holothuria leucospilota. The sequence goes on along the minus strand of CM055964.1, from coordinate 61,662,664 downwards.
CCCTTTAAAACCGACCCGTGAAGGACGATTCTTTTCACTCCAACTCAGGCAAATTCGGTGAAGCAAGACGACCAATTAAGATATCAAAACAATCTCACAACACGAAGAGACCTTTCACTTCGTTTAATGATAAGAATCCTTATGTGATTTCTGTTTTTCTATCACAAGATGACTTTGATGTTTACCAAAGTTTTTTCGCGAAAACCTTCACGCACCGACAATCATGTTTTGACAGTCGTCAAACAGTGTCGCGCATGACGTCATTATTACGTAGGCTAGGAAGAACTGCAGTTGTTTCTACTTAAGTCATTTTCAAAGAAACGTGGTTGAACAATTTATCCTAAGACAACATCGGATAATGATGGTAACACTTACAATCACGGTCCAATTTCTTCACCAACCAAATCACCGAGAAGGTAATTAGCCCAGTCATGAAAGTTTATGATTGGAGATGTTATATTTTACCCCCCCCCCCCCTCGTTCTCTTTCGATCTCTGTATAATAACAAAAACTACCAAGCTAAGCAAATGACGTTTTTCTTGTGACCCAATCTTCACATAGTCTTTGTAAAACAGGGCTTTTCCTTAACTATTCTTTCGCTCCCAGTCGGACTAGTAAACGAAACTTTTTGGGTAGTCCGCAGCCCTTTTTCATTTAGTCTGCATGAATCTGTAAAAAAAAACTCACAGAGACTGTCACATTTTCTACCAAAATTGTTCTCCCATAGTGAAGATTTTTTTCAACGAAAAACTGTATATGTTTGATTAACGTTCACTGTAATTGGCATCTGTATTGCTAGTGCTGATTTTAGTCATAAAGATTCGACGGTTTTCAATCTTAGACTAGCACTTTTTCATTCCCCGGACTAGTAAGAAATTTGCTCTAACTGTCGCTGTTTTTACTCGCATTTGGCGAGCGGGCAACCGCTCATTTCAAAACGTGTTAAGTCCTTCTTAGAACTTTTAATCCTCCCTCTTTGCCTTCCAAAGCATCTCTCCGAATCTGTACCCGTAATGGTGGATAGAATTCAGGTCGGTGAGTGGAAGACACTCCATGAGAGGAGTAGGCCTAAACGATTTCATGGCAGGGCAGCAACTTGGTGATCTAATATTATGATGGGGGGGGGTACTTAGTCTCCAAACAGACCATAGGGTCTAATCTTTACAAAGGCACTGCCTGGACGTTTTTATTTCTGAGAGACTGCGTCGTTTTTTTTTGCCCAAGAAAAAACCTTTGTTACTCGAGAAATTGCACGAGTTTCTCAAGATTTACCCCGAGAAGTAATAGGTTTTCCCCATCTCAGTGGGAGGACTGCAGTCCCCAACCCACGGATCTAACGCTTATCAGCTTTTAAATGAATCGCTACCAAGAGGCTGCCACCAAGCCAAGGGGGCGAAGGGGGCAGCCGTCCCCCTTTGAGTATATTTTTGGTATTTTTTCATGTTTACTTTTACAATATTACTAGTGTTCCCCTATTTATATGCAGTAAATAGGTCTGAGAAGTGCTATTTGCAGCGATCTGGAAGGCGTTGGGGGCCCAAAATTTTCTTGCGCTTTGCGCCAACCCATGGTGACGCGGACCGCTGAGAGTCTGCCTATGAGCTTCGCCTCCCCTTGACAAACTCCTGGCTACGCCCCTTGCTGCCACTACAGTGACAACAAGGCTAAACCCATGTGGGGCGTATTTAGGGGACATTGGACCATGCCCCCTCACTGATGCTCATTTTTAGTACATACCTAAATGTGAACATAAATTTTACTTCAAAGGTAGCATATAAGGCACCAGATTGCATTCAAGGATACCTAATTTTTCAAACAATTTTCAAAGGGGAGGGAGAACTAAGACTCTTCCTCAGGCCAGCGATCACACAATATACTGCATCCCCCCCCCCCCCCCACTCCGTGGAAGAAATCCTGGCTACGCTAGTGCCCGTGTATGCAGAGAGTTGTTCCTTATGTATGGTGGAAACGTAAACAGATACAGTAACGGCTTTGCCTTGTTGTTCTGTGCCTCAATGTTACAAAATAATACCACAAAAAAGACGCATTTTATTTGTTGTTACCCTTCTGTGCCACGATAACCGTACCTTTCTCAAGTGCAAGGCCACTTTGGGAGTTGTTATACGAATACTCTACTCCCTGCTTGAACACGGAAGGCAGTCGTCACGCATTTGAGTATCCCGTGCACGAAATTACACAATGCACACATCAGGAGGGAAACCTTGGTAAGACTTAAATACCTGTAATTAAACCATGACAATGAAAGGAATAAGATTATTTTCTGAGTCTTTGCCATTACTCTCCCTTTATCTGGAAAATCCGTACCAGACAACTAAAGAAAAGTTGGCCATAGGGCCGACACTGACTCGCGGATCAAGTCTAATTGTTTTGTAATGCCAGGTTTAATCCAGTAATGAGCTTATTTGGTTGAGTGCTATGATATCAACAGGCGTTACACGTGTAAGCTTCGTGTTCTAGCAGTTGCTGTTATATATTTAAATGTTGTGTAGGCCTACGGCTTTTTCTCGAAGTATGCATGCTAATTTATCAAAACTTTGTGAAACGGTCTCTATCCGCAAGGTCTGTCTGAGGGTTTTCCATAGTCTCGTGTCCCCTGGGGGATAACCCCTTTTGGGAGGTGTTTCAGGTTTTCGCCTTCAGCCGTGGGAGATGGCTCACAGGGAATATCCATAGAAATAAAATGAAAGAAGTAAAATTAACTGTGTGCTCTCCCCCCCCCCCCCCCGCCTTGCAAACCATCGTTTAGTTCTGCCGACAACAACAGTCACCAGCCATTGTGTGACGAAAGTTTATCATTTTAACTTGAAGCACGCCACCAACTACGTCTAAGCTGAATTCGTTTCGTTTTATAATAGCATCTGTATACTTGTTCAGGTTCTGGGCAGGTGCAAGCTACCAAGTCATTTAAAGCTCACAAGTAGCCTGTCATGTTTTCATGTCGTGTATCCTGACTGTCTGAATATATTAAGCTACAAGAGCTTCTGTGAGAAGGTGCGGGTGCCCTCTTTGACGCTTACTCAAACTACATAATTCATCAGAATGCTGAGGTTTAGTCCCTTTCATTAGCGGAAATCCGGGGGATGGGGGATACATCCCCCACCTTTTGGAAATGCTCCTTTTTCACACGGTCACTGTTACCTTAAGGGCCCATTACCCCCCCCCCCCTAACACACACACATACTCGCACACACCCACACACACTTTTTCACACAAATCTCGGCGATACAAGCGGTTCCTTTAACGTTTTAAGATATCACAACATAATTGAGATCTGGACTAATTTGTTAAAGCTCCTGCTTTGGCTATTCCAACATGACTCAGATCCTGGAAGTACTACCTCGGAGGTGGTACTTCCATGCTCAGCTCTGATCTGTATATGAACGGTAAGTTTATTTTCTCTTTTCGAGCTCTGCCTGCAAGTTAAAGGCTAGGTCTACCTGTAGCGTACACCTGATGAACAAATCCAACCGGAGTATAGAATCGGTTGTATCGAAATCCGTTGTGATGTGTTTAAAGTACATGATAGATATATGCCAGCTTATAACCTAACAAAACATGCCGTCAAGGGGCCGGAGTTAATTTTACTGGCAATGACACTATAGTTTGGACTTTGCACCGTCAATTACCGGTATCACATCTGATGGGAGTTCATCAAGATTATGACGCGAAGAAGCGAAGAATCTCACATGACTTACCCATGCAGTTACCGAGCAAGTCAATCCGCCTTCTTTCACACAAACGGTCTATAGACGAATCCGATCAGCGCTTGTGTTTAGTGACTGTAGGCAGCCATTAATGGGGTCCACCAGCCTTAAATCGTCTTCATTTATTTTCTACATGAATTTCAGACCCACATATTCAGTGAAATTGAACGAATCAAGATACAATTTAATGTCCAACCATCCATCATACAGGTAAGCAAGGAAATTGAAAGATTAAAGGTGATAGACCCCAGGTATGGCCGACTGAAATCAGACCATCACTTGCTCTCCGGATTCGGCTATAGGCCAATCTTTCAACGTACTATGCATTTATGAGAGTGAGTTGTACTTTAAAGGGGCTGGACTTCTGCCCTCAATGGTGGGGCCAGGATTTGCCGGGGGATGGGGTGCAGAAAACCCGAGCCCCGACAAAGGCGACCGGTGTCCGGAAGGACGGTGAAGCCAAAATTTTTAGCGCGCATGACATGACGAATACATTTGACATTAATTGGAAAATAGAAACTTTGGGGTTTTATTGAAGATAATTAATAAAAAAAATTGAAAAATTGGGGGTTCCATTGAAGAATCTACCTTCTTGATAAACAAGACCAGTAAACTGTCGTTACGACTATTGGCAGTCGGGAAAAACATATTTTAAAACACCTGCAAATTCTCTGCGTCAAAATTTGTAAATTTCGCTCACGTGTAGGGGGCAGCATTTTCCTACTGAAAAGTTGAAAGGCCCCTTTCCCACCGCCACCCCTTGTTGCCCCGGCCAATTTTGAGGTAACAAAGGAATTTTACAAATCCTCTTTTATTTCCCTTACGAGTATCTTTCACAATGTTCACTGAGACCGTAAATAATGCATATAATTGGTAAACCAAGGAGTTAGCCAGTATCTTGCGTGAATTACGATACATACCAATGTCAAAAACACTCATGTCACGTCACGTGATTACAAAGCGCCTAAGATACCGGGATATAATGCAAGTATGGTGGTGAGTGCATTTTCCCATTAATACAGTGTCTTTCTGTCACATCATGTGCTGCCGAGACCAGCCTGAGGTCACCTTCGTAGCAGGTGTCGCATATGTACGCCTGTTCTGTACGCCTCTTTTTCACGTACATAATCCCAGGTTAGTTGAGAGGGTAGGCCAATAAAGCTGATAGGTGCAGGAGTAATACACGTGAGTACGCCGGGTGTGCAAAAGCCTAGGCACTGCCTTGGCTATAACTAAGACGTATATACCTTAACAAGGCGTCACCCTGTCGTCTACAAAACACAAAAGACAGAACCCAGTTCCACTATTTTATATTTTATCCAATTTTCGGGACAAAAGTTCAAGCTTACAAAATGAAGACAAACAGACCTTGTCAAGGTCGTCCCCTTAAACAGTGAAAAACGTTCAAAACGTCGCTTTCGATAAGGGTGTATAGTCTCAAGCTTAGGTTAAGCTTTCAGGCTCTATCACCGTTAATATGTATGAAGTAGTAAATTAGTCGCTGAATGTTGCAAGTACAGTAGCAGTAAAATGTCCGGTATGCATGAGCCAGTGTCTCTGCAACGGGCCAGTGACCACTGCCTAAAATCACCACAAACAAAGGGGACTTTCACACTATGCGCCTAGTATTGTCTGACAGTTTGTATTTTGAATGTAGCTTACTTTTTTTCCCATTCACAGTTTCCTGATCTGTTATCTATTTTTGTAGCCTAAGCAAACGATAGGCTACACAATGGCCGTTTTGATTTTACAGTATGTTTACAAGGGGAATTACTTTTTCATGAAGTACAATGAAAGGAAACTCAATCAGCTACAAGCAGATAATTGCAAAACTGATATGACGTTGCTGAATTCAAGTTGCTTCCTAGTGTTATCTATTTATATAAGCAAACAAAGCGCAACAACGACGGCGGTTAAGACTTTTGTTACGCATGCAAAGATAATTATTTTTTCCTGAATGACACGTAGGTGTATGCTACATTTTATGTTTAGTGCGTCGTTAGTTCCTTCAACCGGCCCCTCGACTGTGTAATAATCAATATGGAAAATCCCCGTTATAACTTCCAAAATGAACTGCTGGTCTTGTTCCTTGTTTTGGTCGAGTAAATCTAACCCAGAAGATACAGACTACCACTTGGTAAATTTATGTCTAACATTGATTTGTGTCTGAAGTGCTAAAGCGGGGATATGCTCATCTATAAACCTTATGCATGAACGTCACGCGACGTAATTTCAGCGGCAAAATAGTGAAGTACATGACACGCACGACGTTGATTTCGCACGCGCCCGTAGAAAACTACGCGCTTATCTGACCGATACACGAATCAGCTGTCTGCATTTGTTGGGGTAAGTTGCAATGATACGCGCTTGCCTCATTTGGGGCGCATTTTCTGTTGTGTGACGTCATATGCATAAGGTCTGTAGTACAGTACCTCCATGTATAAAGTTTCCTGCGTAGATGACTGACATCTTTCTTATACCCATTACACCTTATGTGGATAACATACTGATTGCCTGCGTATAACCTCGTAAATGCACTAAGTGCAGTAAAGCCGCACTAATGGCACGTTAAACGCAGGGAGGCTAGCCCATGCATGCATTCTGCAGTTTGTTCTCATATACCCAATACACATAGCATGTCCAGTTTAAACTGATCTGTGTTACAGCAGCTGTGAGTAGAATTCCCCAGTAAGTAGGCTGCGGAGGCCTAGACAAAAGGGGATGAGTATATTCGCCGGGTATGACTGCAAAGTCTAGCCCATGCATTTTTGACGTCGGATATCAAGCCTTTCGTAACTGACTGTCGTAGGTCTCAACTTTGCATGATGGCGCAACTGTTTGTTGATACAGAGTTCCTCATTAATTTGTAAGTTGCTAGGAGATTGCAGCCTAGCAAATTATACCAAAGAGAAATACTAAAATTCTCTGTGAAATATCAACGGTTTAAACTTTCAAGGATATGTGTTTGAAACATGCGGGGGGGGGGGGGTAGTGGTATATAGCATGTGAGTCGGGGAGTTTTCCCCACTCCAAAAGGGATCGTATCAAATACTTTCTTTCAATTTGCGGGGACCTGAAATGGTCCTATACTGAGTACTTCTAACGTTTACTTCTCATAAGGTTGTCGACAAAAACTTTAAAATGAAATTATGTTTTGATGAATGCATTTTACTTTACACTTTATTACACTTTTATAGCTTCAGTTCCATGCAACAAATCGAACTCTATTAGCGCTGTCGGCTGGGCTGCTTCGCCGCCGAGCAGTCACTCACCTGCCCACTGGATCGCGAACTTTTCGCTCGCTTCTGCTTCAACTTCGAATTTGGCGCACTACTATTGTCGGTCGAGCTTGGTGCGTATATTAATATAGCGTCCCTGATAACCTTTCAGTACGTTTCATTTACTTGTCCTGGTGGTCAAGCTTCGGCCAACTTTCTAGGTCAATCTACTAAATTGACGTTGTCAATAAAAAATCAAATTTATTCTTATAGAATTGTTTCCTTTAACAGATTAACACCCGTTTCGTCTATGGCGTGCGATATGGGGTGTTAAGTTGCTACCCCCTTGGACTTACATAGAAGGAGGGTCACGTGTCTCAGACGGGTGGTCACGTTTACAAAATACTTGCCAAAGGATAATACCACGTTTTTACTGTAGAAAGGTAGGTTTAACACGCAACAGAATCCACAATTGCTAACTGCACTTTGATTGGCATTAACAGTTGACAAATTTACGCTATGCTTTCAAATTTTATAAGGAAAGCACTCTGATTGGATAACGGCATTTGAAGATCAGTGAAATGTGATTTGCTGACCATGAAATTCCCATCTTAAATCGTCATGACCAAACAGACTTTTCAGATTACAATAGGATAGTGCTGCACGCAATCTTTTCAGCATAATTGGCCTTGGGCAATTCGCCTTGAGCAGTTAAGCTACTACACATGCATATATAGATTATGTCTGGGACGTGTCAGACATAATTTGGAGGAGGGGCTAGTAGTTAACTTAGCTGGGCAAGGGCGCAGGAAGCAGAGGGACTGGGAGGCTTTAGCCCTTCGAGGACGAAAACCCTTTAAAATGTCAACACTTTGCAGTAATTTTCCTTAACATTTGCTCAAATATTCCAAAAGTTGCATTTAACGATCCTTAAATATTCGAAAATTTTCCACCTTAGACCCTCCCCAGGACGGCGGTCGGAAACAACGTTCGACCCCCTCCTCCCAGTCAAGAAACAGCTTCCAACGTCAATGTAGCTGGGGCCATTGTAACTCTCTATAGAAACGAGAATGTTATGGCCATAAAGTGAAATTCTACGGCAGGGATGCCCAACCTTTTTGAACGAAAATAGATTACAAGTCCACATACGTCTACCAGCACTAAGCCAGCGTGGGGAAGTCAAAGGCACTGTACCTAGCCCCAATGGAAGAAAGTGAGTCACTTAGATAAAACCACAGGCGTAGGAAGCGGGGGGCTGAAGTATGCTACCGCCCCCCCAAGATCCAAGGCAAAAACCCCTTATTTGTCTGTTCTAAAAAAATGTCAAAAATTTGCAGTAATTTCCCTTAAAGTTTGTCCAAAATATTGCACTAAATTGCATCTGAGGACCCTCAAATACCTAAAAATTTTCCAAAGGGGAGGGGGACACCCGCAGGACAGCGATCCGAAACAAGGTTCAGCCACTCAGTCTCCAAAAGCTTCCTACGCCTATGGATAAAACTAAAAACTATGGTCAAGTTTTGCTTTTAAGCTTTCCATGCCCAATGCCCATGACCCATGCAAAATGCACCTAATCCGAGAGTGACTAGCAGGGCAGGGTATCTAAGCGTAGAGTACCATGTAAATCTTTGCCGAAAATACGTACGTGCACTCTTCGTCCCCTCTGCATTCAAAAGATTTAAATCAGGGACAAATCGGTATATTTTTGACTGAAATGTTCGATCTTATAGGTTGAGAAAACATCTTACTCGTTTTAAAATTTTCAGTCCAAATTTGAGATTTGTCACAAATCTAACTCTTTTATATTGATTTTCAATCTAAGGAATTAAATTAAGAGAGTGCCTCGTTGGTTTCTAATAAATATTCTTTTTCTGGAAATCTCATTTTCTATAAATAAAATTGGAAAACAGACACAGAAGAATATTCGGTTAAAAGAAACTGGGTTCTTGCGATCTAGACTCAGCCCTCGATCGATCGGTCGATCGTGATTGACAGGTTGATACCATGGTCAACATCTTCTGTGCCATTGACAAATATAGGGAGACAGAATTGGTTGGGTGCACAGTTAATAAATTAATTAATCTTTTAGCAAAGATTAAATTTATTCTTCTAAGTCCTTCTTTTCGTCGCGTCGCGAGATAGGACCACTTCTCAGATCTTGCCACGCTACCGTAGCTCTACAAACATACAAGTATTTACTCCTTTAAAAAATGCGCCTTTTTTTTATTCCTTTTCGTTAAAGACTTTAATGGCAAAACTGCATTTCTGTATTCACAGGCATCCGTGTGTTTGAATTTTTGCAAAAGAGGACCAATAGGGGAGGTTACTTGAGCTCCCCTCCCTTGAGCTTGATTGGTTCCATTTCGAACCATAAGAGGGTCCTATATGAATATGTAGTAGACGTCGCAGAACTGTACATTATCACGTTTTTAGAGTGTAATTTCTTCAGTCTAGGCATTTTGGAAATCATAATTTTCTAATCTAAGGCCCCAACCATGGTAGGGTTAAGGCTAGCTTTTGCCCTCAACCCTTCATTGGGTCCTAATATTCGGGTGTAATGGAGAGGAGGCACGGGGCCAAAATAATCGTAATAAAAAAAAAGGAATCTTATAAATAAATTTTGATGTATCGTGGCCCGAGGCCGACACTTACTGGCAGTTGATGCTAACTGATGCATTAGCGTACTGCAAAGCGGAAGAGGTCACGTGATGTAGCTCAGATGAGCTAAAATCACGTAGAGTGATAAGCACGTATAACGGTTGTGCATGGTGGGTTAGTTAGTCAGATGAAATTTAACGACACACCAACACAAATGTGTTATATAGTGTCAAGTAAAGTTTAAACACGGTGCAAGTCCTCCCCTTTAGTCGCCTCTTGCGACAGGCGGGGAATACCGTGGGCATATTCTACAACCCCCAGCCCACAAGGGGCGTGCATGGTGGGGACAACCATATCTGATCATACTCGATTTGCCTGTCTCTTCCTTAGCATTTCGTTGGATGACGGGTGGCGCCAGGTGGGAGGCAGGGGGCATCACGCCGTCTGGGACCTGAAGGCTGGTCCCCCGTCCGGGAAATTTTCCACCTTCGTCGGGGAGTCATAATAAATACGATAAAACATGTAGTCCCCGAAAACGGCTAGTCGCCAAGACGATTTATTTAATTTTGCTCTTAGTAGGGCAAAACCTTCAATAAAACCACCAAAATTCCTCATTTAAAACCCAAGTTGTTCAAATTTTCTCCATTAGAGGCCCAAAATTAAATTGAGGCTCCCTTCGTGCGCCGGAAATTTTGTGTTCGACACCCTTTCGGCAACCCGTCGCCTTTGCCGGGGCTTCGGGTTGTTGCCCCTTCCCGGGCGGGGAACAGTTTGCCCCCCTCTTGGGCAAATTTTGGCGCCACCCCTGTTACATAAATTAAAATCAGAGATATCACTAGGAATGAACTCCCTCTAGCTAGGCCTCCCGTGTAACGAAAAGTGAGTTGTGAGTTTTGTTGAAAGGTATACCACGTTTAACTTTTGCTAGATAAGTTTGCGCTATCTGGTTTTCAATAATCGCCATTGGTATTCAATAGTGAGATTACTTTGATCAATTGTCACACTGACGGTTTCAAAGGACTACTGCATTATGACGTCACTGGTCTTTCATTTGTTAAGTTGACTGTAGGACGAAGTCTAATCATATTGACTGGGACGTGAGCTGTTTTCTTTCTTATTGTTTTCATTATTTTCAGTGCCTTTTATTTTATTCTTCGCCGGTTACAATAATCGTATTCACTCTGACATGTGCATACAGCCTACCAAAGTATACCCGAAGTCCATTAAAGTCACCACAGACTCGATCGTACCGAAATAAAAATGGAACTAGGGAACCTTTTAACGTGAAACAGAAATGTCTGCGTGATGGTGATGTCACATGACGTATCCTTACTGCATATAGTATAGTAATCAGTGTGGAATGTATCAATTAAGCTTTAATACCACCAGTACCCCAATGATATGAACTTCCGTTACTATAGAGTAAGCTACATCAAGCGAAGTGAACTTTTCCCAACATTTCGGAAAGGGTGTAAAACCGTGAAGCAACTTGATGTAAAAAGGGTAGCTTTCCTCATCCCAGCTACTTATAAAGTTTTCCAACTAATCAAGTTACTTCTAGCCCCTCCTTCTTCAAAATCTTGGTACAGGTACCTCGAAAACAAAGCTAACCAGCACAGTTTACACAAAAAACATTAAAAATAGCCGCAATTCCCGTCCAAATCGATGAAATATGGACATTTCACAAAACGATTACTGTTTTGCACTTATATCATGAATATACATGAGCTAGGTTACATTTGCAAAGTTGTGACGTGAAGAGGGACTCATGAGGTATGTGTTATGTTATCCTTTGTTTGTTTTACTTACATTCCAAGGAGAGTTGTAATGGTGGTATGCTAAGAGTAGTTAATTTTGGAAGAAGCTATTTACCACTTCGAAAATGTCCACATTTAACACCAAACTATAGAAAATAGTTGGTAATAGTAATTAACAGATAATTTGTAAAGGAAAAAAAAAATACAGACCCACAGTGCAACACTCCACATTACAATTTTTGCATAGCTAATGAGAAATCTCAGAAATGGTAAAACTTTGAAGAAAAATATATCTTGAGAACGATGAAAGATGTTTGAATAAGTCCAACCGATTTTTCATCAGAGGATCTTAACCTACCAATGTAAAGTAAACCAACTGTTTTGGTTATATGTCCATTGTACAGTGAAGGTTCCATTTCCCAGTAATATAAGCTGTCCGCAATGCAATGTTTACGGGAGGGTAACCAGGCCCATGATGTAGAGGTCTGAGGGTCGAGACGTTGGTCAGTTAGGTTTGTTGTCCCTTGGGGACGTAGCTCCTTTGGGGCGCAGAACTCCTTCGGGAGTAATGTTTGGTTTCGCCCCTTGGCTCTTCTCCAGAGAATCGAGGGGACTTTTGAAAAAGTACTTACGCAGGCCCACAAATTAGAAAGTGAAGTCGTTGAATGGGGCACTATAGCCAGCTTCCAAGTTTTTTTTACGACGGGCGAGATATGTTAAGAAAAAAATAATATTTGTTCTGAAAAAATTATTTAATGGAAGAAGGTGTGCGGCTTGCACTGCACCTTGGGAAAGCTTAAAGGGAATTTAAATCATAGCTCATTATTATCTGAAGGCACAATATGTACATATGTAGACACAATAACCTTTCCCTTTTTCTTCCCGAGGTAATTTTTCCAACCTTGCCCAACCGACTCACTTTGAGGAAGAGAGGACTGGCTACGTCCATGATAGTTTTATTCATTTGTTTTTGCCGGTCGCTCCATATTTTAGTGTAGCCAGACTTAGTTTGACGCCACGTATCGACTCTGCATTTCACAAAACAAAAATAAAAAAAAAACGTTGAGAGACCTTCTCATCTTCCAAGGTCACCCTAGCAGTTTTTAATTTTCAAAGAAAATAAAACTATAGGCAGATTGAGTATAGTAAAATATAACGACTTGACAAATGATTGTGTGATCACCATTCGTAAAAAAGGAAGTTCCACTACATTTTACACTTCAGGACAGCATAGGCGGCAATTATGGGAGAAGGGGGAGCCCATCTCCAATTGTCGAGGGTTAGTGATAAAAATCAGCGTAAACTTTTGTGGTTTTATCCCCGTGCAGTCAGTTCCCTCCTTCCCACTTTTAGAAGCACTTTTGAAGCAAGCACATATGACGTCATAGCCTCACATTAATGAGCAGTCTTTTGTTTTTCTTTAAGCTTTGCAACCAAGTTTCTCCTGCACAATCCCACCTTATCGGAATGTGATTGCATGAGAGACATGGGAATTTTGCAAAACTCCACATTCCCCATAGGGAGGTCCTATCCCTATTAACTTCAAGTTCAACACAAAAGACTGAAAAAAAAACAAAGGAAACAAAGCATTTCTCATCAATGTGAGGAAGTGATATAACCCCTGTTTGCCTCAAGCTCACGTTGGGTCATATATGTAGTAACTTCATTTGCTGATATCTCGAGTACTACATGTCCGATTTGAATGGAAATTTCACCACCTTGCGTAGATTTAGTTCCGCTTTCACAAATGAAATTTAATTTTTTGCTTAATCCCTTTCTTTAACTGTGACGATGGAATCGTAAACATGTGTTACGTTTTTCAGTCGCTGTAATCCATACTTTTTAAAGTTTTTGACTGTAAATCCCTCACAAAACTGTCATAGTTCTTAGATTTGAAACCTTAACAGGCACAGCGCAATTGAATGGAATATAAGTATGCAAAATATGTTTCCTGTTTCGTTTGGACGGTGGCAATGGCTAGCAATCATGACATGAACTTTGCCCTTAAAAAAGTTTTGCCCTGAAAACCATACTATTTTGTTCGGTGTCCCCCTCTCCCCACGCACAGACACCGCGTGCGAGTAGGCCTATGTATCTTGTTTATAATTTCTCCCATTATCACATGGATCGACTTTTAAGTCAGGGTTTACTTCTCCTTTAAAAAAGATAACCATTCATCCAATCCTTGCGATGCGTATAAATTATCCATGCCAGGGTATGTGCTATTTTTATTGCTATGCTATCTGCTTCTTTGGACGTCGCTTATAATGTTTCATGACGTTTATTCCTTATCTCGTGGGATTCTGACATACTGATTTGCATCTCAGTCGCCTGTAATCCCATATGACTTACTGTCTGGAATTAAAGTCAGCCATCGTGGAAGAAACCTGTACATGCTGGTACATCGTGACGTACTGAACAGTGTGAGTTATTGAGACAGGCGACTTGTGTCTGCATATACTCCCGGCATGCACTGTGCATGGGACTATCAGAACTATGACGAGGAGCACTGATCCCCTTCCTCAGTGCCTGGTATTGCTTGGCTCTGGTGGCAGTGCCCCCCGTGGTCGCCAGAACCGGGGGCTTGGGCTGCAGCCCCCAATAATTTTCAGTTTGAAGATTCCCTTCCTTAAAAAAAATCCACAATACCTCAGAAAATGCCAAAATTCCGCATATGATTGATTCAGCCCCCCCCCCCCCCATTCACATCCTCAGATACATTCCGAAGGCACCCAGTCTTCAGAGGGGAGAAAGCAGAAGATCATGCATATTACTGGCAGACTGATCCATATTATCTACTAGGGACTCACATGAAAAGCTTAATTTCCAGACATTGAGTCTCCCGTATGCTGCACAACATTCACGAGAACTGAATAAAGAACCCTTCAAGTTTCCTTTGTTTTTTCAAATTTCGACTATTCACTGAAATCTGAATTCAATTTAAAAAGAGAGTTTTCTGTCCCGAGGACCATGTCCGTCATGATATGATTGGCCTAATTTAGGGTATCAAGAAAACCACTTCCAGATTAATGGCCGCTCATGCAGAGGACTAGTGCAATAATTTTCCCCAGTAGTCAGATGACGAACTTTAACATCTCTGCCGAAGTCCGGAAAGATCCATGGTTTTATCATATCACAGATTGACGGCCTTGCCAACTTTTGCAAGATAGTTTTACCCAACTGCGGAGGTAAACTTCTAAATTTGAGTATTTTACTCTCGAAAAGGTTATTAATTCTTTAAAGTCCACATACAGTTGACCAATTTTACTTTGAACATTGAGCTGCAAGACAGCTCCATGCTTTGTAGCAGCAATTGAAATTTTTAAAACATTCCCCTTGTACTGTAAAATGACCTGCATGAATGAGGTCTACCTCGGAAGCCCCAAATTATTTCAGTTAGAGGCAAGCGAGCTTTAAAATCTACGGTGTCAAACTTAACAAACTTTTGAACAAAATTTTTTTCAGAGAGATTATAAAATGCTAACTTTAACAAGACCGATTGTCTAGTGTAGTCGGAAGTTTTCTAAAACCGGGATGGGGTGGGGGCGCGGGTATAAATCTTTCACAGGGAATTTACTAGAATAAACCTTGGCCGTTCGAATTTTTTTTGAAAAGAAAAATGTAGGGGAGGGATAGGGCTTCCATCCCTGAACCTAACGTGGTCATATCCTGGTTTGATCAAAGGAAGGTAAATAATACCTACCCCAGCGTTCGTCCACTACTGGTCACGTACATTGGCGTACGAGCCGACACGGGGCTGCAGCCCTTCCCCAAGTTGGGGAAAAACCTATTTCTCAGGCAGATTTTTTTTTTGGGGGGGGGGGGTTGGACAATTTTCTCAGCGAGTGATGAAAGGTTTTCTCGGGAGAAGATCGCTCTCCCCTAGAAAAAAAGTGTCCCGCCCATGATCACATGCGTGATCAAAAAAAAAAAGTACGCCCATGATCACATGCGTTATTTGTAGGCAACTTTGAATCTGTGTCGGTCCTGGGATCGAAGGGCCTTTTGTCGGGAGGGGGTAAGCACTGTACATAAAAGGGTGCTGCTTCGAGTGTTTTTTTTTTCCAAAAATTTATTAAGTTCACTACGTTTTGATGTAGAGCAAACGACACGGTACCTATAAAAAAAATCCTGTGGGCTATCCCCCACTGTAGACAAAGACCTGAAAATACTCCCAAATGGAGTTTAGACCCCGAAGGTACACGCGATATTACAAGCAGCCCTCATCAAACGGCCCTGCTGCAGTATAAGGTACTGCTCTACAAGCATGTCAATTAACAAACCTTACCATGAGAGGGTAGCTCTGTGAAAGACAGCCTACACACAGCCTACACTAAGTAAGGGGTTTTTACTACCATGGAAGTGCTAATTCCGAGTTAGGTAGTACTTCCATGTTACTACCGAGTGAGGCCTTCTTTGCTTAAGTCAATTTGGAAACGACGTAGCTCAAACATTTGCAAGATGTGTCCAAGGCAAAGGAGATAATAGAAGGAAGTTTCGCCTATTATAACACAATACAAGCATGTATAGAGCAAATAAAAACAAGCAAAACAAACACAACTGAACAAACAGAACGCTGCTTGCCCACACAGTATGTTTTGTGTCAAGACAGGCCGAGAGCAGGCTACAAGAAGTTTTACTTCTGTAAATCTACTCGACAAGACTCTTTCTAGTAAAATATTAGTTTCGATCGATCGCGAGTGTTGTTTGACAAATAAGAACCCCCAAAATCAATTGAGATAGAGGAATATTTAGCAGGGAAGACAATTTCTACAACGGATTGTGCGTTTGATCATTGTTAGATATATAGGGCAAGAAGGAGAGGCATTCTACTACCAGCGTCACGAGAGGAATTGGCCAAGTGTCTATTCCAGGCTCCGGGAAGAATCTGGGGATTTCCCTGTTCACGAAAATTCGTTTTTCACACTAAAATTCTTTTGAAATACTGCCTATTTTTTATTTTTTAACAAGCAACCCTTGACAATTGCCATACAATAGACCTATAAGAGTAAGACTGAAAACACTAGCGGGCAACGGGGACCATTGCCCCACCCAAAAGGTGGGCCAAACAATTTTTTCCGAAAATTCGCTGAATAATTAAGTAATAAACCAGAGTGCAAAAATGCATTGTGGTTTCGATGAATATAGCACTCAATGTGTAATCCCAAATCATGTCAAGATGTCCTGTTTCTTTCAGTCATTGGATAAATGTGATCTTAAAGTGCTGGAAAATTAGTTTCATGTTCATATTTGACCTTGGGAATTCTTGGAAATTTTTACTTAATGGCCCTAGGTGATTTCAGCTAGCCTCTGATTTCTGACAAAACTCATAGGGGTTTTCTGATGGATTAAATGCAACACCATGGAAAGTATCCAGCCTTCCTAACTTGAGCTCTTGTGTAAACAAGGTTTTCAGAGTTTGATCCCTGGTGACCCCAAATGACCTTTGACCTCCATCAAAAACAATAGTTTTTCCTCTCACCATAATGCATCCACACACCAAGTATACAATCTATCCAACCTTCCTACCTTGATATATCCTGTAAAACAAGGTTTTCAGAGTTTGACCCCTGGTGACTCCAAATGAACTTTGACCTTCACCAAAAACAATAGAGTTTTTCCAATCACCATAATACATCCACACACCAAGTATGAAATCTATCCAAGCTTCCTACCTTGAGATATCGTGTAAACAAGGTTTTCAGAGTTTGACCCCTGGTGACCCCAAATGACCATTGACCTCCACCAAAAATAACAGGGTTCTTCCTCTCACCATAATGCATCCACACACCAAGTATGAAATCTATCCAAGCTTTCTATCTTGAGATATCGTGTAAAACAAGGTTTTCAGAGTTTGACCCCTGGTGACTCCAAATGACCTTTGACCTCCACCGAAAACAATAAGGTTTTCCCTCTCACCATATATACATCACACACATATATACATCCACACACCAAGTATGAAATCTATCCAAGCTTTCTACCTTGAGATATCGTGTAAACAAGGTTTTCAGATTTTGACCCCTGGTGACCCCAAATGACCTTTGACCTCCACCAAAAACAATAGGGTTCTTCCTCTCACCATAATGCATCCACACACCAAGTATCAACTTTATCCAAGCTTCCTACTTTGAGATATTGTGTAAACAAGGTTTTCAAAGTTTGACCCCTGGTGACCCCAAATGACCTTTGACCTCCACCACGAACAATAGGGTTCTTCCTCTCAACATAATACAACCACACACCAAGTATGAAATCTATCCAAGCTTCCTATCTTGAGATATCGTGTAAACAAGATTTTCAGAGTTTGACCCCCGGTGACCCCAAATGACCTTTGACCTTCACCAAAAACAATAGGATTCTTTCTCTCACCATAATACATCCACACACCAAGTATGAAATCTATCCAAGCTTCCTACCTTGAGATATCGTGTAAACAAGGTTTTCAGAATTTGACCCCCGGTGACCCCAAATGACCTTTGACCTCCACCAAAAACAATAGGGTTCTTTCTCTTAATATGGGGCATCTACCTACCAACGTTGAGAACTGTCAGAGTTTCCCTTCTTGAGATATCGTGTAAACAAGAAAAGTGTCACAAACACACACACACACATACACACGCATACACACACATACACACACGCACATACACACATACATACACACACACGCCATCATGACTGCATAGGTTTCTCTTTTCATCGAAACCAAAAAGGAATAAACTGCAACAGGGAGACTTTGACCGGCGAATAAATAGTCGACACTCCAAATTAAGCTAAATCACGGACGAGGTTAAGCCGAGTCCGTTATATTACTAAATTTAGAGACAGTGAACACTTTACCATCAGTGGAGTCAGGAGAATGAAGTTTAGTGTCAGGATTTGACTGGACATCTGCATAATTGACCGTGATTTACTACGTGGAAATTCCTAACATGTCGTACTATAATTTGTGAAACGAAATCCCTTAACGTTTATGGGGATTGGGATTTTAGCACCATTTTGCAGCTAAGGCAAGTTGTAAAGGAAAATGAAATTCCACAACCTATGAGAATTAAACATCTTGGAAAAAATCATCCTAACTTTGTTCTATAAATACTTGATT
Source organism: Holothuria leucospilota (assembly GCA_029531755.1). NCBI lineage: Eukaryota > Metazoa > Echinodermata > Holothuroidea > Aspidochirotida > Holothuriidae > Holothuria > Holothuria leucospilota. The sequence goes on along the minus strand of CM055964.1, from coordinate 61,644,261 downwards.
TTTTATCGAGAATTATACCTAGGAAAACTAAATTTATAGAAAAAAATTAACTTCACAAATGTACACTTTTGTTGCACCAAATCTCATCTGAGTGCATTCAGTCATAGAAAAAATTTTCACCATTTTTTAAGCTTTTCTTCGTCTGGCTTCTTGGCTATGAAAAATACTTTTCATTTTCGTCCATTTTGTGAAGGTTCTTAGAATGAGGTTGGAAGGGGGTTCGTTTCCCACCCACTCACCCACCCGAACCCTTAAACGTAACACCCTCCATAAGTCTAGGTGATGATGACATACTTGAAAACAAACTTAGCCTGTTTTCGTATAACTTTTACCAAGCCTACGATACATTTTCCTAAAATTACAAATTGTTTTACCAATTTCTACAGGTTTAAACTGATGCCTACCATACAATTGAAGTACGTTTTTGTTCGGTTCAAAAATATTCAGACTATAACAATCGCAGTAGCTGTTGCATTTGGTCATTTTAATTTCACCACAAATTTCATTGCCTACGTCAACGATGACGTATAAATCTGTAAACTAAATACGGTCAATCAAGCTCTTTTGTTAATTCACGCAAGAGAGGCGTAAAGAGCATCTCACCCCATGAAAAGAAAGGTGTTATGTCGTGTGTAACATATGCAACGTTTTTACACGATTCGAAGTTACTGCCAAAATGGACGTGTACAGATTCTATGAGACAATAGCAGTGGAATGTATAAAGTTTAAACAATGTACGTGTTTGCAGAAAGAAGCAGACCCACTTATCTATCTCGGTACAACGTTTACAAAAGCATGAAAAATATTGAAGCTCTGTTTATGAAAGTTTTGACCGTGAGAATCACAGGTGGCCTGGCTGTAAATGCATACCGGTTCTTAGTGATAGGCTATATGTATAACCACGGAGTAATGATAAAATCCATGGTATGACAATGTATCTGTTACTCGACATAAAAGGGTTCTTTTGAAAGAATTAAATTTTCGTTGAATTTTGCTGTAAACTTGGGCAAAGTTTTTGGTACATATCTTTTCCGGCGTCATATTTTGTCATTCATCTAGACTCTAGGGGCAGTATGAAGGCCTATAGTTGCCACAACCTTATTTCGAGACATCAGCTGAAATTTACTAAAAGATCTCCAATACAAGTAAATGTATCTTTCACGGAGTTTCCAAAACAAATTGCATTTTTAAGGCAACCAAGAATTTGTTCTGCATGATTTAAAGTTGTTTTTAAACATTTCAGCAACACAGTACTGAGAAATGGCCGCTTCCCGACTGGTTAGTTTGGTCGGGTGGTGATCCGGTGCGATGCAGAGTACGTCGGCCATTTGGGGGGGATTTAAAAAATTAGCTTAATTGCGCATTTGCCTCAAAAAAAAAATAGGGCGCCTTCTTAGACAAGGTCAGTCGTGGAGCTAGGATTTGCCTGACTGAGGGGCCAAGCTCCCTGACAGGGGACAGAAACCCGAACTGAAGTCAAACAACGGGCGGACTGAGAACGGCCAAGATAAAAATTTCAAGGGCAGGGAGCCCCGAAACTTTTGGGCTATGCTTGGAAACAATGAAAATGTGGGGTTTTATTAAAAAATTGAAAAGTTTGGGTTTTATTGAAGAAAATGTAAGCAGTTTTGGTTTCTTTGAAAATTTGAGCAAAACATGTAAATTGTAGGACAACTGGTCGCCTTAGGGTATTAACGTATGTACTTAAATATAACCAGAAAGCATGACCATATGAAGCTATTCGAGACATGGGGGTCCCACTTGCAACATTCTGGACAAATTTTAAGGTAAATTTCTCAAATTTTGGACATTTCCTACATCAGGGGTTTTTGTCCTTGGACTGAGAGTGGGCGGAAGCATAGTTCCGCCCCACCACATTTTTGACGGGGAACTTTAGTCCCTAGCCCCCGCCCCTGCTTCCTACGCCTATGCTGGCAGAAAGGCTCCCCGCCGAAGAAATTTGAAGATTCCCCGGGGCGGCATCCGCCCTCGACTAGGGAGAGGGTTTGATCCCGTATCTCCCGTCTGGCGCCACTCCTGGATCCTTGGTGTGCGTGACGGTCAGCTATGATTGTTTTAAATGTAGGCTACTCTCTTAACATGTAAGAGGTAACTCTTCTTAACCGGTTTTCTTCCTGACACTATAAACATGTTCAAATGCTAAAACGTGTCAAAACACCTTAAATTGCTTAACATTTAGTATTTAACTGCCAAAAGAGAGTAAAAAATATTCATATGCTAAAGATGCTTCCTACACTGTAATGTATTTGTCTCTTTGTCATTGGCAGGGCTATAATTTGTCGAATCCTGGTATAATTACCTAAGTAAATTTCCCCCTATTGGCGATTAGCAAACAGACATGAAATGGATTTTGCAATAAAAAATAAAGTGCAAGTACCTTGAAATCCAACTTGTGTACCGAAATTGACTGATGTAGTTCCCCTATCACGCCTCATACGCCTACTGAGAAACATGTAGTGACTAAAAAGTAAATTTGTGTGTGCATAATAATCCGGGGTGTATTTATGTATGTGGTAACGGGTAAAATGGTTAAAAAGATCTGCAATGACAAATCGAAAGCTTGCCATGTATCTCCAATCATACATACAGATATCAGCGAAATATTATAGTCGATTAAAAGTACCCCTCCTTCTTAGCGTAATTCCAAATTCCAAGATCATGTACCCCCCCCCCCCCCTTCATGATGGTCGCATCCAAGATGTTCTTGCAGACTACGCGACTTTTTCGAACACTTAACCATACATAGACCCTTTTCCAAATAGCAACTGCAAAGGATTGTGGGAAAGAGTTTTGGTACACGTTGTTTTTGGCCACAGTAAAATGCCATTGACAAGAATGTCGCACACCAAAACTCTGTCTCACAATCCTTTGTAATCGCTATTTGGAAAAGGGTCAATTGTTTGACCAACCCCCCCCCCCCATTATTATGCATTCCAATCTGAAATCTTGTGATCATAAATGCAAAATAATATTGGGTGCGGTCTGTAACTTACGGTTGTTTGCCTGTATCTTCATAAACGAAATTACCAATTACGGTATTGGTAGGCTATTGTGAATTCTTTTTCAGTAATTTTAAAAAAAAAATAATTTTGAAATAGGAACGATGACACGTTATCGTCATATTTTCTTAAAATTGCAAATCAAGGCATAGCCTGGGCATAAGAAGCCATGGGCAGAGGACTATAAGCCCCAATAAAAATGGGGGTGGGGGCTAAAGTACGATGCTCCCCTCTCACTTCCAAGGATGAAAAATCCCTTTATATGTCCACTCTGTGAAATATATATTTAGATTTTTCAATAAATATACCAAACTTTTTCAATAAACGCACTTCAGAAACTGCACAGTAGCATCAAGTTGTATCCCCTTATAGACCCCCTCCCCGGTCCCTAGGACAGAGAACTACAACGTTCAGCCCCTTCAGCAGAGAACAACTTCCTAATTCTGTAAATTAAGGCATGATTTCACGTGGTCGGGTAGACGAGAGGAATTCCCACCAGCTATGTTTAGGATCCATCTTAAAAACGGAATTTCCGCAAATTCGTTAAAATTAAAAAAAAAAGACAAAAGAATATACATATTTGAACCTGTGAACAAGCAAAAAAGGTGGCAGAATCGAACCGGAGGTCACAAGATTCAAGTTTCATTACTTATTTTATAACATTCAAAAATCACAAAAGTTTTTCTCCGCTTCCGAGTTCCCTAAAGGATTGCACAACATAGCCCTTCCCTTGTTATAAAGTTCCTGCTGTATAGACTATCTTCTTTGCGAATGCACCCTTGTGTTAAAACAAACATTCATTATTGCGAAATGCAAACGTGTTGTCATGGTCATAACATCACTTTTGTCAAAAGAATATTTGTATACTTTTTGACAGTTGTTTGAACAAATGCAGCACAATTTAAACATATGCATTTAACCTGTGCTAGGGATATAACCTAACGCGTAAGCGAGGAAGAAATTTTCACAAGGGGGAGGAGTGGAGGGTGTTTGTCCTCCAAATTGTGCTTCCTTCTAAATTGGCAAACAATCATGTGATTTTTGCCCTGAAGATGAAATTTTTGCCAGGAAAGAACATTTTTTGCTCGATATCTACATTATTTTCCTCAGGAAAGGGAGAGAGCTGGAGCACCCAGGTCCCGTTGTACGTCTATGACCTAATGTGTGCCTTGTTTACGTTTTCCTCCAATTAATCATGCTTGTAGTAAAGGGGACCAGAGGCAACGCCCCCTAAAAAATATCCGTCGCCCTGTAGTGATTTTTTAGAACAATTACTACTGTCTCAAGACATCTTAACATCCCCCCGGAAGCTGTCTCTCCCCATCCCTTTAAGATATTGTCTGACTATGAGCCTGCCATTAATTTGTCCTGTTTCAAAAATTTGGGCCAGTATTTCCTTCAACTATAACATTTAGAGCATGTCAATTAATATTAAATCGAAAACCAAGTTATCGTATGAACTTAAAGAGCAAGAACCCTCTCCCCTGTAGACAGTAAAAATTCTGGCTAGAAGTAAACTATGTAGGGAGACTTGTTACTGTCTGGGGTGAAATTAGAGAGCCTTTAAACTGCTCAAGGCATATCCACACAATACTGTATGTGAACGAAACTGAGAACACAACTGACTGCACAAGTCATCATTGACCAACCAGAGTGAAGCTACAGTTTGAATTAACGCCAATCAAAGTGCAGTCAAAAATTTTATTTAGAGGTATGATCATATTCCTAAATATGTTTGGGGTGACACAATAGCCCCTTTAATTCAGTGCATCAAAGTGTAAGTACTAACTGCTAAGTTGGCTAAAGCAGTGCTACATTGTCCGCTGCATGTTCGGTACCTTGGAAAATGAAATATCTTTGCAGGTCCGTATACGTAGCCAGACAAAGTGTTAAAAGGGGCAAGATAACACCTTCCAGGACCGAGATATTTTAAGGTGTAGTAAGGGAACAGAAACTTTTGATCTCAAAAATTTTCTAGGGGGAGAAATTTTTTAGGGGAGTCCTCTTGACTACGGGTCTGCCCTCTTGGGCCCCAGGTCCAAATTTATATTCTAGCAAAGAAAATTATGAATTTTGTTCAAATTACTTTTAAAGGGTGCCATCTTCTATGCCCCTTCTCATTACCTTCCTTGTGTGGTGAATCAGAAAAACTATACGTCGAAGTACACAAATTCCGTATTCCGTCCCAATCCAAAATATAGGGATGCCCCTCGTTCCCCCCCCCCCCCCCCCACTTATGACTGTCTACGTCAATCCAACTGCATGAACCTCACGTTAGATTTTAGCGGAACACCTACCACAACTACAAATAATGCACTTTGTAGGACAGGGGGAATCTACTCTATAAACCTTAGGTCATGTAAAATTTCAGAAAGGTTAACCCTTATTACTCTAATTCGTTTCACGCTCTTTAACATTGTCCCAGCCTTGCACACATAAATCATGATCATATGTATGTCTCAGCGTTTTTTGTCGTCATTGCTGCGTTGTAACTAAGGTAGTCAAACCAATACGAAGTGTCAGTTTAAAAGAATCACCTCATGAGCCTCTTTTGTGACTGAGTGACTCACCCAAGCCTCTGTTGTTGCCAGTCAAAACACCTACGTTTTCATACAATTGTGAAAATTTGTGAAGTATACCCACATAATAAGCCCGAAGAAGTCGAAAAGCCAGACGCTGTTTGAGGACGAGGTGTGGTCATGATACACATGGCCTTGCATTCATATTTTATAAAAACATTTACACTGAATCGGTCGTGACAATTTAACCTCTATCAGTCTATCTAGTTAAAGTGACTTGCAATTTGACGTAATGACGATACAGAATTTCAACAATTGTATCGTATTCACTATATGTATGACACATCAACAGAATAATTTTTTTTTTTTTTTGTGACTTCATCAAAATTGATAGGGGAGGGGAAGATGAGGTCTTCCAAATGAGGCTTTAAGATGCATTCATACCAAAACCGAAGACTGCTGCGTTTTGCGGGCGGGACGCGAAATTTGTTATCTCAGAACGAATGGGGCTATTTTTAATAGTTTCATGGAAATATTGCCCCTATTCGAACTGGGAAAAAAATTCCGCGTCCCGCCCACAAAACGCAGCATATTTCGGTTTCGGTGTGAACGCACCTTAACTCATGCAGATAAAGAGACCGGGCTTTTTAAAGATATTTGGTATTGTTTAGAAGCAGGGCAATCCATAGCCTACCTACTACACACAGGTACCATATCATCGTCGCTAAGATTTTTAATGATTAACTATTTACACTAGGCTATTTCAATTAAAACTTTAAATATTAATTACACCGGGTTATAAATTAAGAAATATGCCCAAAGATCACTTTGATTTTCCCTCAGGTGGAAACGATAAAGTCATCCCCAGCAGTCTCAGATGAAAAGGGTTGATGTAGAAAATTACATTGGTCACTCATATTAACGCGATCAGCTTCGCTATAAGCGAATGGTATACACTTTGAAATGGGGGAGGGGAGCGGCTGAGCTTTCCTTGTCGGTGAAAGACCTGTCTTGCTCTAGAAAAGTGCCCGATTTTTTCACATATGTGCAGAAGACATAGGTTTTACCTGGCTCTGGGGGACTGCGTGCAGCCCCTAGTCTCCTGGCATGTACGCCCATGAGCGTCGTACCATCCATGGCATGCACTTCCACTTTGAGCAGAAATAAAGGTCAAATTACGGTTTCTTCACATACTGATCGGAATTAAATCTTTAAAGTACACGATCCTTTCGTTGACAGCATCTCTCGTTATATGATATTATAAAATATTGCTTCTGTTGGAATCAAAGGTGAAACAAAAATTTAATTTCGATAACAATTATTCAACTGTTTTGTTGGAGCAAGGAAGTATAATGAAGACCAGACAAGTTTTCTATGTTGTTTTTGAAGTGTATATTCTTTGTTTGGAAAAATCCAATTCAATGCCTGATAAGTTACTTTTTACATTTTTGAGTCAAAAATATTGCGAATTACAGTGCATGCATATGTAGATGCCATAATAAACAGTAAAACGTATAAAAAAGATGAAAAGGAAATAAAATGAAATAAAAACTAAAGTTACGAACACGTTTTGCTTTTAAAATTAATATTTTTCCGATTTATATGAATAATGAATTTATTAAAATACGTAAATTTATACTTGCTGTTAGTTAGAACACTGATCTGAAATTCGAAACATGTAGGCCAACCTGGCGATGCTATTTATGCCTTTCAAACTTTCAACTGCATGCAAAAGGCAAAAGCACACGCGGATAAACGTTGGTAATTATCTGTCTATCCTATCATATATTTCCCCACACATGTTAAAAGCCTAACAACGACTAAAGTTGATCACCCTTTTTAAAAGTTTTACTGAGATCAATGAGATACCGTACATAAACTATGTAATCACTTGCCGGCAATATGTATATAAGCTAGCAAGTATACATAACAACAAATCTCAGTATTTAATGAAGAAGCCATGTAGAGCAGGCTAATTTGGACAGCCTATATAGCTAAGTATTAGAAGTCATGTTTTTACTCAGGTATGGCTACATGGTATTGGAGCAAAAAGGTTCCTTGAATAGCATTCTTGACTGGACAAAGAGTAGGCCTATATCATTACCAAATCATAATCGTAAGTCCCAAGAGACTTCGAGAGAAATACGCAAAGGCTCCATCGGGGGTTCTTTGGTAATTAGAAATGATTAAAATGAAAGGTTTGCATAAATTTTATGTTTATGAGTTGACATCTAGAACGGTTGCAACAATATGTCAATAAAGTGCTGCAGTAAGTGTCAACTGATGAAAACACACAAAATTGAACTATAAATAGACAAATACAATACGATAACATCGCAAAGATGTCTGACATTACAGTATTGTAACACACATTTACAATTTTTCATTCTTTTACACACATTTAAGTGAGTTTATAAGATCACAAAACTAAGTGTAAATATGATTATTTATTATTGCAATTGTGTGGTAGCCTATATTTTAACTGTTTTCATTGCAGAGTTTTAATGAATATAGGCCAAGTCTAAGTCTCAATGAATTTGAGTGATTCGATGAAATGTGAGCATTTCGGTCACCTTCCTTTGATCAAAGAAAAGGCTTATGAAGCCTAGACCAATTTTACATTTCAAATATTCATAACCTTAGGCTATGTGGAATGATCATCCTATCGTACTATTTGGTAAAGCCGCTGGGCAAGATAATAACACGTTTAAATAACAGCATTTCTTTCTTTGGCATTAAACATGTCATCCCTCAATTTCTCTTTGAATAAAAAAACTGAAATTATGTGTAAAAGGTGTATCTAATTTTATGAACGTTTCAAGTTACAAATGTACCACGCAAGATCTTATCTTGAGGGCAACTTTATTATACACAGCAGCAAAGCTGAACGGCTAACATAAACACACTGGATGCATTCAACAGCAAACGAGAATAAATATGGCATTCTATAGAAGGTTTTCCATCGATTTCTAAACCTTTCTTGTCCTTCTTTCTTTGGCGTACACGTTGGAAAGTAGCGAACAATAACTGAATCTGTATTGAATTGGGCGTACACTCTCAGCCTACTTGGTACACACAGTAACAATACCAGTTAATGACATGCCAGGATGCTAGCGATGTTGACAGAAATTTGTAAGGACGTACTGCACTTTACAATGTATGCAGAACCAAGGATGTCCTCGCTAAGCCTCTGCAGAATATGGCTACATGCGTAAATAATACCTTAGCGTGTAGCCTATACGTAGAACGGGTCGCTCAAATGCGCTCTCAGTATGCACTTGGGATTAGATTTTTGTGAGCAATTGGGAGCTCGAAGCACGATGTTATGAGAGGCGTCAGCTTAAATCGATTCTTACATGGGTTCATGGGTTCTTAAATTCGAGTAAAGTTGAGTATTTAAATGGAAGAACCTGCTAACCAAAATGTACAGACAGATGGGCTTGTTCAATGACGTAGGCTATCGTCCATGTGATCTTCCTCCAGGCTCCACGCTGCAATGGGATTACAAGCTGCAACTTCTAACACTTAGGCCTATTTATGAATTTAACATTTTATCCCCGTCCTCAATTAAACTTAAGGTAATCCCAAACACATTCCAAGTCAGTAGCGGAGATTTGTGTGATAAAGTGGGAGGAGGGGAGGGGGGGGGGGGAATGAGCCCTCGACACAAAAGTTACTGTGTGAAAAAGCGAAAGTCAAGGAGCATTTCCAAAACATGGGGAGGATATAGCCCACCATACCCCTGGAATTTCCTGCAATGTTTCAAATACAATGTAACTTTATAAATTGTATTTTCAACAAGCTTACACGACAATGTCATTGTTCTATACATATCATGATCAACATTCACCGATGCAAAGACGCCCTTGTCTATCAATAAGGAAGCAGTATTTGTATGAACACTCCACCCAGATGGTGACACCTCTAAAATGCATCATGATGCTATAATGGGGTAATAATATTACCCATTGATTTAAAATCCAGCGGTTTGATTTTGTGTGTATGGTGTGAGAAACAACAAGTACACACAGGCCTTAGGTGGAAATTACTACACAGAAAAATTACGGGCGTGGGCGCGGTAAGGCCATAATATCATCCCTACGGTAACACACACTTAAAGATACGGACAATTTTACTTTTGACAATTTCTTAAATGATAGCACAACAAAATATTTTGAAGATAAAAATCTTCAAAAAAGTTTTGATTTTGAAACCACCGATTATCACTTTTTTAACTTAAAACTTTCGGGGATCATGGCCACTATCCGTCTAGCAGACTAGTACAATCCAATTCTGGGATTAATGAAGTTTTCAGACTTTTTGCTAATACATATAACAGAGAGTTGTTCTCAAAATGCTACTGATTGTATTATATAACTTAATTTTTAAAAATTGTCTTGAGGGAGTTAAATATTTTGAGAACGACACATCATTTGCCACAAAAATGTGAAATTGAAGATGGTAACCCCCTATTACATAATGGAATAGCCCAACCGGACGGATAGTGGCCACGATCCCTTTTTGGTTACAACACTTTAGCCTATATATCTCTATACAGACAAACAAATGGTTTGGACATCATTTTCACACTTAAATCCTCTTTGTAAGGCCGCTTCCAAGTAAATAGTACAAAGTAATGATGAATTAAATGTGTTTACCAAACAACATCCCGATTAGTACTGTTTACAAAATTTCTTGGTTTCCAATTGCATTGCAACATGTCAAACCAAGTTGACAATAACACAATAACGATCACACATAATTGAATACCATTTCCATTTAATCCCTTTCAATAATCCACTATAATGAACTTTTTCAATTAATATGGTAAGGCCAGTATAGCTAGATTGCCATGCATGAATCTGCCAAATAAACCTTTATGGCAAACCCCATTGCTGTATTGTCTGCAGCATACTGTGAAACAATACGGTACTTTCTTATTAAAACATAGCGCTATGAAGTATGGGGTTTTATGCTGAAGTTTAAAATTCCCAAAGCATGTATTTCAACTGCCTCTTGCCTAGAGTGATCAAAAATTTTTAGGAGTGGCATTTCTCAAAGTAAATGCCAGGTGAATTATTTCACACATAGGCTATACATACAAAGCTAGAGAATTCTAAGTTTTTATTTCAGATTACCCTCGAAAAAGGTTAGCTCTACGTTGATTTTACATTTAATAACTTTACCCTTTATTAGGTCCAAATTACCTGGAAGGAAAATACACTATGCAGTCTCACCGATAAACTCGAGCACTTAGCTTCAGGCTCGTAGCTACGGGAAGGGGGCGGGGGCTATGCCCCCAGGAATTGTGTGTGTCCTAATAAAATTTCGTAAGAATTAAGGACCGCGATCAATGCCGTGAACCCCATTTGGTACCCAGGCCCCCTAAAAATTTCATCCTAGCTACGCCCCTCAGTGATTAGCTTTCCCAAAACTATTATGCATTACAAAAGTTATGAATGCGGCACCCTTAGATATTCTGAAAATTTTGGTGAGTAAATTATTCATTATCTAGTGCAAAAGACTGCACTATACTCCTGGTGGAGTCAAGCGTGCCAGCGTGAACTATTTATTAGAAAATTTCTTTCTGTGAAAAAAAAACTATTTCTTAATGAAACTATTACCCATTAGTACCCAGTTACCTTATAATGAATTGCCTACCATTCTATAGGCCTGTCGAATCATGGTTAAAGAAGAATGACAAATTTCCGCTTGAAAAATACCGTATTTCTCTTTAACACTGTTGATTGTGTTTATGACTCACAAAGTCGAAACTTCCGTGGCAGACTGAACAAAAAAGTGTTACAAACTACGGTACAATGTGAGTTTTTGTTAATACTGCAATGGGAATCAAAGGACTCCTGTTACGATGCTTCAAAAGACAAAGAGTTGCAAATCAACAGAAATCAATGTTTAAATCAATGTCAACTATGTCAAGTTCAGTCTTATCAACATCTAAAATCAATAGTTAATATGGGGGTCATTTTAGTATTTTATTGCATCTTTGATAAACCCTTGTATAAATACTCCGTATGGAACTCACGGAATAATACATTAGGTTTGCCAACTACCTTCCACCCTAAGCTATATAGTACACCCATCGCTCCTAGCATATTGATACGAGTACACCAGTAACAATAGATCTTACGCATATGACGTCACAGAGCAGAAAGTGCTCCCTCTTTTGAAAGCAAGCGCATATCATTGCAAGTTACACCAACAAATGTAGACAGGTGATTTGTCAACCAATCGCATACGCGCGTAAATCTAGTATATGCGCGTGCTAAGTCTACTGCGTGCGTGTCACGTGCTTCAGTGTGTTGCCTCCAAAATGACGTCACGTGACGTCATACATAAGGTCTATTTGAACAATTTCCCCCATTTTTGACGAACAAAACTAGTATGCAATAGCATTTCTATCAGAAATATCTCTTCAAGGGACCCCTTTTGCTCTCAAGTTTGCCAGTTATATAGAGCATGCTTAACTGGTTTTATGTTCTCTTTCTCAATTTGTGAGATGTGTGCAAGCTAACCTCTGCTCCTGTAGTTTTGATAAAGCGCGATGTGTCTGAGCGAATGCTTGATATAGCTCCCCATTACTGACCCTAAGATTACGTATCGCCACACTTTCCATCGCTCTGTAGGTTTTGCGATGTGGTCACGGGAGAGGGGGGGGGGGTTACAGCACGTACAGGCATCTAACTGTTATCTCTGTGATTTCTCTGCGTACATGGGCTACCAGCCGGACAAAAACCGACCGGCTGAATTGTAGACTGCGCGGCTGTTTTCTATGGCTTCCGCCAGGCAGAGACTACTGCCAACTTCAAAAACTTTCTACACTCCTCGGTGAAGATCTAAACCTTGACAAGACTCTCACATGATGGACCTACTTCAACACGTCCCGCATGACCCATCGATTTAAAAATCTGTCTCATGTTGGTCATTTTTACTCAATGTAGCTGATTTCTGCCGTAAATCTTACCCGCTTGTTCTTCCTCGGTTTGGGTTTTGTCCGAGGTGGTATCGGTGACAATTTCTGTGCGCTCTCCGTCTCATCATTGTCGTCCGCTGCAGGCATTTGGGTATCTTCGTCGGAACCGTCTTCCTGTACCGCAGTCAACTCGGTCAGCCCCGTGTTCACTGCTACTACTGTCGTCCGGGGTTTCAAATTCTGAGCAGGCTCGTCCAAGAGATCCGAATCCGAGCCTTCGTTTTCTTTGTCGGATGATCCGGACGGGGGAGTGTTCGTTTTATCTTCCAGTTCATCCTCGTCGGTCCACCGGAGTTCTCTGTTCTCGCCATCATTCGATTTCGATAACATTTTAGAAATATGTTTATTGATATTATATTCTGACGGTTCGTTCCAATTGGTTTCAATTTTTTCCACATTAAACGTTATCTTCAAAGTTGTCACGCTACCGTTCTTCGAGCCCTTCCTCTGATATTTCGGCGAGAGGTTCTCTGTAAAAATGTGAATTGTGTTCGGATTTGATGAGGAACCGACGGTCAAACCTTTGGCCTGAGCCACCTTCTGGAAAGTGGCGACTAATTTCATAGTTAAGGTTTTAGCATCAGCGTGAGAATTACACAAGAATGCATGGCACTCCCACGGATGATCTGCATTGCCGGTCCCCGTTTTGCGAACGATTATGGCGAACACTTTCCTCAGGTTCGAGTCCACGGCACCGAAGGAAATATCATCCACCGAAATAACATAGGGGTTGTTAGAGCTTTGTCGTAGGTCGGAAGGTTTGTCTACGGTATTTGCACGCCTTCGACTTATTCCACTTGAAGAACCTCCTGACTGCTTTATCCACAAACCGTCATTTTTCACTTCGAGAAGAACCCGTTTGCCGGGTGTCTCCCTGAACTGATTATAAAGGGCGGCCACTGGTCCATTGATGACGCTTAGACCCACCTTCCCCTTTGCAGGATATTTACCGAGAAAGTGGGCCGATATTTTTTGTTCACAAATGGGCTCGAACTTTCCTCGAGATCGCCGTTTCAAAAAAGACATTATGCAAGATTTCTTATGCAACACAGCTGGTAGCAACACCGAAAGCACACAAATTTCTAATCAATTATGGGAGAGTTAATTATCGACGCAGTTTATTTCCTTTCGTATACAAACACGAGCCTGCAACGAAAATTTAACAGGCTACACCACACGTCAATATTTTCCTCCGGTGTACACACCGGCTGTCCATGTAATGTGTATAGCGTTTTACAACACAACTTCGTTCCAACCTTATCATTGAGAACCAACAATGAATTCCCGTGTAGTTAGTATGCCTTGTAATTGTCGCTACAAGGAATATTTAAAAAAGATAGTGTCGACTGCATTAACAGTTTCCAATTATCGATGCATGTATGTTTGGTTAACAGTCTCCAAGCACAATATTAATTCTCACCAACTGAATCCGACATTATCACTGGTCGTATTAAAGCAGACGAACATGTGTTGATTTTTCACGCAGGCTCTCTCTTATGAATAGGTTCGCACCAATGATAACAGGCAACAGTGGCAATTAATACATCACTTCATTCATAGGCTGTGGCGAGCTCCGGGCCCGTGAAGAGCTGATGATTAATTATTCAGTAGTTCCTTTGTCATTTAAAACCAATTGTGACGCAGCTGACGTTTAGTCTTCTCTTATAAGTAATACATAATAGAGAAGCTTTTTGCGGAGTCACGAACCGTGAAAGCAGCTTCCTACGAGCAGGATCCTCACTGTACTAGCCTGTACGGTGCTGTCAGATGATTCCAATCGAACGATCAAACCTTTTCAATGAAACCCAGTTCTAGTGTATACAATCATTGTACGAACTCACAGACGTTTTTATTTGGGATCTGTGAATGATTTGAGTTAAAGGAACACTCTTATTCCGCCAAATAGATTTAAAGAAGACTATACTCCAGCGAAATGTTTGCATGGATTTTCTTGTAGAAAATTTCGAATCTTTAAAAGATTTCCAACAGACATTGAATGCTTTGGGCTTACTCATTTGTAAAGGTAGTAGTACAGTAGTTTTGTGTTAGAAAATTGTCACACTTGAGGAAAGGTATGTCTACTTAAGAGGTGGGGGAGGGGTGGGGAAGGGTGGTATTGATCATGGCCTTGGTGGCGGGTAGGCCTGTACATTGCGACCTAGAAATCATTACAGGGTCGAAAGCGCTTTCGGGCCAAGTCGGCCCCAAACCAACTCGGCCCCAGGCCAAGCTTACATTGTGTAGGCCTAGTATGCCTGAGTGTTAGCTTGCGTAGCAGCTTTTTGGCTTTTGCCACACTTGACTGACGCCCCTTCGAAGCGATGAGCTGAATGACAAACTTCGTCCCCTCCGCTGGCTACTGGGGTGCACGGGTCCGCTAGGTACCCCTCTCCTCAATGCCAAACTGCCACGTGATTCTAGACAATGAAAAAGTGACGTAAATGATACCGAGGCTTCTGTATTTGAACCCCCATGGGAAAATGGTGGAGCTTAATTGGCAACCATGATGATTTTCTCAGTAGCTTGGCTAAGCGACTAGGGACAAACCATAGAAATAAAAGGGAGAATGATGTCTGCCGATCTAGACTGAAGCCATTGATTTGGCTAGTTTATACGGCAACAGAGCACCTGCGTGTAATACAAATATCACGTCATTGCTTTTGCCCCTAGTATTGGCAAAGAAACTACAAGTTTCAAGTTAGGAGTATAAAACAAACTACTTAAGGCACCAAGACTTATTTCTGTTGTGGAAATTACTCCTAATCTTTCGAAAAACGGATAAAATAGCTATAACTTCTGCAGCAGAATGCACACTGTACGTACGGAGACACACCAATCAACCGGTCTTTTGCCGTACAACGAAAGCGCCCTCACACTTTTCGTGGCTTCACCGGTTAAACATGCATGGATGCATTGTGTCAAGGTTCTCCCTTACTTTTATTTCTATGGGACAAACACAGAATGCCGATCATTGTTGCACTTACTTTCCACCATCTTTTACCCGATCAGGGAGTTGGTACGTAACAACTCCCTGACCAGATGAACACGTAATGATTTTCCTGCATAAGGGAACCACATGAATCAAAAGACGGCTACTATAATAGTTAAAGTATTCGTAAAAGGCTACAGCATTATGACATTTTGAGATTTCCATTCTGAAGTAAGCAAAAATAAATTTATGAAATGACGTATTTTGGGTCCCCTTCTTAAAGGAAATGACATAGACCTACACCTACACTCTGTAGCAACCTTACTGCAGTATCCGTGAATGTTTCATTATTTAGCGATGAAAGAAACAAGGGCAGAGTGATGGCGCTATACTTTTTTCATTTTATTGGTGTTATTACTAGGCATGCACTGGCAAAGTTCTCGTGTATTCATGACATGCATGAGAAAAAGCTACGGTATTTTAACTTAAGTGTATGAGGCGGGGAAGGGCTAAGGTTGCCACTCCCTGGAGTTTCGGCAAGACTAATTTCTCGGGCAAAAACAAAATAAAAAATCCTCGGGCATTTTCTCGAGCACTGAGTAAGTATTCGGGCAATTAAGTTTCGGTCCCCAAGAAGAAAATCTCCCGTATGCCTGTAATTTAACGCAGCATTTGCAGATTAACATCTTCTGTGATGTGAGATTGGTGAAATTTACTTTATTTCTATTTACCAATCTTACGATTTATCTTCTCAAATTTTTGTTTTTTCTGAGATATCTCATTGGCTACTAAAAATAACGATTGGAAAGTTGTACTATTTCGGTATTTCTTTTCAAAACCCTTTGGAAATTATCTGTAAACTACTTGTGCAGTTTAGATTCAGTTTTTTTTTATTTTTAAATAAGCAACTTACTCGGCAAATATTTTAAGTAACGATTTTTCTTGAAATGAAGGATGGATAGCCTATTGCAAGATGACGAAAAATTATTTTGAGAGCCTCTCCTTCCATGTCCATGGGCGGCGATCCTGGGGGATGAGGATATATCCCCCTTGGAATTGGATGGGGGTTACTGTACACTATATCCCCCCACCAAGAAATCAACCCGGCAGATTTGGAAATCATGCAAAACATTTAAGTAAGTTATTAAGAAACTTCCTAATAGAACAGGAAAATTAAAAGATAACAAAAATTCATGCTTTAAAAAGTAACATACAACATGGAAAGGTCCATTTCCGCTGATTTCGGGGGTATTTTTGGCCAAAAAGTTCTTTGTACGCTCCTCGCCAACTGATGGTGGCGCTCCGCGTAGATAGTGTCACTGACTATATATCCCCCCCCCCCCCCGGCCACTTTAAAAGACGGATCGCCGCCCATGTCCACGGCATACATTTTAGTACATGCCTAAAGCTAAATTAAGTTTATCCATGTTGAGTGTGAAAATGCATATAATCTTGTAAAATGGACTTAGTAGTGTCGACTGCTTGACCGGCATCATAAGTGATAGCATGGTCCGCCAATCACCATAATACAACGGCAAAGCAGTCGTCAGGCAGCTTGGGATGCTGGCCTTGCCTGTACTGCTAAAGCGAACTTAGGAACTCTGTCTACGTAAAAGAGATTTCATACGGACACATTATTAGCAGGGTTGTTCCCTTTACACTTTGAAAGTGACTCGATAGTTACAGTTATTTCTCTAAGATTGTAACTCGTTACAGTTACTAGTTACAATGTAGAAAATCTAACTAGTTACAGTTACTTTTGACTGACAAGTAACTAGGTGCAACTCAAAAGTAACTAGTTACCTCAACTTGAATACATCTACGTATCAATCGGAGAGACTGAGAGAGGGCGAAGATGACCCAAGGGGGCCCACCCTCTTCTAATATGAAGTAATGGAAAAAGTGAAATGACCGAACAACGGCGCAGATTGCACCACTCTCCTGAGGTGTGGGATTCAGGGGACCGCCGTTGGACTCCAAGTAGGGTCCAGAGGCATTGCCCAGTGGGGCCTAGAGAGCGAAGCCCAAGGAGGTCCTGGAATAATTTCGTAAGTGTGAACATTAGAATGAAGCATTTGACTACTTGCAAATCACAGTTAAATGTGCACAAAACGACCACAAAAGTCACAGGTTGACTGTTTTTGTGATATAATACTCGAACTAGAGGCCGAACAATTCGATGCATGAATTGGATTGTGGGCGGGTAGGATGAATGATGATTGGGGTTGCACTGGGCTTTGGAACAACTTGAGAATTTCACATAAGCTGTCGTATTGGTAGAAGGCCAATTATAGAATATGTATCTACGATGTGTGCGTCTGGAGTTAGGCCCGTTTCCCTTCAGTTGAATAATGATGGGTCCCTGAGGACATATGAACTAGTGCACAAGCTTACACCCCTTTTCATGTGATGTGTATGAAGTTCTTATATACCCGTGGTGAGTGCGCGTAGAGCGCCCCGGAAAAAGGCATAGCCTATTTAAGAAATTTCAGAATTCAGTAGTGGAACTGAACGATTTCTTAATGAAGATTTAAGAAAGGTTGGACCCCTTTTCTATTGAGTTGAATAAGAGTGGACCCTGATACCCCAGATCGGGTGATGTACAACGTCAGCATCTTTAAGTCTGGGAGGTCTTGGTCTGAGAAGGGAGTCGAGGGGGCGGTCGCCTGCCTCCACTAGTTACGACACTGTGGAGAAGCGGAGCGATTCGTAGCAGACAATTTTGTTTTTGCGTTGGCCCTCAGTTCTATACTGCAAGTTACAAAAACACTCATGGTCGCAAAGCATCGTGGACGGAGCCTGCAGGTTCTCCTCCATGGAAAATTTTGAAATAAAACATTGTTAGAATGGTGCAATTTTCTGGCATAGAGCTTTGGTAGTATTAAAACTGCAGGAGTCGATACAGTTTCAGAATATGGATGTTGCTACGATCTTATCTCAGGACAGAGCTTTGTAGATAATGAGGAAGAGGATGGGTGTGACTGCAGTGACAAAGTGAAGTGATGTTTCGTAACTTACTTTACCACAATGCATAGGAAATGCAGGTTTCCTTGGCAGGGTGAAATGGAGTATTAGTCGTCAGAACCTAAATTATAAACCTGCAAGTGCCGACTTTGGAAGCTGTATATACACATACTGTTCTAAACTACGATCTAATAACGACATTTATCTTTGCTTTCCCAAGTGACTGAAACTCAAATTCAGCCTCTTTCCTCTCCTCAAAAGTCCAGTGATCGTCAAAATAAATATACTTTGTTTACACAGTGGCAATTTGTAACAAGGAAGTAACGGGACCAAAATGTAACGCCGTTACAGTTACTTTTGCACTGAATTGTAACTAGTTACTTGCTCCGTTACATGATTTCAAATGAAACTCGTTATGTGACTTCGTAGTACACGATAGTAACTCAGCGTTACAGTAACTCGTTACTTCCCAACCCTGATTATTAGCCTACTTTTTCGAATTCGACACAATCTTAATTTTCCATTTTGAGAATGTTGGACAAAAATAATGGAAACGACGTCTAAAGCTGTTTTTTTAACTTAATTTCAATCGATAACTAAGGGCGCGACAGTTCTTTCGTAACCTTTTGCAACCTCCTTTTAAATACCAAGCTTTTGTGCCTAGTCTCACCTTATTGTTTATGCATCTGCACTGTCACGTATGTCTGTAACGTGCGCTGACCTTAAAAATCATCCTTAATTAAGCAAACATGGAAAGCTTCACCCGATACTTAAGTCAAGAAGATAGGATTTTCTATTTTACACCAAAAACGTACCTTACATAAATTTGCTATATCTTTTATTTATCGAACAGTTATAATGTTAGGAAAGATACAACAGTGCGATTAGTATGTACGTTCTTCTAATACCTTTATTTTCACAAAGAACATAACAGATAATGGTTTACAATAATCCTGTCATTTTTGAAGCTCCCATTCTGGAAGTTTGGTGTTTCGCTGTCTTGCCGATGCCCCCCCCCCCCCCGACTCAAATCGACTCTCGGCGCCATTCTAAATTTTTTACCGTATTGAAATCTTACCACATTACTCACATTGCTTCCAAATATATGATTTAATAGTGTTATTTTGAGACCCAGATAATAAAATGCCCAAACAGCAGCCATTATCTGTACTTTGCTAATGGCATGAGAAGTGTCATCTTAAGATAAGATCAACTTTATTAAACCCCACAGAGGTTGAACACATAAAACAGACAACAATGCAAAAGAACAGTTTACAAAGTAAGAAAGTAAAAATATGTACACAGACATAAGAAAACAAAAGAATAAAACTTTATTCCCGCCCCCTCAATCCAAGGACGAAAACCTTTTATTTTCCCCTTGTAAGAAATGTCAAGAATTTGCAGTTATTTGCCTTAAAATTTGTCCAATATGTTGCACCAAATTGCATTTCAAGAGTTAAAGACCCTCAAATATTCAAACATTTTCCAAAGGGGAGGGGGACACCCTCCCCTAAGAGCCCTCCCCAGGCAAGGCGATCCGAAACAACTTCAGCCCCCAGTCTTGAACAGCTTCTTACGCCTAAGGCTAGCAGTGGCAGCAATGTAGTGTCTGGAGCCAATAATTTTGGATCATAAGCACGATGGAGAACGTAATGGAGAACTGTTAAAAATGCAGTTTGCTACAATTGTCATCTCCAGTCCAGGAGTGTATATACATGGATTCGCTGGGGGTGTGTGAACTATTTTGGGACCAACTACAACTTTCCCTATTTTTCCACGGGAACAGATGAAACTCAGGGCAGGTAAAAGATAAATTAACTTTTTAACTAATGGGATTTGAGACCGATATTTGGCGCTCAGAGACCGACTTTTGATTTTCACGGGGGTGTCACACACACCCCGCCACACACACACCCGTATTCACGCCCCTGTTCCAGTCCCCGTCCTTTGTCGCTGATACAGATCATTCCTGTTGGCTAATGATTTGTCGTGACTTAATTAAGCATTGCGGATACTACATACCCGGGCATGTAGCCGTCCTTCCCCCAATCCTGACTTCGATTATGATTACCCTCCCCGGCCCTCCCCTCCCCTTCAGGTACGTAGCCAGAAAAGACATTAAAGAAGCCGAGATAGCTTCGAAAGGCGAAATATGTTAAGGAAGGGGTACTTTTTTTTGCAAAATGCAGCTAGACGTGTTTCAGGCGAAAGCACCCCTGGACCGCTTGCAGTAGCGAGTAGCCTACTACAAAATCATGTGAGCAGGCTTGTAATTCAAGACATGTCATTTGAGTTCTTCCTGATGTACAGGGACGTAGCCGGGGGGGGAGGAGAGGGAGCGACTGCTACCCCCTTTCAGGAAACTGGCAAAACATTGCACCAGATTACATCTAAGGACCGTCAATTTTTCAAAAATTTCTTAAAGGGGAGGGGAAACTCCCTCCCCCATATCAGTCACAAATGTGCTCCCCCTTGCAAATTCCTGGCTACATCGCTGCTGATGTATCCCTCACTCCGAACCTCATCGCGCCCCCGACAATATACAAACCTTTTAAATTTGTTCCTCCATTTTCTTGTCACCCCGCTCCCTTTTGTTACAAGAAGCGTAGCCCACAAGAAACCAGTCGTAATTTGAATGGCTCCTCTCCATCAGCAGATACAAAAAAAAAAGACGTGACACTTGGACGTCTATCAGGAAAGATTGGCGGCAACCTTTCCCACAGATCGAGGGTGCGAAATTCATCCTGACAGAGATAATTAACAAACAAAATCAATTGTTCAGTTAATGACCTATTTAGCACCGTCTGAAATCAAACATGAACCGACACGGTTTCATTAGTGGTAGGCTTTGCGCATGCTATCAACAGACTCACCATGACATTGCCGAAAAACGCGTTACACATCGATTTTAATATTTCGTGTTCATAGCCGGCTGACAAAATAGAAGTTATTTTCAGTCAATTTCACAAGGTTACATTAATCAATCGATTGAAAACTCGTTGACAATACACCTCAGGTGTTCAGGGAATTCATTGAAGCAGTTTATCTCGTGGGAAAATAGCACCACGGGTGTTCAATAAAGTAACCCTAAATTAAGTGAACCCCATAATACCGGACTGTTATTGTCAAAGCACTGTACTTGTATAGCTAGGTTATTCGTGACAATCGCCTTAAGTCAAAACAAAGGGTTATCGCATCGCTACACATCTGACGACATACGGAGTTGTTGAAAATAAGACATTTTTGGAAATTCCCGAATTATAGTTCGTGTTTTTAAAATTATTAGGGAACTGCTGTGTTTAAATCGGGTCCAAATAATATTGGTTCACTTTGGATCACTGAACACTGACTGCAAGCTTATTTCATAATAAGTACCCTGGATATGACGTTATATGCTATTTATGCAATTCGGTTATCGGTGGGAAGATCCATTTTAAAAAGACACCATTGAGTGAGTAATGATCCAAAAGTCTGTGAACTCGTTACTAGTTTTTATTGTTACGATCTACAAAACGCCATCGAAGCATTTTGAAATGACATCAAAAAGGTGCGATAGAATGGGGGTTGGTGTGGGCGGGAGGGTTCGATCGAGTCGACCCACGTATCACTCACAAGCAGTATTAACGTTAGTTAGTTCATACACATACCTATTATATAATAAGGCAACTCACTCCACAAGCCAGAGTGCGTTCAGCCGGCCGATTTGGCCATATATGCACGAATACATGGCCAAAATTAGTCGGCGCTCGGCCAACTTCGTCATATTACTTGGTAAATGTGGCCACGTTAATGCATATATACATATGGCAAAATCGGCAAGATGAACGCACTCCTGCAGTGGAAGTGAGTTACCTTGGTATGTATATGTACTAAACGTTAAAACGGCCTGCCGGTCACCTGACAAGCCACCCTTTAAACGTACAGAGTTGCTGCCGTAGTCAGTGCAGGGAGTTGTCATCCGATAACAACTTCATGGCCAGTGGAAAGCTAGTTGTAATACGGTAATAATTATCTTATTTAATTTTGGTGCATCCGGACAAGCTGAGGAAATTTTGTTAGGAGTGATACAAGCATTTCCATTTCCCTTGTCGTGTGGAACGGGGGAGGGTTGAGGAGCAGGGTACTTTTCCAATACATAAAACTTCCCCGGGCTGTACTCATACACGGAAATGTGGGAAATGGGGGAATGGAACTGTCATGGGATTCACCCAGGACCCCCTCCCTCTAAACCAGAACAGAAATACAATGTCCCTTTCTTAAAATAAAACAAAACTGATGTTTCACCTCATATTTTGGAATTGTCAAAATTGTAAGTACTTATGTACTGACTAGAAATAAAGTGCAAATATGGCGGCCTTGAAAGAGTCCTTCCTTTTACTCAGGAAGGTCATCTCTGCATGCCCACTGATGGGTGCACCCTGCACTGATGCCACATACTAACCCTCTCTGCCCTTGGGAATTATGTTCCTACAACCACAATTGATATGGGACCAAGAGTTAGCAAATCTAAAGTGCCCAGGTTCCTCAGGTCTAAATACATCCCTCTCCTCCTTCAACACATACAGACACACTTGTTCCTGGAATGTGTTTTCAGCCAATTAAATGACTGAAAGCTATTTTAATACAGCAGTGAGGCATTTCAACTGATAAGCTGGCCCGTCACTTTGCAGAATATAATGCCAACTTTCATCAAAATTGAGTACATTTTACCGAATCACTGAGCAACACCAACATTTCAGACAGCATTTTAACTATACTACACCTTGGTTCCTCATGTGCCAATTTGTCCCTCCAAAGAGGAAAATGGGGGAGTGAACTTTCACACCCACTAATTATGTATGACCTATGAACATTCTGCCAATGACAATTCCAGTGATTGTCTCCACAAAGTGGACATAGACACCAGATTCTGCACGTCTGAGACAGATCTATCACCCACCTTTAATTTTTTTTTTCATGATTTCACATCCTTTTTCTCTGGAATGTTCTCACTACTTTATGACATATTATATATTAGGCTGCGATTTTGTGCCATCTTAAATTCGTGTAACTTGTAGACACTCAGCAGTATTTCCACTTAAAAAGGAAAGGACACAGAAATGAGAATGCTTCCTTCGACACATTTCCGCTGTAGTGGCGGATCGTTACACATACCCTACAGTAGTTTGAAGGATGAAGTTTAAAGCAGTCAATTCCAGGAAATCGTTGGTGGATTTCAAAAAAGAAAAATAGAGTTACATTTTGCCAAATAAATGTGTGAAATGTGGAAACACTGGCCTACAGTATACCTTCCTGGAGAGAGCATACTTCATAGCTATTTCAACTGCACCTCATAATTTATCAATTCTTTCTGGTTACCTGTTTGCTATTTCATACTCACCTTTTGTGATGTTACAAATTTTATGATTTTCTACTGAGTAGTGGAAGCACTGCTGAAATCTGACCAAACGGCTGCCACCAATGCTAAAGACAAAACCTGAAACTGAAACTGACAGTTATTTACCTTTACAAGATTTTTTCACTAAAAGAGTATTTCAAGCACTACTGCACTACCTCGTATTGTATGAAAGGAAGGGGAAAGGGGAGGGGGCAAAACTGTTGGCTGACCAAAGACAAGAAAGATCTTTTTGGAAGATATTTTTTCAAAGAAACGATTACATTTTTTCCATCTTTATCATAAATTTTTATTCACAAATTTTTACAGTCAACGATGACCATTTCTAAGTCATACAACACCTATCCCTATAGAGGGATTTAGCTAAGTCCATTTTGTTGATTCAGAGTGCTTTACATGGGCCAATGAGTCATGGGTGCTACCACCCACCCCCACTGAGTTGTCAAAAAACTAGTTTCTCAGAGGGGTTACTGTCAAAAGTCAGGCAATCTTCTCGCAGGTTATACTGATTTTCCTTGTGCAAACTTTGTTCAACCTCTGGAAAAAATATTCTAAATGTGATCATATGCACAGAGTGTGGGTCCAATATGGAGACACAGGTCTTTTGTTTTACCAAGTAAACAAAAAAGTTAATGATTTTCCATGAGCAAAGGAAGTATTTAGAGGAATTAATGTAAATATAGACCCTGTATTGGCAAGATTAGTATCAAAAGACATGGACAGAAGTTTGTCTTCAGGACAAACCTTTTCTGCAATCTTTTTGATTCCACTAAAAGTGTTTGAGAGCAAGCAGTGACTTGTGAGTCAGGATCATGTCTTTTAGCACCAAGTCTAGACTTCTATGCTCTATGGTAGTCAGTTATCAATGGTAACCAAGTTGAATCTCATAAAAATGCAGTATACAACACTTGAGTCTGAGTCACATAGGAGTCACCAGGGGTGACCAAGTTGAATCTCATACAAAATGCAATATACAACACTTGGGTCTGAGTCACATAGGAGTCACTAGGAGTGGCCAAGTTGAATCTCATACAATATTCAATATGCAAAACTTGAGTCAAGTCACATAGGAGTCACCGGGGTGACCAAGTTGAATCTCTTACAATATCCAATATACAACACTTGAATCTGAGTCACACAGGAGTCACTAGGGGTGACCAAGTTGAGCCTCATACCAAGTCAAGATGGGTTTCAGCTGTTACTGAGAACTTAAACATCAAACTGTTGATAAGGACATGGTATTAGTCTTAATAGGCTCTCCAACTCACACTACATAATTCTTAACTAAGTGCCAGTGTCCAACCACTTCTTTTATCTATGTGAAGAACCTCTTGGGCTCTTATATAAAGACATGTATTGTTAACAATGGGTATCAACCAGTATCTTAAATTAAACTGAGTTTAACCCACATCCTAAGCATGACCATGCTGCCCATAGACATATAGAAGGACATTTCATTTCACAGTGGGGGCTCAGAAGGTGAACGCCTTAGAAATTTCCCCTAATGGCACAACCCCATGACATGAATTTGCCCTGAAATTTATTTTCAGGGCAAATTTTGTGCCAGTATCCTGACAGTGACATGGTTTGCACTTAAATTAACATTTTTTACTGAAGGAGGAGGGCTGCTTCCCCCATGTCCTACACCTGAGATGCTGCCAAAGAGCTGATGTAACCCTCTGTGAGGAAATGTGCTGGCAATCGGACAGCCTTCAGTTGTAGGTGGTACAAGCCAAACCCATATTTAAGCAATGCTTTCTCTTTATGAGACCCCCCTTGTAAAGGAGGCATTTTTGACAATTGAAGCAAATGTAGTTTCCACAATGGCAATCAAGGCCTGGTCTTGGTTCATCTCTGTCTGTGACAGACTGTTTTTTGCTTGGTTCCTTGTTTCCAGGGAGCAATGCTCACTTAAAACTGTTTAAAATTAAAAAAAAATTGAGAATAATCAATCTCCATGAAAAAATTGAAGTGGATATAGTTGTCAAAGATTTCATTAAAGAGGGCTTTTGGTGAATAGATATAAAGTGGACATTATTTCTTTGCTGAAGTTGTTTTCTGTGCAATTTAAAAGTTCAATAATTTGAAAAAATGAATAAATGGGGGGTGGGGGGAGGGGGGGGGGAACCTTGCCCTAGTTCAGCATCATATCTTCTGGACTAAGGTTGGGCAGTGAGACTGATATCATTGGGGTCAGGACTTTCTAAACTGTCATAAATATGCATAAAAATCATATCTGGGTGTCTGCAATTGTGTTCATTTCCAAATTTAAATGAAGTATTGTAACAAAACTGGACCTTCTCAATCTTTTCTTTATTCAGTCATTACTTTTCCTTCAGTTGACCTCTGCTATTCTGCAGCTCAGTGGATGATAAGCTCTACTACAGGCCTACTCGTGTATAAATACTCATTGGTAGTTTAGTAAACCACACTGTATTTCAACTGTTGTACATGCCTGTTAGAGTTATGAAGTCACTGCAGGAGTTATCAAAAAATTTTGGAGCTGCCCAAGCTAAATTACTAAAACTCTTTAGATTAAAACAAAAGAACAATTGAATTTTAATACTGCAATCATAACTTTTGTACCAGGACTAGTTTACAAAAGCTCACAACTACAGAAAAAATTAAATAGTTTTCTCAGACAACTAAATGTTATCAGGATAAACTTTGTTTGCATATTTTAACAACCTTCTCCATTAGTGTCCATAAAATAAATTAGTAGAAGGACTTATTGTAATACCCTTTGGTTATTTCACTTTCTCCTGTTCCATAAATCTGACGACCTATCCATGCCCTCTTTTTTCTACTGTTGCCACATTTCCATACGTTTCATAGATGGGGAACATTTTCAGAATTCCATGACACCTAGAACCAAGTATCAAATTATATTTATTTTTTTTTCAAGAGGGACTCTTTTCCAATTTGGGTAAAAGTCTGCCCACCCCACCCCCCACCTCTGGACTATTGTTTGTGTTGAAAAATTATGTGGAAGAGCAGCAGGAAGATTTTGTATCATTTAGATTTTTGTGGCCCTCTTAAACATAAGAGGCTATTCAGGGTACTATAGTGTGAATTGCCCCTTGTCCCCGTACATTCTGAACTTTGGCTGGAGCCCTGTTCACTTGTTGAACTCTTTTCAATTACTTCTAGTGCTTAGAATGTTCCACTGTGAGGACCATTTCATTCCAACCACTTGGGGCATGATTTCATCATCTGTATCAACTAATTACATTATTCCTAGGAGTATCCATGAAGACTTTGGCTGTATCTACCTTTTCCTAATGACAACAGCAATAAAACTTCACACATTAACAGATCTTAACAACAGCTTTTAGGCATGATACAAACTACATATTGGCAAGGATCCAACAACAGAGCAACCAGGCTGTCATTGAGATGCTCATCCGTAAAACTTACACAAAGCATTGTTATCCCTGTTCCAACCTCATACACAGGGCACAAAGTGAGAAGGAAACATGCTACAAAAATACTTTCATCATACCATAAAACAGAGGTTTTAAAATTTAACCGAATTCCATCACCATATCCTTGAATATACATGATCAAGGATGTGTATCCCGAGGCAGAAAAGAATATCTGTTTTGCAAAAGTAGCACAGCATATTTTTATTTTAAAAACTATATGCACTTTGTTAGATGAGAATAAAACTCTTCTACCTCTTATTCAAAAAATCTCCTCATACAAAAGATAACCATCTCCTATTGTTTTGCTATAAATCAAATGCAATCAACAGTTCCAACAAAAGAATGCTAATTCAGCAAGAGTGTTTTGTACCCTTCAAAAGATTCTGGGATATTTTTAACCCAGGGTAAAAACCCTGCAATGCACAGATACTGATGTACCCTTCCCTCAAAGCTGAGGATGCTATACTTCAAATTTTACATCATGCATTCGATACATTTTAAAGGCAATAAATTTCTTACCTAAATGTGGGGTCTTTCCATTGCTGCCCAATCTAGAGTGAGCTATACGTCCAATCTGGATAAGGAGGGATGTCACGTCATCATACATGGGAGGAAATGCTGTACAAATGTTAGCTAGACAAGGAGCTGTAGCGCTGAAAAATTCTCTCCATCGAAGGCCAGACAAAACTGTGGAAAAAAATCAAAATGAGGGGAGCTTATATATATATATATCAACCCATAGCTTCAAGAGCAGATAGTGGCTTCATATCCCTTCGTAAGAAAATAAAACTGAGGAAATATGCACCACCACTGCTTATTTCCCCTACCAACATTCCCTCTACCCCAAAGATGCCCCTTTACAATGGTAAAGCATAGAACTGCTGTTGAAAAAGCAATAAATGCCTATTTTGTCAGATTAGTTGGTTGTGTTTCCAAGCAGAAACTTGATGTACCTATGAATAAAATAGTCATACCTTTGACATTATCTACTGTTTCTACTTTTTCCAGCTTCCCCAAGGATACATTTACTATGATCACCAATAAATATTCATACCTCTGACATAATCAGTCATTACCTCTCATTTCTCCTTCCCCAAGCAGATGTTTAATGTGATCAGTAATGAATATTCACACCTTGCATATCATCAGCTGTTGCTACTTACTCCAGCTTCCCCAGAAAATACTTAATATGCATACTAATAAATATTCATTCAACTGAGATTAAGCACCACTGATTCTTAACATTTCAATACAGTTTACCAAGTTAAAATTCTTGCCTCTTAGCAATGAACTTCAGAAAATATCATTAACTGAACCATGAAAGATACAAATCTTAACAACATAAACTTCACAATAATATACATAACAAAACTTTGGTCATCACAATTGTGAAACTGAAATTTGTTCTCTCATTCTATTTTAAACACCTTTATTGCAAACAACTTTTGGTAAAAAATGGGGAGATACTTCATGTAAGACTACCTCAGACTGAGGTGAATAGACAACTGAAGGGAGATGAATAGGCTGAATAGCCTGAAGTGAATAGGATTAGTAGGTGTCTATTCACTTCAGTTTCAGGTTGGCTTACATGAAGTATATACCAAAAAATGTGATAACTCCAACTGCTAACATTTGAAAAATTTAATGCAGGAATTGAGTCACAGTTTCACCAGGATGGTTTGATAAAGTTCCTCTTAAGCATGCCCAAAATAAATTTGGGTCTGAAACACTCTTTTTGACAAGTCCACTTACTTCAGATATGGAGGTCAAGTAAACACTTCAAATTTCAAGAATACCAAAAACCCTCAAACAGGAATCCCTAAAATAAACTTCCTTCTTCCATAAGGATCTGTTCTAGTTGTCAGTACAACATTCCTTTTGTAAAACAAAAATACAACATTCCTTTCATCAGTAGTAATGATCTGAAGTTTCTAGAAATAATTTTTATGTAACAAACCTGATAGCAATGTTGACATGACGTTGATTGCAAGTCTAGCTACGCTAAGTGATTTTGGTAGGGCAAATTGAAGACACAGCTGGGATGTCAGTTGAATTGCAAATATCTACAAATGAAAACAATAAAAGAAATATTCACTTTTTATTTTCAACTATTCCTTACTATTGCAGCAAATAGATCATAAGTATGGAGCACTGTACCCTTTCCACCAGGGGTCAAGGGTATGACAAAGGGCCCCTGTACTGAAGCAAATGTAAAATGAATGCTACAGTGATTCTCACCTTGTGTGAATTTCTTAAACATATGCTTTTCATTTGACCATCATCTAACTAGGTCTAACACAGAATGAACCAATTTCACTGTACTTTTAGGGGCGCTACTTTATTTTATCAAGCAGCACACATTTTTTTTCCCTTTTTTTTCATTCTTCAAACAAAATATGGAATGTTTCATCGACTTTGAAAGGAGTTTGAATTTCTGAAAAATCTGGAAAGTTTACATCCCTGTTGGAAATAGATGGGTTGGCTAAACACCAATATGGTAATTTGAATCTCCTTGAAACAAAAGGCAGTGCTTGACTTAATTTTTCACAAATGCTAAATATGCAAGCTGAGCACAAAATGACTTATTTCCCATATATAGGGTAAATAATGAAGTGGGTTCTACACTTAGCAGGTAACAGTCTTGTAATAGCCACAAACAAATGGCATTTACAATCAGGTTAAGCTTGACAAACCTGTTTTGAAAGCTGAGGCTGACTTAGAAGTTCTGGAATGAAATCCAGACATATATGCATGGATGGTATACCAGCCACAGTAACTGGTAGCAGGTCACTTGGGTAACCCTGTAAAAGGAGACAAAAATCAAGAAACAAATATAAAAACTTCAATTCTGAAAGATTCCAAACTTGAGCTTATAGTGTTAAATGGGAAGCCACCCAACAGGGAGTTATGAGCTCATTAGAGGGTTGCCTCACAATCATGGTTGCTAAACATTGCAAAATAGCTTCCCTTTGCCTAAATAAGTCTTCTAGTGTGGCCTCCCCACCTCCCCCCTATATCTCACCCTTACTACTTCCAATTATGCTGCTTGTAAGGTGTGCCAGGGAAAAAAAACATCAACTGCTTATACTTTGTCACAAGCATGACAGAACATGTTTGCTCTGATCTGATGTGTATGTTAGATACAGTATAGGTTATGTGCATAGGTGCCACCAGGACAAGGAAGGGGTTGGGTCCCCGTCCTCTTTTTTAAGTTACAGAGAGACTTCTAAAAGGAATAATTTAAGAGAACTTTCAAATATCTGCATTAAGTAATATTACCATAACTATACCAAGTATACACAGAAATGTAATTGCAGGCAAAAATACAGCATGTACTATATGAAATATGGCCCAGAATCTGCCTGTGCACTACAGCAAAATTATGGTAATAGTGCCATAGACCCTTTTCCAAATAATCATTACAAAGGTTTGTTGGATAGAGTTTGGTATGCGTCGTTTTTGTCAGTGGCATATTACTGTGGCAGAAAACGACGCATACAAAAACACTATCCCACAATTCTGTGCAATTGCTATTTGGAAAAGGGTCTATTGTTAAGCAATAGAATGATAGTCAGTCACTCAATATGCTCTCATGAAGTTCTGAAATGCAGAGCATGTTATGAGCTAGAAGCTTTCACACACCTAAGCTCAGGGGCGTAGCCAGGATTTGTCAGGGGGGGCGAAGCCCATAGACAGATTCTCAGCGCTCTATGCCACCACAGGTTGGTGCGAAGCGCAAGAAAATTTTGGCCCAAAATGCCTCCCAGATTGCTGGAAGTGGCACTTCCCAGGGCTATTTACAGCATATAAATAGGGGAAACACTAGCAATATTGTAAAAATAAACATTAAAACATACCAAAAATATGCTCAAGGGGGCTGCCCCCTTCGCCGCCCGCCCCCCTTGGCTACGTGCTTGCCTAAGCTACAATGTACAGCACACCATGTGATATATTTATTTATATATGGACTCAATGGATAACTCCTATTTAACACTAGATTTTCAAGTAAACCTAACATATGTTAATTTGGTTCTACACAGTGCCTAAAACTCTGACTGAATAATTTATCACAGAGAAGCAACAAGCAATGTCTTAAAGTTGACCACTTTTCAAATTTTGGTTAGCATTGTCCAATACTCTTTTACCATGCTAAGTTGAAACTGATGCTTGTTTCACATGGTACTTAATACCTCCACCCCCCCACACCCACACTGCCCCCCAAAACAAAGAAAAATCCCTTTCCATATTTTCGAAAGGTACAAATAATAAAAAAGAAGGAACCTACCTGGAAGTGTACCAGCTTGGCCAGCCCAGGGTCAGCAATAAACATCTGGTGAAGCACGCTGCATACCTGACAACGAACCTCCCTCAATGCATTCAGCTGACTCTCAGACACCTGAAGGGGGGAGAGAAGGACACAATGGGTAACCAATGTCCCTTCAAACTTTGAAAGGTTTTTTGACAAATAACTTAAAATCATAAGTATGTATAAAAAGTATGCCACCAAAGTTCCTGAAGTAAGAATATGTCAACCTTTAAGTAGCATCACAAGTATAAGGAGTGCAGGAAGTGGATAAAGGAAGGGGCACCAATGGCGAGTTTGTTCCAATTCTTTTCCAAAACAAGAGTTATTTGCTTCTAGCCTTTAAGAAGTGAGGAAAGTCCCTATTAGAACTAGAAAATAGCCTCTTTGGAAAGTGCCTCACCATAGTTGTGCCCCATCCTTTTTTGAAAGCTTAGTAGCCAAGTGACACACATAACAACTGCAAGGGTAGATTCGAGCTATCATGAGGGAAAAATGTATCAACAAAATAAATAAATTTATACAAGCTAAAAGCATATCATAACATGTGAAACATTTAAGAGTTTGCCAAGGAACTATTAATTAGTTGAGGAAGACTGTAAGATGCCATACACTATGCTTCCTGTTCCAGGGCCCTAAAGTAGCAGTTATTTCATCTGACCTGTCCCAGACTTCTAGACTACAAGAAGGCTCAGGTACAGCAGAGATGGGGGTATCCTGGACCTACTTGAAGAAATTCAGCACTACTCTTTTATTACTCTATTGTTATGAAAGATTTTGACTACAAAAGGCTCTAAACTGTCTATGACAGAAATGGAGAGTGAGTTACATGCTGTAAGATTCTACTTACTAAAGGAACATGGCACTAAAATGCAATTACAGCAAATATTCAAACAGATTTTAACCAAAAATTTTACCGTCAAAACCAAGAATTACACACAAATAATGACAATTCATCAACAGAGAGATTGAGGTTCATTTCATCTAAGAAATACAGTTTTGTTACCTCTTCATTTTCAAATGGAAGACAGACTTCCAAGAGAATTTGTGTTGCAGCAGCTTCCTGTGCAGCAATGAGGGCGCCCTTTAACTCCTCCCTCTCTGAATCAGATGGAAGGGCCTTATTATTCCCTGGATCTGACTTGATTCCAACCGCCGGATTTGCTTGGAGGTGAGCGGCAAGGAATGCTCTGGAAGCAGCTAAGTAAGCTCTCAAGATGTTGAGGACAATATCCATAAGTGGTGGACATCTGTAAATGAATTTAACCAAGAAAATTTAAACAAATTTTTCTATGCCTTGCATGCTTTCAATACCCTTCTAAAAATTTATCTAGTTTCAATCATTTTAAGTCACATATCAAATCATTTCATTATTTACCGTATTATTTTATTACTTGCTTTTTATCGTATCGTTTCTTTTGTATTTCATTCATCCCTCATATTTATTATTTTGCTCAAATATATTACCGCTCTCTTCAGAATTTTCAACATCTGTTCATTTACCTCTTTCTTCTTTGTTCCATATTTGATTTTCAATGTCCTCATTTACCTTTTGCTATGGAAAGTACATTGAGATTTCTTTTACATATAGCATTACATAAATAGGGCATTTGTAAAATGTCTTTCTATATGACTGTCTACCTCTGACTTTAAATAACTGCCTAGACTTTATAAATGCTGAATACTCTCCTCACTCCCAACCTCTTCTCCCCTGACCCCCAACCAGACAGTCCCATTCAATGAGCTCTGTCAAACTTGTGTCTTACCCATACACTCTGAGATGAATCCTCTCCCTACCTCCCACCCCCTCCCCAGCCCCTAACCAGGCACCCCCATTAAGTGTGATCTGTCAAACTTGCATCTTACCGATACACATTAAGCTGAATCCTCTCCTTGCCCCCTCCCCAAGCCCCTAACCAGGCACACCCATAAACAGTGCTCTATCAATCTTATCTTACCTATAGACCCTAAGGTCACACCTCAGGCTAATAAGAGGGTCCAAAATGAGGTCCTCTTCTGTAAATGTGGCAACAGGTTTGGAATGTGCAAGGGCATTAACTGTCATTGTTTTCAATCTGATGAAAGAGAGATGGAAGGATTCAAATGCTTGAAATAAGATGAACCTTGTGCCATTGCTGAAAGAAATGCATGGCATAATTTTTACTCAAGTGAAAGGGTATAACCAATAGATAAAGCTGCAGCATTTCAACAAAAAAAAGACACTGGGAAGTATAGAGTTTGATCCCCAGTCAGGTTAGGCTGTATCAATGTTTGAAACTTACAGCCCTATACTACAACAGCCCATGGTCCTACAGCCCACTATCCCCCTGTGGGCTGGGGGTTGTAGAATATGCCCACGGTATTCCCGCCTGTCGTAAGAGGAGACTAAAGGGAAAGACTTGAAACGTATTAAACTTATTTCTACTATTTCAAACCCACATATTCGTGTTGGTGATACAATTTAATGTCCAACCATCCATCATATAAGCAAGGAACTTGAAAGATTAAACCTACAGCCCACTGGTACCACACTTGCTCTCCGGATTCGTCTATATAGTTACAACTGTAGGGCTTATGGGCTGTAAAACCAATGCCATTTAGAACCAATAGGATGTTTTAGTATAGGACTGAGGGATGCCCACTAGACCAAAGTTTTGCTAGACCAAAGATCCCCTTGCATGCAAGTTTACTTCAGTTTAGAAGCAGGGTTAGGATTCAGCTTAGATAAATAATAAGGTTTAGGATTAGGCTTGGAATTATCCTTGGGTAGGATTAGGATCTGGGTAAGGATTATGGTTTGGGTTAGGATTAAGTTTAGAGTTGGGATCTTCGATCTAGTGAACCTTCAATCTAGTGAACCCTGCCAATAGGACCAATGACTATTGGTTAATGGGTTGTCATTTTCATGTTAAAGGTAGGCCCAACAGGCTGTAAACCAACTGCCAGTAGGACTATAATGCAATCCCCATTTTTAGATCTGCATGTTTTGTAGGAGGTCTGTCATTGCTGAGATTTCACATTTATAGGTTTTAGAAACTTTGATCTACTTTGATCCCAGAATGACACCCTTTTACCTCCATTAAGTGTTCATTTACCCCATATAATGAAAATCGATTTCAACCCCATATGACATGTGTCCATGTGTCCATCATTCTGTTCTTGAGATAATATATGTGCATGCTTGCAGCATCCCTCATACACACACCCACATACACACACACACACACAAAGTAGTCAGTACATATACATATCCACAACCATAACTTCATAGGTTTCCTATGCATTAAAACCCAAAATTTATGAGTTGAGAGCCCTAGCTTGTATAATGCCATGTATAATAACATTTAACAAGTTGGCCTTTTCAAACAACAGAAAGGTTACATCTAAGTAGGTCACTGTAAAGGTTGTTGAACTTTCTCCCCTTGATCTGTCTGATACTTTTATGTATGAATATTCATAGCCATTAACACAACAGGTGTTTCCACAATACAAACACAGGTGTTCTTCACAACAGGACATACAATATACAATAAAAGGACAAGAACTTGGAAATCACCCAGGGAGGTAAAACTAACAAAAGGCTCTTTGAAAGGCAGGATATAAATAGATGTATGCCAGAAGAGAAACAAAAGAAGGAACTGAGAATGACAGAAGTAAAGCCAGGTGTTTATCATATGAATAAGGTCAAATTCATGACAGATGATAGTCTGGTAATCTTTTGATCATGGAAAGAAATATGTGTTATTCAGTATAAGTGGCATCCACTGAAGATGAACATAGTACAGAAGTCAATGTAGAAGAGACTTCATGCATATGCATTAGTGTAGTAAAGGTTGCTGACCTTTCTTAAGTCTGTCTGATACTTAAATGAATATTCATAGCCACTGGCACTACAGGTCTTTCCATTTAAAGACACAGGTGACCTTCCCTAAAGGATGTACAGGATAAAATAAAGAAGTTTATGGAAATCACTCAGGGGGGTAAGATTAACAAAGACTTCCTTTAAAGACAGGCAATAAATAGAATTTGGTCAAAAGGCAAACAAAAGGAAGAACTAAAAATAAAAACAGAGCCAGGTGTTTGTAACATGAATAAGGTCAACTTAAGGATGTAGAAAGTCTCATAATCAATCTTTTTTATCATAGTATGGGAGATGTGTGTTAATATATGGCATCCACTGAAGATGGCCATAGCATTGAAGTTACTGTGATGGTACTTCATGAATATTCATAAGTATACAAGTTAACTTTGTACGCATGACAGGTGCATGTCAAAAAGGAGATGAAGCAAAGGAGAGCAGGAAGGAAAAATTTACATAAAGAACTCATTACTGCAAACATCACACCAGTCTATATGAAGGTGGGGAAGGAGGTCAAAGGTCACTGACAGGGCAACTTAAACTGCTTCAAAGTTCAAAGACACCAAAACATTCAGAATCCCTAAAACTTTTTTAGAGATCTTCTTAGTTTGTGCCAAAGGTTCAAATCTTTTTATTTTTTCAGGGTCTCTTGTCAAATGTCTTGGACAACAATGCCCCACCCCCCCCCCCCCAAAAAAAAAAAAAAAAAAAAAAGAAAAAAGTTTATTGGGAATTGTATTGGGTTCCACATTTTTTTTTTATTATTATTTTTTGACAGTACTTTAGGAGAGGAAGAGAGCATTCTGTGTAGCATTTGAATTTTTTCACCCTCCTTCACATCTCTTTAGGGGAAAGTTTGGCTGTTGCAAGGGTGAATTATGTATCTTCAATGATATTTGTGACCCTTAAAGGGGTCCTGGCAAACTACTGAGGTGTCAGAACTCAACAGAGCAACACAAAGGAAGTGTCATAGTATAGTTACAACTTTATTGTACTTTGCTATGGACTTGCCCACACTGACTAGGTCCTGGAAAGGAGCAATTACCCTCAGCCAAGGCCAACAAAAAGGAAAGACTTTTTCCAAGGGCATCTATGCATGTTGCCAAAGTATGTGCTTAACAGGCTTATTGACACCAAAGGTAGTGGCAGCTGACACTGTTAGTTTACTGCTAATTCTAAGAGTAATTATAGTAATTTTAAAGCAATCCCAACAATGGATAAAGACATGTACAGTCGTAAATGGTCACTGATGGTCAGAATGACCTATGCAAGCAGTAACCAATACATTAAGGTCCTGGGATACTATGACGTCTGCTGTTACAACAGATGTGTATGAAAAGGTTTCTGAAAGGTTAATCACATCATTCCATCCCAAGGACAACAACTGTGCCTTGACCCTTCAGGACATCTTCAGTAGCCGTTCACAGAATTTGACAAGTAGTTAGAAGCTTAATTATGACTGGAAAACAAGTGTGCAATGAGGTATGAAACCTTATACACAAACCTACAGGACTACTTTCAGTTGGACAGAAGTAGGAGATGAGCACTCTCCTCAAAATTTCAATGCAAAAATGTAACATTTTGCCAAAACAGCATCTATTTTACCCCAAAACAGCAAACATCCTGCCAGAAAGTAGCAATCTGTGAAAATGGGGGCTGCAACCCCCTCCCAGCCCACTCGCCATGCCTAGTAAGGCTACGGAAGTTTCCATGAATTCATTACACACGATGTCTGCTTGCTTAATTGAAACAGCTTTTGTTAATGTTGTGAACCAGTATCATGAAAGAAAAGGTGAACTTCCTCAATATTACACAATTACACAAAATGACATTTTCTTTTTCTGTTTTTAATGACTAAAGAAAGCCTGCTGTTACACAGGAGTTGAGCAGTTAACTTTAACTTCTAAAAGTGGGGTTCCTGTAGAAGGATTCCCTAAGAAGAATAAAATTCCATGACTTTACCCATGACTTCTGACATTCTCACAAAATGTCATGACTTTTTCAGGGGCGAAAAATGAAAACGAAATTCTGTGACTTTTGCCAGCTTCAATAATTCTTTAAAAGAGAATGTTTATCTGTAACTAACCTTCTAGGCATGACAATGTTAAGCTGCTTCCACACTTGAACTGTCAATGCGACCACTTTTAATGGAACTTCAGGTTCTAGAAGGAACTTCAAAGAATCCACAATTATTGAAGCATATCCCATCAGTACATGATCATCCAACTGCAACAGCTGTTCTAGGAGAGACATCAGGGTTGTTGAATCTGATTGGACATTGCCAAATGCTTGAAAGGAAGAAAACAAAACACAACTGTAAACCATAATTCAAAGATGTGTTGAGGTTCCAGTGATTTCATCATAACAGGCTTCTGCTTGCTTACAAAAGAATGTTATGCTTTGGCAAGTTCATTATTATTTTTTTTTTTTTTTGTTGTTGAATATTTACCATGTTCCTCAAGTTAAATGGTTAATTCTCTATTTGCAATACATATAATTCAGGGGACCTGGGGGAGAGCAGCCTCTTACCCCCTTCCCCACAAGAAATGCCATAAAGGGCAAAATTCATATCACTGTTTGCCGAATAGAGAAAATTAATGGGCAAACATTTTATGTCCCACCCCCCTTCCCCCTGTAAAATTTCTTCCCATACACCCTGTGTTGCAATACAGTTCATTTCCAAATTAATCTGAATCTATTTTTAACTGCAGTTTGTAACATTGGGTTCATTTTCTTCCTCGTTTGCAGGACTACATACAAACTCCCAATCCAAAATCCAACATTTTCAGATGAAAGGTTAAAATTTGTGCAACCACTTTAAGTTTTCCTCACAGTTTTGTTTTTTTCCTTCGACCCTATTCAACCACTCAAATCAGTTATACAAATGCACTGAATGAATGATAAAAGCAATCAGAATTATTCAATTTTTTAAAATGATGATGGGAATAATTACCAATGACTTACGTTTACAAAGTAATTACATAAGAGAAATAGTAATAGTCACAAAAATGTGACCATAATTCATGATATTAAATGAAATCAATCATTTTCATTCTAAAATTACCTTTTTTTTAAAAATCCAGGGTTGTTCTTTACATTTCCATGAAAGAGGCAAAGGATGGGGAGAGGGTAAAAATACTTTTTAAAACAAACCTTTTTTCAGTTCACTGTGAGTCACTGTTTTTCTGTCCAATGCATCCAACTTTTTATTCTCTGCTAGAGAAGCCTCTTCCATCCAATCCTCGACTAAACAGAGGTGAGGAAAGTGAGTCACAAGAAGACGCAATAGAGATGGGTAGAGACTAGCGTAGTCAGATAGATGGCGCTGTGCTTCATGGAAGAGATACTTCACAGGCAGCTGAGAGAGTAGCTTGGTCGAGTAAGACTCTGGTTTCTGATTGATTATGACTGGAACAGAGAATG
The DNA here is from genome assembly GCA_029531755.1 of Holothuria leucospilota. Lineage (NCBI taxonomy): Eukaryota > Metazoa > Echinodermata > Holothuroidea > Aspidochirotida > Holothuriidae > Holothuria > Holothuria leucospilota. The sequence goes on along the minus strand of CM055964.1, from coordinate 61,605,433 downwards.
TCAAACAAGAGTAACATTCCATCACCATTGCAGAGGCATAGCACTCTGAACTAGAGACCACACACAGTGATTTCTTTAGCAAGAAGGCATAATAAAATCATATCTGGTCTATTTTGATGTCTGTATACTAATGTCAGGCAGAGACTATAAGAACAGTCTTCAAACATAGGTTGTAATATTTTTACTCAAGTTGTGAGATGCACAGATATCTATAGAGGGATTTCAGTCACGTAATTTTGAAGGGCAAGATTTCAGTCACGCAATTTTGAAGGGCAAGATTGCGCGTCTTTTTTGTTTTGACAGGCATGTGTCCATTGTGTCGCAGTAGTATCTATGGTTAGGCCGTGAGCGTGTGCTGTAAATACGCTTACTGCGTTTGTGTATTGCCCTTCAGTGCCTGGGAATCCATTGCGTGTGACGTCACATGAAATCCCTCTATACATAAGGCTAGGTAAAAGTATTCCAAAACTTGTCTACAGTTTATTCTTACCAAGCTGTTTGGTATTGGTCAGGAGACAGTCTTCATACAGCAGTAAATAATACAACATCAGCAATTGGGAGGTAAGTCTGTCCCTCTTTGATCGTCCCTTCTCCTTGGTGTCCAGAGAGGATGTAGGTGATACCTTTAGAGGAAGACTAGATGACCCAAACACAGATAGAATCTCCTGCTCCGTCAGGCAATCATTTCGAAAGTACTTTGACCCCAACTCAATCGGAACCACTGACGTTTGGACAAAAGTTTCCAAGAGTGGTGGTAACAATGAATGAAGAGGGGTGCTGCAATTGAGAATCTGTTGGTAGATCCAATCCTGAAAATTGAGCAAAGATCACAAGTAAATTTTTGTACAGATGGCATTCCATACCACAATGGACTTGTACGAATGGTACGCCGCAGGGCTGTAATGGCAGACGGAATGCAATATTGATTGCAGAAATGGGCTGCCTCACTGGCAAACCAAAAATATGGCCTGGAACCCATAAAAGTGAGATGAGAGATGAGAAATCTCAGAAATTGCAAAGGTATATCTTGAGAATGGTGAAAGATATTCAAATAATTCTGACCAATGTTTTCATCACAAGATGTTAATTTATCACAGTTGAGTAATACAGCTGTGTTAGTAACATGTCCACATAAACCTTTCCTGACTGTGTATCATCCCAGTTAATTACAAGTTGTCTTCATTATCTTAAAAAGTAATACCAAGTAAAGCACAAAGGAAAGAAAACTTGCCTTAAAAGACCAAAACAGGGGTACTTGTCAAATTAAGGCAGGCAGACTATAACATGTGACTTGTGGCATATTCGGGGGATGCCATTAGGCCATGCCCCCCCCCCCACCCCCCACTGATGCTTACTTTTATTAATGTAATAACCTAAATACATAAAGTTTCTAACACAATTTTACTTCAAAGGTAGCATATGTAACACCAGATTGCATGTAAGGATGCTTAACTTTTCAAAAAAAAAACCCTGCCCTTAGAGTCCTCCCCAGGCTGGTGATCACAGAACTTATTGCATGGCCCCCTGTGGAGGAATCCTGACTGCACCACTGCATGTGACACAAAACAAATCGGGAGTCCACCCAAAAGACGACTCTGCACATGATCACCTGTAATTACAAGTCCTGTTTCTAAAAACTTAAAATTTAAAGTTTAAACTTAACTTTTAAACTTAAAGTTAACTAGGAAATTGATTAAACGAATGAAACAATAAAAGCGTTAACCAACCTTTATAGGTACATTATGTTTGGAGAAAGCCCTGCTTTTAAGTAGATGGTACACACAATGGACTGGTAAGAAACCACTGTGTGAAGCAGTTAGGGAAGGGGTAACAGCAACAGTGACTGCATGAGCAGCAACAACCTGTTGACAAGAACAGGTGAGTATGGAAGGTAATCTTGAGTCACCGCAGATCTGGTTTCACCAAAATTGACAAGTTTACTGAAGTTCTCATGAAAGTTTTCATTAACACTTTCAAGAACATGAGTGTAAGGCCTGCCAGCCCTTTTCATTCCAAGCATCCTTGTAAAAAGCTAAAAGACTCATAAAGCTGCAACTGCCCCTTCCCGCTCCCTCCATTCTTGCAGAATTAACATTTCTTTTTGGGAAAACTTGTTATTTTGATAGTTTACAAAATCACTTAAATTTCAGGCAAAGTGCAATAAAATGTAGTACAATATATCTATGTTGACTGCCAAATATTTTAAAATAACGCTGAAAATGTGAAACTAAAATATTAACTGTAAAGTTTTGGGAGGAAATGCTCAGCATTTTATGGAATTAGAATCTGAATCCCACCACAACAGAGAACCGTTTCTGGAATGAGATACACTTTTATTTCATGCTGCTGTGAGCAGACCATTTCAGGCTCTGAAAATGTGAATGTACGTTTGCTACATGGCAATTGTACTCAAGAGCCCTGCCAAGCCCAAACACGTTTAAATGTTTTAAACTTATCTGCCCGGACCATAAGTTATAAATTTGCCATTCTTTCTGCTCTAGTCTCTTACAATGCATCCCACCAAACTCCACTATATGGATACATTCTCTGAAATCTGGACTTTTCACTGTTTTCAGAGTGTATAGAATATGGGTCACCACAGACATAGTTCTCAACAAGATAAGTGACAAATAAAGACCCAATACCTGTTCTGTGAATACTTCCTGAGTGAACAGAAGACGAATCTTGGCCAGGGAATTAATACGTACAGCAATCTAAGGAAAGATAGTAGCAAACAGTAAAATTCATGTCACCTGGAACTATTCCACTAACAATATAAATATTCATGACCATGTTGAAATAAATGAGGTATATTCTTTGTGTCCCCCAAAGATTCTACAAGATTACCTTAGCCCACCTAAATTTTTACATAAATATCCACTACTACTAGCTTGCTACAATACACACCAACTGCTGAGAAGTTCTCATTCTAGGTTACAAGTTTTTGGATCAAAAATTTTTTCAAACAATCAGAGTTTTTTTTCCTTCACCAGAAATCATCAAACCACAAGGCTAAATGTAAATCAAAGGTCTTGTCACAGGCTAAAGGGGAGTCTGCACTGTAATTTTCAATCATTTTTAGGGAAATGCACTAGACCATTCTCAAACTTGTCACAGAAATGCACGATACAAACATATTGACTGACACGTTATGACTGCACAAAAAACATTACACAAAGACTTGTGACTTAGACAACTATTTCCATAATCACACCCAAAAGTTATAAAAAAATCATATCAACATCATACACAACTAGATACATATGACAAATACCTTCATGCCCAAAGTTGAACATATTAGGTCTAGCACAGCCTGCATTTGGTTAGAGTGGAAATGAATGGCCATGAGCAGCAGCATCTCACTGAAGGAAGCACTGACACCACTCTTCCTGTGAGGAGAAAGAGATAAAGAGGTTTCAATCGCTAACTGGATTAGTAAACTTTCTCTTTGGAAGCTTTTGAAAACCCTCACAGCCAAAAAAAGGTACAAAATTCAATTTCCTGTACCTCTCAAATTCTGGTCCTTCTGCTACCAGCCAGTTTATCCAGTCCAGAACAATCTGACCATCCACACTGGAATGCAAACAAAAGACAAAGATATTAATAAGACAAAGGCTGACAACTCTGTGACAATCTCTGTTCCTCCTCCACCCCCCACCCCCTCCCCTTTCTCCATCTGAAGGGACAAGATCTAGAAGTGATAGATGAATTGGGAACTTTACTAAAACATAGCCATAAGTGGAAGTACTTAAAAGTAAAGTACTTTTACAAAACCAGTAACAGAAATTCGTCCAATGATATTCTGCATGCATTTATGTATGAATTATGTGACCCACTGCATTTTCTGTTTTAGTAAAATTCTGGGCTCTTGAGCTCTTAAAGCATGAAGAGTCATTACAAATTTTGAAATAACAGTCTTGCTTTCATTGTAATAATATATGGCTACATATGATACAGTAAGTAATATCTGCATAACTTCCCCTTCCCACCCCCCATACGATTCAAAGCATACATATATGAGAAAATTTATGGGCTATCCAAATGTCCACCATGAAAGCTTCATGGAAGAACAAATATCTTTCAGGGATCCCAGAATTAAAACTGGCCTTTGTAATGCACTTGGTCTTTGCACTTGGTCTTTACATGTTGGGATTATGGTAGTTATTCCTTCGTCACAACTGAAGCAACATTATTATTTCACAATGAAAATAGTTAATATTTTATTTCCACAAACCTACCTGACCAGTGATGGACATGCCAGCAGCATACAAAGACTCATATTAATGAACCTTATGCCCCCAGCGGTGGGAGGGGGGTGACTGGTTAGGAGACGAGAAAGGTGGTGAATTTCTTCTGGCTGAAATCTGAGAAAAATCTTTTCAAATTAGAGGCCAACCTGGTATGTCTGTTTTATCTTTCTTTGATATTTCTCACAAATGGATAATTCACACAGTCAAAATCAGTCCAAGATATCCTGCATAGAATGGATTATTCATTCACAAAACTTTACTAATTAACGCAAATTACTGAGCTGCATTTTGTACTTTTTTTTAAAATATCTGATCCCACAGGGCTACCTGCTTTATTTGCAAGGCTAATAATATTCTGTCATACTCAATAAGACACAAACACAGATTCTGAAATTGCTGATACCCTGATGGTTTTAAACTTTCACCTGTACTGGAGAAAACTTTTAAGATTTTGATCACTGAATAAAAAAGATGTTTAAAATAATGTAAGGAATCCATCTTATGGGATCACCAGAGTCTTGGCTCTCCCTCATATTCTGGAAACCTTTACTTTAATATTGCATACTATACTCCCCTTATTGATTATTAAAATCAATCAATAAAGTCTACTTGTATGCATAAAAATTTGAAACTTATTGATGAACAAATTGTAATAGTAAACAAAGAACAGAACTTGAAACTACTTGAACTTTAGTTTTTGCTCCACGTCAAGAAGCCTATGTAAAGCTTATCAAGATGGCTGATCAGCAGATCATTGATAAACAATGATGAAACCATCCTTTATTTTTGATTGAGTTTCCAGAGGCAAACAAGTGTCTTGTTGCAATTGATTCCAATGTGTGGGATCCAATAGACGAGTTGGGAAATTAGATTTTACTGTACCATTGTACTACCACAGATGAAGGCCACGGATAATTGCGTACGGACAAGAGGGCATTGAGAAAGTATTTTTTGTCTTTCACAATTTTCTGCCATACTGCCCAACCTTTTCGGTCCACGTTAAGGTGACTAAGTTTATAAAGAACTTTTCCTCTAAAGAAAATTCTCTTTGAACCGTGATTGAAGTCTAGAGAACCATAGTTTAACACAGGAAAATTGAGTGTGATTACACAAAATACTGTCTTGCACATGCAGTCTCTGTTGTGGTACACTTTCGTTCCCAGCATGCACTGTATCCCAAAGTTTCCCAACTCGTCTATTAACAGAGGAAAAGATGGACTACTGCTTAGGAAGTTAGATTTGTGATTCAAGGATTGCTATTGTGATTCCCACCTGGTTTTGTATTACATTGTGTCCTTGGCTAAGATGCTATATCACAATTACCTCTCTCCTGGCCACCTGGAATGTTCAGAGAGCAGTATGGGCTATTGGCTAAGGTGTCAGACTTGTTATCCTAGGATTTCTGGTTTGATTGCAGCCTGGTTCACTACATTTTCTCCCTGAGTAAGATGATTAATCTCAACTGTTACTATACAAATTAGGTGAATATGGGTTCAGGTAAGTAACTTGTTATTCGGTACAAAGTACAAAGTACCTCTGTCTAGAAAGCTTGTTTCTACGTCATGCAATTGTTGACCAGGGGTGATATGCATGCCTTCTCCCCCAACCCCTCATAAGGATTCAGTTTCTATATACTGGGTTCTTTGGAATGCAAATAGTATGACTGAAATTGATATTTTTATGTATGGTTAATGCAAATCTGAAACTATGAACAGGTATCCCAAATTAACCCTAATGAAAGCTTTGCCCTTTCTGGTAAATTAACACAGAAGGTATGTAACAGCAACATAATCAACAGTACTAACATTTGTGTGTCGAAAATCTAACATACAAGAGTGAGTCTAAAACCACTCCATGTGGTTATAGCAACAATGAAACTTACTTCAAACCTGCCATACCCTTCAAGGCACAGAATAAACGCATAATTGCACTCCCTTCTACAACATGTTCCTCTGAAAGGGGTCCATGAAATCCTTCAAAAGGGGTCAAGCGTTTCACCTCTTCCAGAAGGTATGCCCTCAGTGGAGTTAAAACAGACACAAAAGAACCACCACCAGATTTGAGCTAAAAAAAAGGAAAATAACCAGAAGAATAGACAATGTAAAATTATGAACATGAAACTGGAAAAATCTTCCCTCATTTCAACCTTACCAATTTACTGAAGGTGGTGTGGGGAGGGAGAGGGAGGGGAGAGAGAATGACTTTTCCTGCAGTCATCTCTCTACAAACTTTCCTTCATTGTCTAGTTGTCTTTTACTTAATTTCTTGAGCCAGGTTAATCAGCTTGATTATATCTGCAAATATACATGATGAACTGCAAAATACTTTTTTTAACATACCTTTCTGATGTAATAACTTTCCCCTGCAACACTCCTTAAGCTCCCTCTATAACACTATGTGACCCCCTCTCTGACAATACAAAAATGTCTGAAATTCTCTGATTTCATGATGTAACTGCTGCTTTTGTATTGCACAATTTACATTATGCACAATCTTTTCTGTTTAGAGTTTAGTATGCACATTTAAAGCAATTAAATTAAAGCAATTAAAGTCCTCCCATGCATAATTTTGCAATTGACTGTAGTGTCACTTGGCCAGTAATGCTCATAGGAAAAGATCTGCTGTATTTTTTCCCCTTTTTTTTATAATCAAGTTCAGAAAATGCAGAAATATTTGACCTCCCTCTGTGACATTACTTATTTCACCTCCCCTGCCACTACTTAGCCTCTCACTGAGACATCATTTATCTTCCCTCTGTGACATTTTTTAAACCTACTTTGACATAAAGAAACTTCTCTCTGGGGCACTATTTAACCTAATGTTTTTAATTACACCACACTAACTGTGACATTTATTAAACCTCACTCTGAGACACAACTTAATCTCACTTTGATGTTATGAAACCTTACTCAATGACATTATTTGACCTCCCTCTGTGACACTATTTAAACCCACTGTGACAAAAAGAAACCTCTCTTTGTGGCACTTTTAACCTTATGCCTTTGACATTCTTAAACTAACTGTGACATTTAATTAATCTCACTGTGAGACACTAATTTATTCATCTCACTGTGACATTATGCAACCTCATTCTATGACATTACTTAACCTGATCATGTGACACTACATAAAGATACATCAAGTTACCTTGTTTCCAATGTTGACAAATTGTGCAAACCAGCTTCTCACAGAGGTATTGTTACTCAGTAGGAGACCACTGATGAAGGACACCACATCACCCTGATCTGAAGAAGAATCGCGATGGGAGTACTCTAAAGTCAGTGCTACAGCCAGGCCGGGCAGACGACAGTGCTCCACCTACGGCAAAACACAGCCAAAGAATTGACAAAATATTACATTTATAGATGTCCTTGTACCAAGACTAAGCTTAGCAATCAAAACATAACCTTCTGCATACACCAAGGCTTAATAGAGTATGAAGGAGTCCATGTGTGAAGCAGGAATGCCAACAGTTTTGGATGTTGTTAATTCAAATTTAAGAGGAGGGATCTTTTTCTTTTAGAAGTCACTTAAAATTGATCTATCTAAGATAGTTTCAAAAACGTTAGTTTATGTGTTACTGTGACAAACTGGGAGTTCATCCAACAAAACACTGCATCATACCAGGGAGCCGTTTCTAGAAATGAGAACCACCAAATTCCTCTTCTCAGAAGCTAACCTGGAACTGCAAAGGTCAGCCAGTAACATGTCTTTTGCCTCTCTTAAAGCTTCTATAGGACTTCCACTGGATTAAAAAGTTTGCAAAAAGGAGGATTAACATCTGCTACATCAAGACTAGTACTGGATGGATTTTATCTACTGCCTTAATATTGCCAGTCATCACAGAAAAAAATCTATTACATCTTTTTGGCACTTTTTGAAGCGTATTTGAAAATATCAGTTTGGTTCTATGTCTAAATATGAATGTCAACTCATGTTTGGTTTTCCAGGAACTTCTGCAAACTTTCCATAATGAGCAGATAAAAATTAGTCTTAAGCCACTTGAGCTCATATGCATATGATCCCTTTTAAAGAAGAGTGCCAAACTGTTGTGATTTATTTCAGTTAAACAATCATTTTGGTTTTGACAAAACATGCCCATAAGGTGCTAGTGGCATTGGCTCTACTTATGCCACTTTGATTAAGAGTCACCAGATTTGAATAATCTTTGTAGCTAATAAAACTTTAATCGAAACCATCCAATAAAAGCAGAAGTCCAAGTTAACCTAATCAACAGGTTATAGTTGGTTATCCCCTTGCAATGAAGTGTGTGTAAATGTATAAGTGTTAAGTTAAACCTCCCTGTATGTCTACTTTCAAGTACCACCTCCTTGATCATCAAAAATGGACAGCTCCCAAGCCTCTTTTTAAATTCCATAAAAGTTTCTAAAGAGTCATTTTATATACACCTGTGACATCAATACATGCTTGCATGACACAAATGATCCAACAGATAGGGTATCTTTATACACCAGGGCTGAAATTTAGCACTCGTCCGATCGTCCGTGATGGGTAAAACTTGCATCGGACAACCACTTTCTCTCTTTGAACTTGTCCGATGGACGAGTAGATTTTATTTGTAACTGAATAGTTCCCTACATCAGCAGGAAAGTATGTCATAAAAATCCCCTTAAGAAGGAGTATGTCATAAAAATCCCCTTAAGAAGTGGCATTGAGACAATGGTATTGACTACCATTCATCATTGTACCATGCTAATAAATATGGAAAAATGCAGAATTTAAAGTAAATGTTTGTTTTCTATGGCAGAGACAGGAAATAGAATTGTTCATCTCTTGTTCGTATAAACTTTCATTCGGACAACCAAAAACTATTTCGGACAACCTAAATTTAGCTTCAGGTTGTCCGATGGGCAACCTGAAAATTTCCTTAAAAATCAGGCCTGTACACTGCGAGCAAGTGACACAACTATGCTTGCTTCACCACAATATGTGAATTTTACTCCCCTTTCACATTTTGTGGGTGCCATTCGAACTTCAGGTTGATAATCACAAGACATCAAAAGAAATGTCAAAATAATCATAAAACAATATTGAACAATGTGAATGTATGTAAGAATGTAATATGTTCAGTATATGTATGCCTTGTACAACTATACAACTTCCCTCATAATCCCATAATAAACCAAACAAAATATCCAAAAAAGGTTTCTCATTTCCTTAAAATATGAAACTAAATAATTTAGGATAGGTAAAAGATACAGGGATTATCCAAATAACTTTTTTTACAGGATACTGTAACTGGGCCTAAATGTGACCCAAATGGTCTGAATCTTTTTTCAGTTTCTAGTTGTTCACATCTACCAACCACACTTTTTTTTGGGGGGGGGGGGAGGGGGGGTATATTTTTCCTTCTCCATTAAAACCATAATTCACAAAAGAAGAGAAGACACTTTAACAAGAAAGCATATAACTTAATTGAAAGCAATGTAAGGATATATGGAGTGGAAACACCAAATGTGTCAGGTTTCCTTTCGTAACAAATATATTCCTCATTTAATGTTGCATAATCCATTCCCCTCATTGATATCAAATTAATCAATAAGGTCTACTGATATGCATCAATGTGTAATAGATCGACCTGAACGACATAATGTGATAACTGTACACATACAGTATGTAAATTTAAAGCAGTATGACAGTATAAAAAGGGAATTCCAGCCTGACTTAAATTTAAAAGGAATGAGTGCATAGCAGTGAAAAAAAGGCTGTCAGCACTAGGACCTTTGCTGGCTGTGCAAGCTGCGTCCATAACAATTGAAAATCCTAACTGCCAAGTCCTTTGAGTGTGGTCAGGCTGACGATAAGTTGCAGTCAGGTCCCCAAGCATAGCTGTATGGGCTGGGGGTCCCCCAAATGTCAGAAACCTGACTAAATAGGGCAGATATTTTGTCTCAGTCTGGCGGAAAATTAGACAGTTAAATTAGGTCTGGAGTCTGGCAAAAATCACGGTCCTCCCTGAGATAGACAGTCCCGTACAGCCATGTCCCTAAGCCAGGCTGCCAAGCCAGCCAACAGGGCCACACTGCACAGTTCATTTCCAGACTTCACTCTAACAATGGCTACATAAGTAAAACTTGTGAGCACAATATCAGAAAGTTATAAAACATTCAAATTTGGATTGAGAGATATGTTCATTACCGTAAGTGCTCTGACAGAGAGTGCTTTGGATGGGTTCATGGCTACAAGCATCTTCAGCATTTCAGTCCTCTTGCGACCTCCCAGGTTATCTTCGTCCTGCCTCTCACCATTCACAATAAGGTGCCTGCAAACTGTAAAGAATTTTTGGAAAAACAGATCTCTTAAAGTATGGTGCTCTTTCAGAAATTTTTGTTATGAAAGTGGAGTATTTTCTTCCTTCTCCTGTTGACAATAATTTTTCTAATGACTCATGTGAATTGATCGATGAACCCTTTCTCTTCCTCATTATCTTTAAACGTGTTTCTGCAACACTGCTGTGTCATTTATAAATAACTATTTGAAATGGTGCTTCATCTTCAGTATAAGTGAATAAGTCAACAAATTTTCCTTCTAGCCCAAACAAGATCAACCAGAGCAGCAACAATGCTGCAAACCCCTAACCCACCTTCCAGTTTCCACAATTTTAGTGTCTTCTTGTGCCCCCACTCCTACAACACAGTCCAGTCCCCCCCCCCCCCTCCTGAAAAAATTAAAGCATTATGTTTGGATAGGAGGGGATCAAATTTCCCAGATCCCAACCCACATTACAAACTCTAGTCACAAACCTTGACTGAAACTATCAGAAACATTGGCGATCAGACGACAAAGTAATTGTGGTCCATACTTCACTCTGAGTAGAATAGTTGCCATCTTTTCCATTGGTAACAGAGATGGGAGTTCTATGAATAAAAACAAAAGAAAACATAAAAGTCAAAATGATCGGAGAAAATATATCCCACTTTAGTTCAGACATTCCATGATAAATTCATGTCATGTTTTGAATGCCAGGCTGTAAGATTGTGATAGATAGGCACAATGGATTTGACACATAGCTATGCGAATTTTTATAGTTTGGGCAGAGTTAGTACAGGCATGTTGGATCATGAGTGAGTTTTAATCAGGGCCATCAGGTTTGGCATTCAAAATTGTCTTGGCTTGCAAAATTTTACACTGAACACTATTTTGGCATTGTTTGGCAATGTAAGGCTCACTCCCTCTTTTTTTCAAATGCTCGATATATCCTGTTTCTTCTCAAAGACAATGTGGAAAACATATGATCTAGGTGGCAGACAATTACACAGGATGTGTGAATGAATATGCATGGTCAGTTAAATGGAAAATGCTGTCCCCAATTTGAGTTAGTATACCCCGTCATCCTAATTCAGGAATGGCTCCTTTCAATCATGTGACAATTTTTTTTGTTACTTACGTGGTTAATTCATGCAGAATAACTCCTTGGTTTACTTTCAATATTCAATGTTTTTATACAGAAATATAATGAAAAATACTTGTGAGCCAAATACAAGGAGATCTGTAAGATTAAGTAGATTTGTTTTAAATAAACTTGGGGGGAATAGTTTCTCCCTTTAACATAAACATACAACTATTTAATAAGTCTTAATGTTTGAGAAAATGCTGCCCATGTAGGTATAGAATCAGTGTCAAGTTTGTCGGCAAAGTCCCATTTTGGTACTTTGGCAGTTTTGCACCATTACTGGACCAAAAATTTGGTTGATAGTCTCCAAAAAATATTGCCAACTCTCCTTTGAGTACAAACTTCCTATGTCTGATTTGTAGCATGCCTGTAAGTACCTCCTTTGCCATGTAATGAATCAAACGGTTTTTATTGGGCATGCATTATGTAAATTTATTCTAGCATAATTATCACCTCCCAATGATTTGAAATTCATCAGTGAGATCTACTTTTATGCCATAAATATCAAGATTTTTATCAGTGACAATCACACTTAAACAAGAAGTAGAGGTCAAAAGTTCAACTTTACACAAAGGACATGTGACTATCTTCACTAAACTTACCAGCATCATATCAACACGAGTGCACAATTATTTCTAATTCTTCAAGAACTCTTGTCATGCACAGGAGACTTAGGTGGGGGGGGGGGGAGAGGGGGGGACAGGGGGCAGGGAAAGTATGTATGGTGTGTTTCATACTTGAAGGGCTAGGCAAATAGCAGTGTTTACAGTAAAGCCATTTATGAGGGAAATGATGTGGAAAATGAATCTTGTCATTTGACAAGTACCTGTAGTAAGAAACAATTGCTTCAATGTATCCTATCCCCTTCCTCCCCCAGCCCCTTCCTCTCACAAAATGTCAGTGGATTTGTAGGAAAAAGGCAGGTCCATGACTTACCTGCTTGTGCTATACAAAGAACATCAGAAACCTCATCCAAGAAAACCTCATTTTCAAACAGCTCACAAGGCCTCTGGGCATACACTGAGGACTCCTAGAAAAGAAAGAATTTTATAAAAAGAAAACCATGGTGACATGAAGTTTTGTAAACCACAGACATCACTTTCTAATAAAATTTTTCATACTTGTAGTAGTACAGTTATACCAAACAAGAATGTCCACTCACATACAAAAAAATACAGAACACATGCATGCAACAGCCGATCTTCCTGGTAGCAGACAAAATTGCCACCAGAAAGCAACTGAAGAGGGCACCCAAAATATGAAATGTTACATAATTCCCCCCCCCCCTTCCCCACACCTGTCCTTAACAACTGTGAAAACAAAAAAGAAAAATAGCTCCTGTGGACACCAAAATATACTCTGTACACTTTCTAGGTTGTAATTTTTGGCCAAAAGATTTGAAAAGAGTCCCTCTGGAAACAGTTGAAATTTGTAACCTCTTACACATGTATACAATTAAAATCTGGCTGACCAATCTTTCTGAACAGATGTTTCATTTGTTTACACACAAAATTTGGTTAAAGTGCCCCATTGGATTTAAATATCTCTGATCTACAAAACTGACATACAGGTAATATAATAAGTTCAAGAAGGATCTTGGAAAACCTGTAATCACAGATGGAAATGTGGGAAGCTCCTTGCAGGGAAATTTTGGTATCCGGAAGGAAATATGGGCAGTTGGAAGGAAATTTGGCTAGTGTGGTACAAGATAACACATAAAAAATGTGAGAAATTTGACTTGCTTGCCAGGAAATGAACATTTTTCCAGCCCTGCCTGTACTGGATAACAGCAAGGTAGTTCAAAGTAGATCTGAGACATACAGAGTAAAAGTAAACTTACATGACTGGCAATGAACAGCAGCTCACTGACCACAAGTCTGAGCCTTCTAGCTGGTTCACTTTTTTCAAACTCCTGTGCAAAGCCATGTTTGATGTTTGATGTCAAGTTGTTTTCCTTCTCCCCAAGTTTTTGTCTGTAAAATAAAGAAAGTGATATTTTATATATACAGTACTGTACATGAGCCATTACAAGCAAGACAAGCAGTCATTTTTTAAGTTGTACTGTTTGACTACAAAGAGGCAAAAGACAAGTACATCTTGAAGTTGAACATTTATCTACACAAAAAAGACACATGAAAGACGAGCCATGACTTGACCCTTGACTCATTCACTGCATCAAGGACAACTGTTTCATACAGGTAATGCAGGCCTGGGTCTTTTTACGACCAGTTGCCATCTGACTTGAACTCTCAAGTCTCAATATAGGTAAGGGAGGCAACCTAAATTAGTTACAGACTCAGGAGTCAGGTCAAGAATCCCATTTAGGCTAATATACTCAAAAACTCTCAAACTATCTGGTAGAGAGCCTACAGTAGCTAACATTGACCAATGCTGTTGCATGGAGTCAGCAAATGCACAGGCTGAAGGATGACATTTTTAAAATCGGCCTAAGTATAACTAAGTTACTGAATACTAATAGAGGCAAGACTATGAGCATTTGCAATTTAATGGGATTAACATAACATGACAGGTTAAAGGGCAAAGGAGGGCTAAGGCCCCATAAGATGCCCTGAAGTCCATACAACCTTAACTGATAACAAACAACCAACCAACACCAAACGAGCCCAGCACAATTAGATTCTACCACAGTTATGGAAGAACTTGTCAATGTTAACCTTAAAGCAGTGCACAGATGTAGAGTTAACTACCCACTCAGGCAGACTATTCCACTCGTTAACAACTCTATGAGAAAAGCTGAACTTCCTAATGTAGAGCCTTGCAAAACACTTAACTAGCTTCTTACAATGGCCTTGAACCCGAGAATCACATTGAACCTTTAAATAATTGCAAGATGACAAAGGATTCCTTTCAGAGAGAAATTTGTACACCTGAAGCATGTCCCCCCGAATCCTTCTCAACTCCAGGGTGGTAGATCCCAGAGAGTTGTTGTTAATGGTAATTTCTCTTCTTGGAAAGAAGTTACTAGTGGAGTTCCACAGGGTTCTGTTCTTGGCCCGCTTCTTTTCTTAATTTTCATCAATGATATTGATAGCTCTCTCACATCTAGTATTTGTAAGTTTGCTGATGATACTAAGCTCTATAGGAAGGTTAGTGATAAGGATGATGCCTCATTATTATGAGGCTTATTGCCTCAAATTATTGAGGATTATTGCACCTTCTTTCAAAAAGATTGCCTACCTTGAGAAATTCCACTGTCCAAGCAGTGGTCAGCCTACCTAGTGGTACCTACAAGGCCACTGAGAATTTTGTACCCTTTTTAACCTTTGATGAAGATGACTGCAGCTCTTGCAACCTTTGCGCTATCTGGCTGTATAATGGTATCTTGTTGAGTGTTTGATTAAGGACAGGAGTTAGGTTTGGGGTTAGTTTAGGATCAAGTTTTTTAGGAGTTAGGGTCAGCTACAACTATGTATAGTAACCATATGAATAAGTGGTAACTGAAGCATGGGTTTTCTCCCATTCATAACTGCTGAGGGAATTAGCACTACTAAAATAACTGCAGACTACTGTAGGCCTCGGCTACTTTGGGGAGCAAGACTCTTCATGTTAAAAACCTTTGTGGCCCAGGCACATTTATTTCACATGTAAACTAGCCTTCCTTGTCTGGAAATATTACCTCATTTGTAGAAAAGGGCCAGAAGTGTTACTACTGTTTTGTGGTGCATTTTTATTCAAACTGCACAGTAATTCCTTACAGCCTATACAACACACACTGAAGAAAAGTTTTTTGTTAAGTCTTATTTATTTTCTCAAGATATGGCAAATGTGTTACTCTGTCTGTTGCCCTCTTTTGGCTTAATTGTCTTCTATTCACATTCTTACTGAATATTAATTCATATAACATAACAGGTTAAAGGGCAAAGGAGGGCTAAGGCCCCATAAGATGCCCTGAAGTCCATACAACCTTAACTGATAACAAACAACCAACCAACACCAAACGAGCCCAGCACAATTAGATTCTACCACAGTTATGGAAGAACTTGTCAATGTTAACCTTAAAGCAGTGCACAGATGTAGAGTTAACTACCCACTCAGGCAGACTATTCCACTCGTTAACAACTCTATGAGAAAAGCTGAACTTCCTAATGTAGAGCCTTGCAAAACACTTAACTAGCTTCTTACAATGGCCTTGAACCCGAGAATCACATTGAACCTTTAAATAATTGCAAGATGACAAAGGATTCCTTTCAGAGAGAAATTTGTACACCTGAAGCATGTCCCCCCGAATCCTTCTCAACTCCAGGGTGGTAGATCCCAGAGAGTTGTTGTTAATGGTAATTTCTCTTCTTGGAAAGAAGTTACTAGTGGAGTTCCACAGGGTTCTGTTCTTGGCCCGCTTCTTTTCTTAATTTTCATCAATGATATTGATAGCTCTCTCACATCTAGTATTTGTAAGTTTGCTGATGATACTAAGCTCTATAGGAAGGTTAGTGATAAGGATGATGCCTCATTATTATGAGGCTTATTGCCTCAAATTATTGAGGATTATTGCACCTTCTTTCAAAAAGATTGCCTACCTTGAGAAATTCCACTGTCCAAGCAGTGGTCAGCCTACCTAGTGGTACCTACAAGGCCACTGAGAATTTTGTACCCTTTTTAACCTTTGATGAAGATGACTGCAGCTCTTGCAACCTTTGCGCTATCTGGCTGTATAATGGTATCTTGTTGAGTGTTTGATTAAGGACAGGAGTTAGGTTTGGGGTTAGTTTAGGATCAAGTTTTTTAGGAGTTAGGGTCAGCTACAACTATGTATAGTAACCATATGAATAAGTGGTAACTGAAGCATGGGTTTTCTCCCATTCATAACTGCTGAGGGAATTAGCACTACTAAAATAACTGCAGACTACTGTAGGCCTCGGCTACTTTGGGGAGCAAGACTCTTCATGTTAAAAACCTTTGTGGCCCAGGCACATTTATTTCACATGTAAACTAGCCTTCCTTGTCTGGAAATATTACCTCATTTGTAGAAAAGGGCCAGAAGTGTTACTACTGTTTTGTGGTGCATTTTTATTCAAACTGCACAGTAATTCCTTACAGCCTATACAACACACACTGAAGAAAAGTTTTTTGTTAAGTCTTATTTATTTTCTCAAGATATGGCAAATGTGTTACTCTGTCTGTTGCCCTCTTTTGGCTTAATTGTCTTCTATTCACATTCTTACTGAATATTAATTCATATAACATAACAGGTTAAAGGGCAAAGGAGGGCTAAGGCCCCATAAGATGCCCTGAAGTCCATACAACCTTAACTGATAACAAACAACCAACCAACACCAAACGAGCCCAGCACAATTAGATTCTACCACAGTTATGGAAGAACTTGTCAATGTTAACCTTAAAGCAGTGCACAGATGTAGAGTTAACTACCCACTCAGGCAGACTATTCCACTCGTTAACAACTCTATGAGAAAAGCTGAACTTCCTAATGTAGAGCCTTGCAAAACACTTAACTAGCTTCTTACAATGGCCTTGAACCCGAGAATCACATTGAACCTTTAAATAATTGCAAGATGACAAAGGATTCCTTTCAGAGAGAAATTTGTACACCTGAAGCATGTCCCCCCGAATCCTTCTCAACTCCAGGGTGGTAGATCCCAGAGAGTTGTTGTTAATGGTAATTTCTCTTCTTGGAAAGAAGTTACTAGTGGAGTTCCACAGGGTTCTGTTCTTGGCCCGCTTCTTTTCTTAATTTTCATCAATGATATTGATAGCTCTCTCACATCTAGTATTTGTAAGTTTGCTGATGATACTAAGCTCTATAGGAAGGTTAGTGATAAGGATGATGCCTCATTATTATGAGGCTTATTGCCTCAAATTATTGAGGATTATTGCACCTTCTTTCAAAAAGATTGCCTACCTTGAGAAATTCCACTGTCCAAGCAGTGGTCAGCCTACCTAGTGGTACCTACAAGGCCACTGAGAATTTTGTACCCTTTTTAACCTTTGATGAAGATGACTGCAGCTCTTGCAACCTTTGCGCTATCTGGCTGTATAATGGTATCTTGTTGAGTGTTTGATTAAGGACAGGAGTTAGGTTTGGGGTTAGTTTAGGATCAAGTTTTTTAGGAGTTAGGGTCAGCTACAACTATGTATAGTAACCATATGAATAAGTGGTAACTGAAGCATGGGTTTTCTCCCATTCATAACTGCTGAGGGAATTAGCACTACTAAAATAACTGCAGACTACTGTAGGCCTCGGCTACTTTGGGGAGCAAGACTCTTCATGTTAAAAACCTTTGTGGCCCAGGCACATTTATTTCACATGTAAACTAGCCTTCCTTGTCTGGAAATATTACCTCATTTGTAGAAAAGGGCCAGAAGTGTTACTACTGTTTTGTGGTGCATTTTTATTCAAACTGCACAGTAATTCCTTACAGCCTATACAACACACACTGAAGAAAAGTTTTTTGTTAAGTCTTATTTATTTTCTCAAGATATGGCAAATGTGTTACTCTGTCTGTTGCCCTCTTTTGGCTTAATTGTCTTCTATTCACATTCTTACTGAATATTAATTCATATAACATAACAGGTTAAAGGGCAAAGGAGGGCTAAGGCCTATAAGATACCCTGAAGTCCATACAACCTTAACTGACAACAAACAACCAACCAACACCAAACGAGTCCAGCACAATTAGATTCTACCACAGTTATGGAAGAACTTGTCAATGTTAACCTTAAAGCAGTGCACAGATGTAGAGTTAACTACCCACTCAGGCAGACTATTCCACTCGTTAACAACTCTATGAGAAAAGCTGAACTTCCTAATGTAGAGCCTTGCAAAACACTTAACTAGCTTCTTACAATGGCCTTGAACCCGAGAATCACATTGAACCTTTAAATAATTGCAAGATGACAAAGGATTCCTTTCAGAGAGAAATTTGTACACCTGAAGCATGTCCCCCCGAATCCTTCTCAACTCCAGGGTGGTAGATCCCAGAGAGTTGTTGTTAATGGTAATTTCTCTTCTTGGAAAGAAGTTACTAGTGGAGTTCCACAGGGTTCTGTTCTTGGCCCGCTTCTTTTCTTAATTTTCATCAATGATATTGATAGCTCTCTCACATCTAGTATTTGTAAGTTTGCTGATGATACTAAGCTCTATAGGAAGGTTAGTGATAAGGATGATGCCTCATTATTATGAGGCTTATTGCCTCAAATTATTGAGGATTATTGCACCTTCTTTCAAAAAGATTGCCTACCTTGAGAAATTCCACTGTCCAAGCAGTGGTCAGCCTACCTAGTGGTACCTACAAGGCCACTGAGAATTTTGTACCCTTTTTAACCTTTGATGAAGATGACTGCAGCTCTTGCAACCTTTGCGCTATCTGGCTGTATAATGGTATCTTGTTGAGTGTTTGATTAAGGACAGGAGTTAGGTTTGGGGTTAGTTTAGGATCAAGTTTTTTAGGAGTTAGGGTCAGCTACAACTATGTATAGTAACCATATGAATAAGTGGTAACTGAAGCATGGGTTTTCTCCCATTCATAACTGCTGAGGGAATTAGCACTACTAAAATAACTGCAGACTACTGTATGCCTCGGCTACTTTGGGGAGCAAGACTCTTCATGTTAAAAACCTTTGTGGCCCAGGCACGTTTATTTCACATGTAAACTAGCCTTCCTTGTCTGGAAATATTACCTCATTTGTAGAAAAGGGCCAGAAGTGTTACTACTGTTTTGTGGTGCATTTTTATTCAAACTGCACAGTAATTCCTTACAGCCTATACAACACCAGGGCTCGAAATAACGGGGGCCCGTGGGCCCGATGCTCCTAGAAATTTGCTCGGGCCCGCAGCTTCTACAGGGAAAGGGGCCCGGTTGGCTCCTAAATATTTCAAGTCTAATTGTACAGTCTGCACGTGAACCTTTCCATCCAAATGTCAACAATCTTATAATATTTTGCATGGCCTGCGTATTTCGTGTACTGACAGTCAACAAAACCCCGCAAAACATGCATAATTTCTGAAATCACATTGCCCATAAAGTCTGCATTGTTATAACATAGAAGATCACTCACGCAGGCATACACTGATGTCAGTCATGAGTAATGTAGGCGGAGCCACACAAGATTAACTGACGACAATCTCCTTTTCAACCTCCGTACCAACAGCGTGGCATTTGCACCGCTTAATGTACACTGTACTGTAATGAATTAGAGGAAACAGTACGAGTATGCCATCGCTTTAGTGCATGCTATGCAATGCATGCAGAAGACTATGCAATGGTGGGAAGTACATTCTTCAATGATCGACGTAAAAAGGAAAGGGAAGAATAAGACTCTTGGTAAACTTCATGAATTTTTTCACATACAGCACACCCTATAGTATGTCACAAGCAATTTCGAAGCCTTTTGATTTTTGGAAGAATGTGAACAAACTATTCACGGGACTATTACAAAACTCGGCCAATGTAGTAAAACTATTTGTACGGCGAAAGCCATGCACACCACACAAAGGTATACAAAGTCAAAAATCTTCCACACGTAGTGCAGTAGCATACAGTTCTAATATGGCAAGATAGTTTCAGCCTCAAATTACCTAAATTATACCGGCCCATACTATACGTATGTTTCCAAGCATGTACAGTAAAAAGCAACCCACACACTTTAACAGTCCTTTTTATTTGTTAGCTTTGGGCCCCTTGATTTCTCATTTGGCCCCTAGATTCCATGAGCTAGGAGCCCGACTGGCCCCCAAAGTTTGTAGGCTTATTTCGACCCCTGAACACACACTGAAGAAAAGTTTTTTGTTAAGTCTTATTTATTTTCTCAAGATATGGCAAATGTGTTATGTTAATAGAGGCAAGACTAAGAGCATTTTGCAATTTAATGGGATTATTGTACCTTCTTTCAAAAAGATTACCTACCTTGAGAAATCCCACTGTCCAAGCAGTGGTCAGCCTTCCTAGTAGTACCTACAAGGCCACTGAGATTCCACTGTCCAAGCAGTGGTCAGCCTTCCTAGTAGTACCTACAAGGCCACTGAGAATTTTGTACCCTTTTTAACCTTTGATGAAGAGGACTGCAGCTCTTGCAACCTTTGCGCTATCTGGCTGTATAATGGTATCTTGCTGAGTGTTTAAAGACAGGAGTTAGGTTTGGGGTTAGTTTAGGATCAAGTTTTTGAGGAGTTAGGGTCAGCTACAACTATGTGTAGTAACCATGTGAATAAGTAGTAACTGAAGCATGGGTTTTCTCCCATTCATAACTGCTGAGGGAATGAGTACTGCAGACTATGCCTCGGCTATGCTACTTTGGGGAGCAGGACTCTTCATGTTAAAAAACCTTTGTGAGCCAGGCATGCCATATTTATTTCATATGTAAATTAGCCTTTCTTGTCTGGAAATATTACCTCATTTTTAGAAAAGGGCCAAAAGTGTTACTACTGTTTCGTGGTGCATTTTTATTCAAACTGCACAGTAATTCCTTACAGCCTATACAACACACACTGAAGAAAAGTTGTTAAGTCTTATTTATTTTCTCAAGATATGGCAAATGTGTAACTCTGTCTGTTGCTCTCTTTTGGCTTGATTGTCCTCTATTCACAATCTTACTGCATATTAATTCATATATATATATAGGCCTACAACACACTCTAAAGAAAATCTCCACACACTATCCATTTCTCAGAATATGGCAAAAGAGTTACAGCCACTCTGTCTGTCCCCTTCTACTGTTCTGTGATTTATTTGTATTCAGACTGCATAGTGATTCCAATGGCAGGGATTCCCCTGGCATTCATTTTGTGAGGCGGCCACCTCAGTTTTTGGGCACCACCTCACAGAAATTTGCTACAGTTGCCATCTGTACTGTCCTAGCTATAGAATTATTGAGTCTCCCTCACTGATGGTGTCAAAGCTGGCATCATATTGCCCCCATGTATTAGTACCACCTCATACTCTCTAAAACCCAGGGGAAACCCTGCAATGGCCTTACAACACCCACTAAAGAGAAATTAAAATCTTATCAATTTTCTCAAAGTAAGGCAAAAGTGTTAAATCCAACGCTCGCGCCAGCACTCCAGAAGTCGTCAATGACGAGTTGGAAGCAGAAAATAACGAGTTGAAAAAAATCTTATGCATAACAAGAAATAACCAGAATGCAAAAATGCATTGAGGTTTCGATGATACATGTTTTATTCCAAATAATGCCATGTCCCATTTCTTTCAGTCACTGATCAAATGCTATTTTAACATATTGGTAAAACACAGTTTTGTGCTCATATTTGATCTTTAAAATTCTTGGGAAATTCTGCACTTTGACCTTTGGTGACCCCAGATGACAATCTTGGTTTTTCAGAGTTTGACCCCTGGTGACCCCAGGTGACCATAAGGCATCTGCATCCTAAGTATGAAATCTATCCAAGCTTCCTACCTCAAGATATGTTAACAATGTTTTCAGAGTCTGACTCCCGGTGGCCTCAGATGACCTTTGACCTCCACCAAAAACAATACAATTCTTTGTCTAACCACAACGCATCTACATACATGATGAAGAGTCCTACATCAAGATATCGTGTTAAAAACGTTTTCAGAGTTTGACCCCAGTGACCCCAAATGACCTTTGACCTCCACCAAAAATGATATACTTCTTCCTCTCACTATAAGGCATCTACATACAAAGTATGAAATTTCTCCAAGCTTTCTACCTCGAGATATCCTGTCGACGAGGTTTTCAGACTTTGACCCTCAGTGACCCGAGATGACCTTTGACCTCCACCAAAACTGATATGGTTTTTTTCTCTCACTATAATGCATCTTCATACAAAGTGTGAAATTTATCGAAGCTTCCTTCCTTGAGATATCGTGTTAACAAGGTTTTCAGGCTTTGACCCCCGGTGACCCCAGATGACCTTTGAACCCCACTAAAACCACTCGGGTTCTTCCTATTTTCATAAAGGATATACAAACAAAAGGTTGAAATTTATCCAAGCTTCCTACCTTGAGATATTGTGTTAACAAGGTTTTCAGAGTTGGACCCACACTGACCCCACATGACCTTTGACCTCCACCAAAAGCAACAGGATTCTTCCTCTCACTATAAGGCATCAACAAACAAAGTACGAAATTTATCCAAGCTTCCTACCATACGATATCGTATTAACAAGGTTTTCAGGCTTTTGACCCTGGTGACCCCAGGTGACCTTTGAACTCCACCAAAAACAATAAGGTTTTTCCCCTTACCATAACACATCTACACACTACGTATGAAATTCATCCAAGCTTCCTACCTCGAGATATCCTGTTAACAAGGTTTTCAGAGTTTGACTCCTGGTGACCCCCGGTGACGTCTGACCCCTACCACAAACAATAGGGTTCTTCCTTTTACCATAACACATCTACATACTAGGTATGAAATTCATCCAAGCTTCCTACCTCGAGATATCGTGTTAACAAGGTTTTCAGAGTTTGACCCCCGGTGACCCCAGGTGACCTTTGACCCCTACCAAAAACAATAAGGTTCTCCCTCTTACCATAATGCATCTACATACTAGGTATGAAATTCATCCAAGCTTCCTACCTCGAGATATCGTGTTAACAAGGTTTTCAGAGTTTGACCCCCAGTGACCCCAGGTGACCTTCGACCCCTACCAAAAACGATAGGGTTCTTCCTCTAACTATAACGCATCTACATACTAAGTATGAAATTCATCCAAGCTTCCCACCTCGAGATATCGTGTTAACAAGGTTTTCAGAGTTTGACTCCTGGTGACCCCCGGTGATGTTTGACCCCTACCAAAAACAATAGGGTTCTTCCTTTTACCATAACACATCTACATACTACGTATGAAATTCATCCAAGCTTCCCACCTCGAGATATCGTGTTAACAAGGTTTTCAGAGTTTGACTCCTGGTTACCCCCGGTGACGTTTGACCCCTACCAAAAACAATAGGGTTCTTCCTTTTACCATAACGCATCTACATACTAGGTATGAAATTCATCCAAGCTTCCTACCTCGAGATATCATGTTAACAAGGTTTTCAGAGTTTGACCCCCGGTGACCCCAGGTGACGTTTGACCCCTACCAAAAACAATAGGGTTCTTCCTCTTACCATAACGCATCTACATACTAAGTATGAAATTCATCCAAGCTTCCTACCTCGAGATATTGTGTTAACAAGGTTTTCAGAGTTTGACCCCCAGTGACCCCAGGTGACCTTTGACCCCCACCAAAAACAATAGGGTTCTTCCTCTTACCATAACGCATCTACATACTACGTATGAAATTCATCCAAGCTTCCCACCTCGAGATATCGTGTTAACACGGTTTTCAGAGTTTGACCCCCGGTGACCCCAGGTGACCTTTGACCCCCACCAAAAACAATAGGGTTCTTCCTCTTAATATGGGGCATCTATGTACCAAGTTTGAGAACTGTCAGAGTTTCCCTTCTTGAGATATCGTGTTACCAAGCAGTGTCACAAACACACACACACACACCCACACACACATACACGCACATACACACACGCCATCGTGAATGCATAGGTTTCTCTTATCATCGAAACCAAAAAATAAAATTAACGTGTCATGTCTCTAATTCCCCCCAGACCCCCGTGACGACTTCGCGCATCTCGCTGGCACAAGTGCTGATCATATCCTCTGTCTGGTCACCTGCCATCAGCTTGATTGTCTTCTATTGATGTTCTTAGTGCATATTAATTTACAAGGCATATATACTATACATATTTTCTCAAAATATGGCAAAAGTGTTAACTGTTTGTTGTCCTCTACTGTAAGTGGTTTATTTGTACTTATTCAAACTGCTTAGTAATTCCTTCACAGGACACAAAGAGAAAGTTGAAGGTCTGTGGACTGGTAAATATCACACCTGCCTATCTGATACAAAAAATATGAAAAATGTTAAAAATAATCACAGTCACCATCAAAATCCATCAAATATGCTTGTAAAAGCTCTTGCTTCTCCTTCACTCTCAGATATACACTGTCATATTCTGTTATTATTTGTCTATGACAGTAAAAAGTAAACCGTGAACCTTGAATATTGACCACTTTACAAGGTAATTACTGTTTTTGCACTTACATCATGAATACACATAAGGTACATGCAATTTGTGACGGAAGGAGTGACTTATGAGATGTCTTATGTTTTCCTTTGTTTCTCTAACTTTCATTTCAAGGACAGAACTGCAATGTTGCCATGCTCTGAGAGGGTTTATTTTGGCAGTAGCTACTGACTACTTTGAAAATGTCCACATTAAAGACCAAACTATAAACTAGCTGGTAAGAAATTAAAAGATGATACTTTAAAAAAAAAAGAAATTCAGACCCAGTGCAACATTCCAAATCACAATATCAAAATGGTCAAACTTTAAAGAAGTACAGTATATCATGAAAACATTAAAACATATTCAAATATTACAAATTTTTTATTGGGGTAACATACTACAGTATCTTAATCTATCATTGTTGAGTGGAACAGCTGTTTTGGTTACTATCCTCACTACTGTGTATGAGCAACCTATGCTAACACACTATTGCATCTAATTGCAGCCTATACCAAGAAAATTTTGACGATAAGTTGCTTCTCCCTTTTGGATCGTATTTTTGATGGATTTTGATAATTTAAGGGGTGAATTGCCATCATTACAGATGGTAAAATGTCTGTGTATACATCTCTTTCAGAAATGCAGACATTCATTTGATATGGTTTTGGAGAATAATAGCTCATCTTTTCTATCGAAAAATTACATGTATTTTGAGCTGGATATTTTTTTGCAAAATTCCGCACAGAATTGTCAAAGTTCTGTTTTTTTTCCAGGGGGCCCTAGCCTAGATGTAGCCTAATGATGGTATCAACATCCACGAATAGCCAATGCTAGTTGGCATGCATCATCTCACTGATTATTCCTACTTAGGCCACGGCTATTATAGAAAGGGAAGAAACAGGGGTCTTCTTCTTCCTTTTCTTCTTTCGGATCACGGTGACACATCCAGAGGACATTACTACACCGCGCATGCGTCAGGTGGTGCCCTAAGCCCTAATAAAATTGGTTAAGTAATGAACGGGGTCTAAGTGACCGTCTAAACCATCAATCAAATCAGCAGGGAGATTATTCCAATCCTTCAAAGTCTTGGGAAAGAAACTAAATTTATAACAGTTAGATCTAGAATAGAGTTGGCAAAAATGGAGGTTGTGCATCCCACGAGTAGTCCGGGTAGGGTGTCTAAGTCTGTCCATGGGAATATTAGCCTTACCAAAAAAACCTTTCGAAAAGAGAATAAGTCTATTTTGCTTGCGACGCTCAGCAAGCGTGGGGAGATCAAGGTCCTTCAAAATGACAGTCATTGACCCTGGCTCACGAGAAAATTCTGAGCTAATAAAACGAGCCGATCTCCTCTGAATGCTCTCTAGCTTATCTTGTAAATAGGACTGATGTGGATCCCATACGCAACAAGCATACTCCAAGACAGGCCGGAGGAGACCCTTGTAGGCAGCTAACTTCACGTCGCGAGAGCAAAAAGATAGGTTTCTATAAAGTACTCCCAAAATCTTATTACCCTTGTTGCAGATAGACTGAATGTGCTTATCCCAGTTTAGGTCATTAGAAATCGTAACCCCTAAGTACTTTATCGAGTCCACCTTAACTAATTTTACATCGTTCAGGACATAATCGAATTTGACCGGGTTTTTTTTCCTGGCGAATGTAATGATGTTACACTTAGAGGGCTGGAATCTCATGCCCCAAGTCTTAGCCCAAAGACCTAGATTGTGGATGTCATTCTGGAGCATACCACAATCATTAACATTCTCTATGACCCGATAACATACACAGTCATCAGCAAAAAGTCTAATATTAGAGGAAGCGGCATTTACAATGTCGTTAATATGAACAAGGAAAAGAATGGGTCCCAGGACAGAACCCTGGGGGACACCAGAAACAACATCTTCAAAAGGGGACCGGGTACCATTAACTACAACAGCTTGCTTACGATCTGAAAGGAAGTCGTCAACCCACCGAAGAACCTGTTTGGAAACACCAAGGCTAAACAATTTGGTTTTTAGCAGCTCGTGAGGCACGGTGTCAAAGGCCTTTTCAAAATCCAAGATAAAGACATCGACCTGCTTTTGTGAATCCAGAGATGAAGCCCAGTCTTCGACGACAGATACTAGTTGGGTGTCACAGCTGTGTGACTTTCTAAAAGCATGTTGCTTTGTTGATAGGGTATTATTCGACTCAAAGAAGTCCATCAAGTTGGAACTTATAATATGCTCTAACAATTTACAACAAATACAAGTGAGCGAAACAGGCCGGTAGTTGCTAGGGAGAGAACTATCGTTCTTTTTGTAAATAGGGCAAACATTTGCCCTCTTCCAATCAACGGGTATCCTTCCGTTTGAGAGGGATTGTTGATACAAGTGGCTTAACATAGGGGCAAGATCAGAAGCAATTTCACGAAGGACCCAAGGATGAATATTATCAGGTCCCACGGCTTTGTTTTTATTAAGGCCTTTTAACAGCTTTTCAACTCCATGAGTAGATATGGTAATATTAGCCATTCTGCTGCAAGTTGGTCTACGGAAAGGGATAACATTAAACAAGGTTTTGGTAAATACACTTGTAAACTGAGCATTGAAAGCACAGGCCTTATCCAAGTCAGTAGTGGCTAGTTTGCTATCCGTTTTTAGAGGGGGAATACCATGTTTTTCTTTTTTTTTTGCCATTTATGTACCTCCAAAAAGGTTTCGTATCATGTTTTATATCACCAATCATACCATTGACATAATTAGTGTGGGAGATTTAATTAATGTTAGGCCTGAGTTTTTTAATCTTTCATTGTCATACTTCAATGCCAATGGTGCTTGTAAGAATTTATTTGTGCTGGTAAAATTTTAAAGTTACATGTACAGGTGCAAGTAACTTTTTTTTTTCTAATTCGAACTCTGCTAACAACCCTTGAACAACTGACTATCAAAACATACTTGCTGGGTTGAAAGGCTACCAAAGAAAAGAGAAAATTTTCCCATGTCAGTCCAGAGGAAGCCTTCATAGCCTTCTCCATTCTAAGTGCGTGTGTATCATGCGAATGGAATGTGCGATTCCCAGTTACTTCGTGCGATTCAATACAAAAATATCAGTTGAACGATTTCCGGGGTGCCCTAGGCTAGGCCTACTGGTAGTGGTAGTATATACTGCCGAATTACGGTCACCAATATTAATTAGGCTAGCCTATATAGTGACATGACCTAATAAGGCCACTTTCGAATGTCGTGCATCGATACAGTCGACGAAGCGCCTCAAAACTGCTGTCACAATCAGTGCGTCAATTTTTGATGCAGCACGCGCAAAGCAAACTCCCTTGCTAATGCGCGTGAACCTGTTTTTCAAGCACTTGCACGCTAAGATAGGCTCAAATTGAACGCACAAACTGTCTACACTGAACCTGTACATACAGCTCTGTACAAAAGTTGTAAACAGCGCCCGCCGGACTTACTATGTTACTTCTGATTTTAGGCTTGAGCTGGAAACGCTGAACTTGTCGTAATGGTATCTCTTGAAAGGAAAAATCTGTGGTAAAGATTTATAGCTCTCACATAAGGTCAAGTCTGACAAAACTTTTTCAGGTACAAACAGATTCACATTCTTTTGTCTTGTTTTTTAAAAACGAAAACTTTCTTAGAGTGGCCTTGTTAGGTTGTGCCATCATATTACCTATAAGGCTACTACTAACTTATCTCTAACTTGTCTAAGTTAGGCCTAGCCTAGGACTAACTGTTAGTATAGTGACATGACCTAACAAGGCCACATTCGAATGTCGTGCATCGATACAGTCAACAAAGCGCGTCAAAACTGCTGTCACAATCAGTGCGTCAATTTTTGATGCAGCACGCGCATAGCAAACTCCCTTGCTAACGCGCGTGAACCTGTTTTTCATACACTTGCACGCTAAGATATGCAGCTCAAATTGAACGCACAAACTGCCTACACTGAACCTGTACATACAGCTCTGTACAAAAATTGTAAACAGCGCCCGCTGGTCTTATTAGGTTACTTCTGATTTTAGGCTTGAGCTGGAAACGCTGAACTTGTCGTAATGGTATCTCTTGAAAGGAAAAACCTGTGGTAAAGATTTATAGCTCTCAAATAAGGTCAAGTCAGCCAAAACTTTTTCAGGTACAAACAGATTCACATTCTTTTGTCTTGTTTTTTAAAAACGAAAACTTTCTTAGAGTGGCCTTGTTAGGTTGTGCCATCATATAAGTTTATTACAGCCGTGTTTGAATGCATTTCAATTATCATTGGGCCTAAATTCACGAAACAGAAAACTCGACTCTTGATTTACAAACCTTAGTTGTAGTTCTTTCTTCGCATCCTGTTCCAGTGAGCTAAAATCTACCGAAAGGAGTGCAACGATTGAATTTACGATCTCAAGGCCGGACAAAACTTTTAGAATCTCTTTTCTCCCGCCATTATCCTCCAACCAAGCTTTGCTGCAGTCAATTGGACAACACAATGACATGCGGACCAAACAAGTCAACACAGGCCTAAGTTCTCGATCTGAAAAATTACTGATTGCGGCAATGTTAACTGACTGCATTGCCTCAAAAACATGAGGCTTTATGCTTTCAATTTCCACCATTCTTTCAAGTTACGTATAACACAAATACATCCTAAAATGTAATGGCAAACTAAGAGTATGATGGGGTGACCGTCGACTGCGCGGGCCCGTCGAGTGCGCATCTAGCATAACATATCATACAAAAACCTTGCAATGGTAGGATTCTTAATTAAGTGCGCATTCGACGGTCAACACACTATACAAGTTTCGGACGGTACTACACGCAAGCAACCGCCATTGTAGACTGCGAAGTCGTCAACGATTTTCGGACTCGGCAGTATGCATGCACTCTACACTCATACGCATAGAACATCATGACTTGAAGTAGCACTTGTCGCAGTTCAAAGCTGATGCTATGCAGTACCAATCTGAAGCTAGCACAAGATTCGGGATAGAATTCTGCGCAGGATTCGTATAGCATTCTGCAAACATTTGACTAGCATTTAGGCAAGCATTCAGCTTAGAATTCGGGGAAATTCTGATTCAGCTAAGCAAGGAAATTAAGACGGCTTCCAGTACACAAAAAAAGAGAAATGATGAAAACTAAATCTGTTTCATCGCAATTACTCTGCAAGTGTTTAATGGCCGACAATGAAAAGCAGGGATCGTATGTCTATTTCCTGGGGCTGCTCGGAAAACATCTGAGGGGACGGTAAACTATCGTGCAAAGAATAATTTTCAATTTATGGTATACAAAACATCCCATTCCCCTCGGTCGCGGTTATAGGCAAGGGAGGCATGCAGGCACGTAACCGCACATTTTTGGGTGGGCATATATGGGGGCAGGGGTGGTGGAGAGGTGAGAGAGGGTTTGGGACCAAATTTCGTTTTCGTTTTCGTTTATTTGTTTTTCTGCATCATTGAAAAGTACCGATACATAATATCATAATTACCAATGTCATAATAAAGTAGATGGAAGTAAAACTAAAAAACCCTGAGGGGCTTGTGGAGAGGTTTACTCCCCACAACAACAAAAACAAAGGTAACTGACGTAGCTGAGTCAGAAACAAAGAAAGCAAAAAGAACAAAGAATTAAAGATATAAAGGTCAGTAAAAAACAATTAACTAAACAAAAATTTTGAGGAAATGGCACTCTGTCAGAGTTTTTGGCTGTGGCAAGCAGCAAAATTATTGGGGCAAAGAGTTAACTCAGTGGGACGGCTTTTCCTGCCAGTGGCTGTGTGTCAGGTGCAGTGTTCTTCCAACATTTTGGAAGAAAGAGGAGATGCATAATTACCTTTCTTCCTCGTGGTAAGTTCGTCTCGCATCCCGTGGCTATGCCCCATAAGTTTTATTTTGTCACTAAAATTTTCTGCGTCTACCATGTGGTCAGTGGGCTTTGAATTAGGACACTGACTTTGGCATCAGTAAAGCCCTATAGCCATCCAGAAAATAGCCTCTCTTCACTACCAGTGGCTTGAACCACGGCAAGAATTTTTTTGCCAAAAGTGCCTTCCAGACACTCTGTTAACAATGGTGACATTTCGAAGTCATAGATGAAACATTCTCCTAGTAAGCATACTTCGTACTAACGATACCAAACCAAGAGATTAAAATCTTTACGTTTAATTTTGTTAATATTAATTCTTAAAATAACTGATGATTTTATTGATTTTTGCCATATTGCCATAGGCAGGATTTCCAAAAAGGGTGGTCCGAATCTTAAATCTGGTGTGTTTGTAATCCTCAAAGTGTCAAACCCATTCCAACAGATTCTTTATGGTGTCAGAAAAAGGGGCTCATTTGACCTTAAAACCCCTCTCTCTGAGTCCCTGTTTTCATACTGACGGAGAATCTGGCATGGGACCCTGAGAAGTACCCCTACGTACCCTAACATCCTACAGTGAGGGCAAAGATCGCACCTCCAGCATTCCCAACCTCTGACAGTCTGAGAAAGTCACTATAAGACTGAGATCACTCTCGAGTCTCAATCTTTGGGTACGTTAAGTAAATGTGATGATCCCGGAAGCCGCAGGTTTGGCAGTGATTAACACAAGTCTACTTCGTTTTCTCCTCACGGAGAGAATTGAGTTGAAGGTACCTTCACCCATTGGCGTAGCCAGAAGGGGGCCACGGGGGCCATGTCCCCTGAATTTTTTGTGTAGAATTAAAAAGAGTGGCAGTGCTCTCCAGAACTGAGTGACGTGACTGAAGTGATGATATGTCGGGATATACAAGATAACTATAATGTATCCTAGCACCGTCAAGTTACCATGTTATGGTAACTAAAATAGGAAATCAGGAAACCAGGGATGGGTCTGGTTTAAATGGTCTAGAGTGACCTTACTTGGAAGTAAGCCATACCTGGTAAGCTATTGCTAGACGCGTTTCGACCGTGGAAGATAAGTACCAGGTCTCATCAGTAGCGGTCGGGTAAAGTCGGCGATAGAATGCCAACGAGTTGTCACGTAGAAATTTGGTGACATCTGAATTTGCTTGTCAGATTTTTTGTGCGTCATTTGTCGAAGTTTATGCGTCATTTGTCGCACCAATAGGGGCTGGCTAAAACACTGGGCCCGCCTTAGGGCCCCAGGTGGGGGTCCATGGGGCTTTGCCCCGGAAGCCGCTCTGAGGTTTTAGCATAATCTCTGGGTAAAAAAATAAGTCTCTTGCAGGATAGGTATATTTTGGTTCACAATACATTGTCCAATGCAAAGACGCCGGATAATTTTAATGTGTTAGGCTATTCCTCCCGTCATGACACTTCAGGAGCTGAACCTGTCGTTCGGAATTTGATCACTATGCGTTCAGCATTTGAACACTAGACGCGTCAGGCCTTCAAAGACCGTGTGTTCAAATAGGCGTCCGGCGTTCAAAAAGGGAGGAAAAGTGTTCAGAATCTGAATACAAGCGTTCAAAATATGCTTGTAACGCCAGGATGGGATCTGTATATTTCATTTTGGTGTTCAAAAGTTAAAAGCCTGAGACTGAAGTGAATGGAAGACACGCGAGGCACGCATTATTTTTGCCCAGGATGTTTGTGGGTAAACCGGATCCTCAGGAGTTTGCAAAATGTGTTTGAAGTCAAGGTTAGGGTTTAGAAAACGCGCTAAGGATACCCTCTCCATGGGTAATCGGGTGCTGCTCCCCATGGTGATGGTAAAAGTGAGGAATAATGTGCAAAAAGTGATTTTTCAAGAATGTCACATATGACCCGAAATAGTGTGCCTATACGGAAGCCTGTAATTCCCTTTCTTTCCCCGAGTTGCAGACGGACTCAGTCACTCTTCCAATTACACCGACGGCCGTATACGGCCGTCACATGCAAAATCAGTTTGCCGACGGGCCTTCAACTTGATTGGGCCAATTAGATGAAGGGTCGAAAATCGAAATAACCTATAACAGACTGGCCACGCCCTCCCGTTCTGTCTTTCTCCTTTCCTTTTCATTCTCCGTTGTCTTCCCATTCACTCCCTTTGCTTTCCCTTTCCTTTCCTTTCTTCTCTCTTCTTTTCCGCCTCTCCCCTTTTCCTCTCCCTTTTTTGCCGACAGACCGAAAATTTGCCGAAGGTGACCAAATATTGGGGGAGGGGGGGTGATACCCCTACACACCTGCGCTAGCTACGGCCCTCGACAACACACCCTTCCGGTCTTTCACACAACCAAAGCAAGAAGATATTTACTAAATTATGCTCGAGAGTTCTTTATGTATGATAAGTTCGAAAATTTGCCAAAAATTGTACAATTTTGCATATAAATTACCTTATGTAACCAAAATTTCTCAAGTTGAGTTGTCATCCTTCCACCTAGACAAAATACCAAGTTCCTTTACACTCCATCAAAAATAAGAAATCACTAAATTGTAAGTTTTTAAGTATGTTCGAAATTCGTCAAATATAGAACCATTTTGCATCTAAGCCATCTTCAATGAACAAAAATTTCCTCCCCCTCCCCTTAAGCCCCTCCCCCTGGACTCCCGTCACCTCCCCAAGGACCCACCCTGGGGGTAAACTACCACAAGTATGCATAGGCACAATTTACAAACTTTCAAGGTTTATCCGGGTGTGGGTTTACATCTTTTGTGCTCCCCCAATCACCAACCTCTGACGGCGCCTCTGGGGATAGTGTGAGGTGTGTTTGTGACTGAGTGATGATGGGTCTAGTTTAATCATTTTTCTAATCATTTTTATTACAAGTCCGTTCTCATACCATCAAAATTCCCGCAAATCCTTCTCAAATTACCAAAATTTTTGCCCGCCTCGCGCCCTTCAAGCCCCACCGCATCGCTGAGTTAATTATCAGCACCGTCTCAAACATATTCGCATTCTTCGGTGGGGGATTTACAATTACGCCGGTTGATGGTGTGCCTAGAAGCCATTTCGGAAGAGTATTGCAAGAGTGCAAAGCAGGGTAATTCAGGGGCGGACATTTTATTAAATTGAAGGAAGCTTTTACGAATTAAAACGAAGACTAACCCTGTTATTGTTTGTTAAGGAATTGAAAGTGTCTCGGTACAGAGAGTGCACGCAACTTTAGTTATGGAAAATTTTAATGTAAAATTTTGGCGGGTTTCTTGCGAATTCACCAGGGTTCGCACTCCATATCTCATCACCATTATAAGGGCAGTAATACATTATTTTGACCAAAACACTTCCTCGAAAAATACAGGTAACTCCAACACCAGTAAGGATCCTAAATCAATAGAGGAAACTTAGAACAATCTAATGTCGTGAGTAGCATACATATGGGAACACCTATAAATGTATATGTTGTTGTTCATTTTTCGTATAATGGGTGCCATGCCACAGCCAAAATATCATTAAATAATGAGAATTTCTTAGCATGTAATTAACTGAAAGATTTGCTAAAGATACCACCATTTTGCATCTAACCCGCCTAACATAAACACAAATTTCTCAAGGGGAGTTGTCACCCCTCCACTTAGTAGACAACACACCCTTCCTTTAACCCAGGGAGCTGTTATCCGGATAACGTCTCCCTGCTCAACCAAAATAAGAATTAACTATACTGTGAGTTTTTCAATATATGATCAGTTCAAAAGTGTTCCATTTTGAATCCAAGCCATCTTAAACGAACAAATTACACCCCTCTCCTTAGACCCCTCCTCGAGGACGTCAGGACGTCACCGGCACATGTGACAAAGGAAGGATCTGTTCCGGGTGCAAACTATCACAGGTACGCATATTCACAATTTACAGCGACTTTTTTCTGGGTTTATCTGGGGTGAGTTCGGGGCATCAGATTCTGTGGACCCCTCACCCCTTCCCCATCACCTACCTCTGGGGGAGCCACTGGTAGTTGGTGAGCCTAAGAAAGGCTTTCTGGCAAAAAGTTGGCGTCGGGTCGGGTTTTGATATCTAGACCACTCAGTTGTTGGTAGACATGGACATAACTGAGACCCCCAAACAGGCGTTGGTTTGACGGATAAGCCCAGTGGTACCGCCAGGATTTCAAGTGTGGGGAAGGGGGCAAGTGGAAAAAGACATTTAGGGTGCAAAACGTTGTGAGTGTGCAGTGCTCATGTAAATCAGGCTGTACAAGGTAAAGTTGGGGAGGGGTAAAGGCATAGTAACTGCACAAGCCAAACTTCTCAAACTGACGAAGCTCTTGAGCCGGACCACCGGCGAACAAACCGAATGAGGCCGAGTTAAAGTTGTATGAAACCAAAGCTATAATGCTGAAGTATTTCTCCAAGATATTCAGACTGAATATAATCACAAACTATACAGGAAAATAATTACTGGAAGATTCACACGGGAGCCTGACAGAGCTAGCTCCCTCAGATAGACAGATAGGCCTTTATAGCAGCATTATGAAATGCATTCGAAATGCCGGGTATGGTATTAAATTTACACACGGTTTTCTTGAAGTTTGTCTTCAACGGAGAGATCTCCCGAATCATTGGTTACGGGGTGGTCTCGGTGGCCATCAGTCTCTGAGGAAAAAATGATGATGCAATCATCCCCCTTAATTAGATCGAAGGAAAGCCCGGGGGATTATCTACTCAGGGAGATGATCTAAACTATAACATTGGTCAATTTCATGATGTATCAGGCTTGAGGGTGGGGAGGTTGGATGGTGGTAGGGGTTATAAGAGGAAGAAGTAATGAGACAATGTATGCGCTTACGATGGGTGTGCTCGATGCGTCCGGAAAAACAATCTTCTTAAAGGCATTTAGTAATGTTTATCTCATTTTACATTGCAAAAGTTAGCGTATCCGTTGTATCCGAATTTCGATTATTTTGATGACTATGATTAACTGATGGAGGATAGATAGTTTCGGGCCCGGCACTCCCACTTTTCGGTCTGGACAGCAACCAGTACGCCCCGGGATTTGCTTCGGGCTTACTGAAAGCTGGTCGATTTGCCAGGATGTATGCGAGCTTATGGGTAGGAAGCATGAAACGGTTACATACTGATTAATTAATGCTAATGGTTCCACCAAAGATGACCTACTCTCGAAAAAAGGAAGATTCCAATTGTCCAACACACCAAGCCCAAGAAATTACATTATTAAGTCATTCTAGCAGGGGCGTATCCAGGAATTTTCAATAGAGGGGGCGCAAGGTTTGATTGATCGCTGTCCTGGGGAGGGGCATAAGGGGAGGGGGTGCCTTCCCTTTGGAAAATTTTTGCCTTTGGAAGAAGCCTGAGATGCAAAATGGTGATATATTTGACACACTTTTTGACACACTTTTGTTTTATGCCGCAACCGCTACCTTTTTTCTTTTCGCGCATGACGGCCAATAGGGAAGGCGCGCGCCTGATGCGCCCCCGTATGGATCCGGCACTGTTCTAGTAACATTCTACTTCATTTTTCTTTGAAAAGTAGGATCCATGTACTAAGTATAAATGTTCCCTCCTGTCCTCCCAGTCTCGTTTCTTTTCCTTTCCGTTATATCCTTTGTTTTATTTCACATCAGAGTTTATTTAATAACCTGAGGATATTGTAGGAACTTAAGTTGTTGAGTTGTCTACAGGGCTCGAAAAATTGAGGGGTGGCGTCCATCTTCCGGCGTTGAGCCAAAAACGGGGGCCCGTGACGGATGTGATCGAATATATTGTACTATTGTTGAGTTGAAGTTTAATTTAAATTCAATCTTAATTCCTGTATAAAATTTTTCAAGAAAATTTATGAAGAGGATAAAACATTTAAGAAAGCAGAGAACGAATTCCTTAGATTCATGTTATTTTTTTTTTACTAGTATTCCGTAACAGACCTCCACTCTATTTTGATATTAGTGAAAAAGTTCTCTTTGATATAAATTGTAGGCCATCCCTCTTGGACATGACGCTCTCTCCTCTTCCCCTTCCCCAGTGATCCATACCTATGCCTCTGGAAACCAGTGACCGACTTTATTCACCGAAATCTAACCAAATGTCACTGATTGTCTAAATACGTTATAAATGGCTAGTAAATATGCCTAATTGCACATCTTTGTGATGGCGGTATTTTAATTGCTCCTTGTAATATTTAGACCCGTAGATCTTTATTTTTTTAATTTTTTGCTTTTTACGAATAGATTGATTACTAAAATGTTCAGGGGTTTACACATTGACCCATTTTATTTGTTTTTGAGGTACCGGCCGGGGGCTCCTGGTGAAACTATAAGTAGCATGAAACTGGTCTCCCAACATAGACCCTTTTCCAAATAGCAATTACAAAGGATTGTGGGATAGAGTTTGGTATGCGTCGATTTTGTCAGTGGCAAATTACTGTGGCGAAGACGACGCATACCAAACTCTATCCCACAATTATTTGTAATTGCTATTTAAGTTGGAAAAGGGGTCTATTGCCTCCTCAGTCTCTTGACGTACAATATTACACTACGGAGTGCAGCCAATATCGTGCAGGAGTAATACACGTCCGCCAAGCGAACAGTCCCCACCACCTTCTCACTCAGTGAAAACAAAAACAAACTTGACGTCCGTTTGAGGATCCCGGCTACAGACTGAGTGTACTCTACTGAAATCTTGTGAAAACTTTGTCTGTCATGCTTTTCTTCTTCCTTCCACAAAATAGTAGTTTCTTTCAACTTTTACTCTACACTTTCGTTTTATGGGTCAACTTAATTTGTTAATCAGCCGCCGATAGCAACCGACTGAGGATGTTTATTTTTGACCTTACAAAATCTTGCAACCTTGTCACAAAACCTGAGTATTTTTGGTATGCTACGACTTGAGCTTTGTGATCATGTCCCAAGACTCTGCACCTTTATATCACATGCTGGAGATCCTTTTACTTCTAAGGAAGACACTTCTGTAGTACAAAGTAATTCTTTTCATCTGTAATATAAAGATATATGAACCATTCGG
Source organism: Holothuria leucospilota (assembly GCA_029531755.1). NCBI lineage: Eukaryota > Metazoa > Echinodermata > Holothuroidea > Aspidochirotida > Holothuriidae > Holothuria > Holothuria leucospilota. The sequence goes on along the minus strand of CM055964.1, from coordinate 61,567,895 downwards.
CAAAGTTCAAACAAAATTGAAAATTCAGTCTGAAAATTTCAATGGGCAACGAAAGGCACGTTGACGAAGCCGACGATGGGTATCCCAACTTTCAATGTTTTCATTGTTGCATCCAATGCATGTGCGCATACAATGTATGCATTGAGAAATCCTCTACCAACATACTATACGTAGAGTATAGTGCGTACCAAGTGTATACAAAACATGCATGTACTGATGCTTGAAGGAAGATCTTACATGAGCTGATAACACAAACTACGTACTTAGCTTAGCTAGTGGTACGGTGTTGATGCTTATAGGGAAAAGCTTGAGTTAGGGAATTTCGCAGTCACCTCAGTGCACCAAAGATCATTTGTCTTTGTTTGATTTTCGTCGAATGAACAGACTTATGAATTTTGGGACGTAATCATGGTGGAGTCAAGGGCTGTTGCTATGCTTAGGAGGCAACTGACTGGTAATTTCTTCAATATAAAGAAGCCCGCAATAAATTTATTTCAGTTCAGACTTCCTGCGTAGTGAAATTGAATAAGTTAGGCTTTGTAATATAGTGTAGCCCTAGCTATATTGACTTGCACGTTAGTCAACTGATGTGGTCAACAAGGCCACAATGCAATGTGATGTCTGTTTGATAACACAAAGATTTGTTAGGCTACCAGATTAGTTACAGTTTGGCAAGTGCGAGCCACCGCATTGTAGTTTGTATGGTCAGTGGTAACTTTACATTGTTGGTGAAGGCATAGGCCTAAACAAGGTTTACCTCATGGTCAGTAATTATTCACTGTGATTTAGGCTAGCCTAGGCAATACTGTAGACTCATTATTGTTTACAAACAACAGATGTCATGGCCAGTTGGCAAAAGACTTCATAAAGTGCACTTGCACTGTTGTCACAATAAAAAGTAAATTTTAATTCGTCAAATATTACATTCTGCATGCAATCGCTCCAGGATTTATATGCACAAAACCCAACAAGCATCATGACACACGTGCTCTTGCACATGCTCGATGCCAACCAAATCCAACTAGTTTTGTAACCCTGAATTGTCAAATACCCTAAAGAGTAATTACAGAATACCCTGCCACAGACAATGAACATGCATTGGAAAACGGGGAGTTGTAGTAGCAGTGGCTCCGGTTCCATATTGTGTTATCTTGAGAACGAGTCAACTTGTGTTTTGTGTAACGTTAAATGTTTTTGAAAAATTTTGAAGTCCATGCACCAAGCCTCCAGGTTTGAGTGGAGGCACAGTCACAGTGGCCATTTATGAATTTGTGTTATTTTGCAATACAATAATTATGTGTGTTTTGTGTAAAAGTTTTTGAAAAATATGGAACTGTACCAAGTCTCCAGTTTTGAGTGGAGACGCAGTCACAGCTCCCATATGAATTGGTGTTATTTTGCAATACAGTAATAGTGTGTTTTGTGTAAATGTTTTTGAAAAATGTGAAAATCCATGGAGCCTCCAGTTTTGAGTAGAGGCGCAGTCGCAGTGGCATAAGGGAATTTGTGTTATTTTGCAACACCATAATTGTGTGTTTTGTGTAATGTTTTTGACAAATTGCTGAAGTCTACCAAGTCTCCAGTTTTGATTGGGAGTGCAGTTGCCATTTTTGACTGACGTAATTTTTTACTTTCTCTGTTGACTGCACTGTGACTGTGCCTCTGGAGGCGAAGTTGAGGTTCATTTTTGGCGGGGTATTCCATAGTTGTACAGTACCTACCCCAATTTTGACAGTAAGTCAGTCTAGGCCTAGGTTCATTCTCAGAGTCAGTTGCTCTCTGCCCGAGTAAAATCACTTTGGCATACATGATTCGTAATGTCAGCCCGCTATTTCTTCTATTACTTGCCTTGTCTACAAAATGTTTCAAAACTTAAGTTGAGAGAAAGTATAAGAATCATGAGGGATGAAAATCAAGAACCCCACTGCCTGAACTTGAAGAAAAGTTTTCAGAAAGTTGAGGCATACTGTAAGCCAGGGTGTATTCCATGTAAAGCCAATGCTGAAGGTACACCAAGGTGTCAGTTTCATATAAAACACAGGTGTGATTTACAGCATAATTACATTGTCTGAACACTGTACAATAATCATTCATCTTTTGTCTTCCTTGAAGCAAAAGTTTACTTACATTCTATCCTATTTGGCAGGAAATAATCATTTATTTGTGTGTGAGATTAACTGTAAATTTAAGTGGAAAGTGGAAGCTGGAAACAAGTTGCAACAGAAAGTTTTGTAGCTGCATTATTAACTTAAGCCTAGTTCACAGTAAAAAATGTATTGTGATTAGGTCAGTGGTACACCAACTGAAATGAAACCTCACATCACCATGCCAAGAAATTTTCTTTGTCTACACCAAAGATCTCCAATATTATATGTATGAATGCACCCTGGGGCCAAAGTAAGGACCCCAAACCAGGGTTGTTTGATTAAAATCACACTGATTAAAATCAAATGATTTTTTTAAAAAAATCACTGATTTAAATCACCTTTATTATATTTTTAAATTTTTGGATGGAAAAATTGGAATAAAATCAAATACAACCATTGGGATCAACTAATTTTGACAAATTATACACTGTCAGATGATTTTAGCACAAGTTGTACCCCCTGCGCAACATTTTTTGTCAACCATACTTACTCCAGGGTGTTTGTTACAACTCCCTGGTTACTCAAATCATGCACTTGCTTACTGTAATGAATAAAATTCATTATTTTGCATTGAAAAACTTCAAACTCAGTCAATTGACGAATCTAATGTTTGTTTTGTTTATATAAAGATCCGATTATGGTGCACATTAATCCTGTATTATAGGCTTAGGATAGCAGACCAAAAGTCTTGATTTAGTGATTAACAGTGAAGAAGAAACAATTGTGATTCTGTTTTTCTCAAAGTTTCTCTCAAAATTGTAAGAAAACTGTAGCTTAAAAAGTGAGTCACTTAATTCTCACAAGCAGCATTTGCCTTTGCAGTGTTCTTCCTCACTTAACAAATCCATTATTTCTATAAAATGTGAAAAAATGTGTTTCCAAACACACGAACATGTATACTCGGAGACTTGTTTCAAAAGTTCACATTCATGTGCAGTGAATCATTTCATGTTCAAAGCCTTAAATAAGAAGACAAGTTTTGCAGCCTTGTGTGTGCAGAGGCTATTTCTCAGTTTAGACTGCACCAGTCCATATGAGCTGAAGACCCTCTCTACACCTGAAGATGCAGCCACAGCAGAGAGCAACTTCTTAACAATGCACAAGTTTTCTTCTTTGATTCCTTCATGAAAGTTAACTGTTGTAACTCAGTTGAAATTAGGGGTGAAAATATACTGGACCTGCTATGCACTATGAAGTATGTGATACTGAACTGAACTGTAACACTGATGTGTACAATAAACCTCCCTAGATGAGTCTAAACATTGAAAAGAGGGTAACACTTCTAAATTAATCCACTGAGTCAAGTGTAAACAAACATTGCAAGGAATACAAGAACCTAATCCCCAATCAACTTCTGGGTATTATGAATGTATTTCCTGTGTATAGAGGCAGATACCCTGGACCACTAAGCTCTTTGTATACAAACAGGCCCACAGTGCTTAACAATAGAACTGACACAGCCTTGCATCTTAATACACCACAACAGTCAAATTGCGGACCATTTATGGGACAAGGGACAAGGGGAAATATTGGGCTTATGATGACATAAGTCAGTGTAACTGCCAGAACAGAGATTTCAAAAACATTTGCAAACAAATTGTATTGAGGATTTACGGAATTTAAAAAAATCAAAAAAATCTGATTTTAATCAAAAAAATCCGATTTTTTTTATTTTTTTAAAAAAATAAAAAAAATCAACAACCCTGCCCCAAACCAAACGATACCCATTTAATAAAGTCAGAACTGAGCACCCATTTCATTGTGTTGGGCAATGCTGAATTTTTACAGGCATGATAAGAAAACCTAATGAATTACAACATTTTGGTGGAAGTGTCCAATAGTTTTTGTGAAAATGATTCTGTGTAAGTTTCCCACTCAGTGGACTGTGTGGTACTCAAATTAGAATACTTTCCCTTCACATTGCATTTATTTACCTTTGACATTTTAAAAGTGACATTTTAATTACTGGAAATATGAAAACTAGGTTTACAAAAAGAAAACTAACATCCAAACTGAAATTGTCTGTTCTCTGAACAAAAGTTTCTCACAAAAATGATGGTCAAGGAGGAATACAGCATACAGTACCTGTATCTTATAAACTTGCAGTGCTGGCCTTGTCAAACAGCAAATTACCAATACATTTATCTCAGGTAAATTTTTATCAATTCCATAATGGATTACATGAAGCATTAGAACTGTGGCAATGGCACTCTCCATCAGCTGGACATTCATGGGCCTACAGTAGTAAGTACTTTCACCTATTAAGACACCGGGTGAAGTTCGTTACCTACTGCCTCACACAGAATGCAGGCAGAAGAGTAAGTTATGTAAGGCATTCTAATGAAAACTTAGTAAACAAGCCAAAATTTATTACCGACAAACCCTTAGTTTACTTTTCGTAGTATGAGTAACACACATTATTCCCCAGGTTAGCATGCAGCTGAGACTCAAGACTACCCACTCATACACAGATCAGACATTTCCATCTTGTTAAATTTACCTTAAAAGGAATTCACATAAAGTACTTGGGAAAATGTGAGATCCTCTGTGATGCTATTGAATTCCAGTTGGATACACATTCTGCATTTACAGCTCAGAACCACTCTTCTGGGTGTGTTCTCCATGGTAACAAACTTTTCATCACCAGAACCTCGTCTCAAGAGCAGTTTGATGATGGAAGAGTCTGTGGTTCAAAATACCACAGAAGCAAGTTTAAGTAGCCCTTAATTTGCACCTTGCTAATTTACGTACAATGTTGAAACCATAGGCTGCAATGCCCTAAGCTAAGCTGCAGCTGCCTCAGCCATGCTTTGTTACTACACAGGTTACAGTAGCCATCCTGATTGAGTCAATACTGCTGTTGTGATGTATGCAGGTACAAAACATGGCTGCAGCTGCAGTGGGCTGGGCTAAGTGAGCAGCTTCTTGGCTATTTTGACATGGTGCCCTAGCACTGTGGTGTTTCTGTAATTTGTTTTTGTGTTTGTCTTTTTCTTGTGTTTGTATTATTCCTTGGGCATTTTACTGCCTGTGCTTGTACTCCTGTAAAAAATTTTGTACACAACATGGAAAAATCTCCTTGAACTTAAATCTACATACATGTGTGTACAGGGCAGCTACAGCTGCAAAGTTAATGCTAAAGCAAAGGTCACCACACAAATGCAGCAAGATATGTAATTGAAATAAACCACTTGTAATGAATCCATTTAAAGTATCCTTGATGGTCTGCCACAGTGCATCATGTTAGTGTGACATTGGCTGCGTGCAGTGTCCTGAAAATAAGTTTCTTCATATTGCAGTTTCATTTTGTAAGGCACCCATAATTTGTTCTTTGACTCTTTGGGGTCAGAATTTTAGTTTCGAAAAATAACATTGTGTTCAAGAACAGCCACTGCTTTCTGTCCCTTAAAAGCATGAACATTGCTTTCAGTTCTCTTTTCACCTGAAATATTGAGTGACTTTCCAAGGGAACAAGACCCTTGCCTAAAATTTCAGAATGAAGAATACAAATTTGCCCTAAGTATACAAAGGGGTCAGGGGTTGCCGAGTGTGAGCAATTCTACAACTTGTGCAGTTGACCTGAGGCAATATATGCCAGTACTGGATGCAGTTCCAGTGGACATGATTGCTACTGAAATGTCCATTTTTGAATTTAGTAATAGACCATATGCACTGGCGGCATGCGACGTCATTTTAAAGCGCAAGCAATGCAGTGACTGCGTACATGACATAGACTCAGTCAGCACACATAGTACACTTAGGTGCATATCCGACCACGTACACAAATCAGCTGTATGCATTTGTGTTGGTATAAGGTGTATTGCTACAGTGTACGTGTCCGGCTGAGGGCACACTTTCTGTTCCGTGATATCATATGCATAAGGTCTATATTGAATTGCATGGTGAAATAAATAAGAGGTTGTGGTAATCCCACAGTGTTACATTCTAGTAATATGTTTACCAATGCAAAGTGCTATGCATCCTGTGTGCCTTCATGAAGTCAGTATGCAATTCCACATGAGGACAGAATGAACATGGGCAATACGGTATTTCGGAATGAACGCAAGTAGCGAAGGTCAAAGGTCAAATGAGGGGAACCTGCAGGGAACGGACGAACTTTTTGCCACCGTAACTGTGTAGCTGGAGCATATACACAACCAATGAGAGCCGCTACGCAGACACTCGGCTGATGGCGGGATGTAAACATTCAAAAATTACATGTACGTACATGTAGGTACAAGATATGCATAGTGTATATATACTGTACACATAATTGTATGATTGTGCACGCACAAAGCGTTATTGTGTAGAGACAGGTAGCTAGCTGCTACTCGACTCATACGCCTCACAGCAGTACTCAGATTGATCACGTTATCGACGCAGTTTAGGGAAGGTTGTCATGAGTTAGGCTCACAAAATCTAGGCTATTGAGATTTATGAAAGATGATGATGTATCTACACATTTAATTTGATAATAGCGAGTCGAGAAAACAGGGACTTAAACTAGCTTCACTCCAACGTTAACGTTAGTGTTTGCCACACTGAAAATGCCCGAACTCGAAACGCTACCGTTAGGCCTACCAGTTTAGAATAGAAGAAATGCGTGTGATAATGATCACTCGAAAAAAATGGTAAAGAAAATAATCTACGATTTCCCTTCACTAACCTTGTAGGCTATACTTGATGAAGTTCTCTAGCGTCACCCAACCCACACCGGCTAGTCAGTCTGCATGATATGTGTGCATGTGGGCTGCATAGTTAATAACTGCCGTATACTAGTACTAGTACCTTTACAGCAGATATATGTACGTACATGCCATGCACTAGAGGTTAGTGCGAGAAAGAGTACGTACGCTTCGGTAGCTATGCAGAAGACATTCCACATATGTCTGCTTACAATTCCATGTATTTAAAGAAAATGTCCTGAAATAGACACAAAGTTCGATTCATTTTAGAAAATATTTCAATTTTTGCACGTTTTCAGAAAGACTTTTTATTTCTGAAATTTCTTTTAAGCTTTGAAACCATTTTTAAAGCTTCTGGAATGCACTAAGGTTCTTTTTATGAAAAGGAGATTTCCATGAAGGTAGAAATATAAAACACTGCTGAAACAATGAAAACCCCTCACTTGACCTTATTTCAAAGGTCACTACGCCTGCGCTGTAGGTGATTCCGAAATACCGTATTGGCCTGAAACAGGGTGGGCTGCCCCTGTGAGACAGCATAATGTACTTCAGCTAGGGCACTTTCAGTTTTAGATCATAAGACCAAACTTTGTAGTTCAGATGGTTCAAGTATTGCCTTGCTTTTGTCTATGATACAGTGTCTCAGAAAATACACAATTTCCAAATCCTCTGTGTCATATCATTTTCGCAAATACAAGAATTGAAATGATTGTTTGCATTAGGACAGGTGAATACAGGATTTCCATCATATCTGAAAAATCTGTTGACAAAGAAAATTTTTTTTCTGTAGACAATAGCCATACTCTACCAAGTTTTGGAAATGGGGAATACCCGTTTTGATTCCATTTTCCAGTGCAAACAGTGCATCAGAGCCAGTACTCTATTTAGTTTTCATTGTTGTGGTGGGGCTCATCCATTGTGAATGAGTGTCTGGTGCTAACAAAGTATTATCATAATGTTTTTGTTGTGTTAAGTAAAATCTCAAGTTTGGTGGTTACTCGATCATGCTCAAGTGTGCGTATTTTATTATGGTTGTGAAATGCCCATAATTCAAATAAATATTCATTAAGGGTTACACAAGGTCAAGGAATTACTGTAGTCTTAATAGAGAACTGTCTGTGTAGCTCTGATATGCAGCCCAAACGAAGAGTGATATTATCTTTTTACCAAAGGGCTTCCCATTAAAACAGCAACAGCATTTAATATGGAGGTTGTAAAGTAAGACACTGCTTTTCAAGGAGGAGAGAGATCTGTGCTGTTAATACACAAGAAGATCACCCACCATACTGTAGGTGGGATCGTATTAGTTTTGCCTTTTCAGCCATCATGAGTATATTTTCTGATATGTTTGCAAAATTTGGGACCTCTGAAATCATTCACAGAATTATGCATACAAATTGGTACTATAGATACTACTTGTTCATTTTACAGAACTGAACAAGAATCCAGTAGATGGCTTCTCAGCAGGCCTCATCGATGAGTCAGACATTTTCAAGTGGGAGGTCTTGGTAATGGGACCTCCGGATACCTTCTAGTAAGTACTCTTGGACTATTTTGTGTGTGTGTGTAAATGTTTAAAACAGGAAATTGAGTGTGCTTTTCTGTGCATGATGTAGGTTCCATTCAGGGCTTTAGCCAGGATTTCAGATCAGGGAGTGCACAGATACACAGCATTGGGGGAGAGGTCTAAGGGGACACTCTTCAAAGAAATCGGTAAAAGATATTGTAAAGAAACAGAAGCAGACAAAGGGTATAGTTTTTAAAAGTTGGTTGGACTTGTCTGCAAGACTGAAAGCTCCAATGGACAACAGGGATGTCCTTGTCTTTTGTCACATCGCCATTTGTTCAGTACCATGAAGTAGATAGTGTGGAAGAAAATATTAATTCCTTTGAATCTTTTGGTGGCCCAAAGACAGACCATCCAAATGATGGCTGGAGGGGTCACTGGCTTAATAAGCCTTGGTTCCATTTATGTGACGGAGAAATGTGATTGTGGCAATAAAATTGGAGTTCAGAGGGATTGGTACATTAGTACTTGAAATGGTAAGTAATGGCCATGGGAGTAGGGAGTTCAGCTTTTTAGGAGTAAGAAATGTCCTACAAAGGAACCCATGATATGGAATTCCTTCCTCTCAGAATTAGAGAGCCAGCTTCTTTCTTTTCAACGTTAATTCAAACCTACAGTATCTTTTTAATGTTGGTGTTCCTGATGTGTTTGTAAAGCACAACTAAACATTTTATGGTAGTGTGCTATTATTGGTTTCGATGATAAGAGAAACCAATGCATTCATGATGGCGTATGTGTGTATGTATGTGTGTATGTGCGTGTGTGTGTATGTGTGTGTGTATGTGTGTATGTGTGTATGTGTGTGTGTATGTGTGTTTGTGACACTTTGCTCGTTAACACGATATCTCAAGAAGGGAAACTCTGACAGTTCTCAAAGTTGGTAGGTAGATGCCCCATATTGAGAGGAAGAACCCTATTGTTTTTGGTGGGGGTCAAAGGTCATTTGGGATCACCGGGGGTCAAACTCCGAAAACCTTGTTAACATGATATCTCGAGATAGGAAGCTTGGATAAGATTCATACTTAGTATGTAGATGTGTTATGGTAGGAGGAAGAACCCTATCGTTTTTGATGGAGGTCAAAGGTCATCTGGGGTCACCGGGGGTCGAATGCTGAAAACCTTGTTAACACGTTATCTCAAGTTAGGAAGCTTGGATAAATTTCATACTTAGTATGTACATGCGTTATGGTAAGAGGAAGAACCCTATCGTTTGTGGTGGAGGTCAAAGGTCATCTGGGGTCACCAGAGGTCAAACTCTGAAAACCTTGTTAACACGATATCTCAAGATAGGAAGCTTGGATAAATTTCATACTTAGTATGTAGGTACGTTATGGTAAGAGGAAGAACCGTATTGTTTTTGATAGACGTCAAAGGTCATCTGGGGTCACCGGAGGTCAAACTCAGAAAACTTTGTTAACACGATATCTCAAGATAGGAAGCTTGGATAAATTTCATACTTAGTATGTAGATGCGTTATGGTAAGAGGAAGAACCCTATCATTTTTGATGGAGGTCAAAGGTCATCTGGGGTCACCGGGGGTCGAATGCTGAAAACCTTGTTAACACAATATCTCAAGTTAGGAAGCTTGGATAAATTTCATACTTAGTATGTAGATAGGTTATGGTAAGAGGAAGAACAGTATCGTTTTTGATGGAGGTCAAAGGTCATCTGGGGTCACCGGCGGTTGAATGCTGAAAACCTTGTTAATACAATATCTCAAGTTAGGAAGCTTGGATAAATTTCATACTTAGTATGTAGATAGGTTATGGTAAGAGGAAGAACTGTATCGTTTTTGATGGAGGTCAAAGGTCATCTGGGGTCACCGGGGGTCGAATGCTGAAAACCTTGTTAACACGATATCTCAAGGTAGGAAGCTTGGATAAATTTCATACTTAGTATGTAGATGTGTTATGGTAAGAGGAAGAACCGTATCGTTTTTGATGGAGGTCAAAGGTCATCTGGGGTCAGCGGCGGTTGAATGCTGAAAACCTTGTTAACACAATATCTCAAGTTAGGAAGCTTGGATAAATTTCATACTTAGTATGTAGATAGGTTATAGTAAGAGGAAGAACTGTATCGTTTTTGATAGAGGTCAAAGGTAATCTGGGGTTACCGGGGGTCGAATGCTGAAAACCTTGTTAACACGATATCTCAAGGTAGGAAGCTTGGATAAATTTCATACTTAGTATGTAGATGCGTTATGATAAGAGGAAGAACGGTATTTTTTTTTGGTGGAGGTCAAAGGTCATCTGGGGTCATCAGAGGTCAAACTATGAAAACCTTGTTAGCACAATATCTCAAGATAGGAAGCTTGGATAAATTTCATACTTAGTATGTAGATGCGTTATGGTAAGAGGAAGAGCCTTACTGTTTTGGGTGGAGGTCAAAGGTCATCTGGGGTCACCAGGGGTCGAATGCTGAAAACCTTGTTAACACAATATCTCAAGATAGGAAGCTTGGATAAATTTCATACTTAGTATGTAGGTACGTTATGGTAAGAGGAAGAACTGTATCGTTTTTGATAGAGGTCAAAGGTAATCTGGGTCACCGGGGGTCGAATGCTGAAAACCTTGTTAACACGATATCTCAAGGTAGGAAGCTTGGATAAATTTCATACTTAGTATGTAGATGCGTTATGATAAGAGGAAGAACGGTATTTTTTTTTGGTGGGGGTCAAAGGTCATTTGGGGTCACCGGGGGTCAAACTCCGAAAACCTTGTTAACATGATATCTCGAGATAGGAAGCTTGGATAAGATTCATACTTAGTATGTACATGCGTTATGGTAAGAGGAAGAACCCTATCGTTTGTGGTGGAGGTCAAAGGTCATCTGGGGTCACCAGAGGTCAAACTCTGAAAACCTTGTTAACACGATATCTCAAGATAGGGAGCTTGGATAAATTTCATACTTAGTATGTAGGTACGTTATGGTAAGAGGAAGAACCGTATTGTTTTTGATGGAGGTCAAAGGTCATCTGGGGTCACCGGAGGTCAAACTCTGAAAACTTTGTTAACACGATATCTCAAGATAGGAAGCTTGGATAAATTTCATACTTAGTATGTAGATGCGTTATGGTAAGAGGAAGAACCCTATCATTTTTGATGGAGGTCAAAGGTCATCTGGGGTCACCGGGGGTTGAATGCTGAAAACCTTGTTAATACAATATCTCAAGTTAGGAAGCTTGGATAAATGTCATACTTAGTATGTATATGCGTTATGATAAGAGGAAGAACGGTATTTTTTTGGTGGAGGTCAAAGGTCATCTGGGGTCACCGGGGGTCGAATGCTGAAAACCTTGTTAACACGAATATCTCAAGTTGGGAAGCTTGGATAAATTTCATACTTAGTATGTAGATGTGTTATGGTAAGAGGAAGAACCCAATCATTTTTGGTGGCGGTCAAAGGTCATCTGGGATCACCGGGGGTCAAACTCTGAAAACCATGTTGACAGTATATCTCAAGATAGGAAGCTTGGATAGATTTCATAGGTAGTATGTGGATGTGTTATGGTGGGAAGATGAATGCTATCATGTTTGGTGGAGGTCAAAGGTCATGTAGGGTCACCGGGGGTCAAACACTGAAAATGTTTTTAACATGATATCTCAAGATAGGAAGCTTGAATAAATTTCATACTTAGTATGTACATGCATTATGGTATTAAGAGGAAGAACCCTAACGTTTTTGATGGAGGTCAAAGGTCCTCTGGGGTCAAAAAGCAAAATTTTAAGAATTCCCAAGATCGTCTCATGAGTTCACCAGAAGGCAAAAAGCAAATTACCCAAGAATTCCCAAGATCATCATCTTGAGTCGTCAGATGTCAAAATGCAAAATTCCCCTGGAATTCCCAAGATCAAATATGAACCTAAAATTATTTTTCCAACATGTTAAGATAGCACTTGACCAGTGACTGAAAGCATGGGACATCATGGTATTATTTGGAATAGAACATATATCATCGAAACCTCAATGCATTTTTGCATTCTGGTTAATGTAGTAATAATTATACCATAATGGAGGTTGGGTAGTGATATTTTACCAACATGTTTGAGTACAGTTGATATTGCCAGCACAGTCGTACTTAGAGTGTGTGTCTTTCATAAAGTACCAATATGAGATGTCCATATTCTACAAAATACAGATATGATACCGAGATGAATACTTTTAGAGCACATTTATTCCTGCACACATCAGGGCTTGAGTTTTGAATTTTCCAGATGTGCTAGAAATCACACTCCTCAGGAAATTAAGGAGTGTGGTAGGTGTGCTGTTTTATTAAACTGAAATAGATTTATCTGAGTTCCCATTCTTAGTCTAGGTGTGCAAAAAATCACACTCCTCACAGTGATTTGAGGGGAGTGGTGGTGTGGGATCGCACTCGCACACCTCAAAATTCAAGGCCTGACACATGTACACATCTTTGAAGCTTCACTAAGTAACTCTACAATTGAGGTAGCTGTAGTACTGTAGCTAGCCTTCATCTCATACCAGTACACATTAATACTTTGAGGCTACTGCTCTAGGCTTGCCCAGGTGGCTCTGTTTTTTTGGAGTTGGGTACCCCCACCCCTATGTCTCAACTCCTTCTGAGTCCCTCCACATTTTGCAGCTGCAAAATGTGGAGTAAGAGTCTGTCAGTGAGTATTAAATACACCAGTAGGTTTACACTACAGGAATCTCAATGGCTGATGTGCCTAACTGACAATGATGGAGTATTGCAGTGGCCAGTTAAAAGAAAACTTGTAATTGAGTAGAGAGAAAGATAGAAGAAAACTGTTTTGTTGTAATACTTCCATTAAATCTTAGAAATGATACAAAGTTGAACCAAAAAATATGATTATTGTCCATGTTATGGACAGCATTTTAAATTCTCTTGGGAGTCACAATTCTAATGAAAGTGGAGTCACTGCCCGACTCCTGGCCAGGGGTTGCGACTCTGAAGTAGAGTTAGGTAACCTACCCAAGCATGTACTGTACATGTTGTTAGTATTGTCAGCCAATGTCATTAAACCACCTCCAGTTGAAATAAAAGTTTTTAAGACTGCATGGTCAAGTGGTTAGAGCATCCGACTTGCATCCGGAAGGTCTGGGGTTCGACTCCTGGCTGGGTCATACCAAAGACTTTAAAAATGGAACCTTCAGCCATTGTGCTTGGTGCTAAGCATAAGCAATGGTGAAGGGAAAACAAGCCAGTGAGCCACAACTGGATAAAAGGCCGTGGATGGCCCTACTTAAACCAGTTGGTTAGAAACTGAGCCGCAAAACCTCATCTAACTAACTTGAAGTATATAACTAGATTTAATGGACAGCATTTCACTCCAGTTGCACATATGCATTATGTCTTTTTTAGCATGTATTTTAATTTTACAAAATTTGTGAATTGATTTGCAGTTGTCAGTATTCAGAGAGTGGTATTCTCAGGGCCTGGTTATTCTTACATCAGTGCATGATGTTTTGTCACCATAGTCATACCACTTGTAACATACTGTACACTCAGTGCAATTTCCTTCCTCTACAGTACTCCAAATTTTTGTGTTCATTGCACAGCTGTTTAATGTACAGCTTTGCATTTTAAATAAACTGCAGTGTCCCAAGTTGGGTGCCCTGGAAATTTTTAAAAACAAAACACAACAGATGTTTTTTACTACAGTATTACAGTACTGTGCTACTGTATATTGTACAGTATCTACAGTTGCACATTGCCAGTGAGTATTACTTCTATTGTAGGCTTGTTGTGAAACTTTTTTACTGGTCTCCATTTACTGTATGTAGTTATGCTGTGCAGTCTTATCTTATTAATTAGAGATACTGTCGAGTTATTGGATAGCAATGGATACTGTATTTCGCTCAGTGTGAGAGTGCATACCTTACCAACAGTTGCAATGAAATGTGAAAAGAATGAAAAGGAATGTGTCATGCCTTAAGCATTTACAACAATATACAAATAACATTCAAAGCTTTAGTTCTTTGTCACCACATAAAACAGAATTGACAGGTAGAATGGTTATTGTAGTACAGGTATGCTACTATGCAGTCAATTGAATTAAAACTGTAGTTAAAAGTTTCTTGGTAGGGAGCTAAATTAAAAAAGGAGCACCATCAAACATTCCATTAGTACTGTGCTCTCAAATCAAAAACAGTTTTTATTGTCAGAAATGTATGTTAATTTTTCTGATTTGTGATTTCAAAATTTCTGTACTTAAATTACCAAAATGTGGTTGTATTGTAATAACTTTTTCCTCGTACTCATTTAATCTTTCTTTGTTTTCTTTCAACAGTGATGGAGGATGCTTTAAAGCTCACTTAGTTTTTCCTCATGATTACCCCCTGAAACCCCCCAAAATGAAGTTCATCTCAGAAATTTGGCATCCAAACAGTAAGTGTTAACTGTACTGAGAGTAAACCTTTTCTTCTGTAGTTGATCAACAGAGCAGCTCTTCTCATGATTACAGTGATTAATCGGTTACAGTCACGGCAGTGTCTCTGTCATTCTTGATTATAGAGCTTTTGCTTTAGTTGCCAAATACAGTTCAAACAATCTTTTCAAAGATCAATTGATAAAAGACATTTGCAGAGTAGTGCAGCATTGTTAGAAAACCATCACTGTGCTCCAGGATGTCACTGCACCAGGCGGCGCTGGACAGTCCCGCCCGGTACTAGTGAATTGCGCCCACCACACATGTTAAAATGAAAACATCCCACCCAGCACTTTTTACGAATAATGGTACTATAATTTTATGATTTTTGAAAGAAGTTTGGATATAACATTAATCTCAGAATGAGACGGCCAGTTGGAGCATTAATTTAGAGTGTAGAAAAAAATATCCACATCTTTTCTAAATGCAAGGACAGTGATCACTAGAGGATCACAGTCAAGAATTACCTGGCACTAAGTTTGGCCTGGTGACAACCCTGACTGTGTTGATGTGATATTCACTTACAAATTGCTTTCATGATGTTTTGTATAGGGTAGGCTATAATTAGCAGGCTCAGGTTATGAGTAGTGCTTGTAGTGGAGTATACGTAAGTAAGTTTTTTAGTGGGACTTTTGAAGAGTACTTGCTCACAGTACAGTACCATTGTCAGTCTTGGAGTGTAAGGTTACCATAATTTCAACACCAGCCATGCAACAGGAGGTATCCAAAGATTAAGGAGACTTTCTGGGTGCAGTATTTACCGTTTTTGTGAGGTTTATGTACAATCACATGTCACAAGCCAGGGCTAAAGGCATTTGATTGGGCTTGGGAGTAGCTGGGGTTTCATAGAAGCTCTCTGTAACAAGCTCAGCCTCATTTCTATACTTTTTGCACAGACATTAAAGGTCAGAAGCAGTCGCCCCAAACTTATTTTGAAACAATAGCTAAATGTCACAAATTTCTTCTTATTTCGCTTCCAAGTATCTTTCATGATATTTTAGAACATAAATATTGCATATTCAAGGTAAACCAAGCAGTTGCTCCTTGTAAATTTTACAATTGAGTGAGAAAAATACGGTCACATGATTCTCAAGAGCCATTTAGGAAATAGGATAGTCTACTATACAAGTTTTTATTGGGGTGACTGCATTCTCCCCTTAAGACCAATATCTTAGAAATGTATGCCCC
Organism: Holothuria leucospilota; assembly: GCA_029531755.1. Classification (NCBI taxonomy): domain Eukaryota; kingdom Metazoa; phylum Echinodermata; class Holothuroidea; order Aspidochirotida; family Holothuriidae; genus Holothuria; species Holothuria leucospilota. The sequence continues at coordinate 61,551,895 of CM055964.1, read as the reverse complement.
ACATATCAAAATACAGTATCTAATGTATCGTGAGAACTTTGAGGAATGTGGTGTTTTGTAAATGAGAAGGCCATGTTTCTGATGGCAATATAAAAAACAGCCATTTACAGTAAGGGGAAATATGCACAAAGTGACCAATCAGTCAATGTTGGGTTGTGGTACCACTGGGCTTGAAAAATGTGTTAGGTTATCATGCATAGGCATAGACCCTTTTCCAAATAGCAATTGCAAAGGATTGTGGGATAGAGTTTTGGTACACGTTGTTTTTGGCCACAGTAAAATGCCATTGACAAGAACGTCGCACACCAAAAGTCTGTCCCACAATCCTTTGTAATTTTTTATGACCAATCAGAGAATCAAAATTAAACCACTTTAATGTAGGTAGAAGTTACTGAAACTAACAGAGATGAGCTACATCGTACCGCCCAGATTACTATGGTATCACCCTCTTAGAACTTCAGAGCTGTTTTCAGAGAGAGTCTCGCTTATGTATCAAAGCCATAAGTATGCAAGCAAAGAAGTGTATACTTGGCTGTCATTACCATAGTCGTAAATATTAGCCATATAAAGTGGAGTCAGTGGTTGTGTTTACTAAATATATGCCTCCCTGTATACACAAGAAGGACTTCATGGAGAAGTAACTAAGGGAGCATGACGAGCATCCATTTTTTAAGCCTTTTCACAAGAGTTCAAGCTGTTTTCTTTCTTCAGACCTTCTTTCTCCTCCCAGGGAATACTATAAAGAATGTGAAAATAATTTTTTGTAAAAAATATCATTGTCATGTTACATATTTTGAAAAAGTGTTCATGGGTCTTTGACCCCCTCCCCTTCCCTCTCCCTCCCCCATGTACGTTTTGAACCCTTGTGAAAATGATGAAAAAGTGGATGATCTCTAAATAGATGTAAATGTTTCTCTCATCTGCAGTTGACAAAAATGGTGATGTCTGCATATCAATACTCCATGAGCCTGGTGAAGATAAGTGGGGCTACGAGAGTCCCGCAGAGAGATGGGTACCTGTCCACACAGTTGAAACAATACTTCTCAGTGTCATATCTATGCTTGCTGACCCCAATGATCAGTCCCCAGCCAATGTTGATGCCGCTGTAAGTATACAAGAAATGCCAACATATTAAATATACACAGCCCAGTTTCCCCCTGAATATCCATCACATGTGTTGTGTTGAATGTGTTTTAAAGCACATGATTGTACTATGTTATTTGCAGCACATTATTGCTTATATTGTAACAGTTTTTTTTTTTTTTAACCCTTCAACGTGAGCTGTATGAATACTGATGTTAACTGTCTATGCCCCACTTTAACTGGAAATCAGTGTAAGCATGTTTTGTTCCGGACATTGAGTGGGGAAATGGCAAGCCATGATGATGTACTACCCTCTCAGAAGGATAACTCTGACTGTCATCACCATATCCAAAGCACAGTCAAGCCTCTATTTTAGGAACATTTTATGGTTGTTCATTGACAAGAACTTTGACTGCCCCATTAACAACGAACCTACCATTTGGTGGTTGCCCGTCACAAATTTTGGTCGTCATGAGCAACCTGACGACTGTTAAAACTGAGCCCTGGCTGTTGCCCTGGAAGGCTAAGGTTAAGGTATACCTTATGTTTCTTTTTATAGTTGATCAGAAATAGAATGGTCATCTCATCCATTATTTCAAAGTGTGATGAAAACAGGTTGGCATATTTGTCAGACCCCTTCACCTTTCCATGGTGTCTTCTGTCAGCCTTCAACAAATTCTTTTTTCATTACTTGTCTGCCTGGCTTGCTGTTCCCATAAGGTACTTACCAGCATAAATATCTTCTAGTCTAGTTCTAAATAACCTTTGCACTCATTTATGGAGAAGACTTTGCTGGCTTCTTGCCTGGCAGACTACAGTATTGAGCAGTCAATTGCCTGAGTGATTTTTTCTTGCACTGTACTGTTGGGCAAGGGATATGTCAAGCCCTGCCTTCTGTCGTACTTCTATTTGGGTCCCTGTGGTTCTCACATTTTTGGCCTTGAGACAATCTACTTCACCTTGGTTCGTAAGTTAATTATGTAGGCCAAAGCCAGTTTGACCTTGCCGTTTTCCAACCTTTTGTTGTTCCAGGTTGTTGGTCAGATCTGTTATAAACAATTTCAGTTTAATCATTTTATTAAGTTAATGGATAAACTCACTCAAATTAGGGAGATTTCATTGGCCCTTTAGCCAGACATTAGGGTTACTAGGATGGTCACTGGTCAGATGTCCAGCTGTAAGAATAAACAGTCCAGATATTTAGCACTTGTCTGGTACTACCTGTAGCTGCATTGTTAATGTGTTTTGAATGCGGGGGGTCTGACTATAAAGTATATAAATTACCTGTAAGTTTGAGAAATGATGGAGACAGGCTTCGACAAATTCTTTTTTCACTACTTGTCCATCGGGCAAGCTGTTCTCTTAGTCTACTTGTCCGCATGAATATCTACTTGTCCACTTTTAAGTTGCCTTTTAAACTCCTTTGTGGAGGAGACTTCGTAAGTACTTGCCCGGCGGGCTATGGGATTGAACAATGCACTTGCCCGAGCAACTTTTTACTTGTCCCAGACTGTCGGGCGGGGCATTTGTCGAAGCCTGGATGGAGACAGAAATCTGTAGTAGTAATGCTGTGGTAAGTTAGTAGCAGTGCTTGAGTCCAGTCCACCCAATCCGAGTCTTAGTCCATAGTATCCCAGGCTGAGTCCCTGATATCAGAGTCAGAGTCCTTAGGCCTGAGTCAGAGTCCCTGTGTAAATTGAACTTGTTTTGAGTTCAAGAGGATGAGAACTACAATGAAATAAGCTTATTCTAACCTTTATTCCTTCCCCTAATATTAAGATGGACATAGATTCAAACAATAAGTAAACTTAATAAAACAAAAGACCACTGAATGTCCTCTTTTGAACATAGATGGATAAGACACAGATCCACAGTTTCCAAAAAAGGGGCAGACCAAACAACAGAAGAGTACAGCATTGCTTCACCACATGCATTGTGCATAAAGAGAAAAATCAGCTTTTCTAGCGTTCCAGAGTTCTATGTTACCGTATATGAAATTGAATTATTTACTTCTGACAGTTCCAACACCAAAAATTGACTACTTTAAGATTCATGGCTTGCAACACTAACACAATGTCAATAGTCAATAAGATAGTACTACAGTAGCCGACAGGCCCTTGTGTAGATGGGTGTATGAATGTTTATGGAATAAATGTCAGTGTGGGATGCCTAGTATTGGCCTAGCCTAGGCCCTAGGTCTTAACACTGATGAAAGTTAATGGATCATATTCAGCTTAAGTATTTAAAATAGGCTACTTCCAGCAATGTTCTGATCGGGAATTAGAATTACAGATATCATTTTTAGAAACCATGGATTTATAAAATTTTGTAACACTAGTACCAGTACTACTGGAACTGTCGAGAAGGCACGTATGCAAATTGCAAAAGGATTTGAAGCCAGTTGGGCCTGCCAAATAATATATATGAGCCTCATGACTCGGCCCCAACTCCCGTACACTTCTCATATTAATAACCTGCGTTATTTCATAGCAAAATGAAGTTAAAAATCAATCAGAATCAAATTTCCAGAAGTTGTGATATAATTTAGAAATTATTTGTACCATTCTTTCTATGGAAATCATAATATTTGTTCGAGTAGAAAATGCTTTTTCTGAACAAGAACGATGTTTGCACAGAATCAAATTGACAACACTGTTTATCTGTGATAGCTCACCTGTTGAAGTTAGCACAATAAGCTGCAGTAGTCCAGTCAAAGAGCAGAATCTTTCCCATTCCCAAAGCGAGCAGGAGCTAGCCACATTTGGCTACGATGTAGCACTTCATACAGAATGGACGTTGTGTTTAGCATTTCGTGCGGGATCCGTGCCATCTTCAAACTTTCCTTGGAGGCCTGAGATTGAGTCCATATATTCCGAGTGTTCACTGTTCTTACTGCACACTGACTAATGCAGTGTATGTAACATATAGCAATGATATGGTAAGTTCACGTAGTGTTTGTAATGATATTTTCAGCAAAGATTTTTTTTCGCGCAGTTCTGACATGAGCTTTACAGTCGTGGGAAAAGAATAGCCTGTCTCGTACCTGGTGTCGACCTGAGTCCCTGAGTCATGTCGGTCGAGTCTGAGTCCTGAACATGAGTCACAACAGTCGGGACTTGAGACTGTTCTCGAGACCCGAACCAGTCTTGAGTCATCCCGCACTGGTGAATAGATGTAATAATGAATATCAAGAGTTTCGTATGTCACATGTCACTGATGATCTGTCACTGTTTACAGTATTTCTTGTTTCAGGAACAACTTGAGTATATCCAAACTTATAAGGTATCAAAAGGTATCTAAATTGACAAGAATCAACATTTCAAAGGCTGAAAAGTGAATCTCATTCACCCACCTCAAAATCTTCATAGCTAAGCTCATTCCTTTGCTAAAAATGTTGGCATATACTCACTTTGTTTGAAATAATCAAATGCACAATAAATTGTGACATGTCTTTGTTGCACATATCACATTGCCTGCTTTTGTTTCCTTCTGAAATGAAAATGTATATAAATTTGACATTGGAAAAATGATGGCTCTCTTGTGTGTTTTTAGGAAAGGACTTGTATAGTCAAGTCACTCTTTAAAAATATGACAGTGTTCACATTTTAACACTAGGTGCAGTGGCTTAAGGAAAAATTAAGAAAACTAAAGACCATAATCTTCGTAGTACAAGATTGATGTCACAACTCATTGTGCAATCTGCCAGTTTTACTTGAGTGAATAAATTTCAGTATTTTATACCGCAGAATATTAATGTCTTGTCAACATAGCTTTTGGACCAGTAGGGTTTTATTTTTCAAGATTTGTAGCATATTTTTGAAATTTTGTACTTGATGTATACTTTAAGGGAAACAGAGTACATGTCAGCCATTTTGGTAAGTTTATTAAAATTGTACTTACGGTGGTGGCACTCTATGTATACCACATTTTTTAAAACATTTTATTTATATGGTAACCTATGGCCAGGCCTGATTTTTAAGGAAATTTTCAGGTTGCCCATCAGACAACCTGAAGCTAAATTTAGGTTGTCCGAAATAGTTTTTGGTTGTCCGAATGAAAGTGACGAACAAGAGATGAACAATTCTATTTCCTGTCTCTGCCATGGAAAACAAAAATTTACTTTAAATTCTGCATTTTTCCATATTTATTGGCATGGTACAATGATGAATGGTAGTCAATACCATTGTCTCAGTGCCACTTCTTAAGGCGATTTTTATGACATACTTTCCTGCTGATGTAGGGAACTATTCAGTTACAAATAAAATCTGCTCGTCCATGGGACAAGTTCAAAGAGAGAAAGTGGTTGTCCGATGCAAGTTTTACCCGTCACACACTATCGGAGGAGTGCTAAATTTCAGCCCTGATGGCCATGGCCTCCTTGTTTTGGAAATGCCAGTCTAGCTGACCATTTCATATTATTTTCCATTTCTCTCTGGAATCTATTTTACGGAGTTGTTCTTATTTTTTCTTTTGCCATTTGTAGAAGGATTGGCGTCTCGATTACCAAGGTGAATTCAAGAGGAAAGTGAAAAGGTGTGTCAGGAAAACAGAGGACATGTGACATGAAAATGGTGTAGATAAATATTTTGGTGAGTGCATGTGTGAGACCAGTGGTTTCTTGACATTTTAAATGTATTTCCAGTTTGTTTGGAATAAAGCAGTCATTTATTCCTCTCTGTTTGGACTAAAGCATTCTAGAAACTAGCTGTGAGCATCGTGGTGGTGACATTGATCAATGTCTTTCTTTACCTTATTTGCCCATGGTTCAAACCATAGTCTGGTGGTCACAGTGCCTGTTATACTGTCTGACTATTGACCAAAATTCTCAAACCTTGTTCTTTTATTTGGCAATGTTGAAACAAAATGTGGTCGTGCTAATGTAAAGATATCACTTTCATGTAATTTATAAAGTAGAAGTTACAGTATTCGGTAATTATCCTTACTGGTGTAATGGTGCTGTGGCAGATTTGACAAAGTCAGTGGTAGTTGAAGCAGGGAAGCTTATCAATAAGGTAATCAGGAGGTTAATGATATGTATCAAGGACTGGATTAGAGCAAGGTGGTTACTTTTTTTCTTTTTTCATTTCCAAGCACAAAACCTTTACAGCTACAATGTTGAATTAGAAGCCAAGTGACTTGTAGGTGTTGTTTATAAGTCCCTATGGGTTTGTCCCATTTTCATGGTCATAGGGTATTAAACAAGTTGCCTGGAATTATGTTCTGGCATCTCATTTTAATCAGTCTTAAAATTTTATTCTCTCCTTTTTTCAACCAGATACGATTGGGATTCTTCATCATCGGATTTGTAACCTTTTGAATGGAAATTGCTGTTTTGAACAAACTGTAGAGCAAAACAAAAACCTAACTTGTAGAAATTTCTTCACAAAGTTGGAGTTGCAGTTATTCAAATGAATGTCAGTTCGTAAGTTTGAAGAATGGAAGAACATGCCATAAAGGATGTTAATTGTACAAATATTTAAGGTGAATATTTGATGGACATTTCACCAGAAGTTTTTGAGGACAATGAATCTAGTCAATAGAAAATATCCATTGTTGTGTTCTGTATCTTGGCTTCTGCTTCAGAGTCTTTTGTCTTTTTCTTTGTCTTCTTCTTTGTTTATTATGGATGTCATTTTGTGTAGATTTGGTAGGAGTCAGAGAAGCCATCAGAATACCTGTTAAGTTATCCCTCCATCTTTAACTTGAAACAATAGTTCTTTCAGTGTAGGACAACAAAGTGTCTCCCAGTTTATAGTTAGGTTATATTTATTTCCAACCCTAGTTTTCAAAAGTCACAGATGGCTGGTTGAAAGTAGATTCATTCTGATATTAATTTTCTCCATTTGCCCTCTGCTTATCTTTGTTTTTTTTATCCTGGTTTTTATGCCAGTGAAATTTGAAACCTCTTTTTTATTTTTTCTTTACATATAGTATAAATTACAGAAGTTCAATAGCACTGTCATTACATAGATCCTCATTTCAAGTAAATATGGAGTTGTTCAAAGGCAGAGTTTTGATACAGCTCCCATGAATGTTAAAGCAGGGATGACACAAACTTTTGCCTCCTTCCTGTACACTCTGTAGACAAGAAACAAGCTGCAGTGAAAAAAGATGGCAAGATTCTATCTGTAAATGCAGTGAAGGAGAGCAAGTGGTGTTAATTGCTAAGGGAGTGCAGATGGCATTTGTCCAGTAAGGATGTGTGTGATTGCTCTTAATACAAAGAAATTAAAGATAGATGAAAATGTTGGTTTCACATTTTGCCTGCTTAACTTTTCCTTGAATTTCAACTGCAAAAGGCATTACTCAGCTTGGTGCTACCTTTGAGATGTGATACAAGCACAATAACATTCTTAAGCATTTGTAGTTTTGTATTAGTGACTTTTGATGTAACCAATAATGGAAGAGGTGCCAGAGAAATGCCCCCTTCTCTCCCCCACACCTCCCCTTTCAGCATACCCTTAGTTGTGTTGTTAAGGTAGAAGGCTTTACACTTGTGGCATTTATTCAAGCACATTACTATTATTTTCAATTTCTTGATTCAAGCGGAGGGTAAAAGTAGTTTCTTTTCTTGCGTCCATAAATGTGTAAGGATTACTGCAACTCAGCAAACTTGATTCATCAGGAAGTGTAAAGCAGAACAGAAAAGATGAAAGCTGAAGTTTAATTATGATTACCTGTTTTTTTTTTTGCTAACTATTGAAAAAATGTATTTTTTCTTGTATGCTGGTGTTGACATCCATGGTAATAAATTTCATAGTTTTGTTATCATTTTCAAGCCATATAGCACACATAACTGCTGTAATTTACAAATTAGTTTCGTTCTCTGTTTAAGGGTCACATCTCGTATTTCGGGAAGAAACTCCTGGATATACCTGGTCAAGTGGAAAGCAAAAATGAGATTTGATTTCAGGGAATTAGGAGAGAGATGTGAAGACTTGAGTCATGTAGTTTAAAATCCTACCATTTGAGATACTTGATAATGTAACATTTTGAAAAAATGTAATATTTTCGGTGTTTTTGTAGCGGTTGGAGTCCAATACTCTTTGCATGCTTACAAACCTGTACAAGTCAGACTAGGATCATAACCTCAATTACGTCATCTCTACTCCTTTTGTTTTAATTATGGAAATTATTTACAAGAAAAAACAAGAAAAGATTGGCATGGTGGTGTTGAATAGTTAAAATAGTTAAATAATGTTTGTGTCATCAATGACACTGGAAGCATAGACGGGTCTTATCATTCTTGTTAGATGATTTTATTTCTTGCAGATATGAAGCCACTTCACGTATTCTTTATACATTATTGTGGAAAACAGAGCAACTGATTTTTCGACTGTCGTAAAAATTCCCGAAACTGTTGAAGGGTAATCTCAAGTTAGTAATGATTATTTGAGGTTGTGGTTAAGATATCATGGAGGTTATTTCAAAATGCATATGTTCATATAAGAAGTGTGGTCAGTAACAGACATGTAGGCCTGGTAGTTGAGGTAGCGATTACACTTTGGTCTAAAGAAACTGTAAATACAGTAAGCAGTTTATAGTAACCTGGTCTGACTTAATAGTTGTAGGAAAGGAATAATGTTTATTTCACATGGCAATAGATGGTTAAAACAGGTGTTATTAAGAAGTAATGGTGGAATGGTTTGATAGTGGGACTAAGGGGAGGGGGCAGTTAAGATGTGTTCAAGGTTTTCCATCAGTTTATTGCAAAAACAGATGTCTTTGGGAACTGTCAAATGTGTGAATTGTGTGAGGGTAGAAGCCTCGGCTTGACTTCAGGGAGTAACAGGATGTCTAGGAATTTTACCCTCTTTTGACGGAACTGAAGACTCAAAATTGTGTGAAGTGCCCCCTAAATTCAGTGCCAAAGTATTAGACAGAATCGTATGGTAAGGGTTTGTGTGGTTAACTGGGAAGATAATGTAAGAGTGGGACAAGGCATGCTTAGTGGTGAGTTACAGAAATTGCTATTTGTGGCAGATGCCTGCTTGGAGATTCGGTGAAAAATGGAGCATGCATTGTTCAAAATGAGTAAGGCTAGAAAACCAAAAGATTGTGGATTGTGTTGGACCTTGTGTATTGTTTTTGTTCGTCATTTCCATGTTTTTATTTCGTCTCACCATTTTGCTTTTGTGTGTTTGTCTCGAACTATCGAAAACAAAATGTAATATTTCAAATGAATGTATTCTTGAGTTTTTTCTGTTTAAATGTCTGCAAAAAAATAACTGCATATTGAAATGTAACATGTATTGAAAGTAACAGTAACCAACCATAGTGTAGTAAAATCTTCACTAAGGGGCTGGTGGGAGGTCAGTCCTTCCTTTGGCTGGATTTGCCCATATATGTGGAGCATAATTAGGCTCAAAATTGTTAGCGTGGTTAAAAGTTTCTTGTCTTTAAGTAGTTTTTTCATGACAACCGAGGGGATAGTAATGGAGGGAGGGGTTGTGTGATGATTGAGTGCTACTCATCTACTGACTCCCAGATCGGGTTACCATATTTCTCTCCAAGCTGAAAGTGGGACATAACTTTTGGAGACTGATCTGGGGAGGTGTCTAAGCTAAGGGGGTGTCCCTCCCCCCTCCCCTTTGCTAAAATTAGATTTTGGTACCTGCCTAGAAGCCAAATGGTGCAATTTTTTAAAGCGAATTTCACTAGTTTTGTTTGCCTAGTACATGAACAATTTCAGAAATGTATTTAATGCTAAGGTGGTGTGCACCACATTTACTCAACAGACCACAGTCTGGGGACTATTACTTGGTGGCATAATTGCATAGTCATAAAAATATCCGAAAAATGAACAGTGCAACTCACAATTGCCACACTCAAACGTACAGAAGCCGAGAACATCACGGTGGTGTGAAATCTGACATGCCAGTTTTCCAATCCCATTCTTCAGTAAATATGGGAAGGAGAAATGAAGATTTCTCCTTACCATTATCCACCGATAATGTGGAGTGGAGAAAACCAAAGGTAGTGTGGGGGTACTTCAAGAAAAGACCATTACACAGTGTCTATTTTCGAACACCCTGTCCATAAATGGACTATGTACATCGATCCTCTTTTCAATATAGGTAGCTCGTTCGTCGACGATTTCTCCGTACCACGTTAGGATCATCCCACGTTCGTAATAATAGAATCAAAGTTATATAGCGCCAATCCGTGTCATGTGCGGGACATTTATGGACAGGGTGTTCGAAAATACTCCTGGAAGTATTTCACCCCTTTCCGTAACTTGTCGGCTGGCTGAACCAATTTTTTTCAAAGTGCAACCAGAGAGTGTGTACAGGGGAAACTATTCAGTAGATTCTTATGTTCGTTCAATCATTGAGCAGGATACTATCGATCCTGCTCTATGTGAAATTCAAATTTTGATGGCCTACCAATTTCCCCCGCCGATTAGAGCTTCTAACCCAAAATTTTGTCAAACTTCCTCTGCTAGAGTGGAAAGTCAATCCCAAATTTTTCAGCTGGTAGAAAGCGATATGAGTTACCATTAGTATTTTCGCGCAGTAGGCTAAAGATTCTCGAGTTTGCAGCGACTACATGATGAGTTGACGTTAGCTGCGAAGACTATGTGGCAGATTACCTGGAAGATGGCGCTCTCTCAGAAATCATAATACACACTTGGTGTACAGTTTATACAGTTGGTACTTGTGCTATGTAGTCATACTTGCAAATAAATGTTGAATTTTTTGACTGATTAAACGCACCACAGCTTGTTTACAAAAGGCTACCATAGCGTCGCGTTTCGAAGTAGACAATAGAGTGGACTCTACGTACTTTAACGATCTTTGGGGGCGAAAAAGTGGTACTTCGAATTACCCACCTCTTATAGTCTCACTAGCACGCCTACGTTACACTTCAGTAGCCTACATAGAAAATACTCTGAGCGGTTATCGCGAAGTGCACATAAATGTACGTATTCGGGGTAACGAGATGTAGCAGTATGCCAGTTACCCACAAAATTGTTTTAAAGATTATCAATGATGTTAAGTTACTCGAAATAAATACATAAGGAAGAATCACCTACCATTACATAATTTATTCTTTATATATTTTTAACTTCCATACTATAGTATGTAGCCCGGTTAGCTCAGTCGGTAGAGCATCAGACTTTTAATCTGAGGGTCATGGGTTCAAGTCCCATATCGGGCGCATGATACAGTTTTGTTTCTGCAGCATTTTTATTGCTGCTATCATCTTACTTTATGAGTCTCCGCGCATCTGGTGTCTTTTTCTACTGTTTTTCCAGAAGAAAAAAAGTTAAATGTCGTACAGACATTGCTCACACACGAATACTGATAGCTTAAAGGTAAAAATTTGGCCTAACAATTTCACGTGGGTAAGTTACATCCTATCAATTAGGCCCTATGTGTTGTGACATTCCCCGGTCCTTTTTTTAAATTTATAAGTGGTCATGGGCATCAGCAGGTGAGAGAGAATAGAATGTCCCCACACCCAATCCACCCCCCACACACACTTTGGGGGGGGGGGGTTAAGGGCAAATTGCAACTATAATAGTTCCTACACTATGATTCTCATGTTTCATTTTGCCTTCCGGCCGACATTTAATCATAGTGACGCTAATTTTATAGGCCTTATTATCGAAGATGCATAGAGGGTCAGAGGGGCATGCAGTGGCGTACCGGAGAGGATTTTGCCAGTACCCCCTCCCAATCTTAAACATTGTTTCTCGAAACGATAGAAGAGAACATCGCACACTCCGTCAGTGACGCTCAAGCTTAATTGTGTTACTGAGAACTCCCATGAGTTGTGAGTCAGGTTTTATAAAATCTTCAAAATGCGTTGAGGTTGTACCGGTAGCTCAGTTTCAACAAGGGTTTACATGTTTCCTAGGGCGTAACTGTGGCACTAAGGGAAGTGCAGTTTCTGGCGTTCTAGAAAGTAGGGATGTACACTATGCATCAACTAGTACTGGCCTAGGAAGCTTTCTCAGCCCCGAGGGCTGAACTTTGATTCTGACCGCCGTCCTGGAAAGAGGTCCAAGAGGAGGGGTATCCCCTTCCCTTGGGACTTTTGAATAGGCTTTGTAAATGCCCTTAGCCTTAACGCAATTGGTGCATCATATTGCCCAAATTTAATTACGGCCAACTCTTGACATTTGTTTCCATGGGAAGAGCTAGGGGTTTTCGCCTCACCACATTTTTACTGGAGGGAGTACTAAAGTCCGCCCCAGCCCCCTCCCCCCCCCCCCCCCACTGTCCTACGCCTATGGATGCATGCATGTTGACGCTCCAGTTCGAAGTGACTCGAAGCTCATAATTTCGAGCCCCTTAAAACTTTTGGTGCGCTAGTGCATTCAAGCAGTGGTGTATTAAGTGGAGGGCCATTGGATCGTGCCCCCCCCCCCTTCACTGATGCCGATTTTTGTAATCCTTAAAATATGTACATTTTTGACCGCAAATTTTACTTCCAAGGTAGCACATATGTAGCACCACATTACCAGGATCCACCTAATTTTTCAAAAATTTTCAAAGGGAAAGGGTACACCCCCTCCCCTTACACCTTCCCCTAGGCCGGAGATCACAGAAAATACTGATCCCCAACCCCTGGGAGAGATCCTTGTTACGCCACTGCACTCAAGGCTGAGTTTTTGTCACGGCTCCAACTCGTACCGTCCATACCTTTTTTCCGCTTTGCCTTTCTCTGCCCATTAAGTAAGACAAGGCTTCTCAGTCTGAAGGACCCTTTAGAGTACATTTTCAGGTGAAGCGTGAGGGATGCGGTCACGGTGTGCAACCAGCCCTAAAACACCAAAACGAATCCTACTATCGTTTGCATAGCTACCATAGAGCAGGATATAGTTCCTATATATCCTGCTTTATATGGTAGCTACTCTCTAGCTAGTCTTGAGGCAAAGTGAATTTTTATTCACTTTTAAATTGTTACGGAAAATTTTCCTGCCTTTAAAACCATGGTTTGTGGATACATGCAGCATGCAAGGCAATTCAAAAAAACATAGGCTGGGTTTCTTCATCTTCAAGAAAAAGGGTTCTCCATATGACGAAATTGATTAGGCTACTTTAAAATTCATGACTAACATGTTCACCCATACTTACAAATTTCAGATGATTTAACCTTGATGACGTTTGTAGAGCGTAATCTTTTGGCAGTTGGTAAAAGAGTTCTTGAAATGGATTTTTTTATGAGAATGAACGGTTTATGTTTGTGTCCAGTTCATTTGTACTGGACACTTGTAAAAAAATTGTCCCCATATTCCCCTGAATCTTTGAAAAAGTCCTTTGAAAAAGAACTAGTCCGCTTTCTTTCCCTCTCGATTTACCCTCCTCCCATAAGCTTTCGAGGCGGGGGGGGGGGGGGGCAGGGGCATATGCCCTCCCAATTCGGACAAAAAAGTGGATCAACTGATTCGGGCAAATGAGACAGCCAAGAAAATAAATTATGCCCTTTTTGCCGGCCAAAATTCTAAGTTCTGGCGAAGATTGTCCCTTCCCCCAGAAATATTGACCCCCTGTAACATCGTCCACAAGCCTGTAGTCAGGCAACAGAAGGGGGAGAAAGGCTAGCTTCCAGGGGGTAAAATATTTTTAGGTGACGACATATGCTAAAATGCATTGAGCCAAAACTCCTTTGTAATTTTCTCGGGGGCATAAGTTTTTCGACGGGGCGCCGACAACCCGATGTGCCCCTCTACCGGGTTGATCGTACATTTCTACAGTTAAAGTTGGACCGGACGTTGCAAAAATAACTTTATCTTATCTGTTTGTACCCAGTGCTGAATACTCCATTCCCCAGTCCTCTATATTCCAAAGAGAGTGCTAATAGCCTATTGTGCCCTCTCATCATTTCCATGAGTCTCCTACATTTTATTCATGTGTCGTGGTAGTTATAGTCACCCTGTCGTCAAGGGGTGTTTACTTTTGACCTTTTCACTCCCGCCTCGAGAGTGAAACACCAAAGAAAGCACGACCTCTCTACAGGGTTACCCCGACTAAAGGTTCGATAACTTTCAAGCAATTGTTCATTGTAAGTTTTGACTAGGTTAGGTTGTGAATGACGGGATGTTGTAATTCAAAGGAAATCAGTTGTAACCGTGGTTGTAATACGTGGGCAAATACTTAACTCGAAGAGTCTGTTTGCTCAGCCCCCTCTTTCAGTCTTTAAGGTTAGTGATATAACTGACCAAGGAATATAGCGCACAGCCTTGAAGTGGGGGGAGGGGCGGTTAATCATCGAAGCAGCCCAATATGTTCAAGAAAATAAGAGCCTTTTAAGGCGATCCAATGCCGGCGGCGAAAAAGAGCTGGGCTAAAGCCCCCGTCGGTGCCCCCCCCCCATCTCCGCGGTCCCTGAGGCAAGGCAAATGAGAGATACCTTTCACAAACCACCATCGAACAGTCCGAGTTAATGTGTTGTCTTTCTGATCGTAGCTTGTAAACGGGTGGGTCTTCGGCCCAGGGCACTTTTTGAGACAGCACTTTTGGCATTAGCACCGGCAAAATTTCAAACTGAAAGTAAGGGAGGGGGTTGGGCTGTTGGGGGTAGCAAAAAATTCAGAAAATTGTCATGAGTGCGTATATTACTCCTGTAGAGTGCACAAATTTGTACAGGAGCAGACAATAGCGGGGAGCGGGAGAGGCATTAACTATGGGGAAAATGTCCCCCGTGCCCTCTTGGCAGCGCCAATTTAAACGAGGATTTCCTTTTTACGGGGGAGCGTTCCTTCCCACGAAATGCTGTGCACAATAATTCCACACCTTGAACATATTGACTTGTTGAAATAGTCACAATTTTCTACAATATAATAGCTCTTTACTAGAAATGCCCATAAATGTGAAAAGAGTTTCATCAGGTTGGTAGCTTCTATACAAGTTGTGGGTTACTTATACACAACCAGTGCAGTGTTTCCACACTCTAAATTAATTTTTCCTGAAATGGAATCTAAAATTTCCTGAAATCGGCTTGGTATTTCCTGATATTTTCAATAACGCTTCTTTTATGCTACTTTAATGGTTGATCCAGGATTTCAATCTGTCAAGCCATACGTCATTTCCATACTACATACGCCTTTTTCAGATTTCCCGAAATTTCCCAAAATTATCCCCCCTACACAATGAACGTTTTCAGCTGCTTTCATAGTTCTGCTGTCATCATTAGACTGTGGTCTTTGTTAGGCTGTGAAGCAGCTGAAAACGTGTAGTAAGTTCAACACACCGGTTGTGTATAAGTTACCTACAACTTCTATAAAACTGCCCCTAGTTGTATTCTGACAAGCAAACATTATGGAAAACAAAAATTCCCCCCAATAGCATTTTACTGTCTCAGATAAAGATGAAAACAATTTGGACGACGCAAAGTGGGGCAATCCCTACAATCGAAGCTGTGGCTTCGATTAATAAGTTAGACCTGTCGTGACTTCATCTATCTCAGAATGATGTTGCTGCAACCTTCTTAGTTTGGGTAACCAAATATTTCTCCTATACGCAGTGGCGTAGCTAGAGGGGGGCAGGGGGCGGTCTCCCCCCCCCCCCCCCACAAAGCCTCCGAAGGCCTCTGTCGGAAATTTCTAGTCTCTGTCGGAAATAAATTAAAAAAAATTCATTTGAAACACTTACAACACTTGTTACGTTTTTAAGCAGAATTACACATCGAAATGTGGACGTGAAAATCAAAAGTCGGTCTCAAATTGCCCGGAAAGCAAATAAAAAAAAAAGGTCCCCAGATAGCAATCTGTCGGAAATGTTTTGCTTTTGCCCCCCACAAAAAACATGTAGCTACGCCACTGCCTATACGGCAAACCTACGTATGATGAACATCGAAATGATCATACTGCCGGGTAACTCACCAGTGCTAGACTCAGAACTGTGGAAAGGCTAGAGACAGGTGGACATGAACCTCGTTGGGGAAGGCTGTCCCCCTCAGGAAAATTCCCAGTTTCATTTGGGAGCCTTATTAGGTAACTAAATAATTCCCGAGAACGACCAGTCGAACTGACCATTTTCATACTTTTAGTTTTGTTCTTAAGGACTGCAGATCGTTCAATAAAATCCAAAAATTTTTTAAGTAGTCTTCAATGGGAATCTAAAATGTTTCGGCGAGCTTGGTGCGTCACAAACTTCTCACCACTCGCTCATCCTTTGGCAACCCGCCACCTTTTGTCGGGGCGTAGGGCTTTCTCCCCATCCCATACCGTTGGGGTGGCTGTTACTCCTTGCAGGCAAATCCGTAATTGTAGACGCAAATCTGTGGTTGAAAAGTGCAATTTTCTGCTATCGAGGGATTTGAAAGCCAATTTTCTGACCTCGGCCCAAACCATGGTGGATATGAGGTCCTGATGCTCCGACAAGACGCTGAAACGCTTATGAAAATTCGTATCTATGATGCTCTGCCACTATTTGCCTTAGATATAGCTTACCTCTAGCTAAGCTAGCTGGACATGTTTGGATATGAATATTCATGACCTGCACTAACGTGTGAATTGATATTAACGGGCAAAGTGACGTCATCATCTATCATCACATCTCAAAGTTGCACGGCACAGGCCTGTTTTAACCACGACGGCATTTTATTTGAAAAAGTTAATTTGCTCAGTTTTAGTTTCAGTTTATTTCTCTCCAATTCACCTCGTTGAGGTATAAGAGACTTACAAACCGTTCAGTTAATAACACCATTAAATTTAAAAAAGATGACATGTACCACAAGTAACGTACAAAACAAAAATCATTCAGTTACACTAAGGAATATTAATTTGCGGGAAAAGTGTCAGGACAGATAGAGACTTAAAGCAAGTCAAATAGCAAATATGGCACGAGAATAGTCTAGAAAATAGCCGGCCTAGTTACAAGGCGAAGGTTTTTAGGATTTTTTTTTCACAGAATTTGCTAAGCTTAATAAGGACATTTTTATTTGAAGATTGAAAAAGATGTTTCATTTTTATAGAACTGGGGTTTTTCCTAAAATTGGTTTCAAAAAGTTCGACCATTTTGTTTGTAAAATAAGGGCACTCGAAAATATAATGAAATTAATCTCCTAACATTTTTTGTCGCATATCTCATATACTCTTTCATGATGAACTATATTAATATACCTCACAACTACTGTGGGTACCTTACTCTTTACACGACGAAATTTACACATATGATTTCGATTCGCGAAATTAAACTTAGTCAAATAATTTTCAAATTCGAGTTTTTTCCTTGTGCATCCTATAAATCTTCCATTGAGAGTTACTATTAACATCACCCAGCCAATCTTACTCATAAATGTCACTCAGACGTTGACGTATCACCTTCTTAAGCCATATTTTAGAAATAACAGGACCTTGTCTATGTACATATGTAGAGTTAGAGTAGCTGGCAGAGTATTTTTTTCGGGAATATTCCACATATTTCAAACACAAGACATTCCACATTTGTCTAGAATATTTTTAACTTTGGTCACACAATTGGACTTGCAAATCTAACTGCAAACATAGATCGGATGTTTTACTCAGTAATTAAACTAAAGAGTGAACGCCTAGCGTGGTTAACTTGCTTATTCACTACTTTGGAAAATTTGTTATTGTAATTAAATGTAACACCAAGATAAGTATAATCGTCGACTACATCCACAGTTTCATTTCCAAATGTAAAAGTCGGAATATTCCTAATCTTACCCCTAGAGAAAATAATGATTTTTATCGTACTGGCATTCACGGTCATTTTCAAATTATCACAATAGTCCTTTACTCTGTTTAAAGCACACTGCAGATCATTAGCCGTTCTCGCTAATACAACTGTATCGTCTGCATACAATAGGGTAAAGAGCGAAAAGAAAACTTCAACGTCATCATTGCTAAGCTGACTTTTCTAGAAGAGGATAACTCTCTTAAACTTTTATAGGAATTACTAATGAACTTTCCAAAATGGTTAAGAAATAGGCCTATACTACACAAGAGAGGAGAGAGATTCTCACCTTGCCTTGCCTTACTCTATATTTGTGCATGTCCATATGTATACGTTGGGTGTTTCTTCGCCGTCCAACGTTGAGTCAGATAAAATAGTAATGTCATCTGCCGGTCCTTTGCTACAAACTGTGCGCACTATTTAGTTTTCGAGTTTTAATTATTGTGATGCTCTCTGAATGTGAATATTTCTACGTTTTTACGCGACCATCTCCTGTAAGGCGTGAATTTCTGAAGACCCTTGGTACATTGACAGGAGAGTTTTATCCTTGCTCCTAATTCATAGAGTGATTGTCGGTAACCACTACTTATCACGAAGAGGAGAACAGGACTTAAGGTCGCCGGCAAAAGCATAACCACGGCCCGTAAATCTACCAGCCCGCCGGGAAACCCGTTTTTTAATCCGATTAGCCAGGTAAGGTAATTGGGTAACCAGGAGAGAAAGAAAATTACCACGATGGCTAGAAATATCCCACCGAGCTTTTTTCGTGATCTGGTAGCCCTCGTGACACAAACAGAATCGTTCCTCTCCAGGAAAGAGGGCGCTCTACATAATTTACATGCCATGATTGAGTAAAAGGTAGCTATAATGCTTAGAGGCAGGAGGTACAAGAAGCCAAATCTCGTAAGATGGAAAATGAAGTGATGTTCGATCTTTGAAAAACTATTGACGTAATGCATGTCCAAGGGCCAACAATCGTCTGATTTAGTCTCACAATGAAAAGCCGGAAACAGAGCCACGGCTACCGCCACGCACCACGCGACTACGCAACAAACCGAGATAAACCACTTCAGCTGCTTCTGATCGTCCTGTCTTATCCGAAAAGGGCGCATGACAGCACGGTAACGCCAGTAGGAGAGTGCGGTCATTGTCAGTGTGGAGACGTCCTGTGAGGAGTAAGTTATGATGACGGAGATAAAACAGAATGTGTTCCCTAAAGGTCGCAATACATAATATTGTTCATAAAATTTGATAGGAACCAACATGATCACGAACAAAAAGTCCGAAAAAGCTAAATTAGTGATTAAAGCATTGTTGATGGTACGCAAGTTTTTCTTCACCAGGAATAGAAGGACGAGTATACCATTTCCGAAGACACCCAGAGCAAAGAAGATGCTATAAAAGACGAGCAACATTACATCTGGTGGAAAGGTCGGGTCCCCACAGGTTGGTTTTAGAGAAGATAAATTCGACTCAGGAGGTGTAAGTGATGTGAAATTCATTACGGTAGCGCCTGTATACATATCTGTGATGTAATCCATGGTTGGAGTTGAATAATTCTTTCTGTGTTGGACCTTCCTGCTGTCTTTGGTAACGGACAGTGCACTTACGGGCTGGTATCTCCTCAGTTGTTGGTACAAATTTGAATACCTCCCTTTGGTCGATCCGTGTGCCTTCTTTTGCAGGAATGTACTATGAAGTGGAAATACAAATACGTAGAAAGCAAATTGGTAAAAGATAACTCACCATACAACACCAACTTCCAATTACAAGATTCGCTTCGTGCAGGACGAAGTCAGTTACACACTAAGAAACCAGCTTGAATCCAACTTTAAAATTATTTTGTCTCATTTTTCACGGAATACTTTTATGAAATCTTTTCTTTGAATTCGTGGACCAAATTAATAGGTTATGGTGGTAGTTTTATGGGTTAACCATTTGTCATTTTGTGTAAGTTCATCGTGTTTTTTTCAGTTCGTCTTTCAGTTGTGAGTCAAAAGGTAATCGAGGCGGGCATCACTGATACTCTTAAGACCACACAGAAAAAAAAATAAGAGCAGCTAAGTTAACGATTTTTAAAGGCCGGTTACCTTATCAGCGGTATCTTACTACATACCTTCAATAACAATGCTTTGAAACCCCTGCTCACATTAGACTTATATTCAAATTGTGTGGTTGCATACTTTTGCGTTTCCTTTCGGTCACAAAGTTTAGGCCTTCCTGAAACATAGTATTTTGGTGCAGAGCAACAGTTCCTTTCAGCTGCGGCAGTGGATAACATTTCGCTATGTTGTTAACGGTTTCCATTGGTGGTGGAGAAACAGCAGTTGGAAACAGCCTGAGGGGCCATGCTGTTGCACTGCTCACACTTGCTCCCAGGATTATAACAGGAGGGTAGAGGGGGCTGGATTACCCTCCTCCCCCACTCCCCCAGGCCGACCGGCCTCCAATGTAAAGGAATCTTTGGCGGCCTCCCCCAATGTGGGTATGACTGAGACCTCCGCGCGAGCGAGCGCGCGCACGTGTGTGTGGGTGGGTGTGCCTGTGTGTGTGAGACCCTCCGAGATAATATCAGTAGAAGTACGCAATGCGGATAGGCTAGGAAGATTTTTTTCCACCAAAGAGATCTTCCAAAATAGTAAATGCTACGCAAACTGCAGCCTAAACAATTCGCTTGAAAAACAGTTAGTACGTTAGTTCCACTCTGCTAATACAGAGGGGACTTCCTATAGTTACAGCATAAGCTTTTGCCTCGCATACAAGCATCTTCATACGTAACCGATCTCGAGGATGTTTCATTAGAATTTAGAAGCCAAAACCAGCAAAAGTTGGAATTCGGCGGATGGATTAAATCGCACCAGGGAACAACAAGTTAACGTGTAATTAGAAGAGCCATAGCATACCAGCAACGAAGAAACACATAGTTTAATTTTCATCAAGATTAGCTTTCACCGTTGTGGGTTAAGACGACTTTCATGGGCGGGTCACACTACAGCGATTTCCAACCCGAAATCCGATCCGAAATTTTCTAAGCCGGACCAATAGTTTTTGACGAGACTGTGGCCTAAGGATCCGGATGGTCACGCTATATCGATAATTGATCCTACTTTGTCTCACGATAAACTGTTCTGCTACCATTATGTAACTTATACCGCTCAAAAGAGCGCTATTTGTTCGAAAATCAATCCGATTTTGCACGCGTGTCCGATAAACGCTGTCTGCTGATGTGACGTCACGAAATAATTAGTTTACATTTCATTTTCGTAGTCCTCTGATGCAAATTATATATTTACACAGGGTGGCAAATTTTTGGCTCTTTCCGACCAGGGATGGAGAAGATTTTAACTAAAACTCACAAAAATCGGACAGTAATCCTATTTGAAATCGCTATAGTGTGACCTGCGATTTAACGCCGTATCATTGTTCGGTATGTAATACGCCATGACAATTTGGTCATTCTCTCTGCGTCATGTATCTTTTTCGAGAAGAGCTCACCCGTATAGGTCTGGGTTGAAGAACGCGTATCCAATAAATATGGGAATAATTACATAGCTTCACTTTCATAGGAAGCCAAAACCACACCAGGGATCATAAAGTGGTGATACCTCCAAAAATAGTATTAGAACTTGCACGAAACTTTCATTGATAGCCTACTCAATACCAGAATTTTCTGCTCGCCTCACAGGTGCACAAGGTGTCTCAGTGGGCGCTAGCCACCTTTTTCATTCCTTGCTGAAGAAAATGCAGTAAATATATCTGTTATAAATATGATTTTGGGGACAACCAAAACCCAACGAACCACATTCAAGGGCTTCTTTTCGAAATTTTCCCGGCTAGCCCCGGATCGGCAGCCGTAGATGCACCTTCGATGTTCTTATGCGAAGGCGTCTCTTCAGTGTCATACCTGGGAGGTATTTGTCTCAACTCAAGATTAATTCTTATTGGGTAGCATGGGTTTATTTATTTTTAAAGCACAATGCAAACCCTAACATGATCCGTCGTCCTCACTCACCACCCCACGCCCACGCCCACCCCCACCCCCTCAATCATTAAATCGTTAGTGCGAGTGAGGCTAAAAATGATCAAATTGTGATTTCTATTTTTGTGGCCTGTTTAGTGCCCATCCACCCAATGCCATTTCTTATTGACGACAATCAATGTGTGAACTAAGCAGTTATTCGATAGGGGTATTTGTTATGAGAACGATTTTTTATCCAATGACAGTTTTTTTTTCCTTTCTTATGATACTTTTGCCGGAGATAAAATGTGACAGTAAACTCCTTGACGTACTTTGGCATAGTAAATTTTACTCGCAAAATGGCAAGCGAGTTGTCTCTTGGACTAAATATTAGTACACATTTCCTTGTAACTTATTACCTAATGTCCTGTAAGATTTTTCTTTTCTTTTAAAGGCTCTCTAAGCTCACCATAGACAGTAACATGTAACAGTTTCTCCTACTAAGTTTAACTTCTAGCCCCTCCTCCAATTAAAACCAAGCCTCCCGTGTAGTATACCTCTGAGACCGAGCCACAGTAGACTGCACTGAGCTTAATTTTAAATTGCTAGAGGCAATATTGCCAAGCACAGTGTGTGTGAACTTAATTGAGAACACAATACTACAAGTCATGGTTGACCAGCCAGAGTGAAACTGTATTGTTTGAATGGATGTCAATCAAAGTGCAGTTATCAACTGTATTTAGAACTCTGGGGATATTCCTAAATATGTTTGGGCAGAGAGTTGCTAGCAACTCCTTGTTTTTTTTTGGGGGGGGGGATGCCATATCCCCTTTAAACCAGAATGCAAAGCATTTTATGAATTCTGTTCAAAAGATTATTCATATCAGAGTAACCCACGTACAGGGTGGAACGAAAATTAAATTTTAATATTTTAAGTCAGAGAAAATTGACCTTAGGGATAATGATTTGTGTTCCTTTTGTAAAGCAAACAGTGAAAACAATTCATTCAACAATTACTTTTTTATTGCAATATTTTCTGTAATTTTTGGGATGATTTAAAAGAAATATAAAGTAAAAAATAGATTTGGTTTTTGAACTGAATGCTAGAAGAATTTTGTTTGATATGGACTTTGATATGTCATTGAAATACATTATTCTATTAGCCAACTATTATAAATATATGTTTGTTGAGCCGACAAAAACAATTAAATGAAACGTTTATTTTACATGCTACATTAAGTAGTAATGAAAAACCGATTTACAAAGCTCTCCGAACTGAACACTATGACATTTTATGATAACGGAGGAATGTTTTACTTCATTATAAAACTGAAAAAGTTAAGTAAACCATTACATTAGAACTCCTTAATTTCTCATTTCTTTCGTCCTTTTCTCTCTTTTTCCGCTTCCTATTTCCTACGAAAGTCGTTGCACATCATTATTTCTCAGAAAGGTGTGGATCGAGGTCTGATAATGAACCCTTCTCCCACACTTCTAAAAGTGGGGAGAAAAACAACTAACCCAGCCGTTCCTTTGCCTATGCAGGGTGTCATTGGTTTTACGATGGACAATTGAATCTAATTAGCAAAGCCATATATTTTGGTTTTTATAGTCATTTTTCGGTACCATCATTACAGAAATTGGCAGGGACTTGCTGTTACGTTAGTGTCATTGTACCGAGTTGAAAATAAGGACAAACAGGGACCGGAAAATTTGGTTATCCAATAACACATGAGTGCCGGGTATTATGCGTGAGTAGCCGTTATCCAGAACTACCCCCTTTGTGGGCATATCCATGATGGGTGTTTTTAATATTTTGGCACCCAGCGCCATTTTGGCCCCCTGTGGGCTGGGGGGTTGTAGAATATGCCCACGGTATTTCCCGCCTGTCGTAAGAGGCGACTAAAGGGAAGGACTTGCATCGTATTTGAGCTGTATTTGAAACCAAACTTGAACCGTATTTGAAACCGTATGTAAACTTTTTCCTTTTTATCTAGTTGACACTATATAACACATTCGTGTTAATGAGTCGTTAAATTTCATCTAACTAACTAACAGCGCCATTTTGACAGAAAGGTCCCAAAATCTTTTGTCGAAAAATCTCAATAAACCACGTACTCAGTCATGGGAGCGACACTGCAACTCGCAGAAACCACACACTAAATCTTAGGCACGACATACTGTAATAACTCGTAGGAACGACATAATAACTCCTAGGAACGACGTAATGAGTCACAGGAAAAACATAGTAAGTCGTAGGAACGACATAAAAAATTCTGTATGGCTGCAATGGGCCACCGTAGAAACCCTGATTCAAAAACCATTCGAATAGCTGTCACATTTCGAATCTTCTGTGAACTCTTTGACCACAAAGGCTTAGACCAGGGAGTTGGCTATTTGACAAATAGCAACTCCCTGCTTAGATTCAATTTTCCAGTACTTAAGGAAGGAATTATCTTATTAAGTTTCCTGTGATACGGCGCTAGGGCAATTTCTAGCCCGTCAATGTGCATACTCGGTCAGGATTTATGTTACTTTGTGAAAAGATTTCACCTACCCCAAAGGGTAAGCGTGTTTTTCAGCACATTGTATAGCCTATGTAGACTTGGCAGGTGGACTCTTCGTCTTGTGGAAGAGATTAGAATGTTTGGTGCCATTAAAGGACTTCCTTGTCTCTTAGAAGAGTTAGCCAAGCTTGCAGATAAGCAAATTGTCCCTAGCTAGGTTCCTTGTTTCAAACTGTCATCTAAGATGATCTTGTCACTCGATATATTTAACTACGTACCGTAATTGTCTTGAAAACTTTTTGCCTAAGGAGGACTCTAAGTATGGAAACCTGATAAGAAATTTTATAAAACATTCTAGACCAGGAGAACATGTCACCACATTACTTTTTCATATATTGGACTGGGGCCAATCTACATCAGAGCATCCGCGGGACGACATCTGCACTCCCGACCCCTGTTTCATACGCCCATTTACTAGGTTGTGCTGCTCTGCCGGTCACCACCAGACTTATTTTGAAGGGGGAAGCACTCGTTTGTAAGGACACCTAAATTGATGGACACATCATCAGTGTGCCATGTGAAACTGAAATGATTCTATGTTTTTCTTTTGCAAAACTGTGGGGCATGGCTCCGAAGAGTTCCCTCCCAGATTTCTGGCCACAGGATACTTTTGGAAGCAGGCCTAAAAGCGCCTCCATAATTTTAATGTCTCTTGGTTCAGAAGCGTAAACTTAAAAGTTTGATTTCTAGAGTCGCTGACAGTAGTAGCCTGTATTCAATTAAAGGGTACTAATGTACCGGGCATCCTAATTCATGAATGGCTCTTTTAAATCATGTGACAACAATTTTGTAACTGAATTTTTTAAATTTATACAACATAACTCCTTTGCTCGCCTCGAGAATGCCACATATATATTCAGAAACATTATGAAAGACAGGTGCAACAGAGATAAGACAAGATTTGTAACATTAACTAGTTCATCTGTAAAAGTAAGTTTGGGACGACAGCTTGTCCCCTTTAAGTTACAGACAAGAGCTAACGAACCAAATATTCATCGCAGCGATTAAACCAGATTCATCCAGACCCACTATCGCCTGATGAAAACAGGTCCTATAATTATCTAGTCTTACTGGGTATAAGCTTCGATACAAGCCTATTATTTTCATTTTAAGTGGAGTTGGAGTTTTATTGTCTCCCCTCCGAATCCTACCCTTTCAAGACAATTCTACAGAATTATTAAATTAAACAAATTCCCAAAATTTCTGCAGTTTCATAGCTTATGAAGAAGTATACAGACTTTAAAAGATTTCTGTAAATCTTTCTAACGAATCTTTATCATTTGTTTTTATTTTTTAATTTAAGAATCTTAAAGAATATCTAAGAAATATGTAAAGAACCTCTAAACACCTCCATAAATGTCCTCAGAAACCATGATTGACATACAGGGTTAAATGATTTGTTTCCGGCAAAGACTTCGCTACAGGGGTGTACGTCTCGGAATATGAGAACTACTCTCTCCGAATGTGCATGTGTGTGTCATCTGGATGGGAAGTTACAAGAAGTTTGAATAAGCTTAGACGAAAACAAACAAGTATAGCATTTTGCAATTATTGAAGAAAATTTATGTTCAAGAGTTGATCTGAGTGAAACGTGTGGGAGTCGTCCTACCTCTTCGTTGGCACATAGCCACGGGGAACACGGGGACACGTGCCCCACCCCCACCCCCCAAATTTTTCAATAAAAGGTCTTGCACTGAAGGACTGAGGAAAAAATTATTACGAGACTAGCATTTTTGGAATACAAATATAAGCAGAACAAATGGAAAATCTCGAACCATTTTGCATCTACAGTTCTTAAAATAGCAAAAATTTTCAAAGGGGAGGGGGACACCTCTCCCTTTAGACTTACCCCTCCCCAGGCCGGCGAAACTACAACATCGATGTGCCCCCCAAATTGTTTATTTTGGCTAAGGGCCTGCCTCTTCGAAAACCTTCCCATTTTAGGGACGGCACCTCAACTTTCTTTCAAAACGACATGAATATAAGGCTTTTAAAAGTCCAAGTCCATTTCGGTGCTACATAAAGGAACTAACAGGGGTTATTATAACCTACACTCCAGCTGTGGGTTGTATTGTTCATCATTAATGGTCAAGTTACAAATGTTAAGAAATTAGGTCTATTTGAATAAATTTTCAAGTCCCAACGCGAGGCCAAGGAAAGCAGAGGCTGGGGCTGCTGGAAGAAATCGGAAAAGTTCCTTCTAAACGCTTTTCTCAGGCGTATACAGCCCAGGCCCCCAAAGAAAGAAAAATGCTTCATACGCCTATATGGTTGGCAGACGGTTATTTCCCCATGAGGATGGGTAGCAAACTGAACTGAGCCAATTTATTAAATGTAAAAGAGTGAATTTCACTCTTCGAAGATTGTCTACAGTGACCACTCTGCTTCGAGTGGAATTCCACTCTGCTCGGAGTGGTAATTCACTCATTTGGAGTGAATTACCACTCTCAGCAGAGTGAAATTTTCACTCGAAGAAAGAGTGGTCACTGTAGGCAATCGTGGAAGAGTGAAATTCACTCTTTTACATTTAGAGAGTACTTAGCCAACGGGTCTTTCTACATTATGAACGGTCTGCGGGGTGTGTGGCTTCAAGTTGCCGTTCGTTTGGCTTCGTTCGAAAAGAACATACAGGCCAAGGCTTACTCTCCTTTCAAACTTCCCAAAAGCTGCCGGAATGCAAAAACTAGTACAACAACGGTTAACCTTAGCTACCGTGACTACTGCCTGTGAAACTGTCAATAGCCAAACTAGACCCAAAATCGCTGTCACACATCATATTGAAGTTATCGCCCTTACTTAGTTCAACCACAAGGTTCTTATACGTACTGGTTTAAACAGTTAGTTACCATTTACACTACAGTAAGAACTATTAAGTGAACCCTTTTATTCCGCCACTCAGCGGAACCCAGGAATAGTTTTAACATCATATCTAGATTTTTCGTTATCAACCATTGCATGTACTCCCTTCTAACGAAACAAATTCAACTCACCTGTAGGCCTAAGTTGATTCTATACCAAAATTTGTCTGTCAGCAAGCCAATACTTCCTTTTAAGAACGTAGCGTGATGCCTGGAATACATACTAATGCACGGTCAACTAAATGAAAACTCATATAGATGCTGTCAAAAAGGTTAGCTTTCTGTTAAATACCTCAGTAATAACGGCAAATGTAAAGAGCTTTCTTTGGAGCGCATTGAAAAGGTCAGACGGAGGCTTACATAAATAGCTTGTGCTTCCATGGCAGAGCGGACAATCACCTTTTAACACTTAAAAGAATTGCGTTTACGAAAACAGTATTTTAGAACTAGACTACCAATGGTGGAAACTTTGACAAGTTCAGCGGCGGATACAGGTTTTCACGAAAAGGGGCGGGGGGACTTACTCCACGAGGGCAAATTTTGCACCTACGAGCGTCACTTACGTACACGGAATCTCGAAAAGGGGTCCAGCTGGGAGTGGGGGGTCCAGTGGGGAAAACAGAGCTTGAAATTTACACACTGAAATGGGATTTCCTGGCATGCGGCCATATGAATAAGCGTAGATGCTGCTGTAAAGGAGCTCTGGGACCGTTTAAAAACAGTTGTCAAAGGAGGCGACTAGGAAATTTACACTGGAAGGTGATTGGACAACAACGCAGAATCCAAAGGATATTAGTTCAGAGGAGACAATTCTCACTGCGGAAATTCACCTAGACAATCCACCCACAGTATACTTACTACTGCGGGTGGATACTATACGTATATGCGAAAACACTACTTGTCAACAACTATTTTACTGCCCTTCAGTGACATATCTCCTACAAGCTGAAATTCTTAATAAGAGAAGGTTGAGCTTTGGGTTATGTTTTCAGTTCATTAAAAAAGATGTACGTGTATCTTCCGTAATTCGTAATTCGATAGTATAACACCCTGACCGAATACTTACATGTAAATGTGGTGAATTTCCTATCAAAATTTAAATTGATACAGCTGTTAAAATTAACATTCAAAACTGGATGTTAATCGTTTTTAGCAACCGGGGCAACAAAATAGCCCCCACCCCCATTATTAAATTATTGTACCGTGTGCAAACAGTGACTAGCGAAACTGAAAAAATGCACAGCTTTGTGTAGTAGCTCCACCTTTTTAATCAACTTGCACGGGTCACCGCTTTGTGTTGTGTAAACATGGAACTAGCTCAATGGTACGGAAGCCGAGAACATCGCGGTGGTGTGAAATCTGGCATGCCAGTTATCCCACCCCTTTAGGGCCAATGATATTTCCGCTTCACAAATCACAAAATTCCGTTTGAACTTTCCAAATTCCGCAAAATTCCGTTTCAAGCATAACCCCTTTCCGTGATTTTCGGACTTTGGAGTAATAATGTTGAAAACAAGTCCTAAACTTGTCTGGTTACGATCCTGAAGGCAGCAAACACTTGTAACACGAGAGCGACCTAGTCTAACACACTATAGCATAGGCAATTTGTAGCCTATACGGCAAAATTTTGCCGATTTCGTAAATGTCCTGCTTGTTTTCTGATCGTAACTTCAAGGTGTTTTGATGATTTTAAGGTGTATTTGCCACCATTTAGATAGTAAAATGTCTGTGTATGTCTTTGGTATATGCAGTCATTCATTTGAAATAGTTTTGAAAAAAACATAACTCAGTTTTTTTTATCAAAAATTTACATGTATTTTGAGCATGATAATTTTTGCTAAATTCCGTGAAATTCCGTGCAGAAAAGTAAATTCCATTTTTTCCGCATTCTTCCGCGATCGCGGAAAACCATTGGTCCTATCCCTTTCTTCGGAAATGGGAAGGAGCAATCAAGATACAATTTCTCGCGTTATATGCGCCACCAATAGCCCGAATCTCGATTTCTCCTTCCCACGTTTACCGAAGAAAGGGGTAGGAAAACTGGCATGTCAGATTTCACACCACCGCGATGTTCTGGGCTTCCGTACAATGGTGTAAACATGTAAGAACAAGGGCAAACGATGGATCACTACAATCATAGGCGTAGAAAGTGCCGGGAGCCAGGGGTTTTCAGTCCTCAGTCAAAAATGTGGTGGGCGGAAGTATGCTTCCGCCTCCCTCAATCCAAGGACGAAAACCCTTTTTTTTTTGCTTCCTGTGTAAAAAAATGTCAAAAATTTCTAGTAGTTTTCCATACCATTTGCCCAACTGTTGCACCAAATTGCATCTAAGGACCCTCATATATTCGAAAATTTCCCAAAGGGGAGGGGACACCCCCTAGCCTTACCTTACACCCCTCCTCAAGGCGACGATCCGAAACAATGTTTAACCCCCCCCCCCCCCGCCCTCCTTCCGTGTCTCGAACAGCTTTCCATGCCCAGGACTACAATTAGCTAAACAAATGTTTGCGCAAGGCAATATCGACGAAAAGACAGAATTTTATTTCAGATTTTCTCCCACATACTTTGACGGATGAAATAAAACGAAATCTTTAGAGAAGATAACTGACAAGCTTTAGAAGCAACTGAAATCAGTCAATTTTTATTTTATTTTATTTTTTTTTCCTAGAAGGTGTAAATCCTTCCAATCCGGAACGGTCAATTTTCGATTTAAAATTTCCCCTAAATACATCGTTTTTCTTCATATGGATTATTCCTGGACAAGCTGTGCAGTGGCGGATCCAGAAATTTGTCAAGGATGGGAATGACTATTGAGCTGTGTCCTGGGGGAGGCCGAGGGTGTAAGGGGAGGGTGTCCACTCCACTTTGAAAAATTTTGTTTAATTATGTGTGCTCTCCCTTTTTAAATATAATTTAACAATTTAACTTCATTATATTTACAAAATTGTCCTTCTAGCAATGGGTGCCGCAGTTGGTGGGGGTGACCTGCCACCCTAGTCAACCTCCCCCGTATCCGCTCATGCTGTGGGGCATAAACAACCTTTGAACGACTGTGCAAGGTTTTGGGTACATATATCAAAATCCTTAAAAGAAGAAGGTTCATGATCCCAAAATTGGAAAATAAGCTCTAGCGACTCTAAATAACCATCGATCACCATGAAAGTTTAGAAACTTAATTTCCGGGACAGGTTGCACACCCTCTGCAAATTTCAGATTCGTAGCTTTAAAAACATAGGAGAAAACGCAATCGAAAGGCAAAAATCTCTGAACGCCTTGCCAAAACTACTGTTGAGATCTCATTAATTCGACTTAGTCTTCTAGTTCAAGTAAAAAATCATGTTTATTGGATCTATACTGAAGCCTAATGCAACCCAGAGGAAACCAATGAGTGTTAATAGAAAACATCAAAGTCGGACAGTTGTTGCTTTTGAACAGGCTATGTTGATCAGCTGATAGCTCGTTTTTGTAATATTTAAAAAAGTGGCTAGGCCCGATTAGGGCGCAACGACTACAAAACCGATGCGTGGTAGGTTTTGATAAATGCTAGAATTTGATCGCATTAATATTCCTTGAAAGAAAGAAAAATTTAATAGTCCACATAATGCTACTCCTATGTTCTGGCATCACCCGGAATCGTCGGACCCTGGCCCTGGCCGCATTGCCTGGCGGCCCGTAGCCAGAATGACCAATTTGGGGGGCACATCGATGGTAAAGTTTCGCCGGCCTGGGGGAACCTCCTCCCCTTTGAAAATTTTGCCTGCAAAATGGTGCGAGATTTTCCATTGTTTCTTCTTATATTTGTATTCCAAAAATGCTGGTCTCGTAATAATTTTTCCTCCTTCAGTGTAAGACCTTTAATTGAAAAATTTTGGGGGCACGTGCTCCCCGTGGCTATGTGCTTGTTGCCTGGCATGATAAGACAGAATGAAAGAACTTGATATACTGTTCAGGTAATTCGTTGCCACCTTTCATTTGGGTTGGTTGGTTGGTTGGTTGGTTGGTTGGTTGGTTAGTTGGTTGGTTGGTTGGTTGGTTGGTTGGTTGGTTGGTTGGTTGGTTAAGATTTAACGACACACCAACACGAATGTGTTATATAGTGTCAACTAGATAAAAAAGGTAAAGTTTAAATACCGTTTCAAATACGGTTCATGTTTAAGTTTGGTTTCAAATACAGCTCAAATACGGTGCAAGTCCTTCCCTTTAGTCGGCTCTTACAACAGGCGGGAAATACCGTGGGCATATTCTACAACCCCCAGCCCACAGGGGGCCCTTTCATGTGGGGAATGGTCGTAATGATATTAGGCCGACTCCAGGTCTTGATCCAGGCATGCGTATCTTGATGAAGAGTGCATTTTCAAAGACATTTTAATCACGATCTGATAACGAGCTTGTCTTTTAATGGCGCGTACGTCGTCCCGTGTGGACGCAGAGCTTTTGTCTAGGTGAATAATGCCCCACGAAGCGAACTCGTATTGCTCATCTCCTCTTTACAGGGGCTCATTGAGTTATACTGAATATTTTATGACTAGTTTGAAGGAAATCATGATGCTTCTAATATATAGCCTCATTACTCATATATCACTCCCTATAGTTACCAAACAATGTGAGAAATGATATATTTGGGGCTTATTAGCTTGTGTTGCACGATGATTGTCCAAGCCAATAATAGACCAGCCTCTCTTGAATATACAACATGTGCATACAACTGAACCCTTGATCACAATAACTGTTGGTAACAGGAGTTGCAAGCGTGTCAGTCAAGTTGGTTTAAGCCTCCCTCATTGTTGTCTTTGAACAGGGTTTGCATATGGTTACTACCTAATGGTGTCTTGGTCACGAATTTTGTAACAAATGATTTTAATCATTCATTACCCTCAAGTATATTCAAAACTATAGTTTCATGTACAGACTCGCACATCAGCCGAAACCACCCATCGTCATACGGATTGTAAGTAAATAAAGAAAGGGAACATTTATGTCTAGCGCCACTATTAAAGGTAGACCTGTGTGACTATGGCAAGAAGCCTTTATCAACGACTGATGCAAGAACACCGTATACTAAAATGCTCAAAACTGGAAAAGACTCTCCCCTCGCAGGGTTATTTATACCTCTCTCGGAAACATTGTCTCCCTGCCCCCCCCCCCTCCAGGAAGATGACTTGACATGGAAACAGTGTAATCAGGGGAGTCGCGCCAAAGAAATGTGATGGGGAGGAGCATGAGTAAAGAAAAGAGGTCCTCTTCCCTGACTTACCAGGCTATTTTCATATCAGTGAAATGTTACCCTTGACAAAAATTAGGGGGACATCCCCCATTTTCCAATGGTCTGTGAGTGTAATATTTCAAACTTACGGTGGTTTAAATTACATTATTTACCTCAGCGCCTTGGCAAAATTTGACCATGCCCTCCGCTTGTCCCAACCGCTTCCTCAGATCTCAATGAGACGGTGACCACTACATAGGTGTACGAGGCGTGCCCGGGCTGGGAATTGAAAAACTGTCTCCACATTCAAGCAGCATTTGTAATTTTCGGTCTAAAGATATGACTTTTTTGCGCAAAGGTGATTAAAATTGTGCTCACCTCCTAGTCTTGTTCAAGACTCTAGTTCATTTCTGTCCACCACATATCGGCTGTGAAGCATACGTACCATTGCGCCCTCTAAACCTCTACTATTGATTTCTCCAGAAGTAGGTTAGTTCATATACATAACCTTTGAGTGGCATACATGTCAGTTGACATACACCCTTACTGTGTGCAAACGGAAGATAGAAGATAGGTAGAAAGTAACTAATGTCTAGGACAAGACTTACCCCCTCACAGGTTGAAAGAAGTCACATACACTGATGTACAGTGTTCCTAGCAATTAGTAACTGTTAAAGAGCGCCCTTAGTTTCATGTTGCAAGAACTGAGACTTTAACCTATTTGGGCAAAATATAAGGCCAATACATGGGTTCATTTGTGGATAAAATTGTTTCACGGTTTTTAATCACTGATTTAAGGTTTTTTGAAGTTTAATTAAATTTGGCACATGTCAAGTTGAATGAATTATTTCCAAGACAACGCACATTCCGTGTGCCATTTTGGCTCAGTTAGTTAGAAATCTGCATGTAAAGATTTTTTTTCAATATTTAATGAAGTTTCCAGGTTAAAAACCCGTCGCCCGGGCCCCCACCCCGCCAGACAAAACATATTTCACCCCTGGAACCTATGTCACCCCTTTCAGATACCTTATCCGGCTCTTTTTTAGGTCCATGCAAAAACTGGATTATACGGATTTGTCTAACATCAACCTCCACCAAGGATTTGTAAAATAGGCCTACGTGTAATTCATGTTAAAATGTTCCCTGCTCAGATTTAATAGCCTAATACACGATCGTCTCTCAAATATTATTTGTAAAGTTAAAATTCACTTAAATCAACACTTATGAAACTAACTCTCTACCCTAGGAACGTTCAACTTTACACTGAAACAATAGCTAGTGGTAGGTTATGCCTGTTGAGCCAACTCACGGAGCTGAATAGTCTAATACAAAAGTCTTAAGTCTGAGAGTAAAATATTGAAACTCTTTTTTATTACTTGCAATAAGGTACATCTCTTTAAAATTTACCGATGTGGTTTTACCGTCATCAACAGGTTTTATTATTTGCCAAACGTCTTACAATGTTTCCGTTCCGCCATCGATCTTTACTCTCCAACAATATACTGCGATCGATATTATAGCTCGAATCGCGGATCTGCTTCGAATGTTAAAATCTATAGTATTTCTACAGGATCCGAAAAACTTGAATCTGTCGTTGTCAAGTGCAATTAACGTGAACCAGTGAGTTGTAAATAACGTATAATATGTGCACACAGTAGCATACTACGTTATTTTACACATGTGATACATTTTGAAGACGCATTTATAACAGCTATAGACGCAATGTACGGAAGGGGCTCAACAGTACAGTAAGAGTTATTAACCAATTTTTTAACGGAGACCCGGAAAATGATGAGAAAAATCTTTCATTTGAAACTTTATGGAGATGTTAGGGACTTCGCTTTAATTTAAGTCTTTGGAATTATGGAAGAAAGAGGTAAGTGGCTAATTTTTTCGAATTTTCGAACTTGGCCTATTCTGTCCATTATTACCAGTTTGGAAGATTTGATCTTGGCAATAAGAACCTTGATGCATGTGCTTATTTTCGTCAAGTTATGAATATGAGCGGGGAGGGGGGGGGGGGAGGTGGTTAGCAGATGGCGTTGTGACCAACACCTTCTGTAAAGGTTAGTTAAAACATAGGTAAGAAAGTTATGGGAATCATTAGGAACTATTTGTATGTGGTTCCCCTTCTACAGCTCTTTGGCGGGTTTTATCTTCTCTCCCCCCGACGAACCCCTCTATTTTGATTATTGGGAGGGACTTTTCAGAACTCCTCTAAACACCTAAAACAGTTCCAGGCTTATTGCGCTAAGCTTATCGGAACGAAAAGTGGGAACAAATTATGCAAAAGCACCTTAAAGGATAAAATACAGTCAGTCCAATTTAAGTTTGTATATACCAACATATGCTAAATTTTCACCCATGTGACAATGAAATTTTTGTTTTCTCTAGGCTTACATGCAAATAACTCCTTGGGCTACTTTTGCTGCGCAATATGTTAAATGCTTAAACGTTACATCAGGGGGCGATAGCGGAACCGGGTACTTGAAATTTCAAAAACACAACTGATCGAGTTTTTCATAGGACGACTCGGAGTGGGTCTAAAGCACCGTACGATATCAAAGCCGATTTTATCCCCGCTTTGGATGGAGATGACGTGAGAAAATTTGACAGGGCTGTATCCGAGTCCACCTAACCCAATTCAGATTCCAGTGTCCCTAATGGCTCAATTCCCAGTTCGGCCATTTGAAAATTTAGCATGCTATGCAAATGCTTTTCTCGTTGTTTTTCAAGAACAATTTTTTAAAAAAACTTAAGTTTTTTACGAGTCGCTTCCATGGTCTGACCCACCCTGTAATTAGTTGACTGTGTGCACGTGACCATTCATGCAGGTTCACCAATATCAATATCGGCCTTTTTGTGAACTCGAATGAAATCTGTTTCGATTTGCAGTTTAACTGTAGCCCATTCGGGCCAATTCCGATTCCGGGACCTCCTATTCCGGGCTATAACTCCCAGTCCAACAACAAACGGACTCGAGTCCGGAACTGAGTTTGAGTCCGCAATCGGGCAGACAAAGTTCGGAAAAAACTGGAAGAAGGGCCAGTGGCCCATTTTAGTAGGTCAGGAAGAGGAGAAGGGGGAGGCTGTCGCTTAGGTTGACTGTATGGATCGAAGCCTCCACCTCTGCTGGGGCACGAAGGTCAACAATAGACTGATGTGGTTTGTCGTAAGTTGTGCAGGCGAGGGGGGGGGGGAGGGGGGACAGAGGGAGGAAGGGAAGGGGACCTGCGATCGTCTGTATATTGGAACACAGTTAAAAGTATTAAAGAAAAGGAAATGCGTTTTAAAAAAATTTCCCTATACTTGGTATTTGTTTGTATAAAAAACGCCATCAAAATTTGTTCATTCCATCAACCAAACACAAGCTTGCGACTTGGTAAATGGAAAGAGAAAAACATGAGCCAACGATACCAGAAATCTTGAGGAAGTTTTAAATGTCATTAGCTCAATGGGATATTTCTGGAAAGGAAGGTTAAAAAAACAAGTTTATCATAAGAAAAATCTTGTGAGTTTCTCCTCCCATGTTCAAAAATTTTCATATGTAGACAATGCTCGATCATGGTGAAGGTTTGATGGACTCAGATAAATTAAGGGTGGATTAGGATGGGAATTGTTGATACTTTCAACGATGTTAATGCTTTTTATATTATCGAATAGACATGTGTCACATTTTTATATCTATATAGACCTTTAACATAGGCTGCAGAATGACTGTTGGGCAACGTTAAAATCAATTTTTATGGTAACGAGTTTTGTATGTAACCGTTAAATGATTTAGGAATATATAAAGTGAACGGATTGCCATAAGATGCATGCATCCATGAATAAATTTATTTCTTTAAATTATAACATACGATTAACTGCAGCTGTAAAGGCTAGTATCTGCCCTTGGGCAGCTGTATTTAACCACTGACGTATACATATGAACAACCCCCTGTTGTAAACGTCATCTGTGCGCACGCTCATAGGTAGGTACCATTCAAAGCTTATGAGTAACTGCAGCGGTAAAGGCTAACCTCATTGAATGGGTTATTGGTTACTCCTCATGGAATGGACGGCACCTCTACTCTTTGAGAAAATTTTCTTGTTCTAAGTTTTCTTATGTATCAAATGTTGTTTTCTTCGGTAAAGCTTTGGACTGATAGCATGGTCTGAAATTTCAATTATTTACTGATTTTTTTCGGCTGTGGCATGGCATCCGTACAAGGCTGGTATTCGGTATAGGCTTCCCCCTAGCTCTCTTAGTATGCTGCTGGGGCAACCACCACCAGATGGCCCGTAGCGGTAGCGTAGGCCTGCAAGAAAATGTTCGGTCGAAATGTCTTCAAGATGGGGGATGACACATTTTAGACCTTAACCAGTTGCAAGTAGAGACATGCGCAGATACTCACCATTACTGCTGTAGTTACTCGCATGTTAAATTATATGATCACATCAATCACTTTACATGTATAAAATTCGTGAACACTTTGACTCGGTGCTTGGGTGCTGCTTATTCCGATGGCCTGGCAAAATTAGATCTACTTGTCAAATAAAATGCTACTTTATCAAGAGTATATATTCAGTTAGTTAGTTAGTTGGACGAGGTTTAACGTCCCAGTTTCTAACCAATTGGTTCAAGTCGAGACGACCACGGCCTTTTTTCCAGTTGTGGCTCACTGGCTTGTTTTCCCTACTCCAGTATTCATTCAGAGGAGCGGGGAGTAGGGGATCTTGAGTCGATATCCGCTAATACTGGAATGGATATGCCCCATCATTAAGATGGCAGAAGAGTGAAGCCATACCTACTACGTAATACAAACGTAACGTAGTTAGACATTTTTCTTTTTTCTTTTGTCTGAGAAAGGTCTGAACTCTTCAGTCCGAAATGACCTCAAAGTGTTTTGTCAAAATACCACACTTGACACAAGCTTCGCTAAAAAGTCCAACAAAAAAGCTTCCCAACCATCAGCGAGGTGGGGTATATAGAGAAGGAGTCACGGGGTTCATCCCTTACCCACTTTTACATCAATTTCACTCATAATTGCCCAGCCATTCCCCCTCCCTCCCAAGCATATTTCAACCCCTTGAATGTTACTTTGTTCCAGGCAATCACTTGGTTAATATGTGTACAGTATTTCAAAGCCCATTGAACAGCAATGAGTGGTCACTTCTTCCCCTCCCTTCCACACACGCACTCTTCAGAATGCTTCCGTCACCACTGATTCAAACACGCTTGATGTATTTTTAATTGTTTGGAATATTTGGTTCTAAAGTTTGTAATAACATATAATGTAGGCGTGAATCATATCTACACACCGTGCTTACACAATCTGAGAAGTTTGAAATCTCCATCTTATCGCCAGCCAAGCGCTTCTCAGACTTTAATAAAACCACTCATTTTTTTATTATCAAAACAAACATATTTCTCTAAAGCAAGGCTGAAACAACACAGAGCGCACTAATAACTCGATAGACGAGACCGATATGGAGTCTTGCAGTAAATTAAAAAGAGATTTTAAGTACATTTTCTCTTCTTTTTTCATCCCCGTAGGCATATGAAATTGTAAAAACTGAGGTCTCCATACTTTTCGTTTTAAAGGGACAAAGCAGTCTCTCCAAGATTATTTTCAAAAATCTGCTAAATCCTATACAAATCTCCTCTTATTTCGCTAACAAGTATCTTTCATTGTGTTTCTGTATAAAAAACATTGAATACTGAAGGTAAACCAAGGAGTAATTCTGCTTGACTTTAACAAATAAGTAACAAAAATATTGTCATACCGTACGATTGATAGGAGCCATTCCTGAATTAGGATGACAGGGTACACTAATTCAAATTGGGGGGGGGGGGGGACTGCATTTTGCCTTTAAGCAATGTGGAATCGGTTAATAGTGTAAAAACCTAAGAATTAGATTAGAGCTCCACACGTGCATCCTGCTCTGCGTTCCTCTGTATAATATATAATAGATGTCGTTTGTCAATTATTTGTAGCACTGAGAAATGTACGTAAAGGTCACCCGCCCCGTGCATCAGTTTCCGTGTTGTTAGGCTACTGAATCGTGCGTGTTTCTTCACAAGCTGGATAAAAGAGCTCTCTAACTGTGATAGACAATAAAATGGAGGTCCTCGAAGAGGCTTACAGGACTGTATGGGTGAACCCTCTAGCTAAGCTAGCTAAACATATTTGGATATAAATATTCATGACCTGCGCTAACGTGTGATTTGACTCTAGGGACAAACAGTTACGTCATCATCCATCATCACATCTCAGCGTTGGGCGGCACAGGTATTTTTGCCCAAAAGGCATTTCATTTGAAGAAGGTAATTGTCTATTTGTATCCGTGCATGCATGTCCATATGTACTGTGTAAGCTGGGTGTTTCTTCGCCGTCCAAAGCTGAATCAGATGAAATAGTGACGTCATCTGCACGTCCCCCTTTGCTGCAAACTGTGCGCACTATTCAGTTTTACTTAGTTTTACTTTGGCGATGCTCTCCAGATGTGACTATATCTAGGTTATTACCCGATTTTTTACTGTAATGCGTGAATTTCCTTAACCTTTGATAAACTGCAACAATAGTTATATTTCTGTTCTTTATTTCACTTCCTGCAGGGCAGGGCTCTTTAAAGTTGCGCAAAATTGGTCAGTTTAACGTATGTAGCATACAGTCGGACAGAATTTAACAAGATATAACATTTAAAGAAGATGCAGTCCTCCAATAAGTATCAGCATACATCGAATTCTTAAAGGGAAAATGCAATCACCCCAATCAGAGTTAGTATGCCCCGTCACTCCAGTTCATGAACAGTGGCGGATCCAGGATTTGGCAGAAGGGGGGGGGGCCAGGCCATAGTGGTTTGTATAAAAGTCTAATCGGAGGAGGGATATAAGGGGGAAGCGGTGCACCAGGGGTGGTGCCGGGGGTATTTTGATGGGGGTAAAGTATGTGATGAGTGATCGCCATCCTGGGGGGAGGGGTCTAAGGGGGAGAGATAATTTTTGTTAATTTAAGATTGCTTAGATGCAAAATGGTGATGTCTTCAGTATATTTTTGAAACTCATCATATATAGCTGGAAAATGCTCATAATTTAGTGAACTTAAAATTTTGGTTGGATGAAAGAGGAGAGTAGCCTTTGTTATCCACATATAACAATGGCAGTTTCCCGAATTGAAGTCTTCTTTTCCCTTATATTACCCTAAATTCGAAGTACATTTCATTAAAGTAAATTACAAAGCTTAAAGAAGATGCTAATGTTGCAGCAAGTTATAGTTAAAAGCCTGAGGTTGTTGAAAATATTCCTCTAAATATTAATGAATTCTGAGATTCCTTTGAAAGTAGAACCAGTGTTCCCAATGCTGTGGGACGGGCCGGTAATAGACTGAAGTTGGCAATCCAATACAGCGCTCATGGGTAACCCCTTGCAGTACCCGGAAAAAGTTACTGTGACCAATATAAGCCAAAATGTTATCAGCCGGAGGTCAGTAACAGAATTATTAACGTAAGACTTATTTTCTGAGGTAGAAATTTAAGTAATGAACAAATTTGAATTTCACTCTGACACATCACAAAGGCCTATTTAATTAGAATAGGGCCTAGTCATTTGCTTTATGAAGTTGAAAAAAAACTTCAAAAATTTTTGGAAGGGGGGGCCCGGGCCCGGGCCCCCTGCCCCCCCCCCTAAATCCGCCCCTGATGAATGGCCCATTTTGATCATGTGACAATGTTTTTGTTAGTGAATTGTGAATTTCAAGGAGAATTTCACCTTGCTTTACCTGCTTTTTAATCGTTATGTTCGAAATATCTTCAGAGGTGCCTGTAATGTAATAAGAGGAGACTTGCTGATTTTACAAAGCAAATTTTGGGGTGACTGCCTATTGCCTTTAATTCATGGATGATTATTTTTCTATCATGTGACAATATTTTTGTGAATAAAATTGTACAGATCATGAAAACAAACACTGTTAAAACACTGTTTAAAATTTTTAAACAACCACATAATTTGTGAGTTCTGGACGATAGGTAAACAACCTTGTTTAAATTTGAACGACATTCTAAATACAGTTGTTTAAACTTTAAACAAGGTTGGGTCCGTATGCACCTCCTAAACTGTGGGTTTAAAAAATTAATTCACTATGGTCAAAATTGACATATAATTCTTTGGTATAGCTTAAATATGCAATAATTTGTGAGTTCTGGATGATAGGTAAATGTAAAACAAATACGACATTCTAAATACAGTTGGGTCGGTGCATAGTTGACCAATTAATGGTCAATTTTGACCATAGTGAATTTAGAGTGAAGGAACTACCCAAGTTGGTTAAAAATTACCCTTTACTTGAGGAAAATTCACCCACCATGGGAATACTTTTGACCAACTTTGGGCAGTTTTTTACCACACATTTTAGGAGGTGGCATACGGACCCAACCTTGGGTAAAAGTTTGCCCAACTGTTTTTAGAGTGGATGATGGATAACTGTAAAACAACTTTACTTCAAATATCTTCAGTTTCACCGAATGCCTTCTAACTCACGAAAAGGTAAAGGTTTGTACTTAAAAATAGTCTAGTGGGCATCTTGCTGACTTGCAACTAGGTCTAATTAAATGACTGCCTCTCCCCTATGACGTCAAGTTGTGACCTTACTGAGACCTTCGACATGGACAGCAATTCACAAAATGACTTTGCAATTAAAAGACGGAAGAAAATGTCCATGCTTATAAGCTTATAAGCCTCTACAACGTTAATTGTGACAGAGTCAGTTCTAAATAATGAATTTATATCCACACGAAGGATGTTTCTTTGTCGCCTGCTAGAAATATACCCTAGTTAAGGGTTCCTTTTCATTTATACGACAATGATTTAATCTCTGAGCGACCTGTATGCGTCTCTCTTTTTTTCTCTAAGAAAATAGTCAATTATGAAAAATCACATTCTCAAAGATCAATCATATGACAGACTTAATAAAACGATGTTCTGAATTACTTTCCCTATACTGTTTTGACCTCGATAATAAAAGATCGCCCTTGATTCTCCTTGGCAATGTAATCCTTACTTGCGTCCATCACTATTACGTTGTATTTGAGACAAAATTTTAATTCTTGGGAAAAACATTAAGTTGGCTTATCTGTTCTTAAAAAAACGAAAATCTTCAAGATGCCTTGCAGACTTTCCAAAGCCTAGCTGCGTAGTAATATCTAGTAATATTTA
The DNA here is from genome assembly GCA_029531755.1 of Holothuria leucospilota. Classification (NCBI taxonomy): domain Eukaryota; kingdom Metazoa; phylum Echinodermata; class Holothuroidea; order Aspidochirotida; family Holothuriidae; genus Holothuria; species Holothuria leucospilota. The sequence continues at coordinate 61,510,379 of CM055964.1, read as the reverse complement.
AGTCGAATAGGGCGTGCGCCATAGCAAACTTAACTGCAGACCGCATATTGCAGATATAAGGTCTTTTGGACCTCCCAGTTTCACAGACCAATGGGCAGACCGTGCGACCAGGTATGCAGGGAAATGAGAACAAAAACTTCGTGATCACTTTTTGAATATAAGATTTTCGGTGGTCAGGCTATTTAGACTAAAACGCCTCCCTGCGGAAGCTCCAAGCGTTGCAAATTTCTGCCCTCATGACCATATGCAGGATTTTTTCGGCGGGATGAGGGCGTTATCTAATAGGAGAGCGCCATCATAACTTGGCATATAGTGTATCAAGAAAATGTTTCCCAGAATGTCCCGATGTTGCCGGAAGTTCCACTCCGTGCCTACGAATTGCATCTAAAATAATCCTTATTTTAGAATTTCGGAAATTTAACGTAGATTAATGTGATAAAAACATTCCTCTGAAGATTTCGGGGGTAACTGTCCCTGCTTCCCCCCGCGTATAGTTGCCATGGTAACAGTTGAGAACAAAAATGTCATGTTTCATCAGATTATTTTCAAATGGTTGATACATGGTATCACCATGGCAACAATAACTATTATACACACAGTCATCTGGGAATAATAAGCTGCTTTATATGCAGACCGCTGCATGACAGTTGCATTTTTTTGATCTATATACCAGTCGTTTCTCTCAAAGGTATGTTACGTTACGATGACATGCAAGATTCGACATTACCATAGAAACAACCATTTACCCATTTACAACGGGAGAAGCGACCCCTTTCTCGGAATTAAAGTCTGCACACATTGCGGACCTTTTCCAACAGACGTTTTGCTGTACATACTGACAGTGCTTGTGACAATGAAATGTCATCATTTTGAAAGCTTACAGTTTAAGATTTTATTTTGCGAGTTATCTCATCAGCCATCACAATGTTGACAACGTGCAGCAGCATCACACGATTTTTCAAACGGTAAAGTTCAAATCACATTCTACTTTACATAATATTTTTGTGCAAGGCTGTTGGATACTGTACTATTCGGTACACCTGCCACGAAGAAAAAAATGTGTCGAAGGTGGTGTCACCTTTATTTAATATTACATGGAAGGCTAGCAACGTAGGGCTACACACCTTTGAACTAACCAGAATTTAACTGAAAAATTTCTGGGCAATATCTTTCATGAAATTCAATTGCTTTGTTCCAGGCCTCGTAAACTTTAGTCAATCATCTGCTTGTAATCCTGTTTCCGGTAACAATAACATTTTAATTTGATGCATGCCAAAGAATAACATTCATAAGTAAAGTATATTTTGTCTTGTCATCGCTCGCAAGCTTTCTGTAGCCATTATACTTCTTGTTACGCTGTATCCAAGCAAGAAAATCAATTTACTTTCTTTACCCACCGTGAAACTTGGGGCGCATGCATGCAATATTGCCACAGTCGCACGCTATGTTGAATGAATTTAGGTCATAGAGGTAGAAAAGTTAATTAAAACGATTTCACCATGTTACTTTTAGAAGGTGAAATGTGTGGGAAGAATTTCTGCCTAGAGTTATGTTTAATAATGCATTGCAGATTCACACATGCAGACCACAGACCGCAAGACATTCATTTTACAACAAACACGTCACTTTATCACGAAACAGAGTACAAGTTGAAGGGGAGGGGGATGGGGAGCTTGACCCCCTTTTGTAGACAGGAACTTGTCATTTCGATTGAATTTTCTAGTTTGGGGTTTTGAGTCATTTTTATGCTTGATTATGTTAGAAGTTCCTATTTAGCGTATTAAAATCCAGAAGTGGACCAGACAATTCCAGTGTTAGAAATCCGTGGGCATGACTCCTCATCTTTTCTCAAGAGGAACGAACTCTCCCATGTTCTTTTAAGGGTACTCTGACAGGGTCCTGAGCTTGGTTCCTTCTTAACCCTATACCCTCCTCATAGGCTATGTTGGCCTATACTTCCCCGGTAGAACCCTTTTTCTGCCATACATAGTCATCTACGACCAATGAAATTCTTGGATATCAATCATGTGACACTTTACAAAACTGATTTTTTTCTTCAAAATATGACCTCGTATTAGGCCTATTATGAAAGATCATTGTGGCAAAGCCACATGAGCAGGGTCACTACTGGATCGATGGTTCACTAGACCAAAGGTCCTAACAACCTTAATCCTAACCCCAATAAATCTTATCCTTATCCTAGCCCCAATTTTACATATCTAACCCTGATCCTAACCCTAACTCTGGTTCTTACTGTAAGTAGATTTTTGGTCCAGCTGATCTTCTATCTTACGAATCTTCCGTCTAGTGGATCGCCACGTAACCCTTGTTTAATAAACTCTGACCGTGATTTTGAAACAAAATTTTAAATTCTTAGAAAAGCATTTTGCCTATCTGTCCTAAAAAATAATAATAAAAAAAAAAGACCGGTGAATTCTGAATTCATCAAAGGTAATTCAAAAGTAAGTTATGTGCTCGGTCGATTCAATGAAAACGGCTGTTAGAAGCCTAATCAGGGAGGTGTTATTAGCTAATAACACCTCCCTGGCCTAATTATGTACGTGCAATATTTTGCATCAAACAAATGTGCGCATGTATTTATATACAGCCATTTTTATGTTATCTTCTGTAGTGGCAATTTCTTGTGGTATACAATGTTAGCTACACTTACTTTGCTATGACTATGTTACCATTAGGCCTAGTCATAGGAAGAAACTGTACACGTAAATGTTATTCACGGAGAGAACATAATCGAATTTTTATCAAGTATTTTGCTAGTGTAAACAAAGAAATCAACTCAAATTTGATTACGCCAATACATTTTATGCAATAGACAGAGTACCGTTTTATGCACACGCGTTGAATAAATGGACACAAAGCATATTGTCTATTTATAGCAGTGTATTTTCTACTTTGTATTTACAGGAGCAAAGATTTAGTTTACTATGGATGACACAGATTTATGAACTGAACTATGTCTGAGAAGTTTATGGGAACCAAGAAACAAAACCCCGTGGGAAAAGGTTGGTTACCAGTAGAAACCAGTTCTTTTCTTATAAACCAACAATTGGCCATATAGAATATATTGTAGGCCATTGTTATAGAAAAATCGCCATTGCTACAAAAGGAGACTTCAGTCTGATTGCCATGGTTCCAATATAGCAACTAAGAATGTTATGCGATGCAGACAGTGTAAAGAACCGCAATGGCAATTCTCCCCAGAACCATTTTAAGACGCTTATAAAAGCAGCTATCAAATCTCTAATTTCTTTCGTTTCTTTCAAAAGAATCTCCAATGACGCATATTACTGTGGTTTATAACCGTATTGACCTTTGACCCGATAGAATTTCAGAAAGCCAGTTACTACCCAAAATGTTTTACACTCCCTCTTCCCCATCTCAAATATTTAAGTTGAAAGAGCGGATTCCCTCCCCGTCTACATGCCCGTCCTCAAATACTGTATAGCCTAGAAAGGCAGATCAAGGGTTTGGAGAAAGGCCGCGTGGTCATTCGTGATGTCCTAACTGGACGAGTATCGCTCCTGCACATTTTTCCCCTACCTATTACATTGGTTGCACTTCAGTACCAAAAATTTGTACGTGAAAAAGATTTACACCTGCTGCGAAGGTTAGACCCTCACATCGAAGTACCGGAGATGCGTCAACGATGGGGGTCTGGGATCTTGGGAGGAGGTGGGGTTAAAAAAATATGTCTGATTTTCCGGGTTCGTATGGCCTTTCAATTATAATGAGGAAAATGGAAATTTCATTTTCATCAGCACTAAACGTGAAAAATAGCGACTTTAGAACAAAATGCCTGAAAGGAGATGAAGTTAGATCGTATATATGTATATATATATATATATATATATATATATATATATATATATATATATATATATATATATATATATATATATATATATATATCAATTGGACCGTCGAAGAAAAATAGAGGGTCTTAGAATGGTTGAGGCCTCGTCCCCAACCTCGCTTTGTTTGGAATGTGGTAGCCTAGGCACTTGTAAATGTAGAAATACGCACAATGTGCCGTGTAAATTCAGCTTTAAACGAGAAAATACAGTTTTCGGTCTTTATGTTTCAAGAAATCCGGACTCGACTCTCTGAAGTCACCTTTAATCCCTGTCAAAAATTCTGATAATTCCAACTCAGCTATGAACGAGACAATCTAGTTCTCGCATCTACAGTCATTTCAAAATGTTATTGAAATAATTTTTGCTCTCTATTTCAGGCGGGAAACGTACATCACAGCCGTCGACTCGTCCCAAGGAAAGGCCACAGGAAGTGAGTAGCTACTTTTATACGTTCACACAACATTTTTTTTTTTATTTTATTTTATTAGTTCATCTCAGGCGCCAGGTCCATCTAGAACCCTTTCAAGTTTAACTTTGGATTACCACCGCCGAAATTGCTCAACTACCTCTCGACTGAATGTCAGACAAAACTGCGCAGACGTGAAAAGAGTCACCCAAGTTTCCCCTCCTAGAATCCCTCTTCTTTCTCTGCACACTAAAAGAGTGTTTAGCAACAGAACACTTTTGCCTCACACTTTAACACGTTTGAAAACGTTTAACGTTTAGCAATTAAACGCGATTTAATTCAAAAGATTTATTAATTTGACTTGAGTGTCTGTATAACCTATCTACAAAGTGAGGTCAAATAGAGGTCAGAAAAGGTTTTTCTTCTGGTAAACATTGTTTTGTAGTGTAATTTTGTTTTAACGTCCTTTTTTCAGTGGCAATAATGAATTGCTAAATATAATATTTTCCCTCTGTTTGTGTCTTTTCCATGGTTACAGGATTTTGCGCTTTTGATTATAACAGTTCTAACAGCCATGATTGTGAATTCGCACATTGGACTGGAATTATCCAATTCTTTGCACATACCCGTATTGAAAGGAATGAACAGTCGCCCAACTAGTACTTGCAGACATCAGCTAAATCTTTCAAATATTCATTTATTTCCTTTACAAGTAGCGTCCATGATGTTTTTAAAACAAAGGATGAACAGGCGCGTAGCCAGCAGGGGTACTGAAGCCGGGTGGGGGCGACAAATATTATGGGGGCGAGATACACAAAAATGTATTAAGAGAATGGTAATTTTCTATTTTCTATAGGGGGGCGCCTCCCCCTGGCCTCCTTAGCTACGGGCTTGTGGATTATTATTGTATATTAAAGGCTAACGAATGAGTTATTCTGTATGAATTTAACAATGAAGTCAATAATTCAATAACAATAACATGATCTAATTGTTAACAAGAGCCATTCATAAATTGGGATACCGGGGTACCCTAATTCAAATCGGGTTGAGTGTATTTGGCCTTTAAGGTCATTTTCCATCAGCTTTGTCACGCAAAGCCTAAAGCCTACAGGTTTACAAGCAGACAGGCTTTAATTAGGCAATTTAGACTCGAAATACAGTGTTAATTCATCGTATTCTTCACGGTAATATCCAATCTAAATAAATACATCACCTCCATTACTTTAATGGCCCTCTCGAACGTAATGGCACGTCAGCTCCAGTACTAACTTTTATGTTAATTACAGCTTTTGATTGCAACGTAACTCAGCGAGGATTTGTTGGATTTGGTGTCTGACGTAAAATTTAGTAGCTGTCGTTATTAAAAGACGAAGCATTACGAAAATATAGGTCAGAACTGAAGGAAACAGAGGATGCAAAGCGATTTTTACAGAATAAGTTGGTTACTCCATTACAATTGTATTGAAAACCTAATGTTTCGTATCAGTAGGGCTGGTTACTATTATAACATTATTTATAACGTTCAGTTTTAAATTAAAAAGCCAACTTATAGCCTATTAAAGGTGAATTATGCAAAGGGACAGACAAACGGCCACATCCATAAGAATGACTTCAACGGAGCAGATTATGGTCAAGAGGAGAACTAGGGTTATTCACCCAATAATTTGCCAGAAGGGCGAGATAGCTCTCGCGCCCACCATGCATATTCGTGCAACGGTCGTAACATAGGTATATGGGACGCCATTTTAAAACGGGCTGAAGGCTTTGCCCAGAAAATTTATTTTATTAGCGAACAAATCACGGCATGAATTTTGACCAAAAACTGAAGCACAACTGCCAGGAAATTAAATTATTTTGCTCCAAAACCTATATTTCTTTCCTGAGAAGGGACTACCACCTTCAGGTCCCACCTGGTAGGCCTACGTTGGGGAATATGAGATACGGTTTTCTTTTCTTAACACTTATCACTAGTCTAGGCAAAGGCGTAGAAAGCGGGGGGGGGGGGTGGCTAAAGCCTTTCAGTCAAAACTGTGGTAGCCCCACAATTTAAGGTCGAAAAACCCTTATTTTTCCTCCTGTAAAAAATGTCAAAAATTGCAGTAATTTCCCTAAACTTTTCACAATATATCACACCAAATTGCATCTAATGCCAACAAATATTCAAAAAAAAAATCCTAAATGGGGAGAAGGTCCAAAAAAAAAAAATCCTAAAGGGGGAGAAGGACACCCCATCCCCTTAGAGCCCTCCCCCAGGACGGCGGTCAGAAAGCACGTTCACCCCGCTGTCGAGTATATATATATATATATATATATATATATATATATATATATAATCGTAAAAGGTGTTAACCAGTCAATGGTAAAGTGCTCAACCTGTAAAGGGAGCTAAAATATTGAAAGGTTGTAACTGGGTTACTACAAGCTGTCTTGTAGTAACCCAGTTACAACCTTAAAATATATATATATATATATATATATATATATATATATATATATATATATATATATATATATATATATATATATATATATATATATATATATATATATATACGTGTACGCATAACGTGTCCAGCTCGTATTGACCATGTACGTTTACAAATAAGATTAATCATTGTAAACTTTACGTCCCTTATTCCACTCGAAATCTCAACACACATAGTGTCACTGAGAACCAGCAAAATAACCGAGGTTCTGCCAGCATGAGTATCAGGACCGTCGGATTACTTTTCTGTTATTTTTTCATCTCGAGACAGAACGTACTATGTTGACTTATTCTTTAGATTGAATAATTACCAGTCAAAAAACCTGTTTTGTAAGATTTCCGACGGAATTTTGGAACAGAAGGGGGAGAGAGAGAGAAAAGGATACGTTTTGAGTTAACACTTCTTACCGTCATGACAAAATTCGACATTGGTGTAGTATTGCCGTGATGTCTGCGTGATTTCCATTATTGCTATTAACTGCATTGTAAACCACAATAGCATATTCATAATGGCGAATTACCTGTAATGCATGGCTTATAGCCTACTTCAGAAGCAAGCATCCATCTGTTTACTTTTCCATGCGCAAATCAAGTCAAGAAGTTGTTGAGATTTTTCTCCTACGATACTTTATTACTCCTTTGGTATATTTTCGTTCTACAATCACAAGGCCATATAGTTTGCGAGTTAATGTGTTGTAAATTCTTACCCTTGAGTGGACATAATTGATCAAAGATGGATGAACCATTTACTACGACAGATGTAAGTAATACGTTTAATTGACGGGTAATTCTTAAAGAAACTCATCTGACGTCATACAGATTATTCTAATTTTGTGTGACTTTATGTGAGCTCTCTAATTGGCTGGCGATGTATATTTTAGTTGCGATGTCATCATGTCGTGTGCACATTCTAACATCCGCATTTATCCGATTACCATATTTTATGTGGAGGACAGATAACCAAAAACGCATCTCTAAATTTTGTCTCAAAGTCAGGCACAGGCCTAGAAAATTAGGCTAAGGTTTCGTTACCATGGAGAAACAAGGGCGGTCTTTCATAATCCAAGGTCAAACTAGCAAAAATGATTCTGAACATCGTTTTTGAAAAATATATTGAATGACTGATGTCAAGCAATTTGATTGGTGCCATTTAACTCGCAATATAACGATCCTTCCAAAAAAAGAAGATCGCTAGAAGGTTCATACCACCTTTCATTTGGGGATTTAAAACCTGCGTCTCAGATGGTTCGTGACTTTCCGGAACTCTTCGTTTCTTCGCTGGCATATCTACATCGCCAATGGCCTAAAGATATGATAAATAAAAATAACCCTGTTCTTGTTTGTGAATTCTAAAAAACGTCAAGGATACGTTGATACCTTTCATGAATCAAACTACTCTCAATGGAGTGGGAGGGGGAAGGGGGAGTAAGGTGGATATTTTTTGCAATTTTAGTTCAAGAAATGTCACAACTTTGCTCAAAATGTGACGAATATTTCCCCCAATAAAGGAGGGGGCTGCAGCCTCCAACTATTTAGAGTACCTTTATAGGGAGAGTAGCGACAACTTAAATTTGGACGTCATTTTGTTTCCATTGGCTAAGTGTCTAGCATACACTGCACAATGACTCTCGAGTCCCATGTAAGCGCTATGGGATTAATTTTATCGTTTCTGGTGACAATGGAAGGGGAGTAAAGTATCACGTGACAAATCTGTTGGGTCCCAGTCACAGTGAAATGGGTCAGGGGGAGAGGGAGAAATGACCCTAGGGGCTATATCATTAGTTTCAATTTTTTATGCATAACACTTATGAGCGATCGTCTTTTTCTTTTGCACCAAAAGTTCACAAAATGTATTCAAAATTTGTTACGTGATGTCACGGTGAAGAACCATATGACTGGGAATTATGCGATGAAGTTCCTTTGGGGGTACCGGTTGAGGATCAAATGGCAATAGGCCCCTGCACACGAAGGGCCCAATAAGACTACACCTGGTGAAAGTTTTTGACACCAAATGGACATTTTGATGGTATAATGTATCAAATTCAGAGAAGAGGAAAAAGGTTTCCTCTGTTTACACAATATGGCCATGGCCCTGGGGTCTCTTGGCCAAATTATAGGGCCCTAGCTATAGGGAAACCTAGTGCATGCACCAAAAGTACCTTACTTTGAATCATCACCTCATGGGTCTATTCACTTCAGGTGGATAATAGCTAGGCATGAATACTTTAGGTATAAGGTTTAGAATACATTGCAGTTTGATAGTCGATTAAGGGTTTTGGGCACAGGGCCCTAATTTGGGCAAAAGAGCACTGAACAACATAAATACAGTACAGTCACGTATTTTGCATTTGAATTGCACAGCCCAGGTAACATTCCCTCATGGGATGCTTAGGGGCCCATATGGGCCAGCATATAGGGACCATATGATTTTGCACCCAAGATTCATGTGGGGCCCGTATGGGCCAGCCCATGTGACCCATATGGGATAGTTCTGGATCCCATATGACAACTGGCCCATATAGGATAGTTCCGGGGCCCATGTGGGCGCAACTGGCCCAAATGAGCCTAAGAACTATCCCATATGGGTCATATGGGCATATGGCCCATATGGGCCCCTTTTGCATCATGGGTGCAAACTTTAATTGACCCATATGGGTTCACCCATATCGACCCCACATGTATAGGTTTGCTACCTGCGAGAGTACAAGTTTAAGAACCCCTGTATATAATTTGGGGCCTGGGCCCAGGTCTCACAGATTATGGAGTGTTACGTAGTATTACATGTGAGGTATCTCCAATGAAGCACATAAAGAAGGACATGAAACTGTTGTTCACAGTCACCTTAGAATCTCACCAAGAATCATAGGGTTATTCTGAAGTCATAGTGTTCCCAGTATAGGGCGCTGGGCCCACTAACCACAACCTTTCTTCTTTTGATTTTGGTGGGAAATCGGTACATTCTAAACCCTTTCTCGGACCGATTATTGCACCCAAATGCACATCAAACCGCCATTTTCCGGGCGAATACAATACACTGACTGTGTATTGACAAAACTTTTAGGAAACAAAATGGCACCTGTTGTAACGTGACCTGTAATTTTTGGAACGTCAATGTCGCTACTCTCCCTAAAAAGGTACTCTACAACTATTGTGACCTGTATCTGGGCACAAGCAGTTGCCTTTATATGAATTCACAAAGTGGACTTGCTAAATCTGGTTAGGCTTTGTTTGCTCAAAACGATGACATTTTATGCACATTTATTTTTTAAATCTTTTCAAGGAAAGTCCTTGGTGTTTCGGTGAATATACAGAATTCGTTTTAGCCCATCATCATAAAAAGATATTTGTGAGGGAATTCAAGAAAAATGAAGTAACCCAATTTGAATAAGTATAGCCTGGGTATCTTAACTCCTGTATGGCTCCTTTAAATCACGTGATAATGTTTGTTAGTGATTTGTTACATTATGCAGTATGTCTCCTTGGTTTTCCTCTTGTATGCAATATTATGTTCTGAAATATAATGAAAGATAAATGTACAAGGCGAATGAGAAGCCCTGTGTCAAGATTAGATCAGGAGCACGTTACCTTGACGACGAGAAAGATCATAGTTGCGTTCACATCCGGGATCGTAAAACACGTGATCAAGGTAACGAGAGCGTCATGAAGCTGGGCGCGACCGTCCCCAGGAGATTGCTTACAAGTTAAGACATGTTAGCAATCATACGTGCCTCTCGCATATTACGTAGCATGGTTTTTGAAAATAAACATTCCATCTTGATGACGCCATCATTCACTTGCAGAATTTGGTGTGATTTGATGACGAATTCATGGTCAATATGAATTACATTGTGACGACTCGAGGACTAAATCCATGCAACATTTACAAAGAGTACAGTATTTAATGATGATCTGATAATGAGCTTGTCATTTGATGGCGTTCACGTTGTTTCATGTGAACGCAGAGCTCTTGTCCAAGATTTGGCCAGTAATACATAAATAAGTTTCAGATAACCGTTATCCCTTTACCAGGAGGTAAAGATTCGACTATTATTTCAAATGATAGGCCTCGGAAGCTGGATGGCTGGGCTGGGCCGTTAAATGTGTGTGTGTGTGTGTGTGCGTGTGTGTCTTGGGGTGTATGCTATGTTTCCGTCTGCCACTTTTCCATTGCCCTTACTTGTCCCTTCTGGGAATTCAAATATAACGATTTTTTTCAATGAATGTGCTTCCAAACTACACCAAATGTAGCATTAAATTGCATTTTAGAACGTTCAAATATTCAAAACGATTTCCAAAGGAGAGTGGGACACCGCCGGCCTCAGTCCTGAACTTAGAGCCTTCCTCAGAACGTCGGTTTAAATAGTCACCCTCCCCGCTAAACTTCCTGGGCCTATACTTATTACCAAGTGTGCCATTTGAGTTAAGAAGTGATTACTGCTAACACCCCCTAATAGTTGTTCATGCTTTATGCAATTTTATTTAAATAGATCTCGTTAAAAATCGTCGAGCCACCTCATCTCTCAATAACCTGAAATGCATTTACTCATCAAAAACGCTTCCGACCATGTGAGCGAAAAGTCTAAGAAGCTTCCTGTCCATTCTGTGACAACTCTTCCGACCTGTCAGCTTAAAGGCATGATAGAAGTATGATGGGAATACCATACACATGGTCACGTATAAATGTATGATATTTAGCGATGAAGAAGGAAATGAGAATATCAGTCGAACAACCGGAAGCTCAAAATGTCATCTGTTTAGATAAGAACTGAATTTTCACTCATATCATCAAAAATAGGTGATGGCCGTTGACTTAGTGCTCACCTTTCCTACGCGCTACATGCCGTAGGCCTACTTAGTATGTGCATTCATTAATGAAGCTGGTTAGATGACTTAAAAGTATGATGAGGCGATATGGCGAAAAAAATTAATACTAGTAATCACACTCTGAATATACGCATAACAAGGGACAAAATGGGATTTTTCAGGCAGAAAAATTGAAAGAAATCTTAAGATATGGTAAACCCGACTGGAATCTTAAGATGTGGTAAAGGCGGTTGAAGTTGTAAACTGAAAACTTCCTGCAAACTTTCATTTTGTCGTGTTACAATCTTAGACGGCGTAAAGGCGGTTCAACTTCGGCAGGGTGCATGATAACTGGCGTATTGACCAGTTGACAGTGTCGTAATAAAACATATTTAGGAGATGTGCTGATTCTTTGAAAGAGTTTTGTAAGTTAATTAGGAAATAAATGTACGCGTCTGTAACCTTTACAATATTTGCGTGGTTCATTCCTTATACACTTTCCCACTCTTCAGGAAACCATGAAAGTTGTTTTTGACGAGTCACCTGCTCAATCTGCCTGAATAATTGTGCGCACTTACACTACATTTTACATTCTTTCCTTCCTGAAATAGATCTGTTTCTCAATCACCTTGAGGAATAATTTGCTGGTGACGTAGATGCACCTTCCAGTAATTTAACTGCTCTTGACGAATTTCGCTGTTACAATTGTCATTCACTCTCCTAACCACCTTGCACGACTTTTTGTAAATCTAACGTAACCCGTTTAATTGATTTTCAAAGAATGGTAAGCAGACTTTCACCTGGAAACTTACTGCAAAGGAAATTGAGAAGAGGACGTTCCATCTCCGATATAACTCCCGGAGCGACTGTTATTATCGGCTATCCTCCACGCACGAAAGTGAATATAGACCGGCTATAGAGGGCTGGCAAAACGGTGCCTTTGGGTCGATGAATATTCAACGGTGTCACGCAATGAATAGGCATGGCCAAGAATGGGTACCGTAATTCATTGTCTAAGTATTTCTGGGTACTAGAAGATAGATAAAATTAATGAATGAATGTTCTAACCTTATTTGAACATCATACAGCTGAAGCCGCCAAACTGGTGGCGCTGTTCTAAGTATGTTACAAAGATATAAGCTTATAATATCTTTGGTATGTTACTAAAAGTACAGTGCCCTGTAGTTATTATTTGTGTTACTTTCATCCAGGATGCAAGGCAAATCAATTTCAATTTGACATCGGTAACTTCCTTCTACAGATTTTATATCATTTTGACTATGAATTCCCACAGGTGTTCCATCAACCATGATCATACATGTCATTATTTTCAATCCTTTGTTTATCGAGATAGGAAAATGTGACGGATAATATGTATACTTCCTTTGTGGGTTCACACAATGCATTGTCATAGATTTTTGTTGAAATAAAATTTCCGACAATTTTATCATTGGCAACATAGTCAAGGTTTTTTGTCTACATACAATTTGTAAAAGTTACTGATTTTCAGACTTTTCAAGGCTGAAGTCATTGTTTCAACAATGTGATTGTCACATTGTGTAATTTCCATCAATACATGCACAAATCCACAATGACGCATTGCAAATTGCTTCGTTTGTAGGAGGAGCACGTCTCCCAGTATGTTGCATATTTATGACATTGATGATATGTTTTGCATACAGGCTTACTTAACTAGAAAGACGAGATGTAGCTATGCTTCAATAAGCTGGTGGTTAGATTTCAGAGACTCTGGAATGGTTATTGATGACGTCAGTGCCTTCACTTACGGTAGAACATTACGACACGGAAGATTGACCTATGACCTCCTTAGTCCGGATTCGGTCCCTTCCGATAGCATTCGGAGAAGGAAAAACAGAAATAAGAAATGTATGTCTGACAGAATTTGGAATTAATGAAGTTTTTGCTAACCTAAGTGTGTCATCGTAAGCTTAATCTACATTGGACGCTATTCAATACTTTAATTTTTAGGGTCACATCACTTGCACTTTAATTTTAAAGGCAATAGGCTGTCGCCCCAAAATTTTCTTTGAAAAATCAGCTAACTCTTGCAAATCTCCTCTTATTGCATTGCAAGCACCTCTGAAGACGTTTTGAACATAACTATTACAAACAATAGGTAAAACAAGGCGAAATTCTCCTTGAATTCCACAATTCACTTACAAAAATATTGTCACATGATCAAAATAGGCCATTCATGAACTAGAGTGACAGGATACACTCACTCTGTTTGGGGTAACTGCCTACTGCCTTTAAGTACTCACGAAAGACTTTTGAAGCAATATGTCGATTTTAATAAGATTTCGTAACCTTGAAGTAACTGGAAGTCGTTTTCCACAAGATGAACCTAACATTATACATCTTGTATTAATGTATTATGAACAAGATATTTTCAGTACTACAATTTTGAGGGCATGTGATGGAAAGTTTTTTTCTGTAACTGATCATTCTCTTTGAATTATCACTGGAATATATTCCTTTGATTAAAGTTTACACAGATTCTTCCAGCTCCCTGCACAGGTTAGCAGATGGCAATGGGAGGGTAAATTCAATAAAACTTAGACTACCAGATGAATTAAGGTTTTGTATTTTCTCCTTCACAGTGATGTTAAATGGATGGCAGAGCTTGCTTATTGTTGCACATCTTGAGGGAGGAGGCGGCAAAAGACAAGAGGATGAAACGCAGCTGTTTTTCCAAGACTGCAGCAACCAGCCGGATTTTTGTCCTCTTGATATTACAATTACCCTCAAGGTAATTATTATTGTAACGCCTTTTGCGTTTCCATAGCGACACAATTTACTCGCTGTATGTCCCATTTAACTTGCGTTTCGCTCCAAGGGTTTTATTATGAACATAAAAGAACGCGGTTAGAATTATGCCATTTAGCAGTTTAAAATGGTCAGCAGAAAATTTGCCTGTGGTGATGTGAGAAATTGTATCTTTTGTAAACGTTCAGTCATGCATGAGAATTATATATAGTCCAAACACTCGAACTAGACGTTGCCATGGTTACATGTCATAACTCTTCAGCGGTGGACATTGAAAACACGCTGAAAAAAGATAACAAGATTTCTTTAAAGGAGTCAGATAGACAAATATCGCTACCTGCCGCATTTAACAAAATATATTACGTAAGATAATTTTCATTTTGGTGAAATGAGGGCCTAGTATCAACCTCCCATGGATCCACCCATGAAGAGATGGCACTAAAAGGTATGTTTGGCTGTCTGTGTGATGGAAAACATTTGAGGTACGGTTAGCCCATGAATTTTTAAGATATTATATTTAAGCCTCACTACTTTAGTAGGTATATCAACCGCGATCATCAAGAGGTAATTATGCATGGTGAGCATATGATGCCCCAAATAATTTTGCTGAGGGAGAAATAACTTGTCCGAATATTCGATCAACGGACGTAATAATCTGGGGACATTTACGAGTGTGAGGTAACTTTGACGTCACTTGGTGATCACAGAAACAGCTTTGAATATACCCATCCTTTTTATCAAATGTTATTCTATAGGGTGGGGCATATTACTGTGAATGGTCCTCCCCCCCCCCCCCCAATATAAGTCGTCGTACTCGAGACATATAGGGACATAAGCGGAAAAGTAAAACTTGTATGGAGAGAATCTTTTGTACGAATTTACGAAAAGACACACGTTGGCAGTTACTTAATCCGGGGGTATGGGAAGGGCCAAACGTTCTTCAGTTCCTTTTTTTTTCTTGAGGGAAGGGTCAAAATTTTTGTACATGACCGTTTCTAAATAATGCTATATTTCTTTCACAGTTGTCCATTTGTCAAGAGATATTTCTTTTAAAAATGAATGAAGTGTAAAAACAGAAGAGTGCTATGTTCAAATTAACAATGTAAAAATGGCTTTGTTCCGGAGGTGCAACACACAGGTGATTTTAATTGTAGGAGCCAGAACTTAACTTAGTAGGGAGAATTTTGCTTTTTGGACGAGATTTATTGCATTTAAATCAGAATTTGAAGCTACTTCAATCAGTTTTAGTGGTGGCGCCAGGTGGGGGAAGATGAGGGTCACCCCGTCTGGTAAGCCCCTTCCCCTGTTGGAGAAATTTTCCAATTTCGTCGGGGAGCCTTGATGAGTATGGTGAGTATATGTAACCCCCGACGACGACGACAGTCGCCCCGACGGTTTTCATGATTTTGCTCTCTCAAGGAAGGCAGATTCTTTGATAAAAATCCCAAATTGTCATCTAGGAAAACCCCAAATTTCAAATTTCTGTAACTTTAATCCCCAAATTTTAGTCCTCAGAAAACCCTTGTTCAATAAAAGCCCAACTAAAATTCTGGGCGGGGATCCCTTTGAGAAAATACTACTTTCGCGATCCTGCGGGCAGTCGGTCACCTTTTTCGGGGCTTCGGATGCTGCCCCCGTCAGGAAGCTTGCCCACCCCCTGTGGGGCAAACGCTGTCGCCACCCCTGATACGTCTAGCAATCTTAAGCATGTCGTGGTGTATTCAAAATATGTCGAAATATTCAGACAAGTATTGATGACGATTCGAGCAGAAAACGATTTGGAGAGGTAATAAAAAAATTCCGGCAAGCGATCGTGCACTTATATTTTATCTTAACATAGAAGCATTTCTTTAAAGTTTAAGTTGGATTTCACTTTTTGTCCCGGGGCTGCCATTTGCCAGAAAAATGAGTCTTTGCTCCCCGGAGAAATTGACCCCGGCCATACTCTTATATATTATGAGATGTGTCAAGACCCGATTTTTTTCTACCTTTTGCAATTCAGCCCATGGAATTCCTCAGATGTACTTGCCATCTAAGCCGAAAGTTACCCCCTCTCAGGCGGACTGCCACGGAGAGAAGCCGAGCTGTATCTTGTAGTACCATCAGTGGCAACACAATCAGACAGTCTCAGAGTTTACGGCAACCAGCTTCTAGGGCCAATAATGCCTCTTGGATACCAAGTGCAGTACAGGTCGTTGCCGAGCAACCGCCTAAGCAACAATGGAACGAACATACAGATGAAACCACCTCGGTAGGATACGTGAAGCCTAACCATCGAAGTAATAAAGACGTACTAGGCTCGGGAGCGGAAGGATATGTGAATCCTGCACACATTCCTGAGGAAGAGGAAAATGCTCCTTCGAGAATACCGAGCGCAACGCCTGTCGTTGCTGAACTGCAACCTAACAACTGTAGCGGTGACCAGTTACAAATGATTACTCAAGTGGGGAGCATCAAACGTAAGAAAAAGAAACCCCCTCGTTTGAAAAAACATGGCGATAAGAAAACTCACCCAACGAGTGAAAATGTCAAAACGACAGAAGTGCATATGCAAAATACCATAGCCACTATAGCAATAAATGACCTATCAGCAGGTCCGTCCCATGGTAACGTCCTCACTGAATTAGCATATGCATCAGGCAAACGTCAAGAACAACACGGAAATGTGAATGACGCTGAGGTAAGGATAGCCATTTTACTGGTTGGCAGATCATGTGATCATTTACATAAACGAAGATAGTGATATGACCCCTCCCCTTCCCCTTCCAAACTTGCCAGCCCATCTATGCACCAAGTAAAATTACAGCCTGCCATTAAAAGCGTTCGTCATTGACATACTTTTTACAGAGTTCATTCTCTTTTAAATAAAGTTTTTTTGGGGGCCAAACGTATTGTTAACAAAGCGGCAAAATATGATGGCGGCAATCGTTTTTCCTTCTTAGTGGAGGGGGCGCTTGTTTTGGACATTTGGGGGAAGGATTTTTCATTTTTCCCCAAGATTATTCGTATACGTTTGGAGCAATTTATTACTTTCTAGAATATTTTTCTTAAAAAAAAAAAAAAAACACCCACCCTACCCCCCCCCCCACACACACACACAACCACACGGAAGAGGAGAGACAAAGTATATGGCCAATTCCATGAAAAATGGACATGAAGCATAAAAAATGAAGTTACTCATACATCAATAAAAAGGTTGCATGTGTTCACAAAGGGCTAAAGTTTAATAGACAAAATGAAATATCGTATTTTTCGACATCGTTCACATAGAAAATGTATGCTGCCCTCTAATTACAAAAAGTGTCAATTCAGATTCTTCTAGCTTCTTAAAAGAAGTTCTTTTCAGTTTCTTTCCTCAGTACTCAATTTAAAAAGAAATGTTTCAGTTTCATGTGCAAAATGGATTAGAAATATGCCTTTTTACAGTAATAATTCCCAAAACAATTTTGTGATCCTCACTATTGTAAATTTAAAGCCATACTTTTCCGTAAAATCACCAGCGCTGACAATGTAACACCCGTCACAATTTTCTACAAAAGTTATCTTGATTGCCTGAGAATAGCTGCAAATTCAACAAAATTCTGGATTCTCTGCATCTATACTTTAATTCATCTTAAGGTCCACGTACTCCAATCAAATATCCTAATTAATTAGTGCCAAATTTTAATTAAAATAATAACGTAACACCCGTCACAATTTTTTTGTGACGGGTGTTACATCGTGTAGATGTGGCAAGATGTTCACATTTAAGGAATATTCAAACTTGTACAAAATTGTCACTTAGTGCATTCCTCTAGGTACCCTACTTTTCCTTTTACCTTACAAGGCATGAAAATTATTCACTTTACCTTAATTTTGCTTGATTGCAAGGCAAACATGCTATAATCACATGTAAAAGCAATGCACATGGCAATTTACGCAGTACACCAACACGGTAGCATCACATAAGGATTAATTTCCATTCTATGTTAGTTTCATTTGTTTTATTATGTTCAGGGCTAATCCTTAGATGTACAGACATAGCAAAAAAATTTTCATCTTGCTACCTCAATTTTGACAAAATATTTCTATGTAGGTCCTATGGAAAATATAACGGGCGAACATTGACATACATAACGGGTGTAACACATTGACATACAAAATAGAAATGGCTATTTTTCAGAAAGTTTATCATGTACATACTTTTTGCCATTATTTGAGGATGATATGTAGCAATATTTAATAACTAACCCATTGGGAGCACTTTTTGATCAATATTAAGCTCAGGAGACCATAAATTGTAAATGTATGTCAATGTTACACCCGTTATGAAATTGTGTTCGACCGTTATAAAAAATGCTGATAAAATGCTGAAATTCAAAAAGTTTGCCATATGTATGGACCTTGCCAATAACTTAGGTTGCTATGTTGTGATGGTTTATAATAGACAAGGTAACATCAAAATATGATGTACATAGAACCCATGAAGCACATTTGAAATTATTTGACATACATTTATGTGATGCATATGTATGTTAAACAATTGTAGGGAATTGTAAATTACCTTATGAACATCATTAATTGATGTTACCATGTTTATTACATGCTATTACATGTTGAAAATTCTCTTTTACTCTCTACAACACAAGAAGTGTAGAATGGGACCACGCATGGTCAGTTAAGTTGTCCTTTAAAGGACGTGTTGTGTCCCGGGCAATCAATTCACAGGTCGGGCAATCAATAACACATCACGGGCAATCATTCACACAGGTCGGGCATTCATTGTACCGACGGGCAATATCGGGCATTCATTAGTAGGACCCTTGTGTCCTTCTGGGAACGTAGCTCCTAATGGGAGCAGAACTACTTCCGGAGTAATGTTTGGTTTCATCCCTTGGCCAGAGAGCCGAGGAGACTTTTGAAAAACTACTCTCTTCTACACAAGGAGTGTCACGTGACTATGGGAGTGACGTTATGATATAAATTTTGTCTGTGAGGGCAACGCTTTTTAGAGTTCACCCTCAGAAGAGGGAGCTGGAAGACAGAGCAATCATGATTAAAATCAAGGATGAGCTGCTGGATTTAGGGCTGTTTTCAAAGAGCGAAAGAAACCCGGAAGGGACTTAGCAACTTCCATCAGGCCGGGGACTGTATGTTGACAAAAAATAACAAAGCAAAAAATAAATAAATAAACAAAAACAAAAACAAAAAACAAAAACAAAATCAAGGTAATTATCGTTTGAGCAACTGAGTAAGATCAGGGAGCTGTTAGGAAGGAGACACAACAACCAGATCTGTCAGACAAGTACCGGGTGTAACTCGAGATTTCTAGAGTAGAATTCATCGTGCCAAACGAAATAAAATGAAAACTACCGCCCACCTAGCACATTCAACGCAAAATTGTATAAACTTTTTCTTAATTTTTTTTTCTTCAGATTGTTACCATACCTGACGCTACAGATCGAGGATCACGGTGTATTCTTCTTTAACCTCCAAACTATGGACCTTGGGTCCACTCATCTTTGGCTCTTGGCCTGTCTGTCTTCCTAATATTATTTTCCTTGTGAAGCAAATATTCATTACAAACTCAAAATCTGGCTACTTATATATGGTTACAAGCATTTTGGATACCATCTGCAATACTATGGCATATTTTCCATTCAACTTCAGGTGTAAATTACGTAACTGCCGTAGGCCTTATTCCTCTCCCTGGATGCTTATGGTCCAAATTCTGGTGAAATTTGCCGAATGACAGACATTCCAAAATGCAGTATATGTACTTGGGACTTTTAGTTCTTTTAGTAAAGGACACTGTGATTTCTTAACAGAAGGCCTGCGGGTTCTCTCACTTCAGGCTAAAATCTGAAACTACTCCCAAATGGAGTTACGGCAACAAAGGGAGACGATACTTCACGAGAAGCACCCAGACAGGCACAGCTAAGCAAGAAATAACTTGAACAGCTTCAACTAGTTAAACAGACTCCTTTTCCCTTGGGAATGGGGATTTACAGTTGTGATTGTATAGGCTTGTTCGCAAGTAGTTATACTTTAGCTAAACTGGGAGTCTGAATGAGTTGCCTGGCGTCGGCTTATTCTATTGTACTGAGACACTACTAACACGAGCTGACTGACTGACGAGAGCCCTGATGAAGTAGCAAGTTAAAATGCCATGCACGTTTTGCAAAGGTCATTGGTGTGAAACTACATAAGTAATCCTTTCAAGGAACAAAAGGAATATCAAAATCACAACAGTTCCTAGCTAGTACATCTGGAAGAGCATCATAAGGGGGTGGGTTGTGTCTGAACTTTACTCTCACTGAAAAACGCTCAACTTAAAGTGGGATGGGGACAAAGCGAGCCACAATTTCGCATATGTCCGAAAAAACGAATTCGGACAAAACTTCGAGAGTTTAGGGAATAGCCTATATTTATTTTTTCCTTACAACTATTTTAGCTTTGTGCCCGACGCTGGGTCAATTCTTTGCTGGAAAAATGGGTCACTTTGCCTATCTTTGCCCATAAGAAGCTGGATAATAGTGATTTATGGAGAATGGAAATAGCATTAGATTACCCAATCAGGATAGTAGGTCAGTAGCATACCTGGCAAGTTGGATAAGGGTGAATAAGTACCATGTCGGTAAAGTGTACTGTATACTTGGTGCAAATTTGGTCAATTGGTTTGGGAGCTCCGCTTAGATGGTATCACAAAGTTTTAAATCTGAGCCATCACTTTGGCAAAATTTGTCTGACAACCCAGTTCACAAATTTTTCTTACTTAGCAAGGGAAGATCTACTCATATCATACGACGTTTTATATGACTATTTAAAAAGTACGTCATGTCTTGGCCCAGCTCAGGTTTTGATGCAACAGGTGACGGAAAAAATTGCCACATAAGTTTCCTACATCCAATTTCATGAAAATTTATTAGAAATTCTTAATATTCGTATATTCACATTAAGGTGGGCTATGTACTCTTCTGAAGCTCTTCTTTGGGCCAGGGAGTTACTGTGGAGTAATAACAACTCACTGATTGAGATACTTTCACCTTCTCGTTAAAACTCTGCTAGTAGTTATTAACTGACTAATGTGAGCTATTTGGCACTCGATCTATGAAACAATTATTGAAAAGGTTCATAGACTATCTTGTCATGTCACCTGGGATGTTAAAGGTCGTGTGACATGAAAATAACATAGTTGGATATTTGATGTAAAAAGCATTAAAAATCCAGAAAATAGCCGCAGTTTCCATTAAAATCCATCAAATATTGACCATTTTACAGGGAAATTTCTATTTCACACTTGTTTCATGAATAAACATGAGCTAAATATGCAAATATGTGACATCGAAAGAGGGACATACCATATATGGCACATGTTAGCCTTTGTTTTTTCAACCTTAATTTCACGGACACTGGTAGCATTGTTAGCCCCTGAGGGGTTTATCAAAAACTTTAATTTTTTTTCTTGAAAAATATTGATATCACTCACCAAACTGTAACCTATATGATCAGTAATTAAGAGATAATTTACATAGGGTTAACAAATGAAATCATAACACAGTGCAACACTCCACATCATTATTTTTGCATAGGCAATTAGTTTCTTCAGAAACCATCAAACTTTGAAGAAGTACATTTTGAGAACGGTAAAAGATATTGAAATAATTCCAACGGATCTTTGATTGGAGGACTTAATTCTTTAACTGACAAGTGAAACAGTTCTTTTCGGTGGCATGTCACACGACCTTTAACATCGTTCCGTTGTGCTACCTAGCAATTTTGTATACTGTTTGCAATGAATTATGCAGTACGAAACCATTTGTTTGTAACCTCAAATATACATATGTA
The DNA here is from genome assembly GCA_029531755.1 of Holothuria leucospilota. Taxonomy (NCBI): domain Eukaryota; kingdom Metazoa; phylum Echinodermata; class Holothuroidea; order Aspidochirotida; family Holothuriidae; genus Holothuria; species Holothuria leucospilota. Next base: position 61,488,196 of record CM055964.1, on the reverse strand, counting down.
ATTAACTAAGTAACAATTAACATTTAATACTAAATTATTTATTTTGACAACTTAGTCATTACGCTTGTACAGTACCTTGTGTTATTCATCAGTAATATTTATTATTTTTATACCGTGCTTGCACAGATAGATCTGCCTTGCATTAAACGTAATCAAAGCAGGGAGTTGTTAACAATTCCCTGCTAAAAGGGTCGTTTATCTCGTCTGAGACCACTCAAATTTTTCCGTTTTCTCCTGGTCCTTCCACCAATTGACTCTTTCCCAAATAGCATTTGCAGTGGATTGTGTGATACTGTTTTGGTACGCTTCGTTTTTTTGCCACAGCAAAATGCCATTGACAAAAAACGACGTGTAACAAAACTCTATCCCACAATTCATTGTAATTGCTATTTGGACTCAAAGGGTCTATTAAAAATAAACCATGTCTACTGCACGAGTCCCGGACAAAACTGCAGTAGCATGAAGGCTACCGAGTTTCAATTGCTCAAAGCCATATTCTGATGAGTACACTAGCCTGTGTGATTTTAATGCTAGTGTAATTTGACCTGCCAATGCAATGAGCTACACTACATCACATTTCATTGATCTGCACGAGTCATTGACCAATAAGAGTGAAGTTTTTGCTTAAATTTATGTCAAACAAAGTGCAGACAGCAATTGGCCTTTTTGCAATCTCGATTGTGCAAGGAACTGGGGGATCCATGGCTGATAGGCAAATTGGTCAGAATACAGAGTATGGGAAATAAACAAATTTTGTCAAAAGGTTATGAGTTTTTTTAGACCAAAAAGACGGTACACATGCTCTTCAAGACATAAAACCACTGCTAAGCACCCTCATTATACTTCTTTTTCATCTCCAAAGGGATGCCGCTTTGAATGTCTTATTAATTAAACTTATGGGCATGTTAGGTACGGCAGTGACATTGTTGAGCATGGTATATTCAGTATGTACGCATGCGCAATTGAGATTACGGAAAAGGTTGTTGTGAATGGACCACGGACTTCTCATATATATGGACAGAGGATCACGTAACCAATACGGTCGCCATCGTTCGAACAAATTAAAGCTTACCAAGATGGCCGTTGGACTACTACAACCGTTTGCCCAATTCAGTGATGATGAATCTGCAACATTTCAGACACAATATAAACATGAATGGAAGAACAATATTATGGTCCTTCATTCTATTTGTTAAATTTGACCTGAGCTTGCATGCTTTCGAAACTATTACAAGTTTCTCACACAATCTGTCGATACTGAGCCACTTACTTGAGCAAGTCCAAACTTTTACACACAAGGCCGATAGCAGGCAGACATATTGGTAAGCCTGCTCGTGTACGTACGGTGGCGACAATTTACGCATAGGACGTTAGTGCAATGTACTCTGTCCATATATAAGAAGTCCATGGAATGGACATTCAGGGGGGTTTCTAAATGTTTGGGATGATGACGCAACAACCCCCTTAATGAGAAATTTCTTGGAGGTTTTGTAATGAGGGTGCTCTTTTAGAACGCAAAACATCCTGGTGAAGAACCTATTATGTGGAATGGCTATGTGGTTTAGTACACATTACTTGCAAAAATTAAGGGCAGTTCATACTTCACAATTTACGCCCACTATAAAATATAAATGGACACTTCAGGTCATGAATGTATTGTATTTATATTTAATAGCTGTGGTCAATGTTGAGGAATGAACTGGCTTTTAGGCTGCTTTTTCTGATCAGAAAACACTAGACCTGAAAATTGTTTGAAATAGGTGTAACACCTTACAAAATGATACAAAATAAAAACAAGATACCAATAATTGATTGTTCTCCTCATATATTTTTTCTTTTGCTTTTAAAGCACTAAAAGTTGGTAATGTTCTTCACTAAAGAAAATGGCTTTTTTGTTGTTTTTGTAGGCTAAGGAAATTTTTCATGCATTTCATTCGATATCATAAGCCACTTCTGTCAAGATCAAGTCCCTTCACAATAGAAATGAAATGGTCTATTAGTTATGCATGTATCTTCTCATGAAAACAAAAAAGTTAGGCCATATGGTGGTCTGCTTAAGTTTAACCAAAACAGAAAACTTGATTTTTCTTCACTGATCTCATGTAAAACTTCTGCCTGTAATGGCCCCATTTCACGTGACATAATGTTTAGGCAGCTATAACAGACAATACACCTGAAGAGCTTATGTTTTGCACGCTGCAACTTTCGATTTGCAGCAGCGTGTGTCTAGCAGTAGAACCACCGCACTTCACCTCTGTGCATGACGTGTTCTGGACTTTTGGCACTGCCAAAAGAAACGTGTCATAGATGAAATGGTTCTACATCTGTTCATTAGAGTTGACTTTCATATTACACCAGGGTCCTGTTTCATAAAGGGTTAGGATCAATCATAAGTTTTGATTTCAATAGGACGATTGCATGGCAGATCAAACTCGATCAATCGATCGATCATAACTCTGTATGGAACTGGGCCCTTGGGTTTTCAATTTTTTTTCATTTTGCTTACCCCTAGGGTATACATGACCCATGATGTGTGCCCCCAGGCAGAGGCTAACATATTTTTCACAACTACCACACAGTATAGTCACAGATTTTTCGTAACTGTGCATGCATTTTCATCAGAAGAGAATTAAATTTTTTTATCTGCAATTCTGACAATCTCATCACACAAAATACAAATATTTCATATTGGCTTTACTGATCATGTGCAATCCACATTTCCTAATTTAAAGATATTGTATCTTTAAGCAAGCATGTTCACCTCACCCTTGAAAAGATCCACCGTAACCCCAGGGGTACATTCACCATGCTCTAGGTAAAAAAAAAACTGTCATACACAAACAAGGTACCTTGTAACAAGTACAAATTTTACATAAGTAATACCCAGCCACGGTAAAGTGAAGGTCCACATTTTGAAGTGTGACCCTAAATTGCACTTTCATACAAAACTGCATGGTGACAGTATACCGAGCCGTGTTTGTGGCACTACTGGAAGTTATGATCCATGTAACATGTACCAAAATTCACAGTAACAGGCAACGTTGTATACCACTACAATTGTGCATTTTAAACATGATAGTTTTCAAAAGACCCTAAAAACTAGAAGTGCCAACTTTGCTCTTATCAGAGAGTAAAAACAGCCTACTTGCAATCTTTTCTTGGAAATAACATAATAAATAACAGACATGAGGTAGGCCACAGAACATAATTATATTGAATGGTAGGGGCCAGGCAACTTCCAAAAATTGTTTTAGGAAACTTCAAATTTTAGACAAAGAGAGAAAGATTACCATGTGGCACAAAACAATGAATGTGGACACAGTGATAGCCATTAGCTACAGTAGCTATACAAATGTTACTTTAGCTAGAATGGACACATCGAAAGTCAAGAAATCAAAGACAAAATAAGATTAAATGTTTGCTGATTTACATAGAATAGGGTTCAAACTCTTCAAATGGATCATGAAACCGGGTAACACCGCATTACTGGCTACTAAGGTAGCCATGTTGTAGGAAAGTTGCTGTTGCTGTCCTGAGTAGAGCAGGTCACTGCAAATGTACTGTTCAACAGAAGTAGCATTACACCATTCTTATCAAGACGAATGCTAGTACTGTTTACAAGGTCTGTGACTTTTACTGCTCTGACACCAACCTTCCAAACCCCTTTACACTGATTCTGTTTACCTTACAAGTAACTTTAACCTTAAACAGATTATCCCTGACCCAGCTAATGGCTTTTAGAGACAGAACTGGTCACTTACTCAGTCCATGATTTTTAAGTGTAAAAGGTAAACTGAAGTCTGGGAAATGATGTAACGCTTACATGTAGAGAGGTGATGCCAGATGAGAAGACAGGTGGGCAGTTGTGTCACAAGTGCCCAGGGGGGGGGGGGTGCTTTTTCACTACAGTGTACAAGCACTCATATAGTACACACATAGTGCACATGAACTCACTGTTTTTCGCATTAGACTATACTTGTGGAGTTTGCTTTCTGAGCTTTGCATACATCATACTTATGTAAAATTTGTACAGGTTACACAGAACTTTCTTTTGTGTAAAGTGTTCAAGTTACAAGGCAGCATTATTACTATGCAGACAATGAGAACATAACAGTCTCTTTGGTTCACTCCAAATACATCTTCACCTGTACTATGGGATGGTGGGGGAAAGGGAGGAAGGGGAAGGGGACAAAGGCCCCAATGTTCCCCCTCCACTTGGTGACACCAAAGAAACTAACCATGGCATCCGTCCTCAGGCTGCATTCCTCTTTTACCCTTTGATGGAATCTTGGAGTGTTTCTAAGAATTTGATGAAGAAGGAGTGCTCATAGCTGCTGGCCAAATCTGCCAACTTCTCCACAAATCCATTGTCAACCCCTCGGCTTTCCAAAAAGGCCAATAGATGGTCATACATTTCCTAGATATGGGAAAGAGCAAAGAGAGATAAGAAAAACTTTTGACGAGGTCATACCATGTGCTGTTTGCAGTTGTGCAATTACAGCTGCTAAATTCTGAAAAAAAGCAATATTTCCTGTGAATTTTTCTAAATCTCTTCCGATATTCTGAATCAGTATGTGATACACAACCCTCACCTCCACCCCCATAAGAGAGAAAGGAAAGATGTAAAATTGGACTGGATCAAATCTGGACCCTGTTTCATAAAGGGTTAAGATAGATCTTAAGCATGATTTCAAAAGGATGGCTGCATGGCAGATCAAACTTAAGACCGATTGTAACTCTTTATGAAACAAGGCCCTGGTTATGAACTTGCTGTACTGATTGTCACACTACACTGTGCATGTTGTTACGTAATTTTATTCACAAATTAATTTTTTTAAGTCATACATTTATCCTGATATACATGTTCATACTGTTGAGTTGAGTTGAGTAGAACAGAGTAGAGTCGAGTAGAATAGAGTCAAGTAGAACAGAGTTGAGCAGAGAAGAATAGAGTTGAGTAGAGTAACCACTTTTGGCTATATAACACCCTGCTGTAGCATACTTTTACCTACACTGAGGCACATGCCCCTATAGACGAATCCGATCAGCGCTTGTGTTTAGTGGCTGTAGGCAGCCATTAATGGGGTCCACCAGCCTTAAATCGTCTTCATTTATTTTCTACATGAATTTCAAACCCACATATTCAGTGAAATTGAATGAATCAAGATACAATTTAATGTCCAACCATCCATCATACAGGTAAGCAAGGAAATTGAAAGATTAAAGGTGATAGACCCCAGGTATGGCCAACTGAAATCAGACCATCACTTGCTCTCCGGATTCGTCTATACTTACATTTATGAATACTGTCAAGTTTTTTACTCACATGTTTGCAAAAAAATTGAGAATCTTGGAAACTTCCTGTTAGGAGATTTTGGTATTAGGAAGTAATTTTTTGGCAACTGGAAAAAATTTGACTCTTTTTATGTACATAAAACCATAGACTCTTTTCCCAATAGTAATTACAAAGGATTGTGGGATAGAATTTGGTGTGCATAATTTTTTGCCACAGCAAAATGCCACTGACAACAACATCACCTACCAGAACTCTGTCCCACAATCCATTGCAATTGCTATTTGGAAAAGGGTCTATGTCAAATGTTGGGGGAAATGAAAATACTTCCTGGGAAATAAACATATTTCCCTGCTCTGTTTACTCACTATCATCCCTTGTCCGAGTTAAGCACTTCTATTAACATAAATTTTTGTACTCTAACTCCAGTGGATGGTCTTTTACTTGCATCACCCAATCTAAGTAGTGTGCCTAGGCTCACACCATTTTACACTCACTGTAAGATGAATCTTCTTTATATGGAAGAATTGACCAAAATAAAATTGAAGGATCTCTGGTTGTTTTCTAACTTTACTATTTTACATGAAACTTCAAAACATACCCCTTGCATGACCTCTGACCCAACTCTGTAGGTCTTCTCACTAGCCTCAGAGGTGTACATGTACACCTCATCAATCAAAAACAAGTCTTCATCTGGTTCTTCCTCTGGCATGTCCTCTGGGTTGAAATCATCATCTGTAGTAAAGCTGCATTGCACAGCTATGGTAGGTTTGCCAGTCTTCTTCAGTTCTACTCTAAAATCTGGATATGACCTCATCTGTGCGAGAAAGTAAAAGTTTGGAAGAAAATCGCCATGGTGATGACAATTTTGTCATTAGTTAGCCTGAAACCAATTTTATTTTAACAAATTTTGGGTTAGGAAGACAACTGGATTACTGGAAGAGCATATACCACGTTGACCAAGGTTGACAATCTTACGGTTGGGGTCAGGTGTTGTATGACCTCTGTCTGATGGGATGCCACAAACTACAAAATATACAACTGAATGTAATGTTTCTGTTTTAACTCTAGGAATGGTACACAGAATCTGCTCAGGAGGTGTGAAAAACTTCCTTCATGAATATGCATGATTTTGTAGAAAAAAGGAGTGGGCTAAACATGACCTGCAAAACCAATAAGTTACATTCATTTCACTGCTACAAGATGCACTGCTTTCTATGTGAACTAAAGTCTAATAATGGTAGGACAATATAATCCCACCTGATGCAGTAACATAAAGTTACAATAAATTGTGGCAATGCTGTGTTATATTTGTGAATGGAAAAGTATTCTTGGCCTCTGGGTGCACATCATGAGTTACATATACTCCAGGGGTATGTTGATGAAAATAGGTGGCAAGCCCCTTCCCTAGAAGTAAATGTTAATTTATACCTGTCCCTCAGGCATATCTGTATCTTTCTTTTCATCCACATCAGATTCAGCGGCACCTTCTTCAAACTCCACTGAATGGTTGACATTAAAGATAACCTTAACCCTGTAAAAATGGAGGAAAAAGAATCTTAGAACGAATCTTTAGGAAATTTTGCATTTAGCATTGACAGAAATACTACATGCAATCCATGAAGCCAAACTTCTTATCACCACCATAATGTCCCTTCAGTCTCACCCCAAAAATATTTAAGGATATCCTCATATCTCTAAATACAACTGGTGAGTGGTGACTACACTTTGAGTGACATTAATTCAAACAATTAGCACTCTGGATGGTCAATGATGACTTGTGCGGTCAGCTGTGTTCCCAATTGCTCGAGCACAGTAGTGTGTGGATATGGCCTTGAGCAATTAAAACTCAATGCAAGCATTGCAAAAAGTGTACTAGACAGGTGTTTAAAATTGAAGGGGCTAGAAGTTAACTTAGAGGGGAATTGTTATTGTCTAGGGCAAGATTGTAGGTCCAATAATGTCTGACTCTTCTTAAAAATATATCCACAGCTTAATCCATAAAATTTGTGATTGGTTAGTGTGGCCAACCTACTGTGATTGGCAAGAAAGTGGGCACATCTTAAAGGTAGGTCACTCTAATAAGTCAACAATGTCTAACTGTTGCAAAGCAGAGTTGCAGAACAGATGAGATACATTCAGATTATCAAATTACAAGAGGATGTACAGTAGACTGTTTGGAAAGGGCTGGCAAGCTATTGCTAGGCCAGATACTGACATTGCAGAAGGTACTCAAGGTCAGAGAAAATCTAAACAATTTGGGAAAGGGAAATTGGCCCCTCAATATTACTGTGTAATTAACTGCTTCAACCATGGTACAAATTGGTTTGCCAAATTCAATCAACAATTTGAGACTTTTGTATTCCAGCAGTGAATAAAATGTTGCTAATAAGTGGACCAGAATAGCAGTTTGTGATTTTTAGGTAGCAAATAAACTTCAGCATCTGGATGTTTGGTCTCTTGCCACCTGAAATGTGCTCACCTAAAATAATTGACATGAGAAATGAAGATGCTTGCAATGCTTTTCCTTAATTAAATATAAAATGTTTTCAAAGTGAGGAGATGAAAGCATCAAGTTGAACAATTTGTCTTTTGATATCAAATAAAACAATGACAGGCATCAAATATTGGATTTTCAGACTTTCACTTCGTTACAATATGCCCATCAGTTAAAGTAACTTTATCACCCTGCAAAAGTTCTTGCAGTCTTGCTAAGTATATTCTGCCGTGAAGGCTATAGTATTACTTTACAAAACAAAATATTTCCTTTTTCAGCAACCTTCCAAAAGCAAAGTACAGCAGCTAGCTTTGCAGCTTCTTTCCAAAATGGTTTTCTAAATTTATTAAACACATAGATCCCACAGGAATGTTATGCAAACTTTTCAACACAAATATGGAATATCAGAAAGTTCACATTTCCTATTTCCTGAGAACTGCAATGTTCAAAGTGAAAATTTAGTCTTACGTTTCATCTTTTAAACCTTCTTTAGTCAAGGTCACTTGAGCTCCGTCAGTTGACACTGAGAAACCTGGTATTTCTGGAAGCTTTGGATTCTTTTGACTGTTTTTCTCAATCTCGATTTCTTTTGCCAGGAAAATGGATAACTGCTGATCAGCTACACAAAAAATAAAAAACAAAAATTAAATAAACAAATAAACTTCAAAAAAGAAAACAAAATTAACAAGGGGGGAGGGGGGGGGGGAGGGGGCTTTTAGGCTCTAAACAAAGACTTAAGCATGCAATTCAAATCAATCTAACTTAAGTGTTACATAAGCAAACTGTAGTACTTATGTCATTATGATTCATGTATTTACAATTGGAAGTTGCCACAATAGCTGGTACCATATAAGCAACTTACAAGAAGTGCAGGCACATTTCAAATCCATATGTTCATCAGCTGGAGGCTTTACTTAATACCTAGGCTCTTAAGACATAACAGGGCTATGTAAGCTTATTTTTTTACACTGATTCCCAAATGCCTTTTGACAAGTCTCAGGCACTTACAGAAATCCTGGCCTAGGCACAATTACAGCTTAATAGGCTAGTGAGTCAGTGCATGGCCAGGTTGAATTCTGCGGTGCACAAAATTTCTAAGATCTTAAATGAAGACAAACATTCTCTGTTGGCCTGGAGGAATGAGGAGTAAGTCAAGGCGGCATGCAGCCAACCTTATTAAAATTTACTGTAAGTCCATTATAAAGTGATGCTGCCAGGGTTTGAAAAGTGAGGGTGGGGGAGGGGTGGGGCCAAAAGCTGTGAGTGCAAATTGCTCCTGTAAGCTCTTTACTTTTGTATAGGAGCAGACTGGGTGGGGGACAAGTAAGGGTAGGGGAAAAGCTTGATTGAGGGGTTAAATGCCCCCTTGGTGTGCCACTGTCTTTCTAAAATGCAGACTAAGCCTATGTCACAACCACAGCTGGAAAATTTTCTGATCCAAACATGTTTCCACTTTATAAACATTCAGCCTAAGGCAAGTATAGTTATTTTCTGCCAAATGTGATACAAAATGGGTGATATCTTGCTTCCAGTATGATGCACAGTCATTGTACAATACAATTTTTCATTTTTTTGAAGTCTTGTTCATTGAGTACTGCGCTTATTATACTAGTAAGGACAGTAATATGAATGCCAACAACAACACTGGTTGTTTATGGACAGTCATACATTTGGATGTATGCGAACACAAAGCTGACACTTACAGACCTGCCAACCTCCAAAAAAGCAAACCTTGAGATTTTCATGAAAAAAACCTGGAGACTGGTACTTCAAATCTGGAGATTTGAAATTTTTCATGCACTGTTACATGACAAGTTCAAGCATAGCTAAGCAATCGGCGTAGAAGCCTTATTTGATTGTGGGGGGAGGGGGAAATACAGAAACGTGAGAAGTGCTATCAAAAAATTTTGCGTGCTTCGTGAGGACATTTTTTTAAAGGACCAGTGTGTATCATATTATAGGGGCCTATATATAAACTTTCAACTTCTGCCCATACGCTTTTCCTGGAGCTGTTATCCGGTCCTGGATATGACATTAAACTGCATTCAGGTGGGGTGAGTTCGTGTGTGGTGATTAGTTTGTCCCCAACTATCCCCTATAAAATGCACACATGCGATCGTTACTACTGACCCTACGACTGGCGGGTTGGTTGGCGCCAAAAAACCGAGTAAGCCCCTCCTGTATCCCCTGTGGGTTGGGGGTTGTTGAATATGCCCACGGTAAACTCTTCAGGGGTATAGCTTAAATGCCTTTGTGGAAATATAAGGGGGCACGCGCTTCCAGTCCCCATGCCGGTGCCACTGAGGAATGTGGAGTAGAACGTGGCGATCGCGGCAGGAGCGGCCTCAAATTTTGCATTAGAATTGTTGTAATATCCAATCACCGTTGACCAACCTAAATGCGATTGATCACGATATCAAAGAACGATTCAATAGCACTGTAGATAGAAGTGCAGGAAGCGCACAGAACTTTTGGCAATTTGGGAAAAAATTGATCGGAAAAGATTAAAATACATCCATTATTTGCTCAAACTATACCTCATTCCGTACCCCCTGCAGATAGAGGATGGACAAGATGTATCTTTGATTTACGGAAAGGTATCTTGGACCAGGGGAGTCGTTAGGAACTTCCATGTAATTTTATTTCCCTTCTATATAATAGGTATAAGGTATACAGTGCGAACAGTGACGAAAATGAGACAGGGCGTGCCGAAAAATTTTTTATATCCATGACAAAAGTTGCAAAATTGGGCTCTATTGTGCTAACTTAAATAATATAAGGCGGACACGTCCAAGGCAGATGAAAGATATACATGGGCAGAGCACAGTTATAAAACTGTACTACATTATATCCAAAAGTTTTTGTCCGGCAGGGGGTGGACAAACTTAGAATGATAGTCTAAATTACTGATGTAACGAAATGAAACTTTGTTACCACAGTTTTTAATTCTATAATGCACGTCTGCACAAAAATTCTCTTCATATTACCAAAATTTTCACAATTATATTTTAAGGGGGCTGCTGCTTTCCGTCTCAAACGCCCATGCAGTTCGAGATAAGGAAGTCGTCGGGTTGATGTTTGGAAGTCGTCGGGTTGATGTTTTTTTTTACTGTAGTGTATACGGCTTTCCATCTGTCCATTGGGTCAGTGACGACATACCATGCATTGAGCGGTGATCACGCAAATCTTTTTTATGCATGATAGATAAGAAAACAATTAGGAGTTGCATATGGGCAGGCCAGGCGACATGCATGTTTAGACTGGCCTATTGCCCTACGTGTTTGGCTTACGAATGGTCTCGATTTTCGTAAGGATAGCCAGATCTGATTAGAGTGCAAGGCAAAATTGAATTGACTAAATGTGAAACAGTAACCTGACTAGGCTAGCCTGCAATTCATTATTTTCCATGGAATATTTTTCAGCCAAAATGATTTTTGCCTATCGATGGGAAACCATCCCATTTTTTCCGAGTTGGAGCTGTTATTTGCTGTGTAGTTTACTGTTTAAATCTGTTTGAATAATGTTATTTCACCGTGAGATTTGAAAACTTGGCCGTGAGATGATGCCAAAAACCGTGAGACTCGCGGTGAAACCATGAGAGTTGGCAGGTATGCACTTAGGCAAAAATGTGTAAGTGCCCTGCTCTAAATCAGCTTAGGCTAGAATTTGAAGAGCTTTGTCTCATCATGTTATATGAGAAATTTCAGGTAACAAAAAGTACAGTATACAGTACCTAGCACCAACAAAGATTTGCCACCTAGGAAGACGCTACTCCAGAAAGGTGTTTTGTTTTGTACTAAGAGAACTTACCTGTTAAAGCTCATTCTTCTCAGAGTAGCCTTGTTAGGGTACACCTTTATATACTGTGATGTGAAATAACTGATGTTAGACCTGCAGTTCGTGAAAACTGACGGGGACACCATGGTGGAACACACACAGGCAGTTCTAATGTTATTTAGTGCATACATACTGTATATACCTAGCCTTTATATAGGGTGTCCTGAAAAAATGTATAGTTTCATTACTTTTTCATGGTACTTTATACCTTTGAAATTTGTACACAATAGATGCTTGTTTTGTTGTTCTAGGGACATGGAAGTTTTGCTTGACAGCCATTGATGACTTATGAAAATGCCAAGGCTGATGATTCACTAGGGTACGGAAGTCTGACAGCCATTAATGACTTATGAAAATGCCAAGGATTGGCTAATCTCCTTTCACAAGGCGTTGAATGACCACCATACTCCCCGACCTCACTCCTCCAGATTTTTTCTTGTGGGGCTACCTAAAAGACAGGATCTATTGCAATCCGAAGCCACAGACACTTTCTGGGACACCCTGTATATAACAGGGCTTGAAATAACGGGGGCCCGTGGGCCCGATGCTCCTAGAAATTCACTCGGGCCCACAACTTCTACAGGGAAAGGGGCCCGGTTGGCTCCTAAATATTTCAAGTCTAATTGTACAGTCTGCATGTGAACCTCTCCATCCACAACCCAACAATTTTATAGCCTATGTCAGTATTCCTATACTAACAGTCACTAAAAACCTGCAAAACACACATTATTTCTGAAATCAGTTCACATCGCTCATAAAGAGTCTGCTTTGTCACAACATGGAAGATCACTCACGCAGACATACACCGCTGTCAGTCACGAATAATGAGTCACAACATCACCTGACGAAGATGGTCGGCGGGAATTGAACAGTGCCCTTCATTTTAGGCCTACCGATAATAACTTCCAGAGTTATGAGAAAATTTCAAAAATGTATACTAACCTAAATGCAACATGGTCGAAGAGGGTGTGGACAGATTGGTTTCAGGCTAGTTTCAGCTCAGCTTGCCTTAATTATACCCATACTACACATTTTCAAGCACGTAAAAAGCACCCATAGGCCTACACTTTATCAGTCCCTTTTTATTTGTATGTTTTGGGCCCCTTGATTTCTCGTTTGGCCCCTAGATTCCATGGGCTAGGGGCCCAGCAGGCTCACAAAGGTTGAAAACTTATTTCGACCCCTGTATAATAAGCCAAGATAGCGCACTTCCTCCACACAATCGCGCGGTTGCCAGAATTGGCCATACAGCTGTATATGCATGAAAGCATGGCCAAGTTAGTCAAAGCTTAGCCAATCTGGTCATAGCACTTGTCGGTTTGGTGGTATTAGTGCATGTATGTATTGTATACTCACGGTGTTAACGAAGTGAAGTATAGCATAGGCCTAGTTTACGCTATTGCAACTCTTTTTAGGCTGTCAACTGTTTTTTTGTACACGTAAGCATATATCCCAAGGTGTCATACTCGCAAGGGCGGGGAGGAGATATTGCGAATGTGATTTCATAAATATGATTAATTTGAACAGATATTTTCAGAGGGTTTATAGAAAATTCTGATTTTTTATCAAAGGTTTTGAACACTAAATTAACTGATTCAAAGTTTTGGGACCGTAGAGCTACTTGCTTTTTTTTCTTATATGTGAGGGTTCTCTGTTTTGCTTTCTTGTAAACAAGCTACTACGTAACGATGACCTTGTGATACTTTTAACACAAAAGACATATGTTTCACTTCTTTGGGGAATGGGCCCTATAAAGGTCAGTTCATATACTGAGCACTATTCATTACGCATGTGAGCTGTGCAAACTAGTATTTGGCATAGCCTAGGTCAGTAGAAAATCACAAACGGGGATTGCGAAGCGACCTCACTGCAAGGACTTCAGAAAAACTCCTAAATGACTCACTTTGTGATAATTTTAATCTCTTTCATTGTGCTTTTTTTGTTTACAGTGCTTTTATTTTCAACAAAAAAGCAAATAAATGGTTCAATCTTCTGGGAAAATCGTAAATGCACTTTGAATTTTTCACATGGAACATTTTTTTTTCAGAACCTGGTAGTAAATTTGGAACCCTGTAACAGAACCATCGGCAGGTACACGGGTTACCCGTGCAAACACTAGAAAGTATGGTAATCAGGCCTGATTTTTAAGAAAATTTTCAGGTCGTCCTCCGGACAACATGACAACAAAATTTTGGTTGTCCGAAATAATTTTTGGTTGTCCGAATGAAAATGACAAAGACAAACAAATTGTGTTTCATGTCACTGTGTCTGGTGTTTTTATTTAACTCTTTGCCCCCATGGAGATTGGTTTGGCCATTAAAAAAAGACAAAATATGTGTTCCCTGTGTCACTGGTGTTTTACAGTCTCTTGACCAATGGGGAGATTGAACTAGTTTTGCGTGCCGTGAAATGTGTTATGAAATAATCAAAGCACAAACTGTATACTCATATCACATGGTTGAATCCACTGTGTGATATTTACAATTATCGTCTGCGCTGCCATTGTAAACAAAACATTCCATTCATAAATTTTGTGAAGTTTCCTTTGATCGTTTTTCCCGCCCAAAATTCCGTAAGTACGCTCAACAGAACAGCTTGAAACTTTCATGGAGACTTGAGGTGCGGTACACACGCGCACATGCAAGCCTCAAGCAGGAGCAGGAAGGACCTTACTCTCTGGCCATTGGCACCGGGCAAACGCGAACTGCATTGTTGCGCACCTTCACATTACGTACATACACATTTCACACTGTTGGATTTATGTGGATTAAACTCAAGCATCGAGTCATGATAAGTCAATTTGTTTAAGAATCTTTGTATGCAACGACTGATAAAGTTGTTGGCACAGCACAAAATTTCGTTGAGCAGTAAGTTTTAGTATCAACTTTTGGCTGCCATCTTCACGTGACAGATTCCTTCAGAATCATTAGCGGCTAGTTCAACTTTAATTATGCTAGGCTAGGTTAGGCCTGGACTAACAAACAGTTACTGTATCGAATGGCCACCGAAAAAAATCAGCGGATGTTTGGCTGTGGACTTGTGCATTTTGCATGTGGGTCTTTGTGGGTATGACACTTAATTAGAGGTGGGTTTCAACGATCAACAAAAATTTAAACACATTCTTCAAGGTTTATTTTGGTTTGTCCCAGTATGTCGAAAGATGCATTTTGGTTAGGCCTGTAATATACTACATGTGCGGGATAGCCTACGTGGCTTGCACGTTGCCTTGTGGTGCTAGCACGCCGATCGTGTATGTATACTACATGATCATCACACAGTTAACTATGTAGTCTACAGTACTGTTAGTTCTGTAGATAGATCGTCCATAGTATAGTGCCTGTGCATGTAACAATGCAGGAGTTATTGTTGGTTCTTTAAACGGAACAGCCCTCTCTGAAGTTGCACCAATGAGAATTCTAAGACAACTCCCTCCCCATGCGGGAAGTACCAAATTGTTTCCTTTTTAATTTTCTTTGTTCGATCATAAATGGTGGATGATACCATTGTCTTACTATCACATCTTTGGGGATTTTTGGAGTTACAGTACTGTTTTGCCTGATGTTAATGTTTTGAATTATTTAGTCACTCGTTTAAAATCTACTCGTCCATCGGACAAGCTCAAAGAGAGAAACTGGTTGTCCGATGCATTTTTTACTCGTCACGGACGATCGGACGACCGTTAAATTTCAGCCTTGGTAATCATAGGTGGATTGAAGCTGTGAGGAATGTTGGTCTACTGGCAGACCTGCTAATGACTGGAAATTTTGTGTAGGCAGGAAAAGGACAGTGGAACAAAGTAACCTACATTCTGCCATTAACACAGTACTAGTAGTAGTACATGGTCCTGTTCAAGGGCTAGGCCTAACATAATCTAGTGTAGACTTAGGCTTTTGAATACTGTCTTCAAACCAGCAAGAACTACCACTCCGCCTTGAGGTTCCTCAGACGGGAGGACTTAATCTTCATGAGCATACCAAACCCTGCATGCTTAACTCCACCTAGTGTGTTGTGCAGTATTTTTCCAGATCCAAAGATGATTTAGGCTAGGCTAAGCTAATTACTGATGGCTGGGGCTAGGCTGGCCCACAGGCACCCCTTACGTTGTATAGTATACCATATACTATGTATTATATTGACGGAAAAGGTATGTCACATATCTCCCAGCTGAAACAACTAACTTAAGTTTCTGGCATAATTACAACACTTTTCTTGCCAAATTTGCCTGTATCGAGACTTTAAGTCATAAGGTATGTCAAGGCATTCTTTTTTGCCGAATAATTACATATATCGTTGTCTGAAGGATGAAATTTCGATGGAGTAACAGTTTGAGGATGGTAGCTGCTGATTGGAGGAACATTCAGCACTTCCACACTGTAATAGAATACCTCTAAAATATTGTCTAAAGTTTTCTTAACTTTCAAGGTTACTTCCTAAATTTGTCAATTATGGTTCACTATTAATTATTACAAATCTTGCAGATACATATTAGCATTAATTATATGAATGATTTTTGAACACTGAATTTCATAAAATTTGAAAACTTTTTGGAAGGTGGAAAGGCTTGCATTTTCTACAACCATTTGTGGCAGTTGAACTGTACTGTAGCTGTTCAACTGTCTTCAACTGCCACAAAATACTCATAGAAAATGAAGGTAACTATTTTACATTTGGTATATGGCCATAAATTATATCACTTAAAATTAAAATTAATCAAATTGTTGTAGTTTACATGATTTTATGCTGATCAAAAACTAGGCGGTCGAAAATAGCCCGTTAAATTGAAGAGTGGCGTGTGGTTTTTGACCTCCCCACTAAATGACAGTAACAATTTGGGGACAGGTTCTTTTCACTACAACATCCCAACAACCATTATCTATCTTGGTTATCAAATTTGACCACTTTATGATTAGGTTTATAGCTGTAAAGCGATGTAGAAGTAAGTCATGTGGCTTATCGCCCATTGTAAGAAAACATGATTTTGAAAAATATGTACATACATTTGGTTTTCAAGTTTGGATTTTTTATATTAAATGGTTAGCTTGGGTTAAAAGTTTGGTGAATTTGAATTGCCACTAGTTCATAGTACTTGGAGGCAAATACATTTTTACTGTTATTTCTTCAAGCAATTCAAATTTGGCAGAAATGTTCATGGTGGACGGAAATACCCTAGCCCCCATCTTACCCTATAATACATAGGCCTAGTATATGGTGTACTATACAATGTAAGGGGCACCTGTGGGCTGGCCTGGCAGTGAGCTATGACCTTCATTTGTAGTTAACTTTTACTGTAGTGTTACTGGCCTAGTCTAGGTTAGGCTTACATATACAACTCAGAGATGCGACCAGGGAGAGGATGTCACCCTAGGCCTATTGTTAAAAGAGGGTTTGGTCAGGGGTTCCACCTGTAGCTCGATTATGCCTGGGGTTCAATTAGGGATAAGGTTTGGGTTAAGTCAACTTAAGGGTTTGGTTAGGGTTAAGTGGCCTCTTTAGTAAGCAATCTCCGAACACTAACAGTAAGGATATCATACGAACTATTCAACCATATTTTGAGGTTTGTGGATGACATTCTCTCCCTAATAAACTCATGTCAAAACACAGTATCCTACAGCAACACAGAAATATATATATATTTGCTATGTGGCCCATGATTCATGTGTTCCCAATAGGTACAACTGTAGGATACCCCGCCGATAATAAACCTCAACGCGCCTCCGGAGGCGCAGTCACAGTGAAGCACAAAGTAACAAAATAACTTACATTCATGTATGGTCACTGTGACTGCGACTGCACCTCCACTCAAAACTGGAGGCGTGGTGGACTTGGACATTTTGCAAAAAAAATTTAGGCTACTGTACATAAAGAATTCAGTTACTTTCCACCCCTAAAAAAAGTTATTTTCCACCCCTGGTCTTTAGGAGCGGAAAACACCAGTTTGAGGGGCGGAAGGTAACGGCATGAATGGAATACCTGCACAAGTTGAAGGCTTGACAAACTAAAACTAAATTTTCTTATCAGTGAACGTCTCTCCATATACACTGATGTCTTTTACACAACAATCCATGGCCATAATACTTACTTATGCTGACTTTTTTATTCTCGCTAGCACTTAGTGCATTGCAGTGTGTACGCAAATACAGTACGTATATATACACGTACCTTAACGTACAGTATATAGTGCTGTGCATGCATATTGACATGTACATACAGTGGTGTGAACAAGTTCTAATACACATACAACTGCAGCTGCACTATATAGGCCTAGGCTTTTAAAGGCTTGGTACCCATATACAATCCATTCTTCTCTAGGCCTATGTGATTTCTGAAAAAGCCCCACGATTTTATCATTTTTTGGTCTCAGAAATGAAAAAAGAAGTAGATACAATTGTAAG
Source organism: Holothuria leucospilota (assembly GCA_029531755.1). Classification (NCBI taxonomy): domain Eukaryota; kingdom Metazoa; phylum Echinodermata; class Holothuroidea; order Aspidochirotida; family Holothuriidae; genus Holothuria; species Holothuria leucospilota. Next base: position 61,470,177 of record CM055964.1, on the reverse strand, counting down.
TTAATCTTTGATTCCGAATGTTATTTTCCGCCCCTGAAATTTTAGGGGCGGAAACTACCGGGGGCGGAAAGTAACGGTACATGTACATAAAATTAAAAACACATGTAGGGCCTAGGCCTAATTGTTGTGTTGCAAAATAACACAAATTCATAAACGGCCACTGTGACTGCGACTTGCGCCTCCACTCAAAAATGGAGGCGCGGTGGACTTGGACATTTTCAAAAAAAAATTCACATATCAATTATCATATGTTGACTTGTTCTCAAAATAACATTAGGCCTAGGCCTAACAATCTTGGGAAATTGTGGCCACAGTGACTTCGCCTCCTAGTTTTCAAGGTGTTTTTCTACTGTGGCAGGGTATTCAATAGTTACTCCTAACAATACCCGGAACAGGCCTCATTTAAACCTTTAATGTTTGAAACTGCAATCTTCTTTCACCTTCAGTGTGTAATCCTGCACAACCACATGTGCATGTCTTGCTTGGCCATTTCACACTTCTTGTTGCGTTGCCTACCACGCTATGGCCTGATACGTCGTTCCCGCCTAGCCTGTCCTTATTGCTTGACAAGTGCCAAACAGACCGGGCTAAAGTTCTATTTGCTTGGTTTAGAATAGGACTGGCTACTTTGACTACTTCCAAAGGTCTTGCAAAGGCAGCTGTTTGTGCAAAGATCCTCCCTGCGCGTGCTGAAATACTCGAAAAAGCCATCTTGTTTTGAAGTTCGGTAATCACCAAGGTCAGCACGCATAGCAGAACCAGTACTGTGTATGCAAAAATTGCATGCAATGCATATCATGTGCATGTGCTGACTGACTTGAAGTTAGCTAGCAGTCCCGTCGGTCGCGATCTATCCTACTCTATGGTCATATCCTGCTCTATGGTCGCGATAGATATCTCGTAAATATAAATTGGAAGGGCGCCGTGCATTTGGCCTTTGCGTTGGGAATATTTATACCTACTTCCTCCCGACAACCTCAACCTCCTCCCCCTCTCCGATTGTGTTTGTACCTGGGTAATTTTCCCCGAGAACGATTCCAAACCCTTTGTATGTGGCTGAAATTCTTTAGATATGTTTGATGATGGCTAGTGACTTCTTATATATATTGACCCAATGCTAGTATTCTTAAGGAAATATTTTCGTAGTTACATACATGTATTGCGTCCAACCATGTATTCTGTAAAATGTTATGTACGACTTTTTACAGAGAGACAGAATTTGAGTAGATTTTTGAATGTGCATAATTTGTTCCGAAATCTCACCTATTTTTCCTTTTTACCTATTCTACGTTCCTTGGTCGCTTTTTTTTTTTGTTATAACAATTGTCTTGTTTTTTTAGTAGTAGGTACCAGACTTGAAATGCCCTGCTTATTCTAGTTCCTCTACTATCACATTTTAGTAATCATGCATTATCTAGTTATTATAGCTACAAAGTACCGTACTTCACCATTACTTATTTAAGGATCTGTTTCTACTTCCGCATTATGTACTATTAATTTACTCTTGATTATGTTGATATCAATCTATTTTGTTGTATGTGATTATGGACGTAGAAACAAACTTGAAACTAAACTTAATTGAAATGGATTGAGCTAAACCCGGGCAAATCCGACCGGGATTATTTCCATTCGGACAATTTCCACAAGCAGCACAGTCTCGCATCTAGGTGTCGGGCACAGGGAATTCCCCCTACAATTTTCAGGGAAAATTTATATTACTCTAGACAGAAACAGTCGTTAGGTGTTTCTACTTCTTTCACTCAACTATATCCACTCCTCAGGGGCACACCCCCCCCCCTTCTTGTTGGAGCCTTCCTCAAGAAAAAAACTTATGGATTCGCAACTGAAGCAGTTTCAATCCGGTGGATGGAAGGGGGATGCTTAACCACCCTTAGGATAATTAATTTCGAACCATTTTTTCACGGACGCTGAAAACTGAACAGAAGTGACTAACAGATGAATAATGACATTCCTATGTATAATGAGTCTCTGACTCCCTTTCCCGTCAGCCACCTGCTTAGTCAGGTGGCAGACAGGTGAATAAGCCAACCGAGAAGGTTAGCGGCTTTACAAGGCAAAGGCACGCAATTGGGGTTACATATCAAATGGCTTTATTGTATACCGAGATACGTATCTTGATTGTTAAGGCGCCCCGAAAGTTTGCTTTGGGACTATTCTCAGTGAAACATGTTCTGAATGCTGTATTTTGCATGGACCCAGGCAGTAGCCCCAAAATAAAACGAGCAAACTCTCGCAAATCTCCTCTATTTGCCTTATGAGTATAACTCTGAAGATATTTTGAACATAACTATTACAAATAAAAGGTAAGGCAATGAGTTATTATTCTTCATAAATTTACAATCCAGTAACAAAAATATTGTCACATGATCAAAAAATAAATAAGGATGACCGTGTATACTAAATTCTGATTTGACCGCATTATCCCTTTAAGGAGAATGATCCCCAGGGCCTTCGTTGCTACATGTGCATTATCCTCATAACAAAACCGGGGATCATTCGGCGGGTCTTTGGATCAAACAGAAGTTCTAAGTGCTATCTCCATCAGACCACTCCATCCTGTGTTGATTGCATCACATAAGTATCAACCAGGGGCTACTGCAGTGGCGTGTTTCAAGGGGGCAAGCCCGTAGCCAGGTGGGGGCCAAAGGGATGAACCGCTTAGAAAAATTTTCCCCACTAGAAGATCAGAACATACCATTGCCTTAATGCATTTTAAGCCCCCCGCAGTACCTTACTACCTTGTCTAGCTAGGGGCCTGTGGGGTGGGGGAAGGGGCACAGGCCCTACCTCCGAAATCCTGCACACGCCACTGGGCTGTTGTACAGAAGATTGCCCTGGGCAAAATTGTTGTTCTGTATGGTATACTGACCTTCAATTTGCCTACAATTTTCTTTCAAGTTAGGATCTTGATTTAAAACATGTAAACATCCCCCAGCCACTACAACGAATCGCTGCTGTGCTTACCAGAGAAAAGGAAATGGGGCAAAGGCGTGCGCAAGGGGGTATGCCTGGGGGAATTTGAACCAACTGGAAACTTCTGAAATCCTAACCGCATCACTGGAAATGGCAAAAATGCCCTTTTGGAAAAAAGGACCCTTTAAAATAGTCGATACATAACTACCTCTCCAAGTTTGTACTTTGGTAGGTAGTGGTCCTATTGATAGCTATGGCACGACCGTCAACGAGGCTCTCAATCAGGGGGTGACCATGCATGGGTTAGATAGTTAGATGAGGTTTTACGCCCCAGTTTCCAACCAACTGGTTCAAGTCGAGACGACCACGGCTTGCTTTCCCTACTCCATTGCTTATGCTGAGCACCAAGCACAAAGGCAGTTGGTTTCATTTTTAAAGTCTTTGGTATGACCAGGCCAGGATTTGAACCCTAGACCTTCCGGCTGCAAGTCGGATGCTCTAACCACTTGGCCACCGTGCAGTCGGTCTTACTTAAATTAAATTAAATTACCAGGGGACCATGCATGGGGCAAATTAAGTTTGGGTATTCAAATATGGGGATCATACGTTGACCCCTAAGAGAGTCAACACCTTCTCAAAAGTGTAATGGGGGAGGGCATGACTTGACCACCAGAACTATATTGAGTACAAAACCAAAAGAAGGATGGGCCCCTTACTAAAGGTCCCTGGAAAAATTTGGAGGCCAGATGATCAGTGGTGTATACAGTGGCGTAGCTGGGGGGAGGGGGCAGGGGCGGTCGCCCCCCACAAAGCCTCCGGCGTCGGCCTCTGTCGGAAATTTCTAGTCTCTTTCAGAAATAAATAAAAACAATTCATTTGAAACACTCACAACACTTCTTATGTTTTTAAGCAGAATTACACATCGAAATGGTTACTGACAAGGCCTGGAATCTAGGAGATATTTTAATCTAATTTTTTCCGCGCACCACACGCCAGATGATGGTGCCGCTACACTTAGATAGTACATTATTACTTCAAGATAATAATATGTCGGGTATTTTTTGCTTTTGCCCCCCCCCCCCAAATATCTAGCTACGCCACTGGTGTAATATGAGGCGTTTTTCCATGATTTTACTTCATGCAATGACTGTTTCTGCCATTTTCGAATTTGATTTCATTGAATCAGCTGTATTGCAAGACATGAAATCAAGCATGTTCTTACTATTTTCGAAAAAAGTGTGAAGGGGGCAATCTTCCGTTTTCAAAGGTTGGGGGCATGCCCCCACCTGCTGACGTCCATGCGACTCTCCGGAAGTTTTGTGACACGCAAAAAATCGTTTTGGCAATTGATTAAATGGACACTTTGACAATTTTGCTATGTGTGACGGTGCTCTCAAATTTATTATCTCAATTGACCCGTCTCACCCTCTACTTCGGAGCCACTAGCTTGGACGAAGCATTTTTCATATCGTTGAAACTGAGATGTAACTAGGGTTTTCCCTTTCACTTTGTGCAAGCTAGAAAGTTTCAAAATCAATGAATGAAAACTTTTTAAGTAATGGAGTAAGGGTGGGGGAGGGGAGGGTGTTTACTGTTTACAGGACTTAAATCGCACTAATGGCTTGTCCACTTGCATGACGGGCAGGGAGGATGAACTGACCGGAGGAAAAAGGGCATCAGCAGGCGTTGCTACTCTGGATGCATGAAAGCAAGTCAGTTTTATCTGTTTCCGCAAGAAAAAAACATCATCTGGTCGCTTTGTACTGGGGAAGAGAGAGAGTGTTAAATCCTATACAGCAGACTGAATGATCAGGGCTTCCTAGGAATCTTTCAATTAGTCAAAATTGTACCAGGTATCAACAATGCTGTCGGAACACGCCGAAAATGCATTTTAGACAAATCGCTCGTAAACGATGAAACCACTACAAAATTTGGCAAGCGCGGGTCCATGATTTTGCATAATAAGGAGGAGGGGACGGGTATGCTTTTTGCAGGGAAAGTGATGAGTGTATTTGCTGGGAGGGTCAACCTTTTTTGCCAGATGAAGGTCTGAGCCACCCAAAAACTTTACTCCGATTTTTTCCAAAAATCCGCCAGACATTGACCAAGGTTTTCCCGAACTTCGGAGGCTGCAGCGCCACCCCTGGCTAGAACAAGTATAGATTGATTTCCCCAAGAAGTCATAAATGTACGTGTGGGGACGTGAAAATTTGACATTTACATATAGGTAAGTTATCTTGACGTGGATAACTTTTCCCCTCCCCTTTAAGAAAGTTTTGGTCATTTATGGTGGCTTGACTCAAATGGTGCTATCTCTGCCAAATTGGCCAACTGATCATTCGTTGAAAAATTCTCATAATTTAGTGAGTTCTTATTTTTGATTGGGTGAAAGAGAACATTATGTTGTCTTAGTGGAGGGGTGGCAATTTCTTCACTTGAAAAATCTTTGTTTATATGAAGGTGGCTTAGACGCAACATGGAACTATCTTCGGCAAAGCTTTGAACTGATTTCTAACTTGACAAGTCTCATAATTTAGTAATATCTTGACTGTCAGACTGTGGCATAGCGCCCTCTCCAAGGCTGGTACAGGTCGGCAAAGGGTGTCCTTGGAGCCCTTGGGTAATTACAAAATTGGGGACATTGTCGACATTATAGTTATGAATATAAATGTATCCCAAATTACAGGAAATGACATTTTCCATGTTTTAAGTTGCATCTAAATATTTCTTATTTTACGATCTCGTTGTACAAGTTATATTTTAGATCCTGAGTGCTAGAAGTCTCCACAAATGATCGAAGGTAATGATGCTTTGTTTCGTCCCCGGAATGCGCAGGGTCAAGAAGTCCTGTGCCGAGATCTTGAGGAGAAGTATCCCGTTGAGGGTCCAGCTGGCGACCACCCGGAAGCCCTACGGTAATTACAAAATGTTGACCAAAGAGAACTCAGAACATTGGCATGCAATGGGGAGTGAGCGAGAGGATAGTAAGAATAACCAAAGGTTCATGGACTAAGTATGTTTCAGGATGTATTTTCGTTGTAAGTGTATTAATATTCACCATGTGCCGATTATGGGTGTGCACAGCGTGGTAAAATATTTTGAAAAAATGCTTAACGACAAAATGGAAAAACAAATACACTCCACCTAAAAAATTTCACATCATGCTACAAAATATTGTATAACAGGGGTCCTTAATTATTTTCTTTGGCGGCCCACATTTTTCATCAGGAACATCTCGCAGGCCACAGACAGGCTCGTAATTTTGTTCTAGTCTCAATATGAAATGACTACGATCACACGGTTCAGTGAGGAACCTCTCGAAGAGCCCCTGTTGGGGTCCAGGACAACGCCCGTGTGGGTGAAACAACTGTGGCAGAGCCCCAGAAGCTCTGGGCATAAACATACTTTTAATGTGAGATTGAAACATATCGTTACCTCTAAATTCCATTTGAATTACTGATCACTAAACAAATGATCACAAGTATGATAATTTGACCATTATTTTGGTAATAGCGAAAATCCCGGGCCATGCAGAGCGGGTAATCAATTCATGTCAGATACCAGACTTGTAGAGCTCGAGTACGTACTCGTACTCGAGTCCGTACTAGAGTACAAATTTCTGTACTCGAACACTCTAAAACACTTTAGTCAAATTGATCAATGACTGGGTCAACTATGCACCGAACCAAATATGGTCAAATAGTTTGACTAAACTATGGTCAAATTTGACCACTTATTGGTCAAAGTTGACCATAGTGTAATCAAACTATTTGACCATATTTGGTTCGGTGCATAGTTGACCCAGCCATTGGTCGATTTGACCAAAGTGTTTTTTAGAGTGTACTGGTACTCGTACTCGAGTACCTGGCCTCAGTACTCGTACTCCGGTACCGCGTACTCGTACTCGTACTCTGGATCTGCGTACTGGTACTCGTACTCGACATGCCTGTACTCGTACTTGTACTCGAGTACAATAATTCTCCTGCATATTAACTGCTGCTTTTTTTTCAATTATGCCATCATAAATTTACTTCAATTTATTATTCTCAATGAGTTTAATCAATTCAGTTTTATCAAACTGCCTCCCTCTCAACATTGACTCAGATAATGCTTCCACTTTTAAGGAAACAAGCAAGATCATGCAGACTATTGTGGTGGTCAGGCTTGGCGGGTGGATTAATTCCTTCGCTATACTTTGGCGGGTGGATTAATTCCTTCGCTATGCTTTCGGGAAAGCTTCAGCCTCAAGTCAGAAAGATATCCATCAAATAAGATAAATGTGGGTTTACTGTATAGATGTGCAGTTTCTGCGATCTCTGGACTATTTTTGCAATCATAATCTGCGTCAGTTGGTGCTCTGGTTGGACGGTTGGAGGTTACGGAGTTTGAGGTGAAGACCGGACGGGATCGCCAGTCGCGGGCGCATGTGGCTTGAGGGCCGCCATTCAAGAACCCATGCACTAGAATCAGGGTTCACTCAATCGAAGCTTGCTTGACCGAAAAATCTATAACGGGTTCGAGGTGGGGTAAGTATTCGAGTTCTATCAGAATTAGTCTTAGGATTAGGATAAGGATTAGCCTCAGCTAGGATTAGGGCTTGGGTTAGGATTATGGTTAGGAAAATGATTTAGTTTAGAGTTAGAATCTTTGGTCTAGTGTACCTTTAATCTAGTGAACCCTGTCTTATAATGCGAATACAACGGTATTGATATTAAGCAGAGCTAGAAGAGCGGGAAAATTCTGATAGTTTACGAAGAATAACTGAAATTTTGATAGTTTGATAAGGATTTGTGACAGAACATGATTAAAATTCATCCATCACTCAGTCGAAAACACACCTCGTCATACCAGTTTTACAGAAATCTATAGATTAAACCATTCATTTCACCAACAAACACCGGCAATAGCTTTTATTCCAAAAATGTTTACGTATTACAAGGGTTGTTTATGTTGAGTCATTTAGAAATCAGCTTTTTCCAGTTTCCCATTTCTCTCCGACGGTGCCGGTAACTGCATGACATTCGATGGGTAGCCCGCCTGCATGCCGTCTTTTGGAAGCACGTTTCGTCGACAGGTTTATGCCTAACCTTTGGATAACCCTAAGTTCGGGAATTATTGGGGACAGGTTCAAAGTTTTACCTCAAAATCAAATAAAATTGTTACAAGTTTCAACACTATAAGACTAGGCAGATGATTTTCGTAAGCTAGTCTACTGCAATAACACAGCTGCTATACTTCCTGTCGATCTATACTCACTTTACATGGTCCCCCAATGAATCTTGTTTGGCTTCCGTTCCGACTGGCAGTGACTCAGCGATTTTCATCGGAAGCTGACTTTACTCAGTTAATTTCTGCCAATTTTACCGAGTCCACATCGTTTCTATTCAATAGTACTCCGTGCTTTCTCCCCGTCCAGACTAATTAACATAACCTCCCATCCCTACCCCTCCCCCCTCCCCTCTCCAACTAATCCCTCTCTTCCTCCACTCCCAAACTATCACCACCCTCTCGGTGTAACTACAGAGGTAAAGAAATTCATCTAAATCTTTCCCTTATACTTCTCCTAGGTAATAGTTCCACCCTTCTATCAGGGAGTTGCTATTTAACAGCAACTCCCTGCTTCTATTAGATTACTCCTCATCCCCACCAGGGAGTCGCTGATACCAAGGGGATATTAGCAATCAAATTCCGTTAACACCTGGGTTGAAAAAAGTTACTCGTTTGACCTAATACATGAACCAGACGACTGCCCAGGGTACATCGTCTATAGGTCTAGCACAGAGCACAGCCAATTCTCTTCCGATCCATAATGTTGATAAGTTCCTGTGGTTGGCTGAAGGTATGAATAGACTATTGTGACGTCATATCGTAGTACCGTTAACGCTCATGCGCAACTCCATGATTGTTGACATGAAAACAACGGGAAAGCCCCGGTACATACCAAAACATTGGAGTTGTAACTTTCCTTGTCTTCCTTGAGGAACTCTGAAAATGTTTCAAAATGTTCTAAAATAACTTCGAAACAATTACGTATTACTCAAAAGTTAACTAATCATTTTCCTGAAACCCTTTCCACTGATTTGAAGGGAATATTGTGACCGACGGAGATCTTATTGACCGGCGAACCGTTGTTTGAGATTTATCAGCCGTGCATCATGCCTTCTTCACGTGAACTGTCTCAGAACAGCTGATATTGGATATTTCCATTACATGCATTGTACGTACGGTACGGTAAAGCCGGGTTTGTTGTGTACAAGTTTAGCCGGCAAACTTTCTGATGAAAGGCAGTCGACCGGTCTTTCCTTCACTGACAGTCATCGAGGAAACATCGGGTTGTTGAAGCTGAGGGACTGCAAATTACTTACCCACCATTTATCTAGTACGGGCAAACTGTGAGTACAATTTACTCTTTGCAGTTATGAGTTAAAACTAGATTATTTCGTTGTGTACGTTTTTCGTGTATTTATTTTCCAGACTATAATTTAAGTATGGTTAGTATAGTTAGGCATGGTTACTAAGGATTGTTAGGAACTGTATATGTTACACTAACGTTGATACCATCACGGCAAGATCAAAGCAAAACCTGGAAACTGATAAGATGTTTCACTGTGTACCCTGGGACTGACTCATACTGTGCCAAGCCAGGCTTTTAGTTATATTCAGGACTATTTACCATTGAGTGGATTTACCAATTCATTTTTTGCAACCAAACTTACCATAGCCCATGTAGTATACATGTTCACTGTTAATGCTGTCTGACCAAAGTCAGATTTTTGTTCAGTGGGTCGAGTTCAGGTGGGGACATAGAGTATTGTAGTAGATGTCTGATATAGCTGTCTGATCAACTTCAAGGGCAAATTCCTTGTCTCCCTTGTGCGTTTTGTGCTGGATTGTGAGGTGAGCCAGAAATACAGTACATGCCACAGTGACTATGTTATGAAAAAAATTTCTTGTGAAAATCTGAGTCGTTGTCATCAATATTTTGCCATGAAGTAGGTTCAATCACACTTAATCAAGAAGGATGAGGACCATATAAACTCAGCCTAGCCTAGTATCTCAGTACCCTTTTTACTTGCACCACAAATTTCCCATATGTGTATGCAGTCTAACTTCTCCAAATTTTTGTGTTACCAATAGTGCTCTGATGTCAAATAGAGCAATGTTTAGCATGTTCTGAGTATAAGTTTTTTCCCAGCCACTGCATGCAATGTCACAACCTAATTAAGATGTAAATGTATAGTTTGGAAAAAGTCATATATACCAGGTAGTAAAATTGGGGATTTTTCACCTCAAAGCATTTTTAGTACCATAAACTACCATACTTTACAAAAATACTGGAACCATAGTAAACTGTGCAGTCATGCGCGTGGTTGTTGGTGACTGTAAATTTATTTTACATTGGTGGGTGGCAACTGTGAGTGTTAGTCAGAGCTACTTGCCACCATGCAACCAGAGTTGTAATCGAGTCACTAGATTCGTGACTCGAGTCACCAATTGTCAAACTTTTAAGTGACTCGAGTCGAGTCATTGACTCGAGTCACTGTATTATTTCAATGGGGAAATTACTCCTGAATTCTCTCGAGTCACTATCATTTTGAAAAGAAGTGACTCGAGTCATGACTCTTTACAACACTGCATGCAACTACAGAACTTTCCTAAATCTTTGGTTACATACTCTTTTTGGCTCACAAATTGCACACAGTACATGTGTGAGCCTGTGAGGTTATAAAATGGGGCAGATGCCATCAACTTTTCAACAAAAGTTTCAGCCTTTTGATGTGTGGAGATTTTGAGCTGAAATTTTGGTACATGATTATATGTCCATAGAGCATTAAAACTTGCCTATTTGCATTTTGATATACAAAAGTTAAGTCTGGTTTTTAAGCAATTTTTGTAGGGCTGAGTTCACTGTGCCTGCTGAACAGGTAGCCGTTTATTCATTGCACTTACAGCAGTGTACTTGGTTGTGTGTTCAGTTGCTATCTCGCAACTGCCTGTGCAGTTCCATGGGAACTCCCTGCATTGAGCAGCTACTTGATTCATGATAACAAAATTTGAAGCAACTCTGTGGTCAGTTTGGTTTACAAGAAAGGAAAATGGTTTAACCTGTTGTGGGGATGTGTCCCATTTTGTTCCTGGATCAATTTAGATGGTCAAGTCAAGTAATTGCAATACTGTAACTGTTTTGAGTTCAACCCCAGTAGCAGCTTTTTGAGTCTGTGGTTTGTTTTGATTGAGTGCAAACGAGTGCAAACCTATGCAGTGTTCGCTTGTGGAGTTGCAGGTGCAATGTTCTTTGCAAACCTGAACAGTTTAAAAACAGGTTAATTTCAGTCTTGCTGCAAATTAAAATATGTAACCTTTAGAGGCCTTCTTGATTTTAGAAAATATGCAGTGATGTTTGTGGGTCTGTCATCAAACGGTGTCAGTTGCAGTGTTTACATGCCTAAACATGCTTGTGATTTTTCAGTTGGGTTTTGAGTTCATTTATTATTATTATTATGCTCTTCTCTTACCTTTTGCCTTTGTAAGTTAAGGAGGTTTAATGGAATTTGGTGAATAAATGGTAAAATTTCAGGGTTTCCCCTGGGTTGTAGAGAGTATGAGGTGGTATTAGCCCATTGCGGTAATATCTAGCTTTGGCACCAACAGTGAGGAAGAACTGTCAGTACTTCTATACCTAGTACAGTACAGGTGGTAATTAGCAAATTTTCGTGAGGTGGTGGTCAAAAACTGTGAGATGGCCGCCTTACAAAAAGAATGCCAGGGGAAACCCTGAAATTTGGTTCTTTGAGTTCCTATTTTTATCAGACAAGAGAAATTGTGTGATCTACACAACAGCATTGCTGTTTTAGTTTAGTGATAGGACAGAGACTTGGCAACAAAGAGACTGCAATAATTTATTATTGTTCAATTGTTCACTTGAAATATGAATGCTGCAGCTGGTACTGGACCAGTCTGGTAAAAATGTGACAGTACAGTACCCAATCATTCCAATGAGTTGTGATAGTTCTAGCTGTATGCAGAAACTTTTCGGGAGGGGGGACTGTGGGGAAGCATGCTTTCATCTAATGTCATCTAGTGAACCAAGAAAAAGCTTGCTAAAAATGTTCCCTTGTTGGTAAAATGGAACTTTCCTTGCCTTACAAGTTGCATCTGAACAATCTTTCATCACTTTAAGTTACCAAAGATTTCAAAGATTGATGTGATAAAAATGAATTGAAAATTCCCAGAGAAGTTGTCCCTCTACCCCCTCCCCCCCCCCTCCCATGCAGTATGGCCATAGTGATTGTTTGCTGAGTACTCACATATTTGTAGGTTGTGTAGACCTCAAGATATTTCACAGAATGAGCAAAGCATCAAATTGTAGCAATGTATTAACAGCTTACAAATGTATAAAAACAGTATAGTCAGTACATATATTGAAACTGTTCATTTAAATTCACGTTCTTATTATTAGAGTTAACCATAACCATACACTTTCATAGGGCTTGGAGTACCAATTTTAAAAATTGTACGACATTTTTCTTAATACACATTGCAGTACTGTTCATTTCGTATGTATTCTCTTTTGTAAAGAAAATCCTAGCCAAACTGCAAGTTTGGATTATTAGCACTGTGAAACATGGCTTCTGTATGGTAGTCTATTACAAAACAACTCTAAAACATTATCATGCTTTGATGATTTTATATTGTTCACACTGCTTGACAATAAGCTCTCAGCCTATTGTACTTAAACAAAGACAAAAATATACAGTATTGTAGCTACTGGTATTATTGGGGTCAAAATTCAAGGTCCTACCAAATTTTTGTGTTCCAGTAGTAACTAGTAATCAAAGGGAGATTCTCTGAAAGAGACCTTAATCTTGTGCAAAACAGCCTTTGTGTACAGTATTGTAAATTAGACCAGCTTTCTTTCAAATGTTGGTGGAATTCTTTTATCTTGAATTTCACAAACAACTAATGTTGAAAAAGATGTATATCAGACAGACAACTAGGCTACAGACAACCCTCATAAATCATAAAATTCAGACCTATTTAAAGAACTTAAAGGGTAAGTGCAGTCTCTCTGGCATTTAAATTAGGATATATCTGGTATTGAAATTCAGGCCTTGAAAGCCTAGGACAGTTATTTTAAGGGAACACAATTGTGGAGGATGTCCGTAGCTTTCACATGTTGGATTGGTGACCAACTGCACAGTTTAGATCAAATTTGTATGACTGTTGGAATTTGTTGCTCTAACTCAGGCCGTGAATAGTAGTTGTTATTTAACAACATGTGGTAAGCCACCATTAAAGGCAGTAGGCAGTCACCCCAAACAGAGTGAGTGTATCCTGTCACTCTAGTTCATGAATGGCCGATTTTGATCATGTAACAATATTTTTGATAGTGAATTGTGGAATTCAAGGAGAATTTCGCCTTGCTTTACTTATTGTTTGTAATAGTTATGTTCAAAACGTCTTCAGAGGTGCTTGTATTGCAATATGAGGAGATCTGCAAGAGTTTGCTGATTTTTCAAAGAAAATTTTGGGGCGACTGCTTATTGCCTTTAAGGAGGAAGAAGTGTATGGCTCATAAATATAGTACATAAAATTTGGTTTCTGTTCACATACATCACCTGTACCCAAAACCAGTTCAGGTGGAAAATTACTGTGGTTGCCCTTCGGACAATCCAAAACCTTGACCTCCTGGAGATCAAACTCCCAACCTCCCTGTTACTGCTGTAGGCTTCATTGTTTGAAATGCCAATCAAACCTCTAGGCTCTATTCACTCTGCCACCACATGGTACCTTAGGCTTTTATAGAGTTTGTGATGACTTTGCAGACTACTTTGCAGAATTTGAATGCTACTAAATTATTCCAGGCCTGTATTCTAAAGTGAGCACAATAAGGAAGCAATAATCACCTATGAATTGAGAGATTTTGTTACAAACAAAATGCTTCTCTTTCATTTTGGTGCATAAAAAGAAAAGTGAATACATTTGAATGTTGGTCAAACTTCTTTTAATTTTTATTTTGCAGAACGTATCTCAAAATGGAGGAAACAATGGCAATATTTCAAATGGCTGATGCCGTATGTTTTGATGTTGATAGCACAGTTATTCAAGATGAAGCCATCGATGAACTTGCAAAGTTTTGTGGAGTTGGGCATCAAGTAGAACTATTGTGAGTGTTTAAAATACAATCTTTGTATTTAAGACATGGCATCTGCAGTATGACATTTGCACTGAAAATTTACAAGTTCGACTGAGATATAGACAGAAGTGCAAGGGGAGGGAAGGGGAAGGGGGAAGGAATCCCCCACCCTCTCATATATAGTACAGTATCCTATTGCTTGATATTTGATATTCTGGTAATTCCATTTCAGTACATTTGAGTTTATAGTGTAGTAAGGTTCTTTCACATTTATGGGTCCCCTCCCCTGCTACTGTATACCATAGCTGATAGAAACTGCTCATGTCACCGATATAAATATTTTGCCTTTGGTTTTCTTATTCAGAACAAAAAAAGCCATGGATGGAAATATGTCTTACCAAGAAGCCTTACAAGCTCGACTAGATCTATGCAATCCTAGCAAACAGCTGGTTGAAAAATTTAAGAGGTCCCATCCACCCCGGCTGACAGACGGCATAGAGTAAGTCAGCCTTGGGTATTTTGTATGAATCTGATTTATGTTTGAAATAATAAAAGTATGACTACTGTACATTCTGAATGGGTATGCATGGAATGTTGTGATATAGTTTGTAACATGGTTTGATGTGTCACTTTCACAATGTGTTAGATTACAAGCAGAGCTTTTTTCGGTGAGCCTGTAAGTTGCCGCAAGTAGTGATATTTAAGCAGCATGATGTATACTGCACAAGTCTTTTCCTACAGTTAATGTCAGGTTTGAATGTACCCCAAAATGTGGAAGTCCCTTTCCATAATGAATAGTCAGAACAAAATTTATTGGAATCTCTGTGCTCTCCAAGAACAAGAAGGACATGTATAATCGTAAATTTATGAGACTGTGTAATTCTACTTCTTCCTTTGCTCATATTAATTTATCGCTTGTGAGTGAGGATTTTCTTTGTTTGTGGAGTTACCAAGTAGTTTTGTCTACTATATTTTAATTGTGGTGTTTCTTTTGCTGAATTTGATCGTAAATATTGTAAATCTGTTGAAATAGCAGATAACCTCTGCTTCATAAACGAGACTTATGTCTGTCCAAGCAGGAGGCATAATTTCAATACCTATGACAGATACTTCTTACATGGCAGTGCTCAAGTAATAAAACTGCAAAGAACTGGTGTGTAAAATCTAACTTATGGGTATTATGATGGGGGGGAGAACATAGGTATCTGAGTGGACAGAACTGGACATGCTGAATCTAAGCAGTTCCTATAATTTGTATTTAAATGGAGTGGTTTGCATTTTGAGGACATTTTTATGTGTAAAGTGCACAATTTTGGGGATTATTAATTGGGACATTGGATCATTAAAACCTGGCATTACCAGTTTACAGTAAAGACTGTGGAAACCAAGCCTCAAATCAGTCTTTACAGTACCTTAAAAAAGGCATTCATTCAGTTAGTGCAAGATTGCATTTCACATTTTCTTGAAAGTTAAATTCAATTGACAGGCTCCACTCTCAATTCTTCCACCCAAAATGTGCACAGATTCCTCCATTTAACCATTCACACAATATTTCCAAAGTACATTGTGGACAATTTGAACTGCTTTTTCATGATTTCAATCTTGCATTCAACTCTTTCCCTCCCATCTAGATCACTGGTAGAAAAACTTCATCAACGAGGAACAGCAGTTTATCTAGTAACTGGCGGGTTCGCGTGTCTAGTGTCAGAAGTCTCTAAGAGATTAAATATTCCCGATGAAAACATATTTTCAAATAGATTACTATTTTACTTTGATGGTAAGTTGACTCCTTTTTGTACTTTGATTCATTTTTTGCTGTTTTGTTTGTATTCTGTGCTACAAGGATTGCATCATACAGTTCTGCGCACACTTTATCCAGGGACTCTTGACAAGGTCATCAACTTTATTGACTCATAAGTCTGTGGAATATACAGTAGCGTGCTGTGCACTACTGTGAACTTGCAGGTAATCCAGTGTCATGGTATTCTGCACTGGTTTTAAATATAATCTCTACAAATAGGAACTGCTATGGTATTGTGAAAGGAAATAAAGGGAAAGTTGATTGGATGTAGGCAACACAGGAATTGTAAAGAAAGATTTGATCTATCTCGTTTCTAGTTTTGTGATTTTTGGGGCCCTGAAGGTATAAAAAAGTTCTTGGCACCATAACTATGGTAGAATAGATTTAAAAATTTTCAGACAGCTGTGATGGTTAAAAGTGTATGGTTTCTCTTTCCCAAACTTTCTTTTCCTATTGAATATCTATGAAAATGGTTTTGCTCATTTTCAGTGTACACTTAGATCAGTAAATTTTACCATTTCCTTTGAAATTATTGATGAGGTTGTTTTACTGTCATAGTTTGAGGTATATTTCTTTTGAGTTAAATTTATCTTAATTTGGCAGACTGGATTAGCAGTATGAAACTTCTATTGTTCTCAGGAACAATGTGTTAAGGGATTTATCGTATGCTAGGGAATTATTTTGCTAGTATAGCTGGTGCTGTTTGAAGAAGGGAAAATGTACAATTTGAAATAGATATCTAGCAAAATGGGATATATCTGTAATCCAAAAAAATGTTTCTTTGTGTAAAAAGTCCATGAAGTGCAATAAAACCTTATTTAAGGAAAATAGTGTGTTTGAATTTGATCAAAATGGCATGGACAGAAAAACGGTTTTATCATTATTAAAGCTATTCAGTCTTATCAGTAAACCGTGGCAGTACTGTATCTCTTCTTCTCTAAAATGTGACAAATTACAAGCATAATTAATAAATGTTACGTCATTTGAAAATTTTTAAGTTTGGGCCAAAAAATCATTAATGACTGAGCTACAAAACAGTGAAATTTCTTTCTGTGAAAGCCTTCTTAAAAATAAAGTTATTCAGCTACTGTCTTGTTTTGCTTTGCCTCCATTCTACTATAAACCATGGTTTGAAAAGCCGAGTATGAAAACATTCTGTACCGTAAATGCCATATGTTACTGTGGTACACCTCTAATAACACGGTAGTTTCATGTCTCTTATAGTTTAGATGACCTCTATTAATGTCTGAGACTGACTTACTGAGATTATTTAACTTAATCTTTTAAAACAAAAGTTAGAGAGGAAATTTGTGAATGATCAAAATGTAAGTATGATTAAAAACTCAAAATATGTAAGAGTTGTTAAGCAAATGTGAATAATTTTCAATTCTTACAATATATTGGTTGTAAAATTTGCTTGTTTTTCAGGTAAATTTCATGGTTTTGATAGGAAACAATACACAGCTAGCTCAGGTGGTAAAGCTCAGGTAATGGACCATCTTAAACAAACTTTTGGCTATGAAAGGCTGGTTATGGTTGGAGATGGTGCTACTGACATGGAAGCTTGCCCTCCTGCTGTAAGTTAACAAGTTGGTTTGGCTTGTTTTGCTCTTATTTGAGTTTGTCACAGACATCTATAGTTTTGTGATATGTAAATAGGTTTGGCTATAAATAAAGCATCATATTTTGCTGCAAACAGTCACATATGATTTTATTAACTTGTAGGAAAGAAGTTTGATAAACTTTTTAAGCAAAGGGTCTTTGTAAAGTTTAAATCAACAGCAGAGATAATTAGTTAAATTCTACAGAGGTGATCATATTGTTTAAGAATATTCTGATTTTAGTTGGTTACTTCAGATTTCATTCAGTCAAAATGCTGTTTGTTTAGTCAAATAGTTTTTGTCAAAGACAGAACTTGTAGCATGTACAGGATGTAATCACTTATTGGTGCTTTCTGACAACTTACGTAAACTGTTTTATAGTAACAAAGCAGCTGAGTGTCAGATGTGTTGAAATGTCAGACATCACCTTGAACCTAAGTCATAAATTGTAAGCAAAATAAGTGTAAGGGGTTAAAATTATGTGTCTGTAGTCTGTAAGGTTTATCATTTACAAAATCGTCTCTGTGGTTGATACAAATATGATTTATGTTACCCTGTTTGGGAGGTATTTAGGATGTCTGATAATGTCATGAGGAATATTTCACAAAGGTGTATCTCTGAGTGTTTTCTGTTGGTTATTGCTTCTGTTAATTTCATTGATAGAAAATAATAAGTATTCTACAGTAGGATTGCTGGAAAACCTGATAATGGTGATATGTGTATAATTTTGTTAGTTGTGCACATTTCAGTGATGTTGAATAGTTGTAACTTTGAAAGGATTGGACTTTACTGTAAATGGGCTTTTTATAGGTCTGTTAACAAATACAGCAGAGCTTGACATAAGCCCCAATAGGGGCACAGCAAAACTGAGGGTGAGGAGGCACTGATGGCAATCTTTACTAGTGCCTTTTGTGCCTTTTTAAGAGGCATCACAGCTAAGGTCAAAGGCATGACAGTCTTTTTCTTAAAGGTTCTGTCAGTTATGTCAAGCAGTGCATTGTGTGACACCCTTTTCCAAATAGTACTTTCATACTGTAATGATCTTTTAACATCACTAGAACTTATTTTAACCTCGTTTACTTTCATTTTCCCCAAACAGGATGCCTTCATAGGTTTTGGAGGGAATCAAATTCGACTAAATGTACAACGTGAAGCTGCCTGGTATGTGACCAGTTTCAAAGAACTCATAGATGCCTTGGATTATTAAATAATTGGACAAGAACTTCTGTTTTAAGAAGCTAGCTGGATGTTCTATCATCCGTTCTACTTCATACGTCAGGTGTGCTTCATACATTCCTAGTTTTACGGCTGAAAGCCTTGGTAATCAACGTGACTGAAAATAGTAAAAGACCTTGTTGGTATGGTTTAAGACTCTCTTAAGTCTTCAGAAATTGGGAAAGGAGACTATCAATTCAGAATATCTGCCATTAAATTATTCAGAGTTTTAAGTTATTGTGTTGTTGTTGTTGTTGTTGTTTTTGTTGGTGCAAGAAGGAGAGAGCTGTTATATTCAAACACTCAAAGTTTAAGTGTATTTGTGAAAATAATAAGTTGGGGAATGTAGGTTTTGAGTAAACTTGGGTGTGGATACCACTCAGATGGAAGATTAAGTCCTCATCGTACCAAAGGAATGTGGAATGTGTGGAAGGAATTAATTGAAGGAATGGGACATCCCTTAATTTTGGTGTAGCAGTGAGGGAGAAAGTGGGAGCCCCTACTATGCCACTGTCCTCTACCATGTCACCATTATTTCAAAGTTTCATGTATTCTTTAGCTGTATGATCTGTGACTAATGGTGCTATAACTTCCATAAAACTGGTCATGATGTATGATTTGTATTCATTTTTTTTCAAAGAATTTAAACCAATATAAGGGCCTGGTGGTTTTATTGTAAGTGTGATGCTTATTAGATTGCATGGTTTGGTCATGATGTATGTTTCTGTAGACAAAGCATCTTGAAGGTTTCAGATACAGTACAGTTGCTCTTCATGTAACAGATTGAATGACTAAACAGGGTTTTTAATTGTTTTCATGTAGTTATACACTTGGTATTGAGAGATTGGTTGTGAGAGAGGGGAAGGGGGGAGGGGAGCTGGGAGGGACAGCAGTATTTACTTGGACCTGTTGTCACTGGCTACTTCATTCATGATTTCTGGTTAAAATGATATTGTTCTAAAGACGCTGCTTGGAAGTATTTCAAAATATTAACAGACTTACGACTGCGTTGCATGATTTAGCCTGACAGGAATTGTTAGACTGTGGATTCCTAAGGTATCTGCATGTATTTATCAGGTGTGATTCAAAAGTTCATTTGCTATAATGCCAGCTTCAAGGAAAATTATTTGAAATGGCAAGAATGAGCAACCACTATACATAATACAGGTACAAGTCAATTATGCAGTGTTTCATAATGTCAATTTTTATACTTGACTGAACATTATGTGGGTTAGGGTAAGCATTTCGGTGTGTGAAGAGAGAGGGTAGCATAATTTATGTTTCATTTGGGACCAGAAGAAAGTCAGTGTAATGTGAGAGATATGTACATTATTTACATTATTTCTCCTGCCTGTCTTTCCCCCCCCCCACTCCCCACTCCCATGCCACCTCACTACCACATAGCAGTTGTATATCAAGTTTGTTATAAGACTTTCAAGTACATTTAAAGGGCATTGATGTTGTAATTTAACGCACAACTAGTTTGCCAAGATGATGATACTGCAGTATTATCCAGAAGGTATCTCAAATGTAGAGATACTTTTAAGCCAGTTTTACAAAGCAGTTGCTGCATTTCAAGTTTGTGTCCATCAGGGGTCATAGAACTGCATTTAAAGGAGTCTAAGGCTTCTGTGTAATTGGAGAGGGCCCTCTGGATTTCCCATAGAAAGTGTCTTCCAGTAGGGCAAAATTATTATGAATGCATTATCATTGGACAATTCATGTTACTTATATTTGGACCACTGGTCAATAACAAGTCTGTTAACAAGGTGATGAAATGAGTTCATCACAGCTGTGAATGGAACTAGCTTTCTTTTAGTGTCAAGTTGATACAACAGAAAAGCAGTTCAGTATTAAATTATTTTAAGCAATATTTTATTATAGAAATATGCATGCAAGGTTTTCTTTAGCAGATGTAATAGCTGAGCTGAAGTTTAATTTTCTTTCTGCTGCACAAACTGAATTCCCTGTGAGTGACCTGAAAGTACGTCCTTTGAAAGTCAGATTTCAATAGAAAGGTAAACTTACTCTTAAACAGCCTGGGACAAGTTGTAAATCAAGTTTCAGTTGCCAGTTTCACAGTATTCATAGCTTACTAGGAAACAGAAATCAGACTTATAGTGATGGAGTACAAAGTCGTACTCATACATGATGGTTTTGTACTCAAACTTGTACTCAGAGAAAATCAGAAATCGGGTACTGGTGCACATAAATCTGGGTCTTGTACTCAGGGATGTTTTCTCCACTTCAGGTGTGCTTGGAGATAAAAACTTCATTCAGTTTGGTTGCCATAATTCAAGTTATTGTTGTCCAACTTTGTGTCCAGTGAACATACTTTCCTGTGCTAGTTTAGAGAGCATAGTTAATACTGAAGTAACACTCTTGCAAGCCTTTCTAAACAGTGTGTGTTTCATGAAATATTTTGACCATAGGAACACAGCACTTGTATTTCAATTTGCAAGGTGGTGGGCAAGCAATAGCACCTGGGCGTTTACAAAAATTTCCAGGACAGTCTGAATATCATAATTGCCAGTGTTACCATGGCAACTGCCATTGGTCAAGTGTTTCTCTTGTATTGTTTGAATGCAAAGTTGATCAAATGATCAGAATGTAACATATTTTATTTCAGCAGCTTACCATGGGCCAGCTGCAGTTTGTTTTAACTATGTGAAAGAAAAACAGCTTGTGCCCAAGACAGTTTCATTTGTAAATTAAAAATAGCTTATTTGAAGAAGACTTAACCAAAAATAAATGTATATTATTTTAAAATTGAAGAAAATTTTGGCACTTTTATCTTTGTGAATATTTAGCTGTAAGAATCATTTTTAGCAGTACATGCAGGCAAGTAGTCAAGGGGGAGGGCCATAAGGAGGCAAGGCCCCCACTTGAAAATGATTCCTTCCACTAGAAAACCACTGTTGCCTTAATGCATTTCAGTGTATCTTGCCCCCTTAAAAATATGTTTACACCCTGGAAAAGTGTCCCCCTTTGAACTTATCTCACCCCCTTCAGTACCTTGTCTGGCTAGTACCTTGGGTATACGAAAATGGATCTATGCATGGGAGTAGTATTAACAGCATCAGCCCAACTTTGACATTAATTACAAAGGCAAGAGAAAAGGCAGTCTCCTGTTGAAAAGTAGCTGTACATATGAAGGGAATCAAAATTGTGGGGTGAATGATTTCCCAAAAGAGAAAGTTTGCCCTTCAAGGATTTATGCAGTTCCATGAAAACTATGCACTAAGAAAATTGGAGCCTTGAGTAATTTGCGTAAAATTTTCAATTTTGTGGACTCAAAATCCCTTTTTGAGTGCTGTTGCAGCCCATCTTAGGACAATAGATACTCTTCAATGACATGCACTCGCACAAGATTTCTGTGTGAGCTTAAAAGAGCAATCGGGTATTGATTTGAAAAGTAACAATTGGACAGGACAGGCTAAAAGTACTTGTTTTGGTACACAAATTAAACCCTAAGTTTTTTATACTGTAAAGCATGAGTACATTGTTCTCCTCCCTCAACACCCCCCCCCAACCCTAACTAAGAAGAAAAGCTTTGAACAAGGTACAAGCAACAAAGATTTTGCTTTTACTCCATTGTTATCACTCTACAATTAAAGAACCCTAATTGGTAATACATGATTGTGCATTTCTTCCAAAAACAAAAAACTTCGACCTTGTGGAAATTCAAGTTTTATATTAGAACGAGCATTTTATCATATTTATCATGATCATACTTATCATTTACACACTGGCAGAGAATAACGACACTTTTGCTAGAACACCAGAAAAAAGAACAACTGTACCGCTGCTTGCATTTCACCTTTGTGTATTTATTTTAACTGTGATGAAACAACTTAAACAATATGACATTTTTCCTGTCATTGGCAGTGTTTCTTCAAAAAATTAGACATTTCTCCCCAAATCTCATACTACAAAATTTATTTCCATTGCATAAAAGTTGACTTTTCTACTTCACAATTTCTGGTGTGATTGTAGAGGCGGCTTTATCTTTGCCGCTTGTGCTGCTGCTACCCCACCTGATCTCAGCTTTGTTGAAATTTTTGTCTATTTTCAAAATTGTGCTGTGATGCTAAAAGAATTTCAATATTGATGCAAAAATGTATTTGCTTTAGAAATTATTTATACAGATAAACAACTTTTAAGTATTTCTCATGATATAAGGTTGTCACACTGCTAGGCAGTCCCATCTCAAAACCATTGTGAGTGATTTTGGAAGGACCTGTCTCTATCCTTTTTACAACAATAAAATGTGCCATAAAATATGTGAATTTATACATTCTCAATAGCACTTACTATGTAGATACTGCTAACATAAAAACATGAAAGAGTCAAATATGGTTACAGTACAATGAAAAAATGTAAATATCACTTTTAAGTGGACAGATGAAATCACTAAGTTGAAATATGACAAAATATAAGAGACAGGCCACTTTCTGTGGGCATGTGCAATCACTTGCAAGAAGCCAATAAGTTAGATGAGGTTTTACAGCTCAGTTTCTAACCAATTGGTTTAAGTTGGGCCGGCCATGGCCTTTTTTCCAGTTATGGCTCACTGCCTTGTTTTCCCTACTCCATTGCTTATGCTGAGCACCAAGCACAATGGCAGCCAATAACCCAATAAGAAGAAACATCTCATTAAGTAGACAGATGCATTTACTTGGAAAAGGGACAAAACATGTGAGTCATACCATTTTAAGAAGATAGTTGCACTCACTTGAGAGAAGACAAAAATATGAAAGATATCACTTTAAGTACACAGCTGTGATCACTTGATCATGATAGAGGACAATACAAAACATTTATCACTTTCAGTGGACAAAAAAAAAAACTTAAACGAGCAAGGGACTGAAAATATAAAATATACCACTTTCAGTAAACAAGCTTTAATCATTGAAAGAAGACAAAACTGCAAAAAATATGGCTTCAAGTGGACAGATACAACCTTTTAGCATAGGCACAAAATTATAAATCATATCTTAAGTATACAGATATAATCACTTGTAAAATGACAAAAACATGAAACATATCACTTTCAGTGAACAACTACAACCACTTCACAAATCTAGGGATAAAAATATGCGACATATCACTTCGCATGTACAGATGCAATCAAATCAAAGAAGACAAACAAATCGAAGATACCGCACCACTTGAAGTGGACAGGTTTTTCACGTGAAAGGGCCCCAGACAAAAATATGGATCACATCGTTTTAAGTAAACATGCACAATGCCTTCAATATGGACAACATTGTGACCCATATCACACAAAACCTGACTAGTGCAATACCACTTGAAAAGGAACAAAAATACCAAACATCACTTTAGGACTTAAGGACAAAGTATGAAACTTATCGCATTCAACCTTTCTCACAAAAAAAAAGAACATTGAACATTATTTCAGCCTTCAGAGAGGAAAAAATATAGCAACATAAATGAACTGGCATTTCTACTCAATTACTTGTGTAACAGAAAATGAGGACTCCTCATACTTTAACCCCACAAAGCCTTCACAAGATGTTGCTCGTTAAACGTATATCATCCCAAAGATCTGACTCTGGTCGTTTCTTTAGTCACAGGTACCAAATTAAATCAAATTTTTACTTTTCAGTTGTTATAATTATATAATAACATATCAAAATAAAAAGTACTGAATACAATATTTCGTATGTGAGAACTGCCATGTATACACTGCTTTACAAATAAATCAACACATTTCAGAACTCAAATTTGCTTTCTTTGGTAGTTTTCTTTTAACTATTAAATACAGTTCATCAGTTACAAACCAGAGTCTATTTTCATCAAAATCATGAGACTGGCACCCAAAATTTGTGACTGAAGGTCAAATAAAGGTAAGAGTTTTATGTCACTGTATGCCAGTTATAAAGTCTGCACAGTGCTTAACCACTTTGCACTATGACCAACCTCATGACAGGCTATAAACTCAAAGGTTCAATTTATACTATTGACATAAAATAAATCATACCTCCCCAACTCTCTGTGTGTTTTTAAATAGCCCCCTTCATGGATAAGTGGTGTCTGCTTGAAATAAGTTAAGTCTCGAACTGCCTCTCATAATTCAACCAAACTTGCCTCTTAAATGTCTTTTTGTTGAAATACCTTCAACAGGCCAAAGTTATTTTTGGTTTATCAAAAGGTGATACTGTACATTATTTTGTCAGCTTCTGCTCCAAAACTTCAATCAGACTGTAGTCACAGTTTATTTTACATTACACAGTCCATCATACAAATGACAGGCCACAAATCAAGTGGATTGTATCTTTTGCCTAAATCTTTGTTCTGAAGCATCCAAATGAGAGAGAGATAAAATCATATCTTATCAAAACAATTGTAAAACCATCAGCAGTACTAATCAGGTACCTCTACAAGCTAAAGAGCCTTGCAGGAGATTATATTGTTCCAAAGTCTGGATTAAAAACTTTCAACAAACTTTAACATGTGACATTCTTCAATTTCAGCCTCTACCTAATTCTATACAAATTTACACCCAATAAGACAACCAATAATTACCTTATTTCCAGTTCCAAGGAATGCTATTTTATACAATATTTCTATAACGTCTGTGCATTGTAATCATCATACAGTATTTAAAACCTTTGCAGCAATATTCGGTCAAGATTCAAATCTCAACTTCACAAAGTTAGAACATTAAAAGAGCCACAATCCCAAAGTCATCAACGATGCCATATTTGGGACACAAATTTTGTGACCTCTGGTACAAAAGTAATGTCACAGACATTTTTGTAGTTACGACTTTCTCCGAGTCTTCTCCAAAATGAATGATGATCAAAATAAAACTGTTCAAACAATTTTGGAAGAAAATATATAAAAATAAATTGCAGCAAGCAAGCCCTCCTTGCACAAAATCACTGTCCTTATATATATTTCAGAATATTCAGAACAGTTTCTTCACAAAAAAAAAAAAAAAAAAACCAAGAAAGTACAGTTTCAGCAAATATCAGTAACACAGAAAAACTACCTTGAAATTTTTATAATTCCTAATTAATAGCATAACAATGGCATATCATTTAGATATTTCAACTTATGAAATTTCACTTTGTGATAAAAAAATATAATAAAATAAGCACAGTGCAGTACTGATTTGTTTTATCACAAAAAGTTTAAATGCAGATCAGTGTTTGTCCTCATGACGCTAAATTATTCTGGAAGCATTAAATATTTTACTATGTCCACTACATTTGTCACAAAAGATTGGCATTTCATAAAAACTTTCATACTTCTGGCCAACATTTGTCAAAGTTCGGGTGCATGTATTATTAAAGTGGACCTTAAGTCTAGAATTACAAATTATATATTTTAGGGGTTGGAAAAAGAATTTCATTCATGAAACTGCCCATCTTCCTAGCTTACTCCATTGCTGAGATATAAAATGTTAAAATTTATTCACAACTTATTTCAAATAGTCGATTGCATAATAATTTGTGACGTCTTTCTTGTACAACTCACATTACCTACTTTTGTTTCCTTTAGAAATTAAAATAATTATATAACCTTGAAACATTTAAGTACTGTTTCTTGCATATTGTATTGTACAAAGAAGGCATATATAGCCAAGTTAATACCCTTTAACACTAAGACAGTGATCACATTTCTGCACAAAGTGCCGTGGCTTCCGAAAAAAAAACGAAGAAAAACAAAGTCAGTAATTTGAGTAGTACAAGAATGACATCACAAATTATTGTGCAACCTACCATTTTAAACTGAGTGAATAAGCTTCAACATTTTATACCTCAGCTCAGGAATGTCCTGTGAAAATGAGAGTTGGACCATTTGGATGCATTTTTCAAGCTTTGTAACATATATTTTTGAAATTTTAGACTTAAGGTTCACTTTAACTCTAGAAAGTTGGTAGCAGATTTTGACGCAACCTCTGTTGCTAGTGGCTTAATCATTTTTCCCAATTAACTCTCACTGGTTCAAAGGCAAATAAGTCTGCCATTCCTTCATGAGGAAAAGTCTGCTCAAAATCAGATTTGCTCCACTGAAATGGTACTTGCTGGTCTGACGTGGGCCCGCTGACAGCAACAAATGCAAGATCAGTTACCATGGAACTTGATGTAATCTGACACAAGAGAAAAAGTGCAAATAAGCAAATTTACAGTAAATAAGAGAGGAAGAGAGACCTGTGCATGCTCTGCCCCCACCCCCAAAGTGGTTAAACCTTACAACTAAACTCAATAGGTGTTTCATTCAAACATCTTACTCTATACATGTTAATTTAAAAGAGCTGTTTTGTTACTGTACAAGCACACTATGTAGTGTAATTTATGTTACTCAGTCTCTAACATATCAACAAATGTTTCTGGTTCTGCAGAGGAAATGACCTCAAACCAGGTCACTGAAAACACAGAAGTCTGTGCTGTCTACTAGCAATTTTGAAGCCCATGAATCCTTCCAAGGTAAAACTTAGAACTTGATGACAATAAGACAAAATGGTCAATTAGCTAATTCCAATTCATGCACGCTCAGGTATATCTGATAATGGTTTGTGAAATGAACAATGGTCAACTTCCACTAGTATGGAATAACATCCAGGGGGAGTATTCAATGAGCTAATTCTAAGCCATGCATGCTAAGTGTCTTTTATCCAAGAATTACATATATGGTCAACTTTGCAAAATAGGGGGCTCACTCCCTAAACTGATATTGTTGTAATAATCTTTAAAAATATTTACCATAATCAAGACAATTGCAGGTATGTCCAGATAAAAATACCTCTGCATCATACTTCTACCACTATTCAAAGTCTACACTGGCAAGATCGAACACAGGTCCATTGCTGTGTGTGCACAGAGGAGCCTTCTGTTCATATTTAAACTATGACCCCAAATGACCCTTACTTGACCTATGACCTCAAATGTTCCAGGCACAACCAAAGGCACCTAGTCAACAATTACTCCAACCAAGTTAAAAAAAAAGCAGTATGCAAGTGTTTTGTGACATTGCCCTACAAAACATACCTAAGTGACCTCTGACCTTAAATTCCTGCACACCACGTAAATGCCACTGGTGAAGGATTAATAACTGTTGCTCAATTCAAAAACATTCATTGCTCCCAGAGGGAGAAGCATTTGGCACATTTCCAAACAATAGTTCCAAATGGCCCCTGAATGACCTTGGAACTCACATTTCTTTACAACCCTACATAGCCTACAAGCCTTGAATCATTGTGTGCAAATTTTGTAAACATCCAATGAATGATGTGCGAGTAATAGCACATTTTGCACAAATATTGACAGACGCACTTAAAATGCCCTGGATGCTCCATGATCACAACTCATACCAGCTTATGGCTGGGTATGAGCTAACATTTACCATTGCCTTAATTTTAGTGTATCTCTCCCCCCCCCCCCTGAAAAAATATTTTATCCTCTGGAAGCTAGCTCCCCTCCAACCCCCTTCCTTCAGTGCCTTGTCTGGCTATGGGTCTGCCCTAAGACTGGTAATATTCCAACCTGTGTCATTTGCAATACACTGAATGGAAGTTATTTATACTCAAGTCAATGGTGGCATCAGGATTTGCCTGAAGGGGGAGATCCCCAAGGGGTGGGGAGCAGCAAACCACAGTCCCAAAATGGGGGAAGGGTTGGCAAAGGAAGTCAAAATCAAAATTTTCACGGTGAAAATTTTGGGTTCATAATGAAAACATTGCAAATTTTGGCCTTTATTAACAAAATCTAAAAAATTTTGGTTTTTTGTATGGGAAATTGGGAAAGTTTAGGTTCTTATTAAAGAACTTGCCCTAATTTAAAGCAAAATCAATTAAATCATACAGACCATTGGCAGCCGGGGGGGGGGAAATGATATTTTATCATACAAATTACTGCTCCCCAAAGAAAATGGAAAACTTTCCGGATGGGGAGTGGGGGGCATGTCCCCCCACCTCCACCACCATGTACTGACTCACGCCTACAAATGTTTGCATTCTTAAACTGAAAATTAAAGTGTTGAGGGGCACATGAAGTCACTATGTTTCACATTGAAAATGGGGTCTTTGCTACCCATGAAGAAACATGTCTGTGAAGTTCAAAAAAAAAGGTTTTGGGGTGATTCACATGCAAGTGTCCAATCATAAAGCAACTTTCCTTGAAAAAATTTTGCAACAACCTTACTTTTTACCCAACTGCAATTGATTAAATGTTTTTCCTTCTAGGAGGATATTTGAAGTACACTGTGATATGCACCTGAATAGGGTTGCAAACTGGCATTGTTCACTGCTATACACATAAATTCAGCTAAATCTGGCAGTAAAACTTTCCCTACTAGAAAATTTGAAAGTGCCCTGGGTGAGAACTGTCTCAGAAGACACTGGCGGTTTTGGATTAATCCAGGACGGGTGGGGATGGTAGGGGGGAGGGCTGGGAAAGTTCAGCGGGAAGCCATGGCTATATACATAGAATATTATGATTATATTCTACTACAGTACTTTAAATGTCACAGACTTCAACTGTTAACGTCTATGCAGAATACAACTAGACTTCCCTGATAACAGACATAAATATGCCAGCACAAAAATATATCAAAGAAACAATTATAGAGCCCCACCAGGCTGCAACAGAATTGTTGCTACCACCTCGGATATAAAAAGCAGCTTCTGGCATGAGGGTACCTGCACTCTGTTGGAACTACAAACAAAGCCCATCTGTTTTGGGAAAAATAAACAAAGCAGTCAACTTGTCCAAGTCTGTGCTCTATGAGTCAGGGTGGAATAAACTACAGTACTTATTAAGTAGTACTTCAGGTATAGGGACCAAAGCAATATATTTGCTGCCACATTTTGCTTAAAAGAAAGGAGGACAACATAGGCGTAGGAAGTGAGGAGCTGGGGGGCAGCCCCCAGTCCAAAATGTGGTGGGGCAGTACTATGCTTCTGCCTCCCTCTATCCAAGGATGAAAACCCCTTATTTGTTCCCTCTCTAAAAAATGTCAAAAATTTGCAGTTATTTACCTTAAAATTTGTCCAATATGTTGTTGCACCTCAAATATTCAAAATTTTTCAAAAGGGGAGGGGACACCCCCACTCCAGGAAGGTGATCCAAAATAAAGTTCACCCCCCCACCCCCCCCCCCCCCCACCCCCAGCCCCCAGTCTCAAACAGCTTCCTACACTATTAGGAAGACAAGGTATAAATGCAGCATGAAAATAACAAAAAAAAATTAAAATAATGGAAAGCTTCACTAAATATCTTTAAACATTTAAAATCTAGAAGTCAACTTAAGCAATTTTGTAGTAGGTTCTGAATTATAATGGACTGATAAGTTGCAGTATCATATTTTTACCAACATTTTAGTTTTGAAATGGACAACTCATGTATGGTTACAGTCATATAGTCCCACAGCCCACTGGTCCTACAACAAAGTGTGTACATTGCCTTACCATACTTACAGCAAATACACTTCCGTTCCTTGAGATTATTAGCCCAAATGTGTCAATCCCTGTTTGGTATATTAAACAGAAGTTCCTTTTTCCAACAGAGAAATGAAATTTGGTAACAGCTTGCAGTGTGGCCGACAACTTTGCTATCAGAGTTTGTAATGTAACAAAAGTTGTTACAAGAAGGGACTATTTACACTTGGCTAGCCGGAGAGTAAAAATGGTGGTTTAGCATTTACTGAAGTTTGAAAAGTTGTAACCCTCGAGTCTTCAAATATTACTCAGGTCGGCTGATAGTCCTATTAGCCTATTGGTCCTACAGTATCAAGATACAAAATCCCATTGACTGTGGGGCTAAAAGGCTGTAGTACCAAACAAGCCCATAGCCAAGGGAGGGTAGTGGGACAGGGAAAGCCCTAGAAAATTTAAACTGCTATTGCCCTAATACATGTTAGCATACCTTGTCCCCTGATAAATATTTTGCCATGCCCTCCCCAGTTAGAAGCTATCTCCCCCCTTCAGTAACTTATCTGGCTATGTAGATGCCTAGCACCAATGAGCTGTAAGATCAATGGACATACCACAAATGAGGTAGCTGTTGTGCGAATGGGCTGTAGGACTATCAGGCTATAACAGCTCAGAAATACAAAATTTACATAACTTACGGGCAATCTATTGTTGTAAAGTCGACATTTTATACCTCAGAACCAGAAATGCATAGGGTGGAGGACGGGGGGAGGGGGGGGGTCGGTGGCAGATGGATCTACACATTTTAGCTCCTAAATTTTTGCATCTCGTAACATAAGTTTTGGCTATTCTAAGATAAAGTAATGTTTTTTGAACATAATTCAAAATGCAAATTCTCCCCCCCCCCCCCCCTTCCTCTTGTTCCGACAGCCCTGATGCATTGCAAGGGATAAAATACTTATTACATCCCATCACAATTTGTGACCCAAAAACCCCACTTGTGAACCAATTTTTACTGCATTGCAACAGTTGTGCACCAATATTTTCACATCCGCTACCTACATGTGTATGTTTTGACTATTCCAGCTGTTGATTGTATAACTTCTTATCATGATGGAATAACTGCTAATCAGGATCAAGTAATTACTATTCAATTAAGACTGATTAGCATTTATTACTAATCAATTCTCCCATGTCATTTTATCCCTTGCACTAGGAAGACATTAGTAGAGCATAGACCACTATATGTTCCCTTCTTCAATCTTTGTAGAATATTTTTGTCATTTTTAATTTTTACAGGTAGTATTTACATGAAGAGAATTATCTGACTCCTTCTTGTACCACAAGCATTTTCCCTAAACAGGATTGCAACTTAGAACATACAAAAGTGGTCTTAACATCACCATGCAGGCAGGTCTAACCTTTGTACACCCTTGTGAAATACAAGCACCTTATTCCTAGATGCCAGACCTTGAAACCAGGTTTTGTGAAGGTTAAAGGCAAATGGCAAATGGAAATGTATTGAGCTACCTCCTGTTATGCGTAAGTAGTAGTGTCCTTTTTGAGAACACTCAGTTACGTAGCAGACGGCTATAAAAGAGGGTTGATAATCATAAATAATGTTGAAAAAGAACTCACACATCAGACTCTCCACGAATAAAGCTTCAGAAATATAAGACAATTTTCTGTGTTAATAGTTTAGTTTTTACTTCTATTTTGTATGTATAAAAGTGAGAAGTGGTGACTGGGTGAAGGTATAAGAGGTGTCATGCAAAAAAATATTATTGGAGGGGGAAGGTGAAAAGTTACATAACCTTAGGCAAAGTGCTATATTTTTCTTTGAAAAGAGTTAAGTTCTCACATTAAATTGGCATGGGAAGGTTTTTTTAATACATTTTCAGACAAAATCATATGACATCCTTGACAAAATTTGGAAGGGGGGAGGGGGGGGGGGACTGGCCCCCCAAGCCCCACTAGGCATGATGCCTCTTGAACAAACCACAACACAGTTTTCAAACTTTTCCATATCTTCAGTGGAAAGACCCATCACAAAAGTTATGTAAACACAGCTGTTTGTTTTTTTTTATCTTCTACTCTTATTGTTCACCCCTGTCTGTATTTACTTTGTCTTGCCTAGAAGCACTAATGGTCATAAAGAGCTCCCGTTTATCTTTCAGATCAGATCTGTGGATGACATAACAAGGGTATGTCATTTAATGACACTTTTACCATTACAGCTGTCTATCACCATGGCAACTGTCTGTGCCTTCATAGTCATAAAAAATACTGCTGAACATGAGTTTATGAACATTAAAGTACAGTTCACTGACAGTTTACAGAAAGTCAAGTCAGACAAATTTGACAACTTAAAGGGCAACAAATCTCACATCAGACAGTAAAACTTCTCCCTAAAGTTGGTTTCTAGCCCCTAATCCAATTCCAACAGAAACACCTACCCAGTGCACTTCCCTGTCAAAGCACTTCCTTTGGATTTGCAGGAAATTCCTTTGGTGAAGAGCTTTCCTAAAAAACTATCTGAACAATATTCATCTACTTAAATATTAAGTTTTCCTACTGTAGGGTAAGAGGTGCACTCACTTCACTGTTTGTGTTTTAGATCTCTGGTCTGTACCCACTTACCTGGCACCTTCACTTTTCATCACATTGTTTTATCATTCTAACATGTAGAAAACATAATCATTTCTAGAACCCCCTGCCCTTCCCAAAGGGCTCAATAAAATACTAATTATTTTCAGCAAAAAATCATCCTCACTTGCTTACTTTATTTTTGCAAGCGGTAAATTTTTTACCTCCTCACCCCTAATTTATATTTTCCAAACCTGGAAAATGACGAAAAATTTTAGATGATTCCTAACAGTCCTAGTACACAGTATACAGTACATGAATATACATAATTATCTCACCTTTGCATCAATGCCACCATGGCAACGATGTCCCAGTACTTTGAGATAGTAACTGCCATTGCATGGGTTGAGGTCCGATCTTGCAGATATCGCATTTTCTGCTGAATATGGTGGTGTACAGTTGCAAGCTGAGAGGGGGTCATTTTTGTAATCATTGTACCTTTAAAAGATAATTATATCATTATTTTTGATGATTGTCCCGTGGATATATTTTTACGATGGAAAGTTGCAAACTGAAGGATTAAAAGGAATGACAAGACTGATTGGTCATGTTAGGCACCATATAAAAATAAAAAATAGCAAAGCTACAGCTGCCTGGAGCCAAGCTGCAGCAGCTGCAGCCATATTTTGTTACTATTCACAATAGCAGGATTAAATTAATCTGT
The DNA here is from genome assembly GCA_029531755.1 of Holothuria leucospilota. Lineage (NCBI taxonomy): Eukaryota > Metazoa > Echinodermata > Holothuroidea > Aspidochirotida > Holothuriidae > Holothuria > Holothuria leucospilota. The sequence continues at coordinate 61,436,779 of CM055964.1, read as the reverse complement.
AATTGTAATGCATGTAGTAACACAGCATGGCTGCAGCCCCTGCATCTTGGCTGAGGGAGCTCAAGTCTGAGGTTTTGAGAAGGTCTCAATAATTACGTCAAAAAATATGTTATGAGGAAATGTGTTCACAACTTCACATAACACTTGCTGTCAACCATCACAATTAAGTACATTCACGGAGAATGTTTAAGTGAATGCATATGATAAAGCAAAATATACCCAACAAGTTATGACAAGAAGCATTATCACAGATTGTTCTGTTTCAAGATACGACCAATTTTGCACTGCAACAAACAGAAGCTTGTCATTTGCAAATAGTTGTAATAATGTCCATTTCGCTGTCATAAGGACACAAGACCACCTGTACATTTTCTACGTTACCGTATAGTGTTGTGCAAGACACAAAACCACAGGAAAGAACACTTACACTCCAAGTCTGATCTAAAAAAGGATGATTTGAATATTTCCTAAAGTAAATGCAGTTTCTTTGCACGTGTTGTAGGTATGGCTGTGTGTTTGATTATCCCCAGTTTTTCATCATGTGCACAAGTGCAGTGGAAATTGCAAAAAGGCTCATTTATGAAGAGTGGGGTATCGGCATTACTCTGAATGGAATTGTGACTCGTACAGGCCTGTAGCCAAGGGAGGGGAGGGCCAGGGGCAGTGTCCCCAAGAAAAACATACTGTCCTCCTAGAAAATTGAAAATTACCATTGCCTTGCAGTACTTTAGTGAATCTTGCCACCTTTAAAAAAATATTTTTGTCCACCTGGAACTGCTCTTTCCTCCTTCAGATCTTGTTCCGTTACAAGCCTTGACTCCAACAAAGACATAACTACACATAAATATGCACAACATGCTACAACAGGTAAACTGTCTAGTAAAACACCAGAAGGCAAAAATGCCTTCCGTCTGAAGGCTTTGTGATGGTTGAGATTCTGAATTGCCAAGTTTGAAGAATCACAGCAATCAACTGAAGGAAGAACTAGTGATCAAAGAAAGACTTAGAAAATGATCCAGTTTTGTTAAAACTGAAAAAGAACACAAATGGAGAGACCCTTTAGCACACACAAAAAAAAACAAAAAGATTTTTGTTCGCTTTTTTTGACAGTGCTGAAACTTCATTAGGGGTGTCAACTCCATGGAAAGAGGAGTTGCTGCTTGACTCAAGACAAGGAGTAACACTTTTGACTGTGGGGCTGGGTAACCTTCCAAGCCTAATGCAACTTGTTCAGCCTGAATTGTAGCATCGTTCAACTTACTCACCTTATCAATCTTAACATACTATCCACATTCACGACATCTGTTTGATTCCTTTTAAACATTTTTGCTCGTGGACAATTCTGGTATGAAAAGAAGTCACCGTACTGTTCATACATACTTTGAACTCCGCTCATGGTATAGATGTTTGTAAAATACCTGTTGAGGGAAGAAAATAAAAGATTCCAGAGGAAATTATACGATGATGGATACTTAAAAACTCTGCAAAACAAAGTTGGCATATATAAGTATTTCATGTTTTATTTTCAGCTGCAAAAATTGCAACGTTCCTCAAAAGTTTAAAGATTTTTACATCCGCAACACCCAAGTTCATGACTGCAGCATTCCACAATGTTCAAATCTTCGCCTGTTTCCCCTTCAACCTAATTCCCAGAAGAGCCTGAGATATCGTTAAGTTAATGTCTGGAATTCTTTGCCACGTAAATCTTGAAATTTTCTTACACTAGCCAGTTTCTGAAACTACCTTAAGAGGTACTTTCTATGCAACTATTAGAATTGGTATCACTTGCATATGTCAGGGAATGGTGGGTATTCTTCGGGGTAGGGTGGGGTCAAGTCTGATGGAGTGTTTTATGGTGGGGGTGAGGTGTGGTGGAGTTGGGTAGGGTTGGCTGAGTTGCAGATGTTGCAGAGGTTATTGCACGGTTTATAAGGTGTAATTATTTCCATTGGAGAGCGATTGCCCAGTTAAGCTCTCAAGAGTTTTTGCAATCTCCCTTTCCCCCATCTTGAAATTATCAATTATGTAATTAGTATCTACACTTAAACGTGGTCTTCAGTTATAGGTAATGACTGTACAGTATTTCTCTCACCTCAAACAAATCTTACTAGTCAATCAGCTCATGTACTACATTTGTATATACATATTGTTACAGTTGTCAAGATGCAGGAGAATCAAATGAAATGAAATAAAATGAAATATGAACAATAGAATAACTGCTGTGTAGACCTTGTATGCATAGTTTGCTACCATACATGGACTCAGAAACTTTTGCAAAAAGCATGTGTTGGAGGGAACGTACTTAGCCTCAGCATTCAAATGAAATCTATTAGCAGATGAACTTATCAATTTGTCAACACATGTGAACTTGAGGCAAGTACATATGACATCATAGTCTCACATGACTCAACACTGATTAGAATCGAATGAAAATTTCATCAGTATGGGTAAATTCAGTTCCTCTGTCACATATGAAAAATAAATTTTTGCTTTCACCCTTTCTTTAACACCAATTCTTTCTGGAATCTAATTCCAACTGGTATCAATTACGAAGCAGAAATAGAGATCATACCACAACCTTTCATATCTGATGTTTAAATTAATGACATAACATTACGATTTTTTCTTTAATCAACGATACCCTCATTTTTTAGAGAGTGTTTGTAGACACTACTGTATGAATAATACACAAGTTAACGGAACGCTTCTATTTTTGGTTTTACCCTCTGTCACTGTCAACTCAACTTTCCTCCCACAAAATAATCCTTCTAAATCAAACTTTCATAACTTGTCATGCTTAGATAATCATTGCCATATCATGGCAAGGATACCATTCCGTGTTAAGTCCACTCCACAGAGCGGACTTTGTTTGCTCAGCCCCTCTTTAAGGCTTCCCAACCAACGTCCACCTAGGTGAAGAGGACTGTGTCCAATTTTAGATGCAAACTTCAATACGATATTATGAGTTAGTCAAGTACTCTCACATTATTCTTACTATTGTTTTTGAGAGAGTGTGTGTATTCTGGTGGTCTTAAAACTGAATGTCTACACTGAAATCTGAGTAGACCAATCATTACCATACGTTACATAACCACCTGTGCAGTGGGTATTACCAGGGAGTGGTACCAACTCTGTGGGTGGCATCTAGGCTACTGCATGATTTCAACGGGACCAGATGTTATATTCTCTTGAATATTCATTATAAACAATCAACCAGTCTTGGGGCTAAATGTTTCTTTGAATATCCGAAAGAATTTGTTCCATGTTCATTCCGGCAGACATTAGGGATATGACTAAACAAGGAATATGCCGCACAGACTGCTACGTGCGATGTTAAGCCATGAGTGTGATAATTTGTAAAATGTTAAATTTCATATCAAGGGTTTCCCTTAACTTGTGTTTTCACTTGCCACTCAGACAAGGATAACAAACACTGCAGTAGTCCTCAGCCTTTTTTCACTTAGTGGTATGTCTCTGCCAAAAAGAGACATCTCAGAGATACTTCCATTTGCTACCAAAATTGTTCTCCCATAGTAAGAGCTGTAGAGTTATATTTTTTCAAAAAGCAATTTTTTTTGGTTAAATAACCTCTCACGGTAAATTGACATTTGAATTGCTATCACAGATTATAGTTAAAAAGATTCAACAATTTTCAGTTTTGGATAAGCACTTCCTTCAACACCCACCACACTAGTCTAATGCTGTTTTTACTTACATTTGGCAAGCTAACTGTTAATACGGAATATTGCATACAATTCATTTTAAATGTTTTTCTGCATATCTGTGTCATTAAAAAATCACAAATTTGCCTGCTTTGTGAAACAAATTACTCATTGTATGTGGTTTCAAAAAATTTAAGGGGCCATTGCATTACCCCAAAAATATTCAGGGCTATCCCCATATCTATTTTAACTATTGGTGACTACACTTTGATTAACATACATTGAAGCAAAAGCATTACTCTGATTGGTCAATGGTTACTTAGGCAGATCACTCAGTAGGGGCAATTATATGGCAATAGGTTTACCTGGGGCAAAAATGACCTAACCCCCCCTCCCCCATAAAAATTCTTTTATTTACCTATGATGTAACCCAAGAGAAATTTTGTAAATTTTGGATAAATTGAAACAATTCAGTAACCTATTGCCACATGATTAGAAACAGTCATACAGGAAATAGAATACATCATGAGGTCCAACAAAGTTGGGGGGGGGGCAGCTGTTTTGCCACTTTTAAGTTCTGCTTTAAAGCATAGTTGTTAGCTGTGCCTGACAACAGCTAAACATTACCTTAAAAATTGCCCAAATCCAGGAGTTAAGGGGTCTTACCCCCCCCCCCCCCCCATTTTAAGAGCCTTCCAACAACACTGAAGATTCATACCAACATTTACTACTTCTGATTTAAGAATGTCTGCAAGTGACCCTTAATTTACATCATTTATTCCATCAAAGATAGCTATTAAATAACCATTTCAAAACTAACACTTACAAAGATATTTGTATCTCTTTATTGTCATTACCTAACACTGTGGAAATTGATTATGATGGTATGAATTGCCTTTCTGTTTTGTATAAGATCTTTCAAAATGTTAAATTTTGTCAATATTGCAAAGCTTTCCAAAAGAGCAGGTATGATATTCTAGTGACCATAATTTCCTTGGTATATTATCTCCTTGGTCTCAGGAAGTCTTCCCTAACTGCTACCTGCATGTGTGACATGTTACTGGTATGCTTGACTTGCTTAAGGAGAATTAAAAATGTTTGCAAAATTGTTTAACTGTTTGCTCCATCTGTTTAAAATGGCCTCATGGTCTTGAAGCAAACCAGCTTATATCCTCAAGGTCTACAGCCAAGTACCTTGACATCAATTTACGTCACATATGTGGCAAAAAAAGAAAAAAAACACACACACACACAACAAAAAGGAAGAAGTATTTCCACAACCCTGTTTGAAACCTTAAACACACATATTGATTCAAGGAGAGGAAACATCTAAATTCCTGCTGCTGTTATTACTTACATAAGCATTTCCTAAAGCTACAAGTATACTATAGTGGAATTTGAATAATTAGGGACAAGGTCATATTTCTCTTAATTAGTCGTACCACCCATTGAGGGGGCAATTGCTATTTGATGAGAGGGGCATTGATACAAAAAAAAAAAACTAGCCTGCCACTCTCACAATGGCAGTCACAGATAAGAACCATTGATCCAGGGGGTTTTAGACCTCACTAATAATCCTATGATACCAGAGGCAGCACTGCTGGATCAGAAAGCCTTCCTATGGCATGGAGTCCAGAGGCCCATCTCTGGTCACTTCTCTATAATGAAGGTCAGGGGGTAGAGTGTATGTCATGTTGAAATTTTTTCCAACAAACAAGTGATTTTTAAGCTTTTTTTCTTCACACTTGAGACATGGGATTCTGTGTTTCAGCCCCTTTGGCTGCAAAGCTGGAGCCAGTACTACACATTTAGGCCTACAGGGCAGAGAAGTGGCTTGTGGGTTAGTGTGAACACCTTGCATTCCATATGTTGCCAGATCAAAGCCCAGAACTACCTGAATACTTTCTGAACACTACACTGGGTACTAAACTGCCAAAAAATGTCCAGCTGCAGCCTTCCCCCATCCCCCAATAATTTTTAGTCTGAGGGGTTTTTTGGTTTTTTTTTTTGTCTTAAAATGTTAATACTTACATGAGAAATGTCAGAACTCAGGATTTAAATGGTCTGCCCTCCAAACTTGGAAAACTCCTAACAACACTAGTAAGTCATAAATAATTCATGAATAATTCATGAATAATTCAAGAACAACTTGAAGAGCCTTGCTAGCTTTCTGACCCAAAATTATACCATTTGAAAAGAAGTGAACTACTCTTGTACAGCAATATATCTATAAGTGCTTTGTTCCTTTGAACCACTTGTCTTTGACAACTGGGCTGACCTGTTTTTATCTGTTTCATCAGGTCAACACAGACACGAGCTTCTCAGCAATGAGCAGTGCATCTTGACTTCAGGTGTATGCCATAGCGGCGTTAAACTACATACATGCAAAGTGCACTGATGGCTCAGAATCTGCACATTTACTTTTACAGTGCAAACCCAATGAAAACCTTTTAATAGTTAATCAAGACTGATAAGGTGCATTATTTCTAGACAGATCTCAGATCTTTATCAAAAAGAGGCTTACTTTGTAAATAAAGTTTCTACTTCTAAGCTACAAATGAGTCTAAGGGCAGAAAAGTTGACCTCAAACAAAGGCAGTGGAAAGTTCCTACCATTTATTAAAGTTGAAATTATACACTTGCATTGACATGTCATGTGTTCCCTCTCTTTTATTTTACAATACAGTTAAAGGGACTACTGCATCAGACCCCAAACATTTATGAGTCTCCCAATATCTCAATTAACAATAAATATTGGTGACAGCACTCTGATTGACATGAATTCAAATAGTAGTCTCACTCTGATTGGCCAGTGATGACTTGGGCAGATCAGTAGTGTACCCAATGCATAAAAGACAGCTCACACACAACAGAGGGTGTGTGAATACGGCTCTGGGTAATTTAAACCAAAAATAATGTACTGTAGCTTTGAAGTGCACTGGACAGGTCATTCTTTTCTTAAATTAAAGGGGCTAGAAGTAAACTTGGTAGGGAGACTTTTCACTGCCTGGACATGGATTGTTTACCCCTGTAAGGATATTAAATACTGTAAATATACAAAGTTGAGTGTACTCAGCAAGTCATGCTAAATTGTTGGGTTATTTCTGTTTTTCAAAGCCAAGTAACCTTTGATTATTAAGGTATTTGAAAGTACGCAGACATCTAATCCATTTTACTAAATAGTTATACAAGATCCATTTTTTAAAATGTTTACAAGAAAAAATTCATTTCTGTAGTTACCCTTGGCAGATTTAAAGCAGGTTCAAAGAAGTAGTACCTCTGTACTTTTATGAAATAATGCTAGAAAATGAAAATAATTACTTTTTACAATTCTAATTGATATTGCTCTTCAAACATTTAAACCATTTCTTAACTTATTACCACAATAACTTATTACCATAATTATCACTTAATCATTTGTCAGCTTTTACAAAGTCTAGTTGGGTTTGTGGTGCTGACATTTTTCAACAGTTTCTTTCAAAATTGACCCCGCAGGCATATCAACATTACCACTGTACTTGATAATTTAACACACACATACAGGGTAATACAAGAAAAGTTACCCTAATACTTCCTTTACATCACTGATTTGTGCTATGATTCAATTGGTACAGTTAGTATTCAGTTTCAGGAATAGCACCCTCATTTTTATGGTTTCAATGCTAAGGTCAACCTTACCAAATGGTTCATACAAAGTTCAGCCCTCACACCAATTAAGTGCAGGTGAAAATGACCTTATGAATATTCATTTCTTAATCTTTCTGTTACATTCACCAATCACACTGCTCTTAGGAACTCATCATCTCCCAGTAGCACTGAATTATGATATCACCCCATAGCCTGACTACTTACATATCATCCTTGATCATTTGAGTATGTACACCAAAGTGAGCCATGCGAACGACATCATCCTGCATTTGTGTGTGTAACTTGGAGGGCATTGTTTACACACCTAAATGGCTGTTTATTTCCTTAATAGCATTCCCTATGGTGTGCTTAGCCAATGTGTGAATTTTGCAGTGTCATCTGTATCTATTTTTAGCTACCTATGCCTGTGTCACATCCTCTAAAATTAAGGTCAGCTTATATTTTAATCAACTTGAATCATTCTTAGCGGTTAGACTACAAAGTGAACCCAGGAGAAAAAGTAGGATCAAAGCTCACAGTCAAACTGAACAAAAGAGGGATTTTCTGAACTACAAGAAGGGAAAAAGGAAGAATTTTGTAGGCTTTCAGGAGTAGCTTCCATCAAAACCTCACTATGTCTACAGTGTCACATGACTCTTCAACGCATTTCTGAATAATTTCAATAAGCATCTTTTGGAAAATGGGTGAGGAGTGACAAATAAAGGCTCAAAGTATAAGAAATAAGATTTTCAAAAAAAAAAAAAAAATTGAAGAAGGAGGAAGGTTCAAGAAGAAGAGCAATGTTATCTTGAAAACCTATAAGATTGAGCAAGGACAGAAGAGAGAAACTTGAAGCATCTAAAATGCTTTTACAGACAACCTTGATGTCCTGTCCAAATACTAAAGGACAGGTCAACTGTTCACTGCCCTTTTCATACTGGCTTTCTAAGAATAGGGCCCACACACCTGAGATCTTTAATACCATCTTCTCTGTTTCAATAAAAGTATTTTATTAGACACTTTTTCACCAAAAGTCACCTTTACAATTAAAAACGTAACTCCAACAGCCAAAGTGACTTCTTTCCCACATGTAATTGTTCTGGGCAACAGAATTACAGCTGTGTTATTCTAGCAGATGGATGTGTCAGCTGACAGGTAGATCTCCTCACATTTCATATGGTTCAGATGTTACCACCACTCCCTACCACTATGCCTCAACCTTGATTGGCTCCTCTTTCCACCACACTAGGTACCCCAAGCAAAGTAAATCCATAACTGTAGTGAAAAATTTGTGTTTTGGAGTGGAATTTGTAGAAATTTAGGGTATTTGGGATGCAAAATTTTTTTCCAGTACTGGCCACCCACAAATGATACACTGAACTGTACATGTAGTCACAAAGAGTATTTAAAAGTGGGATTTTCTGCAATCTAGGACTTTCAGATATGTCAACTTTTTGGATCTCAGCCTAACCCACAGTCAGTTTTGGTCCCATTTCACATCCCCCTCCCCTGTCCCTCCCCCACCAAGAAAATGTGTTCCATCTGCAATACTGAATTAATTCAAACCGAGGCTTCTGACAGGACTATAAAAGATTGACAGATACACATTGCACTGGTTAAAAGCAAAAGCTCTCAGCTATGAGACATGTTGATTACGGATGTATGCCACAGTGCTGTCATATTCTTAGTCAATGAGACAAATTTTTATTGAAGAATTTTAATTAGACCTACCAGTTTAATACACTTCCTATACAGCAAGTAGGAGGATAGTGTGGGCGCACGCATTTAAAAATAACCCATAATGCTTGAGACGAATTTAACTCACAATTTTTGAGTGGGAGTTCATTAATCATGTTCTCACACATTAAGTAAAAGAAAAAAGACTTCATAACCAATAAAAATATAAAGAGGGCTGATAACATGGGGGGTTATTGGCTGAGGCATTGGACTTGCGATCCAAGGATTGCTGGTTTGAGTCCTGCTGGGTTCATTATGTTGTGTCCTTGGGCAAGATGCTTTATCTCGATTGCCTCTCTCCACCCAGGCGTTAAATGGGCACCTGTGAGGTAACTAGTCACTGGCACTGATTTGGCTGCAGTCATCTACAGGGATTGCCTCTAGGATGGTTTACTGCTGAACAGGGGTAATATTTGTGTGAAACATTTTGAGAAACAAGGATGGGAGGGATCTTACCACTGGTTGACTAGTTGACCTAGTGGTTAGGGCATCTGCTTTTCAGCTGGGAGGCCAAAATTCAATCCTGGTAGGGTCATACCAAAGATTTTAAAATGGGACCTGTTGCCTTCTCACTTGGTGCTCAGCATAAAAAATTGGGACACGAATAACAATCCATGTAAAAATTTAACTGGTAGCACCACAATGGCTGCACTGGATAGTATAGCTCCAGGGCCTTCAGAATGTTTAGGATTGACAAAATTGTCAAAGATATTTGTAAAAGTGCTTTGTAGTCTATCCCTGATTAAAAGTACTAAAAATGGTATGCTACTATTATTAATATGCCTTTCCACACTGGTTTATGTTTTCGGACAAATCCTTACCACTACCCTCTCTGGCTTCTGAAGCACGCTGAGCTCCTTCACTCATGATTACCAGCTGAAACTGGGGTGCACATCCGAAGCAATTTGGAAATCTAGACCTTAAACATGTCTTCATACCTATCACAAGTTTAAATTCTTTGTTTCTATAATCCCATAAATTTACCCAATGTTTAAACTGTTTCTTAAAAAGTTTCATGGCTCTTCAATTCTAAGCTTGGATATTCAAATTTTAGGACTTTCTCAAACCTTCTGCGACTATATTCATTAAAAGCTTGGTCCTAAGCCCAGGGTTCATCAGCTGGGCACAGAGTTTTCATTCCAACCTTGGGATCAACATCGACAACCAGAAGCCCAGCTGTAGGTCAGACACGACAATGAAGGCCAATTGAACAAAACAGGGCATGCTGATATGGGGTCAACACTAATTTGACTTTACAAGATTGTACACTGTGCTTGAGGACTGATGGCCCGCTCAACCTATAGTCTACAACGATGATGAAACTGAGGCTAAATTCAGCCCAGATCGCATTTTCCTTTACAACTGCTACAACCCTGATGTGTATAGAGTGATGATTTCACTTACGGTAGGTTGTAACTTGCCCAGTAAGAGTTCTTCTCAAGATACATTTCTGCTGTAAAGTCTCTGCCCTCAACATAACCACTGTTAAAAGTAAAGAAGGGAGAATGACATTTATCTTAATAACATCAAAACAAGTAAATCTAAGCACGACCTGCTTTAAATGTCAACATTTTACTTTCCTAAAATGTATCTGCTTTCAGGATGTTACAGAATAAAGAGTTTAAGCATTTATGACTAATCCTCTGCCAACGTGAATTCCACAAGTATTTGCAGAGCTCATACTTGGGTTACTGCATTGTGTGAAGGGGTGAGGGGTAAAAACAACTTCAACAATAACCAAGCCTAAGCATGATTGATTTCGGACATTTCATAACTTGCTCTAGTACACATCCATCTTATATAATTGAGTCATCACTGTCTAATTCACACTGAGAGCAACGTACAGTTTATTTGGCATTTCAGAAAATAGATTGAATACCACATTTTGACTCCGAGTTTATGTGTGTCTAGTAACACAAGTCGCTGGTAAGCATTGCTTGGGCTCAAAGTGCATTAATAGTTGTTATGGCCAAATAAATAATGAAAATAGAGGGTGCTATTGCATTTTATTCAAGGCAAACTAGTATTGAAAAAATAAATCTACTAATAATTGTAGATTTGTGCTGAAAAATCATTTTGATGCAAATATGCTAGTTAGCCAGTTTGATTAGGCTGAGCACCTCATAGATAGACAGAGGTACCAGTGATCTAAGGTCATCATCAATCCTGGGGCATCTACACAAGTAAGTTAGATTTTGAGCTCCAGCTAGATCAGATCCTTCCTCCTTGGTCCATGCCATGCATGATCACCAAAACTGGAGGATCAAATCTGAATATGATATGCACTTACAGGACAACCCTGATCTTGTACACAGAATCTGATCTTGAACATGGTGGCATTTCCAAGCGAAGCAACAGAGCACATTAAATGGCTGATGGGTGATTATACACAATACAGGTGTGTAACCACCTGTGTGTCAGATTATTGCCGGGAAGGTATCAAGCAGACTTGTAGTACTCGAGTACGTACTCCTACTGGAGTACATTTTTCTGTATTCATACTCGTACTCATGGCTTTGAACTCGTATTCATACTCGTACTCATTCTCAGAGGGCTTGAAGATCAGGAACTCATACTCATGGCTTTGTACTCGTAATCATACAGTCCTCGAGGCCTTGTACTCATAGGCAGGAGTTTGTACTCGCACTCCAAGTCTGGTATCAAGTGTAAGATTGCATATGCTGTGCTCATTCTTATAAAAGCTCATGGCCTATTGGTAGCATGCAAGCATATCTGTCAACTTTCCACAGTATTTTGTACCCTTACAAAAGTAAACTTTAAATTTTGAGTCAAACACTTAAGTTTCTATCAGAATGAGTGTTATTGTATTTATTCTAATCAGCAGTGTGTTTGGTAGTTGCCCATATAAGCAACTGCAACTCCATTGTCAAACACTTACATTATGCTGATTAAGCATTCACCCATCTCGTAAATCATTTCACAACAATTTTCCATCCTAATTGAGGCTAATTGTAATCCTTTATTTTACAAACCCCAAAACCTTCACTTTGTAAAATTTCAAGAGCTCTCAATGACTTTATTACTTTTGAACCTTTCCAAGCCTTCAGTCTCAAAATGGAATGGGTTTTTTTTGTTTCCATAACCATGGGAACTTTGCTCCCATGTAGATAAGTTTGACAAAACCTAAGCTGACCGATGCACACATTTGAGTGCACCCCTGCACCCCACAGGTGTAACTGTGGTAACCACTCATTATTTTTGAAAGGAAATGTTTACACAATGGGATGTGAATCTATAAAGCATTTGTAGTTGATCTCATGTAAACAACCAGAGATACTTTCTTTTTTGTATAAAGGAGGAAATGTTAATGCCATGTTGGGCACAGACCGATCCAAAATAAACATGCATGCGATCAGTCCATTATGTATCTTTAAGGTGGTTCATATGTAAATATTAACTATTTTAAATTTCAAGGCCTACATCAATATTTTGATTAGCCATTGCCAAGTACAACTGTTTTCAGAGAATCCTAACGGCTGTGTCTCACACTTAACATAAGTACAATATTCAAGTCACACCCACACATGCACACCCACTCTAATATTAAATTGACATTCCCAAATCTTCCTGTCTTGAGTATTTTGGGCTTTCATTTTCTCTCTAGTAACACACTGTAAATAATAATTCTCTTGATCTCGGTTTGCAAATAACGTAAATGTTCCACTTCGGTTTGAATGATATACGACGAGTTCACTTTGGAATAATATACGCTGAGTTCACTTTTGAAAACTTCCAATTTTAGTTCTCTTCTATTCAATTTGACAGTTTTCTCAAAGTAGCGAAAAAAAATGTTTCTTCTTTGTCCTTCTCTTTTATTAAAATAATGACCTCTTCCTGAAGTGGGTCCTCTCGCCGGGGTAACCCTTTCGTTGGTTACTTTTACTCGGCACCTCCAAACTAAAAGCCATCTATAATCAAAATATACACAACTAAAGTAATAATTTTGTTTCTCTCGTTTGAATGTCAGGCTAACACTTTCGACTGTCGAAGTCTAGCGATATTACTGAAATTTTATCCTCGAAATTTCAGAGGATAGTTCGAAGATTTACTACACATTTTGCCCCTAATAAATTACGTTTAAATAGTACAAGCATACTCACACTTAAAACGGTAGAAAACATCACATGCATGTTGAAACAAGAAAACTTAGAATTCAGGCAACGCTGCCCCGTGCTGTCCTGACGTACGGTGGAATTGCGGTAGCCTGCATTGCCACGCCTAACCTCCAATACTTTAACAACACCTTGATGGGAACAACGAGCCCATGAGACCTGTCACTTAACTGTTTCCAGACAGACTGACTAGATACCTTTTCTCCACGTGAAAGGCGTTTCACTCAATAGCGCGCAAGGCGTATACAATGCATACCGATTGCGTAACCACCTGTCTCCTTCATGCATAATTAGGTAGACAACTTTTACAAGCACAAGACAATGTGACATTTCACTCCCCCTTTTGAGGAATGCAATACATTTCTAATTCTGTCACATTAAACTTCCACTCTACTTAAATAGTCAGCACCCACATTTTCTGACCCCTTTATAGCCTCGATTCTAAATCTGTACGGTTGCAACGCAAGAGCCCAACGCATAATGCGTGCATTACTCACTTTAGCCTTCTGCATGTATAGCAGAGGTTGATGGTCTGTTTCTACTACGAACTCTCTGCCGTATAAGTATGGCTCAAATTTTTTGATAGCCCAGACAATGGCAAGGCATTCACGTTCAATGACAGCATATGCTCTTTCTCGGGGTAACAGTTTCTTGCTCGCATATGCTACAGGGAATCGCATATTTTCTACCTCTTGTAATAGGACTGCCCCTATTCCCACATCAGAAGCATCAGTTCTCAAGAAGAACTGTTTCGTGAGGTCGGGTAAAAGCAAAATCGGTTCCATAGACAATTTGGACTTGAGTGTTCTAAAGGCATTTTCATGACAAGCTTCCCATCGTATCTTATTTGGTTCTCCCCGTTTTGTTAAGTCAGTCAAGGGAACCGCAATCTCAGAAAAATTAGGGATGAACTTCCTATAAAAACTTGCCATACCCAAAAATGAACGTACTTGCGTTTTGGTTGTTGGTTGGGGGGTACTTTGTGCGTGCGGGATTCAGAAAGAATTTGGAAACCATCTCATTCACTAGGACAATAATAATCTTTAACCTTTCATGAAATCAAGTTCATTCATAAATTTCTATAAACCATGCATGGCTTGAATAAACTATAACCAAACTATGGAACGTTCCTCAACAAATGTCTCCATTAGAGATACATGACAATGAGTAACTGAGTATAGCCTGATATAACATCTCCTGAAATTAGGACAGAATAGGACAATTTGATCTTATAAGATGGTAAATGCTTTTGAAAGGTTTTTGCTTCAAGTTTCCCCAGATTGTCCCAGGTTACCACAAAACATCTTTCTTCTACTGAGCCAAGCCAAACCAATCCTAACTATGCTTTTACCTTTAATTTTGTCACTCTTTATGCTCCATCTTACAACTGGATATAAAAAATGAACTTTCCAAGGAACATCACCTCCATGGCAGTGGCATATTTGGGAGGGGGCCATGCCCCCCCCTCACTGATGATTTTTTTTAGTACCTAAAATAGGTAAATATTTGAAAACAAATTTTACTTCAAAGTTAGCATACGTGGCACCAGATTGCATGTAAGGACACCTAATTTTTCAAATAATTGTCAAAGAGGAGGGGGACACCCCATCCTCCAGGCTGGCGATCACATATCATACTGCATGTCTCCCCCCCCCCTCGTGACAGCAATCCTGGCTCCTACCTCCATGGAATGCAGTTATGGACCACTTTCCAATTTTAACTGGGCCATTGCATTTCTGATGAGAAAATTTTACTACAAATATTCTCTTCTATATCAGCTGATTTCATCTTATTCCCTTTTTTCTACCGCCTTTCCTGTCCTCCCCCAAAATGGTACACACACATGATGCAAATTTCCAATGGATTTACATGAAACTTACGGTAACTGTTCCACAACAGTAAATAATCCGTCACTTGTATTTTTTCCAGGTGTAAACTTGCTATAGTCAATCACCATCCATTGATTGTTGTACCTGAGGGAAGGGAGCAATAATCTTTTAATGGAATAAGCTGTCACTGCACCTTTATCTTGAAACATCAACTAAATCTTGCCAATCTTTTCTTGTTTCCCTTGAAAGTATTTTTCATGGTGTAATAAAGAAAATAAGACTTGCATTTTCAGAGTAAAACAAGGCATTATTCTGCATAAATTTACAATTCATTAACAAAAGAATTATCCCATTATTAATATACGCCATTCATGAATCAGGATACCCTAGTATACTGATTCAACTTTGGAGAGACCTCATTTGCCCTTGATGTAGTAATGTACATGATGTAGATAAATCATCCCCTGATTGTAAGCACAGCACCACTTGTTCTTATCATTTTCACACTTTAAATTGTCGAGAAAAGATTTTCAATCAAGGGTGCAGGGTGCAGTAAATCTTTTCAGGGGATATGTGAACAATCTTGCCAAATATACATCATTTTGTTGGAGCGGATAGGTAGGAATGAATTTCATGTGATAAGATTGTCTCTATTCCCGGTAGAACCATAAACTCGGCTGATAAAGCTGCATACACAGATACAAAAATAGTAGCAATACTGTCTTATATTTGTAAAAAGAATTCTTTTGTCTGAGTGAAAATACATATCATATGCCATGTATTTCCATATGCTAGTAGAAACAGGTAAAAACATCTGCTATAGAAAAAGCTGCACTGAGTTACAAAGAATAATGACACCCACTGACACCCCTATGAAACATTGCACATCACACAAACTTAGTGTTTACTTACAAGGAATGATCCTGGAACAAGTGCACCCGGAAAAATTATATAAAGACTACAAGGCGTAAAATCTAGCTCTGTTTCACTTTTAACATCCTGTTTCAATGAAAAATCCCTAGCTGTGAGAGTTTTAGTTCATATTTCGCTTGATAAGGAAACACTCAAAACTCTTGACAATAGAAGTATTATTTTACAAATATTCAAAGAATTACACACGTCTTTCACTTATATCTAATTAATGCTCCTCTTTCAAGTTTCAACAGCTACATAACTTGTTTTACATTTACAAGTTTCTGTGCAGAAACATAGTTTCTTTTTCAATATGATGGCTGCATGCATTCTGATCACTTGTAGACCCCATAAAAAGGTAAGGAAGTTTCACTAACAGCTCATGTCACCATCATAACTGTTTCATGTAAAATAAACCAGGAAGCAAATATTAAAGAGATACAAACTGGGAACAAGATGAATAGGTTATCAGACCATCAACTAATTTTCAATCTAGGTATTTCTCCTTGCAACAATAACAACACACCTGCCACACATTGTTTTGATATTCTATTTTTTTATTTTTATGACATTTTTTACCATAAAGTGTTAGATTGTTTTACCACATGTGGTATAAAAATTATGCCTTTGGTGCTTCACTTGTTTGTACTGCTTTTATAGATTTTATTGTGTTTCCATCAACCTTGGTTAAAATTCTAAGCGTAAATTTTATTTGACAGGAAATTTTCAATGGAGTTTAACAAATAAGGACAGTCAGCATAAGAATGTGGAAACTTACGTTCCCATGTTATATTGACGGAAAGCCTCCACCCAGTCATAACCACTGTCAGCTATTCTGTTAGCAACCAGCACTCTTATCCACGTCAGCAGACTATCTGGAGTTGAAAACTTCCACAAGTCTTGATTGTAGTTGCCAAAAGTGGTTTCCATAACAACCTGTTGAATAAAGCACAAAACAAAACTAAATTTCAGAGACTAAACACCTCTCAACAATCAGGAAAATTTCACTGTGCTATACATATTTCCTTGGAAGTTTTTCAGGTCAAGCAATTTTCCCAGTAAATTTAATTTGCTGTCTCTACAAATTTTCAAAAGATTACACTGTACAGAACACAATCAGTAACTTCTGCTTGTCGGATTTTTCCCAGATCTACAGTTGGAACCATTTACACAACATTAAGACATGAAGCACCATTACCTGGCATACAATGAAAGAGTAAGGTTGTCGGTTTTTCAAACTATGCTGCAATTGTTCTGGACTAGCCCCGCAAATTCAATGATTTTTATTAAATGCCATAACAACTCAAAAACTTGCTCCTGCTTCTTCCCATTTTTTTTTACTGCAAGGGAACCCAATTTAAAAATACCATATTCTTTTTTATGATGAGAAAGGGTGATGGGAGAGGATAAGAGAAAAAGAGATCACATTTTAGTTCACACTATTCAGCTGCTGAACTTTGGTGTAACCTCTGAAAAATTCTTTGTCTCTACAATGTACTGTAATCTTCTTCCGTACTGAACATACATGAAAGCTTTCAAGGTGAACCAGAGAGAACTCAGATACCAATTATAATATGCTGCTGTTTATAATCTGTTATAACGGGACAATATTTCATCTCAGAGGAAAATGAAAAAAATTAGAAAAACAAGGAGTATTTCATAAAAACTTGAATAACTGCAAAAACTGAAGTAAAAATAGTAAAAATAAAAATAAAACAGCAAAAAAAAAAAAAAGGACTCAAATATATGAGCACTTATTGATTATAGCAGTCATTTGCGGCTCACCACATTCACTAAAATGGCCCACACAAGATTCTCGGAGCCCAAAACTTTAATTCGAAAACTAGATTTTGAACAAAAGTGCTAGCTACTACAATACATTTAAAGCAAAATCTCTAGTAAAAGTAGGCCAATCACTTGACAACCCCTGTTATAAGCCTACCTCACACTGAGGTGAGTAAACATTTGAATGGAAATGAATGGCAAAAATTCCCCACATCAGCATGCCTTTCTCAGGGCTGCAGGTGGCTGGTCTCCTCATCAGGGAGCTTGAGGGCACACCTGTGTAGATTACTGACCAAACATCAGGCAATTCCAAAAATTTCAAATGTCGAGGAGTTGCATGTCAATTAGTACTACTAAATAATAGTACTGTAGGTATAAAATTAGTCGTCACTTTTTGACGTATGTAAAATATGAAGAAAAACTGGTTACAATTGAATTTCGACCGTAAGCAGTCTGATTATGCTAGGTGCCTTTGTTTACCAATATCTTGAAAGCTTATGTGCATATACGTGTATGCATGCCAAGTGAGTACAACTACTCCAGGGTTAGTTTGAGAAAGTGAAACCATGTTTTACTGGAGATAGTGAAAATTGAGAAGGAGCCAATGGTTAAAAGATTGTAGGTTCTAAATGTGCCTCAAAAATTAAACGGGAAAATTACCCATGAGTTATGATTAATTTTTAAAATAACAAATGTGCTTCCTTGCAGAATGGAGGATTTGAAAACAAAGCCATGATGAGGATCCATTTTAATAATTCAGAGCCATTTTAAGTTCAAGATGACAGATGTAACATAGCAGACACATAACCAAATTATGAACAGTAAAGAATTCAGTTCATTGATGGACTGAATATCACTATGCTATTACAGAATCTGCTGGTATTTGCCAAAATGGTTTGGTATCAGAACTGGTCAAGTTTACATGAATTGCTGATATTCACAGCTAATATTACTACTGTGTGATAAAATGGTAAATGTTTTATCGAAGTACAAACAAAAGGGCAATGGTATGTATCATCATTATGTAATCACTGACAGAAAATTAATTAATTAGAGATATGAATGGTATACAATAAAACCCAGTTTATCCAAACCCTGTGATCTGAACTGGCCTCGCGACTTTACCAGACTAGTATTCAACACAATTTTGTATCCAACAAGCTTTCAGAGCATTAAATGGGCAAAAACTCAACAAAAATTCAGCACACATGCTTCTTGTATAGTATACAGTCATAGTATTAAGATGTCAAGCTGTCCAAATCAACATGCATCTGGGCAGAAAAAAACACTCTTTAACCCCCTTGTCAAACTGGGAGAAAAAAATCTTAAACTTGTTTTGAAATTCTTGCAGAACAAGTTGATATAGGCTTAATATCCCTTACGTAATACACATTAGACGCATAAGACCTTGTTTTGAGTGACACCGAAAACTGAGAGTCGAAGTGGACTTTGTGCCAGAAAAAACAACAGTGCAGCTTACGAATATAATGAGAATAGCTTTTTGAAAGTCTTGAACTTATGTCTCTCTAATATTCCTGAAGTTTATGCTGATTTCATATTATGCATACCACTCAGGATCATTAGAGCTTCCCTCCAACATATACACACATTCAGGGTGTGTTAAGCATGGACCATTCTGAAGACTGTACCATCGAATTTCAGGAATCTCTGGGTTTAAGAAGTCTAAAAATTTGTTTGTCATATCATCCGTCACAAAAAATAATAACTAAATATGTTTAGTATTTTGCTGGCCATATCGAAATAATTTATGAAATGTTTTGGCACATTTTCTTGTGACCCCATGTATGGTGCTTGAAGCCAAAACTTGAAACCCATTTCATCCGAACTTTTGGGTTATCTGAAGCACCTTCAGTCCCAATGTGTTGGGATAAAGGGGGTAATACTGAACATTAGTTTTGGTTTTGTAAAAAGTACTTCATTTCTTAACTTATCAGAATAAGGCAAATATTGGTGGTATTGAAATTTAGTATTAGTCCAATCCTATTAAATACATAAAATTGTCTATTTGTTTTAGTAAGGGATTATCTTTGAACAAGGCAGTAGAGTCAGGCTAGGGTTTTATATCATGTGTTCTTCAGACTGGGGTTGCAACTTTTAAAGGGGGTTGCCAAAATGTCTGGGGTCATTGTCAAAAGGAGAAAAAGGGAAAAGAATGATTAGATGCAACTCTGATGGCCTGGAAAAAGCCATTTTTGACAATCTTTAAGGCATTTTTGGCAAAAATTTCCATGACAACTGATGGTTGCAGTCATAGTGTCACTACTACTGGAGGTCTGCAAAGATTACCGATGTCGACATTACGTCACCAAGAAAAAATGTTTGAATACCACAGTTTCAAAAAAGACTCACCATCCCATGGCTGGTGATGTAGAAGTCATCAACAGAATGGAGCACTCCTGGGTAGGAGGTGAAAGCTATTTCTCTCCCAGGAATCTTGTCCTTAGCTGTCGGAAAATAAATTTTCAGCATCATTCAAATGAAATGACAGTGGGGTATGGTGGTATAACACACTTTACTGGGCCAGGACAAACTCCCCCCTCCCAACTTCAAAAATGGGAGTATGGAGGGAACCATTCTTTACTGCATCCTTTCAATCTTTTAAGTGACAGGGAATGTTGGGAAGGGTTTCTCAAGATGGCTGTCTCACTCCCCTTAGGCCTAATTCAGCTTATTTTTGCCCTTGGCTAAGTCACAAGGGAGTTGTATTTAATTTCCCACAAATTCTGCTTTCAGGATACTGCTTAGCTAGAGCATAATCACACACAAGTGATAACACAAGTTTGGTCAAATTCAACCCTTAAACCTGAAAAAATCTTGCAAAATACTGTTACTTTGTCCCAAAATCAAGAACCTACTTCACCACACTCCTCTCCCTCTGCACACCCCCTCCCCCCATGCACACGCCTCTGCCCAGGCCCCTACGACTATTCATTTCAACTCTCTGAGGACTTACATTTTGGGCTTTGGTTGTAAGCCAGATTGTATTTCTTAATAACTCGCAGCATTTCATTGTACGCTGACCAGGTGGTGTGAGCTACGAGTAGGTCTGTATTGTCTGGGAGAAGTTTAACCAGGGCAGAGCAAGATCCTGATCCAAGCGGACGATGTCTCCAATTTGTAGGAAAACCCAGGATGGCTGAAATATCATCCAATTCTTCCTTTATTTGCAACAAACTGAAAAATAAAATATTTGAAAAAATACATGAACCTACATATAAGATGAATACCAGACAAAGATATAAAGAGTTTAAACAAATCATCAGGATATTTCCTAAATAAACAAATTTGGAAATGCATTAGTAACTGTTTCAAGTGTCCAAAGTGTTCATTTTTCATATCTCCCTATCTCCCTCACCAAAAGAAAATGAAATGAACGTGGGGGTCTAGAAAATCTGCAAAAAAATTGGTTATTTAAAAAATTCTGAACCAGCAAAAAGATATTTTGCTCTCTTCAGTCTCCTGGAGAAGAGGATCCGAATGAGAGGTTTATATATCTTTGATCTGACATAGTAAATTTGTTAAACCAAGCTGTAACATGACATCATGCATGATAATAAGTCTAGAGACTTCTAACCCTAACCTTTCCTCATGTCTCTAACCCTAACCTAACCTGGAGGCATGATATCAGGCATAATATGCATGTCTCGAGACACAAATGTGACACCTTACAAAACAAAACATAAGGATTTGGTGAAACCATGATCTATGATATGAATATGGAGCACATAAGGCCATGCAACTCTACGATGGCAATGTCAGACTTAATGAGTACATACTTATACTCAACCTTCAGTGCATTTACCTGTACTCATACTTGTAAGAACGGATTTATACTCACAGATTTTTCATGTTCAGCATTGGTAATGAGTTGTGCATTATTCCTACTCGTGTACTTATGAAAAAGTGTTAGTGCACACACTTCTTTCGAAAGCTTTTGCCTCAAGGAATCCACAGATGACATCCTTTTTTGATGACATCCTTTTCTGGTGACATCCTTTTCTGACAGGGCCAGCTGACAACCACAAACACTTCTTCTATCATACTCATGACATTTTAATCATATTAAAAGTCTCGGCAATGCTCTTTGAGCCAAAAATACTACCTTGTTAGCCCTTTCCAGAAAAGCAACTCTTATTTAATTTCAGAATCTGAAAGTGTTGCCATTTTGTGCAACTCTACTGACCAGTACATACCAAAATTATTGCCCAATCATGCAGAGTGGCTTTTTGTGTATATGCGAAGGTGGAGTCTCAAATTGCCCTCCATACATATCCATCAAAGTATATGCTGGTGCCTATTTATGATGCTGCATACCACCACAATGTTCAAAATGATCTCATTACTACTCCCACCCCCATTCCACCCCACCCCACCCCCCAAAACAACCCAACCGCATCTTCTGTGCAACTCATCACAATATATCACGGTAAAGTCTTCCCTAACAATTAAAAAAATGCTTCAATCTGCGAAAGTCACTTCCTTTTTCAATTTTAAGCTACAAAGTTACTTAGGTCTTCTCAAATCAAGTTCCGGTTGTACCGGTTGACTATACTTGTGCCTGAGCTGTCTTTCATTAGTTTACTACTATTTCCTTCCTTCTTTTACCTTTTCCCTTCTCCTTCCCTCTAGATTTTCTTTCCTCTCCTCTTCTGCTTTCTTTCCAACTACTATGTTCCTCTATTCTGTTTTTTATTCTTTTTTTGGTTGTATGTATGGTTAAAGCAGGCTCCTATGCTTATTTATCCAAGTCTCTGCTTTGTTACTACTGCAGCTTTGACATACTGTAAACAGTTTTTCTTTTCTCTTTTCCCTAGTGTCCTTCATATAGTATTTCCTACACTTTAAACTGTTCTTCTTTACTGAAGAAAGTCCTATGAAGTTCAAGCATTGAATGCAGAATAAAACAGGAAACAAAAAAAAAAGGGGGAAAAACAGCAATGAAACTCACAGTAGTCCAAATATGTCAACTTTAGGTTTTTGATCAAGACTTCTGTTGCCATAGTAAGCTGCTTCCATGCCAACCAACTGTTGCAACACAAGTCCAACCTGTAAATGAAAAAGTACAATACTACTAAATCACTAGAGCAGCTTTAATCTTCAATCCCGACTTATTGTAAACAAGCTCATAGCCATAGGAACATAGGCATATTGGGCAGCTGCAGTCCTAGCCATTCAGGCACAAAATTCAGTCTTTTTCAGGAAAATGTGCTCTTTTTCAGGCTAAGCTAAAAAACCACTACAATTTTGGCTTAAGTCCTCATTCCCCAATTTGAAAATTAGTCCTCTACACTTTTGCATAGTCCTCTACACTTTTGCATAGGCAGAGTCAGAAAGGTGGAAAGGCAGGGGGGAGGGGTAATGATAAAAATGAATCCCAGATTTTTAGTTTAAATACATCATTTATGTTACATTTCTTTCATAGTAGAATTACACCACTTCCAAAACAAACCTAAAGCAAAGACTGGGTTTTTCCGAAACATGTAGAGTAAGCTTTAATAGTGCAACTAGGTTGCCAGTTCTTTCTGTAGCCTGCCAAATTTAGCATCCTACTGTCATGTAATTGCATCCTTAATGCTAAATTGTTGGCATTGACACTTTGTACAGGCAGCAACTGAGTAAAAAATATAACCCTGAGTTGTAAAAAAAATATATATTTTACTATGATTGACCCACTGCACTTATTCATTAATATCCACTGACGATGAGATTAACAGGGCTCGAAATAAGCTTGAAAAAGGGCACAGCCAAAATGAGCAAATTGGCTGTCGGTCTATGTTATTTCATAGGACATTGACTGAGGAGCACCACGGCCATCAGTAAGGGCCCGCCAGCCATGGCTGTCAGTGCCGCCAGTTATTTCAAGCCCTGGATTAAGTATAGGTCACTTGTTTTACCACACCATTTTTCTAGGGAAATTATGAGAAATATCATAATTTTAAGGAAAATAGGTAGTTAGAGTGAAAATGCCAAAAAAACATGAAAATGCTGCTTGGAGTTGGTTTTAAAATGATTCAAAGAAAAGAACCAGAAAGCCAAAAGGCTTAGTGATTCCTTGCCAAAAGGGGGGTGCTTTGTTACTCTGAGGTTCATCCATCAAATTTATACTTCTCTTCTACATCCTTTTTTATGATGTGGTCACAATTTGACCCCTGCTCACATCAGCTCATGTCACATGACCTTTGAACCGAAACTTGAATAACCACAAAAAAATGAAAAAAAAAAAAAAAAAAAAAAACGTATGAGAAGGGATTTATCTGTGCTTCCTCCCTTGTAATGACATGTTTACAAAGTTTCAGTTTTTGACCTCTCTTGACCTCAAATGGCTTGTGACCTCCACAAAAAAACAATAGGGTTTTTTCTCGCACCATAACACATCCACATACTTAGTATGAAATCTATCCAAACTTCCTACCTTGAGATACTGTGTAAACAAGTTTTTCAGACTTTGACCCCTGGTGACCCCAAATAACCTTTGACCTCCACCAAAAACTATACGCTTCTTCCTCGCACCACAACGAATCCACATACTTAATATGAAATCAATCCAAGCTTCCTACCTTGCGATATGGTATAAACAAGGTTTTCAGAGTTTGACCCCTGGTGACCCCAGACGACCTTTGACCTGCACCAAAAATAACAGAAATCTTCCTCTCACCATACCACATCCACATACTTGGTATGAAATCAATCCAAGCTTCCTACCTTGAAATATAATGTAAACAAGGTTTTCAGACTTTGACCCCCGGTGACCCCAAATGACCTTTGACCTCCACCAAAAACACTAGGGTTCTTCCTCTTACCATAACACATCTACATACCAAGCATGAAATCTATCCAAGCTTTCTAACTTGAGATATCGTGTAAACAAGGTTTTCAGGTTTTGACCCCCGGTGACCCCAGATGACCTTTCACCTCCACTAAAAACAATAGGCTTCTTCCTCTCACCACAACGCATCTACATACCAAGCATGAAATCTATCCAAGCTTTCTAACTTGAGATATCATGTAAACAAGGTTTTCAGATTTTGACCCCCGGTGACCCCAGATGACCTTTCACCTCCACCAAAAACAATAGGGTTCTTCCTCTCACCACAACGCATCTACATACCAAGCATGAAATCTATCCAAGCTTTCTAACTTGAGATATCGTGTAAACAAGGTTTTCAGATTTTGACCCCTGGTGACCCCAAATGACCTTTGACCTCCACCAAAACGATAGGGTTCTTCCTCTCACCACAATGCATCTACATACCAAGCATGAAATCTATCCAAGCTTTCTAACTTGAGATATCGTGTAAACAAGGTTTTCAGGTTTTGACCCCCGGTGACCCCAGATGACCTTTGACCTCCACCAAAAACGATAGAGTTCTTCCACTCACCACAACGCATCTACATACCAAGCATGAAATCTATCCAAGCTTTCTAACTTGAGATATCGTGTAAACAAGGTTTTCAGATTTTGACCCCCGGTGACCCCAGATGACCTTTGACCTCCACCAAAAACGATAGGGTTCTTCCACTCACCACAACGCATCTACATACCAAGCATGAAATCTATCCAAGCTTTCTAACTTGAGATATTGTGTAAATAAGGTTTTCAGATTTTGACCCCCGGTGACCCCAGATGACCTTTGACCTCCACCAAAAACGATAGGGTTCTTCCACTCACCACAACGCATCTACATACCAAGCATGAAATCTATCCAAGCTTTCTAACTTGAGATATGGTGTAAACAAGGTTTTCAGATTTTGACCCCCGGTGAGTCCAGATGACCTTTGACCTCCACCAAAAACGATAGGGTTCTTCCTCTCACCACAACGCATCTACATACCAAGCATGAAACCTATCCAAGCTTTCTAACTTGAGATATGGTGTAAACAAGGTTTTCAGATTTTGACCCCCGGTGAGTCCAGATGACCTTTGACCTCCACCAAAAACGATAGGGTTCTTCCTCTCACCACAACGCATCTACATATCACGCATGAAACCTATCCAAGCTTTCTAACTTGAGATATTGTGTAAACAAGGTTTTCAGATTTTGACCCCCAGTGACCCCAGATGACCTTTGACCTCCACCAAAAACAATAGGGTTCTTCCTCTCAATACGGGCCATCTATGTACCAAGTTTGAGAACTGTCCAACTTTCCCTTCTTGAGATATCGTGTAAACAAGCTAAGCCGTCACATACACACACACACACACACACACGACATCACCATTTCATAGATTCCTTGCCTGCCTTCGGCAAGGAATCAAAAAACTGTAATTTTGGCATTTAAAATGCCAGTATGGCAACTCTGCAGGTCACCTTGTACTACTCTTGAACTATACAACCTGTACCATGCACACACACAATCTGTCATAAAATACCTTAATGCCATTATTGAGGAAATAATGATTTAGCAGTTTTGGATTTGGTTTCCAGTAAGGGAAACTCTGTAAAGTAACTTGAGAATATTAAAGAGACAGTGGTTTCAATGACCCTCCATGACATTGCTCCAACTCCGTGTGTTACTTCTCTGGGTGTTTTTATTTTTGAATATTTATGTTGCTCTTGTGAATTTGGATTTTACAGTAACTCAAACTTGCTGTTATTTTTAATACTTGCAGTTACTGTATAAGTGTTACTGCTTTGTCTATTTAATTTCCTCTTTATTTGCTTTTAGTTAAGTTGCGTATTTCTTTTATTTGTCCTTTACGTACTTTCAGAATGAGTACTACATGTATTTAAAATAACAATTAAAATAATGATGATGAAGTTAGTAACCCCACCTCCCTGATGCACTATAGTACCAAAGTGTGACAGATGGGAGATTAAATTCATTCCCAAATGATTCTGCCACTACTGGGCTAGCGTCAGCCTTGGATAGGTTATTAACCGACTCTACTTCAGAGTCGTGACTCCTGACTGGTAATCGAGTTAAAACTCCACTTTCTTTCCCTGAAAATGCGACTCCTGGTCAGGAATTGAGTAGCAACTCTACCGTCCCTAGAATTGAGACTCCTGATGACTTTTCAATACTGTCAAGAATATGCACAAAAATCATGTTTTGGAGTTTACATTTGTTTTAATTTGCAGTTTTTATGAAGTATTAAAACAAAAGTGGCTCTTTTGATCTTTTTCTCTATTCAATTACAAGTTTCCCCTCCAGTTGGCCACTAAAATTCTTTGACAGTCAGTTCAGCACCTCAGCCATAGAAAAAAAAAGACATTGTAGTGTAAGGCTACTGGTGTACTGTATATACTAACTTGTCAACTAGAAATCGATAGAACTTCTATAGCTGCTAAGGTAGTAAGCTGCTGCTTTAGTTATCAGTCATAAGTTCAATGAAGGACTCCTAACTCCATTCAGAGTTGCCACCAATAGGACTGCAGGAACCTGACTCCAAAAAGATTGGAGATGCTCAAGCTGAGATGGCATACATTGCAATTAATCTATTAAGCAATTCCATACTACTACACTTTAATTACTTAATTTTTGAAGTGAATTTCGACGAAATAGTCACAGGTTGCCAGTATAAATTCATTATGCTATCTATACTTCTAAATTAAAATAATGTACCTGTAGATGTGTAAAAAACATATTAATATGAAATTGTGATTTTGTTTAATGAAATTGTTTGCTTCCATTAGAAATGTCAAAGAGCTGCAGTAATAACATTTTATGATGGCTAGTAATTAATGTATACTTTCAATAATACATCCAGTTATAGATCTATAGTATAAAAATAATGAGCATAGTGTAGTCAGCAAAGCTGTAGCAAGACAAGTTACGGGGAAGGGGGGTGCGAGATAACTTCCAAGGAGGGCAAACATTTTTTCAGGGGGTGCAAAATGTGTACAAATAGGTAAAGTTTATGGCAACATCAAATTTTCTAGGGGAAAAATTTTTCAAGAGGTCTTTGCTCCCCCACCCTACCCCTTGGCCACAGGCTTGCTGGAAAGCCTATTTTGAAATATTCAATAGGTTAATACACTTTTATAAACATTTTACACAATACTGACTAATTGAACAAATATTTAATTTTATTTGGCACTGGTCCCACCCTTCTCTAAAAACCCATAGCCCCCTTTTCAATCACTTTGTCAATGTAGATTTTTATGGAACAGAACTTAGCATTTGTAAACTGCACCTGAGCAATGCTTTACTGTGCAAAGTTCTGCTTTATCCACTTTACAATGGTTTTCAAGTCTCAAGTCCCATATTTTAATTAAATATTTTAATGACTGATCCGTTCAGCCTATCACTTTCATAACTTTTATTTCATTCTGTGTTTAAAACATCAACTTTACAATTTTATCTTTTAGTTATTTTTTTTTTAACAAAGAGAGTTCGAGGATGTAATTAAGGTCTCAAGTTAAGTTCCATATTTTAATTGAATATTTTAATAATTATTTTGTTTTGTAGTTTCTTAAACAGTTTCTCTCACTTTGTTCCTTGTACTCAGTAACTTACTTACAGTATTTACAGTTATTTTAAATTTACTTTGTCTTGCTTTCAGTTTTACTACATCAAAAGGTTTGATATATTTACAGTAATGTAAAACACATTGAAATATAATTTTTTGTATTTTTTTTTATTATTATTGCATAGAAAATGCTTTAAATTTAGGCCTATATGTTTACATTTACACCTTTACACTCTGATCTCTGTATATGCTGAGTATCACAATACTATGATATCAAGTTTAAAAATAGTGACATGGGGTGGATTAGAGGTGGGAACTCTATCTCCTCGGATAAATTTAAGCACCACGAAAAAGAAAGTCTAGGTGCAAACAACCTCAACCTGCCGTCCCTGCCCCAGTACCAGCCCCTTCCTGCCCCGCTGGAGTTACAAAAAAATTCGATAATTCTATGTAATTTTCAATAAACACTGAATTGGTAGCACTCACAAGTTATGAAATACCATATCAGATACTTTCTGAGGACAAGCACTGAAAGAAGATAAAAGCCCCAACCGTAAGTCCATATGCATTTCCGGTGCTTGCTTCCATAAAATATTCTACTCCCCAAGCTGTTGACACTACAGCTAACTACCTTCACAACCTGACGTCATTCCACAGAAAAATTAAACCCCTTTACTTACCATGATCTCAGCTATTATGAAACAATTTACATGAAACCCAATTAAATATTTGAACAGACAAACATACACAAAATATTATAAATAACAATCTGTCAACAGACTAGTGACAGAAACTAGTAATTAATATCCCATTTATACTGGTAGATAAAGCAATTTAAGATTACATTCTTAATCCAACATGAATCAGTCATTAGAAATGAAACATTTATAAATCTGTTTAACCAATCACATACCAGCTTTTTCATTACCACTATGTGAAGTTTGATTAATGACTAAAGCAAGCCTGAAAGCATAAAGGGGTCAAGAACCATTTGATTCCTAGTCAACCAGGCCTACAATGCCCCTCTGATTCTCTAAGCCTTTACTTTCTCATGAAGTCAACAGTAGCCGAGGCAGCCTGGGTGTTTGAGGTACTTACAGCAAAAGTTATTTAATGTAGCACACCACTAATTATTCTTCCATTGACTTATTTGACTTCACTGACTTACTTATTCCATTGACTTATTCTTCCATTGACACTAAGTTTGGTTGTTTCTTGGCCTCTGGACCTTATGAAAGTTTTCAACAGGTACAATTAAGCTACCCCTCATATGAAAGCTAACAAGCAGGCCTTTCAAACAAATTTCAAATATGTGTACCATGACTGTTGAGACTTTGAGCTAGGAGAGCTTTTATAATAGGGTGGTGGTTCCAGCCTTTTCACTCCATTCAAAATGCTGTTTTCCATTGCAGAAGGATGTAATGCAAAAAAGTGCCTAAAAGACTTTTGAAATTTTCTTTATTTTTGCATAATCAGTACTTCAATTCCTTTCCTGTCACATGCACATCAAAAACTGGACACATCACTTCAGTACATGGTTTAACAGTGCCCTCCAAAAGTTCTTAGGGGGGTAAATTTGTGGGGTATAATAACTTCCATGGAAAATTCCCTTAAATAGTGGTGTGCTACCTAAACTGGTAGTGACTGGTCCAAGAGATGAGTTTTCTTTCAGAAATCAGCCCCAAACAACCCTAAATCAACACAGCCTAGGTGACAATCCCCACATCACCACAATGCCCAGTCTCCCAGTGGACATTATCCATTGTGCCACATAGGCCTACCTACAAATTATGGAATGTATAAGTTTTTGGTAATATTTATTTTAGTGACCCCTGGTTATTCCCAGGGGCTGCTGACTCATCCTCATTATCTGTAAATCAAATGAAGCAGTAAATATTTTGCTGTGAGCTGTTTTCTTCAAAATAAAGATGACCCAGCTATTTATACTTGTTTTGAATTACCTATCACTCCATATCTATAAACCAAAGTTAAACAGGTATGTAAACTTTCTGTACCACAAATTGCATCATCTCCCCGATAACAAGTCTACCAAAATGCAGCAGGCCTACTGTAATGCATAAAAATAGCCAGATTACACATGGATGTCACATGTCAACCCACCTGATGCCAATAGATATTATTTTTGTAGCTGTGTATCTTATTCCACGTCCAAAGAGAATTTTTGGTCAGGAAGTTGTTAATAGCTTCACACTTTTGGCTGTGTGTTTTACAGAAATCATTCATCACGTTGTTCCACATCATTTTGATGTACGAGGCAGTCAGATTTCCCTCGAGGAAACCAGCAGCATAAGCCTGCACTAAATCATCATAATCGTCACTGGTATCAATAGTCAAGTACGACCACCTGGAAAAATAAACAGAAAGAAAACATCATTACAGCATTTTATTCTTTCACAGGCCAGCTATGGAAGCTTTTTCATTTTCATATCCCAGCAGAGGTTCTACCCTTTCATCTCAGTTTCAGTTTCACAAAACCCCTCCCCCCTTCCTGAAAGTTTCCAAAAAACTGACGTTCTGGATCTATGCTAATTCTGAATTGTTTTTAGAGTTTAGATCTTTGCCACAGTTAGCATCACTCTGAATGGAAGCCACCATAAAAAAAATTATAATTTGCAAAGGGGAGGTGTCCCTTTCCCCTAATCCCTCTCTGCAGGATGGTCTACCCCCAAGGAAAACCTTAAACCCTGTATAAGATATTTTTTAACTTTCTTGAGTACCCTTAAAAAGGTATCACATCATACAGTAAACACAAAGAGACCTAGCAACATCATGAAGGTAACAATAGCTCAGTCCAAAGCGGCAAGGGCGGATCCAGCCCCTAGCTGAAGGGGGGGCAGTTTGAAAAGGGGGGGCGCCAACATCATGCAGGGGCCGCATACTCTTGAATTTGACCGACTACATTTCGGAGACCAACTCCCATTGCCATAGTTATATATAGCTATACGGTTCGAAATTCTGGGGACCTTTTTTTTTTTTTTTTTTTACTTTTCGTTTACTTTTCGGGCAGTTTTTACTTAACTTTTAGGACGCAGGGGGCGCATTTTTCTTGTATTGAGGGGCGCTAGACTGGTCATAGGGGGGGCAGTTGACCCTAGTTGCCCCCCCCTGGATCCGCCCTTGCAAAGCGGCACCACCTATCAAGTTGAGTTGCTCTTTGACTAATTGCAATACAACATATAGTAGTTCTGGGGTTGGGCAACATTTAGCCCTTTGGAGCTGAGTACCCACAGTCTTGTAAGTAGTTACTTCAACCATACTGTATGTCAACTAAAGGGAAAATAAAGCCTCCCCCCCCCCCCCCCCATTTTGAATTAGTGTACCCCATCATCTTAATTCAGGAATGGCTCCTATCAATCATGTGACAATAGTTTTTTAATTATTTGTTAAATTCATGGAGAAAAATTCTTGGTTTACTTTCAGTATTCAATGCTTTTTTTTTACAGAAACATAATGAAAGGTATTTGTGAGTGAAATCAGAGGAGATCTGTAAGATGTAGCAGATTTTTGAAAATAAACTTGGGTTGACTGCTGTCTCTCTTTAAAGAATATAACCTCCCAATGAAAGATCTGTTGGAGTTATTTCAGTATCTTTCACTGTTCTCAAGATGTGCCCCTTCAAAGTTTGATAATTTCTGCAAGTAATTTACAACCCATCCAAAAATAATGATGTGGAGTGTTGCACAGTGTTAGCACTTCTTTTGTTAACCCTATACAAATTATCTCTTCATTACTCATCAGATAGTTCACAGTTTGGTAAGTTATATTGATATGTTTTAAGAGGACATTAGGACAAGTTTGACTTCCATAATAAATCAATCAGGGCATACCAATGCTACATATGTTGTTGAAATCAAATCTGAATAACAAAGAACATTACACATATTTGGTAAGTTCATCTTTTGATGCATCCAAAATTTGCACATTAACATCATGTTAATTCATGATTTAAGTGTAAATAGAAATAATCCTGTAAAACGATTAATATTTGTTGGATTTTGATGGGATCTGCAGCCATTTTCTGGATTTTTCATGCTTTTTACATCAATTATCCACATTTCCATGTCACCAGACCTTCAAACATACATCCTTTACGATAGCATCGTAACTGCCCCAGCAACGGCTTTAACTGCAGGCTTTTCTGCAGATGAGGTGCCGATTGACAAATTTTAGCAGTCGAATGGCAGGAAAGTGGGGAACTCGAACAAAATTAAGTGAGCCACATTTTTTGGACAAAACTTGCAAAAGGATGCTAAAGCAAACTTTTTAAAGCACAAAAATATGATTTTTATGCATGTTTTTTTTGACAGTACTGAAAGTTCAACAGAAATCACAGCCCCAAAGATAGTGAAGTTGCTATTGAACTCACAACAAGTAGTCACATCTATGGAGTCGGATACATAACTCAGCTAAGCCTAGTATGAACTAACAGCATGACTGTATGAACCAAAATGCAATTTTGCATCAAGGTGTGGATGACTTTATAATCCACAGGATTCTTTCTGTCTTATCGACTTAATACAAGACGTCCAAACATTTAAAGGAAGGCATTTGTCCATCTTCACTTCTTGAGAAATTATGTCATGTTTACAAGTTTTTTCAGAATTTAACCTCTGATAGCCTCAAATGACCTTTGACTTCACTAAAAATGATATGATTATACCAATCACTACAGGGTATCTATGCTAAGTATGAATTCCTAATTGTTGTTCTGAGATACACAATGGTAATTTACAAGAAGACATCAAACTTACAAACATACATATACACACTCACCCACAAACACCTGTACAAACACACCCATGATATTGTATTTTGA
The DNA here is from genome assembly GCA_029531755.1 of Holothuria leucospilota. Lineage (NCBI taxonomy): Eukaryota > Metazoa > Echinodermata > Holothuroidea > Aspidochirotida > Holothuriidae > Holothuria > Holothuria leucospilota. The sequence goes on along the minus strand of CM055964.1, from coordinate 61,403,826 downwards.
TTGTGCATCGGTTCCTCTTTCATTGAAACCAAAAATGTTTTACCAGCTGTTCGTTTTTCACAATCCATTGTTTTTAACCTTGATTGAGAAAGGATTGCATGTCTGCCTAAAAAGTTAAAAGCATGTGACAATTAACTCATGAAGCAATTCACATTCCCATCAAAACATGAAATTTTGCAGTTAATAAGTTTACCAGAAAGCCCAAAGGCTTAGTGATTCCTTGCCAAATGGGGGTGCTTTGTTGCACTGAGCTTTATTCCTCAAATTTATCTTTCTTGACTACATCATTTTATTTTTTAACAATTTGACCTCTGCTGACCTCACATAACCTTTGAACCCCACCAAATATAACAAAAAAGAAAATCTGAAGTGTCTTGACAGGGATTCAACACCAATGGATCTTGGATCTTGAAAATTCTTGGAAAATTTTGCTTTTTGACCTCTGGTGACCCCAGATGATAATCATGGGAATACTTGGGATATTTTGCTGTTTGACCTCTGGTGACTCCTGATGACTATCTTGGGGATTTTTGGGAAATTTCACTTTTTGACCTCTGATAACGCCAGATGTCGATCTTGGGAATTCTTGGGAAATGTTGCTTTTTGACCCCAGTGACCCCAGATGACAATCTTGGGAATTCTTGGGTAATTTTGCTTTTTGACCTTTGGTAACCCAAGATGACCTTTGACCTCCACCAAAAACAATATAGGGTTCTTCCTTACATCATGACAAATTTAAATACCAAATATGAAAAGTGTCGGTCATTACTATCTTGAGATATCGTGATTACGAGCATCTCCGCATTTAATCTCCAGTGACCTCAAATGACCTTTGACCTTCACCAAAAACAAAAGGCTTCTTCCTCTCAACATGACAAATCTATGTACCAAATAAGAAAAGTGTTGGTCATTGCTATCTTGAAATATCCTGTCTACAAGCTGTTTACGAGGTTTTTGCAGTTTAACCTCTGGTGACCTCAAATGACTTTTGACCTCTACCAAAAAACAACAGGATTCATCCTCTCAACATGACAAATCTATATACCAAATACGAAAAGTGTCCGTCATCCCTACCTCAAGATAACGCGATTACAAGGTTTTCAGTTTTTGACCTCTGGTGACCTCGAATGACCTTTGACCTCCTCCAAAAACAATAGGGTTCTTCCGCTCAACATGACAAATCTATAAACCAAATATGAAAAGTGTCAGTCAATCCTATCTTGAGATATCGAGATTACAAGCAGCATCACAAACACACACCCACACACACACACACATACACACACACACGACATCACCATTGCATAGATTCCTTGCCTGTCTACGGCAAGGAATCAAAAATGGATGAACATTATACAGTGATGGAAAACAGTTCATTTACTGTCCATGGGCAGCAACTGTGATGGCACACTATTTGTTTCAAGTTCACTTTGGTAGTACTTAGTCAAATATCAGTCAATATCATTACTTGCCAATATCTCAAAAACTACTAAAAAGGAATTAAACACGATTTTCACCAAAATACTGAAAATTTCTCCTTTACACATCAGATGTAAACATATCTAAACCAACCTTTAATTTAAATCATTCTGCTGTCACTACCACTGACCACTCTCATGAAATTCAATTGACGATTGTAAACCAAAATTTATGTGTGACTTTCACCAAGATGTTTGGCACTTATACTGTGCTAGCTGTGCTATTGTCTGTGAAGTTTTAAAATATTGGGGAGGAAATTGTGCCGCTCAAATAATAATCAGGGCAATTTTGTGGTTCTCAGAGGAAACTTCTATTGTCTTTGTTGGTAATTATTCAGCAAGGGTGGAGGTCACTTTCATAATATCTGGTATGTTCAAGCCCTTCTCAATGTGAATCTGACGGAGACTTAGGCTGCTGCAAGCAGGGTCAATTGCCAATCTGTTGCCCGTGAACTTTGCACACTAGTCCATGCAGCTTTAAAATTTGTGATTTTTTTATTTGATGAAGGTAACACATGAGATTTCTTGAGAGTGTGAATTACCTGAGGAATCACTCATCACACCCCACCACAAAAGTACTGTATTATTATTTTATTATTATTACATATTTGGCACAAACAATAGTGAAGGTACCAGGTAAGTGGGTATAGACCAGAGATCTGAAACACACACAGTGAAGTGAGTGCACCCCTTACCCTATCTTAAGAATACCTAATACATAGATAAATAATGATCAGATAGTCTCTTACGAAAGCTCCTCGCAGAGGGAATTTCCTGCAAATCCAGAGGAAGATCATTCCAAAGTCTTGTAAAATGAACAAAGGGGGAATTATAGAAAGTCTGAGTCTTCGCAGTCCAGTGAAGAAGCCTTCCAGGGGCATGAGTGCTAGGTCTAATGAATTGAGTAAATTCAGCTGGACAGTACCCATGAACAATTTTATGACCAAGAGTAAGTCTCTGTAATGCAAGGTTGTGCTTGATACTGATAATACTAAAATGCTTTAACCTGTCTTCGTATGATACTATCTCATTTGGAAATTTCCTCTGATACAAAATTCTGGTAGCCCTCCTTTGTACAGCTTCAATACGGTCTAAATGACATACGTTAAAAGGGTGCCAAATAGAACCACAATACAACAAAACAGGTAAGACAAGAGTCTTATATAAAAGTAAGAAAGAATCATGAGGCATCCCATTTGTACAACGAGAAACAAATCCTACTAGTCTAGAAGCAGATTTACAAATATGTTCGAGATGATTGTTGAAAGAAAAATTGCTGCTAAACAGAACACCTAGGAGCTCATAATTCTCAGCAACATTAAGAGGATTGCTTCCAAGACAATAATCATGAAATAAGGCATTGTTAGGTTTACACCTAGAGATGTGCATGATAGCACACTTAGATACATTCAGTGGAAGCTCGTTATCAATAGACCACTGGAAAACAGTGTTCAAATCATTCTGTAAAATATCCTTATCCCCTTCACAAGTAATAGGTCGGATAATAGTATGATCATCAGCAAACTGAAACATTGTTGAGGAAAGACCAGAGGAAATATCGCTGACATAAGCAAGAAACAGTATGGGACCCAAAACAGATCCCTGTGGAACTCCACTATAGATAGTGGTCCACTCAGAAAATGCCCCTTGAAAAACTACTCTTTGTTGGCGCATCCATAGGAAGTCCTGAATCCAGGCAAGAATGCTTCCTCTTATCCCCAACTTGTGAAGCTTTAAAATGAGCTTATTATGTGGCACTCTGTCAAAAGCAGAGCTAAAGTCAAGGAAAACAGCATCCACTAGATTGCACGAAGAAGAATCCAATGACGAGGAAATAAGATGATGAACTTTAGATAGCATTAGCTCACAGTTTCTCCCAGGGCGAAAGCCAAATTGGTTTGTACCAAGAATATTATTTTCATCAAAGAATTTCATGAACCTTGAACAAATAAGCTTTTCCAAAATTTTACTAACAATTGGTGTTAATGAAATTGGTCTATAGCTTGAAGCAACAGCTACTGGCTTCGGTGACCCTTTGTAAACAGGTACAACATTTGCCATTTTCCATTCCAAAGGTACCATTCTATTAGAGACAGAAAAGTTAAAGAATTGACACAGGACATGGGATAGCACCATTCTTCCAAGCTTAAGAAAAATTGGCAAAAGCCCATCTGGACCAGCTGATTTACTTGTGTTTAAGTGCTGTAGGATGTCATTGACCTCATTCACAGTAAAACTAGAGAAATTGATAGAAACATTTGACGAGTCACAAGATGAGTCCAAATTTGAAACATCCACTGGTACGTATGGCTGGGATCCATGGGAGGCAAAAAAGTGCATGAAATTTTGGGCAATCTCATTTGCAGAAGTAAATAAGGTTTCACCAAAGTAGAGAGATGTCACACTGGATGTCCTTTTTTGGGAGCTAATAAATCTCCAGAATTTCTTCAAATTATGATTTGAGTCCTTTGCAATGCCTAATATAAATGCCCTATGAGCCTTACGAATCTCCTTCTTACATAGGGCACTGGCTAATTTGTAGGATTCCCAGGATTCAATAGTACCACACTGTTTGGCTTTCAAGTATAAATTTCTTTTCTTTCTGCATAGTTTCTTGATTTCTTTTGAAATCCATGGTTGAGAGGTGCCATGCTTCATACAGTACATACCTTTTTTACAGGAATTGTTCTACTAATAGACATTTTTAACTGGTTTGAAATGTTTTGCCATGTGGAATAAACATTACCATCAAAGCAATCCATCCAATTAATTTTGGAGAGATCAGATAAATACAAGTCAAAGTTAGCATCCTTTAAGTTATAGATTTCCTTAGTAACACGTTTTGCTGATTGAGAGGTGATACTGAATACAACTTCAACTGCCTGATGATCACAGCCATATAAATTGTCAGTTACAGTACAATAGTCAACAATGAAAGGGTTGTTGGTGAAAACAAGGTCCAAAAAGTGGCTTTCACCAGATGGGGTTGAATACGTAGGCTCACACAAGATTTGTGTCATACCGATTGCGTCGAAAGTATCAAAAATATTGTCACCCATTGTTGAAGATGGCCTTTCAGGTAATGTCCAATCAATGTGTAAATTAAAGTCACCATACACTGAGATAAAATCATACTGTTTTTTCAAAGATGCAATCTTTAACAAACAGTTACTTAGGTTTATAGAATACTCCTTTTTACTGTTGGGTGGGCGGTAACAGCAACCCACCAAGCCTCCTCCAAGAGAGCAATTATAGGCCACCCAGATGATTTCACAACAGTCAGATTGTAGTTCTGTAACCAAGGAGGGTGTAAGATTTGATTTAAGAGCAAGTAAAACTCCTCCACCATGTGCATTTCTGTCATTTCTAAAAACCTGAAAGTCACAAGACCCAAAGAGTTGACTATCAGTAACAGTGCTATCTAGCCATGTTTCAGTAATGGCAATTATGTCAGGGTTTTGAGTGGAGATAAAAGCCTGAAGTTCAGGAACCTTATTTTTCACACTCCTGGCATTAAGATAAACAACTTTGAAAGCTTTGCTGGGAGATGACTGTGTCTTGACATCAGCTTTAAAAGTCCTTAATCCTAAAGAACTTTTACAAACTCTATCCAGTTCTTCCACTCTGGGCTCTCTCGATTTAAACTCTGGGTAGGTCTTTGATACTTGGTGAAATGAGCTGGGTGTTGACTCATCACAGTGTGCTGCCTCCTTTGGTTTGGAACATTGAATAAAAAAGAGTTAGGGTGTAATGTTCTAAGGAAAGCAATGAAATTTCTTGCAAGTCCAGTAATTCCACGACGATTTAGGTGAATACCATCCCTGGAAAGATGTGTTGGTGACAGGTTGTTGTTTGAGATGTAGTATAACTCATGCTTACTACAAATCTGAGCTAACTTTGAGTTGATAAACAGAACTTCGCCATTAGCCTGAGAGCTGAGTCGTGGAGTTAAGCCGGAGATGGAAATTTGTATGGAGGGATCACAAAATTGGATTTTCATGCAGAGTTCATCCATGAGAGAAGCAATGTGGCTTGGACTGATTTTGTTGATGTCATTGGTCCCACAATGAATTATGACTGCAGATGGCTTCTCTTCCTCAATAAGAACTGGGGCAAATTTTATCCAGTTTGCGAGGTTTGAGCCTGGCAAACACCTGTTGAGAACTTTCAGGCGTCTCGACATCCTCCTCCCATTCAGGTGTTTTGGAATACTGTCACCAATGATAAGTACCTTGTAAACTGACTTTGGAGGTGATGTTGGGTTTGGAGATCTCCTCTCTGTACCAGAATGAGTGGAAGGAGTGCTGTGGCTGGACGGATTAAAAGCGGGCTTAACACTGATATCACTAACTGCAGGAGACTTTACCCTCTTCATAGGCAGGCACTCAGAGGCTTGTAATGGATTCTCAGAAATGTTCTCATAACATGGTTCAACACTCAGAGCTGCAAAAGAATTTCTAGTTGGCACAGTATAAGTATCATTACAGCTTCTTTCCTTGGGTGCCAACTGTATATGTTCATATTTTATGATTCCGTCTGGGCTGAAGTCAGATTGATCAAAATCATTACACTTGTTAGCCACAGTAGACTTGCAATTAGTAGGAGGGGTGCTGGAGACAAGAACTGTCTGGGTAACCTGACCAACCAAAAGTGGGACCTGATGAGACTCCGTTTGTATTTCCTGGTCAGTGTACAGCAGAGTATGATCAGTCTGAGTACCTTGTGATCTGCTAGAGCCATTGTGTTCATGGTAACTTGGACATGCTTGCACACCCTGGTCACAGAAGGAAGTGCCTGCTGTTTGTACATACTGATCAGATGTGTCCTGAGGTAGCAACTGTATATAGGGGGAATCATTCTCCAACAAAGAGGATAGTTTACTGACTGAGTTGATACTTGCAGAGAAATCAAGCTTCTGTAGACTAAGATCCCTGCTACATAATATCTCACTTCCAATAGAAAATAAGTTATTTTCTACCCACAGCTTGTGTGTAGCTCCTTGAACCAGTAGTTTATGTGTTGAGATATACAAAGTAAGAGTTATGATAGATGTGCCATCATCTGAAGAAAAATTGGTCTTATAAATCAATCCATTTCCACCAGAATCAGTTGCATTCCCATAGTGTTTATCAAGTTGATATTTTAGGCAATTAAGCACACCTTCTTTGATGTCAATTGTGCATGATCCTTGGTTGATCTTTACTGTCCATAATGTACTGTGAGAGCTCAAGATACTCTCTTCTGAGAAACCATAGAAGGAGGTACTAGATGCACTTGTATTGAAAGAAGGAAGTTCATTCATGTCAGCCATTATCCCAAACAAAGAAAAGCAAGGTGGTGCTCCAGGTTGAAGATGGATTTCACACTTGAGTGAACACCAAGTCAGCTAGCACAGTGGTTACCAGATAAGGTGCAAAGAAAGGTATAGGCTACACAGTAAATGAGTCACTGGATGTTAGGCTGTGAAGAAAAGCTGAGGTATAAACAGCATGAAACTGGCAGAAGTTTTCACTGAAAATACAAGATCTTCACAGAGTAAACAGTATCCCTTTTGGCCCAGTGGCTTCTCTACAACAACAGTAAGCTGCTAGTATAAAATTTAGTAAGGAAAACAGGCTTCTGACAAGTGAAAATTGAGTGAAAGTGAGAGGCAGGTTTAGACACAAGAGGCAGGTTTAGACACAACCACCATGAAGGACAATCCCTTAATACAAGGCTATATTCACCTTGGACTATAGTGATAGCAAACTCTTCATTATGTACAAATATTAGCAGAGAGACACTTTGCCTACAGTACCACAGACTTGTCAGACAGAGAGTTTTCATTATGTGATATCACCCTTACACAAATCGCCTACCAATGAACAGTGCAAAACCCAACTTTTGGCTGAAAAGTCAGGATTTTACTTGATATTCACACCAACAGATTATAGCCTAAAATTTTGAAAAATCAAAAATTATATGATATAACCTGATAAGCTTCCCAGTGGCTATAATCTGTAGGTGCCAACATCTACTAAAATCCAGACTTTTTCGGTCAGAGGTCGGGTTTTCCACTGTCCAGTGAAGGGAAATTTGAGTAAGGGCGATATCAGTTTGTCTGTGAGGCAACCTGCCAAACTTGGCATCCAATGTGGTTGAAAAATGAATGTAACAGACAACTTTGCTGGCTTTGACACAGAACAGGCTAAAAGTAACCAAAAACCGTCATTGTGTTGTGAAGCAACGTCATGTTTTATGATGATCCACATTTATTCATTCATTCCTTCTGCCCGTGAGATACTGGATCAGTATACATTATACCCTTTTCTGTTATGTGCTCGACGAAATTGTGGGAGATAACATGCATTTTTGAGGGAAATGTAGCCAATAAGAAAACACCAAAATGCCATTTGGGCTATTTGTGCTGGTTTTAGATTTTTGACACCCAAGGGAATCTCATAAAGGCCAAATTCATTGTTTTTAAAGTCTAAGATGCCAACATCGCAATCAAGGTTTGGTCTTTTTCTTGCCGTTGTTACATTATTATCAAGCATGCATCGAACCACGCTCAATCCTCATGTACCTTGAACTTAGCATATAATTTCACTGGTATAAGAACACAAGGCAAAGTTCTGTTAAAAGCTTAAAGCTATGCTTGCCCTTGGGGAACTTGTTACACTGCCGGTTTTATTTTTTATCTTTATGCCATCTTTGTCATCCGGGTATAGCTGGAACAGCTACCTGTCATTCATAATGCACTCAGCAATTTTTTTCTTTATGGTGGGTAGGTACTATACCTTGATAACCTTTCTATGTGATTCACTTTATGCACTGATGCATTCTCAGGGTACAAAGACGGAAATATCATATGACCAATAAAAGACAAAATATGCAGTGAAATATACATGTAGCATGGTTACCCCTGTATATATGCTTAATTACAGGACACATAATAATGCAGCCTGTGAAGAAAATCAATTTTCAACTGCCATTACTGTACAAGGTACTGTAAGTTGTGCAACTGTATAATGAATCTTTTATACCTTTACATTTAAAAAAAAAATCATTTTTTTTGGGGGGGGGTGGGGGATTGCAAGTTCTTACAGTAAGATTTACCAAAAACTAAAGAGAGCAAAACAAAGCCTAAGTGTTCATGAAAATGCAGTTCATGGCAGCCAATGAAGGTTAGGGTACCAAATAGACACATACACAATTAGTGCTTAAAAGGTAAGATGCAGTCATTCTACAAGGAATAAGTATCTCTCCCCCTCCCCTCCCCTCCTCATTCATGTACAGTATGGCTCTTTTAAAACAATAACAATAGTTTTGCTACTGGTTTTTAACTTCCTGCAAACTAACATGTTGGAATGAATCTATAGGCCTACTGTACACTACAGTGCATTCTGAAACATCATGAAAAAAGACTCTTGGAAGGGGTCATCCCCTCTTTCCATAATTTTTCCAGCATACAAGACAGTACAAAGCGAACCCTTTCTTCACGACCCCCTCCCCGACTCCCACCTCCCACACCCCCAAGTGTACTTTGAAATATGAAAAAAGCATTTTAAGGAAAAAAATCATCACCATTGATATATTATTTATATTTTGAAAAAGACTATACGTGAGATCCCCCTCCTCCATACATTTTAAACTCTTTGGATGACAAAAAAAGGTGGTCCCCAAGGGAAGTAAGTAGTAACCAAGAGGACATTCCTAACCTTTGTTTACCTGATGTTTCAACACAAGGTAATAGGGTAACTGCTTGCCCTATAGTTTAATTTTGCATGTAGGCCTACAGCAGATGACAGGCTCATGGCAGTCATCCTTCTACAGATCCTGTCACATGGACAGTGCCTGAGAACTAGAGGTCTCATTCAAGCCAGGGAAGGAAGTTGAGAGGAAGTAAAATTCAGTCGAACGTTCCAACATGTACACTAAATTATTTTACAACACACGCTAATGGAAAAGTGGTTTAACATCTGTCATAAACAGTTTCAATAAGGTCTTAGCAAGAAAAGCAAAACGTGACTTTCACAGCAAGTGTGAATATGTTGGCTACTACCTCTTTCTAAAGTACAAATTCTAACACCTGAAAACTACTTTTGAAAGAGGGTTGATGGTCTTGCAAGCACGGTCAAATAGAGACATGCCACTTTGTATCAAGATACCTTGGTATGCTATAAACTAGTGTTTGCACCGGGTCCAAAATTCGGAACCAGGTACCTGAAGTCGATGGTCGGTCCGGTACCCGGGTACCCGAAAATATAACTTCAGTTACGCTACGAGTTCATTGTAAAGTCATTATAAGAAATTTTCTTTGCACCTTGATATAATATAACCCCAACGTATCTTACTGTACATACGGGCATGACAAGTGTTCTTAGGCATGTGCGTGATAAATTTGCAAGAAAAATGTAGCATGTTAGGTGTTCTGTTGCATGTGCAATATATGTTGCTGTAGTGAAACTTTGGATTCGGGTAGCAATTTCAGAACCGGGTCTTGACACCGTCGGTCAGGTACCTGGGTACCCGGTGCAAACACTACTATAAACCATGCATATGCTTCTTGTTAGTACCTGGACATTAAAATGTCATGATCAATTATTAAATTTATGTCAGATGATTTTGATTTCCTTGTGGGGCAATACTGTACTTGTCTTGTGAAACTTATATTGCACAACATGGCTACAAAATTTTTGAAATAATTACCCATGGGTCAACATGTCATCTGTAAAATTTCCTGTGGCTATCCATCCCTCCTGAACACCTTCCTTGATTATGTATTTAGAGCCTTCCAACACAACTGATGCAATTCTCGTTCTTTCTGATGAAGATGTCGGCAGGAGCACAGCTAGCTGTATAAAGGCTATTACCATAGCAATACCAACTCCTTTCTGAGGTGCCATCTTGCTGAAGTCTGGTTTACTGAAACTGAAAAGTTGAGAGAGTTGTGTCAGCACAAAAGAATAAAATGAAAGTGTGAATGAGTATACACACTGTATAACAGTTCAAACTTGAAACTTAAGTTTCCAATTAGCTATCAAAAGAATCTGAATGCAAAACATCAGTCTTTTAACATGAGTAAACAGTAAAAACTGTGCAATAATAATTATCCAAAACAAATAAACACAATGTCTATATACTGTATGCTTGTTACTCTTTTTTACAGGTTTTTAACTCAAGACATCCTTTCATGCTGCTTTAAAGAAAAAGAAACAAGCTATGGCTGTTTTCTTATTCAGAAAAAATATTTTCCAAAATGATTGTCTAGTTAAAGTTTTATTTAGTCTTCCTTTTTCCTCCTTTGCTTGGCCAAAATGTGGCTGCCATGGCTACCTTGAATACCCTGTTGCAACAGCCATGCTGTCAAGGGCATATTTGCAGGCCATGACAGATTTTAGATGGCTATATTGCTTCAAATACAGTTGGCAAACCTCACGTGAAGAAGGCTAGTGCTTTTGTAAGTTGTAAAAAACAAAGAATATCTTTTAATTTACAGAAGCATTAAAAATTATGATACTGCTATCATTTTTGTCCATTCTAATTTTCCTGCATACGTAATTTTCTACAACTATGTAATTTGTAAATCACATGACTACTGCCAAATCCAATATATACTGTAAACTAGTTAAAACTGAATATTCACACTTTGACTTAGTATTTGCATAAACATAAATTTGGGATCGATATTACATTTTTAGTAACGATGTATGGTACATGCAAAAATAATTACTCTGACAGTCAAACACCGCTCACAAATCCAATACAAAATATTTAATATGAAGTACTTTCAGACTTTGACCCAACAGCATACAATACACTTTAAAGGGTTTACAACCCAAGTTCTCAAGTGGTATTAAACCTGCAGGCCAGTTGGGTTCCATGACATGCACTAGAATGGCCCGTGAAGATTTGAAGAGCCCCAAAATACAAGGAAAAAGTTGCTAAATGAAGTCCTGGCTACTACATTAAATGTAAAGTAAGAAGTAAAAAATATTTGCCCTCGGCTCAAAACACTTGAAAATTACTCCTGCTCTACAATTCCACCCCAGGCAGTAAAATAACACCCTACTAAGTTGTCCTTCTAGCCCCTTATCCAATCTGAACAAGAAACACCTGTCTAGTATAGGTCCCAGTCAAAATACCAGTACAGTAGCTTGCAACTTGCTCAACGCTGCATCCACACAATACTGTGTGTGAGCTTGAGCTTAATTGGGAGCACAACTAACTGCACCGGTCATCGTTGACCAACCAGAGTGAAGCTACTGTATGAATTTATTTCAATCAAAGTGCAGTCACCAATTGTATTTAGAGATATGATCATATTCCTAAATATGTTTGGAGTGATGCTGTAGCCCCTTTAATATTTCAACAAGTGTCAAAAAATGGCCAGAATGATCCATCTGAGTATTTTGTAAAGTCCTTTGATGAAAATCATGTTCAGTTTTTAATCCCATTATTTCTAGAAGAGACAATTATTGCAACAACTGATAATAATTCACAACAGCTTGTGTTGTGGAAAAGTTACAACTTTTTAACTTGTAAAAAGGCCTTCTAGCAAAATAAAATTCCATTAATGTTAATGTTATTTCATAATATTTCAAAATATACAGCACTATTCTTCAACTGAACCCATGGAAAAATTGTGACTGCATACATGTTTACAGTAGAACTGCTTAAGGATAGAACTTTTTCAGTCTAAATACAAACAAACAGTAGGCTTTGTGGAGAAGGTTGATAAAATTACAAGACGTGCTGTTCAAGTCTTGGAACCAGGTACAATCTCAATTCAGAAGGTTAGTTAGTTAGATGAGGTTTAACGTCCCAGTTTCCAACCAATTGGTTGAAGTCAAGACGACCACGCCTTTTTTCCAGCTGTGGCTCACTGGCTTGTTTTCCCTACTCCAATGCTTATGCTGAGCACCAATCACAAAGGCAGTAGGTTCCATTTTTAAAGTCTTTGGTATGACCCAGCCAGGATTTGAACCCTAGACCTCAATTCAGAAGGGTAATATACTTCAGGTTCCTCTCCACTTAACAGAACAATGACCTTTTTCATGAATGAAACTGAGTTTGTGACTATTCTGTATCTTGACTCCTTTTGCAGATTAGATCACATGCAATGACCAAATATGCAAACTTATTTATAAAAGGAAATTTTACAAAACACATTGCTGACTAGATATGACCAGAAATTTAAGGCCATAAATTTTTTTTTTCTTTTTTTTTTTGCAAAAAGTTTTAATAAACCTAAACATATCCTGCTTTTCCTATTCTCAAGATATATTGAGTGTGCATACAATAAAGTATAAACCAGCAATAACATACCGAATACATATTAGAAAAGAATAAATAAAAAATACCTAAAGAAAAAATACTTGAAGGACAATTGGATCTTAAGACATAAATTTACAAAGCATATGTCACATAATGACAATTTGCAGAACTTTTCACAAATGATCATTGCATTTTGAAAAGGACATTAGGAGGAATAAATGATTCACTCGGCCTTTAAAGACATGGAATAATGGAAACTAATACTTTCTCTTGTCACGTCTAGATTTTGCTTTTAAAACTTATAACATGAAAGTATTCCACACCAAGTCCAACAGTTGTTAACTACTACAGGTTGGGTAGGCTGCAACTCACATGAAATATTTGTTTTTATGGATGCATTTCAGGTGCATCATGGAGTTTCTGCAATAAGGGGTAGGCCTAAGGTTATGCCGAATCTCTTCTGCATGCAAATATGCCTTTGCACTCCAATTTGATGCATCATTTTCCTGCCTTTTGTATACACTCTGTACTTTAAAATTATACTGTATGCTTGGTGTAAATATTATGGAAAGAGGTGACTGATGCAAAACTTTGGTGCATCAGATTTCATAATTTCTATGCAATATGGCCTGGTAAGGATTAAAGGGGATATGACATCTCCCAAACCAGGGGATCGCTAGCAACTTCCTGCTGAAATATATTTAGGAATATAGAAATAGCCCTATAGTTCTAAATACAGTTTATGACTACACTTTGATTGACATTCATTCGTTGGAAGGTGGAGGATGATGGAGTAGGGAGCCAGTTCTCTGGCTCATACAGTATAAGCCCCACAGTTTGACTCAAAAAAATTTATATGTGGCCCTTAAATTCATTGGGCATGATTGCTACAGTAACACAGCTGAGGCCAGAAGATTGTTCCAAATATCGATAACACTCTGCGAAAAGAATTTTTTCTCAAATTCAATAAGGCAGCCTTTACTGTAAGTCAGGTTAGGGGTTAGGATAAGATAAAGAAATAACTGTTTGACTACATACAGCAGTCTCCTTTTCATTTATAACATGGCTGCCATACAAGTGAGCACACTGGCCATTAACAGCTACTTGGGTTTAAAGACAATGCTGACCCATGTGGTAAGGGTAAACTTATTTAACTATCCTACAATTTCCTACAAAAGTGACAGACCCCTGCTCCCCATTTCAAAACTGCACACCTCCCAAGTGACCCCCATTTCATAGATTTGGCCCGCATTTGAACACCCAAACCCGCTGACTCACACAGCCCTTCAAAAAACCAGCACTTAAAATTTCTGAAGAGATGCACCGAAAAACGTCCCTACTTTCAGATCTGTTAATACACAAATTCAATTTACTGAATTACCAAAATTCACAGTATCGCCTCTATAGGCAGCTGCTTGTGCTGCAGTGCATGCGCTTACAGTATATCCCACCTGTTTGCTGTCACAACATCACTACCTTTCATAGCAGGTATCAAATGTATGTACCCTTTTCTGACGTAAATATTCTTACTGTGTAACATCACTAACATACCCGAGCAGCAGAAGTTAGGTACATTAGAGTTACAATATGTTGTACCATGCAACTACAGTCGGAAAACCAAAAAGAAACATCCACTCTGTGGGGTAATGACAAGGCTTGCCTCAATGTCTTCAACCCAGGTTGTGGGAAATTGCATTAACTGTTTTCGTAGATTAGTATGCCACACATGAACTGGACAGCTACCCTGCTTTTGCCATGAAGAATTTATCAAAAAATATCCTCCTGTTAAAGCAGTGTTATGCTTTACAACACCAAAACTCAGGCCAGTTTTTTTGGCTAATCTGGTAAAAAAAACCACCATTTTGCATACTGTTGGTACAGTACTTCCATACTTTAAAAAATTTATGAGGGGAGTGGGACATCCCCTCCCCCACACCAGCAATCCATGAACGGACCCACATTTTGCCTCTTTTGGACTTGGGAGCTATGAAACTGCTAAAGGTGAGATAACTGTAAACTTCTGAACTCCAAGATTTTAGAATTCATGAATTGAGACACACACCCAGTATATATGCTATTCTATTGGATTATATTTCTCTTCAGACTTTCCTCTCTGAGTGCTACATGTAAAGTGAATAAGTGATTCATATTAAATAAGGTAAAGGAGATTGTTTTGTCTAGCACCAACTTTCTTACAATGTCATTGGAGGAAGGAGATGTAAGACATATAAACTGATCCATTGTCGTTACCAGGGGTGCTCATACAAATGAATGAAAGAAGAACACTACAATAACTAGCTGGGCACACCATTGAAATGGTTAGAGGGGGTTCTGAGTTGATCTTGAGATGAGTGAAGCTTGTCACCATTGTTTTGTCCATCGGGTATTACTGTAGGCCTATTGTCTTAGTCCTACTAAGCCTATTAAACATAAGCTCTCTTCCTTTTCTTCTTTCGAAATACAGTGACACATCCACAGGGATGTTACTTCAACACGGATGCGTCAAGAGGTACCTAAGCAATGCAATTTGCAATAAACTGAAGAGGGTCTTTATGAAGCAAGGAATTTTCAACTAAAGAGCAAGGGAGACGATTCCAGTCCTTGACCGTGTTAGGCCGAAAACTAAATTTGCAGCAGTTTGTCCTAGTATAAAGATGGCAGAAGTGTGAGTTATGCATCCTGCAAGTTCTGCGGGTGGGATGCCGAAGTCTATCAACAGGGATCTGGGCCTTACCAAAAACACGCTTAGTGAAAAGAATTAGTCACTTTTGCCTACAACATTCCGATAAGGTACAGTAGGGAGATCGAGGTCTTTCAATACAGAAGTCATAGACCCAGGATCTTGCGAGAAGTTCGAACTGATAAAATGAGCAGATCTCCTTTGAATACTCTCCAGCTTATCCTGTAGGTAAATCTGGTGCGGATCCCACACACTGCTGGCATATTCCAAAACAGGCTGGAGAAGAATTTATAAGCAGTTAGCTTCACTTTGCTAGGGCAAAAAGACAGATTTCTTTGAAGTATCCCTAAGATTCTGTTACCTTTCTTACAAATAAACTGGATAGGCTACAACAGATCATACTGTAGAAGTAGGCATATAATTTGGTTGGTTGGTTTATTCGGTACTATGACATTAAAAAAACAGATCAACAGGAAAAATAAAAGAAACATAAAACAATAAAAGGAGACAAAAGACAAAAACAAGAGTACAAAGCAGTACCAGGGATAGTCCAAAAAGCCTTCAAAAAGCTTAATTCCACTGGGGTCGCTTTGGAAAGGATGGAACAACCGAGCAAGAGAAAACTGCACATGGAAAAGAAGCTAAGAAATATTGCACTAAAATTGAGATGAGAGACATGGACTTAGGCTACGTATATGATGATTTGACTCCCTTGCCTAGGCTAGGCTAGCCTACAATAAGTTCTGTGCCTTACATTTATCTATTGTTACAGGGTCCTGTTTACCATGTGAAGAATGTACCCCAATATGGGCCTAATGCACCTATCAATTGTATGATGGACTACTGGACCCCCGGACAGGGTGCGTCAAATGAACCTAGGTGAGTCAACCATTTAGGTAATATGACGCACACCTGAGTCCCTTACATGATGCACCATTTGTGGATTTAGACTTGGAAAAATCTGATGCACCACGGGCGGATTTTGACTTACTGTATATACCTACATGATGCACATCCACAAGGAGCTTCCACGATATGCATCATACACAGACAGGGATGTAGCTAGCCAAATTTGAGTGCCGGGTAATTGTCTGATCTGGGAAAAGCACCTCACAGCACCCCATGGCATCTACCCCATTTTTCAGCCATTAATTTTTCATTTTTTTCCCTCATTTTACTTTAGGGAGTAAATTTAGGGCTAGTT
This sequence comes from Holothuria leucospilota, assembly GCA_029531755.1. Classification (NCBI taxonomy): domain Eukaryota; kingdom Metazoa; phylum Echinodermata; class Holothuroidea; order Aspidochirotida; family Holothuriidae; genus Holothuria; species Holothuria leucospilota. Next base: position 61,387,205 of record CM055964.1, on the reverse strand, counting down.
TTAGGTCTCAGTTGGCGGATTTGTGGTGGGCGGGGAGACGTGTACTTGCCTGGAGTGTCGGGCGGGAATATCAAATGCATGGGTGTCACCGCCCAGCGCCACCCACCGTAGCTACATCCCTGTACACAGAATTGACTTTAAAACTAGTTTAACATTTATAGGCTACTCCCCAATAAACACTGTGCTCTACGTCATGCATGGGGTATATGGCAATATATACAACAGTGATGTCGTGTTTAAAAATTGATAATAAAATCACCAAATTTTATTCAATCATCGGTCACTGTGAAGCAACAGAATGCTACTCAACCATTTAGCCTATTGGTTTGTCATTCTTTGAAATGATGTACAGGGCATAACATACGGACAGCCAATATTGACAACTGCATATACACCACTCTCAGTGAAAGCTCGCGTACATATTAAAAATGTCATCAATTAAATATCATCAAAACTGTTGACGTTGGCTGAATAAACATCGAAATTTTGACTTGTTAGTTCATTACTCTACCCGATTGGTTGGAATTAGCGTAGGCCCTATGTTAATTTTTAGTTGTTCCACTGGCTGAAGAGTGAAGAATGAGGAAACCGTAAGATTCCCGATTTTTGTTCTCTTAAAAAAGGTAAGGTTCTGGGTTTCAAGTATTTACATATCGCAGTATTTTGTTAACATGTTCCAGAAACAACGAAGTTAGTAGGTCTATGGTATATTAATGACCTGTCTGATAATATCTCGTCTGAAGTCAGACTTTTTGCTGACGATTGTGTTATTTATAGACAGATAAAGAATAACCTTGACCAGGTTCAACTCCAAAAGGATTTAAACACCCTTTCTGAGTGGCAAAATAAGTGGCAAATGCACTTTAACACCAAAAAGTGCTTTTCTATGAGGATCACTCACTCAAGGAATCCCAAGCTTTTTAATTATACTCTAGACAAAGATATCCTTGAGTCCACAGCCTCTCATACTTACCTAGGTGTTGACATTTCAAACAATCTTACCTGGAATAGACATACTAACCATATCACTTCATCTGCAAATAGATCTCTGGTGTTTATCAGAAGGAATCTATACTCCTGTCCCAGGAGTGTTAAAGCTAATGCCTACCTTACTCTTGTCAGGCCTTTATTGGAGTATTCATCTTCCGTTTGGGATCCCTACACCATTTCCCTATCCAATAAGGGTGAGCAAATTCAACGTAGGGCTGCTAGGTTTGTCTGTAATGACTATTCCCCCCATAGTAGCGTGACTGAAATGTTAAAAGATCTAGGGTGGGATAGCCTACACTCGAGGTGCGCTTCTACAGGTGTGCGGGTCGTATCTCGTCTCTCATTTTGTGTCTATTTTTCACCCTTTTTTGCCTCAAATTCTTTTTACCGGTTCTAAATTTTGTTACTGGCAGGGTTTTTCTGGTTAAGTGTTACGTTTTAGGCCAAATTTTTCTTTACTGCGAGCATTGACAGTCCACTTCTGTGTTCACTTTTTAAGCCTCCTCGGTGTGGCTTACCTCTATGTCAGTCTAGTGTGTTAGGCTGAGGCCTAGCCCATGCTTGTTTTCGCTATTTATACTTATCTGGCGTGCACTACATCGAAAGCCATTTACTTAGCCATCTACTTCTACTTGGGTTACTATTACATTTCCGGTAGGCTTTGCCGTTCTCAGGTGAGCTCTTTCCATTTTTGTCTATCATGGATTTAAGACCATTTCTCATTATTGTGGTTTTAGGATTATTTTTTGATATAGCCCTCCATAACCAAGTTTGATACAGCAATGACGTATTGCTGAAACTGCGGGGGATAACACCCATTTTCAGATTCAGGATTAGGCCTATGCCTAGTATTAATGACAGGGTTGGCAGATTAGTTTCTGGCAAGCAGCTACCCTCTCTTGGTCCTGAAAATTGCCTTGGCTTATTCCCAGCATTGGGCAGACCTGACTATATCCATCTCTTCTCAGGTCTAGGCCTCACTGGTAGTGCCTCAAGTCTTAAAACTAAATTCAACTCAAGGGGTAGACTCAGCAATAAGGAGGTACTGATAAGATTTCTCTGTACCATGCTGTTACTACAGGCGGGAGACCTCGAGAGAAACCCCGGGCCCTACAAGCCCAAGTACCCGTGCACCATTTGCAACCTTGCATGTAAATGGGGCCAGCAGGCTGTGCGCTGTGATAGTTGCAAATTATGGACCCACAAAAACTGTATGCAGATGTGTACACTAAATTATGACTATCTTTGTAACACCAGTGTATCATGGATATGCTGTCAGTGCGGTCTACCGAACTTTAGCTCCTCACTGTTTAATAGTTTCAATTTTGAGCATCCTAATCCATTTTCCCCATTGGATGAAAATTCTATTCAGGCCACCATACCAATTGCTACTTCGTCTCCGAAGGCTGGCACCATCCATCGTATGTCCAGTCTCTCCCACAACGAATCAATTTCATCATTGTCAGGTGCATCCTTTTCTGGTGTCTGTACTTCCAAGAAGCAAAGATCCGAGACCCTTAAAATAGTTGCAGTGAATTGTCAGAGTGTGAAGGGTAAAGTACGGGAACTTGCAAATCTGATCCAAACTACGGACCCGGATATCATTTTGGGTACAGAGTCTTGGCTAAACAGTTCCATTTCAAATGGGGAAATATTCCCTGATAACTATGAAGTCATTAGAAAGGACCGTATAACTAACACCACTGGAGGCGGTGTTTTCATTGCTTATAAGAATACCCTAGTTCTCACTCATCGCCCTGACTTTGATTCTGATTGTGAGGTACTTTGGGCTCAGCTCCAAATGAAAAGCAGTAGGTCTTTGTTCATTGGGTGCTTTTATAGACCGCCCAAGGACAACGACTACAGCCTTGATCAACTTAATAACTCTCTGAACATGGTTGTCAGCAAAACCAATACTTCAAATATCTTTGTATCTGGTGATTTTAACTTAGGTGACATTGATTGGAACTCAAATGCCGTCAAGGTGAATGCCTACAAGAGTGGCTTATGCCAAAAGCTCATTAACATCAGCAATGACTATAGTCTGAGTCAAATGGTGTCTGACCCAACGCATAGAACAGAGGACACCGAAAACATCTTAGATCTTGTTTTCACTACGAACCCAACTATAATTGACGATTTAATCCACATGCCAGGGCTTGGTGTATGTAGCCATGACACTCTACTGTCGCTATTGAGTTATCAACCACAAAAGACTAAAACTCCCCCACGTAGAATCTAAAAAGCTCAATATGGAACCATTGCTCGCTGATGCAGAGAACTTTAAAAATAAGTTTCTCTCTTCTAATATTATTACCAAAGGGGTTAATGTAAGTTGGATCTTTTTTCGTGATGAAATTAAGAAATTGATGGCTACCCATATACCAACTAAATTGGTGAAACCAAGTAGGGACTTACCCTGGATGTCAAGGATATTGAAGCGCCAAATAAGATTAAAAAGCAGATGGTTTAAGAAAACTAAGCAATCGAAAAGCCCTAGAGTATGGTCTAGGTACAAACATCTGCAAAAGCAAACCCAGCAAATGATGAGGAAAGCCTATCGTGATTATATGAATGATGTTTTGACGCCGAGTATGGAAGATAATCCTAAAATATTCTGGAGGTTTGTCAAGTCACTCAAACAGGACAGTGGGGGGATTGGAGCTCTTAGAGATCATGGGCAACTGATATCTGATAGTAAGGGTAAGGCGGACTTACTGAATAATTACTTTCGATCAGTGTTTACAATCGAGCAAACTCATGATATACCTAACAAAGGGACCTCCCCGTTTCCCCTAATGAGTAAATTTAAAGTCACTAATGAAGGTGTACTTAAGCTACTGAACGATCTCAACCCTGCTAAAGCAGCAGGCCCCGACGGCCTTCCCTCTCGTATCTTGAAGCTGCTAGCCAACCAGATCGCTCCAGTCCTGACTGAGATCTTTAACTGTTCCCTCCGAAGCGGAGAGTTACCAGAGGACTGGAAAAAGGCTAACATTACCCCAATTTTTAAGAAAGGAGAGAAAGTTGATCCCAAAAATTACCGTCCGGTATCCTTAACCAGCATATGTTGTAAGATTCTAGAGCATATTGTCCACAGTCAAGTGATGCACCATTTGGACAACCACCAAATCTTGTCCGACTATCAGTATGGTTTTAGAAAACGAAGATCTTGTGATACTCAACTAGTCCTAACTGTTGACGACCTGGCCAGTGCCCTAGATAAACGTAAACAAGTAGATGTTGTCATCCTTGATTTTAGCAAGGCATTCGATACGGTCCCCCACTCTAGATTAATCAACAAATTATACTATTACGGTATAAACAAAGAACTTGTTGGTTGGATTAAAGCCTTTCTGTGTGGGAGAGAACAGAAAGTTGTTCTTGAAGGCCAGTCTTCTTCTTTTCTCCCTGTGGACTCTGGTGTACCCCAGGGTACTGTTTTAGGGCCCCTATTATTTCTATTATATATCAACGACCTACCTGACAACCTTAAGTCAACCACTCGGCTATTTGCAGATGATTGTCTCTTGTATAAGACTATCCTCAACCACCAAGGATTCTGAGGATCTGCAGAAAGATCTTGATACCTTAAATGCTTGGCAAAACAAGTGGCAAATGCGTTTCAACTCTAGTAAGTGTTATGTTATGCACATCTCATCAGGTAGATCCACCACCCATTTTAATTACAAACTGGGTGGTCAGACTTTGCAAACAGTTCATTCTTACCCTTACCTTGGTATTCATCTCCAAGATAATTTGAAATGGGACACCCAGGTTGCTCATGCAACTACAAAAGCTAGTAGGGTCCTTGGCCTCATAAAGAGGAACCTTTCCAACTGCACTGAGCAGCTCAAAGCCACTGCCTATACCAGCTTAGTCAGGCCCCATTTAGAGTATGCTACATCTGCTTGGGACCCTCACCTTCAAAAGCATTGTAGCCAGTTGGAAAGGGTGCAACGTAATGCTGCAAGGTTCGTCACACATAACTATAGTAAAACGGAAGGAACGGTCACCAAGCTCCTCCATGATCTCCACTGGAGGTCCTTGCAGAACAGGAGATCTGCCTCCAGATTAACCCTATTGTATAAAATTAATCAGAACCTTATTGACATACCTAAAGAAAACTTCCTAAAACCAGTGACACTGCAAGGCCTTGGGAGAATGAACACGCAAAACTTCCAACAACCTGCGTGTCGTATTAATGCTTACAAATACTCCTTTTTCCCAAGAACTATAAAGGAGTGGAATATGTTACCTGAAGGGACTGTCAATGCAAGTAGTATAAATTCGTTCAAGCATAATTTACATTTTGATTAAGTCATATCCCCTCCCCGCACACCTCTGGCTCATATGCTCTACCTTTTTTTTAGAGCCCTGCCAGTACACGAGAAGAAGAAGAAGAAGCCTTAAAGTCAGGTGTACTGCCAACAGGCTAGCAATTTTTCATAAAGCCAGATTGGGTCTCCTAGCCTTGCCAATGAACAACCTTCAACCGGTCCGGCGGCCTTCTAGGCATCATCATTCAAATAGCTTTTTACATATACCAACCAATAAGGACTGCTACAAATACGGTTTCTTTCCTCAGACCGTCAGGGACTGGAACCTTCTCCCCCAGAACATAACAGATCTCGAGGACCCCAAGCAGTTCAAGAGCGCAGCCTTGAGGATTCTCAGACGGGATGACTAACTTCATGCGCACACCCAACCCTGCACGTTTGACTCCACCAGGAGTGTTGTGCAGTATTTATCCAGATCCAGATATGCCTCGTTTCGAGAGACTACTGAAACTGGTTTGGAGTTGGGCATTTGACTCACCATGACGCACATCATTCAGACTAACTGACGTACCATCCGTGTGCCATTGACGCACAGTGAGTCACATTTTTCAGTAATCATGACCCACGTGTACCCAGTGACGTACCCTGTCCGGGGGTTTGATAGTCCGTCATACAATAGTGTTGTGTGTGTTGACCCATTCCCATATTGCATTGCGTGGAAACATTTCCCAACTCGTCTATTGATAGGCCTAGGTGCATAATACTAGCCTAGTCCACTCCTCAACACAAGCTGTAATTGTAAAGGCAGTAAGGAACATGTACGCATATAGCCGGTCATGAATACTCAGTGTATCTCGGCTAACGACCACACAATCCTTTACTGAGGACTACTCCAATACCAGCCTACCTAAGCCTAACTTAGGCCTGCACTCACTTACCTTCTCCAGCTTTCTGAAATCGACAAGACAGTTACGCCTACACTCGTCCTTACTCCTTAGCTCACACTGCACTGTGAATAACTATACTAGCTAACGACTTCTTTGTCTTGTGTGGTAAAATCTGTGGAAAGAGTGCTGACCTTGTGGTTACCACAGTTCCTTTGAAGTTTGGTGCCATAAATAAAGATTTAAAATTCACGTGAGAGTGATTTTCTCGATGCGAGGAGACACTATGCACGCATTACGTATTGTACGGCAAATGAAAATAGGGGAAACCCCTTTGACGTCACCTCTTCCACACCACTTTGCCGCCTTCCAGTACGGCTATATGAGCTTAGCACTTCCAAATTTCGTGGAGAAAACGTTCTTGAAAAAAATCATTAGTATAATGGAATGAAACGTAAGTTCCTATCACTAATTGTAAATTAGATCTAATTAGGGCCAATTCAAGATATAGTAGTCAAATTCCGACCAAGAAGATTTGGACCTTGTTGCAGGAAATTTGGAATGTGAGTGGAAGTACTGCTTGCGCTGCACTGTATCAGCTAGATAGGATCGAGCCTAGAAAGATGAGAGACATCAAGCTTAGCGCGCAGTTATTTCACTACATCCATTATGTGGTATCCATAAGATGAAAATGGGTTCAAATTCGATTCTAATCAACCTCAGCAACGAAGTTATTTGCTTTTTCGAGGTCTGGATGCTTTATTTTACTAGTTTAAAGTCGTTACGACAAGGCTAGCCTATACTCGAGTCCACAGGCGTTCCGAGCATTATAATACACTATAGGCCTATATATATATATAGTGTATATAATGCTCGGAACGCCTGTGCTCGAGTCCTACCTACTCACACAGCATTAACATTACTGCATGCCCCTGGTAGGCCTAGTACCAATGTATCCTGCTCTATGGGTATTAACTATAATTAGTAGCCACAGGCAGTCCTAGCGTTTTAATGTAAACATAGCCTAGCTATATAAAAGTTCTTTTGTTCTTTTGCATATAAATCGAATCGTGAAGGAACCTTATAAGATAAGGCCATGTTCAAATTTCGTGCATGGATCCAATGAACAATGCGTGTCAGCAACAGCTGTTTGCTGTCAGTGCTAATTTTAGATGCAGCATGCTCACATACCACTCCCTTAGTGAAGGCAGGCATATAACCAGTCGCGAAAAGCTCCCTATTCATATTTTAAATAACCCGTTGAAAATCCTAGGTCTTCGACCAGCACAGTGCTGGTCAAAACTGACTTTCTTCTCCTATCGATGGTACTGTAGGACTTAAAAGTCTTAATGTACTACAGAACTTATATCATTTCCAAATCTTACACAAGTATTGCAGTTATTTTTGATCAATTAGAACTTCTAAAAAGATCTGGAAATTTGAAATAAAATCATCAAATTTGTTGCTTCGTTAAGTTTACTGATAGCATTCGAAATGTTTGTTGATATGGGAATACTGTGTGCATAAAATTGTGACGTCACACAGTATAGTTGATAACTGCAGCTCCTATACATTCACATGGCCGGTTGCCTCTGCAAACATTCCATAATGGCGTAACAATATTGCTCATTAGCATACTGATGCAAACAAAGTTCCTTAGCCACACAGCAAATTTTACGGCTCAAAAAAGTTGCTAATTTCACTTCAAATTTTTTAACCTATTCAGAAGCTTATATGAGCCAGAGAACTGGCTCCCTGCTCGGCCGTCATCCTCCACCTACCAATTCTTGAGAAGTGGAGGGTACAGGCAAATACAGGTTAATAAAGAAGATCTCAGTGATCAAAAAAACATCTGCAGTTACTCCTGTAAGATTTGGAGAAGAAAAGTCATGGTAGTAAATTACGAGTTAAGGTCAAAAATTTGCTGTGAGATGAAAGTAAATTTTGACCAGCACACAAACAGCCGATCACCCTACTGTTATTCACCTGTGTGCCACCTGACTAAGCAGGTGACTGATGGGGAAGGGAGTCATGGAGACTCATGAAATCCCAATTAGTTGCCTCAAACAGTCTTTGGGGAGGAAGCACTTGAAGGTATTGATTGAACTGCAGACAACAGCTTCAGATGCCAGCTGATTCCAAGCACTGATGACCTGCTATGTAAAAAAGTACTTCTTGTATTCAGTCTACAGTGACCCTTGTGTATCATGTGGCTCTGCCCTCTGGTGAATCCACACTTCATTTCAAAAAGACTATCAGACTCTATATCCTCGAAACCTCTAATAATACGATAAGTTTGGATAAGATCTGTCCGAAACCTCATTTCTAAAGACATAAGTCCCAGATCATCGATCAAGTCCCTGCTAAAGACAAATGCTGTATGTCTGCTATCATACGTGTAAACCTCCTCTGAACCTTTTCAATCAGATAAATATCTTGTCTTTAATGCGGATTCCATACTGGACTACAATACTCCAAGACAGGGTGAATTAAAGACTTAGTGGCAGCAGGATCTCTCTCTCCTTGAAAATGAAAATCAGAGTTCTACTTAAAATACCAAGTGTTTTGTTTGCTTTCTTAACTATCTCTGAAACATGCTTACTTGGTTTCAAGGACTTATGTATAAAAACACCTATTTTTCACCTAAGTTCGGATGAACCTATTTTAATAGGTCTTTGTAAGGACTGTATAGTTAGCTGTAGGTGAAGGAACATACACAGTTCTCTACTGAGGACTAGCTCACTTCAAGCTCCCTGGCAAATGCCCATGACGCATCACATATTTCAAGCCAGCACATGCAAAGACATGCAGCCTCAAATTTAATGCGCAAAGCCTACACACAGCTGTATACATTTAGCTCTGTACTCAAATTGCAAACAGCGCTCGCTAGCCTTATACTGTAAGGTCCCTTTGGATCTTCAGCTTTATAAGCTGAAAAATCTGAACTTGTTTTACAAGTATCTCTAGGAAGAAAAGTTCTGCAGTAAAGATTTATAGCTTGTACCTGTAGATAAGATCAAGTCGGCTGAAAGATTTGCAGATATGAATAGATTCCTATTCTTTTTGGTTGTTTTAGAAAAATGAAAACTTTCCTAGGGTGCCTTATTAGGTTCTGCCATCATATAGGCTATGTAAACCACGTAACTCTAGGACTGCCTGTGGTAATAACCTACATTCTGCCATAACACTCCACTTGTGCGGAAAGGGCGGAAAGGTGCGAAACCCTATCGCTGAAAGGGCACATTTTTAGAAATGAACATGTAATTAGTATTTAAAGAACATGATCACAGGGAGAATGGTTGAATTTATTGAATAGAAGTGTATTGTAAAAAGGAAGGATTGAGGAAGCAATAGGCCTCGGCCTACATGAAGAGCAGGAAGATTTAATTGAACATCCAAGTGTACTGTGTAGGTTCCAGGGCTGTTCAACCAGGGAAGGGGGGGGGGGAAGAATGTGGGTACCCAGTTTTCAAATGTATAAAGGATGGTTGAATAGCTTTTAATTTTTTTCAATTTAAAGGGGAATTTTCATGACCTCAGACAGTTCCAATTCTCCCAACTATGCAACTTCTAGCTCCTCCCATAACTGTATGAAGCTCTTCCTTGTGCAGGAATAAACCTGTTTTATTGCTTAAGGCCATGTCCTGGTCAGCATACAAGGCTATAAAATGTAATAAAAGCACTCTCTCTGCCTTGTGTGGAATGTGAGCTACTCTGCATCTTTCAAATTTTCAAACTTTGATGTCAATCAAAGAGCAGTCACCAACTGAGAATTTTGATACCCCTACACTAAAAATATACTTTGGGGTGATAACTGTCTGTCTTTAATAATGTTGATTGATGTATCAAACTCTTAATTTGTTGCACATATAGCTTCCTTAACCTGCAACCCGAACGTTTAGCTATTGCTTGGAGTATTAACTGTAGAATACAGGGCCACTTGAGGGTCCATATATCTGGGTATCAGCTTAAACTATAGGCCGAGGCTATTGATTGAGTTTTCCACTCCATGTATCTGCTTGGTCAAGACACTGGGATGCCAAGTGAATGATTTTTAGAAAAGAAGAAACTTAAGATCACCTCCTATCTTTTTCAGTGGAAACATAGTGAAACATAAACAAATGAAAGAGAAAATTTATAATTTGGGAATGACTCATCATTGATGTCGATTTCTTAATTTAATTCTCCAATCAATGAATATTCTGTAGTGCATGCACATATGCTTGAATACAGCATTAATGATTTCACCAATTTCATTCTTGGAGTGGATTGATGCTCAGACATGGAGTCACTGTCATTTTAAGCTGCTAGGTAAACATGAAAGATTTAATAATGAAATGGGTATATGAATACAACAGGTAAGTTTAATTTGAAAATGACTCATTGTTGCCCATTTCTTACTAAAACCACAAGCAATATTCTGGAGTGCATGCTTGGATGGGTAGTGAATGATTTTACCAATATCAGTCTTGGAGTGGATGCCGGGATGCTAGAATGCAGAGTCAAAGTTTAGGGTGCAAGGTAAACAGTGTCACATCGCATCTGCTCATCCGGATGCAAGGTGGTATTCCAGAGTGGCCCTGTATTCTATAGTTGTACCCATTGTTCTTTCCGACCCTATTCATCTGTCCACAAAAAAAAAATAACCTCTTGTTCCTTTGCCTTTGTAAATTAATAGCCATACAATACTCATTCAACGTGCATCATGCAGCCTACTGTAACAGTCTGTTTTGATTGCTAAATTACTTGATCTTTTTAACTTACATTCAGTATTATGTTGTACACTTGAAAAATGTATTCTTTCTGCCATAGCAAAAGTAGACAACTGCCAAGGCAGTTTTATGGCAGAAAGGCGGTTTTGCTACAGTGTATAGTTGAAAGAGCACATTCTATGGCAGAAAGTATCAATGGCAGGATGACTCAGCCACCGTTGAAGGCCTAGGCCTAATGTTAGGGGAACATAAGCCATTTCATTAGTACATAGATCATGATGCTGCAATCTCTATAAGTTACAAGTTTGTATTAACGTTAGTGTTAAAGTCGTTTCCAATTTTTGGTGTATTGTAACATATTTCAGATTTTTCATTGAGAGGATTTTCAGTGATGTCACTCAGGGTTTGCCAGTCCATATTACAAAAGCCAGCTTTTCTAGCCCCCTCCCCCCTCCCCATCCCCAAGGTTGGATTTAAGTTTAAATTTGATGTTTTAGGTTAAGGACACCACTTTGGCTTATTAAGGACCCTATACCAAACTGATCATAAATGAAGACTTGTTCAAGACTGGGGAGATCTGCCCCTCTTATAAGTTTCAACTCAGAGGGTAATGAGGCAGGAATGTACTACTGTATAGCGGGAAATTTCCGCGAGGCTAATTTTTGGCGAACCTGTACCTTGTTCACATATTTGCGGAGTGAAGAATTCGCTGTTGCAGGCAACCAACATAGTCTTGTACAAACTAATGAAAGTACTTTCGCGGGTCTTAAATTCGCGATTAGATACTTGGTTGCAAAAAGTGCGAAAACTTAACCCCAGTGAAAATTTCCCACTATACAGTAGTTACTTGCAATCCTTCTCCCGGAATCACTGTTTAATGTCCCTATTCAATGGATGTGACCTGTGTCCCCAGTCTTAAGTCACTTTCCCAAAGGCTGAAAGGGGTGGATGGTCCTTGCTCTGCACCACTGTTGGACAGTTGAATCGAGCAAAGCTCATGACTTCCAGAAAAGGGCAAACAGAAAACTAATTTTGAGTCACCAATTTAAACCCCTTCAGTATCATTGTAAAATGCTATACCGATGGGGATTGTCCTACTGAGAGTTGTGCAGGGGAAGTTGTCTGAACAGGAATTTTTCAGGGCAAGTTGGCTGGTCATGGCTCAAGTTGCCTTTACGCAAGAATTTGTCAATCTGTTTTATACAGGCAAATCTACAGTAGAGAGGGGTTTTCCTGGATTCCTTGCGATTTCATGATAAAGAAATTTAGAGGTCTCTGGAAGCTCTGTGGTCATGTTACCAAACCGGTTGCTTTATTCATGCAACAGTGTTAGACTAAGATCCCCCGATGAAAAATCTGTTCGAATTATTTGAATATCTTTTACCGTTCTCAAGATATTCCTCTTTAGAGTTTGACCATTTCTGAGATTGCTCATTAGCTATGCAAAAATTATGATGTGAAGTGTTACACAGTGTCTGTATTTCTTTTTTGATCCTTGACAAATTATGTTTTAATTATTTACTAGCTCAGTTTTAGTGTGAAGTTCAACCCTTTAACCCACCGGGGTCCCAATTGGGACCCCCGTGCATTAAAGGGTTAAAATTAATTAATGTGGACATTAAAGGAGTAGATAGTTACTTTCAAAACAAACCCATGCCAACCTTACAACTGTCCTTGGAATGAAGCCTAAACAAACAAAGGATAACATTTTACACCAATATCATGAGTCCTTCTGTCCACATCACAAATTTGCATAAGTAGCTCATGTTTATACATGAGGTAAGTGCACAAGATGTAATTGTCTTAAAATTTAGTAAAATGGTCAATATTTGATGGATTTTGATGGGAATTGCAGCTATTTTTAATGCTTTTTATGTTAGATAAACATTATTACCTAATTAAAATATTAACCTTAATATTTTAATTTTACATGTTTTTTTACTTTCTAGAAATATGACATAATTTAAACGAGTCTTACACCGCAAAAGATGTCCGTGGTAACACTTCAACTTGGACAGTGTGGAAATCAAATTGGGCAACTATTTTTTGATACCCTCATTAAGGACAACCATCCAAAAACTAAAGGAAAAATTACCCAGCAGTATCTCGGTCAAAGCTTTCAACGGTTTTTCACTCAAAGAGACAATGGCTGTTATGAAGCAAGGGCAGTGTCTGTGGACACAGAGAAAAAGGTTGTGAGTAAGGTGCTAAACAAGGCAGAAAAGACAGGAAAATGGTGTTATCCAGAGGGGCAGCAACTCAGTGGCCGAAGAGGAGCTGGAAATAATTGGGCTGATGGTTTTTACAACCATGGCACAAAATGTGAGGAGGAAGTTTTGGACCTGGTTCAGAAGGAACTTGAAAAATGCGACCACTTTGGAGGTTTCCTCAGCCTCATGAGCATTGGTGGTGGGACTGGATCGGGTTTGGGGACACATATTACTCAGGCCTTGAAAGATAATTTTGATCGGTCATTCTTAGTGAATGTGCTGATTTGGCCTCACAGTGCAGGTGAAGTGATCGTGCAGAATTATAATGCCGTCTTATCCCTAGCACATCTGTCTGAGAGCACTGATGCCCTTTTGATATTTCAGAACGACAGTATAAAGAAGATTGTACAGAAGATGTCTCCAGCTTCGAAAGTGACATTTTTTGATATGAACAAAATTGTCACAGATCACTTAGCTTCCACACTCCAGCCGGCTGTTTCAGAGTTTGGATCTAGGAACCTGTTAGGTTCCTACCTGGAATATTTAGTACCGCATCCTGACTATAAACTTTTGACAACTAGATTTGTGCCACAATTAACTGAGGGTGCCATTCCATTTTCTACATTCAAATGGTCGTCACTTACCAAAACAACAAATCAGATGCTGATCACGCAAGACATTACCGAGGAAGGTACACTACAAAGCTCATTTTACTTTTGAATAAATAAATTAGAGGATAGACCAACAGCATCATACATTTTTCATTCATAACAATCTTTTTTTTTTAAAAAAATTTGTAAGACATTTTTCTGACTTAAAGGCCCTTCAATCTTGCCCCAAAGCTATTTAGGAATATGGTCATATTTCTAAATACAACTGGTGAGCCATGCACTTTGACTGAAATTCATTAAAAAAGTAGCTTCGCTCTGCGGTTGGTCAGTGATGACTTGTGCAGTCAGTTGTGTTCCCAATTGCTCACAGACAGTGGTGTGTAGGTATGGCAATTTAAACTCTGTACAAGCTGCTGTGGCTTAGTCTGGGAGGTGTGCTAGACAGGTGGTTTTTGTTTTCCAAAACAGGACGAAGGGTGAGAAGTATACTTAAGCAAGGAGAATTTGTACTGTCTGGGACCATATTGTAGGGCCTTATTTTGAAACATCAGCAGTGAACATTAAATTTTTGTGTGTCCCTTATGAGTATTGTTCATTAAGTTTGAAAATACAAATATTGCATTTTGAAGGTCAATTTAAGGAGTTGTTCTCCTTGAATTTGGCAATTTAGAGACGAGAATGTTGTGAAAAGATTGAAAAGCCCCCTGTATGAGCTAATAGCTCTTTACTGTGGTATACAATGTCAAACCGGGTCACTATGTTTGGCCTTTAAACTATTTTGAAATGTTTGACCCTTTTGAGTTCCTGAAGGGTAATTGTGGATAGTGGTATAGCATGCTACTCCAGAAATGTGGGTAGCACAGAGCTGTTCCACAAATGTGGACAGCACGGCTACTCCACTTATCTAGAGTTTTGGTTTCTTACTTGTTTCTGTTACATTTCAGTGTTAAAAGCCTTTGTTGAACCGTGTGTGGTTGTTCTAAGACTATTTCCACTTTTCCCTTACCCTCAGGTTTGAACTGGCATGTAAAGTCATCTTCGACTCGAAACAAGACACTGGCAAATCTTTTGATCATGAGAGGAAAGGATTTCAAGGATGTGAATACCAATGCATTTACTGCCCCAGAGCTGTACCCATCTTGGATACAAGGAGGGGCGGGGTTAACCACATACAGACAGGAACAACCATTCCAAGATTACGAGAAGTCCTTGGCGTTATTGAGCAATGACCAGACGCCCATCCCTGCATTGGATAACATGGTCCAGAAAGCTTGGGATATGTTTGCCATGAGGGCATACACACATTGGTATACCCGTTATGGCATGGCTGAGGAGGAATTTATCGACTGCTTTGCAAAACTAGAACAGATAATCAGTAATTACAGGACGCTTTGAAATGATAAATTGTATGTATTTTGCTAAAAATTCCATCTTGGTTGCATTTTGCTGAAGGAGATACTCGATGTCTTTCAAATATACACAGTGTTTGGGAAGTGAATTATGTGTTTCGAAAGCCGGGAGTTAACACTTACAAATCTGTCATCTTTGATCGCAACACTCCACTGACCATAGGTGATGGTCAGTCAGTTGGGTGCATTGTTGTAAAAGCAGTTCACACCATAGTTGAAACTTGATTCACAGAATAATATACATACAGGACAGTACTGTACCAACCTGCTATTGTAAGAATAAATGTCATGGACAGCTTTATTGGACAGTTTTCAAGCTGTATCGGACAGTTTCATGTAATGTCATGAACTGAAGTTTTTTACCAGTAAAGCCATTCACTAGGTTTTGTGAAGTTGGATTCCCTACATTGATCCAAAATATTAACATACTCTCAATTCCTCCAAAGTAGGCCTTTTCAATACTAAGAAGCATTTTTTAAACACTTAGCCATATACCTCTTGCAGTACGGCTCACATATGTATGTTTGCTTCCTATGTTTTATGTACTAAGTACAATCTGGACACTGTGTGTTCTTTGTGCAGGATGCGGCAAAAGACTAAACCAAGGTCTTAAAGGGAAGAATAAGCAGTTACCCCAACTTCATATTTAAATTTTTACTGATTCTTAGACCTCTCCCTGTATTTCTCTTACGTAGTATTTTTGATTTGTTTCAGAACATATTTTATATTGATGGTATATAATCCAAGCAGTTATTCTGCATTAATTTTACAATTCAGTGACAAAATCTTTGTCACATGATCAAGAAGAGCCATACAGGAATTAGTATACCAGGGTACACGTATTCATTTTAGGGTGACTGCATTGTCACTTTAAGCTCAGTTGTACCAAACCTCTGCCCCTTTTCAGCTTTGGTTATATTTTTTGCACTAACATAGGAGAATGCTCAAGAAATAAGATCATTTAATCAACCTTAAAATTTGTATCACCCCCAGACCAGTAGCTAGACAGAGGACTGAATGGGGGTGAGAGAGCATCCAGGGAAGGAAAAAATATTTTACGGGGGTTGGGGAAGAACAAGATGCGTTAGAATGCGTCAAGCCAATGATAATTGAAAATTTTCAAGGGGGCAAAATTTTTCCAGGGAGAGGGGTACTATCCCTGCCCCCTAGCTATGGGCTGATCACCCTTTCTTCACCCCATATGAAATGCCAGAAATGTTTTGGCACCCTCCTCAGCTCCCCTTTTTTGCAAAAGGTGTTGCTGATGCCTGTGATGTTACATTAAAGTACAATACTCCAGTGCTAGTATAGTTGCAAGGCTTGATGCAATAGTTTCTTATTTTCAAATTCTTTAACGTGGACAATAGGCATATGGGACCTTTTGGATTTGGAGGGGGGAGGAGGGGGCAACTCTTTTTGCCAAAACCTCTTGGCCTTTTAGAAGTATTTTGCTAGGACATTTCTCCAAATTCAGCCTGCATTTTAGATTGTCTATACACTGGCAGAGGTCACAATATCCCCTTCTTCCCTCCAGTGGTGTAGCCAGGATTTTTTGAGCTGGGGGGGGGGGGCCTGGGGGGCACAATTTCTGAATTCTCTCACTCTCTGTAGGGCTTATATACAGAACTGTGCATTCCAAAATTTTTCCCAGGGGGCACCTAGGGTGGCACGGCTTTGTCGTGGGGGGCATGTGCCCCCTCATGCCCTCCATAGCTACACCACTGCTTCCCTATACCCCACTGAAAACCATTAGTGTGAATGTGGCAAAGTGCAGTAACAAGAAAGTACGGGTACATACTTGAGTTTTGAAAGTCTACGTCCTTGCAGTAACAATGCATTCATACCGAAAGTGTGTAATAATCAGGATGCTCCATGTATTAAACAGCAACAGTGCAGAACATTTGAGAGAAAAATAAAGATACCAGAGAGAATTTGTTTTGATATCAAATATTTTCTTCCAATTTTTAACAAGGGTTACGAACATAAATGATTTCAACTTTAATTCGCTGTACAAAGTATTGCAGTCAGTTACTCCTGACACAGAGACATCTACAAACCAACACCTGTAGTCTGTCTTTAAGTAGATCACAGATATGCCTTATTCCTGCGATTGAACCCTCCACACAAGTTTTCACACTTTTACTTGTGCTACATGCTTTCAAGTAAATGCTTCAAGTGAGTTTTCAACTAAGATAAAATGTCACAGTAAGTATACCATAAACTGAATTCCAATGATGAATGCTGCATTGCTAAGATTTGACAGCGCTGATACAACATGCACAACCAGTGGTGTAGCCACAGATTTACCATGTGGGCTGGCTCCACTATTTCGTCGGGGGGAGGGGGAAGGAAGGAAGGAGAAGGGATTTGCACAATCCCTTAGTTACCACACTAAGCACAGCCCCACACTAAGACTTAGGTAGTGCCATCAATTAACCCTTTAAGATAAGAAGCACACTCTGTCTTCAAAACAACAAACAGCTAGCTTCATATCATTATATTTTCTTCACATGAGATCACCTCTTTTTGTGTTTATATCAAAACCCAAAGGTGGGAAGTGCTTAAATATTGTTTGTCACCTGATCATAAACCACTTAATATTTATAAGTTACCAGGGCCATCAGAAATGAGGTAAGGAGGCCTTTTATAGCCCCCAACAACTTTCAGTTTGAAGTTGTCTTAAAATGTCCACAAGTACCTTAGAAAATGCCAAAATGCAGGAATTGCATGGTTCAGCTCACCCAAACTTAGAAACTTTCTGACAGTACTGGTGAATGTAAATGGTCTACCTTGCTGCATAAGTAAATTTGTCTGAAGTCCATTAAAGAAAAAAAAGGTGGAGCATACCCAGAAAAATGGCCAAGACCTTACAAAGTTTTCATTTTTGATGACACTGAATCAGGTCAAATTTAAGAAAGCAGGCTGGTATTTGTACAAAACTGTCTATGTTAATTCTTGTCATACATATGGTAGGCATCTCAACTTTTCAAAGTAAATTCGGAATAAATTCTGGTAGGCCACAGATGCCAACCAATGCACAAATTTACACCATCTGACCTGGATAAGGAGAGGCCTGGACCCAATCTCACTTCCCAGTTATGTATTTTAGTTCTGAGAAAAAAGAAACAAACACAGCTTCCCTCTTACCTGACAAAATTGAAATGACCACATGCTAGACAAGCATTTTTGATTTTACAAGGACAAACCCAAATATGTCCCTCAACTTAACAGGTTAAGTCGGTCATTTACTCATACGTATTGGATAATTACAACTGGCTTTCCATTACCTGGCCAAAAGTTGAACAAATTTTGCCATCTTTTTAGAAAATCTTGAACACAACTTGCCAGTATCAACAACTTACTTTCATAAATTCTTGTTTTACTTCTTTGTCAGTTCTGCAGAAAAAAATTTGAAGGAGATCTGTAAAAGAAAGTCTCATAGATCTAAAGGGGCAAGGACATCAGTGTTTCACATGCTCTTCCCTAGCTTTCAATTTGATTTAACAGATTTTCTGTTATGTTTTTGAAGATTTGCACACCTGGCAGAACCTACCTCAACCTGAAAGTAGCATCCATGTCGGGGGGTAGATGATTCTTACATACATGACACAAGCACATTCATCAAACTAGCTTCATTTAGCAGGAGCGAAATGTTTACTCTTTGACAAAGTTAAAAAATCTTCAATAGCTAGGCTACAAAATAAAAATGTTTGAGATTGATAAAAAGAAAAAAAAATAGTCTGAAGATGAATTCAAACTGTTTGCAAATTGCAGCTGACATCTGACAAAATAATTCAGATTCAAATCAGGTCATCCATACAGATAACCAATATTCATCTAACCTGTAAGCCAATACTAAATATTCATCTACTGTATACTGCAGATTGATACTGAATATTCATCTAACCTGTAAATCAATACTTTTATTTAACCTACACAAACCAATAACAAACATTAGTAACCTGTAAATCAATACTGAATATTCATCTATCCTGCAGACTGATACTGACTATTCATATAATCTGTAAATCAATACTGAATATTCATCTAACTAATAATACAATTCATCTTACCTTAAAATTCATTCATTTAAAAGCTAGAAATCTACTGGATTTATTCAAAGGATACTTTTTCAAAGTACAAATATTGTGTTTCTACACATTCTGCAAAATGTTAAAAAAAAAGTACATGATTTTCAATTACAACTTAAAATGAATGAAATAAAAAAAAAAAAATGTGCAACTTTAGCAGCCCAGTAAAGATTTGCCATATCTATGCATGTTATCCAAGTTGATGCCTGTAGGTGGGTACTGAGACTGCTAATGCACAGTGTCATTTCACAGTTGTAAACAATGAAAAATATGAAAAAAAATCTTTGGTCCTGAACAGGGTTATAGCTAGCCCAATTTGAGTGCCGGTTAAAATTCCCTGCGTAACTTTCACAAACCACAGTATATAGAGGATAATGAAAGTTAGGCCACGCACTACGAGTGCTTAGCTTAGCCTCATAAAATCTGCATTGAAACAAGACTTGTCAATACGCGTCAAAAGTGCGATTGGCACTAATATTAGCAAAAAATGTTTGTTGTTGAAACTTTGTTAGCGTGTTAAACTGATGCAACATTGGATTTTGGCCATGGATGTTGCCCTCTGTAGTCAGAATTTACTAATTAGGAAATCGGGTGCCGGTCGGTAGGCTGACAAATTACTGAGTGGGGGTAGGTAAGCTTTAGTGCCGGTTCGCCCGACCGGCGCCGGCCGGCGTAGCTATAACCCTGGTCCTGAATGATTACCATTAAAAGCCATTCTGACAATGTTTGCCATATTAT
Source organism: Holothuria leucospilota (assembly GCA_029531755.1). Classification (NCBI taxonomy): domain Eukaryota; kingdom Metazoa; phylum Echinodermata; class Holothuroidea; order Aspidochirotida; family Holothuriidae; genus Holothuria; species Holothuria leucospilota. Next base: position 61,367,280 of record CM055964.1, on the reverse strand, counting down.
TGAACTGGGCTTGTTACACATTTCAGCTGCAAGAATGTACCTTTGACTCAATGCAAAAGAGTGCCCTCTGTCAAAAGTTAACAGCAACATAATATGCCAGGCGATGTCTATCTTAAAGCCTAAAAAAAGAACAAAATGATTGCTAAATGCTAACAACTCAGCCAATTGTGTTCAATGATCAGATGAGTTGCATTTACAACAGAGGGCAGCATATTGGAATGAATTAACAAACAGCGTAGGTATATCCCTCACACCTGACTTATGTTATCACAATGGGAAGAGATTTCACTTTTTGTGGCATGCCAATGCTTATATTGTCCTCACAGTGTAATTACAAAAGCTGTCACATGTACTGTAAGCATTTTACACTTTTGACCAAAAAATCCTACCTTATGTGATTAAGAAGCGACTAATTGCCAAAATCGTACTTTTTCATTACTTTTCCAAACTTATTTTACTTGCTAAGTACACATCCACTGGCAGCATTTTAACCCAATATTCATCCACAAAAGGCATTTTTAAAGACTGTGACCTTACCATAAGAAAGGGAGAAAAAAGTACAAAAGTCACTAGGAAAAAAAGAGAAAAGTGAAAAAGATTTTACTGACAATTTCATATTTTCATACCCTGCAACAGCAGTATTGTTAATTCACTCTGATCTTCTTGAAATGACTTTACCAAGTCTAAATTATAGAACAAGGTTTATTGGCAGTTTATTTTCACTGCATATTTACAGCATACATTCCGTTTTTCCTTGCTTTCCATTATTTTTTTGGATTTTTAAGTTTTCAGTGTTCGGAGTGAAAGACAGGAAAAACATACAAGACTCACTGATAAGCAATTGAAAGCAGATTCACCAAGGAACGGACAGACTGCAAGCATTGATGAGATAAATGCTTTAAATATTAGTGTATGAGAATGATACTTTTATGTTACATATCTGGACACCCAGTGCTGGCATCATAACAAGTAATAAAGGCCTCCTTTAGCCTTAACATATTTCCTTCACTTTACACTTCATATTTCAAAGAATATCTTTGTTTAGCTTTCTTGAGCTTTGTGATGTCACATGGTGTCAGGAGTGGGATTTTGATACTTGGCTACATACAAATCATACAGCATACTATATTAAACTGAAGGACACCATTTGTTACTAGATAAACATGCCTACACTGGGTGAACTGGTACAATACTTCAGTCAAACAGATTTTTAGCTTCACCAAACCAGAAGCATCAGTAACAATATAAACACTTTCACACTCCGGAACATTCTGTTGAAGTTCCAGCATCTGATGAGCTTTTCATTAATGAGGTACAATGTCACAATAACCTCATCCTTAATATTACACATACAATTCCCATCTTTTTAAAATATTTCCACATTCCTCTCCAAACATTTTGATCTTTTTTAAGTCTGTCATGTCATAAAGAAACTCTACAACACTTTTATTAAAAGAACTAATATCTCTCATTTTCATCTCAAGCATATTGATTGGAGGATTAAGCTTTAAATTACTGTACAGTTGTGCTAGTTAAAATTGATTCTGTGTAATTTACAAATTTTTCACATTATTGCTCATAAAATCATACCAAGGAAGACTAATTTAAATTTTTCATCACATTTCTTCATAGGAAAATCTTCCAATACCTCTTGGAATGAAGTTTCGTTGGTTCATGGAGTGCAGGGCTGGCAACAAACGAAGGACACTGCCTTCATATTTTTGGCCATGGCCTCAGTGTCCAAGGAAATGGCATACTTTTCAAGGCCACCTTGGCCTATGTGCCATTTCCTACAAAATACAACTAGCCTAAGCACATACCAGATAACACAAATCTTCAGTTTGGCCTTGGTGGTTCCCCTCGAGATGTATATTAAATGGGCATGTCCTAAAAACTAACATTAAAATGGCCTTGCCGTCATAATGTCTCATTTCTAACTCTGGGAGTGTACAACTATCTTTCTTTCTTTCCTTCTTTTTCTTTCATTACAGGGCACATAAGGTTTCCCCAGCTTATTTTGACTTAACTACCTTGATAAATAGATTCTGGTTTTTCTGCAGGAAAATCCAAGGATGATTTAAAGGCAGATTTCTTACAGCACCAAACACTTCCAATTCTCCCAATAAAGTTTTCTCTAAATGGAATAAGCAGTCACCCCAAAGTTATTTTGAAAAAGAAAAACTGGCTAATTTTTACAAATTTCCCTTTCTTTCCCTTACAACCATCTTTCACAAAGTTTTCAGAAACAAATATTGCATATTTAAGGTAAACGAATGAGTTACACAGCAGGAATTTACCTATTCAGAGACAAAAATATTGTCCCAGAATTAAAGAGAGCTGCTCAATAATTAGTGTAGAGGGTATACTTATTCAAATTGGGATGACTACATTTTCCCTTTAAGCCCCTCCTTCAATCTCATTTACCATCTTTAGCACCTCCCACAAAGTGGTTCCATTGTCAAGGGTCTATGTCTACCGCTGAAGACACTTCACAAGCTTGTCAACCCTTCCCAAAAAATGTAATGTATGCCCTATTGTAAACTGAGAATCCTCTCAGCAGTACTTCTCTGCCCCATGCTACTGTACAATGGACTGATTTGTACATGTTTTTGACCAATCAGAATGGCTGATATACATTTGAAGGCACAGTTTGAATTTGCCCTTTTTTGTAAATCAAAGTACTGCAACCAATCACAAATTTGGAACATCTCGATGAAGGTATTTTGGTACGATGAAAGTTTGCCTTTAAATCATGTATTAGAGACAAGTCGGTGCATCATGCAATGTCTATCATCAAAAAATTGTGCCCAAATTCTTTCGAGGTTTTAAGAAATCCTAACTATTTAATGTACTTTTTGCCATTGGTTCAAGCTTAGACAAGTGCAAAAACCCTTTTATGTTAGAGTGACCAACTTGCTTGGACAGGTTATCCAATTCTACTACTCAATCACTCCAGGATGGGAGTCATTTACAGACTCCAATCTCCATGGAGTCGTGACTCCTGGGGAATTTCCAATATTGTCCAAAACATGCACAAAAATGCCACTTTGGGATCTGAATTTGCCTTCTTTTGCAAAGTTCTCATGCAGTATTGTAACAAACCAGGCAATGTGGTCTTTTTCTTTATTCGGTAATTGATTCATTCTTTCCCACAGTAAAATGCCACTGACAAAAACAATGAACACCAAAGCTCTATCATGCCATCCTTTGTAATTGCTATTTGGAAATGGAGCTACTAACGACATCCTTAAAGAGCCACATCTCTCAAGGTCATGGGTACTGACTCCACAAATTTTGGAACTGCCCAAACCTGGTGACTAGGTGTAATGAAAAATGCCCACTACATCATTCCACATCCAGCCATTACAAGGAGAGTTGAAACAATTCCACCACCTGTTTTAACTTTTGTGAAGCCTGTTTCAAAACTTTGAGCTTACAGATACACTCTTGGAAAGAAGCAGTGGAAAAATAGCAGACATACTTGTCCGAATATACCCTGTACAGTTGACATACATATGCACTTAACCATAGTTCTGACAAAAAGAAGTACTCGGTTATTAACTTGCTTACAATGTTGAAGGTCAGTTTTTGCAGGATGTAAAATTCTTAGGAAGGGTTTAGATTGGGTACATTTTTGGTATGTAAAAGAGAATGTAATCAACGCATTCTGTTAAAATTTGCATTTATTTCCTTTGGGAAGTTCTTGAGATATTAGATGTTGAAATTACCACATTTTCTACCTGCAGTGAACTTGAAGCAAGCAGAGGTGAGTTAAGCTCCTCACATTGATAAACTGTATTTTGCCGCCTCAAAAAGATGCACTCAATTTTAACCTCCAAAATATAATACTGTCCTAAGGTGACTGCTCAAGGGGCATTGAAGCTTTATCAATGGCACCAACCCAGTAAGTTATTTATGTCCAGGTTAAAACATTAGGGTAATGTACTTAAAAAATAAAAATTCCAATTTCACTGGAATGCTTAGATTTAGCTCCTCTTTTTTATATCAAAACTTAATTTCAACTTAAATGTTTCTTTGAAATAAGGGTCAGACCTACAACTTGTAATACAGCAAGTTTAAATGTATGATAATCTTACAATGTCGAGCTCATGATAAATTTTATCCCTAATTTTTGTTAATCCTCTTCATATTAAACTGCCTGAAATAATTAACAAACCACAGAATCACAAATTAACATTTCATCCTAACCACCTTCCATCACGAGTGAGGAAGGGAATGTGAAAACAGAACTAAATGCTTTAATGAATATTAAATATTAATCCAGCAAAGCTATGTTTCACTGATCAAAGCATTTTCTTAGTGATTGTCCATCTTTTAAAGTTTGAAGCCAACAACAATATACAATTGAAATTTAACAATAAAACTATGTTTTAAGAAAAATAGAACATCACCAATTCCAGATATTTCTTAAATACAAAAAGTGTTATGTTGGATTTTTAATGCAAGCAAGCTAAACTTAAAAGTGTGTGTCAATGAATACTCCTTGTCTTCATTCATGGAATGCATTGTCACCAATATCAGAGATGACCCAAATCTCTCAAACACCTGTTTACCTATTGCACATGGGAATGAGGTTCCTCACAAGAATGAGTTTTTCAAATTTTGAGTGCACAGGTGATAAACTTGTTTCAATTTTGACTGTGTAAATCTGCTATAATATTCTACGCATGCAAAATTTTGAGCTGCCTCTCACTGGGATAAAAAATGCCATGGATAAAAAAGCTAGCAATGCTTGGCTCAAGTTGGGTTTACCCCCAACATATATTTGCCAACAGTTACTCCAAAGAATCAACAGAGCCTGCACTCTGCAGTTACCCTTCAAGAACAATGACCAAAACTAATCTCACAGTTTGTAACCGGTAAGTCAGGAGTTTACATCAGTCTAGACAACATGTGTTCGTGTAATAAATGATCTTGATATTACCAATATATAAGAATTAACAAAAAATGAAAATTAATAAAATATGACTGGGTGACCTTTTGCTAACCAAGGAGAGGAAAAAGCAGTAAGAAAAGAGGGGGTAAGAGGGGGGAGTTTGTACAACACAGCCATTCCTCCCTCCCTCCCTCCCTCCCTTGGTTCTACAACAAATGCTCTGGGCCCTTTTTCGGCAATGGAAATGACAGTCTGTGTCATTTCACTGAAGTGTGCTGATTCCAAAGCTTTGCTTCTTAAAAACAAGGAGGCTGTCAATTGTGATATATAGGATAACATCTTCAAATGTGAGTGAATTTATTGCACACAAATTTAATCTTAAAAGGTGAGGGTGGTAGGGAAAGGGGATCGGGGGTGGGAACTTACTTGACGTACATCAAAATACAACTGTTAACTTCGAAAATCATTGATAAGGTTCATTTTTCACATGAACCTTGGTTTGCAACTTGATTGAAACTTACAGCATCACACTTTCTCATACAATCATCGCCATGGCAACCATTTACAATTCTTTCATAATGATACTCAAATAAAAAATTTATCATATGTAAAATTGGTATATTTTCTCAATCACTTTAACAATATATAAGTACAAATTGGACCGGCAATTTTATACAAAACAGAAGACTTTTCCCCAAAATATAACCATTAAAAATGCCCTTAAAAATTATTCTGAGCTTTGCAATTTTTGCCTCAGTTTTTAGTAAGTTCATTTTTCCAATTTTTTCCTTTTTTTAAAGAAGACTGAAGCCTGTCTGACAAGCTTGTGATGTGAAGTGTAAAATTTGCAATTTGCAATCGTTTCTGCGAAACATCTTTTACCGTTTTCAACTGATATTAAGGACATTTTATCACATTGACAAGGATTTCTAAGGAATTACACATTCTTTTCATATTCTCTTGAGTTGATTAGTATGAAACATTGGTACAACACCTTACAAAGGATCACTCAGGGTCACGAAGAGGGGAGATTGTTTTGATTTGGCTGACTGGACGTCTTCGTTTGGACTGTAACATCGTTGATAATCATCTGAGCAATTTGAAGTGCCATCTGCTCTTTGGCCTGGAAATGAAAGAGACACAAAGGGGGTACCATTTTATGAATACTCACAAATGGAGTTTAAACTTCTGCATGTTCTGCATGCAGGGGAACATCCAGGGGGTGGGGAGCCTATCCCTCACCCCACTCACCGCCTTTTTTTAATTTTCTTTACCACAGACAATACACTTACCAATGTTGCAATGTTTGGTATGTAGCCAAATCTGCCCTTGGGCCACCACCTATGGACCTATAGATCTGCACTTGGAATGCTTTCTTTTTTTTTTTTTTTTTTTGTGTACATATCTCTGTCTGCCTAAACATAAAATACTACAATGAGGAATTGTACCATCCATTTGTTCTCTGTCTAAAACACTTTTTGTCACAATCAATCTCACTTAAACCATCTTTTCCCCACAGTTTTTCTACTGGTTACAAAGACATCTCTCTCCCAATGTCATCACCTACAACCATTCCTGCCAACCCCTTCCCCTCCCCCCCCTCCCCCAATCATACCAGCTCCTAAGTTTGCCTTCAACTCTGTAAAAGTTACAAAATAATGCACATCCTTCACTAAATTCTTCAATTTTAAAATTGAAAATAATAGCTCCCCTTCTTCTTACCTTATCCTCCTCTTTGTTAACCAGTTTCTTCAGTGAAAATTTTGAACCTTGCACAAGAAATGAAAAGAAAGATGCATGAATTTCTTTCACCCTGTTTATAATTTATAAGTTATTTCTGTAAATTTAAAATTTTCTAACTATATAATACCAATTATTCTAATATTTCTAATATTTATGTCATGTTCACTCTAGAATTTCCTCCTTGACTTGAGGTGATCTTAGCAGGATGATGTTATTTACAGCTGTAATTTGCTGTTAGGATGGTTTATTGTTTAAGGTACTGCATGAAGATAAGTAATTATTTAGTATTTAATCACACTAGGTATATGCCAGGTATGTGGGTTACATAACAAATTACGAAGGGTAGGACTAGGATGGAAAAGTGTTAATCTTAGGGTCACTGGTCTTCAAACTTCAGAGGCGACCACACCGGTCCCAAAAGTCCAGGCTTCAGGGGATGCAAGACACTACTTAAAATAGGGCAATCCAAGCAAGATGTGAACTTGTATTTTATTATGTCCAAATAAGACTTTTCATTTTAATGTATCTTTCTATATACTTTCACCTTCTTTATTGCAAACCAGCTGAGTCATCATCTTCATTTTTGTAAAGAACCAGAGAGATGTGGGATCCTCGTAATTCTCAAGTCACAACTTATATCTTACATTAAAAGTCTGTTCATTCTCCAGAATGTGTCCTTACTTTACAATATAAACAATCAGTCTACACATGGCTTTCCTCCCACTTGGCATTTGGCTTGCCATTAAAATTGGTTGCTCAGCCGACAAAGTCTGTTTCCGGTCAGACTGAAGTGCCCTTGGGCAGAAACAGTTAACTAGCCAACTTTGCTTTGCTTTTGCATGCTCAATATGGTCTGATCATATTTGAAAGCTGTGATGTATTTGGAGTGTAAGTAGCCTATGTAACAATACCTGACTACAAGGTATATACCCTCCAAATAATAGACACATTTTTAGAGTATTTCATACCTGATCGCTTTTGCATGGACTCAGGGTCCAGCTCAAAGCCAGGGACAAACTGACCAAGTGAATCCACTTTTCCAAAAGATGTCATGGTTCTGAAAGAAAGAGGATTGAGAAAATAGTACAACTTTACTGGTACCACCAGCCTGATTCTACAGTTCATAATGTAAACACAATTTTTTTTTTTTTTTTATTTAGAACATACGGAAACAATAACCTAGCTTGTACTGTTGAGAGGAGAAGGGAGGCAGGCCTGTAGCCACACAAGATGTTGAAAGGGGGTGGAATAGCTTCCGGGTCACTGGGATATATTACAGGGGGAGAAGAGAGAAATGTTACAATATATCAGGGTCATAGTAATTTTGGTTCTCAAATTTTCAGGGAAGGTACCTCCCCACTGACCCCCTTGCATAAAGCCCTTAAGGATGGTAAAGGGAAATAAAAGTCTGCACAGCTGGTTGTGTGGTCTCCTCCCAAATCAGTGAGATACTTAACTGGGGAAGAACACCAGCCTGCAGAGCTGGCTGAGCATTCTCTCCCTATCAGATCAGTGAAACATTTCATTGGTTTACAAAGCCAGAAATCAGTGAGCCACTACCTCTGCTCTAAAGGGCAGTGCAAGAAAAGTGTGTATTCTATCTTGCAGGTGTACCCCTGTTGTCTAGAACAATAAATTACATACTGATTTTCACACTTCACTAGATTCCAAGGAGACAAATCTCCCCCTACACTTTCTGATGCCTCCCACTCTCCTCTTGCACTCACTCCATTCTCTGAACTCTAGCAATGCATCTCCCATTTCCATAAGGAGCAATTTTTCTGCCACTGGCCAATCAACAGCCAAGGATCAAACATTTGGGTTTCACTCCTCCTCTCCCTTCAACTGCTTTACACACAGTTCTAACTAGATGGAATAAGAGGGAAAGTAGACATGCAGTCCATTTTCTTTCATCCTTTTAATTCACAGCACACTATCAAATTTTCCCACCAGACATCCAGCTTAATAAGGTCATCTACAAATTTAGCATTAAGTGTTAGATGAGGTTTTACGGCTCAGTTTCTAACCACAAATTTAGAGCTGAATATCAAGTACACAATTCATCAATATAGCATAGCCAAAAAGTATCTTTTATCATTAGTAAGTGCTTCAGTATCAACCAGAAAGCCAAAAGGCTTAGTGATTCCTTGCCGAAAGGGGGGTGCTTTGCTACACTGAGGTTCATCCATCAAATTTATACTTCTCTACTACATCATTTTTTATGATGTGGTCACAATTTGACCCCTTCTCATGTCAGCTCATGTCACATGACCTTTGATCAAAAACTTGAATAACCAAAAAAATAAAAAAAAAATATTAGAAGGATTTGTCTCTGCTTCCTCCCTTGTTGACATGTTTACAAAGTTTCAGTTTTGACCTCTGATGACCTCAAATGGCATGTGACCGCCATGAAAAACAATAGGGTTTTTCCTCGCACCATAACAGTTGAACATACTTAGTATGAAATCTATCCAAGATTCCTACCTTGAAATATCGTGTAAACAAGGTTTTCAGAGTTTGACCTGCGGTGACCCTAGATGACCTTTGATCTTCACCAAAAATATTAGGGTTCTTCCCCTCACCATAACACATCCACAAACTAAGTATGAAATCTATCCAATATTCCTACCTTGAGATATCGTGGAAACAAGGTTTTCAGACTTTGACCCCTGGTGACCCCAGATGACCTTTGACCTCCACCAAAAACAATAGGTATCTTCCTCTCACCATAACACATCAACATACTAAGTATGAAATGTATCCAAGCTTCCTACCTTGAAATATCATGTAAACAAGGTTTTCAGACTTTGCCCCCGGTGACCCCAGATGACCTTTGACCTCCACCCAAAACAATAGGCTTCTTCCTCTTGCTATAACACATCCACATACTTAGTATGAAATCTATCCAAGCTTCCTAACTTGAGATACCGTGTAAACAAGGTTTTCAGACTTTGACCCCTGGTGACCCCAGATGACCTTTGACCTCCACCAAAAAAAAATATGTATCTTCCCCTTACCATAACACATCCACATACTAAGTATGAAATGAATCCACCCTCCCAAACTTGAGATATCGTGTAAACAAGATTTTCAGAATTTGACCTCTGGTGACCCCAGATGACCTTTGACCCCCACCAAAAACAATAGGCATCATCTACTTAATATGGGCAATCTGCATGCCAAGTATGAGATCCCTCAGAGTTACCCTTCTTGAGATATCGTGTAAACAAGCTAAAACGTCACATACACACACACACACACACACGACATCACCATTGCATAGATTCCTTGCCTGCCTTCGGCAAGGAATCAATAATGCACTCTGACAATAGCTTTACTTCTCAATAATACTACATAACACACTAGTTTAGACTGCTGAATCCATTGAAAATGAAAGTCAGGGTACGCAAATTATTCATGAGCTCCGCAGATGCCAGTTTCTTTCAGTGAGAAACTTCTTTCTTCAAAACAAAGTTATACAGCCACCTCATTTTGCTATGCATTCCACTCCACAATTTTAAGTCATGGACTTTACGGTACAAAAGTTTTATATACCACAACAAGAATAAGAACATTAAGGTCACACAATTTCTTTAGTTTTTAGCCCTAATGTCATTACTACTTATCTGGGATCAGATCCCAGTCACAGGACTGGATCTCATTCAAAGGATTAGATCCAGTGAATCAGATCCTAGTCAAAGGATCAGATCCCAGTCAAAGAATCCAGATCCAGCAAATGAGGATCAACATACAAAATCAAACTTTATGACAACTTTATCAGAACAAATCCTGATCTGGTGAATATCGTGACACAACAAGTCAACATCACACCCTGTATAAGGTTTTAAAACATTCATTAACATTCCCTCTTTTTCCTTCTAACCTAAAAATAAAACTATTTTTTGTCTTACCCTGGATCAGATCTCTTCCATAAGGAATCTGGATCTAACTGGATGGGATCAATTGATAAATCACTCTCCATGAGTTTTTTCACACTTCCCTCAGCCAGGAGGGTATTTCGTTGTGTTTTTGGCAGTTCCTTTGGTTTGGATTCATCATCAACTGCTGGAGGGACTTTACTTTCATTTTTGATAGAGTTGACAAGTTCAGTTAAAAATTTGTAATATAATTGGCTGGAAAGAAAACCTGGAAAATGTACCTGAAAAAAAGAAAAATAAGTCAAAAATGTGTATGCAGATAACTGTCCAAGGAAGCAAAGTTTTGAAATTAAGAGGGATGGAAAAGACAATTCCCAGATGACTCCTTTCCCCCATTTACCACCCTGAAAATATGCCCCAGGACAATTCCTTCCCCACACTATTCCCAACAAAGGCAATTACCCAACACACAGAATTGGAACTGTCCAAGGGGAAATTCTAGGAGACGGGTGGGGGGAGGAAAGACTTGGAGGAGTATAATCTTATTTGGTACATGAAATTAATGATGATACAGATTCAGACTTGCCAAACTACAAATTTATGAATCTGGAGATTGACACTTCAAAAGGAGAAATTTATCAATTTTTATTGCATGCACAGCAACCCTAATATCAGGGTACATGTTGTATCGACGTGATTGTGAATGAACATGCAAAGGTAGAATGTAAGCCTATTGATTTTTAAATTAATGATAAATCTTGACCTTATAGCCCAAAACCTAACTTTCAAACTGCTGTCAAGTTACAACCAAAACCAAATCAATTTTAACTCAAAGTAAAATCACAAACATGCCTCCACATGTCAAAGAATAAAGAGTGAGATCTGAAGACCTGATGGGGAAACATTTCTGGCATCATTTCACTGACAGATCTTCCAATCTTACCATTTATAATATCTTTTGATTAGGTTTTCACAATCATGTCACTACAACACATACCCTGATGCAAAATACTTACTGATTCTAATGTTGTAAAAGTTTGCTTCATAGCGGTGGCAAAACAGTTTGGGAGGGGTCCCCCCTCCCTGCATATGTTGCTTTCAATCTCACACCTGATGGCAAAGTCAAAGCCCAGAGGATGTTCTGCTTGTAAAGAAAAATATCTGTAAAATAAAAAGGATTGTTGAAAGCGTCAGAAAATGAACTTTGTAAAGTTTCAGTGCAACACAACTTCTGACTGAACATAGCAAAGTTCTCAAGAATTGTCTTTTAAAACAGAGTTTGTTGGTGAGATCGAATGGTTTAATAATGATACAGGATATGTGCTCTCTACACCATACTGATGTAATGTAAAAAACCATAGTTCCCTCTACAGGGCCGGATCCAAGGGGGTGGCATATGGGGCGTACACCCCCTATTTTCGGCAGGGCAATGATCTTTGTAACCAAAATTTTACATCTCCAAGCCTATGAAAAAAGTATGATCACTCTCTGCAGATGGTTATGCCCTCCCCCCCCCCTCCTTTCCTCTTATTCCTGGATCCAGTCCTGCTGTAATGCTAGATTTTGCCAATATTTCTTCAAGCATTTGTCAAGGGTCTGAAGTTGTCTCACCTCTATTAGTACCAAAGGATTTGAACTCTTTATTACGTACTTTGTGAAATTCTGGTGCATAATTAATTTTCATAGTTTTTTACAAACAGATGAGTATAATTCCAGTGCTCAGTTGTAGCTCTTTAAAGCAGAACAAAGTCCTAACACTAAGAACTTTTTCATTAAAATAACCACAGCCTGTACATTTCAAACCTTACTACAAGTAGACTTGTAGTACTTGAGTACACAATTGTACTCATACTTGTACATAATTGTACTCATACTCGAGTACATTTTTCTGTCCTTAAATAACTCATATTTTTACTCATGGTCTTGTACTCATACTCATAGTTTTGTACTCATACTCAGAATATTTGACAACCAGGTACTTGTACTTGCACTCACACAGATTTTGTACTCAAACTTGTACTCACACTCTGAGCCTTGTACTCACTTGTGGCTTTGCACTCGTACGTGCTTGTACTCAGAACATTTGACAATCAGGTACTTCTACTTGCACTCACACAGATTTTGTAATCAAACTTGTACTCACACTCTTAGCCTTGTACTCCTACCTGCACTTGTACTCATACTTGTACTCCACAGTTTTGTACTCACTCTACAAGTCTACCCTACACTTACTTATCATATAGCACCATAGCATCATCCTGTGCCTGCTGAGCGTCGTACTGGCCCTGCTGCATCAAAAGCTGCTGCTGAAAGTTACTGGCTGCCAGCCAAAAATGTAACATATGAACGGAACCCTCTTGATCTAAGTACTGAAACATAAGTAGTACAAAAAACATAAAAATAACAATTTTGGGTTTTTAAGGCATCATTACCTAGACAATCATAGCTTTTATACTTGACCCAGATCTGATATCCTGTTTTTAGCAGGAGATCTTTCTCCCAACATAACAGGTACTGATCCTGGCACATGTACTGTGATCTCCCTCTACAACACATACCTATGTGGTTGCTAAATAATAGACAGAGAGAAGGCTAATGATCATAAGTCAAAGTTTATGTTGCATGTATTAACTATTTTGATCTCATGGTAAGATCTCACGTACTTGACAAGATCAAACCTGAAGGAATAGGATCTTCATCTCAGCCACCTCAATATCCCCATTTTGGCCCTTACGAAAGAGGGGCAATGGGAAAGCATCCCACTGAAGGACGCAACCTACTGGACTCAGGGCTGCCAGATGAATGCACTTTACAGCCAAACTCTCCTCCAAAATACAGCCAAATTTATCTACATCACTACAGGGAAGAATTTTTCAGGGCCAAAAGTAATTTTTCACACCAAAATGACCGTTTTTTAATGTTAAAATTAGACTAAATAAGCAATATTTGGCAGTGAAAATGGCCAAATGGCAGCCCTGACTGAACTTGTCAGAAATCAGAGCAGCTTCTTTGGGTTACATCTCTCACCATTTCATAGCTAATTATCCACTATGCTCCAAGTATAACTACTGTAGATTGTAATTATGCAAGCCTAAAGTATAATCACATGCTTTGTTACAGATTATCCAATCCAATCACACATTCCTGGATTGAGCATTTTTCAAATCTATCAGTACAGCTGAGTAAACAGTAATGAAGAGACAGTCATTAGCAAAGTTACAGAGGGAGACATTTTGTGTCATGGCACAAAATATCAAATGAATCAATTGTAAACTTGTCTAGGGTTGGTGATTTCTCAATTCAAGTTCAAGGGCTTTATTCACAAAGAATACTAATGCCCAAAAGTTAAGTGCATCAAACTTTAATATGCAGCAGACCTTGCTTAGTCTGCAATAATGAAAGAAAAAAATACGTAAATATTTTATGTAACTTTACAAAAGCTTCTGGGCTGTCACAAGTACAGAAAGTCACAGCAACAAATACTGAAGTGTGCTTTGCAATGGCATAATACCGTTGTTTCTTCAAAAGTCTGTACATGTGCATCGTTTGTAAAATAGCATTCAATGTGATTGGCTAAGATGCAAGACAACATGATGCAACCGCATACACAATTAGCTTGTGCATACATTAAAGTTTATGTAACTTATCATACAGCACAACTTGGCTTTGCGAATACCACTTAACGTGTTCTTTCCCAGTCCATTAGTATTTGACTAAGAGCAACAAATTACGTAACTCTTTAAGAATACAGCCACTGAACTGCAATTCTTGGTCATGAATGAGAAAGGGGGACCCTCAGTCATAGGAATAAATTTTATACAAAATCCAAGAAAATGACTCTTCTAACAGTTGAACAACTCTCCATCTGAAGATTCCACACTCATTTAACTTTGAAATTCTTGAAGTACTTTCAAAACTACAAAAGTTTCCTACAACTTTTCAAAGCAATTTAACTTTCCTTGCACTTTTTTACCTTTCTTCTTTAAATAACTACTTCTGCTAAAATTACTTTTATTGTAAAACTTGCATATCACAAGACTAATTCTCCATAGGTTTAGAAACTTTATAGGTAACTGACAGTTGATTATACTTTACCAAATCAGATCAGAAAGAAAAAAAATTTGATGCTTACACTAAGAAACATGAAACTATTGGTTTATCAGACTTAATACTTGTAAGGAAACATATTTCAAAAAAAAAAGTACTTCATAACTGCTAGTACTGTAGACACAAATCACTAAAAGGTTCTTTGAACTACGGAAAGGTGAAATCCAGTCTGGGGAAAACCGTTTGCATTCTGTGTTGTACTTTTGACCTCTCAGATAAGAAATATGTAACCACACAAATAAAACATCGGTCCTAGTGCTAATCATATTTACTTTTAATAAGCACATGATATGTGGGGATAATTATAATTACAAGAACACTTCCAATAGCACTGCCTAGCAGAAGTAACACTGCACCAAAAGGTCAGGAAACTTCTTCCCCTGAAATTACCTACCTCACCAATTCAGTCTGTACAACTTTTTTTTATTTTTTGAAGGGGGGGGGGGGGGAGGGCAGCATAACAGGCCATGCTGCCCTTTAACATTATGTATTGTGGATACTGTCAAATGAAAAATGTGGATTAAGAAACATGTAATACCAGCAACAATTATATAAGTTCTTATCCTAAACTGTATCCAGTACTCTGCCCTGCTAGTTGGCATTGGTCTGGCCCAACCAGGACACAGAAATGCCAAACAACACTTAGCTGAAAAAGTGATATTTACAACTGACACTGATTTCAGATAACAGAGTAAACAAAATAGTACTTCCTTGCCTCCTAGGATATATGTTCCTTTTTCCAGTATCCACACATTTTGCATCCTGATAAACTTCCACCAGGGCACTTATCACGA
Source organism: Holothuria leucospilota (assembly GCA_029531755.1). Lineage (NCBI taxonomy): Eukaryota > Metazoa > Echinodermata > Holothuroidea > Aspidochirotida > Holothuriidae > Holothuria > Holothuria leucospilota. The sequence continues at coordinate 61,351,861 of CM055964.1, read as the reverse complement.
ACATGTTAAGTCTGGGGTATATTGTTATGGGGGTCGCAGCCACCTAGCCCCCCTACCCACCTCGTATGCCTTTGTGTAGGACAGCCTAGTCCACAGCTTACAATTAGACAATAGTTACTGACCCAAGAAAAGAGCTGCCAGTACTCCAGCAATCCTTGGCAAAATCCCTGTGTATTGCATTATAGATGTTACCTCATTTGTTAGCTTAGGATATATGTTTGTTGTGCCAATAATAGACAAATTACATAAATTTCAGTGAAGCACTGACACTAAAAATTTTATACCATGCATACTTCACTACTGAAAATTAACAGACTTATAGTAAAATTTGAAAAGGTGACAATGCCACTACATTACACTTACATACAATTAAGGGTTTTAATTGTTAAATATGTATGTAAATTGACATGACAATTTCATCAAAAGAAGGACATCAGTGGTAAACATTACTTAAACAACAACATTATTTAAAGAACTCATATTGAATTTCTTGGAGGACTTCCATTTCATGAAGCCAGTTATCAGACTTAAAGTCAAGGTTGACAGAATACTTCTCAGCTTTGCTGCATGAACCACTGACAAATAAATGATACTTAAGATCATAGAAAAAAATTGGACTCACCTCCATAAAGTAAGATGTAGCACTCTCGTTATACAGAATGTCGGCAAGATAAACGCGTCCACTTGTTAGTATATCAACTTGATATTTACAGTGGAATTCACTCCTCAGAAAATCTGGGAAATACCTAGCAAGATAATCATAACAGATTACTTGTATCTTTGAAAAAAATGTACACTTACCTAGGTTAACACAAACCTTACAAAATAATATTTCCATAAATATTCCAAAATCTTTTGTTCTTTAACACTGAACTGTTTTATTTGACTAGTGGAACCTTGTATAAAATTCATTTTAGACTAAGCTTCAAGATTGCAAGGATAAAGGTCACAACTCTCAAGTGCCTGCATATTTCATTTACATGTTTCAAGATTATAGTGAAATACAAATGATTTTAAATCAGTCTGCCTGTATGACATTGCAAATTTCCCATAATGTAATGCACTGCTGTGAATGGAATATTTTGTTTAAAAATTTATAATTTCTAACGCAACATGCTATGAAGATGGGAATACACCAATAAAGAGAGAAAAGTTCACAGATTTTATGGAAGTTAATTATTTTGTCACTGGAATATCCCTTAAATTAGAAAACAGGACCTTTGCTTCCTAGCAATAAATATATATATATCTCTAGTGTAGCAGCATATTAGCTCCAAGACACAATTACTTCCCTGAAAGTACAAAGTCTAAGTGTCTTTTAAACGATGTTACAATTACTACATCAATGCTTCTCACAAGAGACACACTTCTACAAAAACACTAGACTGCAGCCACCTGCTTAAATGTGAATTAACTAGACCTGACAGGAAAGGTACACATGCAATATTTCACACTACCATGTAATTTGAGGTGTGACTATGCAGTACACAGAAACACAACATGCTGAGTTCCTGACAATACCTAGAACTTTTATTACAAATCCGCTAAAACTTTTCCATTTCACAGAATGAACCTAGAGATGTTCAATTATTACTCTTGTCTGAGTGCAGCCAGTAATCATCTGTTACTGTATATTCACTGCAACCATTCCATTACGTATTATGAGGTATTCTACAAATTGTAACTGACATGAACTTGACTCTCAAATAAAGTTTGGTTGACATTGAAAGATCTGTTTTCATAAGACGACAAAAAAATTATGTATGTTTAAAAAGGTATTTGGACATGTACAGTAACAAAAATAGCTGGTTTAATCAACAATGATATAAAAATTCTCTAAAGTATTATTCGTTAGAATTATATGAATATCCTTCACCCTTCTAAAGATACACCTAATCAAATTCTGACTATTTCTAGGACATCTCATCAGTTACCATGCAAAAATCATAATTTTGAAGTTGAAGAATGTCCATATTTCTTTGTTACTCCTTTGTAAATTATCTGTTAATTATTTAGCAGCTAGTTTCTAGTTTGACGTTTAATGTCTGCAGTTTCAAAGAAGTCAATAGCTACTTCCAAAATAGACCCTTCAGGGCATGCCAACATTACAAATGTTCTTGGAATGAGGGTTAAACAAAGGCTACCATAACACATATCCTATCAGTACCCCCTTTCCATGTCACATGTTTGCATACGTGGCTTATGTTTAGTCATGATAAGAGTGCAAAAACAGTAACTGTCTTGTAAAATGGTCAATGTTTGATAGATTTTGATGGGAATTGGGACAATTTGTTAACATTTTTAATGCTTTTTTAAACAAAGAGGCAAGTATGATATTTACAGGTCCACAGAACCTTTGAACATTACTTGCAATGACTCTGTCACTAATAAATGAGACAGTCATAGTGGTATAGCACTGTATTGTAATGGACTGCATCAATTTGACTGTGAGTTTTTTGCAGAGGCCAGTTTGGACATCCAACTCCACTCCCCACCTCACTCCCTACCCCTATGAATCTCAACCCCCTGAAATTTTCCAAAAAGGGTTTTGGATTGGTTGTATTAGAAGTTTTCTTAGAGTTCTAACTAATGCCAACATAGCAGCTATTACGCATGTCAGCCACCTTACATTAACTAACAAAACTTTTTACAAAGGAAAGTTGTTCTGTCTCTAACACCCCTCACAGGATAATCTATCTCCATAAAGAAAAACACACAAAAAACTGAGCTATATAAAATGCATCACAGGTGGAAAGTCATATCATAGAACCACCTGCCCCCCCCCACACCACAACGAATTCCTGCCATAACCAATACCACACAAAAATCATTACAGAAGTGACTTACTGTTTTTCTAAGCAAGCATACACATATTCCTGAGCTTCTTTGAAACAGTCTGGGTCAAGCTGACCACCGTCTGGTGGGCATATTTTTGCTGAAAAACAAAAACAAAATTTAATGAAAGATGGCTTCTTCACCAATTTTAATATATCAATAAAAAAATTTTGGTAGAATTTATACCATCAGGAGATTTCTGTTTTGGGTGATTCTGGAGTAATTTCATGCCCCATTTAAAAGTCTACAAGACCTACAGTACCAGCAGAATCAACAGAAATTTACTGAAAACCTTTGCACTCCATCAAATTAAAAAAATTTTCTAACTGAAAGCAGATTGTAAAATACATCAACTAGAACAGCAATGCTGTTGTGTAGCTCACACAATTTCTCATGTCTGTTAAAAATAGGAACTCAAAGAACCAAATTTTATCATTTATTCATCAACTTCCACAAAACCTCCTTACCTTACAAAGGCAAAAGGTAAGAGAAGGGCATAATAATAAATGAACTCAAAACCCAACTGAAAAATCACAAGCATGTTTAGGCATGTAAACACTACAACTGACACCGTTTGATGACAGATTTGCAAATATCACTGCATGTTTTCTAAAATCAAGAAGGCCTGTAAAGGTTATATACTTTAATTAGCACCAAGACTGAAAGTAAACTGATGTTATTAAACTGTTTAAGTTTGCAAATTAAATTTAGTTGCACATATAACTCTACAAGCAAACACTGCATAGGTTTCCACTCGATGAAAACAAACCACAGACTCAAAAAGCTGCTACTGGGGTTGAACTCAAAACAGTTACAGTATTGCAATTACTTGACTTGACCATCTCAATTGATCCAGGAACAAAATGGGACATATCCCCACAACAGGTTAAACCATTCTCCTTTCTTTTAAGCCAAACTGACCACAGAGTTTGCTTCAGATTTTGTTATCATGAATCAAGTAGCTGCTCAATGCAGGGAGCTCCCATGGAACTCCTTGCTTAATGAACCTTGATAATACAATTAGTTATCCCAAAGCATTGTGATTGCACAGGCCACTTGATGAACAAAGACTGATGTGTGTGAATGGATCAAATTTCAAAACAAACCTGCACAACAGCAACTGAACACACAACCAAATACCCTGGTATAAGTGCATGAATAAACAGCTACCTGTTCAGCAGGCACAGTGAACTCAGCCCAACAAAAATTGCTTAATAACCAAATTTAACTTTTGCATGTCAAAATGCAAATAGGCAAGTTTTATTGCCCTATCGACAAACAATCGTGTACCAAAATTTCAGCTCAAAATCTCCACACATCAAAAGGCTGAAAACTTTTGTTGAAAAGTTGACGACATCTGCCCCATTTTATAACCTCACACATGTACTATGTACAATGTGTGAGCTAATAATCACATATTTTTTTCTCTGAAAATCTAACCATTTTGATTCTATAAAGCTTAACAAGAACCTTGTCCACTAACTTCTACAAAGAAGAGGGATTTGTTACAATATTTAATCAGTGGATTCTGAGAAAAATATGGTTTCTCTTGTTTGATCATTCTGCCCCTTTAAGTTTGGTCGCAGCCATCCAAACATTTACAATAGCAACAGAGTAACAATATGTAGCATTTACGACGTGCCAATGTCTAGACTATTCTAATCACATGCAGAGCAATAATTGCTGGCAAACATATGCTACTCCCAGAGATAGTTCCTTCTGGCAGCAGCAGTATTGTGTCCAAATGATAAGTTACCTTACAGTTCCTCATTGATCACCTGCTAAGATAGAAGCAATTGAGATAAAGCATCTTACCCTAGGGAACAACGTTATGAACTGTTAGCAGGAATGAAATCAACCATCCATACGTTGAAACATCAGCCCAACCTATCAAATCTACACTCGTTGCCCTAATAATGTTTCACAGCAGGTAAACCAGAGTATCTTGCATTAGGGACAATACCTTGACATAGTTTACTCATAAAAACTCACCTTCTTTCTGGCAGACTTGGAAAGACTGTGTGCAAGGTTGTCATTTTCAACATTTACTGCTGTCAAAATTTCCTCATGGTGTGTTTTTCTGCCCTAGCATAATGAGGCACACCTGTCCAATCCTACCACAATGCCCATATATTTGGGTCTAGAGACATTAGATGCACATTTTGAACAATCTTCCTTTCTGTCTGTCCTAGCTAACTTAATCTGGCCTTTATCTGAAGGATTTTATGCATGGTTGTGCTGTCATCATTCACAGTAAAGTCGACTAGTTAACGTTATGTAGACACGTAAATGTCACATATACCTATTGGATGTAAAAAGTATTAATGACCTTAGGTAGAGCATCAAGAGGTGTAGAAGCTCACACCAGATAAGTTTTGGGAAGAAGTCTGTCTCCACAGTGCCGGAAAAGTAGCTATTTACCCCTCTGGAAATGTCTTCATTTAACACCGAACTACAAACTATATAGATGGTAAGTTATTAACAGAAAATTTATGAAGGATTAACAAAAGAAATTCAGACCATGTGCAACACTGCACATCACGATCTTTGCATGACAAATCTCATAAGTGGTAAAAGTTTGGGGACGTATATCTTGAAAACGGTGAAAGATTCAAATAATTCCATCGGATTTTCTATCAGGGCATCTTAATCCATCATCAACTGTTGGGTAAAACAGCTGCTTTGGTTACATGTCCACAGACTTTTAACTGCTCTGCCTGTGGGTGCTTCAGTCCAGTATGCAACTGACTCTGTCAGCCGTACAACAGATTTTGATGTCAACTAATGTCGTTCTATCACAAGAGAGCTTGTAGTGCATGTATACTGACACTGTGTACATCTCTAATACAAAAGAGCAATAGAGACCAGTTAAGGGGGCTATAGCATCACCGCAAACATATTTAGGAATATGATCATATCTCTAATACAACTGGAGACTGGACTTTGACTTTTATTCAGAAAGTAGCTTCACTCTGGTTGGTCAATGATGACCTGTGCAGCCATTTGATTTCCCAAGCCTACACAAAAATGACTTGCACATGGAAGTGGCCTGGAGCAATTTAAACTCAGTGTAAGCTACTGTTACTTTGTCTGAGAGCTGTACTAGACAGGTGTTTTTGTTGAAATTGGAGGAGGGGCTACAAGTTAACTTTGTACAGAGAATTTTCACTGTGTAGGGTGGAACTGTAGAGCCTTCAATGACACAAGTTCACTTCACAAGTTATTTACATTTTATCAATTCCACATAAGAGATGATCTATACGCATCAAACTGTACTGTCAATCCTGTGGTCAGCATGGAGAAAAATCACCCAACAAATTGTGAAAGTAAGCTACCATAGTGGATGAAAAGAAGGGTATTAATGTCATTTATATAACACCTTATTAATTTCTCTACATCTGATTGGAAGATTGGTGGTCACATGCCATGCGTGATTCGGCACTATCATCAAGATAGCGGTGCTCGACCGTTGGTTAGTATATACTAACCCACGGTCGTTGGTTAGTATGTACTAACCCACGGCAATGAGTCAGCGATGCATTGAGCACGCTACGTACAAGCTATGCCGCGTCTCAATAAATCACTGAAGCACTGGGGATCGTACATTGTTTCACCGACGTCAAGTGATCGCGCGTCTCTTTGGCTTTGAAGGACAAGCGTCCATTGTGTCACAGAAGTATCTATGGTAATGCCGTGCGCGTGTGCTGTAAATACGCTTACTGCGTATGTGTGTTTTTTACCTTCAGTGCCTGAGAATCGAACGCGCTTGACGTCACAAAGAATCCCTCTATATCAGGCAGGCCTACATAAACGCGTTGTTAGAAAACGACAAACCATCGAGCTACTACACGGACAAACACGAATCCATAGTGACCGCCAAAACACAAATTTAACCAACTACTAGCAAAATTGTAAGGTGTTATATAAAACAAATAATGAATGTTTTTCATTCGTGCGATAGTATGAATAATTTCATTCGTTGAAAGCTTTAACGTTCTATTCAACTCGGCTTCGCCTCGTTGAATAGAACGTTCAATCTTTCAACTCATGAAATTATTCATACTATCGCACTCAAAAACATTCATTATTTGTATACTAGCTAACTTTTTTCTCTTCTTTCGGAGGACTCAGTATTCTCTATGTTGTCCTGTTTTTGATGATTTTAACATCGCCCAAGCTGGGAAAATGACATTGTGGGGCGGGTGGGAATGTTTCCTGGACCCTTTACCTTAGATTTACCTTTAGTGCTTTTATGTAAGGGCTTAACCCTCACAAATGAGATGCCTCCCCCTCCTTGAACTTTGCCCTAATAAAAGGACTCCCTTTTTTTGCACTCCTGGATTCACCCTTGACATTAAAACTTTGGGATGGCATAAGTTACTTACCAATGACAGATAATCTAATCTCTTCTGGTATACCTACTGGTGCAGTTGCATCTTTGCATAGAAATTTGGTGTAAATGTTGATTGCATCTCGTTCCACAGCTAAGTAAAAGAATACAAAATAAGAGTCTTAAACATAAGCCACAAACAACCCTCGCCCAACTCCCCCTTTTTTGGCAAATATTGCCGACTGAGTGTCTTTTAATATTGTGCACTTGAGATTTCATTTTGATTTTACTCCTGGCAGGATCCCTTTATTTCTTTTAGGCAAAAACTAATGATTACAAATCAGACTCCAGTATATATTTTCACATAGTAGGGTTTTCTTCCATAGGCCATTGGTAGATACTGTACCCCAAGTTTAGTTTGATAAGTTTCCTTTTAGTCCTGTCATTGTCTGCCTACTTGAAAAGGCCAATGAGACTGGAGAAGGGCTTCCAGTCCAAACCAATCATGAAGTACACAAAACATACTAAGAAAATGTACACATTCACTAATAGACTAAAAACCCTATGGCCATGCACTGTACGACTTGAATGAGCACAGCTCCAGAGCCCACCAGTCCTCATGAATTTGGCATTAGTAACTACGATCAACCCTACCCACCTCCCCTTGGTTTTTGGCAATTGATGAATAAGCATAACCCATGTTTTACATAGTAGACTTGGGGAACTCCAATATTATGGAGCAGTCATGACTCAGAAGAAGAGTCACTCAAGCCTACAGTATCACACAGTGATAAATAAGCTATTGAAAGATATGCTACTGTAAAACAAGTCAAGACTTGTTGCTTTTGCAACAAGAGTTTTGCCTAATAGTTGGTAGGCCAAGATGGGGGCGATATTCAAGTACATTTTACAACAAAGCCATCTTTTTAAAAACATTCCTACCTGTTTTTGGATCCACATTTTTCCAATCTGATGTGTTCCTCCGATGACCTATCTCTCTTCCCTTTGTATTGCTATTTCTTTCCGCTATTTTAGCTATATCTACAGCAGCTGAGTCCGATCTTGCTCTTGAATGAGTTTTTATTTTATTTACTTTCTCTGGGGAATCTGAAATCCTTGTTTCCTCATCTTTATTATTGTTTAACCTTTCTGAACTGCCCATTTTCTTTCCATTAATTTCAATCCTTGGGACTGTCTGTGGCTCCAAATCATTACTCCCCGATGTGAGTGAAGTGTCCTGCAAAGATCCGTTCATAGACCTGTCTCCATCGACACAAATTCCATCATCTATAGATTTATCAGGAATGCTTTCTTTGGAATCTTTCTCCATCGGTGCAGTCAGACTCTGTGACCATGAAGCTTTATTGAAACTTTCTGTGGCAAGCCAACATTGCACCATCTGTACAGCATGGACAGAATCCATGTACTGTATGAGATAAGGGAGGGCGCTGTTGTCATTGAGGAACTCTGGCAATGTTCTACAGAGTCTGGAACGGTGTACCCTTGATTGATCTTCAAACATGCTGGAATGATCTGTGTGTTTAGGAAATAAAGTCAGTCATTTAAGAGAATGCAGAAACTTTCCTTGCTGTCATTTCTATGCACTATTGCATCATGGGACTTCTTTGTCCATAAGCACCTCTCTACATGTGCTCGACTATTCTTAGGGAAGGAAACCACAATTGCATGCTGTAATGAAAACACCAGGCAATACAGACAACGCATACACCTTAGGGGGTATTCCATTGCCAACAAACACATAACAAACAAAGAAACCAAACTAGCACAGAACTGAATCAAGTACTTTAAGGGAAAATTTCCTCATCCCAGACAGTTAAATTTCTCACAACTTAGTTTACTCCTAGTCTCCTAGCCCGTCACCCAATTATTTCACTAGAAATAGGCCTTTACCTGTAGCAGTTTACCTACCCAAGAAGGTAACTCAGTGATCTGCTGTGCAGTGCTATGGTACTTCCATGATCTCTCATTTCACTGATCTGCACATGTCACTGTCCCCAATGAGAATGGTCTTGAAAATGAAAGCATAGTTTAAATTTCCCCTACTTTTATGTCAATCAAAGTGAAGTCATCAACTGTGAATTCTGGCCCTAAACCTAACATGTATTTGGGGTGATTAATGTCTGCCTTAAAGTATTGTAAAACAGGTCCATTATGTGGGGAAAGCTTGTTCCACAAATGAGGGCCAGACCTAGAAAAACTTTTTTCTATAGTGCATGATGCTCTCATTTTCAGAAAGGCCACCATCACAGTAAGATGAGACCATAGAGATCTTGTTGGACACTGTTCCCTAAGTGTTTGGTTCATTTACCATAGAGATAAGTCATGAAGTGTCTTCAAGATGGGGGGCAGGATCTTGTAATTAATGGTGACATATGATCTTAGTTTTTCAGTTCCAACATAATCACTCGTAACATTTACTTGAATTGCCTGCCATCCATCCATCCACAATAGACCCTACCAATCCCACTCATCCCAGCCACCTCTTTAGCAATATTTCTCCTCATAAATATTCATACCTTGTGCTCTCTCTCCAAGCTTTCCTGCTCCCAGATCACCAAGCCTTCCTTCTTCATCACTGAGGGTCCGCTGAAGTTCAGTGACACTACTTCCACTCATCTGAGGTCCATCTGGAACATCATCCACACCAATACGGTCCTCCATGGGCCTTGTCCCATCTTGGACAGGTCCTACCCTTTGAGGGTGACTTTTGGCTGGAGGAGGGACTACCTTTTGCTGAACAGCAGGTTGTTGGTTCCTTTTATCTTGAGGAGATCAGACGAATGAGAAAAGAGATGAAATGGGTATTAGTGCCATTGCTGTTGTGTAACATGTAAATTGATGTAACTGAACTGTAGTATGGAACATACTGTGTGCAGGAATGTACCCACACAGAGTAGCACTGAGTAGCCCATCTGACACATATTAGTTCCACGAGGTACTATTCGGCACTAACATTATATTTTTGTGCAGTACAGGCAAACCTCTACTGTGTCCCCTTCCCTTAGACCCCTCCCACTGGATGGCAACCAATATGCCCAACACAAACAAAATCAGGAACACTTTCAAATGCAGGACACTGTGGAAGACTTCCCAAATTTGAGAAAGTGTTACACGGAAATATTGTAAGAAACATCTTCAAATAAAGTATACTACTTTAAGTACTATAATCCTAAATGTAACTGTAAGTAAGCTCAATAGTTTGCACACTTATTACCAGCCAGATCTTACTAAAAGTAGAATTAATGTACTAACGAACATAAAAATGCAGGGGTACAAAATCCAGCTCAGGTCAAAGGGCAATACTGCCTTGGCTAAGGGAGTCAGGGGCAAAATATACAACCACTTTGACTCTAATTTTAAGATCTGTGCCCAGGGATGTAGCTACAGTGGGCGGCACTGGGCGGTGACACCCAGCACTTGATATTCCCACCCGGTACTCCAGGCAAACACACGTCTCCCCGCCCACCACACATCTGCCTACCGAGACCTAAAACTAGCCTTAAATTTACTCCCTAAAGTAAAATGAGGGAAAAATGAAAAATTAATGGCTGAAAAATGGGGTAGATGCCAAGGGGGTGGGGTGAGGTGCTTTCCCCAGATCAGACAATTACCCGGCACTCAAATTTGGCTAGCTACATCCCTGTCTGTGCCTGCAAGTCAAGGTGAGAATTAGCCTGACAAAGGGATGAGCACTTTTCAGTTGCATGGCTCACCCCACTAACCTCAGGCATGGTCTGTCAAATCTGACTCACTGCATGTTTGAAACATATCCACAATACACTCCTCAAGTCCTCAGTCAGATTTGTGACTGACATCTTAAGTAATGACACAGCCCTTAAGTCACAAAAAGGTGATGCAATTTTTTTTTATTTTTGATGGACAGATAAGATGTATGAGATTCACACATTCAAGTAGTAAGTGTAGCTGACCACAATGACCAACTAGGGTGGCCATTTGTCCGGCCTTTAGCTGGATTGTCCGGCTTTTCAGCAGCCTGTCCTCCGTTCAGTGTTACTTGATGCCAGACGTTTTGCCCTCCTTTTTGAAGGTTTGTGAGGTCACATTGACAAAACTTGCAAATTTTGGAAGAAAAAGTCAATCACAAATAAATTAATTCCTATCATAAACGATCTCTGGACGTGAAAACCATAGATATAGGCGTAACTCTCATCAGTTACATTCGCAGGCGACCATATTATAATTCTACACTCCATGCGCAGTCAGATTGACTAAATAAATAGTACCATGTATAACCTGATGGGCATGTACCGTATCTGTGTTTACAACGCTGGCATATGTGGCAGTGGTCGGATGTGACATGGCAGATGGTCATGTCCTCCTTTTTGGGAATTTGGAAATGGTCACCCTACGACCAACCCTGGGTTAACAATTAAGTCACTTATCAAGTCAGTGACTGACAATATTGGTACAGTGTATGGGATACCCCCAATTCAGCTCTGGTTGGACTATCCAGCTGGATAGAGCAAAAGTATCCAGTTGTGGTCACGGCCAGATCTTTTTATAAATCCGACTAGATTTTTCTCAGATTCTAGCCATAACAATACCTCCATCATTACCAGATAGTGGTACTTTCATTAATTTGTTTTTACATGTTTCCAAAAGTTTTTTTTTCTTTTTGGCTGTGGTTTCACTTCACAAGTTCATTGTGCAGGGTTCTAGCCAGGCCGTTCAAACCGGGTGCTGCACCCAGTTTGAATTCACTTTTTTATTAACTCAGCACCTAGTATGAAATTTCACCATCCAGTTTGAATCTCACTACCAAGTTCGAAATTTTATCACATTTTAACTGAAAATATGTACAGTATCAGACACAAAACATCACTCAATTGAATATTGTTTTGGAAACAACCAAAAATCATGCAACTGACCATGCACAGACAATATGTCATTCAATTCTTGAGATGTGGCCAACATCACTGGGAATGATGCAATGTCAATTAACTCCCACCCAGTTTGACATTTTTCCTAGCTAGAAGCCTGTTGTGGAACTAGCAATCATTCTAAATTTGTCCTCCTATGTCAGTACTAGAAACTCCTCTATGATAAGCATTCAAAGCACCTATTCAAAATCTGTCAGTTTCTGGATTCACTGTCTGTACAAAATGTAACAACTGGCCACCAGTGATCCACTCCCTGATCACTACTATGACTAACAATTGAGGTAAAAAATGTGTTCTCAGTCACTCTGGTAGCTGACAATAGTGGTTCAGTGAGGGTCATGCTTTACAGCATCATTGGTCAATGTAGGCCTAGTGGGGTTTTGTCATTCTAGTGCATTATTAATCTGTTTTTTTGTTTGGTTCATTTGTGATGTTCTTATTCATACAACCACACTGGGATGTTACTTTAGCCTATCCTACGGTATCTTTCATATCTGTCTTTGACAGTTGTATGGCATGCGTGCATAAATTTTTGCCACATAAAATTAATCAATTAGGCTGGCTGTATCTTTTTACACTACAGTAGGCCAATGCAGTAAGGGGCGAGGGGGGAGGTGACACACAACTGACAGCAAGTTGAAATGGTAAAATAAAATCAATACGCCGGCCAGCAGTTGTATTATCAACTGCAATCTGTCACAAACTTCAAACAAAATGGTCAAGCAGCCAACAAAATTCTTTTCTTACATCAACGCGGTTTAGCACTAAAGTTGTTGGTTTCTACTCGCGTTACTGTTACTGTGTCAAAACATACCAACATCCTGTTATTTAATTATCTTCAGTGTGGTACCAATACGCAATAGGCTAATACAAATAGTGGCGATCTGAAATAGTCGATTCAGAATTACAGGTCCAAATTCAAAATGCAGAATCAAACGATTTTCGACATTTCACTTCCTTTTTAGAAACACTACCTCCTTAAAAATACTATCATTACCTGATTTTCTCTTGAACAGAGGCATGACCTATGGCTTCAATTCTTACATGGTCAGCAAAAATTCTAGTTTACACGATGATGGGAGTTTCGCCAGGCTAGGCCGTATTATCACAGTATCATATCACTGACTGCTTCAATACTGTAGGTATAGTATGTACACATGTGAATGCACGGCATCCAGCTGATGTCAACATTGCATTTAGTGTACGTATTCTCATGCAATACACAGTACACTGAGTACAGTGCAGTACTGAGTGTGAATGGTCCGTTAAACTTTAATCGGTAAATTACGTAGTCTTCTTCTTACAGTCGTTTGTTAAACAAGCAGATGCGAGAAGAAGCGATGTAAACATTGGACTTGATAAAGAAAGTTCCCAGTTTTCATCTCTTTGCTGAAATACGTACCGTAAATTAATCTGCGTGGAGCTGACGACTATGCTTTGAAAGAAATTTCAGTTCAAGGACCAAACTTTTCTGACAGCAATTGCTTCATCTCTTACTGGGCTTCGTTAGGATTCGGTTCTTTTCACAGGCGTAGGAAGCAGTGTTGTAACGAGTCATAACTCGAGTAGTCGCTAATATTCAGAAGGGAAATGACTCGAGCAATTGTATCAGAATTTTCCTCATAGAAATAATACAGTGACTCGAGTCTCTAGGCTGACTCGACTCGAGTCACACTGAAAGTAGTAAATGACTTGACTCGACTGCAGAATTGAGTGACTCGTTACAAGACTGGTAGGAAGCTGTTCGAGACGGGGGGTGGAGTGGGGGTGGGAGGTGGGGTGGCTGAATCTTACCTCAGATCGCCGTCTTGGGGAGGGTTCAAAGGGGAGGGAGCCCTTTGGACCCCTCCCCTTTGGAAAATATTTCAATATTTGAGGGTTCTTAGATGCAATTTGGTGTATTATTTTGGACACATTGGAAGGTAAATTACTGCAAATTTTTGACATTTCTTACAGACGAAACAAATAAGCGGTTTTGTCCTTAGACTGAGGAGCGGAAGCCCAAAATGTTCCCCAAAATACAATTTTGGGGCGCCCTTCAAGCGCATCTGTTTGTGGAGCTATATGCAGAACTTCCCTGTTGGGAGATGTAATCCACAGCTATTGTATTAACATTTAAGGCAAAAGCGATGGGACTACTGCGAGCCGTGAGTCGCCTCCCTTCAGTACAGTTCCCACATGCACATTATCACTTTTAATCAAATTTTATGTTGAAAACTGTAAGCATTGCGATTTACTTTGGCTTTTTCAATGCCTATCCAATAAATATGTCGATAATTAAATAGCTTCACTCTCTGGTTAATTTGCGTTATTTTAAATATCAGTGCCCTCAAACTTGCAAGGAGAAACTTTTCTCTCCTGAATCCTCTCTGAGGCGGAGCCAAGTACCACACCAGGGATCATAAAGTGGTGATACCTCCAAAGGGAGTATAAAAACCTGTACGAAATTTTCATAGATACTTGATACCAAAATTTTCTACTCGATTCGCCCGAGCGCCAGGGATTGTTCCGGGGGGCGCTGCGGCCACCTTTTTTATTTATTGCTGAAGAGAATGCAGGAAATATATTCGTCATAATTTTAATTTTAAAGCACCAAAACCTATTGAACCACTCATTCAAGGGAAGTTTTTTTTTTCCAATTTTTCCAGGCTATCCCCGGACCAGCAGCCCTATCATTATGCACATTCGATGCTCTCATGTAAAGGCTTTTCTTCAGTGGCATACATGGAAGGTAGTTACCTCAACATTAATTTCTATTGTACAACATGAGTAGATTTATATTTAAAGCTCAACGCAAATCCTTAAAGGGAAAATGCAGTCACCCCAATCAGAGTCAGTATGCCCCATCACTCTAGTTCATAAATGGCCTATTTTGATCACGTGACAATGTATTTGCTAGTGAATTGTGAAATTCAAGGAGAATTTCTCCTTGCTTTACCTATTGTTTGTAACAGTTGTGTTCGAAACGTCTTCAGAGGTGGTTATGATGCAATAAGAGCAGATTTGCAAGAGTTGCAGATTTTTCAAAGCAAATTTTGGATCGACTGCCTATTGCCTTTTACATGAATTACACGACCACTCAGCCCTCCCCCAATCATTAATCTTTAGTGCGAGAAAGGCTAAGAACAATCGTCAAAATTGTGATTTCTGTTTTTGTGACCTGTTAAGTGCCCATCCAGTACCATTTTGGAGATAGCATTTGACCATTTCAATGTTCACAATTTATCAATACCCTAGAGCGGTGGTTCTCAAACTTTTTTAGACTACCTCCCCCTTCCACCATTTTGAACTGTCCCAATTTCCCCCTCCCCACGTCCTACCATTCATAGTCGGACTCTCAACAATAACTTTTCTCAGTTTACTTTTTCTATTTGCAAGAACAACAAAAAACCATGGAAGGCAAACTTTTATAGAGAGCTCAGATGTAGTTCAGTCAGTGTGAAGGGTGAGCTTGGTGTAACGCTGCTACGTTATATATGTCTGGTTCCATTTTAGTGAGAAGCGGAGGGGAACAGACCCACTGGATGCCTTATTGTGCCCTAAATCGCTGCAGTGATGAGTCGTAATCGCCAGGGACCCCTAAATCAGTGCCAATGCCCCTATTCTCCGTGTACTCTGTAGCGCCCACCTGAGACTTCCCAACGCCCCCAAGGGCGGTAGCGACCACTTTGAGAACCACTGCCCTAGAGCCTCCGGGCTTCATCCCTAGTTGGACTTCCAATCAATGGAGCGTTGTCCCTGGACCCCACCTACAGTACGCCCGCGGCTTGGAGCCCAAAGCTTACAAGGGATCAGTACTGCCCATCACCACAAAGCCTCCAGAGGAGCTGTCTTTCATTTTGGTGTGCCCCTTCGGTGGAATACTTGTCCACCAGTCCCCCCTCCTCACTTCGAAAAGTCGGGCGACGTCACTCCTCGGTAGGCAGCTCGTGACGGATAACTATGACTTTTATGATGATGGGGCTGGGCGTGAATATATACTGACAAAATCATTCTAGCGTTTTTTAAGAAATATTACGTTAACTGTTTACTTCATTCTTCATTGCAAAGTTTTCCATTATGTTATTAAATAAGTCTTCCTTAATTCCTCTTGTCTCGTTTCCTTTCCTTCATATTTGGTCTTGCATGTACAGTATGGTGTTTTGAGGACCTCACAGAAAAGCGTTTTGGTGGAAAAAGTTACATTGCAATTTTTTCCAAGTTGAGTGAAAAAGTGGCCTAGCCTCATTATGCATATATAGCAATGTGCTGAGTGAAAAAAATTGTTCACCAAGCAGTCGTCTCTGTTAACCTCAAAAATAGCTTCTTCAGTCCCAATTCCACCTTACTTTTCTGGTATTGACACCTTTCATATCAGTATCGGTGGAAATCAGCATTGTTCATTTTCCACAGGCGAATCTTAAAAAGAAATAGGCCTACTATTTGAAGCACAGAAATGTGAGAAGGTCACACTAGCATATTGCTAGATTAACGTCATTATATACACCATGATTCCTATATAAACACAGTCAGAAACCTAACCCTATATGCTGATACGAGAATTGAAATACTCAAAAGTTTTCGGCGCGAGTTTGCGCGTGCTCAGTGTAAGTCTAAGAGCCTCATTATTAACGTTTTCTGCATGGGTGACACTGCTTGAGTGGAATTGCCTCATCCGTGAGATGTCTTGAGTGGACTTATCATAAGTTTACAAAATCCTCCCGTTAACCATTTTCCCTACTACCACCATCATAATCAACTCTCCAGACGGAAGCCTGAGTATTTTTTTAAATTTGCATGAATCATTTAATTTGCCTTTCACATTATACCGCGGGAATTCGGAGGGCTTTGTCTACACATTGCCCAGAATAGCCTTAAAAGCCCCCAAACTTACTAAAAACTTTCTTGGGGGAACCCTAGGACCCGGTCTTTGCAAGGCTTCGTTTCTTCTGCCATCACGGTGAAAGGCTTCCCCGGCAATATACATTAATGAGGATGCAGCATCCTGTGTTGAAAATTACTTGCCCAGTATTTTTTATTTCTGCCCACACTAACGGTCATGTCTATGTATGCACTACCCATAGCAATATTAATTAATTTTGGAAAGTATACGGAACACTCAAGACTTGACCTTACCATTTCGAAACCTTATTTTTTTTACTATAGGGGCGAATTTTCCCACACCTTCGAAAAAATAGTAGATAAACGAGAGAATATGTGTCTGGATAAAGAGGGTGAGGAATTTCTAAGCAATAAATAATTTTGCAACTAAAAAAGGGATAAAAGCGATAAAATAAAACGTCCTATTTAATGCTGTTTTGGCGCACTAAATTAGAGCACACCACGGACTTCTTATATACATGGACAGAGCATATTGCACTAACGTCCTATGCGTAAATTGTCGCCACCGTAAGTACACGAGTAGGCTTACCAATATGGCTGCCTGCTATAGTCTTGTGTGTAAAAGTTTGGACTTGCTCAAGTGGCTCAGTATCGACAAATTGCGTGAAAAACTTGTAATATTTTCGAAAGAATGCAAGCTCAGATCAAATTCATCAAATAGAATGAAGGACTGTGATATTGTTCTTCCATTCATACTGATATTTTGTCTGAAATGTTGCAGATTCATCGTCAAATTGGGCAAATGGTGGCAACCCGGCGGCCATCTTGGTTAGCCTAAATTTGTTCCAACGGTGGCGACAGTATTGATTGCGCAATCCTCTGTCCATGTATTGAAGTCCGTGGAGCACACCCGTTAACAATGTTTGCCTCTGTCTCCTTCCTAGCTGTAGAGAACGTCTTGAATGGGCTTCAGTTTTTGTACTCACCAACAAGTCCAAATATGCTATTATCAAAGTGGTCAAATTGTTATTTTTTAGACTGTTCATTACTCGTCCAAAGCCATTTGGTTGCGTAGTTGCCCTAAAAGAAGACAGTTCCAACTTTCCTGTGGTTTATCGTTTATGTCCCATAGCGCCACCTCCCTCTGCACGTTTCTCGTTGGCTCGGAACGAACGCCTAATCTTGAAAAATTTTGATCGCCAATGAACTCAAGAACACAGCACAAACGTACGCGTTTCCGACTCCCAACAAGGAAAGTTTATAGAGGGAAAGCGGGGACCGCGGAGACGGGGGAGGGCTATGGGGGCTTTAGCCCCCTCACTTTTTCTGCCGTGGGCATTTTGGGGCCACCCTTAAAGGCTTTTATTTTCTTGAACATATTAAAGTGCTTCGATGATTAGCCCCAGCACTTCAAAATTGGCTCCGCAGTCACCCTGGAAAGCCGGTGATATTTGCTCTAAGTGTTGGGAAGTTGCATCAAGTTCTCATTAATATTCAAGAGTGACACAAACATTCTGGACACAGCCCCATTCAAGTTTTAATAAACTCCATTTGGACTATCATGACTTTCGTTTTATTACCCCCTTTACCATGACAACCTGCACCTCACTGAGTATTCTTTGCAAACTTGCTGTATTCATTCAAATATTCGTTAAGTTTCAAATTGTCATTCAGTGCATACCTAGCCTATATATACACAGTACACATAAACACACATTTATGGGTCTGTATAGGCTATAAACACGGATCCCATTCCCGGAAAAACTTAGTATAATGATGCCTGATAAAGCACCCGCATTAAAACATATTTTAGTAACTTGCAACATACTTACTTTTTCCCCAAAATCCCCTCGACTCTCTGACGAAGAGCTGCGAAGGGGCAAAATCAAACGTTCCCCAAAGGACAACAAACTTAACTGACCAACTTCTCGACCCTCAGACCTCTACATCAACATATTTCTGTCCTTCTTAAGGACGCAAGAGCTACACTACTGTATGGCCCAAACACGAACACTAAAGTAGACACCTTGAGCTGTTTCCTGAAATACTTAAAATTTGAGTATGAAAAAATATGTCTTTATTATGTCAGTCAGCTTTATGCTGTTCTTGATAAGTGATCAGCCTCTTCAAATATTCTTTTCTGATGGATGAGTAAATTGTCTCTATCATAGAAAGCATAGGGGTGGAAAGATTGTGATCAAGAGAATGAAATGTAGAAAGCCGGGCTTGTTTAAATTTACACTAGTCTTGTGGGTGTTTAATTGTCGACAGGAAACCCCCTTTTTTCCATCTCCCTGGTTTGACCGAGCTACAAATATAGGTTAAGAGATAATAGATTACGTTAGCGCTGTCGCAAGTGAAGATGCCCAGACGAGAGTTCTGAAGTTATCGAAAACATTCGTTCCTATTCATGTAATTGCAGAGCGTCGTGGCACTGCTCTTTGCCGCAAGGATGTTCCCGGGGTTCGGGAAAGTTTGCTTCTTAGAAACAAGTTGGAAGTTTGACCTATACGACTGCAACCAAGGGAAAATTAAAAAGTAAGTTTAAATCATGGTCGGATTTAAATGTGTTCCAGTTGCGTTTGACTGAAGTTGAGGAGGGGGTCACAAGTGCGTATGCAGGGTTTTCATACAAAGGGAGGACGACTTGGAGCGTGAAACTGAAATGTTAGCACTAAGCTGATAGCCACCATGAATTTGTGCTTAGCGAAATTTGTGCTTAAACGCCTCCGGAATTGCTGACAAATGACACACCCCAGGCCTTGTGAGTTCGATAAAAAAAATCTTTATTTTAAAGACAGACAGTCATCACCCCAAAGTATATTTTTAGTTTACGTATATCAAAATTCTCAGTTGGTGACTGCTCTTTGATTGACATCAAAGTTTGAAAATTTGAAAGATGCAGAGTAGCTCACATTCCACACAAGGCAGAGAGAGTCTTTTATTACATTTTATAGCCTTGTATGCTCACCAGGACATGGCCTTAAGCAATAAAACAGGTTTATTCTTGCACAAGGAAGAGCCTCATACAGTAATGGGAGGAGCTAGAAGATGCATAGTTGGTAGAATTGGAACTGTCTGGGATCATGAAAATTCCCCTTTAAGATCTCATGATGTAGAAATTTAGACGACAGATCTCAAATAATTGTCAATTTTGTGTTATAAATTAGTTCATCATGCAAGAAAGGGAGGCTATGCGGGATAAGTTGAGAAAAATCATGTCGAAACAGTTTGTGTAACTAGGAGTGTTTATTTTAAATAATGTACAGCACACTGCGATATGACATTTGATTGCTTCATGTGATTCCAGGTCTCTTGGGAGGTAACATTACACGCATATACATCTGGTCTTAGGAAAAAACTGTCGCCCGGATAAGTAATAATGTCTTGTCCCGATAAAGCATGATTATCTGGCACTGAACTCCAGGATCGGGCCAAACCGTGCCGACTGCACTCTAAGAGCGCCAAAATTTTGCCTCAGAAGTTATTTTCCATGATAAACAATTGCATGCAGACTCTGACATGCAGGGTCTGATATAGTACAAGAGTCTCCTTCCCCATGAAACTCATTAGCGGGACCGTCACCCCAGTGACATATTTATAAATGCTGGAACCCTGGGTGGGGGCTTTTTAAGTGCTCACTTCGAAGAATTCTTCCTGCCCCGACAAAACTATATATAACAAGTAAAAATATAGATAGTCGCGTCAACGGCGCCTATATCATTGATAGTAAATCTCACAAAGTTGCCCGCTCCAAAAGGAGAGTTCCAGCAATCACTCAGTGCATAGTCGATAGAGGGCGGATGCTGTGCGACACACAGATATGCCTCGTCAACGTGAGCCCAGCCCACTTTTCACAATGTGGATATGCCAGTACATCTGTTCTGTGGTCCTAAGATAATAGCTGCTGCGTTATGTATAATGTTTCGTGATAACTGACATGCCGATTCAAGTTATTCAACCTTCGCACTTACCAATTAGAAACCTTGAGAAACACAACTTTTTATTACTCATCATCTAAAGCCGTTTCTTTCGAATTCATATCGAGGAAACTTGGAGGCAAGTTGATTCCATTCACCAGTGCACCCTGTCATGAAGGGATTTGACAGCTCTCATATCAGTAAGGTTATGAACATTGGTTGTTACCTCAAGTCCACAACTTATGAAAAGTTTGGATAAGCTATTTCAATCAGCCGCCACCCTCTTGTAAGGAAGAGCGGAAGTAACATGGTGTTCACTGTTTTTAATCTGTGCCACATAACTCAAAGTCAAAGGTAACAAAGATGGTCCATTATAGCTGTCGAAGTAAAACTCGTGACCTAACAACCCCCCTCCCCGACAATTCTTACAAGGACGATTTTCCAACGGAAATCTCCCGTTGCTGCAATTTCCACCCAAGACAATTTCCCCTTGTATTATTTACACCCATGATGATTACTCCACAGTGGCAGTATGGAATTTTTTTAAGTGGGAGTCGCCTGGGGCCGGGAAATTTATCCAGGTGGGAATTGTTTGGAATGGGAATCTAAAGGGTGAAAATTGTCCCCAGGAAAATTGTCCGGGTGGGAATTGTTTGGGAATCGTTACATGACAGTTCGATGTAATCTCTCTGTATTGTACAGAAAAGGTGGATTGATTTTCTGATATTTGACCGGAAGTTATGATAATAGGTGTTTCGTATATCATTCCAACTGAAATTCTTTTGCATCGGGGTTTTAACCACCCTCTACAGTATTCATATATTTTTCGTTTTACCATACAGTATTGATAATAAAGAGTAAACCTTTTGGCACGTTTTCTGCTAGAAATGGCACGAAGTAATGTCAGTGATTGTTATCCGTACTGTTGTTGCCTTGCTGACACATGAAAAAGGTATGTTATTATAGTCGACATAACAGAAGGCCCCAAACCCACTCATTTAGTCATTCGTATAGTGACTTTCCCCAAAGAATGCCAACAGACGGCGTGAAATGGCCAAAAGTCGAAATACCGCTCTTTTGGCAATGATGTAAAATGAATTTTGCCAGACTGGGTTACTAGAGTAAATCAACATTATGCTTTTTATGGTTTATTTGCGGTGACGCGGGAGAAATCAGTTGCGGAAAACTGGTTTAAAAGAGCTCAGGGGAAGGGGTCGGCAAGGGAAGGATCAAAATTGTGAAAATATTAGTCTTTTTTGTTTTTAATTTCTTTTGAATGTGTGAGTATATTTATGTTCTTATATCGACTACCAATCTGGGTCTTTCTCATAGGCCTGTAACCTTTAGGGGACTCAGAATTTCAGTGGGGGGAGTGGGGGAGGGGTAAGGATTTTTGCCTTAAATTTCAAGCCAAATGTCACACGTCTGAACGAAAATTGCAAATGTTCTTCCCGAATAGGGGCAGCGTCACCCAACATCGAGCCTCGTACTATTCTACGGCAACATTCATTTGGTGCCCTTAATTCGCGCACAATTGCCATGGTTTACACTCCATCAGGGTTGGATATTTCCCGGGAACTTGATTTTACTATTTTCAGGCCGGGCGAGAAATATTAAGAAATACAGGGACTAGAGTCTAAGCACATGATTAAGCTAATATAAAGTGTAATGCTTAATGATCAATGGTAACTTGATATCAATGACATTTCTGTTTATTTATATTGTGCTACATCAGCCTCTCATGGAGGGCCATGCTGTACTTGTGAGGAAGGGTTTTATGTACCAGGTTGAACAGAATGTTACAGTTCACTTATAAATGGACAGAACACAAATGGTCTGCACCACATCCAGTTGAAGGTTTAAATACAACAACCATCTCCAGATCTGTTGTACAAACTGCAAACTAGCATCACTGGTATTTATAAATACCAAAATTGACAGATGGTTACCTCAGAGTCTTAACAGTATCTACAACATCATAGTTTTGCCACTCTTTAAAGGCCTGCATTAGAGTGTATTAGCCTCTTGTGTACCGAGCACTGTCTCTGTCGTTAAAGGGGAAATGCAGTCACCCCAACTTGAAGTAGTGCAGTAGACTGTCCTGTTTCATGATTGGCTCTTGAGAGTCATGTGACAATATTTTTTCTCCTCAAATGCGAAATTTACTAGAAGTAACTGATTGGTTTACTTTGAATATGCAATATTAAAGTCCTAAAATATTATGAAACATACTTTGAAGAGAAATAAGAAGGACAATTGTGAGATTTAGCTGTTGCTTCAAAATAAGTTTGGGGCGACTGCTCTTGCCCTTTAAATGCAAACTTCGAACCACTACACTCTGACACTCAACCACCGAGAAGTTTTTGTCATTTTTCTGGGTGCTTTGGCTTCAAGAACACTTTTGCATGAATTAACGAGTTGAAAAAATGACAAAAATTCATTTGTAAAATATTTTCCACTATTTCCCGCCTGGGGATGATCATATTTCCCATTGGAGGGGTGCCATACCACAGCCAAATTATCACTAAATAATGGCAATTCCTTAACTTAGCTCTAAGTTTTGCCAAAGATAGCACCATTTTACAACAAAACCTCCTTACATAAACAACAGTTGTTTAGTTGCTCGAGGGGAGCCTGAGGAGTTTCACCCCACCTGACTAAAACAACATGGCCTACTTCTCTTACACTCAAAAATATAAGTTTATTAAGAACAAGTCCCTAAAGTGCGATATTTCAACATATGATCAGTTAGAAACTTTGCAGAAGATGCAAGATTTTGCATCTAAACCGTACCTGAAACTAACAGGGGGGTTACGGCATGATCGTCCCCAAAATCATCAAACCTGCATGCACTGGGCCCCATGCATGCACTGGGCCCAGGGGCATAATCCAATGTGTATTGTGGGTTTTGAATGAAGTACCTATTAATTATTCTAAGTGAATTTCCCACCCTGTCCCTCCCTCATAACCGTATATACATGTAAGCAGCTCTACCCTCCCTTGCCAACCCTCCAAGTCTGTACCCAGGTAGCAAACCTACATGGGCCCCATATAGGTGAATCCATATGGGGCCCGTATGAGTTTGCACACAAGATTTATAAGGGGCCCATATGGGCCAGCCCATATGCCCAAATTACCCATATGGTAAAGTTCTGGGGCCCATATGTGACAGATGCCCACATGGGCCCCAGAACTATCCCATGTGGGCGATATGGGCTGGACCCTTATAAATCTTGGGTGCAAACTCATATGATCCCTATATGTCAGTCCGTATGGGACCCATACGAGTCCCATATTGGAATGATACCTGGGTAGGGAAGAGGAGGAGCTTCAGGAGCTGCATGGCCACACGAGTACTGTATCTTTGTTTGGCAATGATATCCTCCGGTTTTATGCCAGATCAGATACATTGAGATTATATTATTTGGCCATGACGCGTGTGTTACACACTGCATGCATGCTCCATGCATATCATCCATTCAGTGGTGCATTGACGTATGTGAAGTGCACGTCGTTGCTCAATGGAGGGTCGATTCTGACCTGGGAGAACCTGTAAATTTCAGGTGCAAGTCATCTAGTTTGTTCGACTACTGTAAGTTGGTGCTTAAATTCTTCCAGACTTATCGCAGGTTACTTTTAAGAAAATATTTACTTCAGAATTGTAGTAAATGGTTGATTGCTGCACGCAAATTGTGACTAAGCTAATGTTTAAAGTTTGTAACGTACGTAGGCTACCAGTTAGAACTGTACACTAAAGTTGTAAACATGCAGTTTCATTACATGTAGTACAGTAACACTAACAGGTAAGGCACTCCCGCAGTAGCCTACATCATGTATTAATATTAACAATAATTTGCTGTGATTGTTTTGTTGGGCTTACCGCTGTGAACTAGGCCTTGTGCTTACCACTGGTCCCAGGGAGATGCTATTTGTCAGTGCTACATATAGGCCTGCAATTGTATTACAGTATTAATACTAGGCTGGAAGTATGAGCTAGGCTAGCCAGAGGTCTGCTTTCTGGCTTCTTTCTTGATTAGCATCCCATATTAATGTTCACTGAGTTGGCAGATTTTGTGCATGGCTAGGTCCTAGCCTGGGCCTTTGTTTTAATTTGTACTGTCAGTTAGTTAGTTAGTTAGTTAGATAATATTTAACGACACACCAACACGAATGTGTTATATAGTGTCAACTAGATAAATTCGTTTCAAGTCCTCCCCTTTAGTCGCCTCTTATGACAGGCAGGGAATACCGTGGGCATATTCATATTTGTACTGTCAGAGATCACCACTTGGGCTCATTGGATACCATGGCCCAAGACCTATTAGAGATATGTTTTCCATCAGTTCTCAGGGGATATAACAAGGCAGGGACCTGTGTAGTGTAGTAGTCATGTCCAATCCTGCCCTTGGTTATCCATATTTCAGGTCATCTCAGAAATTTTTAAACTGTGTTCTGAGTGCATTGCACAGGTTGGGAACAGGCTTCCTTATTATGTAATGCTTATTCATAACATTGAAGCCATTGGTTACCATATGCCAGCCAAGGTGAGTGTTGACATGAACAGGTAACTTACTAGTCTAGATAAAAAATACTTTGAGCGCAGGTAGACAGATTAATGACGAAACAAATTCATTCAAGTTTCAAGGTTTGATATTAGGCCCACAGTTAATTAATCAATTCTGATATTAGCAAAAGAATGATAGTGTTATGGCTTCTTTATAGTGATTAATTTTAAAAATTCAAGACCCCAGCCTTGTTTATCAGCTTTCTACAGAATTGGCTCTGAATTCATGGTGACTTATAACAGGGCAGAGGTACTGTACTTCCATCACATCACATTTTCCCAAAAAGTTGAAAAATCAGGATTGGATTATATACATCAGATATCGGCTGAACTAAACTGTTGATGCAAAGCGAAAGTTAAATGACCTTTCACTTTAGAGCCCGGGTGCTTCTGCCATACCTTTCTTTTGAGATTGTATTGTGAATTTCGGGAGGAAAATCCTCTCTATTTGGAAATGAAAAATTTTTATATTCATGTACGAGTGGAAAAGAATTATCACTGGATAAACATTAATGTTGTTTTTAAAGGCCTTCTAATACTGATTTATTTTTCGAATATTGGCATCCCAAGGGCCCTAGGGGCCATGCCACACCACAAGTCTGCTCACAAAGTTGTTGCTATCCATCCAATATGATTTCAACCAGTAAGACAGTAAGAAGTAAAATTGCTTTCATTCATGAAAGACTTTAAATCCTTGACTGTGATGATTGTTATCACAACTTTTTGTACGAATCTGCCAGTCTTGAAACAAACTTTTAGATATCCTAGCAAATATGGACATAATTTTTTCCCTTTTCTGCTTATCATGGGTCAAAGTTAACATTGTCATTTACATGAAAGTCACAGTCAATGAAATCACTCTTAGCCCCAAAAGTTGACTCAGTAGGCAATATGAATAAAGTGACTGTGCACAGTTCACTTTTACTGTTTCACTCTAGTATCAGAATACAAAATAAGGTAGCCCCATTCTATTACAAAAGTATTAAACACTGTAAGTAATCAACTACCATGTTGCCACTGAAATGACTGACTTTTGGGTTTTGTCTGGTTTCAAGTTTATCCTCATCTGCACTGTTTTGCTATAGTAACATTACTGTAGAATAGGGGTTCTCATCCTTTCAATGTAATGCCTGTCTTACATTTCACCATTAACAAAAAAAATGTCCTTACACGACGACAGATAAAAATTTATCATTCTCTCGGCACACTTACGCCTTCGATTTCCAATGTCAAGAAATTTACCCAACTTACATTTCCATTAAAGAAACCATGCGAATCTCTCATATAATGTGGTGCCTATATCTGTATAATACGATTTAATGGGAATAGCAAAACTTTTAAATTGAGGCCCCGACTATGGAACCCCAAGTTTGGACTTGGACTCCCACATAAAATGAGGCGTGGGTTTGCAGACCCTGGGGAGAAAACCTATAGGAAGTAGGGGTGGCACAAGGTGGAGGAAGGGGGGCCATCCACTTTTTTGGGGAAGGCTAGCCCCATTGGGGAAATTTTCCTGTTTTTTGGTGGAGCCATATGTGTTAAATAAAATATGTTGTCCCCAATGATGCATAACGTGTACGGTCAAATATGTCATCCCCAACAAGGCCCGGTCTGTCCGACAATTTACTTGATTTTGCTGTAAATTAGGGCAAATTCTTTAATAATAACCCCAAAATAATTTACAAAATATTAAATTATAATATTATACTTGAGAAGATGTTACTTAAGCAGGCAATACAAGAGTCAAGGCTGGTTACACAGTGCTCCAACATATATCTCCACTTGTTAAAATATAAAAGAAGTGGGGTTATAGTTTCTAGGGATTACAAATTTGCAGGCAAGATTAAAGCTCTATTTTTTCATGGGCTGTGGGGCTATGCAGTCACTGTGTATCTCATTAGCATCTTTAAAGTAACTCAAAACTTTGACTGAGTATCCCTGTGGGCTGTAGCCCAAGTATTACCTGGTTTTTGTCTGACATAAACATTTATGTATTAGACACATAGATGAGTTCTTCAGAAATTATATGCATCCCAAGTAGCCTCTATAGTAAAGACTCTTACAGGTCTGTGGGCATGTAAATGCCATACAGAACCTGCCTAGATTTGATGTGAGAAGCATTAAAAATATCAGAAATTATTACAATACCCATCAAAATCCATCAAATATTGACTATTTTGTAGTAATAGTGTTTTTGCACTTACATTGTTTATCATGAATAGACATGAGCTACAAAATGTATGCAGATTTAATGTGGGAAGAGAGATTCATGAGATACAGTATGTCCATATTTTGTTAAAACCTTCACTGTGAGGACTGTGATCTTGGCATGTCCAGACTCGGGTTTTAGTTTGGAAGTGGCTATTGACCACTTCACAAATGCCCACTTATAACACCAAACTAGAAACTAGCTGGTATTTAATTAACAGATAATTTATGAAGTTTTGTGTCACACTGAAATGGTCTAAGTCATATCTTTACTTTGTTTTCTCTTATAGAGTGAGATTTAAATCCTGTTTACTTCTTCCAGACCATGTCACTGTAAAAATGTGCACACCAGGGTTCGAAATAACCACCAGCACCTGTCGGGCCCTTACTGATGGCCGTGGTGCCCCTCAGTCAAAGTCCTGTGAAATTACATAGACCTACAGCCAATTTGCTCATTTTGGCTGTGCCCTTTTTCAAGTTTATTTTGAGCCATACTGTATACTTCCTTCACACACAGTATGTGTAGTACTGCACACATTCTGTTGCCATGTAGACCACGTACTTGTATAATTGAATTCAAACACCCACATGAAGTGATGTGTCAGGCAGTTACATAATGGGTGCCTGGCTCTTGTTTGACAGTTCCTTTCCAACAACATTTAAAGTGTACCTAAAGTCTGAAAATTCAAAAATATATATTACAGAGCACGAAAACTGAATTCCAATGGTCCAATTCCCATCTTCACAGGACTTTCTTAAGCTGAGATATAAAATGTTGAAGTTTATTCACTCGATTTAAAAAGGTAGATTGCACAATAATTTGTGATGTCATTGTTGTACTACTCAAATTACAATCTTTGTATTTCTTTGTTTTTCTGAAAGCCACCGCACCTTGTGCCAAAATGTGATCGCGTTCTTACTGCTTTGGGGTGACTTGACCATATAAGCCCTCTCTGTACAGCATGTCATGCAAGAAAACAGGAAGCGGTCAAGGTCATATAAACATTTTTAATTTTAAAAGAAAACAAAGCATTTAATGTGAGTTGTACAACAAGAATGTCAAAAATTATTGCACAATGAACTGTTTGGATTTAAGTGAATAAATTTTAAAATTTCATATCTCAGCAATGGAATAAGCTATGACAATGGGAGTTGGACCAATAAGATTAATTTTGTAACCTCTAAAATATATATTTTTGAATTTTTAGACTTTAGGTCCACTTTAAATGTGAATAAGTGGTAGCAACACTATGGGATGC
Organism: Holothuria leucospilota; assembly: GCA_029531755.1. Classification (NCBI taxonomy): domain Eukaryota; kingdom Metazoa; phylum Echinodermata; class Holothuroidea; order Aspidochirotida; family Holothuriidae; genus Holothuria; species Holothuria leucospilota. Next base: position 61,323,002 of record CM055964.1, on the reverse strand, counting down.
TTCTTGTAGTTTTGAAAGATGGATGTACAAGAAGGCAGTATTAAGCCTATGTGATAAAAAGAAAAATTCCCATCATTTTTGTCATTCAACTGTTCATTTGGAGGCCATTATCTTGAACACACATATTACAGTAGTTCAAAGGAAAAAAGAGGTCACTGACCATTGCTGTTGGACAGTAATAGTGTCTGATGGATAGTGTACAGGTGGGAGCTGGTATATTGTACAATGGAGGCAGTTTCACTGAGGACTAGAGTGGCCCAGCCTAGACCTTCTGTGAAACATACATGGGCAGTGGGTACCATCAGCATTCTGATCCTTGAACCCTTTCAGCAGCAGTTTCTCCTGGTGATGTCATTAAAAGGGCACTTATATTTTGACTCTGCTCCTGATTGTTAACTAGTACTGTACATGCAAAGCCAATAATGTGTATATTACATTTACTTTAAGTGTTTACGTGGAAGGATGAAATGCAAATTCCCACCAAGTTATAGATCTAATTCTGTTTAGAAAGTGACAGTCTGTGACATTTCTTAAGTATCTCGTGACTGGCACAGAATAATTCCCATTCTACTTTTCATTCCCAAGGATGGTACTGTAAGCTACAATAATGAAACTAGCTCCTGTCCTGGTAAAGTCTACCTATATAAATTTTATCTCTCTTGGACTCTTTATTATAAAAACTTTCTCAATACGTGCTCACAGCTGGAATGTAAAGTCAGAATGAATGGCTTGTCCCTTGATAGAATGCCCTATCTGTTGCAAGAATGCATCAGTATCATCAATATTTGGGCATGGAGAAACATACATACATGTAGGAAATTTGCATTCAAAACCTTTTCCTGGGAAGGTTGTGAGGGAATGGAAAAGGGAACTATTGGCAGGGGGAGTTACTGTAAAAGGTATTTGCACATTATAAAAATATGTGCATGGTATGTAGAAACTGCAGAGGTTTTCTAAAAGTTTAGTATTTTGCAGTTTATCCTTAGTAAAGTATGTACATACATATAGTGCAGGGGTCTCCAAACTTTTTTGCTTGGTGGCCCCAACTTTCTATTCTGAAAACTTGGTGGCCCTCAAATTGAAGGGTCGGTGAAAGGAGTTTGAGTTGACTTGGTTATGCAGGGTTAATACAGCAGGTCACTGGTTGTTAGATTAGAACCACTCCCATTGCTTATTTTTTGAGAAATTTGTCAATTATTTTTCTTTCCCAAATCCTTTTCACGACCCTCCGAAATATTTTCGCAACCCTCTAGGGGGTCGCGACCCCTAGTTTGCCGACCCCTGATATAGTGTATATGAGCAGGAACAGAATATGAAATCGTAAACTTGAATAAAAGGCAAGGAACATTTTACAAAGTTCACTTAAAGTAACCATACAGAAGGTTGCATGGAAATATTTAATAAAATCAGTGACCAAATTATATGCGAAATAGAATGGACTCAGCTGTAAACCATACATTAAAAGTAGGCAGGTATCTGGATAAGTTGACCAACCACTTAGAAACTGCTTGAGTGTATTGTTACAAGTACCATAGCATAGTGTTCGGTACATGGTAATAAGTTGATCATCAGAATTGACTGTTTGATTTCTTACGTCGTACTTTGCATTATTTTGTTCATTATCTATTAGTGACACAGATTGATGTTGATACCATACATAATATCCCTCAATATTATCTGACCTAGAAACTTTTACTTTGACAAAATCTCAACTCTTTGCATTTTCACCGTACACTTTGTCAACTGTTAACCCTCCAAGTCAGAGAGTAAAGACTACCAGAAGATGCATGCCAAATTTATTAATAACATTGTCACTTAAATTGATTAGTTCACTAAATGAAAACCTAAACACTTTTACGCTTGCGAGCCAAAATCCATAATTACAAGGGGCAGTGAGCAGTGTGACTCATACAGCTCCCAATCAGTCTATCAGTGGCAGAGACTTTCCATGCAGTTTTCCAGATTAGAAATCATTTCCTCAGGGAATGTTTTTCATTCTTTGGGAGAGTACAGTAAGTATCCTCTGAATTAATACATGTACTCATTTTGTATACAAGTCGGATGACTTAATCTCTGGCATACATGTATGGAATGTAATTTATGTAGTTGATACTATTACTGCATTAGCTGTACTGTAAGACTTAGGCATAAAATTTCTGTTGAACAGCCCTTTGTGAGGAGCTCCTTTTATGAAACCTTACATTATAACACAGAGGGAAAAATTTATCAGGATCTGTTATCCCAACTCCTTATTTTGGTGCAAAAGCTGGTCAAATTGTTACACAGATGAGAAGCAATTTTTTACACATGGTTAAGGTTTGGATTTCTACCAATTTTATAATGCCAGAAATAAATTTTTTAAAGATTATTTTTCAAAACTTGAATGGTGAAGTAATTCTCTGTGTATTGTGACTGGACAGTGAAACAACACTACTGCATGCATTTAGGATGTGTCCTACAGTATGCAAGGGTGGCAATTTGTTCGCAACTTTGGGGGGACATGACCCCATTTTCAAGCAGTTTACTGTGTGAAAAATCACAGTCAATGGGCAATTTCTCTAATATAGGGGGACATGTCCCCCCTGTCCCACCCCCAGTATCACCGTCCATGAGAGTATGTCATCCCACCCTCATGGGTTGTGTGGTGTGATGGCACTAGAAGTGGCCAGCTTGCACCTTGTGTTGAACAAATTAAAAAAAAAATTAGCCCAAAATGTGACTGCATACTTAAATGACTTAAAAGAAATGGAAAACGAAAATTGAGAACTTTAATTTGATTTGAAGTTTTTGTACTATTTTTGTGCAGTAAGAATTATTTTTAGCTTAAGAACTTTATTATTGGATCTTTGCCAAGTATTTAAAACAAATTTTGTTTGAGATAATTTTAGCTGGCACTCCTTGTCTGGCTATTAGGCTTGGGTGACTAGAACATTTTTGGAGTCTGGTACCCTCAGCATATTAGTCACGACTCTGAAGGAGTTGCTACACCTACAATGCCATCATAACTGGAGCAGGGAATATAGTACCTTAGCAGCCATAAGCTGTCAACTGGCAGCCTACCATTGTGTGAAAGTACACTGCTCACACTGCAGGCTTCTCAATGGCCGAATTGCCTAACTGATAGTGTTGGAGAATCATTGTGGTAAATCGAAGGGGAAATTCATGATTGAATGGCGAAGAATATCAAAAGAACCATTTGTGCTATAATACTTCACTAAAACCTGTGAAATTACACAAATGTGGACTCCAAAATATGATTTTTGTGCATATTTTTGACAGTAATGAAAGTTACCCAGGAGTCATGATTCCAGGAAAAGTGTAGTCGAAACTCGACTTTTGCCCAGGAATCACAACTTAAGTAGAGTCAGGTAACATGCCCAAGCCTACTGGCTATGCTGCAGTACTGTGGTTTGTATTTTTTCTAAATATATACTGTAGAATTTGTACATTATGAAAACCGGCATACATGTTAAGTGTTATGACGGCTTAATTAGGGAAATTTTGAAGCTGTTGGCAATATAAATAACTTCTATGATACAAGAGTTGAGGAAGGATGTTCCAAGTACAGTAAATGTGTTATATCGACAAATCTCTGTGTTGAAGGAGATTTTTGGAAAATTTTGTAAATTTTGTAAAAGTAGGCCTAGATGTAGAAACGTTCTTGCATTGGTTACCCTAATATGGTTGCACTATAGTAACATTGTCTAAATTATAACTTGCACTGTCTTTTTAAAGATTTGATATAAGCTTATAAAAGGGTGTGTAGCAGAATTAGGCCTGACGGAAGGTCACTCAGAGTAACTTTAACTTTTGTATTGATGCCTTGATATGGAGCCCTGTGGCAAGCATTCAGGGCAAAATAGCTTTTGGTACCAACAGTTTTTGTCAAGCGCTACTTTTTATATCTGGATATTATGTTTCGTTTTGTTAGTTGGTCGATCACAACAAAATGACAAGTTGCATAGGCACCAAAAACCAGTCTAGCACAAAGAAGTACTGCATATCATATGACATGACAACCCCCTTGTGCTTGATGGACACTCCCAGAGAAAACAGACAATATTATACATGCTTATGTTAATGAAAATATGGGCTCCTTCCCATACCTTCCCTCCAATCGCAATCCTACCACCTACACAGGAATAGGTAAGAGATACAAGGGGGGGGGGGGGGCTGCAGCTCCTCATTTGGGTATACTTTGATATCTGTGGGTGGAGTATTTGGGGGGGGGGAATGTGTGATAAGTTTTGGAGAAGAGTGCTCAGCCCTACTCCTCACCCCAGTTAAAGGAGTCCCATATGCTTTTAGTTTTATAAAACAAGAAAGTTCTGTATACAAGCAGAACCTCCCTGGTTACATTATTTAGACCATTTGCAGTATCAGTTGCCCAGTACTGTTGATGGGTGGGTTATTTCCTACCAGTTCACAAATGAAGTATACTGTATTACACATGAACAGAAACTAACATACATGATACATGTATCAGGCTCAGTCATCCATCCAGCTTGGACAGCATTCGATACTTGCAGTATAACTGTACCATTCAATACAACAACAGACCACATGTTTGCAACTTGTACATCTGCATGTTTAGTATACAGTACTACATGTACCGCGAAATATGCATCTTTAGACATTTATATGATTTTGCAATGAAATCCATCTGTTGTAAATGAAATAATTCCTTTGTAATGGGTCAAGGGGCATGTGAAATGATTCCTTGCACAGCAAGTTAACAGCTAATTACTATATAAGCCCTACCTTTGAAAATTTAATAGTGGGGTGTTTTGGGATACAAAGTTGCCAGTAAAATGTGGAATTCCAGTTTGCTTGAGGAGGTTCCCTTATAAAAGGTTGTGTCTTGTGTGGGATGTGCTATGTACTGTAGTTTGGGCATTGTTAGATTAATTGGAAAGTTGGGATGGGGTGGAGTTCGAGGGAGAGGAATAAGACACACTACTTTGGTCCTTATAGGAGAATCAGAATTTCTTTAGGAGGGGAACAGTATGGTTTTTCACTTAGAATGTATTTTACAATCCCTTGATCTCTTTTGAAACTTTACAAAGGAAAGGATATTATCACTGGAGGGAAGACTACTGTGTTTTTAAAGGAGTATCACCGACACCGAATTCTTTGGTGCATTTCCCTTTCAGATTTTAGGGGTAGTCACTTATCGTCTCCTCAACCCTCCTCACCACCTTACCAAATGCAAGGTTGGGGGGAGAAATGGAGCCAAGTACATTATTGAGATGTTTTGGTATGCCCTAACTTCCTCTTTGGCAATGTGCTTAGTCCCAATTCTCGGATCTAAGACTTACACTAAGTACCTCAGTAGGTCTAGTATAAAAGATCATCCTAGATGTGCCTTTATGTCAGTGTTCCCATTAGGCAGCAGAGTTGCATGGTTCCTGCAATTTTCTCAGCATTCCTGCAAGTTTTAAAACTGGGTGCAGGAATTTCCAGTACATGTATCTGTTGGGGAAAAACTGTTGGGATAAAGTTGACTTTTTTATGTTGCAGCTTATCAAGATTTCCTCCTTTGAACCAAATCCTGCTCAAAACATTTTGAAAGGAGGGGTCCCAGTCCCCCTCCCCCCTCCAGTTCTGAGACCCACTGCCAACATTGCTCTATGTACTGTGCAGTATGTAACCGAATTTGTCTATTAGACCTGTATTATTTGCAGTTTATCAAGGCTACAGCATAGAGTGACTAGTCATCAACTTTAAGGGCATACAGTAGTTTCATAGACCCTTTTCCAAATAGGAATTACAAAGGATTGTGGGATATAGTTTTGGTTTGTGTCGTTTTTGTCCACAGTAAAATGCCATTGACAAAAACGACCCATACCAAAACTCTATCCCATGATCCTTTGTAATTGCTAATTGGATAAGGGTCTATTGTCTAGACATAAAACAAAGTTTGATATGATTGGCCCAACTGGATAATATTTCTGTTAGGAAGGGGCATGGGGGAACGGACACAGATCAGATGATAAGATTCTGATGGTACCATAATACCCCCTCCCTTTGGCCTCCTGTGTCTAGAGGGCCAGCTTCTAATTCAGCCAGGGTTAACTACAAAATTTGCATTTACATATTCAGTTATCTTGTAAATACTGTAGCATGTTGAAAGTCACACATTTCAGTACACATTCTGCTGAAGCCTTAGGGATGTATTTGCTGTCATACTGTTGGGCTGCTTCCTGCTTGTGAATAGCTCAGGCCTCTTGTGAGCCCTCCTAAGATTATTCTACCATCACAAATGAGTTGTTTAACCCAAGGCTATTCAAACCACTCACCTTAGTGATGATAAATGTAAAGGATTTAGTCAGTCTTCCATGGTTTAGATATTCCAAGGGCTACCTGTTTAAATTGTTGAAGTGGGCCTGTTAAATAGGGAAATCTTAAGGTATTTTGGCTAATGTAGGAGACATAACCATAATCAGTTTACTCCTAGAGTTGAAAGATTTATTTCACAAAGGGCCCTTGAAAGACATCCTCCAAATGCATATAAGCGGGTTTAGCTGTAAGATACTGTACCAGATGTGAAAATGTTAGTTGTGTTCAAGCAATATCAACACAAGCGCCCTTTCTGAAATGGTTTAGAAGGAAATTTTAGATTTTCGATGTACCCTTCAATTCGTTTTGTTCTCAGTATATGTAGGGAATATGAGTAAAATTTTTGCAAAAGGATTGAAAGTCATAGAAGCATGTTATGAATAGTCCATGGCCATTTGGGTTAAGAATTGTGCTTCTTTATGAGAAATTGGGTTAAAGATCCCTTGATAAGAAGTGAAAACTCTGTCGGTGGCATTAAGTCTGCAGACTGCTTGAACTCAAGCCATTCTTCCCATCCCCCCACCCCCACCCCCGCTCCACAACAACAAAATCAAATGTTCAGGAGCTTTTACTGTACAAACAGAGAAATGAAATAAAAAGTTTAGGAAAAAGATGGTGAATTCTGAACCATTTTGAATTGCAGACCTTGACATGAGCAAAGATTTCCCAAGGAGGAGGTATGACCATTTCCTTTAGATCCTTCCCCTGGGACCACTTTTGACCCTACATGCGGACATGTTCAAATTTCCTGTGTTATCTGCTAGACTTTTAGATCTTGAGTGAGAGATGGGTGTGCAAACACAGGGTCTAATGTAAACACAACAGACACTGAAACCACTGACCTTGTTCAATGTGTGTGAAAATGCTTTACAGAAATACAAATACAGTAAATCCTTCCACATGAGATATCTGTTACAATTTAATTTCTTTGCATGAGAGGGATACTCTTTGCCATGGACCTACAGTATACTGTATTTACTATTTACCACATCTTTTCCCCTTTCACATACTGTACTGCTCATATCAGGACATCTTGTGTGTTTATCCTAACATAGTTGCAATGCCAGTTATACCTCAATTTCTAAATAGAAGAGGGATAAGACCAATAGTTCACTAGTGACTTTATTCAAGCCTCACATTTTTTTGTCACTTTATGTATGTACCCACTACTTACTAACCTATTTTTGACACCCATTTTTAAAGTCACAGTATTCCTTCCCTTGGCTTTGGAGAGTGTATGTGGAAACCTGTTGGAGAGAAAACTTGGGGTGGAGGAGAGAGGTGGGGTGGAGTGGTTGTGGGGGACAGGGCTGAGGGGGGCAAGTGGTGGGGGTTTGCCAAGGAATGGTATGTGTAGTCAGTCTATCTCACAAAGGCCATACTTAAGGATATAGGGAGATTGGCTTGTGGGTTCCAGATTGAATGCAGCTAAAGAAATGAAACAATCACCTCATTTTATATTTTATTCTTTTATGATCAGTGTATAATTTAGGCAAGATTTTAAGGGCAGTTCCATGTGACACATTTTAATGTGTATACTTACCCACCGACTTAATACCTGCATTTTACATTAATTGTCAGTTGAATAAAACTTCAGTTTTTGCCTGTTTTACATCTCCCCTATCTTATCCCCTTTGGCATACTGAACAAACATGACAGCTATAGAAGGATTTCATGTAACGTCACGCGCAATGGATTCCCAGGCACTGAAGGGCAAAACACACATGCAGTAAGCGTATTTACAGTACACACGCACAGGATACAATAGATACTACTGTGACACAATGGACGTGTGCCCTTCAAAACAAAAAAGACGCGCGATCTTGCCCTTCAAAATTGCGTCTAGTTGGTAAAAGTCACGTGATTGAAATCCCTCTATAGGATGTTAAATTACAAAATCATGTATATGTATAGTATACCATTTCCTCCTAGAGTTGCTGAACAATTAGCCTACTGTACATTCTTGTACAATACCTGAATATTGTAATTGTTACCAGGGAGTGTGACACAGTTCTGTATCTCAAGTCTGTTTTTTTTTTTTTTGGCTGATGTAGTTCCCTTGGGAATGTTTATACCCCATGGGGTAGGTTTAGTGACCTTTTACCCCCAGTTGATAAAGCAGTATTCTTCCAATCCCACCCTGCCTGATTTTACTGTAATGAGGTCTGTGTGTCACTGTGCCAAGTTTTCCAAGTATAGGGTAGAATTATTTCTTGTTGGCTTGGTGTTCAAGTATGTTGTTATGTGGATTTTGATAAGATAGAATTTTTTATGAATGTTGAAGAGTTTTAAATAAACAAAACTGGTGATGTATGGATTATGGGACTGAAGAAAAGTAGTTCAGGGCTGAAGAACTTACTGTTAAAGGGCAAGTCCAAATGGGCTCTCTGCTGGGAGGATTATGCCAAAGAATAGCAAAGCAGAGAGGATTCATGGCCAAAGTTTGGAAACCAAACTTACCAAAGGGTAAGAAATAGAATTAATACAGAAGTATGAAAGTACATCACACATGGTTTAGTCAGTGCATTACTGCATTGACTTAATGTGTGCAGTTTGTGAGATGAATTATTCAGCATGTGAGGCAGAAAGTACAGAAATTCGCAGAATGAGTCCAGCCCAAAATCTCTGAGGGAATTCCCCCAACAATTTTGTGCAGGAAGGGACAACATTTATGTGTGATTCCTGCAATCCCGCACCTAAATGTGAACACTGGCTTCTTCCGAAAGAACATAAATTTCAGTGTAAGCATAGAAGGACTACCTCTGACGTAGTAATTCCATGGTCTAATTGATGTTCTCAATTGGTGGAAATGACTGCTTTTAATTTGATTGTGAAACACGGATGAAAAAATGTTAAATGGGCATATTTCACTGGCAGACCCTTGAACATTGTCCTTTTGTGAACACACTCATGTACAGCAATATCAGTGGGGTAGACCTAATAAAGCTGTACAGCAGGCTATAGATTGCATGATTATAAATGAAAGTTTGGAACACTCATGGAAATTTTGAATCTCCTTCGCCCCTCATTACCTCCTATTTACATGTAATCCCCACTTACCCGCAGTAAGTCCCTGGCAAGCTTTTAGCAGCACCGTAGAGACCGGGCGACCTCCGATAGAGGGTGCCTGGTCTAGTCCTCTTTCCTGCTTGCCTGTCCTTCGTGACTCTACGCAGTTTGCTCGCCTGGTTTTTCTCCAAAGCAGGAAGCTTCATTCTCAAGCCTTTTCGTTCTCATCTTCAACCATCAACTTCCATTAGTAACAGTTGTCAAGTTTTCAAGACTCACGATGAGTATCCTTTTCCCTTTTGGGTGTTTTTAGAGTCCGTAGTTGTGGGGATTATGTGCAGGAATCCCATGTTCCATTGTTGTACCTTTTCCTTATAATTACAAGGACCTGGGAGTCTTTGTAGGAACATCCATCACTTTTTTAAAGAGCTTAAAGAAACTGTTGGAAATCACCAGGTTTACTATAAAGCATGTATGCTGAGAGTGAATACAAGAGACTGTGCAACATTGTGTGTACAGTAATCAGTGTAAATTCGACATACATGTATAAAACACTGTTTTGTATGAGTGGTAGGGTTCAATTAAGCTGCTGCTGGGCATGTGTCCAGAGAGTTTCATTAAATGTTAGTAAGAATTCTAAGGAGACCTGTGGGACAGTACCCCACAGAGCCCCTCTTTAAGGCTTTCCACCCATGTGAAAAGGACTGCATCTAATTTGGATGCAAACTTCATTACAATAATTGACTTATTCATGTTCTCTCTCATTATTTATGTTTTTATTGAGTGAGTGTGTGTACTCCGGTCATAAAACCAAAAGTCTACAATCAGTGATTTCACTGACTAGGGCACCCGGGTCAATGACGCACCACTTTTGATTTTGATGCACAGTCACAAAACCTCTGGGGTCAAACTGGCACACAGCTTTTCACCCCAACAATCAGAAATGATATACGTGTAGAAAATAATTTATTAAACAGGAATACAGTTTGTGGATTAAACTCAAATTTATTTTGACCCATTCTTCTTTAGTTTTGACTCTTGTAAATTTATTCTAAAGGGTCAATGACTCCTAAAAAAAAATAATTAGTGAAAACCCTGACAATGACATACATTGACATACCAACACTGTGGAAGGTATAGGCTACAGCATGATTTAAATGGGACCAGATGTTGCATTGTTTTGAATATCCACAAACAATCAACCAGTCCTAGGGCCACATATTTCTAGGAATATCCAGAAAATTTGCTCGTTGTTCATTTGGGCAGGGGGTAGGGATATGACTGAACAAGGAATGTGCCATACAGTCCACTACTTAGGCAAGTGGGACAGGTGATTTTTTTATCAAATAGGCAATACTCTAAAGTGTACATTTGGAGCCAGTAAATGTCTTGCCTAGCCAGAAGCTTAACATCCTCACTAGCCATGGCTGGTTCAAAATGCAATTTTAAAGACAGACTGTCATCACCCCAAAGTATATTTTTAGTGTATGTATATCAAAATTCTCAGTTGGTGACTGCTCTTTGATTGACATCAAAGTTTGAGAATTTGAAAGATGCAGAGTAGCTCACATTCCACACAAGGCAGAGAGAGTACTTTTATTACATTTTATAGCCTTGTATGCTCACCAGGACATTGCCTTAAGCAATAAAACAGGTTTATTCTTGCACAAGGAAGAGCCTCATACAGTTATGGGAGGAGCTAGAAGATGCATAGTTGGGAGAATTGGAACTGTCTGGGATCATGAAAATTCCCCTTTAAGTCAAGTCTTGTTCAATAATGGTACCAAAAAGTACAGCCTACAGGAGAAACTGATATATCTGTTTACCCTCATCTATCAGTCAGGTAGTTAAAATGCCCATTGTCACATTGTCTCTAAGACTGGCACTACTGACCAGTGACCAGATTTAGGGACCAACTTTGGTGTCTTAAATGATGATAAATCCTCTGTAACTTTCCAGAAAGCAATCATTTTGTGTTGTTTGGAATCTTTGTATTCTACAAAGATGAAAGTCTCTAGTACCAAGCTTGTTCTGTGTAATGGGGAAGCTTTTGTCCACCCATGAGGCTTCAGTGACAAAGGGATGACCCTGTAACAAAAGGTTGTAATCTACCCACCGGATTTATAGCAGTAAACTAATTCCTTGGGCAGCATTAAAGGGCATTTGTAAGCAGTCACAATAACATGAATTTGAAATACTGTATTAGCTGACCCTACAAATATCTTTCCTTACTCAAGTTTTGTATAGATCTTCAAAGATATGTGTTTCAAATGTTTACATGTCAAAGGTAAAAATCAAGGATGAAATATCTTGCAGATAAATTATTAAAAGCAATTCATTAACCACAAAAAAAAAAGAAAAGAAAAAAAGAGGAGAAAAAGTGCTGCACTGTATGGTTTAGCAAAGGTAGACTCTGAATTCCAAGTCAGGGTATTGGTCCTTTAAATGAATTGGATTTGAACTGCCCACCATTGGAGTTGGACCAAAGAAATTTCACTGAGAGATAAGCATAGTATTAAAAGATATCACTCAGGTTTAAGAAGAAGGGCTGTCATGCCTTCAGTTAGTTGGAGAGGACTAGAATTGTTAAGAACCGTAGGATTATATCTGAAAAAGAAGATTTTTAAAATCAACCAGCAGGAGCTTTTGTGGACATGAACAGGTATAGTACTGTAGTTCTGTATCATAAAAATAAAAGTAAGGGAGAATGACGTCTGCCGATCTGGACTGAAGCCATTGATTTGGCTAGGCTGTATAGCAACAGAGCACCTGCGCGTAATACAAATATCACGTCATTGCTTTTGCCCGAAGTATTGGCAAAGAAACTACAAGTTTTCAAGTTAGGAGTATAAAACAAAATACTTAAGGCACCATGACGTATTCCTGTTTGAAAATTACTCCTAATCTTTCAAAAAATGGTTAAAATAAGCTCTAACTTCTGCAGCAGAATGCACACTGTACGTACAGAGACACGACCAATCTGCCGGTCTTTTGGCGTACCACGAGAGCGCCATCATAATTTTCGTGGCTTCACCCGTTAAAGGTGCGTGGATGCATTGTGTTAGCATTCTCCCTTACTTTTATTTCTATGTTCTGTATAAAGTGATATATAACAGTTGTTTGTATTTGGGTTAGAGTCAGGAATTGAGGCATTGCGGTGGCACTAACCTTTGCAGCAGGTGTCGAACATATACCTCTTTATGTTGTTCGTATTCTAAACCTGCAAGTAATTACATGAAAAAAAAAATAAATAAAAAAGTAGAGTTTTTTGGTCAAGTCTGTGAAAAGTGAGCCTGGGGAAGGAGGAGGGGAAGGAGGGCAGAGGGCCAACGATCAGTCATTCTGGTTTAGCCTTTACATGCATCTGCAGCTGGGGACTTGTCAAACATGTTTGCAGAATTTACGAAACATATCTTGTAAAAGCGTAGATCTGTTTTACAGTAGAGTTGACAAAATACACCCAGAGGCTGACAGTGCCCCCTTATAGAATGGCCAATAGAGCTAGGCCAATCAGATTACAGGAAGCTTTCAGAATTCTGATGTTGAGCTGTTATAAAGTTCTTCAAAATGTAGTGCTCAACACTTTGGAAAATCAGAATCAGTGTTCAAAGGTCTTTTACCAGCATACCTTCAGCAGTGGATCATGTAATTGCTAATTTTGGAGACGAAAGTGAAATTATGCTTGTTCAGGAACTTTTAATGGGATACAGTGTGTTGTTCTTTTGTCTTACTTTCTATTTACTATCATATGACTTGCTATTTTATTGTTTTAAGTGATAGATTGCCTGGGAATTTTTAGAACTGAATCCCTTGGTACAGTATTACACTGTATGTACTGTTGTACATAGAACAAACATTACAGACTTTACAGTACGTAGTACTGTATGTATAGGATGTGCAGGGATGTGATATTTCATTGTTAACAACATTGGACAACAGGGACATGGACTGCTTTGGCAATGCATAATGAGTTTTGACAGGTTTTCGTGGGAAAGGGGGGGGGGGGTTATCACGTGGAAGGGTTTCAGGGGAGGGAAACAACCATATGTGAAATTTAGGCCTAAGGCTGTGCACATGCAAAGTGATGGTTTTCTTTTACAAACGTTTGACCTCGCTTTACAGAAATTAACAGACAATCTAAAACCCTAAATCCTATTTTGGGGGAAAATTTTAGGCAGGATGTTAGTATAAACACCCATTATGGGGTTGGGATGAGGGGCGTAGTTAAGCTGATGGACTTGGGAAAATCCCTGCATGTGTAATTTGACCAGTTACTGCCTCTTAATGGAGTGGGGGAACTGTTTGTATTACCCTGTTCTTTTGCCTATTTTGCTTCGTACCTTGACACTGGTCCATTTAACAGACAGAAAAACTAGCATTTTCTAAGAGCTCTGTGTAAATGTTATTCATATCAAATTATGTACATATGCATAAATTGCACATCAGTTATGTGCAGGTGTGTGAAATTTACAGGCCAGGAAGTAATTGCCCTTCAAAATGCTTGTTTAAGGTCTTCAAGTAGGGAAGTGGGTTTTTAAGTGTTTCCACTTGGTTACTCATAGGAGGTACAAAAACCATCAAAACTTGTAATAAGTGTTTGTTCGACCAGGATTGACTTAAGATATTTATCTGGTTTCTGTTTCTACTTGTCTGTCATTGCATTATTGGAGAAAGTTTGGGCATTAATATAGACTCTGTACATGGGACAGCTTAGTATTAAAAAGAAGTCAAATTGCCTAGCTGTATGCATGTCCTGTCATCATACAAAGACTGTGGGACTGGCAGGCAATTTGCCTTCGCTGGCAGCGGCCAGAATTCACCACGAAGATGTTGAAAAGGCAAAAAAAAAAAAAGAAATGAATCACCCTACTCCCATTCTAAATAATTTCTATCAGAACAGTTAAACTATGTCCTGTGAAATGCATAATAGCTGCATTTTTTTTTTTTGGGTGGGGGGGAGGGGGGTGGGGGGTGGAGGGTGAAGTCATTAGTTTCCAAAACATTTCAAATGAGTTCTCTGAAAAAACTTTTTACCCTTACCCTACAACTAATAGTTTTGTTCACCTTTGTGAGATTCAAGTGTTTTTGCTTTGCAGTTGTAAATTCATTAAAATACAAACTACAAGCACACTATAATGTGTCCCTACTGTAGAACACATACCTGTAGGTTACAACCCTTTCACTGTATTGCTGATAGAAGAATGAGGCTGATCAGGAAATTAAGTTAAAAAAACTATTTCTGAGCATTCAAGTATCAATGTTACAAGTACACAATGTGATATCAGTATTGCTGTAGAATACATACACAAAATGTCTGCAGTTGTTAGAATTTAAGGTGGGATGATAATAGACAGGCTAAGAAGTGACTTCTTGGCTATATGCAACTTAATATAGAACTTAGTATCTAGAACTTAGTCAACAACTTAGTCACCTTAAGCTCTCACCTGTACTTGGTTGCTGTTGGCTGGAACTCATCAAACCTCATTTTTACTTTTCAAAAATACTTTTTACAGCACTGACAGAAGAGATGCAAATTTCACAGGTAAACATGAGTTACCTTGCATACACAGCATGATTCAAAAGAACCAAAATCAATACAATTTAGCATACCCAGGTGTTTCAAGTCAGATATTGGGTGTCTGCGTTGCACTTAAATTTTGAGCACATTTTACGTACAGTAGTACATTTTACTGTTAGTAGGCAGGCCTACATTTTAACAGAAGGGACTGTACACCAGGGTTGTCACCACGCCAAACTAAGTGCCTGATAATTCTTGACTCTGACCCTTGTAGTTATCACTGTCCTGGGATTTAGAGAAGGTGTGGATGTCTTTCTACACTCTAAATTAATGCTGCAATTAGCCATCTCATTCTGAGATTAATGTTACATCCAAATTTCTTTCAGAAATCATAAAATTATGGTACCATTATTGGGAAAAAGTGCTGGGTGGAATGTTTAATTTTAACATGAGTGGCGGGTGCAGTTCATCAGTCCCGGCGGGGCCACCCAGCGCCGCCCGGCGTAGTGACATCCCTGCTGTACACACAGACCAGAGGAGGTTTCACACTCATGTCCCCGGACCAGTATGGTGGGTGTTGTCGGGTATGTCACAGTTTTAGCTGGGGGAGGGGGTGGAAGAGCTGTAGGGGGTGCAAAAGACGGCTCAGTATGGGTAATGTTAGTAGAAAGATGCAGAATTATCAAGGGGCTCAGCAGGAAGGCTGAAATTTGCCAGAATAACATGATTATTTATGCTGTACATTTTGCACCAAACTGTACACAAGGGTCTTTTTCAAACAGTACAGTAAGAAAAAAAAGTAGAAATAATATTAGTAAGTTCAGATCTTTTATAATGCATAAATGTGAAAAATCTGTGTGCGTAGAAGTGAAGAATAAAAAAAATAAAAGTCTTACTTAAAAATCTGTGTGTTTTTCAACATGGAAAACTGAAAATTTTTGGACGGGTCACGGGAAGATTAATACCAGAAGAATAATACCAGATAAAAGTTGGAATATGGATCCTTAGAAAGGGAGCAGCAATGAAGAAATCCCTTTGAAAATAAGTACTAACTGCGGTTTTAGGAAAATTGAGTGCCCATGCATGGTACTGTGTAGAATAGCAGTATTAAAGCTTGCAGTACTGTAACTCGGTAGTAGTGTCCTAACAGAGAGCCCTTCAGATTTACAGGCCTGTTGAATACTGAACCATACAATAGTACATTGCTGATGACATCAGGTCAGATATAAGTTTATGAGAGTTCATTCATCCTTTGTGCTTTGGTGCACCCTCCCATATAAAGTAAATAAAAAGTCAACTTTGCCATGTTTCGTTTTGGCTTCATTGGTATAAAGTACATTGTAGTGTTTGCATTGCAGTGTATAACCACAAAATATTTTAATTAACATTATAATACTTGACATTCTTTGAGTGGAAGTTGTGCTTGACATCTAACTTTTGGTATGTACAGTATAATTGTACTTCAGCCATACAGCAGTTCACAGAATCTGTTTTGTTTACCATCAATTAATAATTTGTATTACATCCTGTAGGCCTATACAGCATTTGGAAATATCCTGTGCCTTTGACACACATACACACATCTTTAACATCAGTTATGAGAAATAAGTTTGCGGTTGTGTTTAGTGTTCAAAATTGAGAAGTGTGGAGAATTCGATCAGATTGGTAAGGTTTTAAATAATTTTTCTCCTAGACCTGTTGAATCAGTTGTCCGGTGCCAATGGGTCTTTGATGTGAGCATGGTGGGTATATTTTAGTTTAATAGCTACAGTAGTTTATCATTGTCAGTAACTCTGTGCTGTGCAGTATATTTAAATGGGAAATGCAGTCACCTCAATCAGAGTTAGTATGCTCCTCACACCAGTTCATGAATGGCCTATTTTGATCATGTGACAATGTTTTTGTTGGTGAATTGTGAAATTCAAGGAGAATTTCTCCTTCTTTTACCTATTGTTTGTAATAGTTATGTTCAAAACGTCTTCAGAGGTGCTTGTAATGCAGTAAGAGGAGATTTGCAAGAGTTTGCTGATTTTTCAAAGCAAATTTTAGGGTGACTGCCTACTGCCTTTAAAACAACATTACAGGTACTAAATGCATGTACAGTATTACATTTTGGCTTGATAAAGTTTTATGTGGTTTTCATAATAATGTAAACATTAGTGTGCTATAGTATGCTGGACATAGTTTGATAGATTGTACAATCAGTGTGCTTCCTGACATTTTACTAGTGTTCGACCGATCATCTGTTAGATAATCGGCATCGGGCCGATTATCGCACAATCGGTAAATAATCGGCATCGGTAAAATTTTGTCCTCCAACCGATTACCACCACCGATTATTTGAAAACTGGAAACGGCTAAAATACACTTCAAAGTTTCTGCAAAAATCTTTATAATTCTCCAAAACACGCATTTCTTTAAGTTCCCGCCCAAAATATCATCACTGATACTCACAAAACTTGGAACATTTTAAGCTCTCCAAATGATAGCGATCATCGTAATTGTTGCCGTAACTCTAGTGCAGCACAGTTCAGGTGCGAGAAAGGGCACACAGTATTACCTAGAAGGTATGCATGCCATGGACCATGCCGCATATCTGCATACAAATTGTACTACAGGAAGAAATGACTTCGCGCTACGTTTTCTCAAGTTTCAGTGCAAACCACATCATCTGTACACATTTGGTGCACGTACTGTACTGTAGCAACTTTGGAAACCCGAGGCTTATTTATCCTGCATAAATTATGCCACTTCCCACATTCTTTTCGTTAAGTTTTTAATTACCTATGACCTGCACATGCGCACACGTAACTGCCGTTCTTGCGAAGTCGAAGTTCACCAACTTCACCTACGAAAGCACACCAGTACAGTGTGTAATACGTAAGGTGTAGCGGTATATCGATATTATCGATATTAGTCGATATTTGCTCCTTAGTAATATCGTCGATACGCGTTTTCAAAAATATCGATATATAGTAAAGTCTATATATAGTAATAATATCGATATTCTACTATTCACTTGGATACCGATTCTTCTAAAATAGCGACACTCAACACAAATATCGATATTTAACAGCAGTGACTCATAACCGATACGAGTGTTTTTAAAAAAAACCGATACCTAAGCATCGATAGAGTCAAGTTACCAACGAATCTTTGGCCTAGCTTACGTAGGTCTAGGTTCACCTCTTGTGACCTTCGTAGCACAATACTGAGCTGTTCATCACAATGCCAAGAGCATATAGGCATACTGTATGAATTATTTCTGCGGTTTGCATACGCAGTGGAATACTTCAATGTAGGCCTACTGCGTACACAGTGGATTCGGTACAGACTGGTGATCGACTGCCAAAGTACATGTGGGGCGTAAATGGCTGAATATGTACAGAGCTAGCTCATGAGCCGTATCAGTGACACGAAAGTTTTTTTCTACAGAATTGGTTACTGCATGCAAGTTTATTCCGAGACCTTACAAGTAAACTAATTTTTCATGATATTCAGACTTACTGTAGGATGATCTATCTGAGACTATCTCACAGAGTAAAGTTCCACAAACTGAAAATAACGTAACATTTTCGCAAATACATTCGTTAGAAGTTCAGTGTTGGTACACATACTGTACTACGTATGTGATTCCATAGGCCATAGGGTTTAGTACAGCTTCGTAATTTTTCGTTGGGGAAGCTTTACGTTAATTCTGTTGACAACATGAATGTATGCAAACATGTACGAACACGCCGCAATCAGTCCGTACATGCAACACGTGTGTAGTACTGTAGAAAATATTTACAGTTTGGACTCTTCCAAACGAACTATGCAGCCATACATAGGAGTATTGTGACCTTTGACTGGATCAGCGTACTTTGATACGAGGGTTTTTTTTAACTATTTTGTGGGATATATATTTTGTTTGTTTGGGCGGAATTTTGCGAGTAGTTTCGACTGTAATATTTTTCCATACATTAAAAAAAGATCGCTGACACTACGATGGGGATGATCCTGCAAAAATAGCTGCGTAAAAGTTCTTATAGCTACACTTGAAAGTTTCCGGAAAATTCTGACATCCCAGGTACCGGACACGTGCGCGCGCATGCGAGAAGCTAGCGAGCTGCAGACCCACAGCGGACTGCACGGTGCCTGGATTTTCACTACGAGCAGTACTGCATCCATAGATTATTGGAATGTCTGAATAATAGCTATAAATATCGACTGCTAGTAACTTAGTGGTTATAGTTGAGTGTAATACCGACGAATAGTTGATATCGAAAATATCGGCCGGTATTTTAGATATATAGTGACTAACTAAACAAGGCCGTTTTGATGCAGCATTGCATAGTGAACTACTTGCGAGGTATTTTACGAGAGTTAGGTGAAGAGGTACGTACTTCTTTGTGACAAACGGAGAAGGCCTCTGGCTTACGTAAGTCCAAAAGGAACACTTTTTACTTAATATCCCAAAACTTGCGAATCAAAATATGCCACATTTTGTTTGAAAGAAAAATATTTAAAACACAAGCAGTTGATAGTGGAAGGAATCGGCGTAGCGCATGCTAGTAAGGGGTGGGAATTATGCTAATGTTTGGGCCACGCGTTTTGAAAATGTTTGTATGGTCAGTGAAACCAATAATCACAGATTTTGAAACTATTTTGTAGTTACTTAGGGGAAGACCTCCTACAGATTTTTTTTATAGATCATGGCTGTTGCTTTAGCGAGATGGAGGGATATTTGATCGTCTGGTGTAATGCTGAAGTAACACTAAAAGCTATATAAGACATATTCCCAAAGAAGTAATTGAAAGTTACTTCGCGACTGCAACTACTCAAATGTTAAATGCAAACACAGTTTTTTTTTTTTTTTTAATTTTTCTGCACAAATCTTGATTTATTTTTCGCTACCAACGTAGTAAAATTCGGCATTTAAGTCGCCGGGGGCCGGGTACATGGTAATACCTTCCCATACTTCGTTTTTTCATATGTATAGTGTGCGTACCCATTCTGCGAAAATATCGATATTATCGATATTATCGATATTTTCAGGTCGGTATATCGATATTTTATATTGGCAATACCGCTACACCTTAGTAATACGTAATGCAAGGCTAAGTGCATTGTCTGCGCATTTACGTAGTATGTTGGTCATGAACTCCATCCGTGCTCCTAACTGATGAACGAAGGGAAACGGGCCCCGTGTTAAATTTACGCTGGAACGGCAACAGTTTTTCGATTACGGGACTTTATCGGGAATTAGTTTTACGTTTCATTTGGAGAATCTTTTACATAAGATGTAAAGTTTTGGGCAAGACGCTTTACAAAAAATATATCCATATCGTAAAGGGAACATGGGATGAGTAAATCAGGCAAATTGAGTGGAATGTTTCGTGGCCCCGAAGTGCCAAGGTAGTTAGATGTTTTTGTAAAACTGGGTGGATAGGCTACTGTATAGCACTACTACAGTCCAGTACAGACCTTTGCACGGAATCTTCCGACATGATCGGTGGATAGAACTATTGTAGGTAGAGCAGTATGTAAGCCGACAGACTCTTTGGCTAACGTTAAGCCTGTGAGATCGTACGTACGAAAGCATGTATTTATAGTTGATTTTTATCATAGTATTTGGAGAGGAAATCCTTCAAAAACATTTAATATTCTATTCGTGGAACGTAGGGAACTGTTCTTAATCGTTCATCTCCAGTGTAAAGGTTATGTTATGGTGTGTGTACAAAGTTAGAAATATGCGACAGACGGCGAGAAAACATGACCTTCCAATACATGTAAATAATCGGTGATCGGTAATCGGCATCGGCCCGATTGTGTAATTGAATAATCGGTAATCGGTGATTACCGATTATGGCGTAATCGGTCGAACACTACATTTTACAGTAGAGAAATAAAATGTGTGGTGTAGTATTTGAACCCTACTGTCAGCATCAAGTGTCACCATCAAGTTGCCTTACAGATACCCATTTTAAATTGTGAGTGAAGAGGAGCAATTGAGAAGTATCTTGCCCAAGGACATAACGTAATGAACCTGGCAGGTATTGAACCAGCAATCCTTGGATTGCAAGTCCAATGCCTCCATGCTCTCGGGTTGTACTGTACATGCACAAGCACTGGACCATGGGTATCATGACATGAGTATGGGTATGAGGTTATGAGCATGGGCCAAAAGAAAGCTGGGCCATGAGTTAGGGGCCATGAAGCTTTGAAAGGCAGTTGTTTTACGACCCTAAGGGACCACAAATGTGGAAACAGCCTTTATGGCTTATGAATTACAACTGCACGTTGGGTGGCTAACCAACTCAACAATTTAGATCGAATTTGGTTTCTTGTGAAAAGCCAGTCCAGATGGGAAAACCGTAGATTGCTCTTGGATGCAAAACCCACCTTACTTTGACCCGGCTGGGGATTGAACCCAGAACCTCACGGTTGCCAAGGTTCATCCCTTCAAATGCCACTTCCTTTATCCACTGGACCACAGCAACAGTTTAAGGGTATTGTTATGGGTCCTTACTGATGAGTATGAGTATAGGCACAGGTCCCAGCCTACTGGTATTGGTACAGAAAAGGGACTTAAGTGAGGACATATAAGGAGTAAGAACAGGTTTAGTTACGACTGCAACACACCATGACGTGACGTAATGTAACACAACATTATCCTGCATAAAATTTAATTTGATTGCCAGTAATGCCTCTAGTAGATTCGTTGCTTTCAAAAGATGGTCTGTTGTACTAAAATTTTGCCAATCTTAAATGGATGAGTAGGTTTACAGAATTTATTGCTGCTATTTCTGTATTGTTTGTAAAACTGTTAAATTTAGAAAATATTTCCTCAGTCACATTGTGTTCAGGTTTGATGGATAAATATTATAATGATGAGTATGTTTGCTGGCTGTGTTTACTTGAAGCCACATTCAATATATTCAGTGTGTTTGAAGATGTACAGGAACATCCCATAAAACTTCCTGTAAAACTGTACTGCATTCATTAGATTGAATTATATCTTGTGGGTCATGTTTATTTAAAACGTGACTAAAAATAGAAACTAGTGGAAAAGATTTTGTACTGACATTGCAGTGAAGGTTACAGTGTACAGGTAGGTGTAATTTCTGGGACTGACAAAGTGAAGGGAAGGTTTGATAATTGAAGCTATTATTAGCATTTAGTTAACAGTACAGTATTTTGAATATGCCATAGAAAATCCTATCTAGTAACATTTGTAAAACTGTTTGGCCCACTAAACCCGAAAAGTAGTTACTAAATAAATGTATTTTTTGTCTAGTACAAGGTCAGGAGAATGATTCATACCGGTAAAGTTTTATGAACAGTTAGGTTGTTATAGTGTTAAGTATGAATACAGTACTATTGTACAAGCTAAGATCTGATGATTTATCAGAGAGCTGCCACTGTGAGTGGCAGCTCCCTGGGTATACATCAACACCAGGGGCGGATCCAAGGGGGGGGGGCTTTCCCAGCCACACACACCCCCTTTTTCGCTACGTCAACAGTAGCAAATATGTGAAAATTAATACAGTAGTAATCTAGGAGAGTATCCCCTTTTCGAAATGTCTGGATCTGCACCTGAATACATTCAGATGTAGTTAGTTTGGGTCCAGGCCCATGCTCCTGCAGCCCATTAGTCTTATAGCCCATTGGTCCTACAGCCCATTGGGGCAGAGTCACTTTACCTTTCAGAAGAAAATTGGTTAAGCATCACCCCTTGCAATATACTGTATGTGTCATTGTGCCACATCTGGTATAAAGAGCCACATCTTTGCTTTATGACTGCTATCTTCCTAACCATTACCTTTGTCTGCTCAGCCATTCCTGCCCTGCTGATACATTTAGGCATACAAAGTATATCTTTGATCCTAGGCAGAAACCATGTGGCCATCTGTGCAGGCTACCTGACCCTCTTTAAAGGTAAATATCCCAGTCCACCATAAATAGGACAACTGTCTGGCATTGACTCCAAAGAGGAAATGTTTTGACATACCAGACAAGGAAAGGTCATTAACTTCTGTTATCCCTAGTGAGGTCATAAAAGTTAGAACAGAAAGGTCATCTGAGGTCCTGTCCTCAACTCAACTTTGTTGTGAAAATTTATCTGTCAATTTCCAGGTCTGCTCAAGGCCAAAATAAGGTGTGATTTTTCACCAGTCAACAGTAATTTATCCCATCTTGATCTTTTAGAGATATTTAATAGCCTTGGGAAGTGAGCCAGGATTTCATCCTGTTCTTTTAAAATGTGAGAATTATAGGTCTCAGTTACATGTAAATATATTAGTGGGGAAAGGTAATACTCTTTTTGATGACAGTGTTGATAAACATGGACTTGGGGTAATTTCCTGGACTGGAAGTTGAGAGGGGACTGTGGAGAATGTCAGGACGAAGATGCCATGTTGTGGAAGCTGTTTGAATGGAGGAGAAAGATGTTGGTTATTGGTTACAGGAAAAGGTAGGCTTGGGAATTGCAGGTGAATTCTGTTTGCAGCATGATGAGTAGCTTCAGTAAAACTGTGAGTTTGGTCAGGGATGAACTAGTAGTGCACTCACTATTAATCAGGAACCTTACTCAACACTATCTAAACTAGCTAAAGTCAAACATGTCTGCCGAATCCTTTTTTTTCAGTCTTTTTTTTTTTTTTTTTGTTACAATTCAACTGGCCTTCATTGATTGTAATGGAACAGACCTGTAAAATATAGGTCTATGTCAATGTTGGAAGTAACTTTTTAAATAGCAGGGGCTATTGTGAAGAAAAACTCACTAAGTTCTGTAACTCTTATTTTGGGTGCTATGTGAGATATTTCAGATTCTCTTGTACAGAGTGTTATTGGAAAGAATGTACTGTATTGGAGCAATTATCCTCATTTTGCAATATTTTTCTCCCCTGTGAAGACCATTTTGGTACCAGTAGCTCGTTTTGTGGTTACAGGAGTGAATCTGCACTCTGCCCCCATGATTTTTGAACATTCGCCCACATACAGATTTCTTGTGGAGGAATAATATCACACACTCCTAGCAGCTTGAAGCCAAGTTTTTTTGTTGGAAATTTGACATATCCCTGTGGATTTTATTTTACTGTACAATGGTATGGGTATCGTACTATGCAGTATCACACAGTGTGCAGGTGTACTTGATGTGATAACAATATCATATACTTGAGGGAATATCTGTAATGTACAGTATTGTCTGTAAATAAGTGATTAAATTCATGCATGCGCTTGCTTTGAATCACCAGTGACTGTGAGAATGCACAAAATTGAACATATTTCTTCATTTATGCCTGTTTGACTGTATTGCAGTCGTACTGTATGTCAGTAACTGTAAAGATAGAAAATGGTTTGACATAAAAAAGTATTATGTCAAGATCCCCTCCCCCCCCCCCCAAAAAAAAAATGAGGCATCCCATATACCATTATAATGTACGTATAGACCTCTTTCCAAATAGCAAATACAAAGGTTTTTGGCCACAGTAAAATGCCATTGAAAAAAAAAACAACTCACACCAAAACTCTATCCCACAATCCTTTGTAATTGCTGTTTGGAAAGGGTCTATGGATGATGGAACAGTTGTTGGTACTTTAGTAGTCACTGCACTAGTAGTCTTTAGACCTGGGTTTGTTTAGAAGTCCTTTTGTTAATTTGGCCAATTTTTCACTTCCTGATGTGATGTTTGGCCTAGAGTTGTGCTTTCAATTAATATCCTGTACGGC
This sequence comes from Holothuria leucospilota, assembly GCA_029531755.1. Lineage (NCBI taxonomy): Eukaryota > Metazoa > Echinodermata > Holothuroidea > Aspidochirotida > Holothuriidae > Holothuria > Holothuria leucospilota. The sequence continues at coordinate 61,298,422 of CM055964.1, read as the reverse complement.
TTTAAAGGTTGTGAAATGTTATGATAGCCTTCTTTGAATCAAGTTGGTATGTAAACAGTATGTTCTTATAATTCCTCATTGTTTCTCTTTTTTTGCAGGTTCCATTGTTTGAACATGAGTCAAATAGGGGTCAAGGGGGATAGCTCGGGGTGGGGAGAGATCCAGGAGCTGCTTCAACAGACACAGCAAGAAAATACCTCCATGCGGCATCAACTAGAAGCTTTAAAACAAGAGAACAGGCAGCTGAAATTTAAAGCTAGTGACATTATAGGGCAGGATTCTAGAACAGACAGTGAAAAGGCAGCCATGTTGGGTCTGGAGGGCAGGACGGAGGGGGAAGTGGAAAATGAAAAAGGCGATGAGGAGGAGGTACCACAGGTGTCATCACCAAATCAGAATGGGTATGTCATGGTAGACAACAATGGTGACCCCATTTTGCCATTGTTTCCATCATCTTCATCAGAGGGTTCAGCATCATTTCTTTGTGAGGATGCACAAGGTCAGTCAGACCCCAACTGGGATATTCATAGTAGTGAGGAGGGGTCTGTCGCCTGTCTCCAGGACAGGATACAACAGATGGAGGAGAACCATTATAGTGTAAACGAAGAGCTGCAGGCTACCCTGAAGGAACTATCTGACCTCCAACAGAGTGTCACCGATCTTACGTTCGGGAATGAAAAATTGACAGAGGACAAAGGGTTGATATTGGATGCTTTGCTTTTTCAGTTGAATAAAATGGATCGTTTGAAAGATGTTTGCGAATATTTAAAAACTAAATTAAGTGAGAATGGTGTTACGTTCAACTTGGATGAATTTGATGATGTGACAGTAGAAAAGACTGATGAGGAAGGGAATGTGAAAGATTTGGCAAATTCTGATGAATCAAGAACTCGTTTGTTGACAGTTTTAAGGGAACATAGTTGTAGGAGGGAGCTGGAGGAACAAAAGCGAAATGATAAAGTTAACCAATTAGAACAATTAATGCATAAAATATTTGAGGAGAAGAAAGATTTAGAACAAAAAGGAACAGTCCTCAGAGCAAAACTGGCAAGTAACGAAGTTGAACTGGAGAAACATCGGGATATGTTGGAAGGGGAAAGAGCAAAAATGGTGGAATTGTTCAAACACCAGGATCCGGATGGCAAATTAAATCTAGAGTTGCTTCTTCACAGTGGGAGACAGGAGAAAGAGATACTGGAATTGAGATGTAGGGAATTGGAAGAAGCTTTGAATGAAAGTAATAATCACGCTGAAAAACTGCAGTTGGAATTAGAGAGGGTGGAATACCAATTTGAAGTGAGTAAGCAGAGGTTCGAAGAGGAGATGGCATCGTACAGTGAGATTTTGAGAGATCAGGAGGCTTATAAAGAGGAACTTGAAAATGAGTATTCACAGATGAGGGAGGCTTGTATTGAGCTGGAGGATACTTGCGATACTCTAGATTATGACAAACATCAACATTTGAAGACTATTGCTGACCTCAACCAAGCAATTGAGGTGCTTCGCAAGGAAAAACAGGAGATGCAGAGGGATTTGGGAGATATCAAGCGGACCAGTGCGCAGGACACAGCTGAGTGGATTCAGTTTCAGAAGGATCTTCAGCAAACAGTCAAGATTGCCAATGATTATCGTGAGGAGGCTCAGGATGAAGTGAAGCGGTTAGAGAAGGAGAAGGCTGATTTGCAGGACAAAGTGAAAAGTTTAACGACAGAGCTGGACAGGATCAAACGTGACAAAGGTGGTAGACCATCAATAGAAATACCTCGGACAAGTAGGTCTTCCTCTCTAAGCTCAGAGAGTGAGATTTCAAAGTCGTACTCAAACTATCATAAGAGTAGTGATAAAGATAAACCTTGGATCAGTAGTATACGGAAATCTACCCAAAACGGTGGGAACGTTAAGGTTTCGGTACAGAATATTATTCAAAATATTGAAAAAGAAGCAATAGGGGATACCCCTAAAATGCCCAGCAGCCCTGTTTATTCATCTCCTTCGCGGGAGTCACTCTCACGAAGGAATTCCTCCAGTTCTAGTGCAAGGTCTTCCTTAGAATCCCTTCCCGGTAGTACCATACGATCACATGACAGTAAACTTCGCCGATCGGCAACTGTTCAGCTTCCTCTTCCATCAGATCGTAAATCTTCCAGCCCTCTGGCAAAGCAGCTGAAGCAGCGAAATTTAGAGGACTCTCCAGCACCAAAGGAGACAAGAAGATCAGTTTCAGGGACACGACCTACTGACTTTAGAACTCCAGTGACACGAACTGATGCTAGACAGACGATCAGTAATGTATTGTTTCGTAGAAGTGACATTGGAACCAGAAAAGCCCAGACAATATCCACAAGAGACCAAGGTGGGCCTATATCTACTTCAAAAGTGTCCACCACCCCATCAGTGTCATCTACTGCAGCTTCAAGAAGGTATGTAAAATGTACTTTTTTTCTTTGTTTGTTTGCTCATAATTTCTCTACAGATGCTTCTTTCTGTGGAAAAGTTTGAAATTTCAGCTGGTCAAAGTGACCCTATGATAAATTGTAGGATTTTAAATGTAATTCACACAAGTAGCAGCTCGTGGGCTTGCTCAAAAGCCATGTCGTACCCTTATTAAGAGGGCTTCCTCTCAGTGGTATAATATGTTGTGAGGCATCTGCTTGAGAAAGTATGCCCTATCTGGAGTATAAACACTTTTCCCCACCCATTTCTTGCACTCACATGTAAAGAAAATTCATGGGAAAGGTGTATTGCATTTTCAACAAAGTTAATGCATGGACTTCGCTCTCTCATACAAAATTGGTTTTCCCGTATGTTTTTTGAAGCCACCGAGTGCATTGAAAGTAAGCTAAGGTTGTTGAGGCAGTTTCTCTTTATACAATATGGCATATATACAGTAATGTAATATATACAAGAGCCTGAAGATTACAAATGCCAGAAGACGCCCTGTAATTATTGAAAAAGGAAGTTATTCATTGATCCTAAAATAATCATTTGGCTGGCAAGAAAACTCGGCCTTCCTGGGATCAGTAGGTGAAATGTATCATGTCATGTGTTTGCAGGTTGATTATTAAAACCATCTGATGCAGGAAAAAGGGGAACAAGAAAAAGTACATGGCAAGGATGTGAATTCTGTATCTAGTGAAAGCTCAAATTAAAGTGGCATGGTTGTTGTTACATAGTACATACAGTACTTGTCTGTTACATTTGGGGAGGGTGGGGAGACCTGGAGGGAGGGGGAAAGGGGCAAAGAAGGTATAAAAGCTTGATATGTATCAGTGATAATGCAAGAAAGTTTAATATAAAATTTCAGTGGAACTAATTGTGTTGTGTAGACTTTGTGCAAAGACAGGGATTGTATAGTTTATCAAGACTATTTATTACATTGATGTTTTGAAAACTCAGGTCTATATCCCTCCTCACCTACCCTTTAGTGACCTTGAACCTGTCTCTTCCAGTAGCTATCTGCTCGTAAAGATAGCTTTGTGGATGTGTGCCCTCTCCTACCTTGCCAGCTCTCACAGCCAAAAAGCCCTTTTTACGTTGATAGTTTGAATGGTAGAATGAACATTGTACTGGAAAACAATGTGCTCCTAGTGAACTCTTAGTGAAAAAAGTATTGCAAGGTGGAGGTACAGGAGGCATCCCATAAGGCAACCACCTGTAATCTATCTACAGCCCACAGTGATCTTTAATGGGCAAACAGGTAGGCAGTCATCCCAGGCCTTTTTCTGAAATATCCTTGGAATTGTCAGTCAACTCCCCAGCCAAATCTTATGTCCTTCATAAAAACAGTAGGCTACTTTTCATGTTTTGTAGTGCAAATATTCCACATACTGTGTCACAGATAAATGTATTATCAATAATTGTTACAGTACATGATTGGAAAGAATCATGTGTATGATCCACACATACCTACAGTACTTGAGTATGTGAACTCAAACTGGGATGTCTTTGTTTGCTCATTAATCACCAGGAAGTATGTATTTGTACAACAAGTATGTGATGGATACAAATGTGAGCCAAAGGTCGTATTTGTGAGTTGTGGTGAGAGAAAATTATTTTCACACAAATGCATGGCTGTAAATTGAATTTGGTAATAGGACAGAACTTTCACTGATCTTGCCATCATGGAGGTGTATAGTGTACATACATGAATGTTTTGTAAAATATTTCAGTGGCAATAAAGGCTCAGACTTGTAATAGTATCACACCAGGCTTGTAGTCAGATGAAGTGCTGAAAGGAGGGGGAGTGAAGATGTGAAGGGGGGATATATTTCAGGAGGTGAGATACACTTAGATGTGTTGAAGCAGTGATAACAGTTGTCTCAGTTTTTTGGGGGAGGTTGGGGGAATTGCTCCTCTGGCCCCCTTGATTTTAGACCTGTGGCACATATGTCTTTACTCGTGCTTGTGAGAACAATTTGCAGTTGCATTGTTACTCCTAGATTTGGGAATTATATGTGGTGTGAGTTTGTGCATGTATAAAGATTTTGTACTCATGAGTATTAAAATAAAACTGTGGACGTGAATTAATTCTTATATACTCACAGTGAGAGGCTTTTTACACTTGTAGTTATGACATTGTACTCATGCTATTCACCTGAGGCCTTCTCTTGGGCTTTGTGGACTGCTTGGAGGTCCAAATGTTGATGATTTGGCCCAGGAAGATTATTTGCTCAGAGATGTATAATTGATGGCATAGGCGGGATTACCGGGGGGGGGGGTAAGCGGGGGGGGGCACTTGCCTCCTACTTTTCTGGAGCTTAAAAACTTAACGTAATAAAAAAAAATTAGCAAAAGTAAGCGAGAACAGAGAAATTATAAGAGAATTTTCAATAGTCTATTATGATCAAATTTTGCAATGTTTAAAGAAGGAAATATTAATATAAAAAACTAAAACTGCTGGGAAAATTTTTCTCTGCAAGCTTCGCACACACCTCCAGAGAAAATTGACTAAACGGTGGAAAATTTTGTCTGGCACTGCAAAATTTCTTTCCTCTTACCCGCTACACGATAATGTCTTGAAGCTCTGAAATAAGGGTCACTGAAATTACTAATGCACATGATAAATTCACCATGGTCCTTGCAAACAAAGTCCCAAACCCTAACCATGTATAGAGAACCACGATTCTCAAAAAAAAAAAATCGGCATGCTTCCCATGAGCCTTATGTAAATCAGTGTCTCATTAGCACTGCTACACTGCTGTGCCAAGGAAAACTTGGTGGAATCACCTTGTTATTACTTCCTGTAAGACAGCTTGACTAAATTATCATTTCCAAATCCTTCGCTAAATCTCTTTCTGATCAATTTCCTCACCAACTACCTACCATCCCCAGCAAATTGACTGACGGTTACTATCTTAAATTTGGGATCATCACATGAGAACTATTTTGTTAGCATTTCAAATTACATCTGGGGGAAGGAGGGTTTTCTCAAGAAATGGTCCAGAAGGCTGCAACTGCCGTCAGATTTAAGAAGGATTTCTCTGGGGGGGACCCTAGGTTCCCATATCCTGCTCTATGGAAAGAAAAGGCACTTGGTGAAAGAAGGAAAATTTTCATGCAATAAAAATACTGCATTTAAAACTAAAGAAAAACAATGGGCTACAATTAAATGTCTCAACACTGATTTCTTCTGCATGCCCATTTTTAATATTACTTCGGGTTTCGAGGTTACTTCCTGTAGAACATCCTGCTTTTCATAGCTTTGTACAAACTCTTCTATTATCATTGAAACCATCAATGCCCCCATGGCCGTATGCAGCGTAGGAGAAGTTCCCCCTCCCCCAGAAATTTTCAAAGCAAAATTTTTATCACCATCCATCTGTGTAAATGGACCGACTCTTTAAAGATTGTTTAGATGCAAGTTGTAAGGCACAGAAAGTGTCATTTTTGGTACCGTTATAAGAGACAGGCGCTTAGCGAAGGACCCTCTCCTTGAGGATACTATTCATTCTTAGCATTTCTATTACTCATATTACGAAAAAGTATAAAAAATGTGATTTTTTCAGCGTGTTCCACACCCACCCATTCTGAATCCTAGATCTCCTGTTCTTAAAGCCCCTGGAGACCCTCAAAATAATCCATTCTCCCCTACTTCCTGAAGCCTGAGCATTGTCGATCCCATATGACTGTTAGTCTATTGGAGTAAGAATATAATTGAAAAAAGTCAAATTGTGATTTTTGTGGTAGGCCAATGTTAATCGCCCACTTTATGTCATATGAACTTGAAGCTAAAGTACATTATTTTAATGCCTATAATTTTATGAAAACCCAAGAGCTTCCGGGGGCTTTTCCCCCTGGGCCCCCACCGGGGCTCTGCTCCTGAACCTGCCAGGGACCCTAAGGTGGGCCCCTGGACCCCACGCCATTGGGGGAGCACTTCGCGTCCCATGCGCCTTAGGCGCCATTTGACAGTCCACCCGGCTTTGCCCTCCCCCCCTCAGACTTCAAATCCCACTCCTGATTGATGGCACAGATGTAAGTAGTTTAGTGACTGAATTGTTTCATAATAGTCTCATGAAACCAACATTGCAGTTATTTTAGTTTGATGATGGACAATAAAAATTCAAAAATAGTAAGTTGACCCCAGATAGTCATCGTTCAAATTTCATCATTCCCATGATAATGAACAATGTTTTGTCTTTTTCAGAGACTCTGCTGAGATAAAGAAGGACCCACTTGCAGCTCTTGTCAATAGATATGGTGGTGGGGGGTCTAAGAGGAATGCACTTCTGAAATGGTGCCAACAGAAGACACAGGGTTACAAGGTATGACATATTGGCAGTGTCTGAAGACTTCACTGATAATGCTGTTTTGTAGGAAATAGATTTTAATCTCTTCATTTTAGTGTCCACTCTTCGAATCGGGTGAAAATTTTCTTTCACTATGAAGCAAATGTAAAGACAGTACTGATCTCAGTATTGAGAGTTCAAGTGATAAAATAAATTGGCCTCAAAGTTTTGATATCCATTCCATTTGGGGAGGGTAGAGGGGGAGTGAGAGAGGGAGGATCCTCTGCCACTTTAGTTTACAAGCAATATGCCAGTGTTTGCAAACAGTACCATTCAGGGATTCCTGATGCTTGGTGTATTTGTATGCTGATCTTTAAAGACAGACAGTCATCCCCCCAAAGTGTATTTTTAGTGTAGGGGTATGAAAATTCTCAGTTGGTGACTGCTCTTTGATTGACATCAAAGTTTGAAAATTTGAAAGATGCAGAGTAGCTCACATTCCACACAAGGCAGAAAGAATGCTTTTATTACATTTTATAGCCTTGTATGCTCACCAGGACATGGCCTTGAGCAATAAAACAGGTTTATTCCTGCTCAAGGAGTAGCTTCATACAGTTATGGGAGAAGCTAGAAGTTGCATAGTTGGGAGAATTGGAACTGTCTGGGATGATTAAAATTCCCCTTTAAGTGTAATGTAATTTATCAAAACAAAAAAGAAAAAAGACAAAAAAAAAAAGAAAAATAAAAGCTGTAATTGCCTGCCCAGGAATATCTTTACAGTATGAGGAATAGCAGACTGATGGTGCCTGAGTTCTGCTGTCACACCCAAGAACATATCTGAAGGTGTTATACTGTAATCTGTGAATCAGTGAATATACCAGTAGCAAAACATACAAGACAGTTGGGATTGGGGGTTGGGGGTAATGAATGGGGTCAGGGAAGGGGTTGGGGGTAACAAGTGGGGTCAGGGAAAGGGTTGGAGGAAAAATTGTATGCAGGTAGGACATCTGTAGCAGGCAGATTACAAATCTGGGGTTGATAATTGATGATATGCATTTTGGAGTACTTAACATATGTTTTGGAAAAAGGGGGTGGAGCATTCTACAGTATATGTATAAAATCAAAGTTGTACAGTTTTTACAATTTGATCAAGATGCATCAACATACAGAAGTGTTTTTTTGCATCTGTGTCATGTGACCTTCCTGAATAAAGCATTATACCTGTACTACCCTTTCTGTTATGATAGTGAATTCCTACCCTGGTATGTGTCCAGGACTGGTGATGAGTTAGCATATTTTGTGCATTGTGAACTTTATTTCTAAAGTTGTTATCCACTCAGACCAATGAAAAGAGCTTTAACAAACAATTCTGTTTGTTTTTCTTTGAAAGAGTGCCAGTAACTAGGTGGTTTATGAATGAACATTGAATGATACCGTTTGAAGTTTTTTTTTGACAATTTTGTGGTTAACTTCTCAAGCAGAGTCAATTGTGTTGGGAACCATTTGAAGGGATTGATATTTCTGCGCTTTTGAGTTTGTTATATGGGTTGAATGAGACATCCGTTGTAATGTTGATTATTATATAGGCTAAATATGTACTTAATCCTTAGTTTAGGAATCGTGTGTGGTGATATTTACTAAGGTGAGGAAGGGCAATATTGATTGGCTGTGAATAACCTGCTAATATAGTGAAGGTGTAGGAAATACTGTTATCACTCACTTAAAAAGTCACAATTTAAAGATAAATCCTGTCTAAATTGGTAAAATATAATTTTTCTTTCAATTTTCCAGGGAACAGACATTACAAACTTTAGCAGCAGTTGGAATGATGGGCTGGCATTCTGTGCTCTTCTTCACAACTTTCTTCCATCTAAGATACCTTACGATGACCTCAGCAGTCAGGATAAGGTCAGTGGGAAGGTCAAAGGTTACAGGATATGTTTATACAATAGTTCAGAGAGTGATTTCCTGAAGACTTAGTTTCTTGTTACAAAGTGATTCACAAGGGCTACTTTATTTGTCAATAGGGGTCAAATCACAAACCATTCTGGCCAAAAATAAGGGGTTAATGAAGGAATCCAGTGTAGTGCCATGTTTTTATTGTAATTGTTAAGATGAGGAGGGGAGCATCGATTTTGTGTACCGTTTTTACTCTCATTTCTCTAACCATGCACCTATAACTGATAGACATGTTGGCCTATTTATCAAACAGAAAGTTGCAAAATCATTTATATTTAAATAAAATCCTGTTTTATGCTTTTTTTGTGGTACATGATCTGTGGTATTCCTGTCACTGGTAGAACCCATTTAACCTGGTTTGCTGTATTTACCGCCAGGCAGTGTATTGTATCTAGAGAGTGCTGTTATAATAAAACCCTTGAAACTCTTCAGAAAATTAGAAAGGGTGAAGGAAGGTCATTGAATACAGCAGATTACTTCTAGCAAGTAAATTGCATGATTTATTGTAATTGCTATTAGCAACACACTCTCCAAAGACATTCCTGTGTACCCTGGCATAGACGTGTGTCTTTTGACTGGAGATAAAGTTGACCTGATCCATTAACCCCACACCCCTGAGAGTTTCCTCATAGACAATGAAAATGTTAAACATTTGTGTCTTAACATGGTATGCTATTTTGAGAATGTCACTCTTTATTATCTAGTGTCTTATTTCTCTTTATTTTATTACAGAGGAAAAACTTTACCCTAGCATTCAAAGCAGCAGAGAGTGTGGGAGTCCCTCCTATTCTGGTGAGTCCAAGTAATTGCATGAAAAATGTTTTGTGAGTATTATTGAAAGACGATTATATATGAGTAGTCTCATTCAGCTCTCGACTATCAGTCATAAGTGCACAGCAAGACATTTCAAAAGGGGTGGAAGATTTCCTCTCAAACTTTTCCCTTTTGGCAAATAATCAAGATGTGAATTGTGTCCTTAAAAGCCAACCTTTTTTGCTTTGAAATTGACATTTATTTTTCACAGGAAGCTGCTGCCCCCAGATCCCCTGTCTCATGTACCAATGCTTTCAGTAAGAAAAAAGTGAGATTATTCATTGTTCATAATATGCATAATGAGAATGTACATCATGGCACAGTGCATGACATCTTGAGTTTCAAAATTTTGTTACTGACTGACTACTCACTTCTAGTGTCTGAAATTCTCTCTGCCAAAAACAACTTTCAGAATGCTAAATGTTGTAAAGAGCTAAAAACTGTAGATACTGTGCAGTGTTTATGTATTCTTTACCAGGAATTCTTCCCAATGAAAATGCTAGATCTGTATATTGCCTACTGTCAGTTGTATATTGCCTACTGTCAGTTGTGAAATTTCACTCATACTTAGCAAGTATATGCAGAGTATTGAATTCAAGCACGTAGGGCCTGGTCAACAGAAACCTTACGGATAGGATTTGATTTTCCTGCCAGGACTTCACTGTCCTGCTGTTGGGACATGTGTTACCCCTGCTGTGTGTGTGCTGCATTTTGTAATACTGATGCACATAAATTTGCACAGGAATACTAAGTTGATTTGCATAAAGATTGTGTGCTTTTAAAATTCCTATTTAAAAACACCAACAAAGTTAAACTATCTAATATTCAACAAAAAGTGACTAAAGCAAGTCTGAAAGCCATATTATTTCATGCCACAAATGTCTGTGAGATTTTTTTGGTTTGATATCCCTCCCTTACGATTAACTAAATGACTTACAGTAGAAAAGATGCAAGAGAGTTGAACGATCTAGCCAAGAGTCACATAGTTTTACCCTGCAGTATGTTTATTCACATTTGAGAACCAATCAGCAGTTTTAGGAACTTGGATGGGTTGTCGAAAAGTGGGGTAAAAGGGATGCCCTTCTAGTTCATTGGAGTATCCCATAGACCCTTTTCCAAATGGCAATTACAAAGGATTGTGGGATAGCGTTTTGGTATGCATCATTTTTGTCAGTGACATTCTGCTGTGACCTAAAATGAAGCAGTCCAAAACTCTCTCCCACAATCCTTTGCAATTGCTATTTGGAAAAGGGTCTATCGGGGCACAGTAAAATTGGATTTACAGTAATCAATGGGGCACAGTGAAATTGGATACATGTATGTACAGTCTGGTCTGGTTGTAGACCATTAATTCAGGGAAGTATGGTGGGTAGACAGGGGTTCAAAAGGGGAGTTCAGTCCTGCAATTATGTGCATTCAATGCCTTGAAATGACAGACCAAAACGTTCCAACAGATTTAGAAAACTAATAAATGTAGGGGGTTGAAAAAATATGGTTAAGGTTATTTCAATCAACAACCAGGACCTGGAAAAAATGTTTATTTCCTCTCAAGCAAGTCAATTTTCCCCCTTCTTAAATGTTTTCTTGTACAAAACTAGCCAAACTTTCCAACAACTGCCCATATTTCCCTCCAAATACCAAAATTTCCCTGCAAGGAGCTTTCCACATTCCACATTTTTCCACCCATGATCAATAACAACCCCTCCCCCCAGCAGTTCCCTTCCTAGCTATGCCCTTGCTTTAGTGATATATGTAGACAGAATAGGTTTGGCATTATTTATTAACAGTAAAATTGTATTATGATATTTATTTCAATAGTGCAAAATGTATCTAGACTTAGATTAGATGGGGTAAGTGGGTGGGGGAAAGGGGGAAAGAGATTGGAGGGAGAGATGGATGTTTTTCAACTAGAGAACTCTACTGAAAATCACCCACACTGATTGGGGGTGGGGCATTTTAATGCTTTAGGGTGACTTCCATTGCACATCACTGCAAGGAAACATATTGGCTCATGCAACCAATTATTAATAGAGCTGAATCTTACAAAAGTATGTGATTCAGAACTGATCATTAAAATGAGGAAGGAAATTGAGAGAAGTCAGTCACAACCCTCAAGAGGAAATGATCTATTTACAGCTATTATCTAGTAGTAAATGAACATCATGGCAAACATATTGTGAAAGTATGGATGGTTAGGTTTATTAGTGAGTGATATTTAATGATTAAATGGATCATGTGATCAAGAGAGTCATCTATAGCTTAATAAAGAATGGTGTCATTGAACTAGGTATATGTTTGATGATGCATTATGGTGCATGCAATGTGTGAATTTTATAGTGATAGAAAAAAAAAGTTTCTTTTGTAGGGGTTTAGACCCTGCAGGGGTTTTTAGGCTCTTAGCTCTTCCTCAGTGGTGTGAGACAGGTGCCTGGTCTTACAGGGAATAAGTGTTTGCTATAAAAGCATTCCACAAATATGGATGTCAAGTGTGTTGTCTTTCTACACTTATAAAAACTGAATGGAGAGGGGGGGGGGGGTACATTGCATGTGAATTCATTAAATGCAAGCTTCAAAGCAAAAAGTGGTAAGACAAAATTTTGTGATATTTTCCCCAGGCTTCGAAACAATTTGGGAACGTGCCCCATCCATTGAATTTTCCCCTACACTTTATTAAATTGAAAAGAAGGTAAAGCATCACTAGGCAGCTTTATGAAGGCAGACACACATCACCACAAATATATTTAAAACTGGGGTTAACTAGAATTCAAAATGGATGACTGCAATTTGATTGACATTAAAAGTGGGCAGGTTCATATTATGACATTAAATTTATGCCTCTCTGATTGGTCAATGGCTTGTGCAGATCAGTATAATGTAAGATGTAGGGTAGTCTGCATTGCACAACAAAGAGAGAGTGCTTTGATTACAAGTAATATTGAAATCATACACTAGTGTGTCCTCAGCGGAATATGGTCTAGGAAAATAAAGGTAGTGGCATTAGTGTGGGCGGTTCCAAAGACAGTTTTTTCTGGTTTCAAGTTGGAATAGGCAGACATAATCTTTGGGGGGGGGGGGGGGAGACTTCTTAGTGCCAGGAACTGGGGAATTGGTTAAAAAATAAAATAGCTGTTGGACAAGTCACGATACAAAGTAGATTTTTATGAAGTTATTACTAAGTTAAGACCATTATGTTTTCCATTTTGTGTAGTCGCAGTTATCTACTCCATAATGAGTTAATTCAGTATAAAACAGTATAGCTTGTGAAATCCTTGTCTGGTGTAAAATGAGTTTCATTTTCCCAGTTCCTTGTGTGATATTCTTTCCAGGAAAGAAATATTTAAAGGATGTTTTTGTTGTTTTTTAGTTTTAAATTTCCAACCATAACACCCAGATGAAAATTGATACAGTTAGGTTTAAGGAAATAAGGAATACACAAATAAAATTATCGCCATTCTACTGTTGTTTTCTTTATAGGATATTGACGACATGGTGAAGATGGAACGTCCTGATTGGCAGTCAATCTTGGCGTACGTTACCAGCATCTACAAGAAGTTTGGGACCTGAATTCAAGTCTTGGATTTTTTTTTTTTTTTTGTATTTTTAGAATGTTAATCCAGAGTGCTACCTGAAGAGTTCATCAAAATCTATGAGTATAAGAGAGGAAGAAACTTTTCACATCGAAGAAGACAAACTTGAAAGAAGTACAAATTGATTAAAGTAGGCTGTAGTGTTAGGAGAGATGGCTTACTTTATTTTTTAGTAATCAATGGAATATCATAAGTGGAAAAATTGGTGAGATGAGCAGTTTCACTGAAGTGAGCTATGAATATATATGTATTTTGCCTCATGGTAGGGGAGGGATTGTGTTTTGTTTTTTAAAAATGTGAAACAGCTCCATTAAAAATAGATATGCCCAACCTTACCTTTTGTACCCTCAGGAAGACCAAAATGGCTGCTTGGAATCTTTTTGTAATATGTATAGTAAACAGGATTGAGAGAATATCATGGTTCAATGAATTCATTAACCTTAGAAAACTATGGGGGAAGATTGAAGAAACCTTTTTTCAATTCAGCATTTTTGTTATTCCTATCATTGTATTGTTTCAAACACCAAAAGTCTCCTTTCTTATATTTATTCATTATTCATGGATGTGTTTATTCATGACTCTTAACAAATGTATTTTCATGACTGTGTGTTCATTCAAGAATATGTGTTCATTGTTTACAGCTCAGCATCACTCACAAAAGAGAAAAATTAAAACTGTGTGCTGTTTTTAGTCAAACCTTTGTAAGTTCAGTAACTCAAAAGACTGACCTTCACTCTGTGTCTTCATGAAATGGTCAAAAGAACAATCAACTAAAGAAATGCATCATTTTTTTTTCCATTAATTTACTATTACGACAAAAGGCAGCGTCAGTAATTGTTTGCGAAACTTCCAGTCTCTTTTGCCTACCGTATCTTGTATTAACATTCGAAATATTTGTACGACATTAAATGTTAGTCCTGGCCAAAGGAGATAGCATAGTGGAAGCGAGCTGAGGGCCTTCATGGCATGGCCAAAGGCTGGTTCATTCTTCCAAATTTTCACATGCGATGATAAAGCTGTAAGAACCATGTATGGTTGTCCCTTGCTCCCCTGGGCCAATCGCGGAGATAGCTCAGAGATGAACAGTGTTAAACTTTCATAGCTTTATAGTGCTATACTGAAGCATGAAGCATCCATAAAGCTATAAAATTTTTGAACAAGAGTTATATCTGTACAGATTGGGGCTCTGTTGACAACTTATTACTACTTTATATGGTGCTCAAGGTAACCCCCACCCTCTAAGTTGCTTTCTCAGCTATGGTGTGTGCTTCACACAATTTTTGGACCAACCTTTTGGTATTGAATGTCATGGGGGTGAGGAAGGGGAAAGGAAAGGGACTTGTTAACACATGATGCAGGTCAAGTGAACAGTGTGTTTGTAACTGATATGTCTGTAATCAGTTTTTTATAAGGTGTTAGTTCAGAGTTTACAAAAGTCATAGTATTGGAAGCAAACAATCTGGCTAAAGTTTCTCATCTCCCTTTGCATTCCAGTTTACATGGTTTTCAAAATCATTCCCTTAATAGGTCAGTTTGTAGGCATTTTTTTTTTTCCTTTTATTATTTTTTATATTTTGTACTCAATTATGGCTTTGATTTATGCTGACAATGATGTTTAGTCTAAATCATGAACAAAAAGTATCCAGTGACAAGGCTTTCCAATTGCATTTCATTTAAACAAATTTCCATTGTATTTTCTTGGATGTGCTTTTAAGTTCAGTAAGTGTCCCTGATCTTTCATACCTATGTGGTACAGCTGTTCTCTAATCCTGGTCTAGCCAGATATCCTCTGGCCTAGTTCTTTCTCTTCACTTTGTTCCCTGAACTTGGCCAGAGCAAAGGTGTGCAGTATTGTTAATGGTACATCACTATGCCAGTGCAGTCATTGTGCCAGTGAAGTATGTGAAAAACATCCCGTAGTTTTCGCGACATATGCAGAATGTGTGTGTATGAATCAAAATAATGACTACTGTATAGCGGGAAATTTCCACAAGGCTAATTATCAGCGAACCTGTACCGTGTTCACATGTTTGCAGAGTGAAGAATTCGCTGTTGCAGACAACCAATACAGCCTTGTACATACTAATGAAAGTACTTTCACGGGTCTTAAATTCGCGATTAGATACTTGGTCGCAAAAAGCGTGAAAATTTCCCACTATACAGTACTTCGATTATAATTGAACAGTGAACACTGCATTTGTTTAATCTATTTAAGACACAATCATGTTGGCTTCCTAGCTACTAGATCTAGTGGCTTGGAGAGAATTTGGACAGACTAAGCAAAGACTAATCGTAAAAATCATTATCTTTGGATATTGAAAGGATACTAAAAGTCATAATATGTGGAAAAAGAGGTCTTTAAACATATGAAGGAGTCAAATGGATGAATGAATGAGTCATCTAAGTGAATTTGAGATAGATTGAAACAAGTTGAACTGGCTTGACCCCCCAACTGTATAGTGGATTATATTGCTGACCCATTGTTGGGAGCCATAAAGCGACCCCATAACACTGAGTCAGCAGTTTGTGGGCTAGTCCTGGTCTCGCATGTTATTTCAGTCCGAACACATATTAGGTCAAAGTAGTTATCTTTCTTAGTATGTGATTAAATGTCATGTGGAGAAGTGAGAAGAATAGTAAGTCAGACAAAGATGGTTGCCTCTGATATTTCTTCTTCTAGCTCTGATACATATTCAGGATAGGGACCTGGTTCCAACACCAGTCCACAAACAGAGAGATAAAGTGAGCACATGGGACAAGCTTCCTAAATACACAGGTACCTGTAGGCTTGCAGTATCAATCCGCAGTAGTAGCTTTCTTATGTTGCATTATTATGTATGTATTAATAGTGTAACCCCTATCTCATAGGGTGTAACATGATAATGATACTGCTGATCCTCTATATGTCCTCCCATTTGAGTACAGGGGACTTCCATGTAACGTCATGGTTGCTACATGGATGACACAGTGTGAGTATGTGTGTAGATGTATTTTTTTGAGTAAATATTCACTCTAGGCTACAGTGCCATCCACTGGTGACGTGAAAGGAATATCCCTATAGCCCGACTGATATAGGTGAAATAGCTTTCATTTTTGTGATTAGATGGCAAAATTTTCCAGTTTGAACTTGTTAGTGCTGTATTTGATTTTCATTCCTACATTGCGTCAAAAAGTTATTGTGTGCTTTCAAATATTTTTCATAACAGAATGAGACAGTAATGGTAATATTATGGCATTAAACAAAAACTTTATTAGAAATACTTACTTTTTTGTTATTTAGCAAAGGGTTCCAAATACCACATATATTGATTTATTCACTTTTTGTGAGCCTTTTCTTTTGAGTAAGTTGAAGTCTATTTTGCCTTGCCCAACCTCCTATTTACATGTGAATTCTGTGTATTGCCAGTAATAAGTATGGGAGGAACAAATGTGCTTAGTGCAGTCCAAATCTTACCAGACATCATTCAAGGTTGCTTGTTTGGTTATGGATGCAAAAAAGTGGAAGAATGAGGAGTGGGGAACCTTATGGGACAACGTCACCCATAATAGGACTGGCTGTTGTGATGATTGCCCACAGGTCACTTGGATGAAGGGTTTTTTGGCTGGTTGCTGTAGGAAATGTCGTCTACCTGGGCCACTGCTAGTTTACTAACTTTTGGTGCAGCTGCTTCAAGTACCCAGTCCCCTCCCCTCTCCTGTCCTCTCCCCATCACTCATGTGCTATTAGCATTGCCTGATGGTGTAGGAAATGAAGGGAATTTGCATGTAAAATAGGAGGTAAATATCAGAGCTCATAGTCTCTTAAATCAGGGAGTTTGGGGGAATGGATAAGGTGAATGATAAATGCAAATAACTGAGGAATATTCAGAACTTATTTCTCTTCAAGGAATTTCATTTATGTATACCATTCCCAGAAGTTTAAATGCTGCTGTTTTATGAACAGCTCAAGTTACAAAACATTTCTTTAATTGTAGAAAAGAAAGGTCTGGTTAAGTTTTAAAAATTTATTAGTTTTGCAGTTGATTGAATTTTGTCAGGAATTAGATAAAATATATAATATATCATGAACAAATTTGGTAGATATCTGGTGCTGCAAAAAGAAGAAAAATATCATTTGGTGCTATTGGAGTTATTAGTCATTTTAGCTGATTCCTTTTGCTCTGAGCTTGCATTAACTTTCAGTTAGTTAACCAGAGCCTATACCCATTACCTAACATGGAATTCATAACTTTAGCAAAGCCAGGCTAGACAATATATGTATTATCAATATTTTCATTATGCAACTTGGCTGCAAATCTATAAATGCATGTCAGTTATTTTGGTACTGGCCAGCCCAGTACCAAAATATTTACTGTATGACTTGGAGAATGTTTTTTCAACTTAGTCCAAGTCATGGATCTTTGAAAGCCTATTCTGAGATAAGAGGTAATAAAGTATTATTTTTAGTAGTGGTCTGATCTTGCAGTTCCTTCAGTCTTGTGGGACCAATTATATATGTTCATTAATGTTCATGTTCATAACCCATAGTTATGTTTGTACGTATGTTTGTTTGTTTGTTTGTTCATGTGCTTTTGTGTCTTGTAGAAATTGCAAGTATCTGCGTCCTTTTCTCTCTTTTTTTTGTAGGGAGTCATCCATCTTGTGAAGCCAGTCCTGGCTTTCTGGATGACTTCCTTTCACATTTGTTCATATGTAATGTGATGAAACAAATAAATGAAATGAAATTTGAATTTCTTGTGCAGTACAACATTTCAACAATTGAATTGTTCATTTGGTGACATCAATGAAATGATGTTGCATAAAACTGTTCTTGTAGGGAAATGGGCAAAACTGCACAGTCTTCAACTTTCGTATAAGTCAATAAAGTTTTAGTGACTTGGTCTGAAGAGTTCCCACATGGTGTGTAAAACTGAAAATCTTAATGGGAAAATGCAGTGAATCCAACTTGGATGACTGTATCCGAGTATTCTAATGAATGAATGGCTCTTTTTAGTCATGTGACAATTTATGTTACTGCATGGATTAATTTATGCAGAATAACTCATTGGTTTAATGAAAAATACTCCAAGGGAACTATGAGATCTGCAAGATTTCACTGATATTTCAAAATTATGTTAATGTGACTGCTTAGTGCTTACTTCCTTCAATAACTTACTTTATCTTAATAGAACATTACCTTACATATGTCTGTAGTGTGTCTTTGTTACTGTAAATGTAGGGAAAATATGAAATTCTATTGGTTATTTAAAACATCCTTAACTAGTGTAAGAGTGCTTGTTGTCCAACATAATTACTTATTCTTGAGTCTTACAAAGGGCAATTTCGTGGCTGTGAATTTCTGAAGAGTTCAAATGGAATATTATTGTAAGATATGAAGTTGCTGTACTGTAACTTCATGTCCAAATAGTTATCATGTTACAATAGGATATCAAGATCTCTCAGTTTCTTCAAACGTTTAACTTCTCTCTAAAGGCTGGTAAATACTTCCTATAAAGCTATAAGAAGCATATATGGTCATCCCTTACTCTTCCGGGCCAATCATAGACATAGTTCAGAGCCGAAACAGGGTTCAACTCTGATAGCTTTATAGCACTATACGGAAGTACAAATCAGCCTTAGTTGTTAAGATACCAGTAACTTACAGTCCTCAACTTCAGTATCATTTTTGTGAGAAACTTTGCAATATTATCAAATTTTATGTTAAATTTTTGGTAACTCTGTACCTTCAGTCAGAAACATTAGGACCAAAGCCCAGCTCATATAGATATAAATAGTATGAACTGGCCTTAGAGACACATGAATATCACCCCAAACCGCTTTCTTCCTGCCTTTGAAAAAATTGTTCCAATTTCCATGACCCATCCAGCAGAGAAATTTTCCTTTTTTCCTCCCTAACATGGGGAATAAGTTAATGTGGTTGTCCTAGCTGGAAGGTATATGATATTTAGTGTTGGTCATATAATGGTCAGTATGATAGGAAAAGGATTTTGGCAAGTTCAGTCGATGATGGTGGGGTGATGCCATTGTGCCTATAACTCTTTTAGTCAATTTCCAGTCTTTGTATATTTTGCGTGCTCTTCATTCCCATACAATAACATGAAGCTTTCCAAAACCAGAATGCAAGCACATTATTGTACAAATTCCTCTTTAACATTTCTTCAAAATGCTGTATATGAGAAATTTTCATTTAATACTGTATTCACTTATTTCTTTGTCACACCGTTGTAACTTAATGTAAATAGTTTCGGCTCCATTGTCTATGCAAGACGCATTTTCATATGAACCACCGGATTTTCACTGTATTCGCCAAGTATTTAGCAAAAAAATGATAAACCTTCCCCACGATAGCTGAAGTATGCAAAATTCAAAGTTCTATATTTGTTTTGGTAATATTTTGTCTGTCCTTGGTTTGTACAGGTGCTGTACAAAATTATAATATCAGAATAGAAATGGCTGAATGTTAAACAAATTTTGCTGTGTTTCACTTATTTTTATATTTTTGAAGAAAATAGTTAATTGTTGGTGTGCATAACCCAAGACCAGAAAGCTCACCTGGAACTCACCTAGGACCCTGCCAAATAAATCGCAGAAGAATACTGGTTAGATTGCCTTCTCATTTTCACTAGTTTTCCTTGAAGTCCAAAAATTTTTTCCTCTCACCATAGCACTACTGCATACTACAGGTTTGTCAAAAAGTTGCTACAGTTTCTGAAATGAGTTTTGTATTTATGGAGAACATTTACAAATGAGCACATATAGGCTTTCCCACTGGAGCCTAAAACCAACAAGTTCCTTTAAATCCACACTTAAATGTCAAAGAAACACTTATCTGAAAGAATGGACTCTACACAATGACTACACTGCCCAGAAGCATAATATGCATGTATTACATTCAGCAGATATTAGGACAATTTGTAGCATGGTTAGACTGATATGTACAAACTCCTCTCCTTACTAAACCATCCATGCACATCCTATACATAACTAGATGCATAATGCTAATGCAAACAGTGCACTGACTGACAGTCTCTCATGTAATCATGTTTCTTAATTGAAACCCTTGGAAGCCAAAAAGCACAAGCAACTGGACTTGAGGCTAAATGTGACAGTGTGGCTGCCAGTTTGGTTGTTGAGTGTACCCAGTCAAGCAGCATATTTCTCCATTATAAACATAAGGGGGGAAGGGAGGGGGGGTGACAATGCTATGTACATGCTAATCAAATGGCTGCAGCAAACTTAAGCATGCCCTTACTGCATGATGACTTCACCAAACAGAACAGGTCATGTGATTCTGCCCACTGACTTAAATTTACAAGGTGAGATGATCTTCTCAATAGTTGACTAAGCCAACAGTAAGTGAAAGCAAGGTCATAAACCATTCCTCCACACTGTCAACACAGATTGGGAGAAGGGAATTCAAGTTTTCACAATCAGCTTCAAAAAGAACTAACTTATTCATGTCTTAGTATCCCCTACCTGTTACAGTGATCAGGCATTCTGTAGCACTGCAACGAGGTGTAATGTCCAATGAGAGTGAACATACTGTAAGTTGACAATTTAATAATTCAGAGACTTACTGGTAATTTAACAAAAATTTCCCAATAGAAACCTTTTTAAAACTTATACCTCCTTGCTCTGTAGAACTATTGTTTGGCAGATATATTTACATAATATAAAGGATCATAAATTTTAGACAAAGATTTACAGTGGTTTAAGAGGTACAAAGCCAAAGCCCTGCTGTTTTCAAATATATATTGTTTCAAATTCAATAGTGATACTTTTTTCAAACTTGATCAACAAGCAACAGCCTCTGTCACTCATCTTGCAACATATCAACAGATTCTTGCAACATATTAAACTGCTTTCCAGTAACATTTAATACTCCATGCAGAATGTCTTAAAGCAAATTCATGTCAACACTTGTAGTATATAGTAAAAATATATTACATGCTGGAGTCTACCTAAGCCAAGTTTAGTGCCAGCCAAATAAGTAAACAAATCCTTTGGAAACCAGATTTTCCAACCTGGGGTCAGGGTTGAAAACCTCCTCTCCGCTCCTGAACCACATTAGCCTTCATATGAGTTGCATATTTTTGGGGAAAGCTTTATTTTTTATCATTTCCCATTCTAATGTCGAGTTTGCATGTCTAGATCATGGTTTTCTCATTCAGTTCTGTGCCCGTTGGCAAACTGCAAAATCACGCCATGTGGCTAATGGTAGTTCAGGTTGCTTCTGACCTGTGATGACTGGCCAAGCAAGATACCAGATTACATGCATATATCCTTTTTTTCTACCCCTTCCTTACCCCCATTCCCTTTATCCCCCCTCCCCTTCTATACATAACCCTCCCTTCAAACACTGTCAAGTCCATCTGCCTGTGTATCTACACAACATTCATGATGTGAAGGCATTGCTTTTTGATAATAAACATTGACACTTACACTTAGCAATTAGTCTACAAAACTGCGTGGCTACATAGCAAGCCTATATAACAGCATTCCTAATTGTGAGCATAGAAAAAAGACACCCCTCCACCCACCCCTCCCCCCCCCCCCCCCACCTCCCCTTCATAACCCTCATTATACAGTCCCTCTGCCTGTGGGTCTATAGAACATTCACTAGACCATCTCTTCTCTGCAGGTGGCTTTTGCCCAAAAATTGCTTATTGTGTTCATAGAACCATCCCCTTCAACACAATGTTATGACCTGTAACCTGATGTCAGACGGGGAGAAAGCAATGCATTTGTCTTCAAAATCTTTCCTGATTTTCATCATCATCTAGGGCTCTAATGTTTCAGGTGGTATCTGTGACTATTTTTTTCGCTTGCTTCTCTTTTCTCTGTCTTTTCCTCTTCCTCTTGCTACGTGTATTCCTGTAAGACATGAAATGGTCACCATACTTTTACTTTGTACACGGTTCCAAACAGTTTTCTTACAGTAAGTACATGCAAAAATCAGACAATAAAGTTCGTTTAAGTTTGGTATGGTTCAAGAATGCAGCCTACAACTTTATACGAGGTTAACGTTATAAATGTGATAAGTTTATAGCTAATACTTGACAGGAGTGTAGGGGGTTCAAAACTATTTTTGGGGTGCACAAAGGGAAAGACACGACATGACATGACACAACTCAACACAACCCAACATGACAAGACAGGAAATGACACAAGAAGGCATGGCACAACATGACACAATGCAACACAAGAAAATATGACATGACACGGCAAGGCATGACATGACATGACACAACCCAACATGACAAGAAAGGAAATGACACAACAAGGCATGGCACAACATGACACAATGCAACACAAGAAAATATGAAATGACACGGCAAGGCATGACACAACATAACACAATGCAACACGACAAAATACGAAATGACACAACAAGGCATGACACGGCATGACCCACTGCAACAGGACAAAATATGAAATGACATGACAAGGCATGACATAAGAAATGGTCATAGCGGTCCGTCAGTGGTTCCGAATGGTTTCTTAAGATCTGGACAGTTTCATAATTTGCAGCAAACCATTTCAAGATTGCATTACGGTGAATTCACGTTTAAGTCGGCTACCCCTAGACTTTAAAACACTATACCTCTTAGTATTACAATGGCTACTTTAGTCTATACTTTCAAACATTGGCTGAAGATTCATTGATTTTGTCTGTACTTTAATTAGACCATTCACACTTACGTCACTAGCTGGCATGGGCTGACATAAAGCTTGCGCAAGAACACATGTGCAGATGTAGGTCTTGCACGTGTAAATGCTTGCACGATTTCATGCGGAAAGTAGAGGAATTAGAATGTACTTTCCATTGTGACGACAGTGTGAGCACACCTTACCAACTCGTTTGCTCACCAACTGTGACATCATTTCTTTGTAAACATGAAGGAGTCTACTGTACAGTGCCATGAATTAGTTTTCGGGGGCTTTGCAAGCTTTATAAAAGTTTATTACTATTGTATGCCTACAATATGTATATATAAAAAAAAAATGCAACCACCTTTGTTCCATTTGTTTGTATGTCAAGAATGTAATGCTTCATATGTGCCGGAAGTCCTTGCAATGCACAACAATCAGTGGAGTATGCAAGGATGGGGGGAGGGGAGGTCGGAGGAGCCATGACCCCCACTTACAGTGCTTAGGTCTAGGTATTTGAAGAAAACGAAGAGAAATTAGGGGAGGAGGGAGTTGGGTATTTTGGATGAAATATGGTTCTTATTGCAATAGTTAGCAGATCATCTCTAAACGAGGAACAGCAAAAAAAAAAAAAAAAAAAAAAAGGTAACGTACCTATTGAGGACAGCATTCAATGCTCCCTGTATGTGACTTTCCACGTTTGCACTTTTGAAGGTATCTTTCATCTTCTTAATGTTACTGACCAACTCTGATAAATCTGAAGGCTGTAAAGAAGTAATATCTACGATTAAATTGAAAGCAATAGCTTGCTGATCTTATTTCAACATTTAGACAACCAAATATACTCTATAAACCCAAGAAATGAAGACAATAGAACTAAATCTACTTCAGCTGGCTGAATGCTCCTTCAAAAATATCAACTACCCTCCCTCCCCCTTACCCCCTCCTCCCTTACCCCCTCCCCAAATCACACAATGTTAGAAAATATACCAAACACAGCACAGTACACTCACTCAACCCCTCCATTTAACATCACAAAAAATTTTCCCTAAAATTTCCCAGGTTCAGGATGCTAACTTTTAGTTCTTTCAACGAGAACCGAAGGTTGTAAGCTGCCATAAAGTGCACATACTTCATCAAAACGAAACTCATTATTTGGCATTCTCATGGGTACATGACTATTTCACACCACAGTCATGCTATTAACAGGGGCTGTAAAGTACACAGTCTTATTTCTTATTTTCCAGACCCTAGTAGCACTTTCATTTTCTGGATAAAACGATCCTTAAAACACAAACATTTCCAAGTGAAAACATGCATGCACAGTAATTTCTGTTTTGCCAAAAGCAATAAAAAAAAATTAAAAAAAAAACAATGCCACTTTCAAAGTTGATGACTACTGATGAAGTGTGTCAAAGATTTCCCTTTTTTCAAATGTTACACTTTTGTTACCCTTTAGTTGTCATCCAGTACTAAAGACCAGAATTTCTTATTCTTTGTATGTCACTATGGCTTTTATAAAAATATGAATAACAGTTCAAGGCTGTCAGAATACATCTAAGATTGGGAAGGGGGCTAAGACCTCATAAATCTTAGATTTTTGCATTATCTTAGGTAAATTTTGGCTATTTTCAGGCATAATTAATGATAATTTTTGAAAAAGATTAGAACAGATGTGTACTTCATACCATGAGTATTCCTATGTGCTCATACTTTTCACTTATGAGTATAGCGGTACAGTCATACTCACGCATACAGTCTGTGTACAAAAGTATAGCTATGTACTCATACTGTGAACTCATACTCAGTAGTATGGCTGTATACTCATACACATGGAAGTTAAGCAGGCATTCTAGTGTACCAGTTGTTACCTGTATTTCTGACGAAAGAATTGTACTTTTTCTCAAACTCATATGAAAATGAGCATATTTTTTTCTTACCACCATGAAACTGTACCCATTCTACAAAAAGGGTTATTTTGTTTTGATCATCCACATTAATTAACAAAATCTATCTTCCTCATAATTATGTGAAAACAAAATTGACAAATTATCCTTACCTGCTCACTGGCATGAACAAACACTGAAAATTCTTTGGTAGCCTGTAGGATCTCTCTGACAAGTTTGGGTTTGCTGCCCTCACCATCCCTAATGACACCAGCCATGGCCTTAAAGGAAGGGATAAGAATAAACAAAGAATGAATCAAACAATATTAATGGGATTTGCTAAGGACTAAATTCAATGACTTCAAAAGGTGCTGAAAATTTTTCTGCTTTAGGAAGAGAAAACTGCATCTCAATAGCATGTAGCATTTGGAAGATACAATTTTCAAAGAGATGCATGTTTTTCTAAAAGGAACAATGCATTATGGGAAATTTGTGATGTCATTGCAGCACATTGATTAGACTAAGCATTGTATTTCTTCATGATATTGACACCGCTGTAGGGAATATATAGTAACTAAGTTTGCTATACCCTAGAATAGCCTATGGCACAGTTTTATGCTAAATCTACAGGGAAAGATATCCAAACATTCCAACCGTATCAAATTTAAAGGACAAACAGACATTCAATTATAAAGAAAAACAAAAGGAGTCTGAGGCAATGCAAGCAGTTTACATAACATTCTGTGACCTTGATGAGAACTGGAGGTATTTTTGACAGAAAAACTGGAGGTATTTTTTGACAGAAATAACCAATCTTTAAAATGAAAATGTCTTGAGTTAGGAATATGGTACTGCTACAAGGTTTGGAGGACATGAAATGGAATTTTTTTCTTTTTCACATGAAACCCTTGTGAAATGCCACTGGAATATGCCTTTACCAATCAAACTCTATGAGTTAATATCATCAGAAATATTCTTAAAACTATGACATGAGTGTGATATTCTGAAAACACTGTACCATACTGGACTTCAAGATAAAAATATGATTGCCTTGGCAACTGCAGAGTGTGCTGCTAACCCTGTCTCCCACCAGCCACCCTCCCACCACTCACCAACATTTCTGCAGAATTAATTAACTTTTCTTTACATTTACAAAGTGAAACACCATACTACCTATTTGAAAGACAAAATGAATGAATCTCTTCTACATAGTTGAACCTATATCGCCACAGCAACTTTTCATAAACTGCCAAAAAATCACTGATTTAGAAGTTTCACTTTACTTTACCTGATTCAAGGAACCTATCACAGAGTTAATGATTTCATGTCGCTCTTCTGGACTCCCCTGTGAGTAGAGTAAAAAGGAAGTTAATTTTATTTTCAAAGAAAGAGGTTTTTAGCAAGACATGCATTTTGGTTAACTGACACTACCACTTGGGAGTTGTTTCACATTCAGACTTAAGTGAGCCCTAAGTCACTTTTCCTTGGTAAACAAAACTATTAAATTGGATTAAAAAGAACACAAAATCAACCATACCTCAAATGGAGATCCACAAAGTGTTGCCAGCATTGCACAAGACCGAATCTATGAAACAAAATTAATTTTTATTTCGAGAGATTATGAAACATTAAAAAAAAAAGCGATTTTTCTCTCATAACAAAGCCACTGCTTAACAATATCTTATATGGACGGTTTTATTTATTAAGTAGAAACATGGACACACCATAAGAATCACCACACCATTTCACACAGACCCCTACCTTAAACCTGACATCTGCGTTCCTGAGTTCTCACAAAACTTCACTCTCCTATTCAGGGGATAGCTATGCTATAATTGTGATTGTCCTTCCCTCCATTATACTAATCGGTCTTTCACAAAGAACACTTCAAATCATCCTTTATCATCACCACAGGAGTATATGGTCGCTACCTCACCCCACTGCCCACCCCCATCCCATCCCCACTCCCACAAGAAACAAATCCTTCATTTCACAGGCTTTCAAGCAGACTAAGTTGAAAAGGTAGGATTAAAGTAGGATCAATATTCTTATAAATAAAACAGGACAAATGTAGGATTTTTGACCAACAGTTGGATAAAAGTATGACTTTAGTAGTTTTTCAATCATCCCTATTCACCCATTTTGACAGCATTACATTGACCTTTACAGACATTTCTTTTTTTTTAACAATTGTTACATGTCATTTTCCACATTTTTCCACGATAAAAAGTAAGAAAAAAAAAAGACTAATTTTAGGATAAAGTAGGAAATTTAAGATTTGCATAGGAAAGGTAGGGGTAAGGTTCAAAAACAGGATAAGCAGGAGTTGCTTGAAAGCCTGATTTTAGATAAAAAATGTCCATTTCAGGTCAAAAATCATGTCATGCTTGTTTATAGCCAATTCGATAAAACTTCAAGGCAAACACCTTTCTCAACCTGCTTCTCCCCTTTTTCTCTCCCCCTCCCCCTCCCTCCCTTTGTGAAATGTCTTCCTATAAGCCTATGACTGACACAAGTTCAATTTACTACAAGAAATATCACCCATTTTCAATAACCTTTTTAACACTGATCAACTCAGTAATATAGTAAGTATTTAAAAAACAATACTGCATTTTTTAGAACAATTCATTTTTTTTTTTATTTATCTCTTTAAAAACACATAGTACAGCCCATCTTGGATGTAAACCACTCTTTGTCCAAGCCACCTTAAACACTTAAAATTTTATTGCTCCTTTTTAAAAATTGTCAACTGAGATTTTGACATCAAACCTTTCTGTTGCTCTTCTAAATAAGTCTACCCAAAGAGATAGAGGCCAGATTCAGGAATTCCACCACTGAGGGGCACTAGAATAGCAAAGAGGGCAGGACTTTGGAAAAGTATTGGTTAAGCAGTTTTGCCTTCCCCTAGCCTATCTATCTATCTATCTATCTATCTATTTGACCTAACCCCACCTAGTCCCGCAGGACTTTATGGGGTGCAGAGCAAGGAAGACTGGGGTGGGGTAGGGAGGTTTGGGTTGCGGGTGGGGAAGTCGGTTGAAATGTCGGAGGCGTTTTTTGAGTTTGGGTTTGTTGCTGAGGCGCCTTGGGTGGAGATAATTAGAAGTGAGGGCGTGGAGGCGGTCATGGATCGTGGGGGTGTTAGTCAGTTCATGTACATAGTCAGCGGAGGTGGTGCGGGGTAGGTGGAGGGCGGAGGTGAGAGCGGAATTTTGGAGAGATTGCATTTTGCTAAGTGAGGTCTTGGTTAGAGTCAAGGTGGCGGGGCAGCCATATTCGAAGAGTGGTCTAATGAACTGTTTACAAATGTTGACGTTGATGTCTGGGTGAGAGCCTTTGCCACGGGCTGCAACCCTGCGGAGTAGGGTGATTCGATAGGAGGCTAGCCTTTAACTAGGAGAATTAGATGCAGAGATTACCATCATTTCTTACAATACAAAGTGTACAATCACCAAAAATTTACAGGACAAAAAGGAGCAATCCTCATGGAAATCAATGAAATCATAAATCATGAAAATCAACACAAATATTTAAAATAAAATTTTGGGTGATAAGTGAGGAAAGGAAATAGCTAGGTGACCAGAATTATTCTTTATAACCAAAATTGTATCGTCCATAGATTTTCCAATTGATACAGAAGCCAAGGTCATGTGCTTGGACCCACCTGACTACAGGCCTAACATTAACTACTGATTTAAATATACACACCTGTCTGAAAAGTAAAGTTCCTTTATTGATGTAATCGGCAAATTCTGGTGCCAGCAGCCATGCAACACTCTGGAAAGATAAAAAGCATTTTGGTAACATAATGTCCACCACGCATGGCCTCAAAAATGTGACACTGTTACCGCTATAAAGATTAGGCAAAAAAAAAAAAATCACAAATTGTGACTAAACAGAAGTATTTGTTCTATGTTTGCACATCCAAACATCGGTGAGTTACAACAATACCTAATTAAAGTACAAAACCATTCTTGATGGACACGTGATCCATTTGGGAAGGAATGTAATTTAGCAAAACGTAAAGGAGCGAATTTCTTATGCATATACAATGCTGGCGTTACCACTGGCTGGTATTTGTTATCAATCTCTATGATGACTCAGTGTAAATAATAGGCTGGAGCGAGTTACTCAGTCTAGTTAAGAGCAGTGTTTGCTCTAAGGTGCTCCACTGTGGGATTCCCACATCTCAGTCAAATTATCTCACAAAAACATACTTGTCTGTTGGAAATTTCTGCAAAATTTTAAGCTGCCTGACCCAGTTGGTTATTCAATAGAAACACCTACCATTTAAACAAGCCCAGACAATTTAAAGAAAAACCCACAAAAAATACCTCAAAAATAAGAGATCTCCTTTGATTAAACTTTGTAACTGAAAACTCATGCAACTCCTGCTTAATACTTGAGTAGTGACTCCATCATGATGGGAGTGCTAACTCCAAAGTACTACAAGAACAAGACTGATATCCTATTCATTTCCTTCTAACTTTTTGTGATAGACTTTCTCAAGCATGCCTGTTGGAAAATAAATCTTTCCATGTCTAACAACACGTTTTAGAGTAAGTCCAAATATACAAACGATTTGGAATAAAATTATTCCACAAAATATTTTATACTTTCTTGTTGAAGTAACACTTTCATCCACATAGGAAACTATGACTTTTACAATATCTTTGGATATGACATCATTAATCCTTTCTTTTTCATTTCGAGTTGCAACTCCCCAGGCAGAAGAGTAAACTAAGAATAGTAAATAGCACATAACATCACTTCTGTTAACAATTAGTTGAGACACATTATGGTAATCAAATGCAAATGTTTATGACAAACAGTGTAAGTGGAAATCCGGTATAAAGGAAACCAAGGTGGTTTATTAACACGTGACTCAGTTTAACCTTCAAAACAAGACAATAATTGAATCGCCGATAAGTGAGCAGTTCTTCCTTGGATATATTTCTTTTGTTCAATAATGTCAAAAAGTACTCACAGGTAACCTGCGTATGAGATCAAGGAACAAATCTGGCTGCAGGTTTGTTGCTCTGAAAATAGAAAACCAATACATTTGATATAAAGCAGTGCAAAACTTTATGCATTATGGGTATGGTAGGATAGAAGACTAGGTTCATGTACATTTTATGACACTATATACAGCTGCCTCTCATAGTATCCTCCAAAGCTATATCACTTCAGATCACACAAACAAACTGGCAAAATTCTGAGAAGATCTGTAAAAATTGAAAACAACCAGAAAATGCTGTTTTGAAATAACGATAAATTCAAAATTTGTAGCGAATAGGTTCCCCCACACTTCCAAAATTTATATAGGGAGATTTGACAACTTTCCCTGACTTTTCACATCCACACTGTAAAATGCAATGTGTAGTATAAAATCCATCTTACAAGCATCAGGATATTTGAAAGAGATGTGGCGAAACTCATTCAATACCTTTTCGTCATGAAGTCCTTCAGTGCTGCTGAATATAAATCACGTATTCTCTTTGCATCGAAAGCAACTGTCTGTAAAAATAAACATGCAACATACTTTAATAAAGCTTTTCAATTTAAGTTGCTGTTACCACAATTTGATTAGATTAACAGCATGACCATTTCCAAAGTCCCCCAAATCAGGACATGACCATCCTTAGTCATGTCATGTCACTGCTACACACCAGCATTTGTGTACACAACTGGAATACACCCACGAGGGATACACATATGCATTCAATAATCAAACTGAATGATGTGTGGGATTATACGCCAATGGAACTGATTACTACCATATAGTA
Organism: Holothuria leucospilota; assembly: GCA_029531755.1. Classification (NCBI taxonomy): domain Eukaryota; kingdom Metazoa; phylum Echinodermata; class Holothuroidea; order Aspidochirotida; family Holothuriidae; genus Holothuria; species Holothuria leucospilota. The sequence goes on along the minus strand of CM055964.1, from coordinate 61,268,012 downwards.
ATATGGTATATGATAGACATTTCATTCCTTATCTGAAAGATTTGTGACACTGCAGACCTTCAAAAACAAGGACATAACATCCTGCATCAAGTAACACCAGACAAAGGACAGGCTGGGCAAAAGCCTGACAGTCCGACAAAAAGCTGGAACTGTGTTTGCATTAGGCAGTGGGACTGCATGAATCCAGCACTTTTCTCACTATCCTGAAAGTTTCAAAATCAGGTGAGGAAATTTCTGGCACCTGTTACAAAACCTGTTAATGTTGCAACTTATCAATATCCTTCCCCCCTTTTAAATAAAATCCCCCTCAAAATATTTTGGAAGGAAGGGGGAATCTCCACCCCCCTCCCCCCAAATTCTGATACCTAGTGCCAACACTGAGCCAAATGTATGACCACCCTGCGTTTCAGCTATCACTATTTAGAGTGAGAGGATCGCCTACAAGCACCAAATAACTTGCCAAAGACAAAACACACAAAGACTAAAAGAATACATTTTCTTTTTCTAGTTTTAAGTTTGAAATGCTGAGATTATTTTCATTATACTGCAATGTTGAGAATTGGTTTTTGGTTAAGTGTGTGAATTTGTCTTTAGTTGGCAAGATACTTTAAAACATGATTTAGCCAAACACATCCATACCCACTACAAGGTATATTCCATTTGAATGTAGGCAAACTTTCTGCAATTTAAAATGAAAACTTCTTCAAAATAAATGCAAACTTGAACAATCCACAAATTTCTTTTAAGAACTGTTTAGCAAAAAGAATATGAAGAGCTGCAGCTGTTGAAACTGTCCATGACAGTTCTGCTTACATTACTTTAATGTTATCTGCAGTGAGAGTCAAAAAAAAAGGCTTGACAACTAGTAGAAATACATATGTATTTTTACCCTCCTGTCTGATGAAAAATCCTCTTGAGCTCCTCTCAAAACCCTGATCTAGAGAACAAAAAAGAAAAGAAAAGAAAAAACAAACATGCTTTTTGAGTAAGTCGTACATCATTACATAGTTAATCCATCCGTCACAACCATGAATGCTTTAAGTTCATAGGAAGTAGGGGTGGGTGGGAGGGATTTTCACTTTGTTAACACACTGCCTGACATATTTTCAGAAGACTGCTTACCACACTTCACTTCCAAATTTTTTCAGCTACTTAGAATGGAGCAATCATTGGCTTTTTACAGCTGGAAAGTGGAGGGTTGGGAAAAAGGTAGGGGAGGGGGTGAGGTACTACTGGGGAAGGGGAACAAAATTTTATACTTTATCCATTGATGATATTATGCCTGCGAACCCTCCACAAAAATTTCGAAAGCTTACTGCTATTTCAACCAATAAAGCACTTCTTCATAGACTTGAAACTCTTTTTGCAAAGTAACTGACTCACATGAAAAGAAAGATATTCCGGAGACACTGCCTTACAACATCAAGACATTTTAACTTCCTATGCATTTTTAACAATTTGATACAGAAAAATTTCAGGTAATACTCTGAAAAGATTTGCTAAAGTTTTGGTCATTTATACTTACCATGTAAAAGCAACAGTGTGAAACAAGGGTCAAAGATTTCACTGACTGTCCTAAAAAGATGATAAAAGGAACAAAACTTTAACTTTCCTATTCACAGTAGACCAACTCATCATTTTTAAAATATCTCCCAGCATTGCATGACAAAAAATACGAAAAGCAGACTAGACAACATCATTGCATATAATTTTACATGTGAGACAAATGTACCTTCCGGGTGGCCAAGTGGCCAAGGGAAGGGGCGCCATTCCTGCCATCCTCTTATGTAAAATTCAAAGCATATCTCTTCAAAAATTAGCCTTCTGGAACCAACAATATTCAATATTTTTTTGGAGACCACTCTCACATATTCAGCTTAGGTGGTTACATTGCCCCTAAATTTTATAGCTTTATTAATATTCATTCCTGCAAAAAGTATGTCTTGCTTACCTTTTCCCGCAAGTTTCAGCATTTTCCCAATAATTTCATAGATGTATTCAGCGTATTCCTCACTGATACTGTGTGGAATCTGAAACGAGAAAATACAAACATTTATGAAAAAGTGAACCTCACTCCTTATCCACAGGGCACCTTTAAGCGTACCAAAAATTCTGTACAAACATTAAAGCTTACACCAAGTACTAACTTTCTGTTCAGACTTGCATTAATGGTCAAGAATTAAGTGATTCCACAATAAATAAATTACTCCCTGACATTTCCCAGAATAATTTTTGAAATAAAACGATAACTCTTTTGCCCTCCTTCTATTTTACTGTCTCTTTTTAGACATAAAACAAAACATAGCAGATAATCACTTCCTTTTCTAAGACAGTAAAATTCTCTGACTTTTTCCTAATTTGAGGCATTTTTTATTTTTCAAAATCCCTAAATTTTCCCAGACTTGACAAAGGAAACTCATTTTCTAGGCTCTCTCTGGTTACAGGTTGGCTGGGTACCCTTCTAGAGTGCTACATGTGCACTTAAGTGGAAAACTGCTTCCAAGCCTTGCTCATGTTAATACAGTTGAGGTGGATCAAAGGAAAACATTTACAAGCATACAGACATCAGCAAAACAATGCAGTGAACAGTATATTGCCCAACTAACGGTACACATGGGTAGACACCGACATTTTAGAAAACAGGTTATTAATCGATGTTCCATATATTGGAAAGACTAAGCCCAAGATACTAACTAAATGTGAATAATTGAGTAAGTGCTGGACCTTGCCCCTCCTGCCGAAGTTATCAGTTAACTCCTGTCAACTTACTTTTCTTGATTTGCAGATTCTTATTTCCAACAGGTTAGCAGTCTTGTCAGCTAAGGTACCTCCATCTTTCTTTCCAGTGCGTGCTGTTGCAACTTCAAGGATTGGATAGACAACTTTCTACAATTTTAAAAAAATATTAAAAGAAAAAAGAAACCAGACAGTTTTTAGTCTAAATATTTATCTATTCCTGAATAACTGAAGAATGTTTTGAAAGTAATAGGGAAGAGAAACCAGTTTTATGACAAATATGAGGTTCTAAGCTGCAAAAGGGTCATGGTTCTGGTAAACTAGAAGTCAGTGGTGTTCCCATCATCAGAGGAGGGTGAGGGGAGATGGAGGAAGGAAGCAATGCCATTGCCATTACTAGTGACACTGTAGGGAGCGGATGGCTAAGTCAGCCGGTAGGGGTGTTGGCAATGGGACTGGAGGACACCGACATTTTTACAGAGATGTGGGGGTGAAATGAGAGTAACTACACCAGTAACATGCCTTTATATTCATACTGAATTTATTTGTTAAATCCTGAAAACTAACTTAAATTCAGATATTGTCAGAAATAATCTGTAAAACATCATTTGCATTACTTACTATGACAAGGGGATTATCTGGATATTTCTTTATAAAAATTTCCAGTAACTGTAAAACCCTGAAATAAATTAAGAAATTTGTAATCTCACAGGTGTGATTAGAAAATTGGGATATCTACCACACTGTGTTTCATAATTTAAGTCTTAATAACCTTGGGTAACATTTTTACCCATATTTAAGTTCCACACATGAGAAACCCTCAGATAACTTTGGTAGCTTAAGACAAATTGTAGGTTTCTTCCTCACTTTCAAAACTTTGGACTTCAATCAGACAAGTATCTTCATTTACATCACAATACCATATACTGTCAGCACCAGTATTTGCATTTCTAAAAACCAGAATGCAAAAATGCATTGAGGTTTCGATGATATATGTTCTATTCCAAATAATGCCATGATGTAGCATGTCTTTCAGTCACTGGTCAAGTGCTATCTTAACATGTTGGAAAAATCATTTTAGGTTCATATTTGATCTTGGGAATTCCAGGGAAATTTTGTATTTTGACATCTGATGACTCAAGATGATGATCTTGGGAATTCTTGGGAAAATTTGCTTTTTGCCTTCTGGTGAACTCATGGGACGATCTTGGGAATTCTTAAAATTTTGCTTTTTGACCCCAGATGACCTTTGACCTCCATCAAAAACGATAGGGTTCTTCCTCTTACCATAATGCATGTACATACTACGTATGAAATTTATTCAAGCTTCCTATCTTGAGATACCATGTTAAAAACATTTTCAGTGTTTGACCCCCGGTGACCCTACATGACCTTTGACCTCCACCAAACATGATAGCATTCATCTTCCCACCATAACACATCCACATACTACCTATGAAATCTATTTAAGCTTCCTATCTTGAGATATCGTGTTAACACGGTTTTCAGCATTTGACCCCTGAAGACCCCAGATGACCTTTGACCTCCACCCAAAACAATAAGGCTCTTCCTCTTACCATAACGCATCTACATACTAAGTATGAAATTTATCCAAGCTTCCTACCTTGAGATATCCTGTTAACAAGGTTTTCAGCATTCAAACCCCGGTGACCCCAGATGACCTTTGACCTCCATCAAAAACAATAGAGTTCTTCCTCTTACCATAACACATCTACATACTAAGTATGAAATTTATCCAACCTTCCTATCTTGAGATATCATGTTAACAAGGTTTTCAGAGTTTGACCTCCGGTGACCCCAGATGACCTTTGACCTCCATCAAAAACGATAGGGTTCTTTCTCTCACCATAACGCATCTACATACTACGCATGAAATTCATCCAAGCTTCCTACCTCAAGATATTGTGTTAACAAGGTTTTCAGGGTTTGACCCCTACCACAAACATTAAGGTCCTTCCTCTCAATATGGGGCATCTATGTACCAAGTTTGAGGGCTGTCATGGCTTCCCTTCTTGAGATATTGTGTTAAAAAGGTTTTCAGGGTTTGACCCCTGGTGACCCCAGATGACCTTTGCACCCCACCAAAAATGATAGGGTTCTACCTCTCACTACAAGGAATCTACATACAAAGTATGAAATTTATCCAAGCTTCCTACCTCGAGATATTGTGTTAACAAGGTTTTCAGAGTTCGACCCCTGGTGACCCCAGATGACCTTTGACCTCCTTCAAAAATGATAGGATACTTCCTCTTACCATAACGCATCTACATACTAAGCATGAAATTCATCCAAGCTTCCTACCTCAAGATATTGTGTTAACAAGGTTTTCAACGTTTCACCCCTGGTGACCCCAGCTGACCTTTGATCCCCACCAAAAACAATAGGGTTCTTCCTCTCAATACGGGGCATCTATGTACCAAGTTTGAGAACTGTTGCAGTTTTCGTTTTTGAGATATCGTGTTAACGAGCAAAGTGTCACAAACACACACATACATACATACACACATACACACACACGCCATCATGAATGCATAGGTTTCATATATTGGAAAGACTAAGCCCAAGATACTAACTAAATGTGAATAATTGAGTAAGTGCTGGACCTTGCCCCTCCTGCCGAAGTTATCAGTTAACTCCTGTCAACTTACTTTTCTTGATTTGCAGATTCTTATTTCCAACAGGTTAGCAGTCTTGTCAGCTAAGGTACCTCCATCTTTCTTTCCAGTGCGTGCTGTTGCAACTTCAAGGATTGGATAGACAATTTTCTACAATTTTAAAAAATATTAAAAGAAAAAAAGAAACCAGACAGTTTTTAGTCTAAATATTTATCTATTCCTGAATAACTGAAGAATATTTTGAAAGTAATAGGGAAGAGAAACCAGTTTTATGACAAATGTGAGGTTCTAAGCTGCAAAAGGGTCATGGTTCTAGTAAACTATGAAGTCAGTGGTGTTACCATCATCAGAGGAGGGGGAGGGGAGATGGAGGAAGGAAGCAATGCCATTGCCATTACTAGTGACACCGTAGGGAATGGATGGCTAAGTCAGCTGGTAGGGGTGTTGGCAATGGGACTGGAGGACACCGACATTTTTACAGAGATGTGGGGGTGAAATGAGAGTAACTGCACCAGTACCGTGCCTTTATATTCATACTGAATTTATTGGTTAAATCCTGAAAACTAACTTAAATTCAAATATTGTCAGAAATAATCTGTAAAACATCATTTGCATTACTTACTATGACAAGGGGATTATCTGGATATTTCTTTATAAAAATTTCCAGTAACTGTAAAACCCTGAAATAAAAAAAGAAATTTGTAATCTCACGGGTGTGATTAGAAAATTGGGATATCTACCACACTGTGTTACCTTGGGTAACATTTTTACCCATATTTAAGTTCCACACATGAGAAACCCTCAGCTAACTTTGGTAGCTTGAGACAAATTGTGGGTTTCTTCCTCACTTTCAAAACTTTTGACTTCAATCAAGTATCTTAATTTACATTATAATACCATATACTGTCAGCAACAGTATCTGCATTTCTAAAAATAAAATGGATGTGAATTTGATAGTAGGATTTTATAATACACCAGTCTACAATTTTTGGTCATGATTTATAAAATTCAAAGCGTACATTGCTAAATGCCACTTTTGTCCTAATTACAAAAGCTACATACAACTACTTTGGCTTTGCCCATGTACTACTGCAATGAAAGGCCAAACATTAACTGTCAAGAGGTCCAGTAGACCTGACTGTTACATACAGCACCTGTATGAGAAAATGATCCTTTCAACATACCTTTTCAAACATCCATGTACACATGTTAACAAAATAAAATCCACAACTACGTAATCGATCCAGTTAAGTTTGCATAACAAAGCAATGGAAAGTCACACCATATGATCAAACTATGCAAACGAACATGACACGGTAATCTCACACACAGTCTGGTGCACCATGGAGCTGTACGTAGTTAGCTCCATGGTTACAATAAGACCTGGCGATTTCCATTGCATTATATGGGTGAATATTTATAACGGCAACCCTGATTCAAAATCACCAATCAGTGGACACAAATTCTAGCACCTTATAATTTTTGTTTACGGCAAAAGGCCCAATTTGGATGTAAATATTTGCCAGTATGGCCGTTTCCACATGAAGCGTGAATGCCAGTCAGCACCGACTCTTCCCCTATAACACAAATTTCTTCACCATTAGTTTAGCTTAGTGTAGCCACTTGGTTAAGCAAAGACCCTAAACCAAGCTGATTGTGGAGAAACATGGGTGGAAGAGGGAAACAAGATGAGGTGTACCAACTTCTCTCAATTCTGTTTCCAAGACAACCATGCAACATCTTCATCCCATGGATAAGAGTGAATCCCCAGTCTTTTGCCCCTTTCCCAAAGGCAGGAAAGGGTTAAGCACTGACTTTTGCTCTGCACCACAGCCCAACATCTACAGACAAACCAGAAGCAGATGAGACCCGAGTTAGCATGACAACCAGCAACCCTTGTTAATTCAATTCCATGAAGTTTTGAAACCCCTCAGCACCACAGCTAACAGCTTTTCCCAAACAGGCAACTAAGGTCACAGGAAATTTAACCCCCCTCCACCCCCCACCCCCTTACAAAAATTTTGGCCTATCAGTTGAGGGCATTGCACTCTCACCGCTAAGCCAACTCTCCAATTACCTTAAAGATTACAATTTTTGCAACAACATAACACTGATTTTACCTGAGTTTGAAGTGTATCAAAGCTTCTGCATTTTCTTTGTCTTGTCTTTGGCTTTTATTTTTCGTTTTAAACAAACTGGAAATAGCGCTATCTAGTTTCAGCATCGCTTCATCACTCATGTCACTCTCAGACTCCTCCTTAAGAAAATGAAAACCTTCAAGAATAAGACACAACCCTCCCCTTTCCTGGTATTCCTCTTATAACTTTGTAAATATAAAACTTTCATAAAATGCATCTTATGATGAAAACTATTAGATTCATCAAGTTCTTATCCTGCAAAATACATCTGAACAAATCTGAATTTTCTATAAAATGTTACTGTAATGCCTATCATGTATCTATTCAATAAAAAACAGAGAAGCTCAGTAAATTCTGCCACAATTCTCATAGAGAACAAATATTTTATACTTTATCAACCTTTGAAGTAGTAGTCACTTCTGTTTCTAGTGGTCTACAGCTTCAAAAATACATAATTTTCCAAAACTAGCTGGCGGTAATGAACCTTAAACAACTTTCCTGATAAGACAACACATTTTTACTTTGCAGTTTGTCCTAAGCCAATGGTCATCTCTAAAAGCAATACTGATGCCAGAATTTAATCTAAATCAGCCCTCCTCCTCTAATGATGTATTCTCAAGCATTTCAAGATCAAAAACAAAAGAAATAGAGGCACAACTCCCTCCTCCTCCCAGCAAGGACGGCTACATAAACAGCTTCTTTCCTCTAACTGTAACACATTTGAACCTTCTGTCAACAAACATCACTCACCGTAAAGACCTAAAGCAGTTTCAGGATTCTGCCTTGAAGTTCATCCATTGGCAAGAATTAACTCTGTATGCACACAAGACTGCACATTTAACACCACATAGGAGAGTTAGTGTACAAATACAGATGACACACAGAATTCTCCTCCCCTCCTCCTCCCCATGCTGTCCCCCCCCCCCCCCCATCAGTAAAAAGAGGCATGAAACATTGCAAATTATAATTTATACTTTTTAGAATTGCATCATTTAATGACAATGTAACCCCCTTATATTTTACCCTTACCCCTTCCCCTACTGACAGTTTAGCATCACCAAGTGCTTCCATTAATTTCATCCTGAACGCTGGATCCACAGGAGCATTTTCTTCTTCCTCATCGTCATCATCGTCATCTGATGAAGACGAATCATCTCCGCCTTCCTACAGGAGATACAAAGAACTGCCTTCGAGTAATTTTCTCTTCATAGGATTACGTTTTCCTGTTTAGATATTCCTTTCCACCACTGTGTCTACATACAACTGACATGGAAGTATTACTTCAACAAAACATAGACCAATTAGGGCCATGGCAGGAGCTAGTTATCAATGGAATGGACCCACAGCCATAGGAGAGAGGTTTCTGTTGCAATGCCATTTTCAATTTTTATCATACTAATGTAGGTCTTTGATTCAAACTGAGGCTATGGTAATGACCTCATGTTCAGGTATAATATTCAAATCCAATTCATGAATGGGAATTCTTGTTCTGACCTTAGCTTCAAATCTATGCCATGATGATCCAGTCATTCGCTCATGTTTTAGAGTTGCATTCATAACCTTTTATTTGCAAAATTAATTATGCAAGCATAGTCTTAAAGGGTAAGGAAGGTGGCTGGGGTGAGGAAGGTGCAGTCCCTAGCCCTCAAGAATACAAAAAATTAACTATTTTTAGGCAAAACATGTGCCTTTGTTTTGGGCACATGAATGAAATATTTGCATTAACATTTCAGACACATAGTGCTCAGCTCCCCCCCCCCCCTCCCACCACCACAACTTAAGCAGTTGAGTATGCTTAAGTGTGCAGGTTAAGACTTTCTCAGCATACTTTGTTTAAGAGGTATTCCAAAAACTGGAGAAACGTGTGCCACTGCATGTTATGTTACAAGCATGCACAATGTACAATTACTATTGACCACACTTCTATGCACAGTAGATCCACTGACAAGATGTGTTATGTTTCAACAATAACATCCACTTAAGATGTGGTAGAACTAGATGCTACCACAATCACAACTGGGTTCAGTTTGTATTTATGGTAATTAAGCCGTAGATCTGAGAGACACCGAGTAAGTCAGTTTAAGGAATGCCACTGGTGGAAGTGCATCGCCTGTTCGTTAACAATTTAAAATATTCAAGTTCTTACGTGATCTCCATGAATCCCACCTCAGGTCCGTGATTCGAATCCCAGCCATGAGTTCAAATCCAATCACTCGACAGACTTACCTTTAAATCTTTCTCACTTTTACTTGTTTCCATTTCTTCCTCATCCCCCTCTTCATCATCTTCATCTGAAAGTGGACATTTGAGCATTTTATTGGTTGAATTTGAAAGCTTACATTTCCTTTAAGTGTTAAATCTTTCCTAATGTCACAATAAAAACCCAGTTATGCAAAATTTGACAGCATGCTTCTTCCATGTTTAAGTTCAGATTCAAATGATGCTATAGCCTAGTAGAAAAGACAGAAGAATTGCAGTGATGAGAGGTAGCTTAGCAGAACTGAAGGCTGAAGTTCTAAGACACAGCAGGGTAACGAACAGGTGGTTTTCATTCAAGAGCAATCTATTAATTTCTCCATCCAAATTTGAATAAAACAACATTGGAAGCTGTCTAGAATGAATATGCATTTAACAAACCCCTTGCATGCTTCTCTTACGCTTGTGCTCCCACAGCATCATAAGATTACTGCTTATCAAGACATGAATCACTTTAAAGGGAATAAACAGTCAGTCAGCTTTACAATCTAAATTTGAAACAACTGTTAAATCTTACCAATACCCTCTCGTTTCCCTCACAAATATCTTTCATCTTTTGAAACATAAATATTGGGTAAGAAAGCTTAACTTTGAAATTATTCTACAGGAATTAAATGATTCAGCAACAAAAACTTTGTCACATGACTAAAAAGAACCCTACACAAATTAGGATAGTAGTGTATATTAATTTAAAATCGGGTGTGTGGATTTACCCTTTAAAAGAGATGGAACAATATGAAACACCACTGTTATAATCTCATTCCCAAGTCTGAGTGTAAAGCCCAAAAAAGTATCTGGCAATACTTAAAGATGTCTACAAAATATGATCCCTTCTTCAGGCAAAGTGACAACAAATGCTACATTACTAACATTATGATAATGTGAATACTTCAAACAATCAATTACTCCAAACAATCACAAATTCCTTTCCAGAAATATCCCACCTACTTCTTACCTGAATCACCGTCTTGAGATGACATTGCTTTTAAAATGTTCTTGGAGGGATCAAAAATCTGTTTCAGGATAGAATGTGAAAATAATATATTTGAGCAGTAATTACATGATGTAGTAGTGATCTAAATAATATAATGGCCAGTACTTCAAATTTTTCATAAAACAAATAAAATTCTAGAATTTGACAGTTAAATATTTCTGAAGGCTTTATTGTGTGTAAAATTAGAAAGCCTTTGCTAAAATTATTGTCATGCCCATAGACATATCACTGTATTCTCACACAATTCACAAAGGATACCATAATATAAAAAGCATTGCATCAGAAAGTTTCCTCAGTTGCAAAAGATCTCATTTTAGTGGTATGTAACAAGTAACGTCCTACAGGCAAGAACTGTGATACAGGATAACTCTCTATGCTTCAAGGATCACCATCCTACCCCTCCAAAAAAAATTATACTTCTCTTAACGTCTTAAATCTAGCTATGTAAAATATAGCCAAATTTTAACACATCCATCATATTTTTAAGGACTTAAACTACATGAAACCAAACCAAATTGAACTCATTTGACAAAACTAAACTTTATGAAAGCTTGGCTAGACTAAACTAAAACAAACCAAACCAATGATAAATGAAACCAAACTAAAACTAAGCTCAGCTCAACCAAAACTCAGCTCAACTGAAACTGTTTTTCTCACTTCCAAGTGACCGACTGCATGGTCAAGTGATTAGACTTGCAGCCAGAAGGTCTGGGGTTCGACTCCTGGCGGGGTCATACCGAAGACTGTAAAAATGTAACCTACTGCCCTTGTGCTTGGTGCTCAGCATAAGTAATGGAGTAGGGAAAACAAGCCAGTCAGCAACAAGTGGCGAAAAGGCCGTGGTCAGCTCGACTTAAACCAAATGGTTAGAAACTGAGCCGTAAAACGTCATCTACCTCTGACCTCTAACTCACTTCCAAGTACAGATGATTTTACTGACTTACATCCAACAAAAGTTGCAATGAACTTTCCGTCATTTCGTAACAGATGATCTTGAAAGTTCTTTCTACAGCTGTCCTGAGTGGATGAGATGACTTAGAGAGAAGGTTCAGTAAAATCTCAGTGATTACATCCATCCATTGTGGCTCTGTGACCAGAAACATATGAGGAAGGAAAAGAAATGTTGATGAGATGGATTTTCAAAGCACATAGCAAGGTAATTAAATGAAAATTAAAGTCAGTCTGATGAAATGTTTTGCAACATACCTTTATTTCAAACACTTAAAAAAGCCTTTGTCAGTGACAAAGATATCAGAAATGATATGGAAGAAAAGGAAAGTAGCTAGGGGTGGGGAGGGGGATGGGGGATGAGTGAAGGGAATGGGATTTTATGAAATACCTGTTATTGTACAAAAACCTATAAAAGGGGAATAGACCTTATGCGGTGACATCACATGACTTTATTTTGGAGGCAAAACAATGAAGCACACTGCACGCACGATGTAAACTTCACACTCGTGTGTAGTAGAATTGCACATGTATCCGATTGGTTCACAAATCAGCTGTACATTTGTTGGTGTAACTTGCAATGATACGCACTTTGCCTCCAAACGAGGGAGTACTTTATGATCTGTGACATCATATGCATAAGGTCCAGAGATGGGGAGAAAAGTCCCAACTCTAGGAATGTGAGTTTAGGTATCTCTGACACGAAGAATACCTATCACAAGGACATACAGAACCTCTGGATACTTTGTCGTTACCCTCTTCCATATTAAATATTAATGATATCTAAATCTTTTGCAAAGCTTAAAATAGTCCCCTCATTCCACCAATAAAATTCATCTACTGACATGGCCTTTCACCCTTTTTCAAATCTGGCAAAAGAAATTGACTGATCTGAAAAAACATGTGATAGTTATGTACTTGTTACTTGTTTGTACAAGCTAATCCCTCACCAATTGCTATACAACTTGAGAAATGGGGCATTTCCCAAGGTTGCCTTAGAAATTTAATTTCAAATGAAACCCAATACAGTTCATGAAAGGTACACAAATAACCTTACACCTGTTTGTGCAATGATTTCCTATTTTAAATGAAGGGAATAAGTTTCAATATTTTTCAACTCAGAAACAGAATAAACTTTGAAAGTGGTTTAAAGGGCGATGAGTTTCAACTTTCAACGTCTGTAATGGGACTTTTTTTTTTTGTAATTTTGGACTTTAAGCCCCTCTACAGAGATCTTCCAGTTTCCATACTAACCATCACTTCCTTCTGCCGACACCTCTTTGTTCATAGCTCTTTGGAAACAAGTTTGCAAATCCTGAAAGTTATAAAAAAAATAAAAATTTCAAGTTTAAAAGGTGATCAAAATTTGTTTCATTAGGTGCAAAGTATTCATGATGCAAGGGTCCAGAAACTTATTTCTACTTGTCAATATTTGCAGATAGCATCCTAAAATCTTTTCAAGTGTATGTTACATCTCTAAAGAGAGAGAGAAAAGATTACCTAAAACACAATTTTTGGTGTCCAAACACCCTACTGATACCCTCCAACCATTTCTAACATATTCTATCTTTAAATAATTGTGAGATTAGACTGTATGTCTGAGCAATTCTACAAAATTCTGGAACTAAGTTCTCCTGGCCAAGAGGACAACAACCCTGAGTGTGAAACGTTCCTACCAGTGCTTTCACCAATAAAAATAGAATGGCAGTATTTTTACATTTACATTTGATTCATCTGGCATTACAAAATGCTGTACCTATAGCTTGTTTTGTTGCTGTGAGTTTTTGTTGTACACAAAACCAGAAAACACAGAAAGCTTTATTGAAAAATATATGTACTTTCATCATAACCATGACCAAAGACTATGAATATATCCTTCCAAGACCCCAAGTCACTTCTGGATCCATTGCTCCATCCTCTCTTATTCCCTAACACTTTACCTTGGACACACCTCAAACAACCCCACCCTTTCCAGAAAATGTGTTTTATTAAACTTTACCTGTAATATTTCTGCACACTGTTCAGGTTCATTAAAAGTGTGCAGACCAATGTGTAAAAACAGCAGCTGAAATCCCATGCCTGCCATGGAGGATGCACCTTCAGAGAAATTCTTCTTAATCTTTTTCACAGTTGACATCATATCGTCCCAGGAATGGCGGACCTTTGAGAAAACATAGGACCAAATCTCATCAAATCCCTGCTACTCTAATCTGTCAAATGATCTTTGAAAAGCTTGTGCTTCTCTTAGAAGGATGACACAGAAATAACTTTTTTTTTTGCTGTCGACATGATGATAGAAAAGTATTTCAAGTTTAAGCGATTCCAGGTTGACCACTTTCAATCCACACTCTACCAATAAACTTCCTCAAATCGTCCTACTCTAATCCGGCAAATAACCTTTGAAAATCTTGTGCTTCTCTTATTACGATTACATAGAAATATTTTTTTTTGCTCCCGACATGATGATAGATTTCAAGTTTTAGTCATTCCTGGTTGACCACTATTAATCCACACTCTACCAATAAACCTCCTGTACAGCTAACTTAACATCAAAAAAGTTTAAGGGGTCTATTGTTGTCTTGCACTGGGACACAATACGTAGTTATCAAATCCATGACCTTATTCATCTCTCCATGAAAGGCAACACCCTAAAATTATCTGCTTCAAATTTGAGGATTAGACCAGTAATGGCAGGAATCTGAATCCTCTCAAATATTTAACTAGATTTAGCTGAAGAATGGGCTGATTCTAGTGGCAAGTTTGGCTAAAATGTCCAAATGGTTTTTAGCAGCTTCTAAGAGAGTCTAGGGTCATCTTGTATCACAGGCATACGACTAAAAACTGTTTGTGCACAGACAGTTTGGGTACAAAGAAATCACATCTTGTTATGAGATGACATTCTCATTTGATTTTCTTGATTTGGTAAAGACAGAGGAAAGAAAATGAGAATAAGTAATATCTGACAGTTGTTTACATACCTCTTCTGTGAAAGACTTCACACAAGAAATGGACTCATCAGAGAGAAGGACCTGCAAATGAGGAGTTACTTTTAATTAAAATGATCTTACATGGGTTTGTAGGAACAAATAAAATATCTATCATACAGAAAATACTCTGCTTAAATTATCAACTGGTGCTGTGGCTGACTGGATAAAGGTAATTACTGCATTTGTGGTAAAAAACATTTCATACTTTTACAATCACCATATATCAATAAAAACAAAAACAAAACAAAAAAAAAACAAAAGGAAAGCAGTTCAAAATAAGGTAGCTGGGTATTAATGCTATTTTTAAGAAATAAGTTTTTCATAGAAACAAAGTCACTGCTGTGTAGCACATGCGTAATATCTTCACCCAAACTGTCAAATTTTCAACTGATGTATTCATTCATATCTCTTGTAGTGTGAAATGTTTTGGGGGAAAGAAATGCTGTTGTCAGTTAATTAATGAGACAGAATAGTTTTATGATGATAAAAGCTTTTTTCTGTCTGGGACATGTTGATGCAATTTAAACACAATATTTCTCTTTGCAGGCTTTCTACTGCTCTGCAAGCATATTATAGGGGGAAATATAGAAATTTTTCATCACAAAAGAGGGGTTTATAGGGATGTTTTGTAGGGCAAATATAGGGTTTTATAGGGCTTTTGTCCAAATATTTGACATAATTGGCACAGTAAATCAAGCAACAACCAGGCCTATATGGGTTATAGGGCCTTGCCTACAGAACTCACAACTGTAGATCTGACTGTAGACCCAAAAGCTATATGGGTCTTTCTCTAAATTAGGGTACGAGTAGTGGGACATGAGGTCAAAATTTAAAAATCATCTTTACTGACTGAAATTTACACTTATGATAGAGTATTATCAACATTTATTAAAATTAAAAATATTTTTACATACAGCCTTGAAAACACTCATTCAAACATACACATGCCAGTAAATTGACCAACAAACAGTAGTAGGGACACCAAAGCAGGGTTTAAGCTCCTCTTACAAGAATGAAGAAAAATCCTTAATGGTTGAAAATACACACTTGAGTCTGATTTAGGACCTTTTGTAACAACAACCCAGAAAAAGTTTGAAAGAATTCTCCAAAACTTGAAAAAAGTCAGTTTCATTTTTCTCAATACTTTCACATGTCAAAAGGTCTTTTCCTGTGTGACACCCATAGACTGTTAGACTTGCCATTTGGTATCTTATTTTCTATCACTTTATGGACATGTATGGTATTTGCAAGATCTTTTACTCCATTTAGACTGTCGCGTGTAACAGGGACACCAAGACTTGGTGTCCCCATTACACCTAACATGTAAATTTTCAAATGATGACAGTTTAATTTTTAAACTGTCATCATTTGACCTGGAAATTTTCAAATGCACTATAAACCACTGTTTGCAGTAATAAGATACTATCAAAAGCCCCAGTTTCATTGAATTTTTGTTCATCATACATCGAGAATGACCAACATATAAACTATGGCAGCATGGGGGACACCAAAAATATCAAATGTCCATCAGCATGAAACACTTGGTTCAAAAGACAGGGGATCATGTTTTCTGGTAACATTCTGGTATCTACTTTTCATGTGACTTAACTCACACACACAATTAGTGGTTTGTGCAAATGGTGAAGCACCAAAGTTTACCAACTAAACTCACTATAAAAGGGGACACCAAAATTCTGTCGATTATGACTGATGCCTGGAACCATGTTTGTTTTGATAAGTTCTTTCCAAATGTGCTAATTTCTAAAAGAGTTTGACCTAATTCTTAGATCAATTGAACTTCTGCCACCTGAGATTTGTAAAAATGGTAAAAATTACATTAGAAAACCAACATATGGGGACACCAAAGAGTTATGTTGGTCAGGTAGTTTTCTATGGTCCTGTGTGGAAAATTTGGTGAAGCAACAATACTGATATTTTGGAAATACAAATGTTGACTCTAGGTGATATCCTTACCATGATAAATGAGCAAAGCTATTCAATCCATGATAAATCTGTTTTCAGATAAATCCAATTTGTATGCTTGTATGTCCCAGCCATTACCCCAAAATCATGGGGGGACACCAAACCAAAGTAGGCTATTTTCTAAAAATACTAAACATTGAAAATTCAGTTTATATATCACAAGGTAGCCCTGTTGGTAAGGTATACTAAAATACCAATTATGTTGGTTTTGTTGTATTTCATTCCCTTGAAATTTTGTATATAGCCCTGTATACTGGCAATGTTAGTGAAATCACCACTGGTACCCTAATTTAGAGAATTACCCATATACATACTCACAATATGCTCCCTAAAGCTGGCTTACTCTCACCCTCTAACATACTGTACAGTCATTTCCATGAGGTGTCCACTGCTTGGACAACATCATCCAACATGTCCACTACTTCACTTGGCAACATCATGCAACTTGGCACACCAATGACCATACTGTAAGAAGGAAGTTGTTCTCATCAAATGACTGTACAGTATAACTTGCATGCCAACAACAGGGATCACAGCATTCTCTGACTCTCAAGCTGGTATGGAAATACCGGAAAAGGAAAATAGGGAACAAAAAATGGGGCTTATAGGGCAAATTTGGCAAAAAACTGGGATTTATGGGGAGAACAAAAAGTATAAGGAATTATAGGGCCAGTAGAAAGCCTGTCTTTGTTCACTACACTTCCACACTTACCAATGTAAACTTGAAGTTGCTTCACTTTTTAAAGACATCCTAGTTTCTGGTTTACTAAAGGAAAAAAAAAATCCCTGCACTTCCTTTAATTTATTTCTATGGTGTACTATGCACTCAAGCCTAGTGCTTCCTCACCAAAGACTAACCTGCGCATATTCTACTAATGTAAGGAGTCTCAGAGAGCCATCAGCTGCTATTCCTAATTTTGAGCTTCTTGTGGTATTTTCTGGAGCAGATGATCCTAAAAGGATATTAAAAGATAATTACATTAAAAGGTTAGGGTAATATCAGTAAAAATTAATTTTTTATTCTTGTTAAATTGGCATTTAATTCCTGTGCATTGTTCTCCAGATATAAGCAAAAGAATTTATCACATATTAATCCTAAATTGGACTTGAAGTAAGCAGAGGGGATATAGTAACTCACATTAATAAACAATATTTTATTCTAAACTTAACCGACTGCATGGTCAAGTAGTTCGAGTATCCGACTTGCAGTCAGAAGGTCTCGGGTTTGACTCCTGGCAGGGTCATACCAAAGACTTTTAAAAATGGAACCTACTGCCATTGTGCTTGGTGCGCAGCATAAGCAATGGAGTAGAGAAAACAAGCCAGTGAGCCACAACCGAAAAAAAAAGGCCGTGGCTTAAACCAAGTGGTTAAAACCTGAGCCATAAAACCTTATCTAACTAACTCTAAAACTTTACAACTATTTTTGTCTTGATAACCTCACCCTTTCATAATTGTGAATGTCCGAGAGGCTTGAAAATTTTTAAGAGTTCACACTCCCGTTAGGTAAACTGATATTGTTTCTATTTCAATGTCATGACAAAAGTTTGATAGATAAAGAAAACAATGTATTGCCCATCACTGCCAGGAAATGACATCACTACTGCATCCATTGCTTGCAAATTTCTTGAGAACCTCACATCGGAAATGAGAGAAAATTTTACAAGAATTCTTGGATAAAGTTACTCTTATTTGTCATAAATCTAAGTTTTTGCTTATCACATTTCTTTCAATAGAAACTTCTTGGTAGAGAATTTACATTCCCCTCACTTAGTATCTGGATTATTGTCTAGTATTTCTGGTCTAACTTTATCTTAACGCATCCATTTCTCAAGCTTACCTTGAAAAGGAGGACTATCGCTGAGTATGTCTAGAGCAGTGCTAAAACGCTGAACAATCTCCTCTCTGAGTTCCTGGTCAACTGGTGTAGAATTCCGCTGATCAAAGAAAAACAAAATATTAAGGGTACTTACGAATGCCTTTGTTTTTTAGTTTTCCACCAAAAATTCTTTGAGGACAGGTGAAAAATTTAGCTGACCAAAGATGAACTAAATGCAAAGCATTGAGGGTACTTCAGGATGAAGATTTCAATTTTCAACTTTTTAACAAACTGTGGTTTTCACAAAAGGATAAATAGGTGAATTTTAAGACCGGCTGGTGTCCATAAATTTTATTTTCTTTCAAGAGGACTTTTCAGACAACAGTAGATAACTCAAATATGATGTCTTTAATCCCCTCACCTTAGCAGAATTAGTGGCATCAAAGAAACCATGCAGGAAGAGGAACTTTCCAGCATCCATCATCCAGCCCTCTTCTCTCTCAATACAGGTGTTTTTCATCAATGAAAGAACCTGAGACACCACAAACAAAAAAAAAAAGAAAAAAAAAGAATGAGTTGAATTTACTTCAAATGAGAGAATATTTAAGGAATGGTAAAAGCCCAAATTAAGCTTTGATATGTAAAACAGGGACTTAAACTATGTTTTCTGGAGATATTTATGTTTAATTTACATGTGTGGTTCTTGAGATATTAGAGGATGAATTAACCGCATGCATCACTCAAAGTTAAATTGAGGCGAGTCGGAGTGAAGTCATCTCCTCAAATTAGTCAACAATACCTTTTAATCTTTCCTTTTCAATCATTTTCACCTTGAAATAGATAGGGGTGTTATTTTGCCTATAGAGCATTTGAAATTTGTAAAATTTCACAACAGTGGATTACGGAGGACAAAATTGATGTCAATTTTAGAGAAAAACAGGGTTTATAACTGTGAGCATCAGACATCTCTGCTTGCTTGAAGTCCACTTTCGGTTGAAAACATGACACCACTGCTAATATCTAACAGGCACCAGGAGAAAATGATAGCAAATTCACCAGACTACTTTTACAAAATTATTCTTACACATAAAAATTTTTAGATTCAACCACTCTTGTTAGCACATTATTAAGCTTTCTCCCCCTTTCGAAGTCAACAGCTTGGCAAAGAATGTCATATCTAATTCAGATCAAGTCTCCTCGCTATAATTACAATTACAGACAGTTCAAAAAATAAATTTCACATTTTAATTTTGAACTGAAGGCCAAAACTAACTAAGAATTAAATTCAGAATTTCACTACTTCATCAAAGACATAAGCAGTTTTTAATCATTTTACAAGGATCAAATATGTTCTTGGGTCTATCCTATAGACCTTATCCATATGATGTCACAGAGCAAATCAGCTAAGGTAGGCACATAGTATTAAACCTTACACCAACACAAATGCAGGCAGCTAACTTTTGTACCAGTGGGATACACACCTAAGTCTATGTGTGCGTTTGAAGGCTATGCTGCACTCACAATATGTGTACCAAAGTCTTATCTAGCTATATTCACTTTTTGCTCTCTATAATGATGTTGGTGTGATGTCAATGCATACGGTGTAGGTGTACTGTGACAATATTTTCAGTGTAATTACCTCAGTTCAAGAAAATGTACAAAATTAAAATGAGTAGTACGCAACCAAGTTTCTAGCTATGTAATGGAAGAAAGAAATCCAAGCACATTCTAACTTTTTCAAGGCCTTGTATATGACACATTCTATTTCAAGCACTCTCAAGGTTTTGAGGGCTGTGTACTGTTTACAAACCCTGTTGTTATCTCTGTTGTTTCTTTACAAATGCCATACAATCAAGGCTTCCAAGAAAACTGATACTCAAATTTGTAAAGCCTCTCCAAGACAAAATCCTTACATCTGATTGGTTACTGTACCTGCAGACAAACCCAACGTCTGTCTCTCTCAATGTCAGTCTTTTCTGTTTCAACATAGAAAAGTTCCTTCAACCATTCCAGGTACATTTTCACCGCATCAACATTTAACTGCAGAAATGAACACAAACTAGAGAAACATTCCAGAAAGTCAGACCCAAACTAAAATATATTTACATTTGAACCTATCTTATGTATTTTATTGTAATGCAGAAGTAAAAGAAAAACTTCCCACCACAGAAAATAAATGAAGTGTAGTTGTTCATACATAAAAACCTGATGACTGACTGTTTTGTTCAACATTTTCATATAGAGTACAAAACATACTTTCTTTGGAACCAATCCCTCATCCCAGAACATATGTTAGTAAAATGTGAAAATGATTTTCAGCAAAATAAAAAAAAAAAAAAATACTCAACTGTTTAATATGTTACATGGGACTTTGACCCCCTCCCCCAATGTATGTTTTGTAATCATGTTAAAACGATGAAATAATTGATGTCCCAAGTCAGGCGTAGTAATGCTTTCACTTTACCTCACATCTTGCATAATATATGCACTCGTACATAAACAAAACATGATGTCATGTGAAATGGGCTTATTGACGATGGTTATACAAACCCAGTCCTACGAAATAGAGCTAAATCAAAAATACTGCAGCTGGGTGCATTTCTAGAGCAATGATACCCACGAAGTTTTCATGGTGACCTGCTTGCTCTTTGTCAAATACCACCCCCAATAGCTCACCATGGGGGTGGGGGTAGGAGAAAAGGAATCTTTGTAGACAGCAGCCCCTAACATACTGATGTATGCAGCATTTTGACTCAATGGACACTACACAGACCCCCTCATCGTCAATTAAGTAGTAAACAGCTAAACATACTGAAGATTTATGCTGTCATTAAGGTTTTCACTCCCTATCTGTAGTTTCACCCGAGTCCTGACTTTTTGGCTAAAGAGTTGGGGTATCAAATTCATACCTAACTTCTTTTTTCAGTTTTCCACTCTCTATTCTCCCTTTGAGTTCACACCTGAGGTAGTGTCAACTATCTCAGTAATTACTCATGGTGTGCTGAACACAGTGTGATGCACTGACTGTGGCAATACTACGGCTAGAAAGGCTTTCAGGGTCAGTTTCCCTTTAGTTTTATTCTCTGACAAGAAACACCTGAAATCTATTCAGCTGGTCTATATAAAACATGTTTTAACGTGGAATAATATTTTAGTGTATATGAATAATATTTTAGTGTATATGCAAGTACAAACTTTTGTCACTTTTTCAGCAACAATTTGCGAGTAATGCTTACCGCCCGAATGACATTAGCAACTGTTTTTGTCTTGGTGATGTCGTCAAAGTGAATGTATCCAGAACTAACAAGAAAAGAATAACATTAGAGAAATGAAAATTTAAACAGCAATGTTACAACCGATAATGTAAAAATCAACCGATAATGTAAAAAAAATTTACCGATAATGTAAAAAACTCTTTGAACCGATAATGTAAAAAAAATTTACCAATAATGTAAAAATGTTCGTCTACCGATAATGTAAAAAAAATTTACCGATAATGTAAAAACTGTTCTAAGGACGTTTTCATATGGAATTTGAAACGTGGAATTTTATCAAAGAAGTCATATGTTCATTCAGAAAGGTAGTAGGTCATACCCCAGGGCAAGGGGCTCTCACCCTATTTCACAGTGCCCTCTTGCAGGTATATTTCCCTTTAAAAGGTACATTGAAAGACAGCAGAAGAATTAAAGGTCGCTTTTTCTCAATTGTCTAGGCCAAATACATAATGCTATCATATTTCTCCTTCATATACTTAAAGCGCCCTCACTCCTCTGTTGTTCCGCAAGCTCACCAAAAAGAACATATCTACGATAAAAAATATCATGAAAGGACTGCAACAGATTTTATAAAACAAAGGTGGGTCATATTGATGACACAACTTATTTGCATAGGTCTATGGCTCAATAGAGGGCGCCCTCTAATAAAACCAGATATTTCAAAAACTAATGGAATGAAAATTATATTTTTGAAATGAGCATGTCCGAAATCCCAGGAGTGTTATTATCGTTGAAGGAAGGTTATCCCTCTCACCCATTCCCCACCTGAGGGGAAGAAGGGGATGAAATCGAAGCTACTCACGCTTGATAAGAATTGGTCCCAGAGGTTATCGACCAAGCTGATCACAGTTCCGAAGTCAGTCATCCCGTCTCTCGGTCGTAGTGGGATGTGCGGGCCATAAAAAGGCCAGTTTTAGGGTCAGTTATCCCAAGAGCAGATTTTAGGCATTCCAAAACACCCAGTTTTCATACTAGATGGTTACTAATTAAAATTTAGGAATATGATTTCGATTACATTTGTTAAATGTGGAGTGAAAGTTTTCCCTTCCATATATGGCTTCACTAATACGTGGGCGAGTTGTGCCTTACCTCTGGAGAAGGCTCCTATCTCTGAGATGATAGCCGGAAGGGGATTACCCCGTCAAAAGGCCATGCACTACATTGGCCTACCGTTCCTGTGAGTCACAAGCTTGTTCTTTCTCCTACTAGCTACGCTGTATGCATTAAGTTGAAAAAACACATTTTTCCATATATGCTAACACTAATTTTGGGGCCGTGCTCCGCTTTGCCCCCTGGAAAGGTGCCTCTCTCTAACCAACCCTTAATTTACCCGTCAAAACTCGAAAGGTGATAGGCCTATGTGTCCTTTATAACATAGGGAAGGCGTTTGGGAGGCTGGTTGGGTTTGGATTAATGTTAGCATTCCTTGGCAAACATGCGTTTCCAGCTTTGAATGCGCCCTGTATCTAGTAAGAGGCTAACAACCCTCAAGGGTGATATATGGAAGGAAAACTTTTACTCCACATTTAACAAGTGCAGTCAGAATCATTTTACTAAATTTTAATTGGTAACCATCTAGGCATCAAGTATGAAAATTGAGTGTTTTGAAATGCCTAAAATCTACTCTTGGGGACACTGACCCTAAAAGTGGGCCTTTTAACAGCCACAGTCCACTTCGGCACAGTCCACTTTGACCGAGAGACGGGATGACTGACTTAGGATCTGTGATCAGCATGGTCGATAACCTCTAGGACGCAATTCTTATCAGGCATGAGTAGCTTCGATTTCATCCCCTTCTTCCCGTCAGGTGGGGAATGGGTGAGAGGGATAACCTTCCTTCAACTTTAGAATAACGATAATAACACTCCTGGGATTTTGGACATGCTCATTTCAAAAATATAATTTTCATTCCATTAGTTTTTGAAATATCTGGTTTTATTAGAGGGCGCCCTCTATTGAGCGATAGACCTACACAAATAAGCTGTGCCATCAATATGACCCACGTTTATGTAATAAAATATGTTGCAGTCCTTTCATGATATTTTTATCGTAGATATGTTCTTTTTGGTGAGCTTGCGGAACAACAGAGGAGTGAGGACGCTTTAAGTATATGAAGGAGAAATATAATAGCATTATGTAATTGGCCTAGACAATTGAGAAAAAGTGACCTTTAATTCTTCTGCTGTCTTTCAATGTACCTTTTAAAGGGAAATATACCTGCAAGAGGGCGCTGTGAAATAGGGGTGAGAGCCCCTTCCCCTGGGGTATGACCTACTACCTTTCTGAATGAACGTATGACTTTTTTGATAAAATTCCACGTTTCAAATTCCATATGAAAACGTCCTTATAACAGTTTTTACATTATCGGTAAATTTTCTTTACATTATTGGTAGACGAACTTTTTTACATTATCGGTAAATTTTTTTTACATTATCGGTTCAAAGAGTTTTTTACATTATAGGTAAATTTTTTTTACATTATCGGTTGTTTTTACATTATCGGTAAATTTTTTTTACATTATCGGTCGTTTTTACATTATCGGTTGATTTTTACATTATCGGTTGTAACAAGCAACATCCTGATCTTATATCATACATAAATCAAGACAGAAATTTGGGAATCCATGTTTTTGACTTGGCTGAGTTAGTAGACTCACGAGCGGGCTTATGTGGACTAACTGTCAATTGACTAATTTTGAAATTTTGTTCACTGTCAATTTCAGTAATTTCAGATGCGTATAAAAGGTAATTCTAGGATTTATGGTAACAAGTTGTCTCACTGCCTGCAGTTCAGCTGACTTACATACGAAGTGAATCAGACAGTAAAGACCTTACCCATACAACTTGATCAATCTCTTCTGTATATAATACAGATTTACCAACTTTTGAATTCAAAAGATATTGAAATGTATGAAATCATTATTATTTTATACTGAGTTGATTCTGGCCAGGCTTTGAGTAAATCTCTCTGACTTTCTATAAAGATCTGGCTGGAGCCCAATATACTACCCTGCTGGACTAGACACTTGGTACATCAAGGCTTGCCAACTCTGAGTAGACAACTTCTCAGACCCTATCTGAGCATAGTGCCACCATGATTGGGGCAAAGGGAACCAAAATATGTTTTGCTACATACACCCCCCCCCCTACCCTTCCCCATGGTAAGAAATCTCACTTCCAAGCGATGAAAATTAATTCCTTTCACCACTCTTCATTAGAGATTTCATGTCAGGAAAACCTTGGGACATAGCTTCCAGTTTCTTTTGTAAGTTACCACACTATCTTTATGACTGGCAATGTCTCAAGCCAAAGGAGTTCATTTTTACAGAAAATGAGCAACAAACTGTCACTAGTGACAGAATGTTGCTCACAGACAAGCTAGGTGTACAAAAGTTTCTACTTAAAATAAAGGAGTAATTAATGTCTTGTCATAATGTGTACCTACTTTGTACTTCATTTACGTGCATATTAAGCTGTGAGACTTTTTCCCTGTCACATGCATGAAATTCTGATGTAATTCTGTGACAAAGCTCTTGGATTAAATAAATTCTGTGTTGTAGTTCAAATTTTGTGACAGTTGGCAAGCCTATGAGCATATCTAATCTATAATTGTTTGCCTGAGTAGTATCAGATCATGTGACTTCCAGCCATATAACAAACCCACATCTTTATCAAATTTCTGATTTGGTCAAACCTCAATAAAATGCCACAACCATATTATGAATCACTATGAGAAATCGATGAACTTCATCAAAGCACATCAAAAAACTTCATCAAAGTTCATCAAAGCACATACAAAAAGTGTTAAACTTGCTCCAAATCAGAGACAGAACCAGAAAGCCCAAAGGCTTAGTGATTCCTTGCCGAATGAAGATGCTTTGCTGCACTGAGGTTTATCCCTCAAATTAATCTTTCTTGACTACATCATTTTATGTTTTAACAATTTGAACTCTGCTGACCTCACATGACCTTTGAACCCCACCAAATATAACAAAAAAGAAAATCTGAAGTGTCTTGAGAGGGATTCAACTCCAATGGATCTTGGACCTTGAAAATTCTTGGAAAATTTTGCTTTTTGACCACTGGTGACTCTAGATGACGATCTTAGGAATACTTGGGATATTTTGCTGTTTGACCTCTGGTGACTCCTGATGACTATCTTGGGAATTCTTGGGAAATTTCACTTTTTGACCTCTGGTGACCCCATATCATGATCTTGGGATATTTTGCTTTTTGACCTCTGGTGACCCCATATAACAACCTTGGGAATTCTTGGGAAATTTTGCTTTTTGGCCTCTGATAACTCCAGATGATGATCTTGGGAATTCTTAGGAAATGCTGATTTTTGACCCCAGTGACGCCAGATTGCAATCTTGGGAATTCTTGGGATATTTTGCTTTTTGACCTCTGGTGACCCCATATAACAATCTTGGGAATTTTTGCTTTTTGACCTCTGGTGACCCCACATAACAATCTTGGGAATTCTTGGGAAATGCTGCTTTTGACCCCAGTGATGCTAGATTACAATCTTGGGAATTCTTGGGAAATTTTGCTTTTTGACCTTTGGTAACCCAAGATGACCTTTGACCTCCACCAAAAACAATAGGGTTCTTCCTTACATCATGACAAATCTATATACCAAATATGAAAAATGTCGGTCATTCCTATCTTGAGATATCATGATTATGAGCTTTTCAGCTTTTTACCTCCAGTGATCTCAAATAACCTTTGACCTTCAACAAAAACAAAAGGCTTCTTCCTGTCAACATGACAAATCTATGTACCAAATAAGAAAAGTGTCAGTCATTGCTATCTGGAGATATCGTGTTTACAAGCCATTTACAAGGTTTTTGCAGTTAAACCTCTGGTGACCTCAGATGACCTTTGACCTCTACCAAAAACAATAGGATTCTTCCTCTCAACATGACAAATCTATATAGGCTATTCCCATCTTGACATATGGCGATTTCAAGGTTTTCAGTCTTTGACCTCTAGTGACCTCAAATGACCTTTGACCTCCACCAAAAACAATAGGATTCTTTCTCTCAACATAACAAGTCTATATACCAAATATGAAAAGTGTCTGTCATTCCTATCTTGAGATATCGTGATTAACAAGCTTTACGGCTTTTTAACTCTGGTGACCCCAAGTGACCTTTCACCTTCACCAAAAACAACAGGGCTCTTCCTCTCAACATGACAAATCTACATCCCAAATATGAAAAGTGTCGGTCATCCCTATCTCGAGATATCGCGATTACAAGGTTTTTTGGTTTTTGACCTCTGGTGACCTCAGATGACCTTTGACCTCTACCAAAAATAATCGGGTTCTTCCTCTCAACACGACAAATCCATACAGACCACTCCTATCTTAAAATATCGTGATTTCAAGGTTTTCGGTCTTTCACCTCTGGTGACCTCAAATGACCTTTGACCATCACCAAAAACAATAGGGTTCTTCCTCTCAACATGGCAAATCTATATACCAAATATGAAAAGTGTCGGTCATCGCTAACTCAAGATAGCGCGATTACAAGCCATTTACGAGGTTTTTGCAGTTTAACCTATGGTGACCTCAGATGACCTTTGACCTCTACCAAAAACAATAGGGTTCTTCCTCTCAACATGACAAATCTATATACCAAATATGAAAAGTGTCGGTCATCCCTATCTCAAGATAACGCGATTACAAGGTTTTCGGTTTTTGACCTCTGGTGACCTCCGATGACCTTCGACCTCCTCCAAAAACAATAGGGTTCTTCCTCTCAACATGAAAAATCTATATACCA
The DNA here is from genome assembly GCA_029531755.1 of Holothuria leucospilota. Lineage (NCBI taxonomy): Eukaryota > Metazoa > Echinodermata > Holothuroidea > Aspidochirotida > Holothuriidae > Holothuria > Holothuria leucospilota. The sequence goes on along the minus strand of CM055964.1, from coordinate 61,240,452 downwards.
AATATGAAAAGTGTCGGTCAATCCTATCTTGAGATATCGCGATTACAAGCAGCGTCACAAACACACATACACACACACACACACACACACATACACGCATACACACACACACATGACATCACCATCGCATAGATTCCTTGCCTGCCTACGGCAAGGAATCAAAAAGCAACAGAACAAAGAAATAACATACTTCTCCACAAGGGTCATGATTTTAGGATAGTGACATATTTTTTCAAAAGTTCATGACTTTTCCAAGCTGGGAAAGTGAAAATAATATTCCATGACTTTTACGCGATGCAGACACCCTGATAAAGCTGTCCGCTATCTTCTTATTGGACATCACCACTATTTATTACAATCACATTGGTCAGAAGAAAAGGTGGTAATTTATTTGTAAGGCACCATGTCAAAATAGCAAACTTGCACCTCCCTCAGCACAGCTGCAGCTGCTGCAGCTACATTTTGTTTTGTAAACATTACAGTAGTGGAATTACTTCAATCCTGATATTGTAACGTGCAGCAACAAAGCATGGCTGCAGCTGCTGCAGCCTGTTTTGCATGCTGCCTAATTAGTGTAAGGATAAATATGAAAGGAAACACCAAACATTTCAGGTTTCCTATAGTACAACTGTATCCTCATTTAATGTTGCATAATCCATTCCCCTCATTGATATCAAATTAATCAATAAGGTCTACTGATATGCACAACTTTGAAACAAACTGTTCTTGCTTTAAGTTCCCACCTGGAAAATAAGCATTGGAGTACAGCAAACTGTCGTTCTGGAGATTCAAGAGCTGAAACAACACCAGGTAATCTCTTCGCCTGAAAGAAACCAGACCAAACTAAACCTCACTTGAAGAGAATTAAAATAAGAGATTGAAGAAATCTGCCAGATAAGTCTTGCAATAATCCAAACTTGTAATCGAAAGGGGGTGCATAACTGTGATATTCTTACCTTCAGGGTTTGTAAACTTCCTTAGAGAGGATAATCAAGCAGTTTCCAAGGACAAAAATATTCTATTGAGCATGAAATATTTCCATACCTTTTCAAAGAAAGTATCACGATATATATTCTACAAATGAAATACAAACACCACCATGCTCATGCTATGCAGTAACAAAATCTATGCACTTTCAAGGAATTAAAAGTGAACCATTCAAATTTAAGCACTATCAAAGTTTTCAAGACTGTTAATATAAAATCCTTCCACATTATGCCACCTAATACTACTGTCTTGTTGCATGGGTAGTTGCATGTCTCTGTCGTAGGATACAGGAAGTGTATGGCTGTTGTGGACCACGTTATGCAAAGGCTTGATACAAGTTGCAAATCCATCCAATCTTGATGATGTTACAGAATAATTGAATTGCAATGAGTTGTTTTGCACCAAGCCACGCAACACGGAAGGGTATGAAGTGTTAGTGATAGGGGTGGGGATGGGAGAAAGGGTATAACCTGTGCACTGTATTAGGGGGTTAGGTGTTCCTTCTCAGTCACACCACAGTGATATCTAGACTGCAATAAAAGTTGCACCAAGTGTAAGATTAATATCTCCAAGGACTCTGTATTTCCCATCTGACATCATTCAAACATTGATTTGACTAAATAGAGTAAAACTGTAAAAAGAGCATTTCTGGTGGAAAGTAAAAACAAACAAAAAGAGAAATACTTACAAATTGCATCACTTCATCCCTCACTGTCCCTTTATTTTCTACTTTGGCTAACCTTGACAGCAAGGTTTGAGAAACTTTTGATGAAAATATAACTGGAATGGTTTGGTCGCTGCAATGTGGAAGGACTCGCTCCAAAAGATAAAAGATGTGCACACACGCATCTGCATGTTCCTCACACAGACCCTCTGTGAATGGAAAAATATAACAAGACACAGTTTTACTGCTATGTTTAAATAACTGTGGCAAAATAATCTTTGTTTTGTAATTTTAAGGCCCACTAATTTATATATCCTGGCAGTATGTATGTCCAGCATACATGTAACTGATACATGAGTTTTGAGAGACATGGGTCAGTCTGTTTACACAATGTATAGTCAATGAGTTTAACCCTTTCTCAGTCTTAACAGTGCAGAACAAAGCAAAGTATACACTAAACATGTGACCTATTCTCACCGACCTGATTGGTCAGGTTCTGAAGACCCACTTGTGATGTCACATGACATTAAAACATTTGTTTTAGTGCATGGCACATCACAAGGGTCATAAAAGTTTCTTGTAGGTGCATTTTGGACTCACGTATCCCTCTCATGCGACAGACTCACAGAAAAATGGCATCATATAAATACCTCTTTAAGCACTTCCAGGGACTGTGTGGACAGCATACATTTCCAAATACATCAGCATTTTACGACATAATACAAGAAGGCATTACATACACGAGGTCGTTCATATATGGTTCTGCTATATTGGTCACATGGTGTTCGGTTAAAATTCAGCTATCCTTCATTTTACAATAGATACACAAGGTCAGTATTTCAAAGCACTTTCTTTCGATGCCATCCACTAACTTCTGTACTAAGAGGGAATAATAAACGTTTTTAAACAACTTGGAAGGACAACCAATGAAAGAACTTAATCTGTTTTACTTAAAGAGAAAATGCAGTCAGCCCAATTTGGAATAATGTACCCAGGTATCCTATTTCATGAATGGCTCTTGAGAATCATGTGACAATATTTTTCTCACTGAACTGTGAAATTTACACACTTTTGGTTATCTTGAATATCCAATATTAATGTTCTTAAATATCATGAAAGATACTTGAAGGGAAATAAGACGATATTTGTGAGATTAAGCTGTTATAAGTTTGGGGTGATTGCTCATGCCCTTTAAGAAAAGCTTAATCAAAATTTTTACCAAGAACAACTTTTTTCCAAAATTTCCTCAAGGGTTTGGATTCCTTTGAGATGTGAGCCACCAGTGTATCTTCTAGGACCCGACAGCCTGTACAGTAAACTGTCGATGCTCTCTGTTGGAATGGAGTATAATGTAAACTCTTCACAAATCAGCCGTTAAGTTAATGGAACAATAAAGATGAAAAGTGACAAAGTTGGTTACAAGCTAATGACTTCAAAACTGAAAAACTTAAAGAGGTGCTTAAGTGTTTAACAATGGTTAAAAAAGTAAAAGACACAAAGTGATAATTGAACCAGGTTTCCTACAGTATTGTCTCATGAGTGACATTTTGTCAGTGATCTGGATGTACTGTCAAAATTCAAAGCTCATCTCAACTATTGCATCTGAATGGATTCAATCATTTTGCAACAAGTGTCAAACTAGTTTCATTGAACCTTGTTGACAGCATACAATAGGCTTCTTTGTGCTACAGTAATGAAAGACCATTTGCTATTGTTACGCAGGGAATAATTCAGGCCCTTTAGAGCAGTTATTTTTATGACACTATGTGACCACAAATGGGGAGGAAGTCTTAAATGACAGCTTCAGTCTGAGAGCTGACCAACTCAACAATTAAGATCAAATTTTGTTTCTTTGATGACAAGCTAGTTCAAGTGGGAGCACTGTTGATTGATTTTGGATATAAAAGCTATCTTATTTCCAGAACCTGGTACCTTCCCGTTGCTAAGCTTCGTTGTTGTAAATGCTACTACCTTCATCCACTCTAGCATAGCTTGCACCTATTCAAAGGAATTCTTAGGGCCAATGATTTTCTGCTTCACAAATCACAAAATTCTGTTTTTAACTTTTCAAATTCCCCAAAATTCCATTTCAAGCGTTACCTCTTTCCGTGATTTTGGGATTTTGGAGTTTATTATGTTGAAAGCAAGTCCTAAACTTGTCTGGTTACCATCCTGAAGGCAGCAAACACTTCTAACACACAAGCAACCTAGCCTAACACACTACAACATAGGCAAACTGGAGCCTGTACTGGCAAAATTTTGCCGATTTTCGTAAATGTACTTGTTTTCTGATTCTAACTTCAAAGTGTTTTGATGATTTCGAGGTGAATTTGCCACCATTTCAGAGGGTAAAATGTCTGTGTATATATTTAGTATGTATGCAGGCATTCATTCGACATAGTTTTGAAGAAGAATAACTCAGTTTTTTCTCAAAAATATACATGTATTTTGAGCCTGATCATTTTTGCTAAATTCCGTGCAGAAAAGTAAATTCCATTCCGTTTTTTCCATTTTTTTTCCGGGATCGCAGAGAATCATTGGCCCTAAATTCTATTATTCTCAATTTGTAAAACAATCAATAAACAAATATTTCTTACTCAACCTTTAACTCTGTATACTTACAACAAACAACTTGACCAAATGAGGGAAGTTCTTTTCTGCAAATACATCTTCCGATCCATAGCACTGCTTTACAAACTTGTCTGTTACAACTTCCTGTTGATGCCACAAAATCAATATTCTTTTAAACTAATATTTCATTATTTATTTCATCACTTATGTCTTTTGTTCTTCCCCCTCGTGCAACATGATCACAATTTCTCGAGTACCACTTTAAAGACATTGTTGCATCACTCCACACATAAAAAGGAATAAACCCATATCTCTTTTAACAATTGGTGATTACACTTTCATTGACATAAATCTGAACAACAGAATCACTCTGACTGGTCAATGAAGACTTCTGCAATCCCTCATTATAGCAGACAGCTCACACAGTAGTGTGTGGATATGCCTGGAGCAATTTCAACTCAATATAGGACAAGGTAGCTCTGTCCAGGAAGTGCAGTAGACAGGTCTTTTCTTTTAAATCTTAGAAAGAAAATAATTTTTCATCACATGCCCTTCAAATCCAACACTCATAGCTTGCTCATAATTCAAGATATTCCTGTTTAAAGATGGTTTATTCTTGTCAAAACCAGACTTTCAGTTGCTTCAATGTTACAAAATGTTATGCAATACTGGCAGATTACTTCCACAATCTTTTCTTGTTGTTTTTAATTGAATGTTTAATTTGATGCTGAAAATTGACACCAGTGAGACATTGAATAACATTCATTTTATACTGAGCTTAAAATTTTGCGAGAATAAATGTTGCAAGTCTTAACGTGTTTCCATATTTCATTTAGATTACAACAAAATACAAAAGATGTTCAATTAGTCTGCTTGTATGACATCACAGGTTTCCCATAATGCAATGCACTGCTGTGAACTGAACCTTTACTTTAGAAATTTTGAACTTCTCCATGCAATATACTATTGAGATTGGAGAAAAAGTTCCCTGCTTTCATGAAACTCTTGTATTTTGTCACCAAAATATCCCTTTAAGATTCAAAATTTGATTAGTGTAACTGCCAGCTGTTTTTAAGCCAGATATTTGCATCACATTTTAGAAACAGGAAATTTCATTGCTTAATTTCTCCTTAGATCACTTTTACTGCCTGATCATTGCCGACCAGCAAAGCTATATTCCTACCAGTGTAATAAGGCAAAAAAGTTTCCTATGAAAATGTTTTCTGCATGTACTTACAGGAAACCTCTGGTAACACACCGCCATGAGAGCTACAACATTAGGCTTGGAGTCGTTCCAGTGTTTGAAATATGGTTTTATCTCTTGCCAAATATGATTGGCAAAAATATCTTCAGGAACCTGTAAGACAAAATGTTCCATACATGGATGTTATTAAGCAAATATGACAACTAAAGTCCACCTATTTTTTTTAATGGCAGAAATTGTGAAGAAATGATTTAAGTCCTACTAAAATAAACAGTGACAATCATGACATGGTGGCAGAAGTGGGATTTTGCATGCATAAAAAAGTTAACATCTTACTTTCTTATCAAGGTCAACTAATGCATAAATAAATATTGTATTAAGGGCATGATTATGCTCTGCTGACATGCATGTTAAGATGGTGGCACAGTTGGGATTGTTTGTGCATGAAAAAGGTACATATTACTTTCTCAGCAAGGTGAGCTAGCACATATTCAGATGAAATTATGTAAGCCCTGCCAACATGCATGGTAACCATAACACTGTGGCAGGGGTGGGATTTTGCATGTTGAAAAAGGTACAGATCACTGTTTGACAAGGTCAACTAGCAGACAACACGTAGAAATGATTTATGCCCTTCTAACATGCATGGTAATGACCATCACATGGTGGCAGGAGTGGGAATTTTTGTGTATGAAAGAGTAACATCTTACTTTCTTAACAAGGTCAACTATTGCCTCGTAACAGATATCATGAAGAAAAGATTTCAGTCCTTCAAATTTGTGAACCAACTTTACTAGGTTTGAAATCACGTCACCACTCTCCTGTGGAAAAGGAAAAAAAAGAAAATTTGCAGGAAGAAAAATGGGAAACCTATCAATGAATTGAAGGAAATAAGTGTAATTATAGTAGAAAATATTTCCATACTTTTAGATCAAAATTTATATTCATAAAATGATTGGTTTAACATAATCGGCTGGATATTATTTTCACAAGATGAAATTCTCACAGAAAAATATTCACTGCTTTATCAGCTCATGTAGTTTTTTGACCCAACATGCAAATTTTCAAAAATGAAACGTTTATACCTCTTTGCAATGTGTAATATTTTTTGGAAAAGCTATTAGTGGAGTTTGTTTGAGAGACTGAACGGTTTGGTAATGATGAAAGGTATTTTCTGTAGACCTGTGCCATGTTGATGTAATATAAGCACACTATGCTCTTTTAAAGGGGATATGTAGTCACTCTGACTTTATTTTGAAAAATTGGCTATTTGTTACAAATAAAACTCTTATTTCCCTTGCAAGTATCTTTCATGAGTTTTCAGAAAATAAACATTGAACAGGTATTTTGTGTGAAGCAAACAATGAAGAAACAAAGATAGTGTCACATGATTTAAAAAAACAACATTTACCAATTAGGATAATGGGGTATACTAACTCGAAATGGGGTGACTGCATTTTCCCTTTAACTGACATGGGATACAAATTTGAAGATGTTTTACTATTACCATCAATACTACTTGCCACTAAAAAAATGGGCTCCCTATAACAATTTATGTACAGTGTGAGTTTAATATACAAGAATTTTTTGACAGGTTGCAAGCTCCAATCTAAATTACTGTGCCTTCTGTTAACAACTTAAAACTGAATAAAAAACTTTTTCAGTTTGTTTACTTTACACATTTATTAATAACTCACTAAAGTAAAAAATGTTTAACTTTTGATTCATTTATAACTATTTACACAATGTCTCTTACCAATAAACACACACGCAATAGACCCACCTTTGCTACTCTTTGAGTCTGGATCATTGCATGGCAGGCAAAAATATTTCCAAAGATAAGTCCTCGTTCCTCCTGAAAATTTTAAAGAAAACCTGGGTAAATTTATACAAAAGTTCCCACATAAAACCATCTAAAAGAGAAAAAGAGAAGAATGCCAGGAGGGCACTCTATCTATGGTACTAGTTTTGTTGTAAAGAAAACACACAGCACGATGAAGACAGCACATATTTGAAGTCATACTTCTGCATCTTTCAAATAAATAAGTGTCTCTTTATTGACTTAATATAAGGGCAAGTGTGGTCACCCCAAGTGAAATTAACATAGCCCCTATCCTGATTCCTGTATGGCAAAATAATCACGTGTGATCACATTTATGTTAATTAACATTACATTCATCAAAGCTGTACAATGACACCAAATCAGTCACAAATGCCACCAAACTTTTACAAACGAGACAAAACGATTACATCAAAGAGCCAGATAGTCCTAAATATGTGACCAGTCCGTTGTCAATTTATCTACACAGCACATATATGTACTACGTGCATTGCTCATATGGTTGATACTGTCATGAAAAATGCACCCCATAACAAGGTCTTATTTCCAAGCAACCATTGCCCTATAGTCTCATAAATTATGAATAGTAAGTACACATATTTGAACAAGCACCCCTCAATTTCCTTAAGGGGTGATTTCCTTGCAACCGACTGCATGGTCAAGTGGTGAGAGTATCCGACTTGCAGAGATGCCAACATTTGTCATAGAAAAATAGTAATGTTTTTAAATGACACACGCCATTAATGATTGTCGTTCTGGGGGAGGAGTCTAAGGGGGGGGTGACCCCCTCCCCTTTGGAAAATTTCGCTTATATGAAGGGGGCGTAGATGCAAAATGGTGCAATCTTTTGCAGATTTTGCACTTATTTTGTGTTCATGAATTTCCATTTTCAGGTTAAGTTTAGCAGTCACTTAACACAAATTTGGGCCTATTTTGACAGACTTGCTCTATTTATGGTGCTTCAAAATTCTTAAAGGGAATTCCCCTGCAGACCCTCCCCCGACCTCGTACACGTTAGTTATGGGTATGTGGATGTGTTGCCCAAAGTGATCCTTTGTAATACAGTTGATCACATAGATGTGTTAGCACTTTTGTTCCCGTACGGGAATTCCCCAGAATTCCGCAATCAGTCTGTGTAACGTTTAGGAGCCTAAGGCCGTGACAATACTAGTCTCACAGCTTTCATCCCAAAACGCAAATTCAGAAGTCTGTTGTACATATTATAAATTCACTTACGGTTACATAGACATATTTTGATACAAACATAATTGTACAAATGTGATTTCATGAATTATTGTTCACATTAAAAATGTCAAACAAAACCATCGTTAAAATAGGGAATAACTAAGTCAGCCTGTACTTCAATCCTAGCTCAAGTTCTGTGCTGCGCGGTACAGAGCACAGGCGCTCGGTACTAAGTATAGGCTGGCCAACACTACACATATATATAACACGGAAAGGTCGGAATCTAATATGGTCTCAGACCAAGTTTCGCGCATTAGCGGTCCATTTTTATCACAATATCGAACTGGTTACCCGAAAGAAGTTCACAAAGGCGTCTCTCTAATTTGTAGGTAAGTACTGGTTGATGTCTTAGGTTTTCAGTTGCTGTATTTGAACAAAATTTAGGCAATTTTTTCCCGTCCGACACTCGCGTTCTAGGTGTTTTTCAGAGACCAGTTTCAAGTGAAGTACTGCTTCCATACAGGTAAGTAAGAATTCCTGAAATGACAGTCAAATTTCCACCATTGGTCCGTTTGCGTTTTGAAGGATTTCTATTCCAAATCAAAATTCTATATTTTATATTATATTTACATTTGAGGGGCTAATTGTGTCATTTATATCGTCTTTTTTAATAATTTTGGCTCAACTGAAAACTAAACACGTTCATGCGTCCCTACTAATGAGGAACTTTTTTCTATAAAGTGGAATCATGGGTTGAAGCTTTGCAAAATATTTAACCGAGTTCCTCATTGGTTGAATCCGAATGAAGTAACAAGAGGGACGTATGAATGTGTTTAGTTTTCAGTGGAGCCAAAATTATTAAAAAAGACGATATAAATGACACAATTAGCCCCTCAAATGTAAATATAATATAAAATATAGAATTTCGATTTGGAATAGAAATCCTTCAAAACGCAAACGGACCAAACGGTGGAAATTTGACTGTCATTTCAGGAATTCTTACTTACCTGTGTGGAAGCAGTTCTTCACTTGAAACTGGTCTCTGAAAAACACCTAGAACGCGAGTGTCGGACGGGAGAAAATTGCCTAAATTTTGTTCAAATACAGCAACTGAAAACCTAAGACATCAACCAGTACTTACCTACAAATTAGAGAGACGCCTTTGTGAACTTTTTTCGGGTAACCAGTTCGATATTGTGATAAAAATGGACCGCTAATGCGCGAAACTTGGTCTGAGACCATATTAGATTCCGACCTTTCCGTGTTATATATATGTATAGTGTTGGCCAGCCTATACTAGTACCGAGCGCCTGTGGTACAGAGATCCAGTCCTTTACAAACTATAACGTAACATCCCTTACTTGCAACGATTGTCTAGGCTGTACGCACGTAAATCTTTCTGGGTTTTGACAATTTACCCGACCGATCGTTACTACGACCTTGGGCAAAAATACCGCGATGATGTTTCAATCTCCCTTCATATAAACTTTTCTGAAAAATATCCATAATAGACACAGAATGCTGTTCTGTGTCTATGACATTAAAAATATATCTTAACCCAGGCTACTCATCTTGTTGCAACGGGGCTCACTCCGTACGTGCTTGTGTCCATGTATGATATGATACGGCATAATATAGCACACACTATACAGTATAGTGCATGAAAAATGATTGTACAGTAGAACGGCGATTTTACGTACGCCAGCCAAAGACACCAAACTGCAGTACACGGAAACGGACATGGCACAGTTGCACTACGTATCCTAACGTATATTGTGTATGTATTCTACAGCCTATGCTGCACACGTGTTTGGTTTTGCTAACTTTTACGCACATGAATGATGCATTGTATGCTTGCGATTCGAAAAATATGTCCGTACGGCAACTCCTACCATCACATAACGCGAATCAGCGAGTTGATTTCTGTCTTTTTAGGCTTTCTTTTTTGATCTCCAACCGGGTTTTCAAACATACATTTTAAACACTCCTTGTTTTACTTGCAAAACGTAAATACATGAACAAGGATAATAAATGAAGGCCTGCAAGGATAATAACACACCTTATGCTACGCAAATTGGAAGATTTTGGCACATCATCGTAATGGCGTAATACCAGTGTAAAAATCGTAATCATTACGCCAAAATCGTAATTGTTGGCATCTCTGCCGACTTGCGGTCGGAATGTCTGGGGTTCAATTCCTTGCCGGGTCATACGGAAGACTTTAAAAATAGAACCTACTGCCATTGTGTTTGGTGCTCAGCATAAGCAATGGAGTAGGGAAAACAAGCCAGTGAGCCATACCTGGAAAAAAGGCTGTGGCCGGCCCGACTTAAACCAATTAGTTAGAAACTGAGCCGTAAAACCTGATCTAACTCTACCTTAAATTCTTTAATTGACCACTACAATACAGTGCTTTGTTCCTAAACTGGCTGCTGAGTCTTGACTAATATTGTGTCCAGATTAAAGGTTCCGTCAAATGTCAGCTCCCTAAATTTTTGGTGTAAGAGGCAGTGTCTACATAATGTTTTTTTTTACGTACAGCTCAGACATATTCATGGTTTACCTTTAAAATGCAATATTTTTCACCTTGACAGAAGTTTGTGAGGCTAGGAAAAGGACAAGGATTTGAAAAATTTTGCTGATGTTTCAAAATAAAGTTTGGAAGATGGCTATAACCCCTTTAGGTCCAGGCCTTGAACACTGACTGGCGCTCTGGTGCAAAAGCGCCAGGGACCACCACAACTGTGCTAGAAAAACAGAAAAGTGGGTGTTTGTCTGGCCCTAAAAATAGCCCCAAATGCATGAAGCAATCGAATTTATGAACTCCTGTGCCCACCCCCCACCCCCCCCCCACCTTTTCCGCATTCAAAGTGCCACTGAGGTCAATCTAAACCTGCTGTAAGCTATATATGCACCCAGCCCCTCCGGCCGCTTCCAAGTTTTTCAGAGATGGAGTGACCACACCGTGCTTACTACTGCCTGGTGTTACACAAAAAAATGCTCTTTGTCTTATTTCCTGTCTCTGTTATTTTGAATTTCTTATACTAAATGCACAAGTAACATTCGGGAGATGATCAGAGAATGTTACATGCAGGGAACAGTGGGTTTCTTTGAAAAACTGAAAAGAGCTCCAGACAATAGGAAAACAGCTCCAGAAAAGCTTCAAAATGAAGGTCATCAGAAGTTGTTTTTGGTTCCTGAGAGGAAGAGCTTATTTTCAAGCCCTGCGGTCTAATAGACATTTTGCAATGACTTTTGAGAAAAATGAAAACATGAGGGTGCAACTCACACTGGCACTGCCATGAATCTCCAGCTCTACCTGCATGTGGTCGAACACATCTTCAAACTTGGTTGCTTCTATCACATCCAATACCTGGAAATGAACAAAATGTACAAGTGTCTTAAAAACTCATTTTACAAAAAATCTCTAGATCACAGGCAGTGCCAGGGAGGCACATGTAATTTAAAGTAGTTTTCAATAAATTTATAGACTCTTTATAATGCATACATACATAGGCATACAGGGGTCAAAGTATCTGGGGAGTCAGGAATAATTTTTGCCCGAATTTAGAATTTTGGACCAGGTTGCCTGAATTTTGATACCGCTGTGTCGGTTGCAAAAGGGCATAATTTATATTCTTGGCTGTCTCATTTGCCCGAATGGATCTACTATTTTTGCCCGATTTGTGAGGGCATATGCCCCCCTGCACCCCCCCCCCCCCCCCGCCTCATATGCTTATGCATACATAGCGTATGTATTTACTTTAGCATACTCAAGTGGAATCTAAATCTGAAATGTTTCAAATCTGTCGGTACCAGAACAAATCTATTATTCTCACAAATATGAATATGGCAGGCTGTAACCAAAGAGGGTCTAAAGACATTCGCCCCCCCCCCTTGGAATGTTACTTCAAAATTTGCAAAATGCTTCACCTGTTATTAACTGAGCTTCCTCATTTATTCAAAGAAATCTTAATGAAACCTCTATTTTAACCCCTCCAAATTCCCCTCTTCCCCTCCTTCTCTGTTTGCATACATATTCTTGAAATTCCTCACATATTACAAATTCTAATTCCAGTTCCTTTGGAATGGAAAAGCTACCCTGCTTGCTTGAAAGCCTGGTTATGGGCTTGTACAGCCAAGTGAGCAAGAAAATACTGTGTAATATTTAGTATAAAAATGACACTTACTTCTGTCAGAGTTGATGAAAACCCTATTCGAGCAGATTTTCTTTGAGAGGCTAAACCTCTGACAAGCCTCTTCAGAGCATACTTCACCTCAGGGCTAAGTCTCTCCTGTAAAAGTTTAAAAAATATGCATGCTTTATTTTGCAGCAATATTCACTAAAAGTACAAACTAAAATCATCTAATATAAACATCCTGTTGTTTAGTGCTGTGGTTGCCGGACAATTACCCCCCCTCCCTCGACAAATACTGCCGGTCAAATACCACCAGGACAACTACCCACCCGTACATTCACCCCCAGTCTTATACCACCCAGTCAAATAACCACCCGTCCAGGCTCTTACTGGCTGGGGGATACTTGTCCGGGGAGATACTGTCCACAAGGTATTTGTCTGGGTGGGTATTTGTCCCGTCACAAGTGCTGCTGCTTGTACTGTATTGATGACAGCATTGTTAGCCCCAAAGAAGGCACATCTCCTCAAAGAAGTATGACTTTTGTCATCAAACTAGGCTAAAAGCAGTAGAAAATCCAGGATAACACTGCTCCTAATGGGAAGGAGGGGGGGGGGCAGTGGGAGTGTCCCAGATGCAGAATTATTTTCAAATAATGAGAATGGGAAACAAAAATCTTACAAATGGGATTTGAGCTGATCGCCCCACCATGGCTGAAGCTTCATTTCTTTAGCTATTACTTTTGTAGGCCTGAATTCAACAGCAACTGACAGTTACTTTTAAGTTTTTTAATTATCACTAACCATAATTTGATTGGAAAGCTACTGCAGGGAATAATTTAGTGTTCAAATTTTGCGTAGCAGTTTTGAGAATTTTTTCCTCCGGTAGTGTAAAGTCACTGAAAACCCGATGGTTATTCATACAAAAAAGTGCTACACATTTTTGCATTTGTGTAGCAATTTGGCTATCCTGGATAGCAAATTGTGATCGTGATGCGATACCAGATAAATTATTTCCTGTACCAAGTGGAAGGAACATGGGTGGGGTGCAGGGGCCTGCTTAAGGCCCCACTGGGGTGCAGGGGTGAAACCCCACTGGGGGTCCAGGGGCATTGTCTGCTACGAAAGATGGTGATTATTTGGTTTTTTCTGAATTGTGTACTGAGTGTAATTTTTTGCGTGAGTCTTGAGCGTCAGGATTTTGCTTGCCCCGCGCCGATCTTTTGCTTAATTCTTTACCTGCGTGCCGCACGCCGATTACTGAACCAAACTGAATTATTGTGCACCGATTCATAGTAAAATTGGTAAATAAATTAAAAATGCGCGCGGAAGAAGTTCTCCGCGACTGACAAACTATGCAAGCCGGGGTTGTGCCCCCACCTCCAAAATCCTGCACATGCCACTGCTGCTCCCACAACATTGACCAGGGGAATGGGGATGCACATAGGGGGATAGTGATCTCACTGTTGTTTGTTTTGCTTGTTTTGTCCCATCATTTTTGTCGAGGATTACAGCTGCAATTTTAGGTACAACTATAGAATGCAGGGCCATTCTTGAATACCACCAAGCATCCGGATGCGTGGATGCCATGTGACTGTGTTTATCTCACACCCTGAATTTTGGTTTGACTCCGCATCCAAGCATCTGCACATCCACTCTAAAAATAACTAATATTGGTGAAATTATTTACTCCGCATCCACGCATCTGTGCATCCACTCCAAAATATTGCTTAAGTGATCTTAGTAAGGAATAGACAACAATAAGTCGTTCTCAAATTAAAGTCTCCTACTGTATGCATATTCCAATTTATTATTAAATCTTGCATATCTAACAGCCCCGACTTTGACTTCGTATCCGAGCATCTACCCAGGGAATGCTTGGAATGGACAGTTTACAACATTTTTGAAGTTTCATTTTGGCCCTGAATCTGAGCATCCACCCAAAAATACTTGCAGCAGACTTTGAAAATATCACAGAAAGGTCTGCTTGTATGAAGATATTCTTGGTAAAAAATTTTGACTTCGCACCTGCCCATCCACCCGGGGGGTACTTGGGAGTGACTTAAAAAATTTTCGAAAAATTTTATTTTGACCCCGCATCTGAGCATCCGCGCATCCACCCAGGGTGAGCTTGGAAGGGACTTAATTTTTTTCCCTTAAGTTTCTGTATATAGGGCACAACCGAAATTCGAACCATAGGGGCAATTAGTGTTACAGGTATAGGACGAAAACCCCAAAATTCAAGATATTTACTTCAAATCGGAACAAATCAGAAATCCTTATACCTGTAATGTGTTCTACCTTTTCACAAAACTAGCAAGATTATACAAAAAAATCACAAAATAACACTACCTAGCTTGAAAATAAGTTGATTTTCTTCAACGTCTGAGACGTGGCAGAAATTCATCTTATTTTCAAGCTAGGTAGTGTTATTTTGTGATTTTTTTGCATAATCTAACTAGTTTTGTGAAAAGGAAGAACATATTGGAAGGATTTCCGATATGATTCCGATTTGTAACAAATATGACTTTTCTGGTTTTTGCCCTTGCCTATATACCTGTAACATTAATTGCCCCTATGGTTCGAATTTCGGTTGTGCCATATACTTACATGTTCTTAAAGACTACAGATTTCTCCAAACTTCGAATTCGCATCCGTGCATCTGGATGCTCCGATACAACTCGAGAGTGGTCCTATAGGCTGTATAGTTACTCCTATAGTTACTCCACAGAGTAGGATATAGGAACTAGAGTGCGCACTCCTAATACCGCGTACGTAAATCTGCTGTGATTGTATGGGGACCACTGATCTACATGTACATCAGTGATCTTGCCTACACCCGCCATTACAGGTGGAGGCAAGAAGCTTTGCTGTGTGCGAGCATGTGTGTACAAACTGTACCGAGTCCCCATGCAATCACATTCACAGCTGTTTCGGGGAGTGAGCACTCGTACTCTATTAGCGTGTTCGATTTGCTTCCCCTGGCTTACTTGAGCTTCCGGCCTGGGTCTTGATAAAAATGGGCAGTTGGGTGAAATAAACTAACGTTTTACCGTAAGTATCAGAGAAATTGGTTCACAATAGCCAATGGCAGAGCCCGTTGCACTGAGCAAACTCTGTATGCACTACCAACGTACACCACTACGTGAACGTTCATTGCTTCAAAACAATGCTCCTTTGGAAAATTCTCAAGGAATAATACATAACGTTAGGCCTATGTGACTTTACCCATTTCTTCTTGAACAACATTCACAAGTTTCATGTTGCGCAACTGTAATTGCATGCAGAAACTGTCTGACTGTTCGCCAATGCGTGTTGTTTGTTTGGCTGCCATGTTTTCGCAAAGGACGATGGGATACTTCCCCAAGTAACCGACTCAAGGGGTCGCTCACTTGGGCCTGGCGCGAGTAAGCGCGAATGCTGACGTCACAGGCTAATCGAACGGCGTCGCGCCAGACACCAGTTGACTCGAGCGAGTAATTGAACACGCTATATGAGATACTCCAATTTTAATTATAATGCAGGGGCTAGTTCCACGAAATTTTCTCACCGATGGTTCCGATTGTTCATGGATTTTCTGCTTTGTTATCAAGATGTTCACAAGTGTTGACCCTCCCTTCAAGCGAACCTCAATAAAATTTTCAGCGAGAGACCAGAAAGCATTCAGGAATTCACTATCTTTAATGGTTTTGAAAGATTCTTGACCACCTTTCTTCGGCACGTGTGACGCCATTGCTGCACACTGCAAGTTAGCCTTCTGCCGTTTGTCGTTAGAAAAAAGTGTGGTCCAAGGCGTTCCGAGCATTATTTGTACATATATATAGTACACACTATAGAGCAGGCGCCTACCCTCCCGAGATAAACAAAACATACACTGCCATACAGTTACACATAGAAAAACTTTTTTTTAGTTTTTCCTACACCCTTCGCGGTCGACTTGGGATCAGTCCGCGGTCTAGCGGCCGGTTGGGCACCTGCTATAGAGGAATTTCATGTGACGTCACGCGGGTGGGATTCCTAGGCACTGAAGGGCACTCAAACACACACGCAGAAAGCGTATTTACAGCACAAGCGCACGGTACAACCGTAGATATTATTGTGACACAATTGACGCGTGCCCTAAAAAAACCAAAGAGACGTTCGATCACGTGACGAGGTGAAGCTCCTCCACGCGGTGATAGTTCTAACGTGACGTCATAGGAGCTTTTCACGTGTATTATTTCAGCCATGTCTGAGGGCAACCCCGGCATGTATGTACAGGCTTGCCCTCAGACATGGCGGTTGCTAACCCCTAGCTGTGACATCACTGAGAACTTTCTATAGAGGGCTTCATGTGACGTCACGCGTAATGGATTCCCCGGCACTGCAGGAGCTTTTTCCTCCATTTTCCTCCAAAGGAGGGAGCACTTTCTCCTTTGTGACATCATATGTATAAGGTCTATAGACCTTATGCATTGACATCAAACTGACGTCATTTTGGGTGCAAACAATGAAGCACACTTGCACGAACGGCGTGGATTTCGCCCCGCGTGTAGTAGACTTACGCGCGTATACGATTGGTTGACGAATCAGTTGTCTGCATTTATTGGTGTAACTTGCAATGATAACTCGCTTTTCCGCCATCTTCCTCCAAAGGAGGGCGCACTTTCTCCATTGTGACATCATATGCATAAGGTCTATGGAGGGATTTCATGTGACGTCACGCGATTGAGATTCCCATGCAGGCACTGAACTTGGCAAAACACACGCAGTAAGGATATTTACAGCACACGCGCACGGCATAACCATAGATAATACTGTGACACAATGGACGCGTGTCCCTCTAAACCGTACCACTAGAGACGCGCGATCTTGCTCTTCAAAAGCAGAGACGCGCGATCACGTGACGCGTTAATATATGTGCTTATAATGCTCGGAACACCTGTGTGTGGTACGGCGCTATGATAGAACGTTAGGAGTGCACAGTCAATGGGATAAATTTGTGATACGCTACCTAAGGTTGGAAAGGTAATCACTAGTTCAATACAAATCCTCCGCCCAAAATGTTCCTGAAAAATAAAGTCCCTATATTTTGAAGGAGGATCTTTTAAACAACAGGGTACGTGTGCTCAATTTGTGATAAAACTGTAGAAGAGCATGACTTGGAGTACTCATTATGCAAAAATGAAGGTAATAAAGTTATTTCAGGCACGTTCTGTTGCATTTCCATCCACTGTGCACTAATGGTATTTTGACAGAATCCACCATCCTCTTACTGTCTTACACGATCTTGAAATTTAAAGGGGATATTGCATTCCCCCAAACCAGGGAGTTGCTGGCAAGCAACCCAGATATATTTAGGAATAGCGCTAGAGTTCTATATACAGTTAATGACTACACTTCGATTGACATTCATTCACTAACAATATAGCTTCACTTTGGTTTGTCAACGATGGCTTGTACAGACAGTTGCATAGGGGTAGGGGCTCAAGTTGATTAAGGGGGGCTGTAACGACTTGCCCGAAGAATATAACCAAAAGTTTCAGCGTGCTCCATGCGCTTTCGACATTTTAATGTACATATCATTATATAGACATACATCGGTTATCGCACAGCATGCCAATTACATACAAGAGCCTAATTTGCCATGTTACTACCTTCCATATGATTGGTTTTAATTTTGGCGAAGTCGTTACAATAATAATGATAATAATCAGTGGCGTAGCCAGGAATTCTCTCATGGGGGTGAGGGGCAGGCATGTTGTGTGACGCCGGCCTGGGGGAGGGGTTTAAGGGGAGGGGTCTTCCTCCTCCCCTTTGAAAATTTTTGAAACATTAGGTGTTCTTACATGCATTCTGGTGCCACATATGCTCCCTTTGAAGTAAAATTTGTGTTAAAACATTTACATTTTTAGGTACTAAAAAAAAATCGGCATCACCCCCTCCTCTTTGAAAATTTTTGAAAAATTAGGTGTCCTCACATGCAATCTGGTGCCACATATGCTACCTTTGAAGTAAAATTTGTTGTTAAACATTTACGTATTTTAGGTAGAAAATTGGCATCAGTGAGGGTGGAGCATGGCCCAATGGCCCCTCAAATACACCACTGATAATCAAAATATAAGTTTAACCATTAAAAACACACTGGTGAATTAATACCGAATATACAGGTGCTGGTGCAATTCAAATCAGAACTACTTTATTTTAATTGCCAAGGAAGTATTTTAAACTATTGACAGTGTTGTAACGGGTCATGACCCGAGTCGCTAATCATCAGAAGGGAAATGACTCGAGCAATTGTATCATAATTTTCCTCATAGAAATACTACAGTGACTCGAGTCACTGACTTGACTCGAGTCACATTGGAAGTAGAAAATGACTTGACTCGACTGCAAAATTGAGTGACTCGTTACAACACTGACTATTGATTACCTTTATCTGCATCACTGCATTATTTTTCTTAAAGTAAGTGCCCGAAAAATTATCAGCATGTTGCCCGAATTTTCACAAAAAAATTTGATTTGGGGCCTCCACCCCCCCCCCCCCCCCCCGCCTCCTACGCCTATGGACAGTTGCAAAGATTCCATCCGTCCCGAATTGACCGGGACTGTCCCGGTTTGGACTATGCCGTCCCGCAAGGGCGTGGATCCATCTCCAAAGATGGGGGGGGGGGGACTTTTCGTCATTTGCGATGATCACCGTCCTGGGGGAGGGGTCTAAGGGAAGGGGGTGTGCCCCTCCCCCTTTGGAATATTTTTACTCACGTAAGGTGGCCTGGATGCAAACTGGTGCTACATTTGGTGCTAAATTTGGATTGGATATATCACCAAGAATTTCTCCTTTTTTAGGAAGGTATTTTTTTTCATCTTCCTTGCTTATATGAATGTTTTACTTAGTTCTTGGGGTAAATCAAGACCACACTGTGTGAAGTAAATGAACAGTAAATCGTTAGACTACATGTACTATTAGCCAGGGTTTATATACATGCATTTGCAGGGGGTGTGAACTATTTGGGACCAACTATACATTTCTTGGAGACCGACTCCCATTGACATACCGTAGTTATACGACAATTTATATTACAATTTATAGGACTGTAGTAATAATTAAAGGCGTACGGGACTCTTCCACTTTGGGGCAGAAATTTTTTGCCCGAATTTCAAATAGTTGCCCGAAATTGGTTGTAGTTTAGGTGCATAAAATACACCACTAACCCATTACATGCCAAAAATTTTTGCAAATTTTTCGGGCATTCGATCAAAAATTCGGAAACTCAGTAGAAAATTGGGGGAATATTTTCACTTCAAATGCTGTTCATGTCTGGTGTACTGTTAAAAAGTCATACTGTACTGGATTTCACTATACCACTACATGTGCGGGAAGCGAGTGAAAATTTTTGTAAACTTTTTGGGCATTCGATCAAATATTTGGCAACTCAGTAGACACTTCGGGCAATCTTTTCACTTCAAATGTTGTTCATGTCTGGTCTATTGTTACAAAAGCATGCTAAACTGGATTTGAGACCGACTTTTTTGCGCCCAGAGACCGACCTTTGGTTTTCACTGGGGGCACAATCCCTGTATTTACGCCCCTACCATTAGCATGTTTACTCATATCTAACAAAATTTGGATGTGAAAGTGATCAGGACTGTGCATGTAAGAGCTTTTTGGAAAGTATGAAAGAGGTGATACTGGTAGCAATCTTTCCATTACTCCACTGTGGTACACCTTGTCCTTGCATGGTAGTCGACTCTCAACGAACCTTTCCAATATTTTCTTAACCTTTACTAGCATAAGTTAGTTTTAGAGGTTTTACTTAATAGTGCAAGTGGAATTTTGTGGCACAGAACCGACGGCAAACTACAGGGGAATCACATCCATTTTTGACGTCGGCGTTAGCAATTTTTAAATGGCTTTACACTGCTGTCTCTTACATTTCGAGCAATAAGTAAAGACCATAAACATGGAAATGGGGTGGGGTACCCTACTTTTTGAAAAAATGGAAATTGGAAGGTGTCTAGATGGCAAATGGTGCAATGTCTGGGCACAGTGCTTTTAAAATGTGTGGTCAGTTTGAAATCTATGTTATATTATCTTCTTCACAGTTTTAGTTTTCAACATTTTTGAAAAAAGTGAGGGGGACTTTTTGGAGAAGTCCCCCCTTCCAAAAAAGTAAGGGGGACGCGTCCCCCGTCCCCCCCCCATGATCCACGCCCATGCCGTCCCGGTGTCCCGGTTCGCCCTCTAATTGTCCTGGTTTCCAAAAAGAAAAAAGAAATAGTTTGTTGCTAAAAGAGGGACCGTGGGGGTAACTGGGATAGTACAGGTTTACTCCCATACAGAATGAGGCTTGTTGACAACTTGGGATTGATTCGATCCTGAATGCGAGCTTCAAGCTAATCTTGGCCTTATCAGCACTGGAAAATTACATGCAATAAGTAGCCTAATTGTTTTGATTGTTCAAACTTGATCTTTTATTCTTAGTTGAGGGCCAAACAAGAGCTGCACACTGTCTTACATGTAATTGTAGTACACGAAACGTTGTAATTCGATGAGTCCGTAATCAGGGGTAGCGCCAGGTGGGGACAGTGGGGGTCATGCATGGTATCCCCGTCAGGGAATTTTCCACTTTCGTCAGGGAGCCTTGATGGTTGCGATAAAGCCTTTGTCCTCGACGGAAATCAGTTTCCCCAACGATTTACTTAAATTTGCTCTCAAGGAAGGCAGATCAATAAAAGTCCCAAGTATCAATTTGTTTCAATAAAAAACCCAATTTTCAAAATTTTGTCAATAGAAACCCACTTAAATGTTCAAAATTTTCTCAACAAAACCAATTTTTTTTCTAAAAAAAACCTTTGAAAATTTTCCGCGCGCCTCGTGTGCCGATTTGTTTCATTCAGCAACCCACGTCTTTGTCTGGACTTCAGGTTGCTGCCCCTCCCCACTGCTGGGGAGCTTAGCTTCTTCTCCTCCTCCTCAGTTTGGGCAGATCCTGGTGCACCCTTTGCAATTTATGAACAAGAGTAATTAGTGCAAGCGCACTTAATGCTCATTACATATAGTTTGTTTGTTTTTGATCTTCTTTTGTCTACATAAAACATATGATTATTACGCAATCTACCTGGTAGATTGTGCTATATATATATAAATGTCCCGGAGTGAAGGGTCTAAGTTTGGAATTGTCCCGGTTTGAAGAGTCCAAGGCGGTTGGAATGTCTGCAGCTTCCAATGAGGAGTGACCGAGAGGGGAGTAAAAGTATAACAAAGTGGTACAGAGGATAAATAAATTGCATGATCCTTAATGCTTCTCTGCAAATGCACTTAATGACCTTTGTATAAGCTTGTGCAATGAGTAATGTTATGAACTACAAAACTACAAAAGTTGCCCAAAATACAAGATTACCACATAATCGCTTCTTGATGCAAGTCTGATGTGGGATTTCAAGTTTTCGGAAAAAGGTTCTCGCCAGAATATTCCGTGAATTATCGTCCTATAGTAATGGCCATCAGGCGTAAAGTGTAAGCATTGGCAATTGCGTGCGAAGCGCGCCGAAACTTTGCAGAGGAATTGTTATAAAACCCCTAACTGTACCTTTGAGAAGATACGTTTGGAATGGTATTACAAAAAGAACCAAGGTTAGAAAAAATAGAACTTAGGCGTCCCTATCCTTATTTTTCTGCAAAAATAAACACTAAGAATATAATATCTAGGTGGACGTTGCTTTCAACTCCTGGGGAATTGTCGTTTTTAGCGATCTAGGAGGTATTTCGGTTTGCAAGTTCAATTTTCTTCAGTGTCAGTTTGTACGGCATCTTAAGATGGCGTCCTCTATTTTAAATAGAAGGAGATGATGATGCTTGAAATTTTCAGCCACAAACGACAAATTCATTCCTCACCCTCCTATATACCTACTTTTATTTCCCTTTTCAGACTCACTTTCGGGTCGAAAGTAGCCCAAATAATAAAGTACACTTCTGCAGGGCTGGGTGGGGTTGCCTTCTTACAAGTAGTGGTCGCGCCAGGTGGGGAAAGGGGAAATTGCCCGATGTCGGAAAAAGATCGCCTCCCGCCGGGGAATTTATCCAATTTCATCAGGGAGCCTTAAAGGGAAATATTGCGTTTGTTTTACATAAAATTTTCATGTTTTTTAAACCAATATTTATAATTACAGAGTGATAAACAATTCAAAGTAAGACAGTACGGTAGCTTTCTTTTCAAGAAATAAGGCTCTCACAGGAAGAAATTGGGTTATTTGTTGCACAAAAGTAATTTGTTCACCCAAACTTTCAAAAATTCAAATGATGCAACATCCGTTATTCTTGTAATGTATAATATTTTGAGGAGATAAAGGTATTGCTAGAAGTTATTGGTGAGACTGAACTGTTTAACAATGATTTAAGGTATTTTCTTTGCATGCCATGCTGGTGCATTTTAAACGCAATATTTCCCTTTAATGGGTACGACAAAGTAGGGCCCTGGATAACGAAGTCAGGGTAACCCTGCTGTGAGGTAAGGTGTTTACATTTGGTCTCTTCACTTATACCTCGACGTCGATATAAGTGAAAAGACCATATGCAAACACGTTACACCGCTGCAGGGTTACCCTGACTATGGATAACGCATGTAATCCCAACGGCGATCAGTCGCCCCGGCGGTTTACTTGATTTTGTTCTAAAACAGGAAGTGTCCTCCAATATGAATCCCAAATTTTCAAATACTTCTCCAACCCGCCCCCCTATTTTCTTCAAGAAATGTAAAAACTTGAGTTATCCTCAACTAAAGCCCATCTTTGTCAAATTTTCTTTAATAAAATGCAAACTTTTCGGGGCCCTTCGCGCACTTAAAAATTGTTCCTTCGGTGCTTACTCCTGGCATCTCTTCTGGTTGCTGGCCCCCGCAGGGGAGCTTGCCCCCTGTCGGCAAATCCTGACTCCACCCATAAGGAGGCGTAGGATGCAAACAAAGATTGCAAAATTTTCCTTCATTTATTCCAGATTGCATCATGTGTTGCTAGTGGAACGGATATTGAAAAGATATTCAACGGTCCAAAAAGTGCAGCTGTAATGTAGCACTATAATTGAATCAATCATTTAGACCCACATAGCCTGTACCTTGCAAGGTTTGCCCTTTTTTTCCAAACACACGTCGCGTTTATAGTTAGTGTCCACTATTGCTTCCCAATGTTTTTCAGCTCATCGCCTTTTGCACCAGGAAATCCCTGTTTGAACAGACTGGTATTGGGAAAACTCCCTCTTCTCATGCCTACAGATATAAATAAAAATAAAAGAACACCCTATGTCTATAAAATTAAAAGATGAGTGACAAGAAAATGAAAACTAATGGTTTGAAAATAGAGGGTATGAAATAGGTCTTTGTATGTGTGGATTAAGGGAATTAAAAATCGATGGGGGCTCACTACGTGATGGCGAAGCTGAAACTTGCGATCGTCGAAGAGGTGATGTCCTAACAGCGTCCTCCTCAAGAAAAAAAAAAAACAATGAAACGCTGCAAAACGCTACGTCCTGGCATCTCACAAAAAAAGTTTGATCAAGGTAATACTTGTTGACCTTATTTTATCTCCACTCTATGAACACTTATTCGATAGCACAGTGGCAAATTCTTAGTATCTTTCAAAATCTCCTGTTCATATAAAGAGTATTAATTTCCAAGAGGTTCCCCTACCCTTATCATTTACCCCTGCTCATGAATAGCAAAATCGTCTTGTCATCAAACAATTTCCATATTTGTATGTGGACGTGCGGTCCACCATAATTATACCCGTGCATATTGCGCAAAGGGAGGGAATCATGGTATCCTCAAAGCTGCTTTCTCAAACCTTTTCTGAAATCTTTCATATACGTTATTTCAATAAAACAGTTTCTCTCGTCATGAATCCTTTAGAGACAGTGGCGCCCCAGGATTTGGTGATGGGGGGGGGGGGCAGAACAGATAACGTCGTAATGTCACCTCAGTACCCCAGCCTGCGTTAATTGTCCCCTTTCTGTGCGTCCCTGCGATTGTGTACAGCAGCGTGGAATCCTTTGTCGCTACATAAAGGTGCCGTCCTGGGGGAGGGTATAAGGGGAGGGCGTGTCCCCTTCCCTTTGAGAAATTTTTGTTAATTTAAAGGGGAATTTTCATGATCCCAGACAGCTCCAATTCTCCCAATTATGCATCTTCTAGCTCCTCCCATAACTGTATGAGGCTCTTCCTTGTGCAGGAATAAACCTGTTTTATTGCTTAAGGCCATGTCCTGGTAAGCATACAAGGCTATAAAATGTAATAAAAGTACTCTCTCTGCCTTGTGTGGAATGTGAGCTACTCTGCATCTTTCAAATTTTCAAACTTTGATGTCAATCAAAGAGCAGTCACCAACTGAGAATTTTGATATACATACACTAAAAATATACTTTGGGGTGATGACTGTCTGTCTTTAAGGTTACCTATATGCAAAATGGTGCTGTTTTGGGGTATTTTTTAAACTGATCATATATGGCTAGAATAATATCCGTATTTGGTGAATTCTAAGTTTTGGTTACGTGAAAGAGGAGAGTGTGCGTCCCTGCGATTGTATACAGCAGCGGGGGATCCTTCCTTTGTCACTACATAAAGGTGCCGTTCTGGGGGAGGGGTCCCCCTCCCCTTTGAGAAATTTTTGTTAATTTAAGGTTGCTTAGATGCAAAATGTGCTATCTTTGGGATATTTTCGGAACTGATCGTATATGGCTGGAAAATATCCATAATTGAGTGAATTCTCAATTTTGGTTAGGTGAAAGAGGAGGAGTATGTTGTCTTAGAGAAGGGTATGTTGTCAACAAACCTCCTGAGCCCCCCCCCCCCCGGCTACTTTAATGCCTTCTATGCGGGGAAAGTTTTTACGTAAAAATGTGTGCGTGGAGTCTACAGAAACATTCTTGGACTATTACGAAATTTTTCCTTTGCTTCTTTGTGCATTATAAAAGGGTATCTAAGGCTGACAGACACCGGTATAGAGCCTCCTGGGAGCTTTGGATTAATTATATAAAATGGGGCACTGATATGATGCTTATCACCTGACATCCAAATGATAGAGTATGCATGATGTCGAGCACTTTACTACTATCGTATTTTACTAACTTTGAACGAAAGTCCAGACAAACAGCTTCTATAGCAATGGGGAATGGGAGGGAGAGTATAGGTGCAGGGGAGATATTAGACCTCCCTGATAGGTAAAGCAAAAGGGGTTATGGACTTAAAGCGCTTATATATCAGAATATTTTTTTCTCGTAAGTGCATTAACAATCACCATCTATACCGGTAATGGCTGTACGCGAAGCGCTCGGTAAAAATTTTTGAAAAATGTATAACAGCAAATGCGTACTTTCAACGTTCCACATCATGCTACAAATTAGATTAAAAGATCCCATAGGCCCCACAGAAGTTGAAGATGTGCATCTGTTTTTCGGAAGAGTGTTGTGATCAGAATAGTTGCATGTATTATAACCTTCATAGGCGAAGGAAGATTTTCGAGACGGGGGGGAGGGGGGCTGAACCTTGTTTCGGATCGCCGTCCTGGGGGAGGGGTCTAAGGGGAGGGAGTGTCTCCCTCCCCTTTGGAAAATTTTTGGGTATTTGAGCGTCCTCAGATGCAATTTGGTGCAACATTTTGGACAAACTTTAAGGAAAATTACTGCAGAATTTTTGACATTAGTTTCTTATAGAAGAGACAAATAAGGGGTTTTTGCCCTTGGATCTTGGGGGCGGAAACATACTTCAGCTCTCACATTTTTGACTGGGGGCTAAGTCCCCCTAGGCCCCCGCTTCCTACGCCCTTGATAACCTTAATAATAGCCACGAGATGGAGTGAAAAGCGTAATGAATGCGCGGGAAGCGCACCGAAATTTTTCATTAAACAGGATAAAACAGCTCTCAACTTTTGTTGCTGTGCTTCTGCGGGAGTTGCTTCCGGAAATTATTGCCGGATAATAA
Organism: Holothuria leucospilota; assembly: GCA_029531755.1. Lineage (NCBI taxonomy): Eukaryota > Metazoa > Echinodermata > Holothuroidea > Aspidochirotida > Holothuriidae > Holothuria > Holothuria leucospilota. The sequence goes on along the minus strand of CM055964.1, from coordinate 61,213,916 downwards.
GGACAATATTGAGGTAAGGTGAAGCGCGGGGGGCCCCCGAAAATTTTGATAGTTTGCGAAGGATATGCGATAAATCTGATAGTTTGAGAACCATTTGTGATAGAAGATGGTTACAGTAGATCCATCACTCGGTCGAAAACACACCTCACCCTACCCCCTACAGAAATCTATAGCTTAAACGCCTTTTGGGATCATTTTAAAATTTTCAAAAAAAAAAAAACTTCTGAAATCGATTGGGGGGCACGCGCCCCCATATCCCCTCCCCCGTGCCGGCACCACTGTTTAGAGCAATAGCAGGCATACCTCCACTTTTTCTTACCATTTTAAGCATACATTTAATTGAATGGGTGACTTTTATACAGATTCACAGAAAATCTATCACCACATGGAAGAAAGATTGACACATTATGCAGGGTACCCATAAAGTTCAAAAATGTTGAGTGGCGTTGTCTAAGTTGACGAATATTCTCCTCGCTTTTTTTTAACGATTCCATCAAGTTCCATAAGAACTAAGTTTTTCTTATACTAAACATATTGTTAGCTACTAAGAGTAAGTGCGTTAAGCTGATATGATCCATTGATTGTCCTGAGAAGTTGCTGCTTGGATGTCCTTAGTAGATCTATATGGACAAAATATATTTCTTAAAGCCCCCTCCCCCCAAATGTCAACCTGTGACCTCTTTGGATGATTTTTCAAGCCTCCTCCACCTTATCTCCGTTTGAAGACTGTATCTAGGAACTGCAGTCTGTTATACAGGCTTATGAAACTTTTTTTATTTTGAAAATTATGACTTGTGACTTGACTTGAGTGAAAATGATTTGTGACTTGAATTGACTTGGGCGAAAATGACTTGGGACTTGACTTGAGAAAAGATGACGGATACAACTCTGGGGAATGGGACTACGGTTCGCTAGTCAAAAATGTGTGGGGAGTATGCTTCCGTCCCCTACTGTTCAAGGACAAAAACTTCTTACTTGTTCCGCCAATGTCTAAAATTTTAGTTTCCCATACCTCTCACCAAATTGCCTCTAAGGATTCTCAAATATTAAAAATGGGGCTGGTAGAACCTCCTCTCCTTCGAACCCACTCCCAGGACGGCGGTTCGAAATAACGTTCACCTCATCCCCTCCCTCTCCACAGCTCCCTCCCCTCCTCCCCCTCCCTCCCCCTCCCTCCTTTCCCCTCCCTCCCCTCCCTCCCCTCCCCCTCCCCCTCCAGCCGTACTCATTGCATCTTAACCTGCTTGAGAAGGCGAGCTATTACAGTATTAGATTATCTCGTTCGACTGCGGGATTTGCATGCCGCGCGAGCGAGCACGCTCATTGCAGATGACACTTCGTAGCAATGGAAGACTTGGGCAAGTTTACAAGTGATTATCAATGGTGTTGCTGAATGAGTAAAAAATATATTTTTTACAGTTTTTAAGCAATTAAAATCTCAGAAAAAATATAAAAAGTGCTTAAAAAATCCTCTTTACAAAAAAATTCTAAAGATACTCCAAATATACGCATTTTTCTGTAATGCTATTTCGCCCGTCTTTCTTTCTGGCCTCATTTGCGGGACAGGTCTCTTACTCTCTGATGAGGTCTGTAAAATTCGGAAAATGTCATATTCTCAAGGTTATGGATCAGGATATAGAAGGTAATAAATTGAACAGAAATTTATCTTGAAGATATTTCCTAAAATGACCTCATCTTTTGTTGCAGACGTTAAGAGTAATGAGCAAAATGCTGTTAGTGTGCGTGTTCGGGGACTGCCATGATCTAATGGCCTTAGTGCATAGTGACATCTAACGTTAGGCTAGGCTAGAATGATAGTTGATACTGGGTTAGCATTACTACCATTAGGCCTACCTTACTGACTTGTCTAGTTAGTAAAATAGTAATTGGCCTGTAGGCCTACAATATGTCAATAGCCTAGCCTTCTCCAAAGCCCAAAGTTACACTTACTATGCTAGTATTACAACTGTTACCAAAGAAGAGCTCTCCCTAAGCCTCTAACTTAGGTCTTAAGTAAGGGGTGTTAAGCTGTAATGTTGTAACTTAGGCTTTGGCATAGTAGTAGCACAGGCGTTCGGAAGTACATATACTACACACTATATATATATAATAAGACAAGGTAGGTCATTTCTCACGACGAAGCACCAACCTTGGCCAATTTTTACACTCTTACTCTTACTGCAAACCTCAAAAGACTTGATCGATCACACCATCTGTTCCAGCAGAATATCCAACACCTCTTCGGATGCAACTTTGTGCATAAGATAAATTCTAAACAGTAAAAAAGGTGAGAAAATGAAACTAAGAATTAACCATGACCACGGCCTTAGGCCCGGTTGAACTTAACTGCCAGCCAGTACTTCCACACTCTAAGTCTATTTTTCCTGAAATGAATTTTAAAATTAAATAAAAGTAAGAGTGTAAAAATTGGCCAAGGTTGGTGCTTCGTCGTGAGAAATGACCTACCTTGTCTTATTATATATATATAGTTTGTAGTATATGTACTTTCGAACGCCTGTGAGTAGTAGCCTAGGCGGTATCCAGTTAAATCGACCCTTTACCAAAACGTCCCCGCTTTTTAGCTACCAAAACGTCCCCGCTTTTTAGCTACCAAAACGTCCCCGCTCTTTACCAAGACGGCCTCGTGTTATTAAATATGTAATACAAAAACGTCCCCGCCTATGATGAATGATACATATGATACAACCACTTTAATATAGCCTAATAAAGAGAAGTTTCAATTGCTGGTACTTTGGAAATCGTTAATGGTTTTTTTTTTTGTTTGGAATAGTAATATCACGACATGAAAAAACTACTTAGCACAACGCTCACCGCTACGTACTTTCACTTCCATTCTCACTGCACACTGCAATACCTTCATGTAGGCTATGCACAACACGTAGGCCCTGAAGTATTTTAGTATTGCTGCAGTAAGTTGTAAAGTAAATTGCTATTCGTAGGCTACTTCATTTTCTTTGAAGAAACAGAAAATAACCTTCTAATGTTAATAAAAACATTTACAAATAGTTGAAAAATTGGGGACGTTTTGACCAATAGCGGGGACGTTTTGGTACAGGGACGTTTCGGTACAGGAACGTTTTAACTGGTAAGCGCCTAGGCAAGCTTCTAAAGTTCTAGCCTATTATTGTAAAATGATGTTGGCCTATTTCTGCACTCTAGCTAACGTAAGGCCTGTGCATTTTCATCATATCAGGTAGACTGTGACAGGCTGTAAACTCGGACTCAAGTTAGGTCCCTAGGCAAGTAGGGGTATCTTGAGTTGATTACTGTGTCATTCTTACCAACTCTACAGATTTGGGAGGTAGAATACCGCTTTTTAGAAATTTGAAGAGGCTACTGATCCAGACTCCTTGTGCGCGCAAGGTCTGTCCCGCCCGCAAGGTATTTTTGTAGGATGGAAATGGAAGAATCATGCCAATGGACAAATAAGCTTCTTGGAAATTGGTCACACCCCTGATTCCAAAATAACAGCTTTTCGACTAATTTTTTGTAATTCTGATGTTGGATCATGAAAGAACAGATCAAATATCCCTTGTCCACGTAACCTTAACCTTAACTTTAGCCTTAAAGACAGACAGTCATCACCCCAAAGTATATTTTTAGTGTATGTATATCAAAATTCTCAGTTGGTGACTGCTCTTTGATTGACATCAAAGTTTGAAAATTTGAAAGATGCAGAGTAGCTCACATTCCACACAAGGCAGAGAGAGTACTTTTATTACATTTTATAGCCTTGTATGCTCACCAGGACATGGCCTTAAGCAATAAAACAGGTTTATTCTTGCACAATGAAGAGCCTCATACAGTTATGGGAGGAGCTAGAAGATGCATAGTTGGGAGAATTGGAACTGTCTGGGATCATGAAAATTCCCCTTTAACCTTGATTTTGAAACAAATTTAAAAATTTTTGAAAAACTGATTTTTCTATCGTCATCCCACAAAAAAAACTAGCGTCCCGCCCAGCTTGCTGCGCAGTTTTGCACCTGGCCATGCAAAAAATTGCTGGTCATAGATCTGGCCGCACATGCGATGCAAATTGGCTGCAGCCATGATGCTATGAGCCAAAATGTATGGCCTACCTGATTAAAGGTCAGAAGCAGTCGCCCCAAACTTATTTTGAAACAATAGCTAAATGTCACAAATTTCTTCTTATTTCGCTTCCAAGTATCTTTTACGATATTTCAGAACATAAATATTGCATATTCAAGGTAAATCAAGTAGTTGCTCCTTGTAAATTTAACAATTGAGTGAGGAAAATACTGTCACATGATTCTCAAGAGCCATTCGGGAAATAGGATAGTCTACTATACAATTCTTTTTTTGGGGTGACTGCATTCTCCCTTTAAAGCTAGAAATTTTAATGCAAAACTCACTGCCCGACAGTGCCCCTATGGCAGCAAGACCTGACCAACATTTCACCGTGCAGAGATCTATGAATCTGGCCCATGGCCGCACATCGGACGAAAAATAACAAGTTACTTGCCTGTGAAAAACGCAAACTTAGGGCCAAGGATTTTCCACGATCATGGAAAAATGCAGAAAAAAACGGAATTTACTTTTCTGCATGGAATTTGTTTGCTGCCTTCAGGATTGTAACCAGACAAGTTTTGAACTTGTTTTCAACATAATTACTCTAAAGTCCGAAAATCACGGTAAGCAGTTATGCTTGATATGGAATTGTACGGATTTGGAAAGTTACAAACGGAATTTTGTGATTTGTGAAGCGGAAAATCATTGGCCCTACAAACTTTCCAGTGTGGCTCCTGATTTTTTTTACTGCAAACCTGCCATAAAATTTATTGAAAGTATGATCTAAGTTACACTTCGCTGTTTAAGTGTGCGTGTTGTGTGTAATTCACCCCAAAACAGCTCAGAAAATGTTGATAAAATACGATTTATCGATCAAGCTTGAGTTCGAAGATATGGATCGATTGAAACGCGCATGTATGTGTGTACATGTGTACTGGGTTCTGCAGTATAATGTTAAGTACAGCACAAGGGTGCATGGATAGTCCGACTGTACTGTACTCCATTGTTTATATCTTTTGTGATCAGAACATGAGGGGGCTCGTGGCCTGACAATAATCCCATCACCCACACATAGACTTCCATACAAATATTGATCTGGAGGCAGCACAGCAGTTATTGCATACTTGTAGAATGATGCCATTTGCCAGCAATATGTGTATTTGATTTCTGTATGATTATTCCTACAAAATAGTTCAAAAAACACGTCTCCTTATGCATACAAAATACCGTACAAAGTATGCACCAATTATATATTTCCACATTAAAAAACGAAAAAGCTTCACACCATGGGAGGGGATATATCCCCCGCCCACACCCTCCTCTCTCACGCAAGCGTGCTCAGGCTCGGTCGCTTCGCTCCCTCGCAAAGTCTACCACTTTGCCACTTTCAAATGTTGGCAAGTACATGCTGTGCTTTATATGCTAGTGTAGCATGTAGGTTAGGCACAATGTGATTCAAACATAAGTATGGCCTGCTTTGCACTTTCATCAAACAACGTAAAAAATATGTAGCCTAACGTAGGCTAGGCTATGTTATTTTTCATTTTGGAGGAAGAATTGTACTACCAAGGCCTTAAAACTCGTTACGAGCGAATAGCGAAGTATAGTAGTTGTGTTTTGGATTTGCAACAGTCATTAGGTCCAATATGATGACATTCTCAGATTGTCTTGTTATGTCCTGTACTTCTTGTACAATATCGTTATTTTTATAAACCGTATTTAATGCAAGTTAAGTGACAAAATAATGATTGTTAATATAATTTGAAGAAAAAATATGCTTTTATCTCTCCCGAGCGTGCTTACTCTCCCCCAAGAAGTACAATTTAGATTCAGAACTAAGCAACGGTATCAAGCAACAAGTTTTAAAGGATTCAGTGAATACATGAATTAGTTTATTGTAAAAATGAAATCTTAGTAATCACAAAATACGATTTTGATTCGGAGTATTTTGTACAAATCTAGGGTCTCCTAAGGCGTAGTTTATGTAACCCTACCAGCGACTAGCTTATTGCGTATTCATGTCAGTGATGGCAATCTACGGAGTGGATGCCATTACCGAGAGAGCTCAACTGACTGCTTATGTATGGTACCATGATTATGATACAGCAAAGCACAGAGCAGATTCTTTTAGCCTGCTTATTGTGCTGACCACACAGGAATATTTTTCAGACTGAGAAAAGCCTCAATAGTCAATACTGCTTTAGCCTATGGATGCCTACATCCATGTCATTGCTGCCGAAGCCTCCACAGTACTTAGTACTGTGTCATTCATGGCCACCAAAGGGTGATTGCTGAACTGTTGAACGATCCCCAGTTAAACATGAAAGTGCTATCTTCAATCTTGAACAGGGGTGTGACCATTTCAGTACATTGCAAAGGTACATTAGACTTCCTTTAACACCTCGTGGCTAGTAAATACTGTTTACTGATATTTAATTCATTAGCTGACTGTATGGAGTGCCTCGTCTTTCATGTTCACAATAAATAAAAAAAAAGTTTCTCATCAAACTTCTCATATAGATGATTTCTCGAATTACATGCATGTTTCTTCTGTAAACTTGTTCACAATATGATATGAGATAAACAGAAAAGATCATAAAAAGCCTTTTTGCAATTTTGACTGCGCATGTGCACATCTTGAAGAACTGGGGATAAACAAATACACTGCCATTTATTTTCAAAATATTCAAGTCTTCCCTTTGTAGATAACCCTGGAGTGTAAGAATTGTTCTTACCTGGGGTTTTGTGTCTGAACAACATGAGCATCCTCTTCTTTGCCTTAAAAATGGTTTTATGGTATAATCTGTCCCAAATTATGTGTATTTCGCATAGTGCATACTATGGCAAGCTCGGTTTGTTTATCTTCCTTGCATCCCACAATTCCTTGCGGCAATTGTGATTGCGAAAGGCTTATTGCCATACTTGCTGTAAGTGCATTACCAGTTTTATTGCGTTTTTTCACTTTTAATGTTGTCATTTCTGATCTTTTTCAGTGGACAAGACTATGGTGATAGAGGCCGCAGAAATGTGAAACCAATTCCAGAAGAGCCCCCTTTTACAGCTTTTGTTGGCAACTTACCCGATGACTGTGTCCAAGGAGATTTAGATCACATTTTTCAGGGTTTAAATGTAAGCACAGTGTTGTAGATAGTACTGTACATTGGTATACTATAGTAAGGTTATCACTCATGTGAAATTGGTTTCCCAGGGTTTTGCGACTTGGGCCCACTTTTGAAAGTTCAAATTACCTGAGTACACCTTACACCATAAACTGAAAAATTGATGTTCCACTTACATTCCTTATGTAACAGTATGGGACAACTTTCAGTATTGCACAACTTTATATGACTAAAATTTCAGTTGTGTCAGATGAAATCAACAACATTAAAAATTAATGATGGAAATAAAGGCTTATCCATTTTGTAAAAGTTTTTTGGCTAATTTTGCTACCCACCAGGCGGTGCTCCTCAGCTGACTAGTGGATACCCCACTGGTTGAGAAATGCTGCACTGGAACAATGTTAGGTTTTTTAATCAGGGTCATACCTAGGCTAAGTGCTTTGAAGGACAGCCATTATCTTTTTGGTAGACCATGGGTTGCGTAACATTTCTCTTGGAAGTGAAATTTTTTTATGCAATTGAAACTGAAATTATGAAACCGAAGCGTTATTTTGCATGTTGATATTGTGTCCCACATTGTTAAAAAGCTTATATGCATAATTTGATATGTGAAAACCTGTTTCTACATTTTTTCAGATTCAAAGTGTCAGACTTGTTCGAGATAGAGAAACAGATCGATTCAAAGGTACAGTCTGTTAATAAAACTGTGAAGATGTATTGATCATTTGCAGGGCACATATTAGGCTTACATACATTTATATTGTAAAGATGTGCTTCGATCATTTTCAGTGTACAATGTGTAAATTGGGGCTGATGGATTTTTACTTTGTGCCTGTTACATTTAGAGGTATGGTAACTTGAAAATGAAATAGTTTAATGAAAAAAACCCTTAAAAGTCATATCTTCATCACTTACCAAACTGTAAACCAGTTGGCAAGTTATGAAAAGATCATCATTGGTTAAGAAAAATAATGTGCAACACTCCACATTATTATTTTTGCAGATTTAGATACTTGCACATTGGGCAAGCTTCAAAGAGGTGTATCTTGAGAATTGTTTACAATGTAGAAGAATTCCAAGTGATATACCATCTGCAAAATATTCTGTAACCTTTTTTGGTCTCATGTCCCCAAATCTTTAATACTGCTAAGTTCTTCAAAGTCTAGCTACTTTTCAGTTAACTGTTTCTCTGATTAAAGTAGTACTAAATAGCCTACTTTAAGCAATTACTTTAGTTTAACAAACCTGGTTTGGATGTTAAACAACATCAGGGCCAATTTAATAATCATCCCTTATGTCAACAACCATCACTAAACCTTTAATCCATTGCAATTCAGCAAATTATTCTTGTAATAGATTTCAATGAACTGATGTGATCAATTTTGTTTCAAAAAGTTGAGTCTTGTGCAGTGGATTTTCGTGGTGACTGTAAAGTATTTACATTATAAATGAATCATCACTATTGCTGTAATCAGCAGTGATTTTTGTCAGTGAGTGATTCAGCTGTCATCACTGATGCTTATGTCAGTGATATTGGCATTAAACCTGTGTTAGCACTAGGTTGCAGAATTTGGGAAGGGAATTCCTCCCTCCAAAATATTTTGGGGGAATTTGGGGGTGGGGGTGGGGGGGGGGGAGTGGGGATTTTGATAAATTGCAACATACTGTAAAAAGTCAACTTCCTAGGATACTTCCCCAACAGGTGCACCATATTCTTACATGTGATTTTAAAACTTTGGAGATTATTGAGAAGCTGCAAGAAATGTGTGGCCCTGCTGATCCTGCCATCCCTAAATGCAAACACTGCCCCACACCCGTCTTTACAATTCTCGGAACTAATAGAAGGGAATAATGACAGTTTGAAATGCCCAGAATGACCATTTAAGCTACACAAAACTTACTGATAGATTTAGTCAACTTAAGGCTTATTATGTTGGATAATTCAGCTACACCTATAGTGACTGGAGAGAAAATTTAGGGTTGATTAGCACTTCTGGTAGTCATTTCTATCAAATGTATTGGTTAAATCAGAAGGGATAACTATATTTAGACCTGTAGCTTTAAAGGAAGAGGTGTGCAATAGTGCTTGCCCTAAGGTGCATCGTTTTGGGATTTCCTCATCTGAGTCAGATTATCCTTCAGGTAAAATAAATGCATGTAGAAAATTTGTCTACCTTTTTAGCTGCCTGAGCCTGTCATTTAATTCCAAAGAAACACAGAAACTCCCACCAAACCTTAAAAAACCTACACAGAATTAGTCAATAAGTGGGAGACCCTGATTTGATATTATTGTGTAACATGAATACTGATGTGTAAGCTCATGAAGAGGGTCATGTGCTTAGTCTACTTGTCCAAGTCTTCATACCCATAACATATTTCTGCGTAATTTTTTGGTGGGTAGCTAAGAAAGCATTAAAATTCTCTCAGAATACGTATAGCTTAACTGGCCAGTATATATTCCACAGTATTTTCCATCAATTGCTCTCCAGCATTCAGTGTGTGGGAGGAGTGGTCTAGCTTATTAATAGTTAAAGTCTATCATATGTGGGAGTGGTATGAGGGTGTGATCGTGCCATGTACGTGCATCTGGATATTTGCATAAATACACCAGTGGTGGCATTTAGTGCTCTTGTAACTGGAACATTCTCTTCTTTTTCCCCCAGGTTTTAGTTATGTTGAATTTGTTGATAGAGACTCATTAGTAAAGGCTCTTGAGCTTAATGGAGCGGTAAGCATTTCTGTTTCACTTTTGGTGAATTCTGTGTACATACGTAGAAACCATAAGGTCTCATGAAAGTTCAGGTTGCAGTACTAAGCACATTTTGTACTGGTTGTTTGGTAGAACTTCCATGGTTTACTGCTGAAGGAAAGTAGGAGGCTGAAGGCATTCCAACAAATAAAATTTGGTTTTCCTATTGCCCTTTATACCAGTGGTATGTTTCAAAGTGCTCTGCAAATATATCCCATGTTAACATCAACTTGATACCTCCAGTCTGCAGTAGTTATACTTCCTACCATATGCATACAGGATTACTTTCAGTTGGGGTGGGGGACTGCAGTATTTTGGACTAAAATTTAAATCCACATTTGCCCCAAATAGTGTATATTTTGCCAGGAAAAAGCAAATTTTCTGTCCAGATGGGAGAAGGGGAGGAAGTTTAAGGCTTTATTCTCATACTGTGAACAGGGATATTAGGATAAGATCTAATCTTCACACTTGATATCCTGTAGGATAATGTCTTCCTGACACTTCCATCCCTAATCTTTTATGTCCCCTTCTCCTAACAAACCTTCTGACATGATATCCTGTAGGATAATGTCTTCAGGAGACAAGAATTTAACAAATTACAATTACAAATTACAAAGTAAAATGTGAAGATTTAGTGGAGAGCATAAAAATCATTCATCTGTCTTCTTGTTAAATGCACAAGGGTTGTAATATACTTTTTGCATTAGGTGAGCAAATACAATATTAGTCTGTCTCTCAGTTTTCCTCTGACCATTGAGACTGCCAGGACTTCAATGGATAGCAAAAGCATTATAGAGGATATTTACACCTCAGATCCTTCTTATTGAAATTCTGATTTTGATAAATTTTTCATAACTAGACTTTGACCCCAAAATGACTTCAATCAGAGCGAGTCAAAAGGAGTGTATGTCAGGTGTGAGATAGTTATGATGAAGTATTTGTATGTGTAGCATGTAAATGGGAATTAGTATGCATGGATGATGCATTTTTGTATCATAATTATTTCCACCTAGTGAACATATTAGTTTTTGAAGTTTTGTCATGCAGTTGAGCTGCTGGTATCTAGTGTATTAGCTACATACTGAAGTGTGCATTCTTATTGTATTTTTTCTCTTGTCTACAGGAATTTGAGACAAAAAATTTAAAAGTCGATGTAGCTGAAAGTCGACGAAAAGATGGAGGTGGTGGAAGAGGAGGTGAGTGGACTTGAGTCGTTGCAGTAATACCCATACAGTTTATACCCTAGGGAATGGTAGCACTACAGTAATACCACCTGTATGCCCACCATGGTTTATAGCCTAGTTACGGGCAGCAGGGCGGTAATACTCTGGTATGCCCACATTGATGGCTTATACCCTAGGGACTGTAACACTGCTGTTGTTTATTTATTGACCTTGTATTGGGTATTATGTACACAAACAGGGAAAAGTTCCACAAAAGTAAATTTTTCTTTTCAAATTTTTTCAAAGTCAGGATCCTCATCCCATATTAACCACATTTAGAGGTGAAATGAGTACTGGCCAGTATTGGGCAGTCCGGAGTCGTTTGACTGTGAGCACCAGGTGTAATGGCAGTCTCAGGTGTTTGCTTGCCCATCACCACCATGGTGGAATCTCTCATTTGATTCATGACTGGAAAGTCTGGTGCAGCTTGCATACTCCCGTAACCGTATATTCTGAAATGAACGCCCCGGGGATGTTGCATTTTAGAGAAGGGTGGCGTTTATTTGAGGGTACATATTAAATAAAAATCACTTACTGCTAAAGTCTACATTACTGTCTTCAAATGAGCTGCGAGATGTGGAGGTGAAGGTTAGCTTGCAGGGCACCTCTAATCCCCCCGGCTTCCTTGCAGTGTTGCTGTTTCCTTGTAACTTGTTGTTATAAAAAAACTTGTTGAAAAAATCAAAACACCATGGACTTCTCCCTCTGCAAATGGCCACTGAACAACTGTTTTGCCTTTCAAAAATTTACAGGAGGGCATTTATTAGCAGGGGAGCATTTATTAGAGAATATACGGGTGTGTCCAATACTTGTGTGAACAGAAAGATGAAAGGGTGGCTGTATGTTTGATTTAATGGAGTGATATGCTGCTTGTTCCTTGTTTGAGGAGATAAAATGCTTGTTAAACCATAGTTGTGAATGCTGCAAGGTTAGTCTGTCATGACTCTAGGTTTAATACAATGAGGAGATGTCACAAAGTGTTGAGACACTCCCCTCCATGATAAACTTACCTTATGTGTATAAAACTTCTATGGGCATTGTGTTTGTTTGTGAGGTTTCCAAAAAAAAAAGTGGTATCAGTTTTTATTTCTATTTCTGTTTTAATACTCCTCATCAAGCCTTTTCCTCATATTGGCATAGTTTATGGTTTTATGATGCCATTCACTAGTCTGAAATGCATTCCCTTTATGTCCATTTTTTCCTAAAGGTTTCAGAGGAGGAAGGGGAGGAGGCCCAGGTGGTGGCCGTGGAGGTAGATACGGTGGTGGACCATCTCAGAGTTACGATCAGGGTGAGAAGGTCATGAATGAAGAGTAATAAAAATACCTGAACTGCAAATGTTTCGGAAGTCATTACAAATGCACCAAGCATCAATGTAAACAGTACTAGTTAACAAGTTATTTAGTCTGTTGAAAAGTTCCTGGTGATTCTACCAGGATTCAATCTGGAAATGTATAGACCTTATGTATATGACATCACAGAACAGAAAGGGCACCCCCAACCCCCTTGGAGGCAAGTGTGCAACCTTGCAACTTACACCAACAAATGCAGACAACTGATTTGAGTGCCGTTGGATACAGGGCTAAGTCTGCTACACTCATGTGTGAAGTATATGTCGTGGCTTCATTGTTAAACCTCCAAAATGAAGTTGCGTGACGTCAATGCATTAGGTTTATTGAGTGCAAGTTGTTCATTGTAACTGTGGTAACCACCAAGACAACTTTTCACCTCAATTGTAAGCATAGGAGGAAAGATGTTGTGGCACATACTTAACAAGTTGGAAGATGCTTAAATGCAGTGTTGGTCTTAGCCTGTAGAGACACATTCAGGTTACTGATATTTTCTTAAAACATTGCTCCAATAATCTGTCAAGATGATTGGGTACTACTAATGGATGAGTTACCTTTATCATCATCGGGGTCAGGGATGTACTCCCTAAAGTAAAATGAGGGAAAAATGAAAACTTAATGGCTGAAAAATGGGGTAGATGCCATGGGGTGGGGTGAGGTGGTTTCCCTAGATCAGACAATTACCTGGCACTCAAATTTTGCCAGCTACATCCCTGATCGGGATTATCTTGTTTGGTAGGATAGAATTTAATAGAATTGATAGAATTTAAATATTGTTAAGTTTCCAGTAAAACTATTGACTCGTGGTAAGCATACAGAATATGAAACATGTTAGTCTTGTCACAAGAACAGATATTCAGATTAAATGTGGATTGTAAAGTTTCTTTTATTTCGTGTTATGTTTTTTGAAGGAGGATACAGGGGAGACAGAGATGGTGGAGGAAGAGGCGGGTACAGAGGGGACTATGGTGGTGATTACAGGAGAGGAGGAGGAGGCAGGCCTCCAGGTAGGGGAAGCTACAATAATCAAGACAGGATGAGAGGACCCCCTGACTCAAGTAGAGGAAGGTACCAGGAGGAATTCAAAGAACCAACTCCTGGTAAGTTTGAAAGTCACCTAGTATCATAACTCCTGCGTGACCCACTTTTCTAGGGTTTGACCATCATTTAAACATTCAAACTCACTGACTGCATCAAACCTTTGCAAAACCCACATTTTGATTGTACTTTCGAAAACAGGCAAACATAGCTTCAGATCAGGAACTGTCAATTGTCTTCAGCTCCCTTCACATAGTCTTCAGATATGGGTAAAGTCTGTTATTTATGCCAAGGTGTGTTTGCCTGGCAAGGCTGGCATATCTTCCACATACTAAGACTGTGGGTTATTTGTTAAACTGAAATTGTGGATAGCTGGTGACCAAACAGAGAGGGAGAGCTGCATTTAGGGAAAGAAAAAGAAAAATCAGGCCAAATGAATTGATGGAATTTCTTAATCAAAGCCACAAGTTTCACCAATATCCATTTCATTTTAATGGATAAATGGATAAAAGTATTGTAAAATTGCTAAGGGATGGTATGGAAAGGGGTACACAGAGCTGAGTGGTTGGGACAAAAACTTATTGTGTGTAGTGATAAGGAGGAACTTTCTTTTGAATTTTTTTCAATCCCTATGTTCTTTTTCATAAGATCTTAGAAGCTGAAGTTGTCACATTAGGGATGATAAATTTGGTTTCGCATCGCAATTTGCCACCCAAGAAACCCAAGTGCGACTTGGTTTTAATGTACCTAAAAATTGCAAATCAAGTTTTGTAATGTTCTGCTTCCTTTTGTGAGTTATTACCTCCTTTAACTGTCAATGTTAATCACTTTTAATCAAAATAGTACTGATTGCTAATTGATTCGAATAATGGTAAGGCATTTTTGCCAATCAATTTTCTCACATTGTATTTTCCCATGTAACTTTTCCTACCACAAGAGTGTCAAAGCAAATAGTTTTGATGGCGCAGTTTTGAATTGATGCAGACTTACACTTTTTTAATTACAATTTTGCACTTTTGACTGTTTTTGACTTTGGATAATTGGGTTGCTAGTTTGCTCATTAGCTACATAAGGTTCACAAAATTCCAGTTTCTATGATGTGATCACAGTATGAATGCATTGCATTGTTGAGATGCTGTTGCTTCAGTTTAAGTGAACATAGAAACAAAGTGAAAATATGTTTCAACAAAATGCATATTTGAAGGTCTTTTGCATAATACTGAAAGTAAACCTGACTCTTCACTATTCTTAAAATGCTAAGAAGAAAAAGTACAGTTTCATTCACTTAAATTGGAATCAGTATAACCTTCTACCCATATTCATAAATGAGTCTTTAAGAATGTGATGATCTCTTTACTGCATTGTTTAATTTATGCAGAATTACTCCATATTTAACCTTTAATATGCAAATTTGTGTTTTATAACACCATGGAAGATACTTGTACGAGAAATAAAAGAAGATTTGTTAGATGTAGCTGTTGTTTTGAAGGAGGTTTGTACAACAGCTTTATTTCCTCTGATCAGTGTGAGTCCCGAGATTTGTTACTTTATTCATTTGGTGCACAACATGTCTAAGACTTAAAACATTGAAAACTCTTCAAAAGTTGGAAGCCATAATGTTTTTTGTCTTTCTACAATTTGTTCAGAGGATTCAGCAATGCGTCCCAAACTGAAACTGAAACCACGAAGTGTGGATGTTCCAACCAATCAGACAGCTGAGGCTGCCTCTAGGAGTTCAATATTTGGTACGGGCAAGCCCAGGGAAGCTACAGCCGATGAGGACGAGAAACCCAGCAGGAGCAGACAGTCTTCAGAATCGAAGGAATCAACATAGCTTATTGGCTGACAAAAGTGTCGTTGAGATTGCAGAGAAATGGCTTGGCTTGCAAACTGGTAACAGATTATGAACTTTTTAAAAGCAGTTGCCCACTTGAAAGTGGTACCAGTAACAAACAGTTACTTTAAGTAGCATAAACAGTGCTAGAGACAAGACGCTCCTTTTACCAGTGTGTCTGTTGATGAGGAGAAGTGCGTGGTTTTTTGTATACACATGCAGCAGAGATCCCAAGAAGGAAAGATCGTAGGGGCCTGGCAGGCATTTGGTCGCAAATTTCGTGTGGGAAGAATTTAAAAAATAAGGATTTGGTTAATAAACAGCAGTGTATTTATGATTTGCTTGTCTTATTTCTTGAAATATTGTTCCATATTTGTCGCAACATATTCAGATTCTGTCTGCATATTTTTGTCAGTATATTTAGATGTTGAACACTCCTATTCGGAAATCTTTGGAACCTGAAATGGTTACGCTCTTGAAAAGAAAAATCGGGGAGTAAATCATTTCTGATAGAAAACGCACA
Source organism: Holothuria leucospilota (assembly GCA_029531755.1). Taxonomy (NCBI): domain Eukaryota; kingdom Metazoa; phylum Echinodermata; class Holothuroidea; order Aspidochirotida; family Holothuriidae; genus Holothuria; species Holothuria leucospilota. The sequence goes on along the minus strand of CM055964.1, from coordinate 61,198,031 downwards.
AAATGAAACACTTCCACCCTTGGGTCTCCAGCACGAAACCTCATTGGGGCTGGGGTAACAGATAAAGTAATATAACGCGTAAATTACTAGATCACAGCTGTATGAATGATCAGCTGCTTTTCTGAATGTTTTGTCAAAAAATGAAAGAGCTAATTTAGCCTGACCAAGACAGTTCTTGTTAAGTTTTCATGCACCCACTCGGCAAGGGAAATGGTCACACCAGTTAAGAAGCTAGTAGCATTACAGTAGAACTTTGAGAGATTGCATTGTAGGAAAGGAAACAGATTTGTAGTGTTGTACATGTTATTGACATTCTGTGAAGATAGGGAGACTATGAAGACAGTGTGATAAGAATCTGTTTCTATCAGGATGTTTTATAGAAATTTGGAGTTGATGGAACACAGACAATAGACCAGAGTGTGCTGAATAACTTGTGTGTGTAAAATTGTCAGAACTGCTGTTGTATGGCTGCTTTCATAATAAAGGAAATGTTAAGTAGATGGCTGAGAAAGCCTTGTCTTTGCTGCACACCCAGTTTGATGGACACAAAAGTTTTTTGGAAAATTCTGACAAGTTTCTGAGTAAAAGAATGAAAGAGGACATTCACCAAAGCAAAGTATAGACAGCTTTAAGTTTTCTAGTCTCCTTGACTCTCTGGTGTAGAACGGAAGGGCGAAAACCAAATGTTACTTCCGGAGGAGTTCTGCCCCCCCCCCCTTCCCAACGGAGCTATATATGTGTCATTTTAGTGACAGCTTTCAGAAGTGGGTAATAGGCTTGCCAGTGGAATAATTGTAAGTTTGGAGAAGAAGGATCCTGGGAAAACAGTATGGGCTCATTTTTTGTTGAAATGTGTGATTCACTTGTTATAGTGATGTGAGTTGATTTTACAAATGCAGTATGTTACTCCGTTCATACATATTCATAGTACTGTTCTCATCCATATTAATAGTACTGTGCTCATGCATATTCATAACACTGCAATTAGGTTAAAGCTCCCCCTTTTCTGATACACAGTTCCTTTGTTGTTGTTAGGTATTGTCAGGTTCATTGAAAACTATGTGCGCAAAATTAAAAGAATATTAACTTAACAAAATAGTTTGGAGTTTATACTCAGATTTAATTTTGATATGTAGATGAGGTAGTGTGATGTCATAGCTTATCATTGATGACCAATGTTTTGTATTTCTAAATCATTTACATTCAAACTTCCTCTGAAAAAGTGTGAAACATTTATACGTTGAGTGCATTCTTGACATTGAAATTTTGTTCTTTGTACACATTTATGCAAATTAGCAACTTTACCTAATGCAAGGTGACAACAATAGGTTGAACAAGAAAGATAACAAAACAGTCACCATTGTGGAGCCATGATATCACAACTGCTTCAAATTCACTTTTGGTTGAGAATAAGATAAATTCAGATTTTAAAAGATTTAAAACTGAATATGAAATTGAATGGAAGGTCATACTTAGATTAACTTCTTCATATCAAAAATGAATTTGGGTCAAAACGATCTTTCTTTTAAATCAGTTGCTGTCATAGTAGAAGTATGGAAAGTGCTCTTGTTTCATAGTTTGTTGGCTGAAGTAACAGGTATCTCAAAGTAACCTAAATGAAATTCATAGGGCAGGCTGGAAACATTACTTTCACATATTATGCTACCATGCGTTAGAGTGTGAGCAATGTATTGTGTGAGTTGTGAATGTGCTGCATTCAGTTGTTTTCAATCCAGTGGTGTAGCCTGCACTGGGTTGGTGATGTAAGGTCATGATTTCTGAGAACAAGCCAGTACTTGAAAGTGTTGTTGACCCTTTCTTTAAATTACTAATGCTCATTAAACAAACTTTAACACTGGAGGAGATACTAAAGTTCAAGTTTCAGCAAGATATTAGGATGAAGAGTACAGTGCATATGCCATTACCCTCATGCCATAGACTACATCCACCATTTTTAAGACTCACAAGAAGGCTGCTTTCCAAACCAATTCACCATTTTGCAAGTGACATTATAAATTCAGTGTGATCGAGTGTAAACGAAAGTCACCATTAGCAAAATGTTACTGGCTTATGGCGAGTTGGTGAGCTGTTTTGTAAGGGCCTGCTGACGTGTGTCAAGTCTGTTGTGATGCTTTAGGTCCATTTTATTGTACACCTTTTGCATTTTTCGTAATGCGTTTTAAAAGGGCTCATTGAGTTGATATTGAATATTTTTTGATGAGTTTGAAGGAAATTATTGCTTGAAAGTGCTTCTCATTAGGATTATTAGGCATTTATCACTTGCTATTGTTGATGAAAACGTGAAAAATTGTACTTTTTATTTAAGAGCTTGTACTTTGCAGTGCTCATCCAAGCCCTTGATAGACCATCTTCTCTGGAAAATACAACATGTATTTACAACTGAAGCCTTGATCACAACAGTTGTTTGTAAGAGGAGTTGAGAGCCTGTCAATCAAGTTGGTATAAGCTTCACTCATTGGTTGTATTTGAACAGGGGTTGCATATGATTAATACCTAATGGTAAAAAGTGTCTGATCACGAATTTGTTATTAATGATTTTTATCATTAATTACCCTATCATTACCGTTTCAGTTGTGAGTTAGATGTTCAGAATATCTTAGTTCGACCATTTACCATCAAGATGTGAGTAAAACTCAAGAGGTGTGACGAAGAATCATGAAAGTCATAAACCAACTCGATAAGCCCCTTTAACGGTACAGATAATGCATATGTTTATAACAGATGTTGAAATCTGATGCTGACAATGACATGGCGAGTTTGCATGGAGTGGAAGTGTGAAACACAACTCACAGAAAATAAGCAAAGATCATGGGCATGTTGTGACCAGATAGATAATTGCAGCTCTCTGTAAGGAGATATCTTTACGGCTAAACAAAAAAGGAATAGTGGAATGTTGCTCGCTGTTAAAAATCATTTTTCTTTCTAATATCTTACTCAAATCTCAATTTTTCCTTTCCTTTAATGTTTGCTTTGCTTTTGTCCCTAACAATATTGCCATTTCGGTGGAGTGTAATATTAATTGCTCAGTTCGTTTGTATTTTCTACCTCTTTACTGATTAAAACACTAACAAAGAATCTGTTAAGAGCAGCAAGGAAGGAAAATTGAAATATCGGAAGCATGCAGCAGATGGCTTTTTGTCAGCAGGTTTCGACCATTTGTTGAATCGAGTGGTTCAATTTCTGTTATTTTTTGAGTTTCTATCCAGAATACGTGTTTCAGATGACATGACCGTTTATAGTTTCATACTACCTTATCAGACTCACCAAAGTAGTTTGTCTCTTCACTTCTTGTGACACTTGCCCTCTTTTCCCCCTTTTTTTTTACAAGGCAGGCCAGAAGTATCAAAATTACCAGATGTGTATATCCCACACTGCATGAAATGTCCTGGACATTGTAGTAGTACCCTGGAATGCCTAATTGCATTTCTTAACGTGTAAATATATACCTGTAGATCTCAGCTGTTATCTCTTGATATCTGAGAAACATCTCTCAGCCGGTGAATGAATCGGTGAATTTCTTGTCAAATTGTAAATAAGTTGAATAAGCATTACTCCTTGTTACTCTGCAAAAACCATTTTTTGGAAATCTTTAATCTAATATTGTGGGAATTGATTTTTTCTGTGGAGATTTATTCTCTACTACTTCTGGGTACCACTGCTGATAAAATTATTAGCTGTACATGCCATTCCATGCCTGGCATGTGTTTTTACAATTCATTGTAATATTAAGCATTGTAGTGATAAGTTAAATTTGTCTAAAAGAGACAAATTATTTTGAAAACAAGATAAATTGGTTGGTGTAATGGTCTTTTTTTTGTGATGTGTTGCTTAAAACAGTTAAGATTTGGTTGTCACATTCTTCCTGTTTCCAGTATTTCTCTGTTCAATTCTGAGAACTTACCTGAGGGGGTTGCAAAAGCTTACATTATGGAAATTCCTTACATTATTAATTTACAACCCTTATTGAAGGTAGTGGAGCATCAGTCTTACAGTGCTGTAACCAAGGGGAGGGGAGAGATGGAGGGGGATGGATGGAGGGGGAGGGGGGAGAGATAGAGGGGGAGGGGGAGAGATAGAGGGGGAGGGGGAGAGATGGAAGGGGAGGGGGAGATGGGGATGTTTCTAGTAATGAGGTTCAGGGAGGTGGTACACCTTTCTCCAACCCACCTTGTATATAGTTGACAACCACACTAGCTGATATTTGCAGTAATGGGACAACTTGCTATGACACCAGGATGAGGGGTTCTTAAGTTTTACAGGACAAGGGCCTTAGTTGTGTGTCTTTCATGTGTGAGTCACCAGTATGGAAGGAGACATAATATTCCAATCGCCCTCGATTAATTGCAGGTTTTTGCCTCCTTAAATGTTCTTTATAGCCTTTCTGAGTCTATCCAGGGAGTTGCTATTTAGACAACTCCCTGGTCTATCGTAATTTGGTCTGCAGTATGGGAGAAATTTGGCAATCCAAACGTAGTAGATTGCAGGAAATCGCCCTCTAAAACAGTCACAAATTTGTCACCACAGTTCTGCAATTACCATGTGGCAATTATGGGATAAACTTTGGTTTCCCAACCACAGTCTAGATTGGTGATTCTTGAAAACAACCAAAGAAGAGGAAAGGCTGATGCTGAGGGGTGCATTCCAACAACTCGACAAAAAAAAAAAAAATCTGTATGTCCGTTTATGGCATATCTAAAAAGCTGCGGAATGATTATAAAGGCTTAGCGACTCGGATTCATAAGCGTACGAGGCGGGAGGGGGGGGGGGGCATATGCCTTCCCAATTCAGGCAAAAATGTAGGGGGAGAACTTAAAGAGTCACAAAAGCCTTGGTGCGGAGTTCAGGTTGGCTTGGTGGTTTGAGTGTACTGCCTTGCATAATAGAGGTCCCCGATCATCCCGGTGGAAACACTTGGAAATTTTCTGGGGACTAAATTTAAATTATTTTTCCCACTGCCAAACCCCTTTAGCCTCCTCCTCCCCCTCCCCGTAGGACTGTGCACCTGCACGATTCTTTTAGAATCGTATTTTGTGTACTTGGTTACCAATTTTTAGGAAAACGCAGTACGTAATTAATTTTAATAAATATGATTCTTGAAGGCAAAGTGCAAAGTCCTTCACTTTGGTCCCAAAATTTCAGCTATGATTATAACATGAATGGTAGTATTCTGAGTGATGTGACTTTTGAGAAGGATCTGGGTGTAGTTATTACAGGTGATTTAAAGCCATCTAGACAGTGTGCAGCTGCTGCTGCTAGGGCGAATAGGGTGCTTGGATTGATCAAGAGGAATTTCAGTAGTTTTAGTAAAGAAATTGTACTAAATCTGTATAAGCAGTTGGTAAGACCCCACCTCGACTATGCAGCCCAGGCTTGGAGTCCCTTCTATGAAAAGGACAAGCTTCTTTTAGAGCAAGTTCAGGGGAGAGCCACTCGCCTTATACCCGAGGTGAGACACCTACCTTATCACGTTAGACTTAAGCATCTTGGGCTTACCACCCTGGAGTTGAGAAGGATTAGGGGGGACATGCTTCAGGTGTACAAATTTCTCTCTGAAAGGAATCCTTTGTCCTCTTGCAATTATTTAAAGGTTCAATGTAATTCTCGGGTTCGAGGCCATTGTAAGAAGCTAGTTAAGAATTTTGCAAGGCTCGACATTAGGAAGTTCAGCTTTTCTCATAGAGTTGTTAACGAGTGGAGTAGTCTGCCTGAGTGGGTAGTTAACTCCACATCTGTGCACTGCTTTAAGGTTAACATTGACAAGTTCTTCCATAAGTGTGGTAGAATCTAATTGTGCTGGGCTCGTTTGGTGTTGGTTGGTTCTTTGTTTTCAGTTAAGGTTGTATGGACTTCAGGGCATCTTATGGGGCCTTAGCCCTCCTTTGCCCTTTAACCTGTTATGTTATGTTATGTTATGTTATGTTATGTTAGGAGAGCCTCAGACCGGGTCCGGCAGTCGAGGCTTCTCCATCCGCCCTTACTAAGTCGGCCCGACCACAAAAAGGGTAAAAACGGCTTCTAAACAGCTCTAATACAGCGTTTTGGGCACTTTTGGGTCAAAATTGGCCAAGATGTGAAAATGGTGTCAGAAACCAGGGAGCTGCAGCTCCCTGCAGAAACACTTAGTTGGCGAGGGCTGAGTGACTTGAGTTCCACCGCGGCGCCTACTGAGTTCGGAATTCGCCATCACAAAGCGAGTCTCCGCACACCTCCACTTTCAAACCTTGGATTCACACCTGAACACCTTCAATTCCTGTTTTTTATTTTACTTTTTTATTTTAAGTTAGTCAAATTCGTGACTTCAGAGACTAAAAAGTAAATGAACGGTAACACTGACTTCGCTGACAGTAAAAAGTCGAGAGTATCACCCCAGCATCCATAATGGTACACGTAATACTTGTATACACCAAAACTTGCGTTTCCTGATGAAAATCACGGTTAGACGTGAAGGGTTTCATTTCCCAACGCTTTGACTTACTAATGTACCTAGCAATGATGATGGCTTGGTGGAGAGTCCGATCGACTGTTTCACTAGTAGTGGAAGGTTCGCGAAACACTTCACATTTAACATAGACACAGTGTGATTTACCTGGGCTTCACGAAGCTTGCAGATATATCCACGGCTATTGGCTTTTAATGTCTTTACCCCTTGAAGTAAGAAGTACTGTAGTAGTAGGAGTTCATATGTTTTCTTTTTTGCCAACAAGTGATAAATTTTACTATTATAGGCGATAATGTTTGATGTAACTATTCGTTTACATAACGGTTCATTACATTTTCGCATAATCAGTACCCCTCGTACTGTGATTAGTGTAATTGGAAGCTGTAGGTACCGAAACGTGACTTTTACATGTTAAGTCGTTATTGTTAACGGTTCTTGGACAGTTTCCACCGGACAACTCCCCCCTTTACGTTTGTCATCCGCACATTTACCACATGGGCAGTTCCCACACAGGATAATGTCAAATTTAATGAATGGGGGAAGTGTGACTGTGGGACAGGGGTCCCAGACTGGAAGTGGAACTTGGAAGGTAAATTTTGCACGGGCAAGTACTAAGTAGCTTGTTATTTCTCGTCAATGTGCGGCCAAGGGCCATATTCACAGACAGTGATGGTCAAATGTGGTCAGCAGGGTTGTCACCAGGCCAAACTTAGTGCAAGGTAATTCTTGACTGTGACCCTTCAAGTGATCACTGTCCTCGGATTTAGAAAAGGTGTGGATATTTTTCTACACTCCATATTAATGCACCAATTGGCCGTCTCATTCTGAGATTAATGTTACATCCAAATTTCTTTCAAAAATCATAAAATTATAGTATCATTATTGGGAAAAAGTGCTGGGTGGAATTTTTTTATCTTAACATGAGTGGCGGGTGAAATTCACTAGTCCCGGGCGGGGCAGTGCCGCCCGGCGTAGTGACATCCCTGGTGGTCAGGGCTTGTTTTCCTTTTGGATGAATTCGAATTTGAGCTTCCAGGTAGGCCTACTTTTTGCCTCATAGCGTCACGGCCACGGCCAGTTTGCATATATAGCATCTGTGGCCAGATGTATGACCAGCAATTTTTTTTCACGGCCAGGTGACAAACCGCACAGCAAGCTGTGCGGGCCAGATCTTGCACGCACAAAGCAAACTTTCCAGTTTGGCATGAGTCTAACTTAGGGAGAGAATGTTATCTGCTAACCCCAGTATGGTTAGGCTAAATCAGTGGTTCCCAACCTATTCCAGCTCATCGCCCCCTTTCACTGTATGTGGTTGGGCAAAGGCCCCCCTTCCATGTCCCTTCCAAAAACCTGCTATAAATGAAACAAAAAAAGTTGGAGCACATGTTGTAATAAAACGAACACATACATCCTTGCAGGTATCGGCCTGGCCCAAGGTAGTACAAACAGACAAAAGCAGTATGGGGTTTTCGTTTTGTGATGGCAAACCCAAAATCTGCGATCAACACAGGTGTGAAGCTGTCATTGGAGTCAACAAGTGTGGAGAAATGTTTTTACTAAAAGAGGGGAAGACTTGGGGATTCCACAGTGTGAAGCATTTCCCCATGGGTAGGGAGTCTAGAGGTCCTCCTTAGCTGCCCCTGATGGGGCATTGTCTCAGTAGGGGACCAGGGGCAAAGCGTTAAGTTCTGTATTTATGAAATTGTCAGCAGGAGAACTAATGAAGCATTTAAATCACTCTTTGACCATTTGTATTTGAGTAGTAATCAAATGGAAGGTATCTTTGATTCTACGGTTGGCTTGTCTTGAGGGTGGGAAGAACTACTGTAAGGATGGTAATGGCTGTAGGGGCTTTGAAAGACGTATGCTACTCATAATGTCCTACACTGGGAATTATTACAAATAGCCTACATTCGCTCTCCAAAAAGTAGCATTTTGGAAGTCAGTTTAATTCCTTTAATGGCTTTATCATTGCAAAAGTTTTCTATTATATTTCAATTATCCACAATTGTCAATTATGTCAGTATGTGCTTCTATGAACAGGAAGGTAAGAATGACATTTGAGATTAAAGTGGCAGGAAAATTTGATCTATGGACCCCATAACCCCCCTCCCCCCCTGGCTTCACTGCCACTGATGAAGGTATGGGGTTCCTTACAAGGAAAAGTTTGAAATCTAATGCTGTTTGATGCGATTTCCTGGCAGCCAGCAAATGAGATAATTCACATCTTAGTAGTAAACCTAAAGAGAGAATGCTAGACTTACCCAACTTTTTAACTGCATTTTATTGCATACTGTACTTATTTGAAACTAATTCAGCTAGAGGAAAATACTTGGTAAAGATTTTTTAGCCCTGTCTCAAGTCAGTTTGATCTCATTTTTTCAAATGCTTACACTGCCACCCCTTGACTCATATCGCCCCCCCCCCCCCCGTTGCGAAAAAGCCTCCAGGAGGCGATACTACCCCAGTGGGAACCTCTGATTTGTGGGTACGGGTACAAGTACAAAACCCATTGACACATACTTTAAGTCAGTTTTTGCTAAATGAAGTGAACCTGTTACAATCCATTTTAATATCAAAGTTTGCGTGTTTATGTCTTCATTATACTGTTCATGTCAGGGTTTCTGTTAGGGGTGGTAAAGGGGGATTTGACCCCCCCTTTCCAGAAGGAGGGTAAAATCCCCCCTTTTCATTTCCATAAAAATATAGAAAATATCAATATCTTGGTTTCTTACGTATGAGGAGGACACTTTTGCAGCAATGTTTGAACTAACAAATAAATGGCCATTAATACCCTTCAAATTGCACCTTAAAGGGGCCTTGAAGCAAGCATTTGCTGTCCTGAACCCACTTGTAACTTTGGTCAAGGACAGCATTCAGACTCAGGGTTTAGCAGTAATGAATCCTCCCCCCCCCCCTTTTTTTGAGTTTCTGGAGGAATCCCTGCATGTTAAATTGTGAAAAGTTACAGAACCAGGGAAGTATTTACGTACTGTAGCTGGGAATCATCAAACGTGAAAACAACTTGAAAAACAATATCATACTATTTCTAGAATCTGTGATGAGGTTATCAGTTATAGCATCTCTGTCTTTCCTGCTTTACTAATGAATGAAATAACAAAATTATTTCAAAACATAATTAATACAGTAATTTTTGCAGATTTTTTTAAGGGATTTGGATAATCTCTGGGTACAAATTTGTTACACCTTTCAAGTCGTTTCCTGCAAGCTAATACACATGGTTAATTTGACAGCTCTTGCCACAAATCCACTTTGCCTAGTAAGTTATAAATCTTCAAGGAAAATGGTGGAGTTAAATAAAGCAGACTTCTTAATTCTAAGGTTAAAAAAAAGCAGCATTTTAATATCTCCCCTTATTTCAGTTTCTCCAACCCACCAATAGTTTTTTTTCCTGACTGTCCTGACAGGAGCAATCTCCCATGGGCTTCACTCCTTACATGGACAGACACTTCCAAAATGTTATCTGGTCTTTAGCTGAAGTACTCAGCTGAGCTATTGTTATATCATGCACGGCTGCAAAACAACTGCTACTTTTGGGCCATGTGTATGAAACAATGTTGTAGCCAAACCTCAATATTCGAGACCGAGACTACCCTTCCGAGACCGAGAGCCCCACTTCAGAAACCGGGAACTTTTCAACTGAAATCGACTTTTAACACAATTAGTTGTACATTAGCTCCTTATTCTGCAACACACGCCTTCTGTAAATTCAAGTCTCAAAATGCTGATATTGCATGAAGTGTTGCCTTCGGCACTATTCATTGTGACAATGTTGTTCACGACTGTGGTAGCATGTATACATACAGTAACTTCATTCATGGGGGCCCTTACAAGGAAAATTTTGAAATGGAACACTGTTAAATGCAATTTTCTGGCATCTAGCAGATTACATAATTCACTTTTTTTTTACCTGCAATTTATTGCATACTAATTTGAAAGTTTAGATAAAGGAAAACACTTGATATATTTTTAGCTTTCGATTAAATTTAGTATCTCATTTTGCAAATGCGCCCTGCCGCCCTTCACTCTTATCGCCCCCAGAATTGTGAAAATGCCCCCCAGGGGTGGTTCGCCCACATTTGGAACCAGTAGGCTAAATACTATAGTACTCACTTGTATGATAACCTTGCAATTAGTATTTGGAGATTGCTTAATAAAGATTCCACTTAACCCTTACCTAAGCCATGAACTGACTTAACCCTAACCTTATCCCTAAGTTCCCCTAACAAAACCCCATGCATAACCAAACCCCATGCGTAACCAAACCCCATGCGTAACCAAACCCCATGCATAACTGAACCCCATTTAAACAACAGGTTGACGTTCTCTCTTCAGGGGCACGTGATTGTGAGTCACACTGAGGGTAATTGACATGGCTGGGAGTGGTCTGGTGGGAAATGTTTGGGTGGGTTGCCCGTGGGAGAGGGTTCAGGTGGAAAATTTTAGTGGAAGGGGTGCTTGTTTGGTCTCGCTTGTTAACTGTGTAAAGGTAGGTCTAAATAACAGCCCACACAGAAGAAGAGTTTTTATCATAAAAATCACTTTCTTAAAAACTTGGGCCTACAGTGATGAGATAAATATCACAACTACCAGTAGGTGTACATATATAAGGTACAACACTGCAAGCCAAATTTAGGCTAGCTGTTTGAGGGTTAGTCATTAAGAGTTCATAGGCCAAGGTCCATACCTTATTTTTGTACAGAATGTCTGTACAAGGTCATCACATTTTGCTGATCTGAACATGTATATCAGTTGTCAGTCAAAGTGTGCTCATCAGTAATGATTACAAATACATGCATGGGGGGGGGGGGGAGGTATTACAAATTAACATTTGAGACAATGTAAGAGCTACTGTATTAAACAGGCCATTGTAAAGTACTAGTCTATTTTGTGAAGTTAATTTTAATGACTGTGTTCAATCCACAGGTATTCTGCTTCCTGTAAATACTGCCATCAGTATGGCTAGTAGATACTTTTTACAGCGGAGGATGTCTCGTATTGGGATAAACTTGAGGCAGAAGCGACTACGTTCTTCTTCATCCTCCTCTCTGGGTCAGCAAGAGAAGGATGGTGACTTTGATGTGATAGTGGTTGGAGGAGGACATGCTGGGTGTGAGGCAGCCACAGCAAGTGCACGACTGGGAGAAAGGACCCTGCTCTTAACACACAAAATACAGACAATAGGTATGTACAGTAAGGGGGAGAGTTAGCCTAGCCGGTGGAGATGCAGAGGAGGTGAACCCACCTTCCTTCCTTTTCATATTTTTACTGAGTTGTGTAAACTTAAGTGAAACATTGTGATGTGTTTTTGCCAAGTTATGTGTTTGCTGCTCTCAACTTTAGATCATACCAAAGACTTTAAAAATGGAACCTACTGCCATTGTGCTTGGTGCTTAGCATAAGCAATGGATTAGGGAAAGCAAGCCAGTGAGCCACAACTGGAAAAAGGGGCAGTGGCTGGCCTGACTTAAACCAATTGGTTAGAAACTGAGCCGTAAAACCTCATCTAACTCTAACTCTAACTCAACTTTAGATCATGAAACCTTTTCCATCTGCTTGCACCTTCTGTCTGTAGGGCTCTGACCATTATTCCAAAGGGTCATTATGCACTTATAAATTGAATGATGCAATCCACTACCTCTGGGTATGGTCAGTCATTGTCCACAACTTCTTTGACATACCTCTTAGTCAATTTTATGACTGACAACTTATGTAGAATGACACACCCCTTACTCACCAAACTGATGAACAATTGTGCAATTTTGACAGACACGTGAGTCACCACATTGACAGACAAAAGTTATGATAGTGCATGAGGAGCAATGCTGAACGTTGCAACCTTGGTTCAAAGGGTAACGAATGACTCACAATGACTCACCCCTTGGTCAGTAAAGTGACTGACATCTGAGGTAACATGACTCAACTCTCCGTCAGTCTAGTGACTGACAATATTGGTACATTGATGGACATCTGAGTCACACTGTCATTGGCCAATGACCTACATTTGACTGACCATGCCTGGGATGGTGGGGTGCATAATTCAGTTGATAAATGCATTATTCGTAAGGGTCATTATTCTGAATTCAGAAGAGAACAGTTATTCTGAAGGGTTTCATTTGTTATTCTGAACATTGTTCCAAATTGCATATAAGGACCATTCTTTGGAAGGGTATTTTTTTTTTTGAAAGGGTCATTATTCTGAAGTTTCATTATTTTGAATTCAGAAGAGGGCCAGTTATTCCAAAGTGTTGCTTTTTAGAGGGTTTGTTATTTTGAAGGGTCACATTTCCAAATTCCACATAATGATCATTCTTTTGAAGGGTCTATTTTCCAAAGAGTCATTATTCTGAAATGATAAACAAAGTTCTTATTGCAGACTTGAATACCATTATTCTTTTGTTGGAATAATAGCTTTTATGTTCATTCAGGAACAGCAACCCTTCTGAGCAATGGTCATTTTGTTTTAAGTTTGAATAAAGACCCTTTGGAATATTTATCCCACCTTAGCTTTGGAATCTGCCCAAGCCACTGAATAAGGAAGGAAACTTCTCATTGTATGGATCTCCTTCTTGCAAACTTGTATAAACATTTTTGAGCTTTCACTCACTAAACCAAAACACGACAACACAAAATAATGCACAAACTAAAAGAAGTGTTGCTTGCTTGCTCTCTCGCTTTATTCTGTGCTTTTTTGTAATCCTTGTGTGGTCAGTACACATAACATAACATTCAAATTAGTTCATACCATTCCAATTAGAATAACCAAATGAGGTGGCGCTATATTAACTTCTCTATAATATCCGCAAGAGTAAGGTAGCAGAAGGGTACTTTAAGTCTAAAATTTCAAAAATATATTTTGCAGAAGATGAAATGTGAACCTTATTCTTACAACTGTCATCTTTATAGCATAATCCTTTGTTGACATATGAAAGTTGAAATTACCTTGTCAAAGACTTAACTGAAAATTGCAATATCATTATTGTTTCCCATTCATTACACACTATTGTTCTCTTTGAGGATCAAGTCACTTGTAAAATGAATGAAGTGTTTTTGGTACAGTAACTAAGTTTTCTCCCGTTTGACTGACTTTCTAATTCAGAAGATCGAAAGTTTAATCTGATTTTTGAATTGGTTTAACCACTGATTTGCAATTGTATCTTAATACTTTTTCTTAATAGCTCCCTCTGTGTTAAGGTTGTTCTAACATCTTAAAATGACTGCCCTTTGGGGGTAGAATTATTATAATTTAACATAACATTCCTTCATTTTTCAGGTGAGATGTCATGCAATCCTTCTTTTGGAGGTATCGGCAAAGGTCACCTGGTAAGGGAGGTGGATGCTTTAGATGGAGTTTGTGGCCGAATATGTGGTAAGTTAAAGACTGCCAGATATTTTTTATTGTTCAGCAGTTGCCCCACTTTTCATTAAAGGCTCAATTTCCTTGTCCCAGACAGCTAGAATTCTCCTTTCTAAGTTTACTTCTAGCTCCTTCAGTTACAAAAATGTGTCTTCTTCAACAATTGGTTGGAAACTGGGACGTTAAACCTCATCTAACTATCTTCACCTTCATACTGTCATGTAGTATAGTAGACATTTCTTTACAAATCGAGAGGGATGCCATTTTTGTCGTTTATGAATTATACTTCCTTCATATTGTCCTAAATTTTCAGGCCTAATCTCCAGGTCTCTTCCTTCCTGTTTCCTGTCACATGTTTGGTGTATGTGACTACTTTGTCTCATCCCACGTGGAAGCTTATCCAATATTTTCCTGGGTGTGGCCAGTTTCACTTTCTTCAGCCTCCTCATTGGTCATGCAATATCATCACACTAGTTAATATTTATTTTTAAGTGTGGGTATCAACTATTGACCAATCAGGGGACTGCATTACTTCCGTAGGGCCATGAAGCACACAAGGCTTTGACATCCAAGCCATGCAAGGTCATCACTTGTGCTGCCGACCTTGAAACATAAACAACATGCTGAGTCACTTTGTACATAAATAATTATTTTTTTGGCAGGCCTCTTTTTTTTCTAATCAATGCAATCACCTTTGGAAATGGAAACTGGAATCATAAAATAAATCATTTGAAATCAACTGGAACTGTCTTTACTTTTGTTAAATTTGTCTGGAGCTACACCCAAGATTCCAGTACCTAAGCCTTCGCAAAAGCGATTGACCCACAGTACAACAATACAAAACTAGCTTGTCCTGAGATTAATTCTCAAAGGCCATATTGTGCTGAGTACACTACAGTACTCTGTGTGGTTTTCACTGTCCCCCTGTAGACAAAGCTGTCTGCCATTGAATGTGGGCTACATTACAGCCTTTCCACTGATCTGAACAAGTCATAATTGACTAATCAGAGTGGCCTGTATTTGAAGTTCAAGTTTAATAGTTAATTGACCAATCTGAGTGGCCTGTATTTGAAGTTTGAGTTATAGTTTGAATTCCTATCAATTAAAGTGCAGTCACTAATTAATTATTAATGTAGATGCTGGGAAGGGGGGGGGGGGGTTGGTTCCTGAAAACATTTGGGTGATGCAGGAACACCTTTGTCAGGTCTAATAGACTGTTTATTCTCTTGCTAACTTCAGCAAGTTTGCCTTAAATATAACCCAACTAAACCATGACTTTGGTGTTTATTTTTGTTTGCAGACAAATCCGGTATTCAGTTCAAAGTCTTGAACAGGAAAAAAGGACCTGCTGTCTGGGTAAGTCAAAAATGCTATGTGTGGAGATAGAGGACACTTTAAAAAAGGAAAATACATTGCTCTGTTTTCATGTATCATGACTACCATTAGAAATGAAAACTTAATAGGGGAACTTGAATTCCAATTTCAAACGTATTTGCTGCAAATCTGTCACTTCCATTTTCAAAGGCATTTCAAAACATTTCTGGGCTTGTTAAGGACAAATTTATGCTGTTATGATGTCTGTGTGAAAACAGTTGGTGGGGGGAGGGGGAGGATAAAGAGGGAAGGAGGTGTTTATCCTCCCCATCTCCCCCTTGACTTCTGACTTCCACGTATGATTGCATTGATATTTTCTCTTCTGGAAGAATGGGTTCATTGGATATTCACTGCAGGGGAAGCAGAACACCATGGAAGAGACCCAGACGTATGAACTGTCCTGACCCTCATGGGTGGATTGCCTTCAACTTCATTCAGTAGTGTTCTTGCACAGTCAAGAGTTAGCATGATAAAATTGTTGACCAGGGCTTCAGTAAGTTCAGCTGTCAGAATTGGGAGGGGACTGCAGTCTCCCAATGAAAACATCCCAAAATACCTTAGACAGTGCCAAAATTCTGGGGTTGAATGGGTCACCCCCACCCTCCCCCAATCTTAAATACATTCCAATGGCACTGTGCGAAAATGGTTTACTATTTGACTTATTTTGCACCCACACTTATAAGTCTTTAATAAGGGTAAGTGTATTAAATATACCTTTCTGATGTGTAAAAAATGTTCCACTTTTCAAGGGGTAGTGATATTGGTTTGCCATCCACAAGATGGCAGGACAGTTCTCTCATTAAATAACTCTTGACCTGGACAACACTTTAAGTAATGTTGCTAACCATGCTGCACAAAGGTCATTATGGAAGTGAATCTATAGGGTACTCCTTTAGGGAAATATGCAAAGGATTCCAATTTTTGTTTTAGGGAGAAACTTACTTAAATATTTGTTATCAGTAGGATGTTACCATTAAATGTGTTTGTTATTTAAGGAAGGATTTAAGTGAAGTATATTTTGGTTGTGTAAAAGAGGAACTTACTGTTACCGTACTGTTGAATCTTTACTCATTTCCCTTGTGTGGGTCTGGAGATCTTAGTAAATGAAATACTACTGTGCATTCTCTAGTGGTGAACTTGAAGCAAGCAGGAGTGTTGATATCTTCTTGATACATTATTGAGCAATGCATTCTACTTTTTGCTTATTCAGTCTAGTGTTTTGATTCTTGAGGAAGGTATGGGATATGAAATTAAAAAATGAACAAAACAGCCCGGACTTTGGTGTGGCTATAATGTGGCATCTGTTTACTTCAAGTTCACTTTGGATTGAAAATGTGATAATTTCATTTGCTAATATCTCCAGACCACATTCATGGGAATTGATTGCAAATTTTTCCACTTTGACAAATATTTACTTCCCCTTTAATGTATGAAAAACACATTTCAGCTTTAACCCTCCTCTGAAGCCAAAATTTGATGGATTTAAAATTTTGCTGTGATTCCTGTTCTCCCGCCATTACAGGGTCTGCGTGCACAGATCGATAGAGATCTTTACAGGAAATACATGCAAGAGGAAATTCTAAACACGCCAAACTTAACGGTGAATGCATCTCCTGTAGAAGATTTAATATTAGAGGAAATTGCACCTGAAGGAAGTGGAAATATATCTTGTAACCATGTCTGCAAAGGAGTCGTCCTTGGTAACTACCATTTTAACAATGTTTTTTATTTATATTGGTGCTGATATATAAGCAATGGCAGCTGAAGATGCAGCTCTTGTTACTTTTAGTCAAACAATGTAGCCTAGAGATATTCCCTCTAGGAGGCAGTAATTACATTTCACTCATGTGACTTTTAGTTTCTTCCCAGGTCCCCATTTAAAACTTGGATTGAGGGAGGCTATTGGAGTAGGGCATTTTGCCCAAGGGGCACAGTGTAAAAACTAAGTAGAATTGAATAGTCCAGTAATTTTTGGATCACATGGCCATGCTCTTGTAGTTTCTTTATGACAGTAGGGTACAGGATTAAATGTAACAAGGGGAATACCTTCTTGCCAAAAACTGACTGACTCAAATTTTCAGATGAAGTTGTATATCATGCTAAGAGTGTCAGCAGCTTCTCAAAAGTGTTTGGGGGGGGGGGGGGCTGGGGGGTTGGGGGTACGACCCCCACCAAAACTACTTCACGCAGGAATCATGGAGCCCTTGAAGCAAGAGATCCAGGGCTCACTTAAGGGCCCTGGAAAACTTGGAGGCCAGATGATCTTGGGTGTAACCTTAGCCATTTTTGACCATGATTGTAATCCATTTAATGGCTGTGTCCACCAATTTGAGTTGATTTTATTGAATCAGCTATATTGAAAGGTATGGAACCAAACATAGCGTACTAGTTTGATTAGGGTTGTGGAAAAAAGAGGGGGGAGGGGGAACAATCCCTCCACTTTTAAGGGGGGGTATGTTTTCCTGTCCCCCCATCTGTTGATGCCCATGTATCATACTCCATAGAGTGACTCTTGTACCATGTTTCAAAAAGGAAGGAGGCAATTTCTCCTGCTCAATTGACTCCATTCTCCAGGCTATGACACTGCCCAACAAAAGTACATTCATTGATATTTGACTGCTAAGCATGTACCTCTCATGATATTTAGAATTTGCCTTTTCCGACTAGGGTTGTACAAGATTATATGTTGTAAGAAAAATTAATGTGCATGAAACCTTTTCTCAACAGTATTATCAAATTGGATTGTATTGGTCTATTAATGTACCTACTTAAACCAATTGGTTAGAAACTGAGCCGTAAAACCTCATCTAACTCTAACTCTCCCATCAAGGTTAACATTGACAAGTTCTTTTGCAACTGTGGTAGAATCTGATTGTGCTGGGCTTTGTTGAGTTTTTGGTTTGGCTTGTGTTTTGATTTCGGATTGGACTGGAGGGTATCTTATGGGACCTTAGCCCTCCTGTAACTTTAACTTATAATGGTATGTTTATTATGTTTTGTTAAATGACTAAACACAATTGAAAAGTCAAAGGGATGATAGATGGTGTGAAAGTCTTATTTTCTATAGGTGATTTTTTTTCTCCTACAGAAAATGGCCAGTGTATCAATGCAAAGTCTGTGGTCATTACAACTGGGACATTCTTACGAGGCTGTATCCATCTTGGTCTGGACATCCGTCCTGCTGGTAGGATTGGTGATGCCCCTGCTGTTGGGTTGGCTAAGACTCTAGAGCAGGCAGGATTTACAGTGGGAAGGCTCAAAACAGGTACATTTAGGCGTTGGCACATACGCGTAGCCGCAGTGGTATATTGTCAAGCACAAGCTTACCAATGAGTATCTGTACACCAGTAGGTTGTGTACATATAGAGACTTTCTGAGGGACAAACTGCTGATGTTGGAGAATTATAGCTATAACTGAAGGGAAAACTAGCCTCTGAATATAGAAAAGGAATGAAAGAGCCATTTCTGATATAGAACTTCATTAAATGATGCAAGGGAGCAAAAAACGCAAACCTTTTAGAACCCCAAAATAAGATTCATGTGCAGGTCTTAGATAAAACTGATAATTTCTGGGAAGTCATGATTCCATGGAAATAGTGTCTCTACTTGACTCCTGCTGCGGAGTTGTGATTCTGAAGGAGAGACGGGTAACCCACCCAAGCCTATTCTGTATCAGGTGGTTTTGTGGATTTTG
This sequence comes from Holothuria leucospilota, assembly GCA_029531755.1. Classification (NCBI taxonomy): domain Eukaryota; kingdom Metazoa; phylum Echinodermata; class Holothuroidea; order Aspidochirotida; family Holothuriidae; genus Holothuria; species Holothuria leucospilota. The sequence goes on along the minus strand of CM055964.1, from coordinate 61,179,125 downwards.
AAGCAAATGAAATGAGCATGATTAGGACTGTAGTGAAGAGACTTTCTGAGCAGAAATTTATCAATGGAGTACCCTCTGAATGGGTATTTGGCTAAAGGTAAAACATTCAATGTGAGATCAGATTACACCAAAGATTTAAAAGGGCATTATTGCATTTGGGATACAGAAATTTTCAAATTTTTCATACCTTTAAAACCATGGAATATGTATATAGAATGATAGGCAATTCAGAATTTGCTGGGTAACTTTATTTCCAAGAAGTGAGGTTTTTCACAGAGAGAAATTCACTGCTTTGTAGCACCTGAATAGTTTGTTAACCCAAAATTTCCAATTTTCAAAAATGGTGTAACATTCATAGATCCTGAAATGTTATATTTTTCTCAGGTTTATTGCCAGAGGTTGTTGGTGAGACTGAATGGTTTTATAATGATGCTGTGATTTTATAATGAATACAATGTAAACATCATATGTCCCTCAGAACTGATAAGCCTTTTTTTCTTCATTATATGCATAACTTTTCTTCAAAAGGCTTTATTTGAGTGCTTTGTGCACACGTGTAGCTTTCTTGTGTCATTGTCAGGAACCCTCCTTGTCATGCCCAGTCTTTTATCATCCCAAGTTAACCACTCAAATCAAATATGCCATGGGTAATCACAGATATTTTGCGTGAAAACGTGTGTTTTCCAAAGGCATCAACACAGGTTGGCCAATTGCATGCAAAAGGTGTGGCAATTAAAACCAATGTGAACAAAGAATATTCTGAGACAAAACATTGGCATGAAATTGAAGGCAAGAAAATGTGTGTCAAACCTGTGTCCAGAGGATTCCAAATATGCAGGTTTGCCACATATTTTCACCCTATAAAACCTGTGATTTCTTTTGTTTTTTATGCATGATCATCCTGTGTGGCTTCAGGCACAGTTTTGCAGACAGTTTTTGTAAGGGTATAGGTATATGCACATATAGATACGTATAGATCATTTTGAGGTTTCTGACCCATGGCCCGCCCACACTCCCCCCCCCCCCCATGTCCAACACAAATTGCCGCCCATGCTCAAAAGGGAAGAAAGGAATGAAAGATTTTCTTCCCTTTTATTGATTCCTTGCCGAAGGCAGGCAAGGAATCTATGCGATGGTGATGTCGTGTGTGTGTGTGTGTGTGTATGTGTGTGTGTATGTGTGTATGTGTGTGTGTATGTGACGCCTAGCTTGTAAACACGATATCTCAAGGTAGCAATGACCGACACTTTTCATATTTGGTATATAGATTTATCATGTTAAGAGGAAGAACCCTATTGTTTTTGGTGGCGGTCAAAGGTCATTTGAGGTCACCAGAGGTCAAATAACGAAAACTTTGTAAACACGATATCTCAAGTTAGCAATGACTGACACTTTTCATATGTGGTATACAGATTTGTCATGTCAAGAAGAAGAAGCCTATTGTTTTTGGTAGAGGTCAAAGGTCATCTGAGGTCACCGGAGGTTAATCTGCGAAAACCTTGTAAACGGCTTGTAAACACGATATCTCAAGATAGCAATGACCGACACTTTTCATATTTGGTATATAGACTTGTCATGTTGAGAGGAAGAACCTTATTGTTTTTGGTAGAGGTCAAAGGTCATCTGAGGTCACCAGAGGTTAAACTGCGAAAAACCTCGTAAACACGATATCTCAAGGTAGCAAAGGCCGACACTTTTCATATTTGGTATACAGGTTTGTCATGTCAAGAGGAAGAAGCCTATTGTTTTTGGTAGAGGTAAAAGGTCATCTGAGGTCACCAGAGGTTAATCTGCAAAAACCTTGTAAACGGCTTGTAAACACGATATCTCAAGATAGCAGTGACCGACACTTTTCATATTTGGTATATAGATTTGTCGTGTTGAGAGGAAGAACTCTATTGTTTTTGGTAGAGGTCAAAGGTCATCTTAGGTCACCAGAGGTTCAACGGTGAAAACCTCGTAAACACGATATCTCAAGATAGCAAAGGCCGACACTTTTCATATTTGGTATACAGATTTTGCATGTCAAGAGGAAGAACCCTATTGTTTTTGGTAGAGGTCAAAGGTTATCTGAGGTCACCAGAGGTTAAACTGCGAAAACCTCGTAAATGGCTTGTAAACACGATATCTCAAGTTAGCAATGACCGACACTTTTTCATATTTTGTATACAGATTTGTCATGTGGAGGGGAAGACCCCTGTTGTTTTTGGTGGAGGTCAAAGGTCATTTGAGGCCACTGCAGGTTAAAAGCCGAAAAGGCTCGTAACCTTGCTATCTCACTATAGGAATGACCAACACTTTTCATATTTGGTATATAGATTCATCAAGTTGAGAGGAAGAACCCTATTATTTTTGGTCAAGGTCAGAGGTCATTTGAGGTCACCATAGGTAAAAGGCCGAAAAGCTCGTAATCACTTTATCTCAAGATAGGAGTGACCAACACTTTTCATATTTGGTATATAGATATGTCATATTGAGAGAGAGAACCCTATTGTTTTTGGTGGAGGTCAAAGGTCATTTGAGGTCACCAGATGTCAAAGACCGAAATCCTTGAAATTGGGATATGTCAAGATAGGAATGGCAGATATAGATTTGTCATGTTGAGAGGAAGAATGCTATTGTTTTTGGTAGAGGTCAAAGGTCATCTGAGGTCACCAGAGGTTGAACTACAGAAACCTTGTAAATGGCTTGTAATCACAATATCTCACGATAGCAGTGACAGCCACTTTTCATATTTGGTATATAAATTTGCCATGTTGAGGGGGAAAACCCTATCAATTTTGGTGGAGGTCAAGGTCATCTGGGGTTACCAGAGGTCAAAAAACAAAATTTCCCAAGAATTCCCAAGATTGTCATCTTGGGTCACTGGGATCAAAAGCAACATTTCCCAAGAATTCTCAAGATTGTCATATGGGTTCACTATAGGTTAAAAAGCAAAGTTTCCCAAGAATTCCTAAGATCATCATATGGGGTCATCAGAGGTCAAAAAGCAAAATTTCCCAAGAATTCCCAAGATCGTAATCTGAGGTCACCAAGGGTCAAAAAGCAAAATTTCCCAAGAATTTCCAAGATTGTTATATGGGATCACCAGAGGTGAAAAAGCAAAATTTCCCAAGAATTCCCAAGATAGTCATCAGGGGTCACCAGAGGTCAAAAAACAAAATTTCCCAAGAATTTTCAAGATCCAAGATCCATTGGAGTTGAATTCCTTTCAAGACACTTTCGTTTTTCTTTTTTGTTATATTTGGTGGGGTTCAAAGTTCATGTGAGGTCAGCAGAGGTGAAATTGTTAAAATATCGTAAAATGATGTAGTCAAGGAAGATAAATCTGAGGAATGAACCTCAATACAACAAAGCATCCCCATTCGGCAAGGAATCACTAAGCCCTTAGGCTTTCTGGTTTCAGGTACACCCCCGAGGCTTGATGGTGATACCATTGATTACAGTGTACTAACTCCAAACAAAGGAGATGATCCTCCGGTACCTTTCTCATTCTTGAATGAAAGAGTTTCAATTAAGGTGAGAATTGCTTTCTCTTCTGTTTCTAAAATATGCTCAGTTTGTCTTTATGAATTTATACCCTAAAGTTATATTTGTTCACCAATACACTAAATTACATGCTTCATGCTGAAAAAGAAAAAGCAGGTTTTGGTAAAAAGTTGTTCTGTAAAGAAGCAGTATGAGTTATACGCCTTAAAGAGCACAAACAGAGATCTACGTACACATTTTTTGAAACATGTGCTAAATATTTAAGATTTTATCTTTTTTTCCTTGGTTTTCTTTTTCTTTTGAAAATGAGTGTGGTATATGAATGGTAAACCAAGGTATTTTCTTGCATGAAATTAACAATAAGGTAGCAACAAAGTTGTCACATGGTTTTATGGAATCAAATATGAATTGGGTTAGGGAAAGGGGAGGGATTAGATAGGATAAATCACCTTTATCTAATCAACGAAGGAAATTACACTTCTGCACCAAAATACAACAAGAAATTCAACATGTACAGAGACAATGCAATTGCCGAAAACATAAACGCAGAAACACAAAAAACAGGAAAGAGACTTAAGGAACTAAAACTGGAATAAGGAAAGTAAGAAATTGATAAAAATAAAAAGTAAACACAACTAAAAATTAAATGCAAATATTAAAAAAGGAGCAGCCCTCATCCCCACACCCCCCTTATCTTGTAAGTTCAAGTTTTGAAACCATAAGGCAGAGCCTATTACTGAATTGCAATAGTGATTTGTGTTAGTAGTCACTGGTCTTGGTTTCTCACTAGACATAAACTTTGTAAGGGATAGGAGTGTGTTTCCAAATAACCCCCCCCCTTCCTATAGTGACAAAATTGTCATATGATTTAACATAAACAAACATGAATTTGGTTAGGGTAGGGGGGATCAGACATTAATTTGGTAAGGGGGTTTGCTTTTTGAAATGTACCCCCATCTTGCATGAAATTAACAATCTTGTAGCAACTTACCAAAATGTCACATGATTTAGAAGATTAAACATGACTGAGGGGAGTGGGTTAAGACTTGAATTTGGTTAGGGGAGGGGAGATGCATTTTGAGGTTGAGGTGTCTGCTTGTTTCCTGTAATCTAACCACCCACACTGTGTGAACATTATTCACCAAAAAAGATTGGTCTTTGGTATCCTTGACCTTTCTTATGCTCACTTGAGTCATTAGTCTAGGTCAAATTCCGTATTAGCTTTCACTGTGATAGTAGACCTAACCTGCACACCCTACCTCATCATAGTGAATCTTGTTAAAATGGCCTTGGTGCCCTGCTCCTGTGTAGAAAATCCAAGGCATCTATGTCCTACCCCCCCCCTCCCCCCGTTCCCCATCCTTGACCTATCTTATGCTCACTTGGGTCATTAGTCTAGGTCAAATTTCATATTAGCTTTCACTATGGTAGTAGACCTAACCTGCACCCCCTACCCCATCATAGTGAATCTTGTTAAAATGGCCTTGGTGCCCTGCTCCTGTGTAGAAAATCCAGGACATCTATAATCCTAAGTCCCCCTCCTCCCCCCTCCAAAAAATAATAATCAGAGTAAATTGCCATTCCCCTTTCCACACTTTATTGGAAGCCTGTCATAGGCACATAAATTAACCCCTTACTTTCAGAAGTGGCTTAGCCACTGGTACTGCTGATACAGTTTTATCTTTTATTCCATTGCCAGCCAGAAGATCAGGTGGCCTGTCACCTGACTATGTCATCAACCAGAGTTGGAGACATAATCCTACAGAATCGTCATCTTAATCACCATATACGAGAAGAAGTCACTGGTCCAAGGTAAAGCTGAAACTTGAAACTGAAAAATTAATTTGTAATCCAAAAGGTTGTAGTATGTTGACTTTTGAAGACCACATGTCGACTGCAAATCATTTTTATCCAACCTGGATGGATTTTGTGAGTAATAATTTTTTCGCTGGGGGATAAAACTTATTGTTCAGCAAAGTCGTTTCCAAGATTACTGATAGGGTTGAAAAATTGTTGAATCAGAATCATTTTGGTTGTCAGACTTAGCTATTGTTCAGTTCAGGCCTCTTCAGCTTTATTCCTGCACTATAAAGTACAGCTGTCAACCAGTGGTAGGGTTTGGGTCTCCCAGACTCTTTGAAAGAGGGCTAAAATGTTGGGAGGATTTGGATCGGTTAATACACCCCTGCCTTGAAATCATCTGAACACTAGTTGCAAAGTGAAGACAAAATGCAAATCTGGTCATTTTTCAGCTACCATCTTTGTGACTGGATCCTTGATTAGTATTTGATGGGACAGGGCTATTGCCACCTGGGGCAGGGAGATGGGGCTGGGGAACTAGAGGGAGGGTTTGGGGAGATGCAGCCCCCAATTGTTTTCAGTCTGAAGGCTGCCATATCTTAAAACATCAAAAATAACCTTAAAAAATGCCCAAATTCTGTAATTGAATCGTTCACCCCTCCCCATCCAATATGAGATGCCTTCCAGCGGCACTGCCCAGGGACCAAACTAAAGTAATTTGTGTGAGATACTAGCTTTTGGAGGAAGGAGGGGGGGTTGATTGTTTAGGAGGAGACTATATTTTTGTGCACATTATGTCCTGGGAGTCAATTTGTTGACGTGTAAAGTCAAAATCGACGTGTATGGTGGAAGGCATGATGCTTATGCATGCATTCCCTGTTCAGTGTCCTTCAGTAAGTTATCATTTCGTAAACTATATCAAACTGATGTAAGTTACACTTTAAGTAAAAAAGGTTGACCCATATTGTGGAGAGGAGAGTTGGGTTGTTCCTTCCCTCAATCCCCCTCCCCTTCACTGTCAGTTCCCTTTTCATTACCATCTTCTTGGGTTCCTACGGATCCTGGAAAACCTGGAAGGTGATGGAATTTTGTTTCACGTCTTGATGGTTGTGGAAAACAGTCTTCTTACTTTAAGAGTCATGCAGTATCATGGTTTTTGAAAATCATTGAAAAATATGTCATGATCCAACAACTTTGTATGGAGTGGGAATTATCTGGGTGGAAATTGTTTGGTTGGGAATTGTTCGGATAAGAATTATACCCCAGGGAGTTGTCCAGTCATGACTTGTCCGAGGGGGATGTTGTGTTCTCCAGTCAAGGTTGTAAAAGTTGTGGAATGTCACAGAATTATGAAAGACGGAAAGTGCAAGAAGCCTGTTCTTTGTGCATCCAACATGCATACTGTACTTAGTATTCCTTCAATATTATTTTGTATTTCCTCAAAAGTTATACCTCTGTTTTTCCTTCCAATATTTTGCTTGCCCTCAGTAGAAGCAGGAAATGAACTTTGGGGTAGTAAACTTTAAAAATAAACATATCAGAAGTTTATTTCCTCTCAATACTTGTCCAGGAAACATAAAACCCTCAAAACTTCTTAATTCTTCATAAAGATAAGATGTTTTCACAACTTTAAACTAAGTTCAAGTTGTTCATTTTATTTTCCTGCAGGTATTGTCCATCTATAGAGAGTAAAGTTATGAGGTTTGGAAACAAACCGCATCAAATCTGGTTGGAACCAGAAGGTAACGTAGCTTAACATTGAAACTGAGTTATTCGTTCAGATTTTTTCAACCCTTTCCTCCAGTATTGAAATTGAATATGTGAACAGCATAATGTGCTGATTTTTACTTTGAACTTTTATTTTTTGTAATTGATTCCACCCTTTATGTCTCTGCCGTCTTAAAGGGAATAAGCAGTCGCCCTAAACTTACTTTGACAAATAATCTGAATGTTACAAATCTTAGTCTTATTTCTATTGCAAGTATCTTTCATAATGTTTCAGAACATAAATTTGGCATTCTCAAGGTAAACCAAGGGGCTATTTTGCATAAATTTAAAATTCAGTCACAAAATTGTTTTTACATGACTTAAATGAGCCATTCATGAATAAAGATACCATAATATACTAATTATATTTGCAGTGACTGCATTTTCCCTTTAATTGAATCACAGAATTTGCCCCAAACACTGAATGTGTGCCCACCATGTGATCTGTGTCTGCCTTACTGACTTTGGACACTGCTTTAAAGATCTGTGGACATGTAACCAAACCAGTTATTTTACCCAACAAAGTTAGATTAAGATTCCCTGATGAAATCCATTGGAATTACTTGAATATGTTTTATCATTTTCAAGACATTCTTCTTCAAAGTTTAACCATTTCTGAGATTTCTCATTCAGCTATGCAATATGTAGAGAGTTGCACTGTGTCTTTATTTCATTTGTAAGTACTTTTTGAATTGTGTGTTAATTGCTTACTAGGTAGTTTCTAGTTTTGTGTTTTATGTGGATATTTTCAAAGAAGTAAATAGCTACTTCCAAAACAAACTCTGCTGGGCATCCTGAAATTAGAGCTTTCCTTGGAATGAAGGCTAAATTAAAAAGGATAACATATCATCTATTTGATGGGTTCCTTTCTGCATGTCACAAATTTGTATAAGTAGCTCATGTTTATTCATAGTGCATGTGAAAAACAGTAATTGTCTTGTAAAATGGTCAATATTTGATGGATTTTAATGGCAACTGTGACTGTCTTTAGCATTTTTAATGCCTTTTACACCAAACAGGCATGTGACACATGTATATTTCCACAGAACTTTAAAGGGAAAATGCAGTGCTCCCAATTTGAATTAGTGTATCCCATCATCCTAATTTAGGAATGGCTCCTATCAATCATCTGACAATATGTTTGTTACTTATTGTTAAATTTCTGCAGATATCTCCTTGCTTTACTTTCAGTATTCAATGTTTTTATGCAGAAACATAATGAAAGATACTTGTGAGCAAAATAAGAGGAAGTCTATAAGATTTAACAGATTTTTGAGAATAAACTGTGACTGCATCCTCCCTTTAAGGCATCCACATGACTCTTCAGATCTTTGTGTTGGTCTGTCTTCAAGCTAATGAAAACATGCACTCTATAGAGTTTGTAGTTAGTGTAATAGTGACAGTTGGTACTTGGGGACCCTAGAACTGAAAATTCATAAGTTTGTTCTGAAAACAGCATTGTGATTGGTTTCTGTCATATTTTGTAGCAAAATAGTGTATACATTTGTGTATTGCCAAGGGTTGTTTAGGGAAGGGGCAGACTAACATTGTGAGGATGGACAATGGGGAAGAGATTTTACTATTACAGGAGCAGAATTACATAATACACAGTCTAGTGTCAATGTGACTCTTAAGGACAGTTGCTAAAAGCACCATGATTATAGTTGTCACGAAACCTTTAGATGCATATGTAATTCCCCAAATTTATAGGGAGCTGTGTCCAAGATTTTTCATAGTTCGCTCAGAAGAAATGTTGTACTCATGTCATGGTTCAGTTCTAGTTAGATCGATTGAGAGAGGGTGTTCAATTTGTGGCTAGGTCATAGTACAGTTTGTTTTTCGTTCAAGAGTATGCTTTTGATGTGCTTAAAAACGTAAGCCCAAATGAGCAAGAAATGAATCCATGACTGACGACCAAAAAACTGGATACTGATACTACCTTTCACAGTGAAATTAACAACACCACTCCTGATGAGCCACAGTCACGATATAGACCGAAACAAAACCTCCAAACAGCTCCAAAGAGCACCCTCCGTGCATCCAAACACAGGCACAAACAGAAGGCACCAAACCCAAAACAGAGCAGATGAGCTCTCCACATCCCCATTGGCCAAATTGACAATATAACAAACCACAACGAAACAACAGACAAACCCATAACAACTGCCCTGAAAAGCTACGGCACTGAAAGGACACAACGGTATACCTTTATCGCTATGTACTATATATATACATTATTTACAAGAGTAATCTATGATCATCCCATACGTTCTGACCTTGAAATTAAAAAGTCTATATTTGATTGAATTGTTAAATAAGGGGCCACTCAATGCAAAGTTGTAATTCATAGGTCATTATGGACCTCTCCTCCATTATGCAGGATTATAAAATAGCTTCCTGTCAAGACCCATATCATGTGATATATGTAAAGAAGGGTTAGAGGTATCAGTAAGGGTACCTTCAAGAAGGGATAAGCCAATATATACTTGAGTAGACTTCATGCAGTATTCAAAACTAGGTTAGAACAACTTCGCTTGTCCCTGCGTAATTCGGAAGACTTTAGATGAAATTGCATGTAATTCCTGTAACTACAATTTCAGTGTCATTTTGAAATGTAAAGTTCAAAAAGATTTTGTTTGAGAACAATTAAATGGCAAAATTATTCATTCTGCTTCTTTTTTTTGTAATTTTTCTGCTGCAGCTGTTAATAAAAGTTCTGTTTTAAGAACTTTTGCATTTTAAGTATTAATAGATTATTTTGTCATTTTATACTTATGCCATCCTCTGTTTTTATCTCTTCAGGTCTTAGCACAAATGTTGTATACATGCAGGGTTTCTCCATAACATTGCCACCGGACTTGCAAGAAGATTGTATTCACAATGTAAGAGGCTTGGAGCAAGCCAAAATGACACGACCAGGTAAATATTGACGGCAATGTGTACATAGCTCACACATTTGGTCATGACAAGTATACCTTTGATAAATTGGACAATAAAAATATGAATTTTATTTACACCAGTGGAATGAACCTTAATTGAAAAATTGGGCTGCTGGTGTGATAAATGCAGCATTTTGGCACAAATGTGTATATTATTCTCAACTTTTTATTCTCAACTTTTCTCAGTTCGTGTGTTCTTACCACAAAACCAGGGTTGTATCTACAGTTGTTGGGGGTGGTTGGCTATAGCCAGTACTCACCTTAGCCAACCACCACAATGAGACAAAAATACAGATACCGACTATGACTAGCACATTGCTGCGACCACTACTTTTGTCAGAGCTCAACAAAAAAATTCATAGGTTTCACTATGACAGCCTTCATTTTCCACAAAATGTTTCAACAATGAAAACCTTTTACAGAGAAAGTTAAATACTACAAGCAATTTTCAGCTTTACAAAATGTCAATTTTTCATTATGAAATCAAAGTTACAACTCACAGCAAGAACATTAATGAAGCAGCATGAATGTTGCCTAAAAATGTGCGAACCAAATCATTGCATAAAGCTTACCCCTGGACCCAATGCTATGTTGGCTTGTTGCGCTCACGGGCTCGCCTCGCCCGCCACTGTCCACATTTAGTCATTACTTTTTTCAAAACAACCACCACTCCAGTCTGTATAGCTACAACCCTGCCCAAAACTTCTCTTTCTACTGTTTAAAATCTTGTTTTTGACTGTTAAGGTCTGTCTGCATGATCATACACTTATCTTTAAACATTTTCATACAATGTGTGAACACTTTTTGGGAAAATGAAGCATGCAACTCAAAGTTTGAACACCTACATAGATGTTGGACGTTTAAATGTGTCGGAAGAGCAGTCGATACAATCATATGTTTGTCCATGGGCATCGTCAGACAAAAATATGATGTATTTTGGAAAAATGTATGTTTGTGTAGACAGGGCTTTAGAGTATTGTTTAGAAGTTGTTTGCCTGTGTGAAAATTAAGTAAGCTTTGTCCTCATAGTTTACATAATTTTTCGAAATTATGAAAGCATCCCGCTTTCACAGTTATAAATTGTTACACTTTCGTGTTTAAGTGTAACAATTTATAACTGCTTTGGTCTCACTTTTATTTTGTACATATTAATTTGATATTCTTTCCTGTTAGGTTATGGAGTAGAATATGATTATATGGACCCCAGGCAGATTAAACCAACCCTGGAAACAAAGAGAATCCGAGGACTCTTCTTTGCAGGTCAGATCAATGGAACAACGGGCTATGAGGAAGCTGCCGCACAGGTATGTTTATTAATGGGTTATGATTCAGAGTACAGGTGGGCAAAGTGTAATTTCCCTTGTGGGCTACCAAGATACTTTTAAATATCTATTTCGTTTGGGTTGAAGCAACTTGGATGGACCTTGGGAGGCTTTTGCTTTGGGGGAAGGGGGGGGGAGATTTGATGTAAACTTTATGCCGTAGCCTAGGCTTATCATTTTGAACAGGAGTCCGGTCAAATGTTTTCCCAGCTTCTTGCAAACTATGAGGTCTTCCACCTACTACTGGGAGACTGGCTGTGGTGTGGTCATCCCCAGTCTTTGGACAGGGAATGCTTTCTATTCATGAACCCCCTGAAATGTTCCCCTAGATGATAGATGAGAGGCTGGCTGGTTGGATTGCCACTGCAACTGACACCCCTCAGGAGGTGATGGCTCCTTAAAGCTTTGGCTTGATGAGGAAAGTTGCCTGTGAAACTGGGGACTCTTACAGGAGTGTGAAGTTTTGGATAAGGAAGTAGGGGAAATGCTGAAGTTAGTTATCTGGAGTTCCTTTCTGTGTGTAACCTCTGACAGAAGCTTTTTGGCAAAAGTACCCCTCCCCCTCCCCGCCAGAGTATTCCCTCTCCTCATGGGAAGCTACGTAAATCTGCATTTGATGTTTTGATGGGAGATTTATTGCACCTTGGCTTGGGGACCTCTGTGATAGTGACTCAGAGGTGATGCTCAAGATTTGATCAAAGGTCCGTTCACAGAGAAGTCCTTGCAGTGGTCCATCTGACATGTTAGCTGTGTTTGGGAGTCTCTGACTTGAACTTATTTGTGGAGACAACAGCCCAAGCTGTATGTAGGTGGTCCTTCACAGCCAGAGGGATAGGAATGTCTAAGTAAAATCCTTTCACTCCCTCTCATTAACCCTGAAGTAGGGGCACGGCTGTCTCAAGATGGGAGTCCAACCATAAGTGTGACAACTCAAATTATTACCTTAGCAAATAATCAAGTTTACTGAAAACAAAAACATGGTGAAGATCAACCCACCCCCTTCCTCACCCATTCTTCCCACCCACCCCCCCCCCCCCCCCTTACTTGCCCATTCTTCCCAGGTACAGCATAAACCAGTGAAAATGCAGAACAGAATGTAAACAGGAAACAAAAACTTTGATAAATGGACAGATTTGAAGTTTCTTTGTTAAGTTGGCAAGAATATAAAAGCTTCCAGCAGTCATTCAGGAATTACAAATGGTATTACCTTCAAAACAGAAGCAGTATTTTTGGATTCCAGATGATTAGTATGGATACTTAGAGAATTTAATCAAGTACTGTAACTGTGAACAGAATTTCCTCTGGCAAAGAGGAGAGAGTTGCAGGCAGGGAGGGACCCATGCTGGGTGACACTACACTTGGGTTCCCTTTTGGACAATGAAACTTTCTGTCCACCAATTAAAAATCATGGATCATGCCCTTTACTATATTTCCATTTGCCACACACATATATCTACAGGCCCTGTTTTTCTAATGAAAGGTTTAAAATTCTAAATGCAAAAAGGAGACTCCCCTAACCATTATTTTTCCTGAGAAAAATTATCAATACCTGGGACAGTCAGAGAATTCTGGGCACATCCTTGTTCAGGTCATATCCAAATAAACAAGTTCTACTTGTAAATGGGCATATATAATAAATTCGGAAGTACATTTCAGACAGTTTGTTTATTTCTCGCTAAATGGCTTTAGATATGAGGTCAGACTTTACTTTGGTTTTGTGGAACATCTGCCTTGTACTACACTTTTACAGAGTTTTTCATGTCCTGTTCTCCACACCAAACCAGAAAATATTGAAATAAGCCCTATGTGACTAACATATGCAGAGAAAGTCTTTTTCAACTTTTGACTTTCATGTAGAGACTTTCTGTGTTTTTGAAACAGTATAGAAGTTATAATTTGTATGCATGTTCTAAAAAGGCTTTAATCTACACATGTCATTGCAAGTCAGTTAAAGTTTGCTTCCTTGCCAAATTTAAGAAAAAGTTGTTGTGAGGGACGTACATTTTTTGGTAACGGATGTACCCATGCAAAGATGTACATCCGTCACAGCAAAAATTTGGCATAATTATAAATACATCAAATAAAGTGTCAATCAACTATAAGTATGCCTCTCTATTTTAAGACAATGCAAGTTCAATAATTCTACTAATATCAAGTTCCAAGCAAAAAATGTTTTAAATGTGGCATTTTGGAGAATTGTGCCTCTGACAATATTGGGCTGTATGACCAAATTTCAGATTTTGGCTGAAAGAGGGCAGCATATAACACACAATTTTACAAAATCTATGTAAAAAGTAATTTCATGTCATTGCCCAAAGGTTAGAAATCAAGGTGAAACTGTACCCCGTTATTAAGATCCAATTGTGTGATTTTTAGGTTTAATACTGTACAGAATTAGCTTGCAAGTTCTAGATTACAAAATTTTTTCAGAGAAAAGGAAAGAAGTGAATATTAGAGTAAATGGACTAAAATGTTGGAAAAGATTAAAGCACCCAAAAAGGTCACAGACATCTGCCTATTTGATGTAAAAAAGCATTAAAACATTTAAAATACTTGCAGTTCCCATCAAAATCCATCATATATTGACTACTTTACAAGACAATTACTGTTTTTTCACTTACATCATGAATAAACATGAACTGCATTGTACATATGCAAATTTATGATGTGGAAAGATGGACTCATGAGATATGTCTTATCGTTTGTTTGTTTAATACTCATTCCAAGGACAGTTGTGATGCTGGCATACCCGGAGGGGTTTTATTTGGAAGTAGCTATTGACTACTTTGAAAATGTCCACATAAAATACCAATTAGAAACTAGCTGCTAGGTAAATAACAGATCATTTGTAAAGGATTAACAAAAAAAATACAGACCCACAGTGCAACACTCCACATCACAATTTCTGCATAGCAAATGAGAAATCCCATAAATGGTAAAAACTTTGAAGAGGTGTATCTTGAGAACAGTAAAAGATATTCAAATGGTTCCAATAGACCTCGTGTATTGATTTCATGCGACATCAGTTTGGCGGAAAACAATGAAGCACCAACAGTGTAGATCTCGCATGCGCGTGTAGTAGACTTACGCATGTATACGATTGGTTGACATATCAGTTGTCTGCATTTGTTGGTGTAACTTGCAGTGATACCCAGAGACCTTTAATTGCATAAATATTATTAAAGGAGAAGGTGGCACCCTTACCACTAAGGGCCGTTCTTCAGGATGGCAACCCAGAAATTAATCACTGTGAGGAAATGAGGTTGGGCAAAGAGAGCATTTTGGTTACAGTTCAAGAAAGGTTGCGGTAATGCTAGTTGTGTGTGTCTTCTTATCCTTCATCTTTTTGATGTGATGGTTATTAACAGCAATGACATTCGTATTAAAAAAACTTATCCGAAATGACTGCAAATACTAAAAGCATAAAAAATATTGCAAGACAGTTCAAAACGTAATGGATCAGTCAGAAACATTTCTCCTTTGTGAATTCTCGTCATACTTAAATGTTGGTGGGGGTTGGGGTTGGGTGGGATGGTGGGGGTGGGTTGGGGGGAGGGAAGACTGGTCTTAACCATTCATCAAGTGAGAAAATGACTTCCAATATTTTCCAACCATTAGAAAAGAGTGTAATAATCGAATTTTTCAAAACTAGACTGCAGAGAAAATCAGTACATAGCAGTTGCATGCCTGCTTGAATACGCTGACCTTTGTCATGAAAAGGCAGTAGAGCATGTTTTTCCACACTGGATATTTTCCAGTCACTAATTTGTTACATTTTAACACATCTACACTGTGAACACATGTACACTGTGAAACTTCGATATATGTAATAAAAAATATTGCGTAAAGCGTCTAATGAAATTACATTAAAAAGTGACCTGACTGGATAGTGTTCTTTTTTGCATCATTTTATGTTTAGACAGGTTCTTCTTTTGCCTATTTTGACACAAAAAGATTGAAATTACAGACAGTTTCCTTTTTATTTTATCATATACATTCCTGATCTTCAAATCAGTGGCCACTAGGATGGGTGATTTAGTTCCTCAAATGGGTAATTTGAAAAACAGATTTTTTTAAAAAACATGAAACAGTTTTAGTGAAAGTCACCTTCTGGTCTTGACACTTTCAAATGTTTCCTGATAGTTTGTATCTAATGAGGTTTTGATGGAGTACTCACACACTTTGGACATTATCCTGCATCATTAGTTGAGCGGAACTATTTGATGAGTATTGTCAGCACTGGCGACACTTTAAACGTTTGATCTTGGTGATGACAAAGAAGTACAGGGAAGTAGGGCTTGAAGTTGCAATGGACTGTTTAAATTATGTTTTTGAATGCAGTGTCAGAAAGAATTAATGGTGTTGAGCAAGAACTTTAGGCAAAGGATTTCATGTTAAGGTGACATGATATAATTTGCACTTATATATAATTTGTAGTAAAAAGATTTGAAGTCTGGAAAATTGCTATAGTTTCTATCAAAAGAGATAAAGTATTGACTTTTTTTGAATACCATATGATTTCTGTTTTAGATTCATATTTTGAATATCTTAGTGTGTGTATATTTGATGTTTAGAAGGAAGGAGTCAAAAGATTTTCTGATGTAATTCTGTGTGTGTTCAACCGTCATGTTGTGAATAGTTGTAAAGTTGACATGCCCCGAGGAGTTTCCTTTGGATGTAAGAGTTATGTTTATTACAAATGTTGACACCACACACCAACCCACTAAGCACTTAACTGTAGCTGGGAAAAACTAAACTGATAATTAATTATGTAAAGTTGAAAAAGAAATGCAATCAACATAATGCAAAACTCCACATCATTACCTTTCCTTTGCTAATGAATTCTCTTAGAAATGGTCAAACTCTGAAAAGGTCTATCTTAGGGATGGTAAGAGATAGTAACAATATTGCAACAGATGTTTTATTAAGGGCCTTCATTGAAGAGTATCATCCTTCACCCCAAATTGAATTTGAAATATCAGCTAAATCTGTAAAACATGTATCCTCTTACTTCCCTTGTAAGCAATATTCTTGATGTTTCCAACATAAACAAGTGATTGGTGTCGCCTAGAGACTCTTCTGAGCAACAATGTAAAGGTCAAAGTTAAGTCTGAATTCCTAGAGGCTTCCAGTGCAAGTCTTCCAGAGTCTTTTGCCTGCCTGCCTGCACAGTGGAAGATTGAACGCAACTCAAAATAGTAACTAAATCAGCACATGCAGGTGAATTTTAGTGGGAAGCCCCCACCTCCCTTCTCCAGCCCATTGTCCATGAGATGTAGGAATGAGAAAAATTAAACTTAAGTGTAAACATTACCCTCTGTGACACATTGACTGACCATTCCATCTGCTCTACAGTTTAATACTGTTTATTTAATAATACTGTTTATATTGGTGTATTCTGTACCCTAATTATGACATCATTTTTAGTCTTGGTGCTAATTGGGATAGCCTCACTACTCCAAAAAATAATGAAAGTCATCTGGCATCTGACTACAGATGTAAAAGGGGATTAAGGAGTTGGCCTAACCTCATTTTGAAACTTAAGCAAACATCTTACATATCTGGCCTTGTTTGCCATACAAACATCCTTCATGGTGTTCGAAAAACATAAATTTCGGTAAGCCAAGAGTTTTCATGCCTGAATAACAAGTAAGTAAAAACTTATTGTATGATTTAATGCTACAGTCACACGGTCATATATGGATCTTGCGGACGCTGTGGATTTTTGTCCGTAAAAAATCCACAGAATCCGTATCTATCCGTAATGGATCCGTAATTAATCTGAAGAATCCGCAGCATCCGCCAGGATCCGCAGAAATATTTTGAAAATCCAGGCTTCAAAGTGATCCTATATTTCCTATAATTTCCTATAAATTTAAAAAAATCCTATATTTCCTATATTTGTATGATTTTAGGCTTGTTTTACTATATTCTCCTATATTTCTCTGATCTTGTCAAAGAAACGTTTTTTGGGGTGAAAATTTCAGATGGATTCTTTTTCCAAGATAGTTTTGTAGAATCAGAGTGTTTTATACTCAGAGTGGCTTATTCAGACAGGTAGCAGTGTATAGATGCCAAGTATCTTAATTAGATGCAAGTACACAATGGCCAATTATAGGATTCAGAAATATTCTCATATGAAACAGCATTGGGCACTAATAAACACTTATTTCATCACCCATAAATGTTCCACTCTCACACCTGTGATTTTAAGTACTCTATGATTTCATCTCTTTGAGGGAATCTTAGTGGTATTGTAATGGGGTGGATTAGGGCCTTTTGCCTGGCATCCCCTGTAGTCATGCAGTCTTCCACATTTTAAAACCCTTACCTATGCTTTGTATACACAGATAGCTGGTCTGCGATATAATGGATTCTTTCATTAAAAATATTGTAGTACAATGGTTTGAAATACGAATATTTTCCCTGTCATCTGTGGATCTGCCATCTTTCCTCAAACTTTGTTAACCATTAGATCAGTTGATTGTCCAAAGTGTTGTACAATTAAAATTTTCCCCTAAAGAATAAGAACTTTTGCAATGTGCAATGTGCAGATCTCGAGGGAGGCTTTCCCTGAACTCCACAGGAAGCTCGATGGTAGGTCTCTGTATGCCTCATCAATTTGTCCAACACACCAAAATGGAAAATCTAATCCATGTATGGGTCTGGTGCTGCAGTGCCCATCATTGGTGACAAGTAGGCGCTGTCAAGTTACCCCTTAATTTTGTCATGCAGTTTCCTCATTTGAGATTTTAGATGTTAAGTATGTTAATGCACAGATAGTTTTGCACAATGTAGGCATCTTGACATATGTGGACTACACTGTTCTACCAAGTTTTACAGGTTCAAAGTGAACAGTGGTATTTTTAGGTTGAGGGACCATTGGGCCATGCCCACTCTCCTTCCCTAATGCTGATTTTTTTTTTCTTGTAATTTAGTAACCTAAAATCTGATTTTGAAAATAAATTTTACTTCAAAAAGATAACATATTTTGGACCAGACTGCATGTAAGTACACCCATTCATTCAAAAAATTTTCAAAGGGGAGGGGGACACCCCTCCCCTTAGACCCATCCCTATGCTGGTAATCATAAAATAAACTGCATGGCTCCCATTAGAAAGTTCTGGCTATGCCACGGGGAAAGTGAGTTGGGAGGTGTTCATAGCAACCATACAGTTGTCATAGGCCTGTGATCTTGGTCTGACTATCATCACCCATGTGTCACACTTTCTATCAAGATTAACTAGCAGTACAGTGTATAGTTTATAGTGGAATGTTGTATTGAGAGACCATTTCCTGTTATTTAAGCAGCAAAAAATGCAAAAATTTCCTCACCTCAACCCCATTGTTGGAGCTGAGGTGAATTCTGTCTGTGTACTTTAGGACATAAGCAACAGTTTAGAGTCCACATTAACTACCAATCCATTCAAAGCACTATCACGGTCACATTCTGTGTTCTCTCCTTCTGATATTGCAAATTTTGGTGCCTTTTTGGTATGCACAAATAATAAGATTTATGGATACTTTATTCCGGGGTCAAAATATGCAAATACACCACCTTCAGGGGATTTACTCTTTGCCTTCCACCAGAATACTTTGGTGGTTTTCTTAATTCCATGTTGATGGTAGAACCACACTTTTCTGCCACATAGCACACTTGTGATACTGTTAATCATATTTGGATCATTTAAACAGTGTAGTTCATTAGTTTCCTAAGATACCATGTTTTCCTCATCCACAACTTTAAGGAATTTTGAAGATAATTAGAACCGCTAGTGTATGACATTCCTATATTTACTCTATATTTTCTTGGAAAAATCCTATAAAACCCTATATATTTATCAGTATCCTTCCTATAAAACCTCCTATATTTCTGTGATGGACCACTTTGAAGCCTGAAATCTCAAAATATTTTTTTAATTTCCTGCTGATAAAAAATCCGTAAAAAATCTGCAATACATCTGTAATTATCCGTAATATACGTAACTCTCCGTAAACTATCCGTATTTCTTCCGCAGTTAGCACCTACGGATAAAAAATATAAAAAATCCGCAGCATACGTATTTGACTGTGTGACTGTAGCATACAATAGCCATGTATATAAATCAGGATATCACAATATCTTATTCAAAATGGAGTTTCTGCATTCGCCCTTCAGTGTCAACTGGTAACTCTTCAAGACATTGGCATACAGGAGTGGGGGGTTTTAAGGGCTGTAGCCCCTCCCCCCACCATTGTGTAGAATATTTGCCATTTTTGGACATTTGTGCTCTTTTTTTGGGCAAACGTGTTGCATGTTGCATTTAATTTTGGGTAGAAATGCTTAGCCTCCTCAATTAACAGTAGTACTTATTCTTATGCCACAGGGCTATCTTTTAGGTCATTGCATGTGATCATTAAAAAATTACTTCCACAGAAGACAGGACATATTTAACTGTGGAATTAATATGAAAAGTTGCTTTAAAAAATCAACTTTCACTCTTGAAAATGTTTGTTCCAGGGTGTAATTGCTGGAATCAATGCTGGGCTGAAGGCCAGAGGTCAACCTCCTTTCATTGTGAATCGGACTGAAGGCTATATAGGGGTTCTCATAGATGATTTAACTACACAGGGTGCCACTGAGCCATATCGCATGTTCACCAGCAGGACGGAATTTCGGATGACTTTAAGGCCGGACAATGCTGATCTTAGATTGACAGAAAAAGGTGGGGATAAACGTCAGGCACAAGTAGCCAGTTTGAATGTGTGATGTAACTGTACATGGCTTTTAATTCTGTTTTGTGTCCTGATAGGGAAGCTTTGAAGTCTTATTTTTTCCTTCCAGCAGGCTAGAGATGGTGGGAAGGGGGCTGTGTATAAGTAAATTATTTCTAGCATTTGCGTGAGATTGAGAAACCATAAAGAGGCAAACCAGAGTAACACTTTATCGTTTTATGTGTGCATGGTAAAAGTAGTTATTGGGAAATGCTAATAAGAAGCATCTTTGTTTGAAAGAAGGAAATGTAACCCCTAACCCCCCCTTCCCTACCTCCTCACTGACTAACATTTATGGAAAAGCAATGGAAGCAGCTGTATTTTCTTCTCAATTGACCTTTCAGTTTTGTTTGAACTGTAAAGTAGGGGAACAAGGCAGATAAGGTTGTAAATTGTAAGGACATAGATTTTAGCTTTAGTGGTAAACAAAACCCCCTCAGCCATCCCTTCTCCCTCCCATCCCTTCCCCCCAGTCATCAAAATGATTTCATATCAGCAATTACAGGTGGTTGCTGCTTTGAGGTCCATGGATATGTTTATGTTATATCTGCATTTGAGTAAAAAGCATCAAAAACCTTTAAAAAATAGTCACAATTCCCATCAAAATCAGTCAAATATTGACCATTTTACAAGACAATTACTGTTTTTGCACTTACATAATGAATAAACATGTGTTACATATGCAAATTTGTGATGTGGAAAGAGGGACTCATGAGATACATCTCATGTTATCCTTTGTTTAACTTCATTCCAAGGACAGTTGTAATGGTGGCGGCATACCCGGAAGGGTTTATTTAGAAGTAGCTATTTACTACTTTGAAAATATCCACATTAGACACCAAACTAGAAACTAGATGGTAAGTAATTAACAGATAATTTGTAAGGGATTAACAAAAGAAATATAGGCCCTGTGCAACCCTTCACATCACAATTTTTGCATAGCAAATAAGAAATATCATAAATGGTAAAGGTATATCTTAAGATTGGTAGAAGATATTCAAATAATCCCAATGGATTATTTCATCAGGGGATCTTAATCTATCATTGTAGAGTAACACACTCATTGTGTTTTTTTTTGTCCAAGGCCTTTTAACATTTCTGTGTTGGATGACCAAAGAGTTTCTCAGTGCACAAACTGTGGAGGAAAATACATAAAGATTAGCTTAGGTTGTTTATTTATGGTTATTAATTCAAAGCAAGGACAGCACACTTGGGGATGGATTCACAAAAAATACTGACATACAGAAAGTTGTTAAAGTCAAACGTACACAGCATACCGTGTTTAGTCGGTATTCATGAAGGGAAAAGTGCTTAACTATTGTAAGTAATATTACACGTGCTTCAGAGTACAAAAATACTTTGGTAACTCATACAGAGACATGCTATACAGAATAGTTATGCACAGCTTAGAACTGCTCATGCAACCACAGATGGCTGATGGCTGTGGGAGTTTTTAACAATAGTGATTACCTTAAAATGTAGCAAAACAAGATGTAACCACTCACATGATTGGCTCTTGTACATTTATTGAAGTTAAGCTGCATTTTTTGAAGAACAACATAAGTTGTTCAGTGAATACCACTTAAAAATGTTCTTATGCAGTGTAGAAGTGTTTTGACTTACCCAAGAACTTATGCAGTTATTAGTGAATCCCCGTGCCCCCTCCCTGTGCCCCTGGTTACTTCAAGACCAATTGTTGGCCCCAAAATGTCATAATTCCAGCTTTTAACATTTTTAGAAATGAATATAGTACTAAAATTAGTTTCAAAAGAATACTCAGATTAAGCTCCTCTGTAGCATATCAAAGATAATATTCTATTAACTGTATATTTATTAAAATTTTTTGTTTAATTGTGGAAACCTGACCCTACCAGTATGTTATTGAGAGGGAATTTCAGAGAAAGCTAATCGTTGAAAGAATGTTACTGGTAGCACTTGAGTGAAGCAAGCTTTGGCAAACACTGAAGCTGACTGGAGTAGTTACTGTGATTTACTCTTGGTAGTAACATTTCACCCAGAATCGAATTCATCGTTGACTCGTGAGAACATTTAGAATCAAATATTAGTAGGAGAATGTGCTATGTGGATCTTCCAGATCCAGTTCATTTTAGAAACTTCGTCTACCCATTTTGGTGAAACTTTTACTCAACTCTTATGTTCAGGCCTTGTTATACCAGCAGTTGAAGTTTCCACATTTTTGTCATGAATTGAAACAAACTTGAAAGAAGTAGGCCTCATGGCTCTACATTGATGACCAAAGTTTCTGTTTCCTTAAAATTTACACCCAATTTTACTCCACAAAAACCTAATATATTCTTCCTCTAAATACAACCTGGACATAACAATTTTGTCAACTCGCAATTTCCTTTGGGCTAATTAGCTGCACTAATAAGTCCAAATGAGGAGTAGCTACTTTTACTCACATGACAAAAATTGTGTCAATGAATTATTGAATTTATGGAAGATAACTCCTTGCATAGTGGAGATTCTTTTGAAAAAGTAAGAGGTGGGTGGGGGGGGGGGGAAGGAGGGGGAAGGAGGGGGGAAGGATGCAAAATTTACTGTGTGAAAAAATGAAAGTCAATGGGGGCATCTCCAAAAAGTGAGGGGTGAGGAGAGTAATGTCCCAGAAATTTGCCTGTGCTGGTGAGGGAAATGAAAAGGAGATTTGATGTCTCCAGGTGTAGGCTGGGGGAAACAGCCCATGCCTTATATGGTTTGCATGTTTATTTTGCAGTCAAAAAATATCGAGCTCTTTCCACTTGATATTCATCAGAATTATTTATACTTAGTCTAAGAATTTTTTGCCCATCATAAATCAGCTTTTGAAATCCCAGTTACCATTGTAACTATATTCATATCATCTGGCCTCTTTTCTACAAAGGTTACCTGGCGGGATGTGTCAGTGAGGAGAGATACCATAAAATGAGGGAAATTAGGAAAAAACTTACGAAAGGCACAGAATTTCTTAGATCTTATGAATTGTCTCGGCAACAGTGGAGTCAAATTTTTTCTGAATGTGGTATTGATTTTCCTTTAGTCAAGATGGGTAATAAATTGAGGTAAGTTTTTGTTTCTCTTTCCTCAGTTTTCTGTGTTATTTTCTTTTTTGCTTTGTGACTATGTCCTATACTGAATTCTCTTTCGATCTTACTTTGATGTATTGTTTCATTGTCTGACTCATTAGCAGATTATGAACACACATTCATGTGCTTGTGTTAATAGTGAAACATTCTGTAATTTCATAGGAAATGAAGGGAAGGGTTTTTCGTTGTTGCATATTAATGCAAGAAGTTTACCTAAAAACTATGACACTATGTACAATTTTCTCACTGGCATAAATTATTCCTTTTCTATAATTGCTGTTTCCGAAACTTGGGTATCTGATAATGAAATAAAGTCGTCGTATAATATTCCGGGTTACAAGTTTGCAAAGGCAGAGATTCTCGAAGAGGTGGAGGGGTCGGGTTATATTTGAAGGACGGGATGAACTATTCTGTCAGAAATGATTTTGAAAATACCCAACATTGTGAGTCTCTTTTCATTGAAGTGAAACATGCCTACGAAAAAAATACCATCGTTGGTGTTATTTACCACCCTCCTGATGGTAACGTTGGCAATTTTAATGATGAGCTACAGGTTATTCTAGATCGTATTAGCAGGGAGGGAAAATGGGGGTTTCTTGCTGGTGACTTTAATATCGACTTACTCAGTCATGTTTCTAGTAGTTTTAAGGACAATTTTGAGAATTTACTGTCTTCTCACTGTTTTTATCCCACGATTACATATCCTACTAGAGTTACAGATTCAACGGCAACACTTATTGACAATGTATTTACAAATCATCATAATTTGAAACTGAAATCTTCGATTTTTGAGACAGATATATCTGATCATTATCCTATTTGTGTTTACTGTGGTGAAACCAGTGTTGCAGTCCAGACAGGTGCAGATTATGATATATTTAAAAATGATACTAAAACTCCCAATTTGTTAAAGTTTAAGAATGAAATTGCATCTTATGACTGGGCTGAGGTTTATTCTGAACGTGACCCAAACTCTGCTTTCACTACTTTTCACTCTTGCTTGATGGAATCCTTCAATAGAAATTGTCCCGTCCGAAAGGTTACTAAAACGAAATACCTACGTAAGTCTCCCTGGATTACTAATGGTATTTTAAAGTCGATATCTACGAAGAGTAAATTTTTTTACAAGTATAGATCTAACCCCACAGAAGAAAATTCAACTGCCTATCGAAATTTCAGAAACGCCCTGACAAAAATTATTAGGTATGCCAAATCAATGTATTACGTGGATTACTTTGATAAGAACCTTAGGAATAGTAGAAGAATCTGGAGTGGTAACTAAAAGTGTAGGGAATCCAACTCAAAGCTATTTTTCGATTGACGGTGGTGTTACAAGTAATGCCTCAGACATTGCTGAACATTTTAATAGTTACTTCTCAACTATTGCAACTGACCTAGCGAGCAAAATACAGCCAACAAATAAACCTTTCTCTGCTTATCTTACGAGTCATATACCAAATACCTTTGCTTTTAATCCCGTAACGCATGAAGAAGTTCTCCTTGCAATTTGCAAACTGTCAAGTCACAAGTCTCCTGGTTATGATAACATTTCTAGTGAAACACTGAAACTTGTCTGCGGTGATATTGTAGCACCTCTTTCATACATAATTAACTTATCTTTTACCACAGGAATTTTTCCAGATGATCTTAAAATTGCCAAAATCGTTCCCATTTATAAGTCTGGAGATGCTAGCTGTCTTTCAAATTATCGTCCCGTGTCAATTTTACCTGCACTATCAAAACTCTTTGAAAGACTGGTGTATAATAGACTCTGGAATTTCTTGATAAGTATAATATTATTTTTAGTGGGCAGTATGGTTTTCGAAAAAATCACTCAACTTATATGGCTTCACTTAAATTTGTGGATGATGTAGCAAATAATTTGGATAGTAAACTTAAAACAGTAGCTTTATTTATAGATCTATCTAAAGCGTTCGATACAATAGATCATGGCATATTACTTTATAAATTACATTATAATGGTATACGTGGTATAGCCCTAAGTTGGTTGAAAAGTTATCTCAAGGATCGTAAAAATTATGTTTCATTTAAGTTTAACAATTCTTCTCTAAAGGTGACTAATATAGGGGTACCTCAAGGTTCTATTCTAGGCCCACTTTTATTTTTAATCTATATCAATGATTTATGTAAGGCATCATCTGAACTCCAGTTTATCCTCTTTGCTGATGACACGACTGTTTACACTCATCATAAGAATGTGCACACTGCTCTTAAAATTGTCGCCAATGAATTTCAAAATGTTTGCCATTGGCTCGCTGCAAATAAGCTATCATTAAATGTTGGAAAGACTAATCTTATAGTTTTTAGTAATATAAGAGGCCCTACTCAATGTTATACCCTATCATACAATGATGTTAATATACACAGAGTAAACAGTACAAATTTTCTTGGGGTTACAATAGACAATCAATTAACTTGGAGAAATCACATACGGGAAGTTAGCAAAAAGGTATCTAAGATAATTGGAGTAATCAGTAAAGTAAGACACTATGTACCCAGTAAGACACTAAAGATTATTTATAATGCTTTAATACTCCCACATTTGAATTATAGTTTACTTTTATGGGGATCTACAGCGAGTTCCTACCTTGATCATTTGTTCGCACTCCAGAAACGTGCTATTCGTCTTATTTCAAATGCTGCATTCTACGACTATACACAGCCACTTTTTCATTATCATAGATTGTTAACTCTGAAGGACCTTATAACTATCATATGGCCAATGATTTTCCGCTTCACAAATCACAAAATTCCGTTTTAACTTTCCAAATTCCGCAAAATTCCGTTTCAAGCATAACCCATTTCCGTGATTTTCGGATTTTGGAGTAATTATGTTGAAAACAAGTCCTACACTTGTCTGGTTACGATCCTGAAGGCAGCAAACACTTGTAATACACAAGCAACCTAGCCTAACACACTACAGCATGGGCAAACTGGAGCCTATACCGGCAAAATTTTGCCGATTTTCGTAAATGACCTTCTTGTTTTCTGATCGTAACTTCAAGGTGTTTTGATGGTTTTAAGGTAAATTTGCCACCATTATAGATGGAAAATCCCTTTGTATGTCTTTGGTATATGCAGGCATTCATTTGGCATAGTTTTGAAGAAAAATAACTCACTTTTTTGTCAAAACTTTACATGTATTCTGAGCCTGATAATTTTTGCTTAATTCCGTGAAATTCCGTGCAGAAAAGTAAATTCCGTTTTTATCCGCGTTTTTCCGCGATCGCGGAAAATCATTGGCCCTACTATCAGCTTGGTATTTTTTTCTACAAACACTTCCACCAGTCCCTGCCTATCGACCTCAGTCATTTCTTTCAAACAAATAGCCACTTTCATTGTTATTCTACTAGGATGAAAGATAGTTTATCCCAACCCCTCACCAGAACTCAACTTGCCCATTCCCAAATAAGAAGCTCAGGAGTTTCCCTATGGAACTCCTTGAGCAATAACATTAGAAATGCTGCCAGCTTAAGTACTTTCAAAATTCAACTGAAATCTCTGTTTTTGGATAACACTTCATAAGCTTCTTTCTTCTTTTTTTCTTTCCTTTTTGTATTATTATTATTATCATTTTTGTTTTCTCTTTTTCTAAGCCTAATCCTAAGTTTTGTGTAACTTCTCTTCATATTTCTGTACTTTTAGGGGCCAGACTAGAAAAGTCTCTTAACTTACTTCTGGTCGCTCTCCCTTCTCATCCCTTCATGTACTATTAGTACTGACAACATTCTTTAATATTGTTCTGTATATGTGTTATTAAATTGTATCATTTTGATTGTACATATCTTTTGTAATTATGAGAAGGAAGAAATAAACTGAACTAAACTGAACTAAACATTGATTCTAGAAAATTATATCTCAATACCACTCCTGATTTACTTAATTCTAGAGTTAACATTATGTAATGGTTAAATACGTAATATATCCATAGATATAGTTGAATAGTGGATAGCATTCATCTGAAAAACCATCTTTTCAAGAATATGATTTTGCTTTATGCATAATCATTATGACAACTCATTCATTTAAATGCTTCCAAAAACTATAGCTATCTATAAAATTGAAAAAAAAAACATTTTTGGAGAAACTAAGATTATTAACTGAAAATTACATGAAAGACATAAAGAGATGTAGCAGGCTACTAAATTAGTAATCCCCTCTAGTTTCAATGACTCTGGTCATGAGTCAATGAACTGTTTATCTCCTGTTTCCTGTCCATCAGCACCCTTATCCATTTTTGTAAAAGAACATAACTGATAGGTTGGCTCGACCAGTCTAACTGATCTCTGGTAAGTTTCTTTGTCTTACCTAATTAGCAGGTGGGTTCATTACCACAGAGGTATGCAGTACCTTAGGTTCACAGGGAATTTTTTAAGTTGCCCTTGTAATGGTCGATTAACCAAAGTAATGTTGTGGTTGCAGAGCTCTTCCTGAGAGCTCTCTGTAGAGACTAGCTGGCACCTGGGGCCTATGTGAGTTCTTGTTGTTAGGGTGGGGAAGTAGCTAGAAATAGAAACTATCAGTCGTCTGGACACTGACAAGGGGTTCGATGTAGGAGAGATTTCTTTGTTCTTGGGTGGTGACCACTACCCTTCCTAAGGCTTGGGTAAAGAAACTGTCTAATCAAAAGCACTTCTCTCAACTGGACTGCACCACTCATCTGCTGACTGCTCCAGCTACAACACCTGTTTGTCTTGAGTGTCTTCCTACTCTTGAGAGAGTTCTATTTCTTAAACTGTGTGATCCTCCCCAATCACTCAGGTAAGGGTTACTATTTATTTCTAAGTTGCTTCCTAAGTCAGACCCTGCAGCTATGAGCTCGTGGAGACATAGCAGTGCTGTAATTAATTAAATGGGTTTATTGTAGAACCCTGTAGTTAACTGCTGCTGTAATTATAATGGTAATTTATTTATGTTACAACTGTAAAGGAATTATTGTATGATATGACCATACTGTACTTACGGTAAAGCTAATTCCTTGCATTTATTCTATCAAAAGTTTTCTCTAGTGCTATTCAATTTCTGTACACTAGGGGCATAGACCCTGAAGAAATAGCCTTTATATGAATTTAAAGGGCCATGTTCATAATTTTATTAAGGATGCGGTAGGAATGGACTGATTCCCCAGTACCTGCAGTCTAAACCTTAAATGACAGTGGTATTCTATTGCTGTATCACACATTTATGTCATGTTACTTTGTTAAGTTGTATATAGTAGTTCTTCAGTTAACATTATTCAAGGCATATGCTGCCTTGTTAGTTTTATTGTCAGGGTACTCCCTGAAGGATGTGCAAGGTTACTGTCTCTCTGTAAATATTTTAGTTATTCTTGTGTGGGGAAAGGGTCAAGAGTACTGACCAAATAGGTATCCCAAGCCCTTATAGGTTATAGTTTACAAAACAGCCAGTAAAATATGACATGTTTATGTTCTCTATCCTAAGTAAGTGCCCAGGCAGTATGGAATTACCTTGCCCTTCATGCTGCATGATCCATTCTTTATGCTTATTACAATTTATGCTATGTTCTGTAAATAGTTAAGTTTTTTGCATACTCATGATAATTTCGTTGACTTGTGAGTTCAGTCGTCAGGGAGGCTGAGCCTTAGAAGTATTGCAGGTCATATGCCCCTCACCCCTTAAGTTGATGACATGGGCACTGGGCCTTTAATTTATTTGTTGCTTTGAGTGTCTGGGCTACTAATTTAGGCATACGCATTGGCTGCCTAGGTTGTCAAGTCTAGTGACCTTGACAGTAACCCCCCCCCTTTTTCGTATAGAATGAGGCACTGGCTTTTAGTTGTTTATTGGGAGAGGGCAGTGACCCTTCCTTGAAACTGGCTTGTATTTATGGGCAGTGGCAGTCATATTGCATTGGTATCTTGTTATTATTTTACTATTTCTGTTCTATTTTTAGTATTTTCGTTATTATTCTAAGTAGCATTAGATTTTACTTATTTAAAGATAAAATGAGGTTGTACTGTACATTAGGTTAGACCACTCATCTGCTGACTGCTCCAGCTACAACACCTGTTTGTCTTGAGTGTTTTCCTGCTCTTGAGAGAGTTCTATTTCTTAAACTGTGTGATCCTCCCCAATCACTCAGGTTCTCTAGCTGTCAATTACGCCACATACACTTGGGCTATGTGTGACTGAGGGCCGTGGGCTGTGACTGTCTGGGTCTGGGAGGCTAGATGCCACCATCGTAAGGTCCCCCAAGGTTGGACGGGCTAGGGCGCTGGCAGAAACCTTAGACGCCGGAAGGCCGGGATTGGTGACTTAGGGCCGTAGGACGTACACCTACGAGCTACCACGCCAGAGCTACTGAGCTACCACGTCAGAGACGCTGGGTCTGCTTGGACTGATGCCACTGGGTTCCAGGACTGATGTGTTTGTTGGGCCAGAGCTAGCTATGATGTGACTATTTCTTTTTATGATCAGTTTAGAGAGGTCTGTACTTGTATTATTACCTCCAATAACCAGGATGGAGCAGATCTGAACACTGTCATCTAGTATTCAAGTTGTTGTCATGATTATGTTGTATTTATGCATTGTTTGTCTCATATTTATGTGCCAAGAAGGAATGAGTGAGGGCCAGAAGCCAGGGCCAAGTAGTTGTAATATATTATGAGAGCTATGGTCAACCTCAACCAGCTGTTATCATGTTGTTATTCTTGTACTCAGTAGTAATCAGCTTATGTTGTTAGAACGGCCAAACAATCCACATCCTGCTTTATTAGTCTGTGTGCTAGGGAAGTAGGGTGAATGCCCCGTACCCAACTGCTACCAAGTCGTAGGTGCTTGCCTAGTAGTGTTACAGAGAAATATTTCATTTGTGGCAATCCAAAATAATCTAGCATGGTAGCTTTACTTTCAAGAGATAAAGTACCCAGAGAAAGGAATTCAGTTATTTGTAGCTCAAGAATAATTTGTTGTCCCAAATTTTAAAATTTCAAATGATGCAGCATCTGTAACTCTTGTGATGCATTATATTTTGGGAAGGTGAACCCTTTCCTTGAGTTTATTGGAGAGACTGAATGGTTCAATAATGATTATAGCTACTTTTGTTGTATGCCATGTTGGTGCATTGTAAATGCAATGTTTTCCTTTAGGGTAATTCCATAAAGCTGGAAGTACATTTCTGTCAGTTTGTTTATTTCTCTCTTAATAGCTGTAGTTAGAAGGTTAAATTTTACTTGACTTTTGCGGAACATCTACCTTGTACTAAGGTTTTACAGAGATTCAGTTCCTATTCTCGGCATCAAACCAGAGAACAATTGAAATTAGCCCTTTGTGATGGATGTATGCAAAGAAAGTTATTTTTTCAATGTGTAATTTTCATTTGAAAATTTGCTGTGTTTTGAAACAGAATAAAAGTTAAAATTAGTGTCCATGTTCTAAGAAAGGTTTCAATCTCCAGATATCATTAAAAGTCAATTGAATTTTTTATTGCTTCCCCGCCACATTTACCAAAGACTTTAAAAATGGAACCTACTGCCTTTGTGCTTGGTGCTCAGCATAAGCAATGGAGTAGGGAAAACAAGCCAGTGAGCCACAACTGGAAAAAAGGCCGTGGTCGTCTCGACTTGAACCAATTGGTTGGAAACTGGGACGTTAAACCTCATCTAACTAACTAACCCACCACATTAACAAAAATGTCACTGTGACGGACGTACTTTATTCTGTGACAGACTTACAAATATGGAAATATACGTTAATGTACATCCATAACAAAAAACATGTGGCATTATTATAAATTAATCAAATATAACGTTTATCAAATTTTCCAGACTTTTAAGTACTACGTATCTATACGTATCTACGTATCTATAGTTAAAAATGCAAGTACAACATTTCCAGCAATATCAAGTTCCAAGTAACAAGCATTTTAAATTGGGCACTTTTAGGCAGTGTGTGTCTGACAATATTAGGGTGACTGACCAAATTTCAGGTTTTTTTGCAGATAGAGGGGAGCACATATGCATATTTTCAAATCAACATAAAACTAAATTTCATGTCATAACTCATAGGGTAGCATAAAAAGAAGTTAAGTTGAAACTGTATCCAGTAATTAAGAACCAGTTATGTGATTTTGCTTTTGGTTTAATTCTTTACGGAATTGCCCTTTAAGCGGCAACTTTGGAACGGAAGCAAATTTCCTGGAAACTTGAGCTACTTATGTCAACATTTCTTTACCGCTACATCATGTTTTGTTTCCATCATGAATCATTCTACAACCAAAAATAAACTTGTATATAGTGTTCAGACATATTTACAAACTTTTTGGAGGATGTTCACAGATCTAATGTGGTTCTAAATACTTCCTTGAGTCCCCTACATGTGTAATTTCCTCAACTCTTTTTTATGTGTACTTTGTCTGAATGTATTTGAATAATCCAATGTTTCCTTCTTTATGCATTGATAAATTTTTTCTTAAATTTGTTGAATTTTTGTGGCTTACTCATTTGTGACATATACACTTATTTTAGAAAGATGACATGTATTAAAAGTTGTGTTTTTGTACTTAAATTTGCATCAGTCATTAAATTTACTTCTTGTTAAGTTTTTATTAGCACAGTGTTCTAGAACAAAAGATGTAAGGTCATTAATTGTTTCCTCTCTGATTTATTGAAATAAAACTTTGACAAGCACTCAGTGCCAGTTCAGATTCAGAATTGTGCCCTTAATCAAGAATTGTCCAAGAGCTTGATCCCTTTCTGAGTGGAATCAAGGTTCAACATTCCATCTGCATGGGTGAAATTCTTGGAGGCTATTTTGTCAAGAAAATGCAAATTTTGCTGTAGATTTTCAGTAAAAGTCATCCTCTTTTGCCTCTTTGTCTGACTTTGTAGACATTTGAAAAACTGAGATAGAAATTCAAACCCAGAGTATGGAGTTCATAAATAGAGTAGAAAAAGTGTGCGGGGATAGAGGGTAGGGAGG
Source organism: Holothuria leucospilota (assembly GCA_029531755.1). Lineage (NCBI taxonomy): Eukaryota > Metazoa > Echinodermata > Holothuroidea > Aspidochirotida > Holothuriidae > Holothuria > Holothuria leucospilota. Next base: position 61,147,007 of record CM055964.1, on the reverse strand, counting down.
GGGTGGGGGATAGGGGTGAGAGTGTGAAGGTCACAATATCAGAATCTGCACCTTAGCATAAGTGTGTAATGTAAAGATAACATAAATATTAGATAGGAATGTGGAATGGAAGTATGCATGGCAGACCCATGATAAGCCTTGTACACAGGAAGAAAATGCCCAATGGCTCATGGCTACTAAAATGAAGAAAAGTAGCCTAACTGAAGCTGGAAGTCACATGAGTGACATACTTAATACAGGTTCAGTGTAGAGAATCTGCAGCATGCATTGAAGGCAATGGAGAAGTCTAAGTAATTAATGTTAATACCTCCCTAGATGTCAAGTTTACTGCTATGCATGTGCCATCACGAGCAACATCTGGTAGTGAAATTTTGCTATATGTTTGGGATTTTACTTGACTGTGGGGAAGACAGTGTGTGTGTGTGTATGTGTGTGTGTGTGTGTGTGTGTGTGTGTGTGTGTGTCAGACTGGGAGGGGGACAGGGTGCTTGGAAGTGTGTGAAGTTATTACCATAATGGCAAGTTGCCTAATAGGAATTTTATGAACAATTTAATGGTAAAAACGATTCTCTAAAATTGTTTAGGGTGACCAAAAATGCAAAATGTCACTCACCATTGGCTAGTGGAACAGATGACAGATACTGTAAGATGGTCACATGGACCAAAAATAGACCCCCATTAAGGGTGAAATTAACCAGGCACCAGGAGCTGTTTGGCCCCCGTTTCCAACCAGACAGTGCCTGTTGACCCTAAAAAGAATGCGTCTAGGCGCCACATTTTCACCGAATGTAGCATCTGTCATCCTTGAGGTCCCTAATATGCGTACATCATTGTAGCTGGTTACTGTCTCCTGGTAAACACAAAGTGTCTCCTGGTTGCACCAAACACCAGGGAACCAGGAGACACTTTTTGACTAAAAGTGGTTCTTGGTTGAACTAACCTTAATTTCACCCTTGTTCTCAATACTGCCAAAAAAGTGCCAGTGTACAGCAATGCCCATTATGCAGAGTTCACAAGGAGGGTGGATATGTTAAGTTTGGGATTGCTTCATGGCACATACTTTGGGGAGTAGCCTTATTGTGTTGTTGCCATTTGACTTTGGTTGGTGAGATTTGAGAAAAAGTACCTTTAAAGGGAGAAAGCAGTCTCCCCAAGTCTATTTTCAAATACCTGCTACCCGCTAGTTCAAATTGGGGGACTGCATTTTCCCTTTAATTCAAGGAAAGTACTTTGACCTGTACATCACAGGTCTGATTTGAGATATATTTGTGTAACCTGAGACCCAGTTGCATCATGTCATTATTTTGTTATGTAATCAATACTTTTGTGAACAACAGTAAAGTCGTCAGATGAGTAAATACAACAAAGGTAATATGTACTTTTTACCAGGGCATTAGGTTGTACTCTCGTTAGTCATACCTGTCTGTTCCTTCAATTGTGTTATGCATACAGAAGTTTTGCTACAGAATGCTTGGATCCATTGTGTGACATTTATTTCTTCGTTTACACTGTGTGTTCAGTGTTTTGTAAACTTGTAAATTTTGTTCAAAATTATGGAATTTCTGGGAAAATGTTGACCCAACCTTTCTAAAAGTGTTTTGGGATGGTAGAGTGGTTTCTTTGTCATGCACTGTGTCTCCCAAGTGCTTGGGTTTGAAACCTATTGGAGATCTTTGAGGCACCCCAAAGAAGGTACCCCTACCCCTCAGACAACTGTGTGGTACTCAGTGTGGTAACTTCACATTTATCACCTTAGAGCAGCTTATATGTGATACAATACAAAATTTATGTTGCAGAAATATCTCTGGTTTTAGGTAGCCAGTAGTCAGGGACCTGGGGGCCAATTTTGAAGTGGGGGGGGGGGCTAATCATCGAAGCGGCCCAGTATGTTCAAGAAAGAAAATAAAAAAAACCAGTGCCCAGTTAAGGCGGCCCAAAATGCCCACGTAGTCCCCCCCCCCCATCTTCACGGTCCCTGGTAGTTTCAGTGTGTATACCTTCATCTGTGGTTGAGGTTTGCAACAGTTGGCAAGTATTACCTAGTCAGTTACATGATGGCTTTCCTGCTAATGCTATTAACTTTGTCCTGTTAAGCAAGTATTTTTACAAGTATTGATTCCAATATTTGTGTAAAAGAACAATAACTCGTGACTCATTATCCTATTTTACCAGGGTTGTTCTGTATTCACTTTTGTTCATAGACCATTGTATCCAACTCTATAAATAATTTAATTTTACTAATATTTAATTTATGTTTAATATTGAAGTTAATTATAATAGTTAACTTTTGATAGTTTACATGAACCTGTATAAGTTGGATTACATTTCTTAAGAGTTTTGTTGATTGAAATGTAATCCTTGCTCTGCCTAGATGGATGTTTGATAAATTTCATTTGCTCAAGGATGATTTATTACTGTGAAACATGGACTTCGTAAAAATTGTGTTATCCCCCCCACCTTATCCTATCTCCCTGGTATGTACCTTCCCAACCTCACTCAAGTGTGAAAGCTGTTGGCAATGTTTTGGTTTTCCTTAAATTTATGCTTTTAAGAGACAAAATTTGAGAGAAGATCATCCTTCTATCTATCCTACCAAAAACAGATTTTGCTCATTCACAGTCAGAAATACAAAATTGTACCTCCTTAACTGGAGGGGTGGGATGTTATGTCAGTAAAGGGTAATTTTACCATCTTTTAATCGCCAGCAATATTGAAGGATCTTTCATCACAGGTTTGAAATTGTCTTAGAGATTTTTGGACATGAAACTGGCTATGAAAGCTTTGAATATTTGAGATACTAAGAAAAAAAAAAACCTGTCCAGCTCTTTCCTCAGTCCTTTTGCCATCAACAACTTTCCCCACCCCCCTTGGCAGCCAGCAAATTTCCTGTACAGTTGTGTTCTAGTTATTTCAAATCCTAGCAAGTAAGTTTTGTTTTATGTACGTGACTTACTTGGCATGTATGAATCTTGGAGTACGCATCTCTCACGTTCTTAAGAAAAGAGTGCTGAAGATTTTACGGTGGCATCCATATGGATAGCCCTTAGCTTCCATTACAGTAATTAAATTGTGCATAAAACGTGAATTGTTTTGAAGCCTTAATATTCCAAATGGTATTCAAACATCGCTAAATAAACGAAGTTTCATGTGCAAAGAAACATTCAAACACTTAATTCAGAATCAAGGCTAGTTTTTTTGTGATGCAAATAATTTCCCTGGAGTGTATCCAAGGAAAGAAAACCTAGAAGGATTTTCCTGTCTGTGAAACAGACAGAGTTTAAACGACCTTGTGGGGATACTTCTAATATTCATGGTGAGTTCCCTTCTAATCTTGTAAAACCTTGGGGCAGTGTTTAGTTCTTTAACTTTTTTGGTAAGCCTCAGCTTGTTGAAATGTTTTTTTTTTCTGAAAGGAACTTTAAGAATCTTACAATTCTGATAAAGATATCAACATTTACTTTCCTTGAGTAAAGATTTGACAGCAAAATATACAGATGGAGATGTAACGGTTGAAGTGTTTGAGTAAACGGTTAGAGTTGGCCTTGTGATAGGTTTGTGCTTGTAAGATCATGAAACTGTTATGTAGAATTACTGAGCTGTTCTAGTGACAGATTATGGGATTGTAATCTGTGACAATTTTGTGGTTTTGAGTATTTTGTCATGTGAAATAAAGTTAAAGTCTGCTGCCAGAAATGGGAAAAGGATGTTGTCAAGCTTTCTGTGGAGTGGTTTCACAGCAGGCTGGTATCTGCTGAAGTAAGTTGCCTTAGTCATTAAAATTAGGGACAGTGGAGGCTTGTTTTGCATATCTTTTAAGAGTGTTGTTGATGGTTTCTTGTTTATCTCCATAGGAAAGTGTTGTAGAGCAGGTTGAGGTCAAGTAATTTAAAATCATTGTTTCCTCTCTGAGAGGGATTTGGTACATCAGAAACATGTGCTCTCTTTCCTTAAAGGTCTGTGGACATGTAAATTTCACACCTGCTAATCTGAGGTAAAAAAGCATTAAAATATCAGAAGTAGTCACAATTCCCATCAAAATCCATTAAATATTGACCATTTTTTAAGAGAATTACTGTTTTTGCACTTACCTCATGAATAAAAGAAATTGGGGCTCCTATTGACAAAAAACTGGAAATTTGGAGTTGTGAAGAAAATTGGAAAAATTTGGTTATTTTTTAATGGAAAAAATTTGAATTTATACTGAAGAAAACTTGAAAAATTTGGATTTTATTGGAGAAATTTAAAAAGTTTGGTTTTTATTAAGTAAAATTGGAATAGTATTGGGTTTTATTGAAGAATCTGCCCTTCCTAATGGCAAAATCATCAAGCAGATCATTGGGGCAACTGACTGCAGCCGGGATGATATTTTATTGTATGCACAAAGGCTCCCTGTATGCACTAAGGCTCCACGTATGCACTAAGGTTCCCTGAAGAAATTGGAGAACTTCCTTGATGGGGGGCAGCCTTCCCTGATGGGAGCATGGCCCCTCTGCCCCAGCTGGCACCACCCCTAGTTGCCAACTCAGACTCACACTTAAATGCCATATTCTTGCCTAAATGCCCAATGGTATGTATTACTACAAATTTGAAAAAAAGGTGTTAAAAAGCATTGAATGCATGGAGAAAAGCTCACAAAATACTGATACGTGTAAATTTCATTGTTTCTATCAACTTTTGGATTTTACAGTCACTGCCAAGAGAAAAAATGTCAGTGCCAAACAAATTTTTATTGCCATATTTACCAGAACTTGGCAATCAAAAGTGTCAGTTGACAGCCCTTCACCCAGGCACCCTGAAGGAGGTGATAAGGAAGTTAAGGAACACATAAAAGGCTCTGGAAGTATTTTAGCATTCAAGGATAAGTTATCATGCAGGTTGTCCTCAGGACAACTAATTGCTTTAGCTCAGGATGTTTTTCTAAGAGTCAAGAATAGAATCACGGGTTTAATGGAATTTAGGCATTAAGGTTACAAACTGGTACAAAAGCTAGCCTTTTACAGGTCTTCCACTAATACATTTGAGATCTTATTTTCTTGTCCCATCTACCCCCTGAGACAGTTGAAGAAATGGTTTACCTACAGCAGAGAGATTCATTCAAAATACTGCACATAGCAACTCCCTACTTAGAATGAAGCCGTTCAAGTGCATTGCAATTCTTCCCATTCACTGCAGGGAGTTTAGGCCACTGATCAAATTTCTCACAGACAATTTAGACAAGGACTGAGTTTTTAAAATGTCCCATCATCTCTAAGTTCCTTAAGTGAAAGATTTGTGGTTGTCACTTAATGAATGGGGGGGGGGGGGGTTAAATCTATGGCTTAAAACATTTTATAGGTAAGTTGGGTGCCAGTGAGGAATCAACCTCCTTGAAATTCTCCAAAAGCTACTCAGTAGAGCTAAATAATTGACTCACATTAAATTAAGTATGGTACAGAGAGACAGTTCCATCCTCCTGAAATTCTGGTACTTATGCTGAATCAGTAAATATGGAACTGGTCAGTAGACTTCTTGCACAAAATTTACAGAGAAAAGGGACATTTAATCTGCAAGAATAGTAAAGGTATCTAAAGTCCCAACTTTCTAAATTTTGTGGCATTTATTTATTAAAGTAAAAAGGTAATGTTTGTCAACTGTTAAAGCTGTGCAAATAGTTTGACAGTTAGAAACGTATGTGCCTTCTAATTAAAGCTTATTTTGAAGATAAAATGTGGCTAAACTCATTCAGTTCATTACTGTGTACAAAAACTACCCACTGTTGGTAGAAATCTTTGGGGGGGGGGGGGTTTGAAGGTTTATTCTCCCACTTTTTGGAGATTCTCTCACTGACTTAAACATTTCACTTGATTGACTTTTGCTTCAACCTTCCCCTCCTCATAACTAAAATCATTATGTAAAGAGTAAGAAAAATGTTGCAAATTCATGGATGAATTTCGTTTATTTTTATTTTTTTTTTGTTTCAATTTTATTTCAAGAGGGTAACTCTTAGGGCAAAATATGTACTATTTTCAGGCAAACATGCCTAATATTTTGAGCAAAAGTGCTCAGTCCCCTCCCAAGTAGGCACGTAGCTATAAACTTATGGCCTCAAATAACTCCAAAACTGGTTGTCATACTTCTTGCATTGTTAAAGGAACTGCTAGACAGCCTTGTACATGGGCGTCCGCGGAAAAAAATTCAAGGGGGGGCCAAATTTTTTAGTGGCCCAACTTTTTCCATGGGATATATTTTACTCCCAGGAAAGAGTTTAGATGCTACTTTTTCACACAGTGTTGACAAAGGCCAGGAATTTGTCAAGGGGGTGGGGGGCGAAGCGCATAGACAGACTCTCAGTGCAAGAAAATTTTGGTCCAAAATGCTTCCCAGATCGCTGGAAATGGCACTTCCGAGGCTTATTTACCGCATGTAAAAAGGGGAAACATAAGCAATATCGTAAATATAAACTTAAAAAAAATACCATACCGCTCGGGGGGACTGCTGGGGCCTGAGTGTTGATATTTTTATTCAATTCCTGTTTTGAGAGTAGAAATCCACACTGATTGAACTGTTAAAAAATGTTGATGTCATATTTTCTTCGTTTTTTCTTTATTTTTTTGTTTTTTCAAGTTTTTGATTTTCCAGGGGGGGCAAGTGCCCCCCTTTCCCCCTCCCTCCGGATGCCCATGGCCTTGTAGTTTCAGTACAATGTCATGAGTATGAGTACAAGGGCAGTGCCTGTGTTGTGAGTACGAGTAAGAGTACATGTCCTTTTTCATGAGTACGAGTACAAAATTTTGCATTAGCCCCTATGAAGAGCTTTTAAAGTCTGTGAGTACGAGTAAGAGTACAAATTTATTCTCATGAGTACGAGTACAGGCAATTGTGCAAATTCATGAGTACGCGGACATACTCACTACAAGTCTGCTGCTAGATGTGTCAGTTGTGATGGAATATATGGCATGTGAGTTAATAAAGCTGCAATACAAAAGAGCATCTTGTTGGTATTTGCCACAAGAAAGGGGAAGTCAAGGGAACAAATGTGAATGTTCTCAGTTTGTGAGTCTTGAGGCCGGGGGTGGGGGGGGGGTGAAAGACTAGGGAAGTTTCTAAGACTTCAAAAGGGGGATCCTCATAAGTCATGATGATTGTGACACCTTCAATAAGAGTGATTAAACTTAAAAATATCTACAATGGTGACTTTGGGTGTATTTTTTACAAAAATGAGCAAGATTTTCCTTCCTTTGTTTTCTTTTTAGTTTTTGGAGGAAACATTCAGCTTTCTAATTTAATCAGCCAGAACAGTTCATTGCATTTTCATAGTCATAAGTGTATGGGACTACTTCCAGTTGGATCAGGGGATGTAGGAGGACACAGAATAGCATATATTTTGCCTGAAAATATCAATTTTCTGTTGGAGTGGCGGCTGCATCCCCCAGCCCCCTACCTCGTATGCCTAAGATCTTAGTGCTGTTTGTTGTGAAAGCACACATTTGACTGATAGAAGTCAAATAGATGATTACTAGTCCATTGTATACTTAAGGATACAAGCCCAGGAGGGGAACTTGGGGCGATCCCCTCCTCCGCCCCTTCCATGCTGCACTAGAAAGCATTCACATTTGTTTACTTGTGGGACTTCTGTGCTAGAAAGGCAACTTTTTGCAGTTACCTCCCCACCCTGTGTGGCAAAAGAGGTGCCGTTGTGCTCAACTTTGTGGTTTTAAATGAAACCTGCCGTACATGGTGTATGTAGCACGAACAGAAGATTGACTTATCAAATTTTTCCTTCTGTCTTCCTACAGTGCTTTTGATTTATTACAGTTCCCAGAAATTGAAGTATGTCATCTAGTAAGGTCAAAGGAAAGCTCTTTTCTAGAATTGTCAGAAGATATAAACTTATCATCCAGATTAAAAATTGAAGGTTAGTTTCTTCCATATTCCCCCAAAATAAAGATTCACATACAAAGTTGTTTAATTTATCAAAGAATGTTGCAAGGTTGCCAAGGCACTGAATTGTACTAATGTAATTTTCCCCGCTGGGAGCATTTACTAAAATATTGTTTTCTCTCGAAGTTTAGGGTTCTTAATTTACTGTAGCTTCAGGTGATATTTAAAAAAAGTACGGTTTGAGCTCATTATTAAGTGAATGCTAGTACAAGAAATAAACGTCACTCGTTGAAACAGTATCACAATGCTGTGGAAAGTTTAAAGTGTATTGTTGAGACATAACGAGTGCTTTGTTTTAGTACCAACTCAATGAATATATTCTTCTAATACAGTAAGGATTGAATTTTGTCATTGTAGCTGGTAGCATAGCCAAGGGGGGAGGGAGGTGCAAATTCCTCTCTCCCCAACCCAAGCTCCCCACTTTGAAATTCAAGAGTGAAAATAAATATGTACCAGTTCTGTGTTTGAACTCCCCTCCCCCTTTAAAGAAATTATGGAGTCCCCAATGAAATATATTTTGGCTATGCCACTGGTTGTAGCAAAAAGAGTTGTAACGTTTCACCTTTTTCACATTTTGGCTGGAACAATTACTGGACGGGATTTGATTACTCTGGTTTACAGATAGAGAGTGTTGAAAAAATGGAACTTTAAGACCTTAGAAGTAACTTATTAATAATTTTTTTCATTTTGTGTTTGTACAGAGCCCTCATCTCAGAATTATGTTTCAATTTTAGAGAAATTTTTTTGCCTTCCAACCAAAGTTGAATTAACCTAATGTTACAAAAGATTGATAAGGAAAATAACCACATGTACAGAGTACAAAAAGTCTGCACAAAGAAGGTGTGTCTCTTGTAGATGAATAGGAAATAGGGAAATTCTGCATTAGTGTGTCAGAAAAACTTCAAACCGTTGACACCTTGATTTGCAGATATAGAATTACTGACAATAGACCTTATGCATATGATGTCGCAGAACAGAAAGTGCGCCCTGCAATGGAGGCAAGTGTATACATTGCAACTAACACCAACAAATGTAGATAGCTAATTTGTGTACCAGTTGGATATGCGCATAGGTTAACTAAGCACTCATGCGAAGTCTGCTTTGTGCATGCAGTGTACTTCATTGTTTAGCAGCCATAATGATGTTGCATGATGTCACTACGTAAGGTCTATTCAAAACAGGTAGCTGGGTAACTTGTGAGAAAAAAGGTATGCTTAGTAAGAAATTCACTTCTTTGTAGTCCATTAATAATTTGAATTTATACAACAGTCAGTAACTCTTGTTATTTGTAATATATTGGGTAATGAAACAAGCTGGTAGCCATACAAGGTATATGTAAGGGAGGTGAGATAGCTTCTAGGGACACCACCTACTCCCCCCTCCCCTTGGCTATGGCCCAAAACAAAAATTTATCCACCTCTTCACTTTGGCCTGTTTTCAGGTACTTATGCACCATTTCTGCAGCAGCAGAAAGCAAAGATTGAAGAAATGAGAGCTGAGGAAAAGATGGAAGTTCCTCCAGACTTTGACTTCAACAGGTTTGTGTAATCCTGAGGGGGAATGAGCAAATATATTGATTAGGGAGGGGGACCAGCAAGTGGGAGAAGGTCGATAGCAGGGATATGAGTGAAAAAGTGTTGGGAGGGGGGGGGGAGAATCTGAGTGAAAAAGGGGGGGAAGGGGGGACTAATGGGCCCTTGAAGCAAATTTAACTGTTTGAAGAAGTGAAAGTCAATGGGAACATCTCCAAAAAGTATTGGGGCATGTAGCCCCTATCTCTGTGGGGTTAAACTAAGAAGAGTGAGATTATTAAGGTCATTTTGAACTGACTGGATTCAATTTCTTGACTTCATTCTAAACTCTTTTTTTCTTGAAGAGTGCCCTTTGTCTGGAGTTGGAAATTGGATGGGTATAGAGTGGTGTGAGTTCTCAAATGGGCTTTGGGAGTTGGAATTGGGGTAGGGCTGGAGTTGGGGTAGGACTGGTTTGAGAGAGATGAGTCTAGAACAAAGCAAGACAATTATGTTACTCCCCTAACAACTGAGGTACTCTTATGAAAAGTCATTGGGCTACAGTATCTCATTTGTAGGAGCTCTAGAATGGCAAAAAAGTGTAAAGACCAGATTGGCACAGCCTTCTTGGATAATGTTTCCCACTGTACTAATAAACTTGTCAGATAATAACAGAGATGCCACTTTTCAGATTTTTAGTCTGAAATCAGATTTTTTTGGAATGCCCATCACAAAAATATATTTTTTTTTGACATCAGAAAACACTTTTTTAATTCCCAAATTTTTGGTCAAATTTAGAAAAAAGCCTGCTCTGTTGCATGACCTGAGAGTTAGTCCAAGATAAACCACTGATAGTAGCAAATGTATTTGTTGTACCAAGTACCTTATGCCATGGGCAGATGGCACTACATGGAGAAGTATAGGCAATTACAGGGATGTGTATGTTAACAGGAGGTAAGAAGACTCGTAGGTGTAACAAGCTATTCTTAGTGGGTGGGGAGGACTTCTATGACTGCAGCACTGGTGAAGGGGGGAACCCCTTCCTTTTTGAAAATTTTTTGACTATTGAGCCTCCTGTGATGTTATTTGATGCATCATTTTGTATAGTTTTTGAAGTACATTAAGTTTGATAGTTTATGGCAAATTTTTTATTTATTTCACAGAGGGAACAAATAAGCTTCATATTAATCTTTGAAAAGGGGGAAGGGAGGGAAGCATACTTTATCCCCCTCCCCCACATTTTTAACGGGGGCTCATAGAATTCAAAAACCCCTAAATGCAGGAATTTTTTTAAACTACTGGGACGGTTCTGTCATTTTCTAGTGTTATTCTAACCTGTACAATGCATGGTCTTAAACATGGCATTTTAAGTTGAATAGACACTATTTTTAGGTTTTCTGTTTTATAACTCGAATAATGTTTTTTCAGTGAGACACGAATTTTAAAGGGATTTGCCAGTGACAAAAATCAATGACATCAAAAAATACAGAAAATTTTTGTCTTCTAGGAGGTGAAAACCGCATCTCAATAGCTTGTAGCGTTTGGAAGATACTAATTTTCAAAGAAATGTTATTTTTTCTCATTACAAAGTGCATTATGGAAAATCTGTGATGTCATCGCGGTACATTAATTTGACAAAGCATTGAATTTCTTTATGATGTTGACACTGTTGTAGGGAATATTTGGCAACTTTGTTTCTTATACCATACATATGGTGTAGATTTATGCTAAACCTACATGGAAAGATATTCAAACATTCCAACAGTATCAAATTTCAAGGACAACAGGACATTCAATTATAAAGGAAAACAAAAGAAATCTGAGGCAATGTGCCCACTTTACATAACATTCTGTGACCTTGATGAGAACTGGGGGTATTTTTTAACAAAAATAAGTAGTCTTTAATAGTAAATATCTCGAGTTAGGAAAAGAGTATTGCTACGGGGTTTAGAGGGTATGAACTGAAATTTTTTCTCTTTCACATGGGACCCTTGTAAAAAGCCACTGGAAAATGCCTTTAAAAAACTCATCTGCACAGGAAATGATGCAATCATGTAACTGCTGATGTGACTAAATTCACTTGACTTCTACAGAAACAGGAAGTTGCAAAGAAATCAGTATAATGTGCTGACTGGGCTTAAAGTGTTCATGATTCAGGAATTTTAAATGTCATTGATCGTATGAAAGAGAAAGTAATTAACGGTAGAGGAAGAGAAAGAGAAAATGAACGTAAATGAAATATTCTCTTTTAATGAACAAGTGCAGTATAGGAGGAATGACTGTGAGGATAAGTATCATCTTAATAGGAAGTAAGTGCCCTTTTGTGGTAAACAGTAAACAGGTTTGTATTCTGATACTGGCTGCTTACAAACTGTTTTGATTCGATGTTATTGACTCTGCAAGGAAGGTTGGAAAATTGAAAAAGTCTCGAAAAGTTGAAAAATCAACAGTGAATATAGAAGAATAATCAGCAAAACTGAAAATAGTGTGGTATGATGAAAGAAAATTGAAATAAGTAATTATTTGTCAGTTATAGTAGATTCATCAAAAGAATTTGTCAAGGTCAACTTGAAAGTGGGTTACTCATTGAACTAGTGTTCATGCTAAGGTGCGCGATTGCACGATTCCTGTACTAACTTTTCAAGTCCCCCAACAAAAATAATTGTCTGCAGGGAATTTCCCACATAGACCTCATGGTCCACACTCATTTCGCTTATAATTTCTGGAAATTCCCCCCTAGTATTTGAAATTCTGCCCAAAAAAATTTGGAAGGGGGAAATTCCCCTCCAGTTTCTGATCTCTAGTGTAAACACTGCATTGAACTCCAAAGAATCCAGTTGCGGATGATTTGAATTATCACCGTTGATAGGCTAGTAACTTTTATGAAGTTATTTTCTGTGTAAAAGACTGAACGTTCTGTGTAAAGGACTGATAAAAGACTGAACCTATTGGTAATAGAAAGACAGGAACTCAATCCATAAAATGGCTGGTTGAAATTTATTTCATTGTCTTGGCAATATAATATACAAGAGTTCAACACTTCGTGGATGCTTGTGCAAGACTGCCTTTACAATTCTTTTCACTCCATTGTACGCCTAGCACAAGGACACTAAATTCGCCTTGTTAGCATTATGTGTGGTATTCACCCACATAATAGTTCTTATATAACACAAGTATAAGCAACAGCGCCACAGACAGCTGCTAAAGAGTACGGTTAAATTCCAGCATGACAGTAACATAAGCATACAATAAGTTTTGTGAATATTTATGTATGAATAATTTACATGCGAAAAGTATGATGAAAAAAAAGGTGTAATTCGAATTATGATTTTTAGGGGTCTGAATATATGGGTTGTCTTCTTATAGGATTCTATGAAAGTTTGTAAGGTAGCGGTCATGACCAGTACTTTAACGGATAAGAGAGAAGCAGTGGCATAGCTAAGGCAGGGCCTGGGGGGGGGGTATGATCCCCCACAAAACTCACTCCCGCAACCCTCAAGCCCCCCCACTGGAAAATCCAAGAGTGAAGTAATGTATGTATGTATATGATGATGCAACTTTTCAAGACCTCCATGAAATTTAGGACCCCCTTCACACACACACACACACACACACACACACACACACACACACAAACTTAATGTTTTCTGGGTATGCCACGGGAAAGCAGTAACTGCATGGCATAAAAAGTGGGGTTTATTTATTGATGTTTATCAACAGTTTGGTATAGAATTTCAGTTTTTCAGGTTTAAAAATAAAGGTCTGGTTAAATGTCAAAGTTTTTTCGATGGAGGTTGTTACCTAGTGCAATGTTCTTTGTGTAAAAAGGTGTCAGGTGCACATTTTTGCACTGGTAACATTCTAAGTTTGCCTGAGTAACTTTACCCCAAAAGTGTCTAATGCTCTAATCGAAGACCCGTATTGCTAAAAACTAGGTTTAAGAAGTACAGTATGCAATGCGACATATAGAAAAATGCATGGATGCCAATATGTGTCCGACTGGCAAAACCAACAGTGTGGTAGGCAAGTGCAGGGATATTACTCGTAACAGCATACATGGCAGCTGATTGATGCTATATTGACAAAAGCAACACTGCAGTCTGGGAATGTGTGGGCCACACTAATGACACGGTGCATGGTAGTCAATAAGTGCCAGATTAGCAAAACTAACACTGCATTTGTGCCCTATGAGTACGCTCATCATACTAACCGACCTTTTGTGTTCTTTTTGTTGTTTCCACTGCCTGATGACTAATTACTGAGTAATTGCAGTTTTTTTTATTTTTGCTATTTTTTCATTATTTTATGTTATTTTTTTCATCTTAAAATAGACAGGTGCTATGCGCTCATTTGCTGAGTCAAATTGATTTCTTTGTCTGCCTCCACTCATTTTCTTTGTTTGTCCTTGATTTGTCACAAATGTCCACAAAGCTGACATGTTCTGCCTTGGTGAAAAAATGAAACCGAAGTAGTGAAAGTGATTTATCCTTGTTACGCTTGCATAGACTCAAGTTTTTGATAATTTTGGAGCAAGTAGAACAGTTTCCAAAAGAAATAAAATCATTCTACTCATTTGATAGTAATTGTGAAACTGTGTTGCATGCATGACTTCCAAATATACACGAATGAATGGGAGACTTTCATCTTTTCCTTTTAAAAAAGGAATTAAAAAGTAAGGTTGTTCTGCTAAAAAACACTCCCATATTTCTCAGTAATATGTTTTAGCTAATCCTTTTGTTTGACTGCAATCCCCAATCTTCTATAGCAAAATCAAGCCCACCAATCAGATCTCTCATTACTTTTCTCTCAAAAATTTTTCATGTTGCATGCCTCAAGGCTGATTCATACTTCAGTACATAGGCGGATATCCCGGGGAGGATGGGGGGGGGGGAGATATATCCCCCCACTTTTTGGACATGCTCCCATTGGCTTTCTCTTTTTGTTACAGACAGGTTTGTCTCAAGGGTCCATTTTCCCCATTTTTTTCACACACATCTCTGCTACTGCTTCAGTCTAGCACTATACTATACAGCTATGAAAGTTTAACATTGTTCAATTCTGAGCTATGTCCGTGATTGGCCTGGGAGAGCAAGGGATGACCATATTTGGTTCTTATAGCTTTATAGGCACATGAAAATTTGGAAGTATAGACTGACCTTGAATCAGCCTTCACATCACAGATTTTTCACATATTACTGCACCATGACATATCAAAGAATAATGTCTTCCTTAGGCCATTGTTACCAAGTTTTCAGTATTATGGAAAGAGCTCTTTTTTGATACCAGAATATGTGTACTATGCTTCTGACTTTCCAATAAATTTGAAATGTTGGGTTAAAAAAGCTCAATTTGTAGTAAATTAGTAAAACATTAAACTTAATAAAATTGCCCATACCAACTCATTTCCATACTAGCCAACAATAATCAATCTATTGTGGCGCATCACATGTCATAGACCAAGGACTTATCGTGTGTACTTCATAAACAAATGTACAGCCTCATAAAGTAAGCACATAATTTACCTTCCCGATGGACGTGTCTTACTCCTGCACCTACATTGGCTGCACTCGTAGTACCAGCGTCTGCGAACTTTCGCAGGAATTCTTCGTCGAACTGCGTAAAAACTGTATGCTATTAACTATTCATATACAGGATCACAACAAACACAAATCATAAATACTCAACGAAAAATCGGCTGAAGCAAGTCTGATTGCCATGCAGTTTTCATGACCAAAGTCAATGGGGTTTCAAGCTCACTCAAGGAAGAAGTACCAGTGACTTAATCTGTAAAAGTGAGAATGTCGTAAAACGTTACAGTTGAAGTTTTGTCGTTTAATATGAAAATTCATATATCAAAACCAGTCAACAGTCCAGGGGTAAAATCAAATTGGGCTTATGAATGTAGCGAAATTAGATGATCTCTATCATAGTTTGCAGGTGTTAGAGTATATTCGCCAAAAGAGAAGTACATATTTGACACCTGCTATGAAGGTATTAGCAAATAATAGGGTCTGTGAACAAGAGGAGGTAGAGAGGGCAGTATGTGGGGAGGGGTACCAAATTGGTGGTGCCATTAATTTTTGTATCTTTTCCATTTTGTGTGGCAATGATGGGGTGGGGAGGGATCTGCCCCATAGGTGCCAAAAGTGGCCATTTTCCACTGAGAAAATCCTCCCTGATAAATCATATTCATGTATACTGATTTAATTTTGGGGTGATTGCTCAGTGAAAAAAAAAAAGAGTTTGTTTTTTTTTCCCTACAGCTTATCCATGTCCAAAGAAATCATTGCTTTGCTCAACAAAGTCAGGCCAACAACTGTGAGTATCGGCTTGTTTTATCTTCCTTTGAGAGGAAATATCAAACCAGATGGGCCATTGATTATGATCCTCCCCTTCCGGACCTGTAGTATTGATTTCTGTTGTTAGTGCAGTGTGGCATTCATTAGCGTCCCTGGTAAAAGCAACAGTGTCCCACAGTGTAACTTTACAAGATCAAGTTTTATATATGCTATGAGGTTTTTAAGTTGAGTGAAAGGAATGATTAATAAATTTGCGACTGAGATATAGGGAAGATTTCTATTATTCGATGATGTCGAAGACAGATGATGAGTTGTGGAGTGAAAATTGTTTTTTTTTTTATTTTTTGGTTTGACTTTGAACAAAATATGTACAGAGTGACTTCCCAAGTTTTATGGACTCTAAACCCTCACGACTTTTGAGAGGTCTTTTAATAGGACAGCCTCTAAGTTCTTGCAAGAAGGTGAGAAAGAATTTAAAGAGTTTACATGATGACTGCATCCCCTCTCATGTGATCTGGAAGTTATTTGAAATGAGTGATTTTTGTAGAGGGTCAGAAGAACGTGAGGGATTAATTAGTAGGTAGGTTAAGGGTAGCTGTGGGATTTTGTGGGGTTGGTGTAAGATTAATGAAGGATGAAATTGACTCCTGGGTTTGCAGTGAATAACATAAAGCACTCAGTACTCTTTCCAACATTATCAACTAAATGTACCATTGGACTTTCTGTTACCATGGTTACCACTTACCACAACATAATGACCAAAACAATATGAGGTACCTTTCACACTGACAAATGAATCCTTGTCACATCACAAAATACAAACAGGGAGGATTGTAATTTGTACTGCTCATTAGGGTTGATGAGGTGATGAACCACTGGCTAAGCAAAAAACTTGCCCAACTTTCTCATTGTATAATCGTTATTCTTATTAAAAATCAGTTGGTCCAGGCCTTTCAGAGTTCTTACTGGCCCAACTTTAATTTTACTGGCTTCAGGCCTCCAGGGAGTCCAGGCTACTGGCTTTAATAATTGAACCCTGGATTATGAAACAGTATTGTTGGAGTGTTAAAGAAAATTTTAACATTTTTCTTTATAGATAGGCAAAAAAAGGAATTAGGGGGATGCCTGTGTGGCAATAAGTCCTGTAAGACCATGACAACTCTTGTTTGACCTTCAAGCTTGGGCATATTGACCTAGTATCACCAGAAGTCATTGTTGGTCACGGATCAGTCCCTATTTGTGAATTACTTCCTGTTAAAAACAAAAAGTTAACCATGACCGACCGTAATGCCTTCCTGTGTCTTCTGTGTTGTGATAGGAGTTACAGAATATTCTGTCACCTGGAAAATGGAATGCATCTCAACTCAATTATGAGCGCTTCGCTAGAACTGTTCTGTTTACCCACTCACTTGTAAGGTGATAATTACAGCTTGTTTCATTTCAACGCCCCATTCACCTGCTCACCCAGAAACTAGCAAATGACTTTGTGGGTTCATAACTTCTTTTCACTGATATAAATTTTGAAGATCATCTTGTGAGGATTTCATGGTTTACTGTTTTTGTTTCACATTCTGGAATTGTTATTATTGCAATAGCTGAAATGTATCAGATTTTGACATGGAATTAAAATGATGGTTGTAACCAAAGGGAGGTTGGGAGCAAGGGCGGCGATTTATTCTCAATATGGGGGGGGGGGGGTGACCCCATTTTCAAATAAATTACTCTGTGAAAAATCAAGTCAATGGGTGATTTCTCACATATTGGGGGGACGTGTTCCTCTGTCTCCCCAGGATTGCTGCCCATGGTTGGGAATGACTGCTCCCCCTCTCCCGCCCACTCCTTTTCTGACAAAATCTTGCATTGAGAAAAAAAAAAGGACAAGGACAGGGAAGCACAGCGGCAAGATTTGGCAGACCTTTTAATATGCTAGAAGGGCTTTCTCACCATTGTGGGTAATTGCATTCATTCTTAGGTGTGTTCATTTTCTCATCTGAAATGGTTTAAATTGCACCACAAAGTTTACTAAGCCCCTCCTGTAAGCTCAGCAACTGTCTTTTTCAGTTTTCCATGAAGCAGTTCGATTGCACAAGGCCAATTGTCTATGACTGAAGACACCATAGTAACTTGCCATCCCTTTCCAAACAGTCCGTTTTATTCTGTTGTAAAATGTAAGAACCTTTGTGTCTATGACTGTGTTCCCACTTGAGTACAAGCAGGAGATCAGATCCAGATCTGACCCTGCGCAGGGGATCAATTTGCAAGTGTGAACGCTCTCATTCCCCATGTCAGAGATTTTGAGAGCTTGATCGTTCCTTCGGGGAGGATCAGACCGTGCACAGGTGATCAAAAAAACAAGTGGGAACACAACGGGGGATCAAGGTGACCCGAGATCAAAGCAAACAAATGACATACTTCCAACGACTATACTATATATTGTAGCACAGCTTGCCCGTAGTCTCATATCCCGTGCCACACAAACTTGTGTAAACAAACATGACCAGTAGACATAATTTCCATTACTCAACTTTCTGTCACTTGAACTGGAGGAGGCGATCAGATATTGTGCAGGGAATCAAATGGGAGCTCTGTGGTTGGCCACAAAATTTTCCAGTTGACTGAGCTTGGGAGATCAGCATCGGGGGGATCAGCTTCGGGGAGATCAAGTGAGAACACGGCCTCTGTGCAGCCACTCTACTGTGCAGTCTATATTTCATCATTTTATTCACCAATCAGAGTGGCTAATGTACTGCCAGGACCATCAGAGCTTGTGGGGCAGGGGAAGGCTTTAGACCCCCTCCCCCAAGTATTTTCAACTTTGAAGGTATTTTAAGTCTTAAATATCTGGAATTACCATTGCAAATGCCACAAACTTCTGGAGTTGAATAGTTCAGTCACCCCCACCTTCCATCCCCCCCCCACCCCCGCCCATCTGGCACTGTGTACATTTGGAGGTCTTGTTTGGATTTGTCCTCCTTTGATTGCAATTAAAGTACATTAACCAGTCACACATGTTTATGGCCTAATTATGACTGCATTCCTGGATGTCGCTAACCTGCTGCAAGAAGACTATCCTCAGTCAAACAGTTCACTCTTCTACCAGTTCAGTGGCTGGCAGAGTTCATCGGCTCACCTCCTTTCCTTTCAATTGCATGGGCTGTGACCCTGATATCAGATACGAATGTCATTGGTCTTCAAATGTCGTTTTGATATTTTTAAACTATTACTTTTCCTATCAGTAATAATATATGCTTCTGAGCCAGCTCCAAAACTTACAATAAAGGTATTTCATCGTGTGTATTGAGTTTATTCTAGGCCAGTGCTCCCGACTTTGGCTGTTGGAATGCTGGCTAGCAGGATTAGTGTTTAGCTAACCCTTCTCTTGAGGCAGATCAGATTAGTTTTCCAACTTTCATGGCATAAACAGACAAAAAAAAAAAACAAAAAAAACAATAAATTGCAAAAAGGGAAGGCACTCAGCTTTTGTGTGACAAAAAAACATAGGAACGAGGATTTTGGAGCTGTGACCTTTGGTGATGAAGGAGTTCTATGAATTTAGTCATTATTTACAGGATAAACCATTGTAGAACAGTCTGAGGGTATGTGTCCTCACTGGCACTTCCTATTTTGAGAAAACTGTCATAGTGGTCTCTGAAAATGTGTATCCATGGAATAGCAGGAATATTTGTGATAGATGCATGTAAGATTTTACCATGGTCCCTGCTAGGTTCAAAATACATGTGGATGGATAATTCATTTGTCCTTGCAGCTGAAAATTGGCCTTGGAAATGTTTGCAGGGATAAAAACATGCCAGAAAAGATATGAAGATTAATCTTCTCCGGTTTTAAATACTTGCCAACAAAACAATAACCAGAAAGCCAAAAGGCTTCATGATTCCTTGCCGAAAGGGGGGTACTTTGTTACACTGAGGTTCATCCATCAAATTTATACTTCTCTACTTCATCATTTTTTATGATGTGGTCACAATTTCACCCCTGCTCACATCAGCTCATGCCACATGACCTTTGAACCAAAACTTGAATAACCAAAAAAATGAAAAAAAAAAAAGGTTTTTGGACTTCGACCTCTGGTGACCTTGAATGACCTTTGACCTCTGCCAAAAATGATAGGGTTCTCCCTCTTGACATGACAAATCTACATACCAACTATGAAAAGTGTCGGTCATTCCTACTTCAAAATATCACGATTACATGGTTTTTGGACTTTGACCTCAGGTGACCTCGAATGACCTTTGACCTCTGCCAAAAACAACAGGGTTCTTTTTCTTGACATGACAAATCCACACACCCAACTATGAAAACTGTCTGTCATTAATATCTCAAGATATCACAATTACAAGGTTTTTGGACTTTGACCTCTGGTGACCTTGAATGACCTTTGACCTCTGCCAAAAATTATAGGGTTCTCCCCCTTGACATGACAAATCTACATACCAACTATGAAAAGTGTCGGCCATTCCTACCTCGAGATATCACGATTACAATGTTTTTGGACTTTGACCTCAGGTGACCTCGAATGACCTTTGACCTCTGCCAAAAACAACAGGGTTCTTCCTCTCAACATGACAAATCTACATACCAACTATGAAAAGTATCGGTCATTCCTATCTCGAGATATCGCGATTACAAGGTTTTTGGGCTTTGACCTCTGGTGACCTCGAATGACCTTTGACCATTGCCAAAAACAATAGGGTTCTTTCGCTCGACAAGCCAACTCTACATACCAATCTTGAAAAGTGTCGGCCATTCCTATCTTGAGATATCGTGATTACAAGGTTTTTGGACTTTGACCTCTGGTGACCTCGAATGACCTTTGACCTCTACCAAAAACAATAGGGTTCTTCCTCTCAACATGACAAATCTACATACCAACTATGAAAAGTATCGGTCATTCCTATCTTGAGATACCACGATTACAAGGTTTTTAGACTTTGACCTCTGGTGACCTCGAATGACCTTTGATCTCTGCCTAAAACAATAGGGTTCTTCCTCTCAACATGACAAATCTACATACCAAATATGAAAAGTATCGGTCATTCCTATCTTGAGATATCGCGATTACAATGAGTGTCACAAACACACACACACACACACATACACACACACGACATCACCATCACATAGATTCCTTGTCTCCCTACGGCAGGGAATCAAAAACAGCACCTTTGAGCCCAAATATAGCCCCTGTATACTTTCTAGAGGGGAAATTTTTTGATGCAAAATATTGTAAAGAGCCCCTTGCAAAGAAGTGAATTTTGTACAGTCTTTGCTCTTGGTTTGAAAAAAAAAAATCAAAATTATGTATGTAAGGTTTCTAAAAACTAATCTTGGCTCCAGTTATACTGATTTTATGATCAGGAAATCAATACATGTACAATTGTTATGTAGAAAAAAAAAAGAAACTTAAAGGGCTAATTTCCTTTTCCCAGACAATTGTAAAAACCATCCCCTTCTAGCCCCCTCCTCTAATTTAAAAGAAGAACTGTATTAAGTTCATACCACACAAAGGCCTGTACTTTCATTTCTTTAGGTCATATTTTGTTTAGTTCACTACCCTGTGTGGTCTGCACACATCATTGACCAATCAAAAAAGCTTAAATTTGAAGGGTATAGTTTGAATTTGTGTCAGTCAAAGTGCAGTCACCTAATGTGAATTTAGAAAGCCACAGTTCCTTAATATCTTTAATATATTTAAGATAAAGTGCAGCCTGTGATAAGTGCATTGTCAGTTACCCTTTGTAAAATGGTGTGTACTTTTTGCATAACGATCAACAAAAGCTTGATTAAATGCGGCAAAATACCAAGAGAACAAAACGGCAAAATTCTAGGTGACTGATGCCTAGGGAGTAAAGTGTCCTTGGCTTTATATTATGTGAAGTAATATTTTAATGGGGGATAGAGAGTGTGCTAACTGGAGTCCCTGATGACACTTAATCTAATGAATTATTCATGTTTCTTAAGGGTCAAAGGTCATTCATGACTGGGTTCCACAGCATACTCCTTTGGAAAACCACAAAACTGTACATAGATCCTGATATTTTAAAGGGAATAAGTAGTCACCCATAATTTATTGAAGACATCATGTAAATCTTACACATATCCCTATCCTCTCATTCCCTTTTTTTAGTATTTTTCACATTTCCTAGCAGACATAGTGACTATTAAAGGCAAACCAAGGAGTTGTTCTGCATGAATTTTAGAATTAAAGAACAAAAATATTGTCACATGATTAAAAAGGAACCATTCATGAATTAGGATACTAGGTATACTAATTCAAATTGTGGTAACTGTATTTTTTCCTTTGAAGTACATATTTTGAAAATAGCAACATTTAAAATTGACTGAATGTCTTAATTGGCTGTCAGGCATGAGGCTGGGGGGTGTAATTGCCAATCAGTCACACTCTTGCTGGCTAAGATGTATGTGTGAGACACTAGCTGGATTGCTTTGTTTTGATTGTTCTCCTAGATTGGGGCTGCCAGTCGGATGCAAGGGATGACTCCAGGGGCCTTACTCCAGCTTCTTTATGTTATTAGAAAACATGAGAAGAACCGGCGAGAATCGTTGTCATCATCGTGATGTGATGGATGGAAGATTGCCTGCAGCAGATGGAGAATACTTGCAGTTATATGTCACAAAGGCATGGAAAAGTTCAAGGTTACCAAAGTTGACACGGTGAGCAGACAGTCGGTGGAGAGGGCCCTCAGAATGAAGTTGCAGATGTCTGGTTTATTATTCCAACCACTGAGGTGCAAGAAGCCAAATACTTTGAAATTATACTTATTGCATAAAGTACACTTCACCTGTTTTGTCTTACTGCCCTTGGCTAAAAGCAGCTTTTTTTAGTGTTTCATGTAACAAGACAGTGTGGTGGTTGGATAAATCTCTAAAAGAGACAGTGACAGGGACCTTCCATGATGCTTGGTCATGGGGAACCTGGGAGAGTACTGAGTAGAGCTTGCACCACAGTTTTGAAAGATGGAGGGGGAAGGGTAGCAGAAGAAAGTATTTGAAAGGTGGAAGGGGGAGAGCAGAAATTATATAAGTGGGCAGTAATATGTCATTTGCATATTAAGGGGGAAGGTGGGAAAAAATATCTGATGACCCCCTGGCCCATCCTTGGAACTTGTGTTGATCCTGAGAATATCCCCAAACCACTATGAATGGTGATGATGAAGATCTTTTGATGCCTCCACTTGAAGAACCCCTACCCCCTTCCTTCCATACAATTGTCACATGAGTTAAGAAAAAGCCTCTGAGCATGGCTGGGCATGTTAATTCGGATTGAGGAGATCGTGCTTCCTTTTAATGTTTATAGTGGTATTACCTGTGTAATGCTGTACATCTGTTCAGCCAATGAGGGAACCCATATTGGAAATGAGGTTACCACACAAGCTCCAAGCAGTACTAAGTAGCAAAAGATGAAAGTGCATGTAAAAACAGGCATGACGTATAAAAGTAAAATATAATACAGTAATACTCCTCGTGTTGCAAGGAAGTGTTCATACATTTAATTACTACATCAAGAGGGTGCAGTGAGAACATTTGTAAAACTACTAGATTCTAACTTGCATAGATACAAATCTGCTTAAAAAAGGCTGTTTTTCTGGACAATAGTGATATCAGTGCAGGCCCATAGCCAACAGTGGTATGGAGGGGGGGGGTGGTGGCTTCAGGGGGTGAAATGTGTTTTTTGGTGGGGGGAATGAGATATATCAAAATGCAGTAAGGCAATAGGAAGTTTTAATGGAGGGGGTGACAATTTTTCAAAAGGGGGGCTTCCCCCTGTACCACCTCCCTTGGCTAAAGGCTTGTATCACTGTTTTTGTACAGAAGTGGATGGTGGGAGAGTTTGGAAGAGTCCTTCAATGGGCCTTGGCCTGTTTCGAATATGCTGTTGTGATGCATTTAAAATGGTCGCTTTCAAAAATTTATCATTTTTTGAATATATTTACTAAATACTAAAAAGAAGTGCAATATTTATTACTTTTCTGGAGCTGTAACCCTCCTTTGATGCTCAGTATGGTTCAAATTTCAATTATCAATTAAGTCTTCCTGCTGTTTGCATATTCACCATTAATGGTATGCATAGCACAAATAAGTGTTTAACTTAGTACGAACTAATGGTGGAAAACTATGATTGTAATCATGGACTCTATGTAAATCTTGGACTCCAGGTAAATCTATTCATGAACGGTGTGTAGTGGTGGTCCAGATGGGGGCATGGCTGGAGCAACAGCCTCAAGGGGAGGGGGGTGCATGGATTTAGTCCTAGATTGGATTATTTTTGTACTCATACTTACATATTTTGGAACAAACATTCCTGTTGATGCAAAATGTTTTGTATTCATGCAAAAAGATGTGTCATCCTACTTGAACTCACAATCGTAGAGGTACTTAGCTACTGGGTCCCCCTATTTTCATGTATCCCCTGTTTTTGTGTAGTAAATACATCTATTTTAAGCTAGGCTAAACCAGTAACTGCTGGAAAATAACCAGTCTCCATCTTATAACACTTTTACTCCAACTCATCACATACACAGCAAGTCAGTAAATTCTCCTTGTGCAGAGTTGCTATTGCTCTGACGTAGTGGCCTTAATCATGGCATTACTGTCCTTCGACCTGATGTGCATTCAACCACTGACCATTAGTATCCCATGGAGTTTTGTTTCATCCTCCTAACAGATTGTTTCCTCTCTAAAGGATTCAATTACAGTGATAACTTATTGTTTGAGGGTATGTCAGTGGGACAGTCAGAAAGAGTGTCCCTTAAACCGAGTGGATTATCCCAGCCTAATTATACAATGGTTACAGCATGGCAAGTTAACTTCCACTGTTTCGATGAACCCGCTGAGAATGTATTAAATCAAGTTTTATTTTGTATTTTTATGTTTCATTTTCTGTCACTTTTGTCATTTATAATGCAAATGATTCACCAGCCTGTATGTCACTTTTGATACCGTGTCGCTATGACAATTGACAGTGTCCCGTTGTGATGTATGGGACAACCAGCATGGATTGTCACACAGTATTAATACCCATTCGCGGAACATATTTTTCAGTGAATGGGCTGGGAAGTGGGGCGGGTGGTTTTGCAAGAATGTTTCCAGGTGAATGATCTATGAAGTCTAAAGAGCAGAAAGTATTAGTTGAAACTGTTGTTATCATGAACTCTGATCTTGGTCTGGATTTAGAGCTCATATCCCCTAGGTCAGCTCTTCTCAACCTTTTTTAACTCAAGGACCACTTTCACTCTCAGAATTTTTCTGAAGCCTACCTTACAAAAGGTTCATTCTTTTTTCTTAATTTTTTATTTTTTATGGTGGATCTCACGGCCCACCCATGAGAGCTTCCCAGCCCACCAGTGGGCAGCAGCCCACCAGTTGAGAAGCGCTGCCCTAGGTGTACCTGTGAGGAAAAAACTTGCTAGTTTGCCAAGAAATGTTTGTGCATAGATGGCCTCCATAAGCATACAGAATATCTTTTTCTGGGCGGTGGGGGTGAAAGGGGGTTTGTATCATGGAGGGACATTTCCTTACCTAATCTGCTAAATTGGCAAAAACCATTTTCAAGTTCCAAATCTGTGGCCCTTCAAATTGCTTTGTGTGTATATCAGTACAGCAGTAGGCCAATCGGGACAATGAGAGTAGCACACACATTCTTTGTGAGGTTAACTTATGCAGAGTTTGGCTAATTACTTTGTGAACAATATATGCTCACCTCATCAAGAGGGCTGCCATTTTCGAATGGTTGCTGCTTACCTGCTGTAACCAAGTCCGTGACTTTCTTGAATGTCCTTGTTCTAACATTGATATCTACATTACTAGCCAACTTCCTGTAACATTAATGTCGGTTACCACGGAAGTGGTGCTTCCATGTTTGCACACCTTGACTTTAGCTACAATACAGGTAATGCAAGGGTCAGGAAGCTGAGTTTCATGGTAAAGGTTAAACAATTAGGATTATGAAACTAACCACAGCTACTGCTATTTGCGGACCAATACAAACTAATAACAATAATCCTCTAATATATGCACTTGCTGATTATTTCTACCATTTTCAATGGAGCGAAATATTTCCATGAAAATAATTGTCTGCAGTAGGCTGTAGTATCTAAGTATATTGGTGGGAAATATTGTGGGTTAACGTTGCATTAACACAGCTTAGATGGAAATTACTAGCTTTTATCATTATTAACCCATTCAGTCTCACCAATAAAACCTGCTTGTTTCTTGAAACTTATAGACATAAAATTAAAACTTTTCAAAACACTGCTCATCTGAGTACCCATCATCACTTGAAAACTGCAACATACCCTCACCTTAGACAATACCCCTACCTCAAAACTGTACTCGTATTCATAAATGTATTTTTATCTTACAAATTTCACCTTGAATTCTGTTCTAATGGACAAGCAATCCTAACCCTTGGCGATCTTGTTTGTGGGCCTGCCCATTATGGTACCATGGTCAGGGTTATGAAGAAATTTCCATTTCAAGGTAGTATACAAGATATCGATGACAAAACATAATGTTTTTATACACAGATATATATATATATTCAAAAAATATACAACTGACATGGAAGCATTCTGATTGGCTGGTGAAAGTAAGGATTTTGTTTGAAATTGCATCTTACAAAAATTATGCTAATCAGTAATTGAGCACCTGTTTACCCTAAATTATGAAATATGAACCATTTTCAGTCAATTATGAAACTGGGACCATTTCATGGAACCATCTCAGACCATTTGCTTTGAAAAGTAAAGCATTGTCTGTCAATTAGGCTACAACAATTTCATGTAAATCAGATCTGACATTAACCTAAGAATTTTCGGGAAGAAATAAATATTTTAATCAATTTTTCACTGGAGTTAACATTAATCTCCATAAAAGAGGTAGCTGCTGTTTTCAATTTAACAGCACTATATGCAGATCAGGAAAAAATATATTTTCTGCAACTTGTGACACATTATGAGTACTTGTAATGCACTATAAATTCCAATCATCACAAACTTAAGAGCTAAATTGAATTTACAATAAAAGGTTGGCAAATATTAAATATATATACAATGATAGAGAGAATCCTTAATTTTTTTCATAAACCCTGAGAAACAGGAGAAAACTTCCTCTCTGTACTCCAAATTTCTAAAATATTTGATGCAGCAAGAAACTGTTGCATGATATTCATGTTTAATGTAGTACCTCATTCAAAGTTTACCATTTGGCAAAGAATGCCAAACATTACTGTAGCACACAATGCCAAATTGTTCATGTGAGTTGATGTGTAATACAGTAGAAATATGATTTCATTTTAATGAGTTTCTAATCACTGCAGCAATTAAAAATCCTGATGCTACTTGTAGAATCACACTTTTTACAGAAAGTATTTTAGAAGAGGAAATTGAACAATTTTAATACTTGGTATTTAATTTCTGTTACTTACAAATAAATTACATTATCCGTAAAAATTTGTGCTTATCATCACTTTTCCACATTGGTATAAAAATTCATTGCAAGAGTAACCAACTGTATGCACCTGCTAGCACCCTAGCTGTAAGCCAAACAATATAGCAGAACTGGACACTGGCTCAATGAAACAATTGAAAAAGAACATCTTACAGGTACATTGAATTTATTACTACCCACCCCCACCCTGAGTGGGAGAGGGAAACTTACTTTACCCTACCTACCCCACCCTTAAACTCATCCTGTATCCTAACTTACCCACTCCTCTCCCTACCCCTCTGCCCTCCCCTACATTAATCCTTACCCCCTGTGCCCTACCCTTCCATACCCACTCCCCGTCTACCCTCCCTTTCTTTCCTGCTCTCCCTCTCCCCTCCCTCCCTGCAGGACCAGAGTACTAAAGCTTAAACCCCTTGCTTATTGAAAGATCCCCTTAAAAATATTCAGTGAGCAGCCAAACATCTCACTGAAACAAACACAAATTTGGCACATCAAAAGTTGAGACTTTTACCCAATTTTCTCAGACTTTTTTTCCACAAATCTAATGGCAAGACAATGAAAGTTCTACCAGTCTGTTATGATAAGCATCATAATCTGAAACGAACAGACCTAATAATACAATATGCAAAGTTGATGAAGTGATTACAAAAGTAAAAAACTGTGCAAAAGGCTCAATCTCACTTCGAAAAAGTTTTCAATGTAGTAGCACCTATGCAGAGTATTGCCTGAATATCCAATGCTCCATACATTTTGCAGTTTTTATCGTCTGAAACTTTTATAGCAATAACATTCATATTTCCATGGTCAAATGTTAGTGCATAGGCTACATGGGTGGCCTGTTTGATCGGTGCTTCTATCATGCCAACTAATGGCACCCACAGCCTTCCAACCATTTACCTTACATACCACTGACTGATAGCAATAGCACTGACGGAACTCAGGTCAGAAGAATTGAGAATTTCTCCAAGGAACACTCTGAAATAGTGGTGCTCTAGGAAGACTGTTTATGATATGGTCAAGAGCTCTGTTTCAGTATGTCCCACCACTTTCTTAGGGGGGGGGGGGGGGAGGGTGGGTACACTCCTCTAAGAAATCATCCAATGTCACAAGGTGTAATACTGCACACCTACATCAAAGGGAAGACAGTTTAATTTATGGACAAGTTACGTGACAGCATGTTTTACTAGTTTGCAGGAAGAAAGGCTTATTCGGATTAAACATGATTTTTTTTTCATCCCCAAGAAATGGGTGCATTTTTAAGCAATTATGAAATAATCTAAATTATTCTGAGTAGGAATCCATCAAAATAAGTCCCCTGTTCATAAAAATGTGATCAAATTTTAATTACAACAAGAATGATACAAAAATACATTTTATACAACACATGATCGACAAGTACAAGAGAAACATTAGAAAAGATATTGTCTAGGCTTGTCAAAATACAAGCAGTGGTTATATAAAGTGGGGACTTCCCTCTCAAAAATGGGAAAAGTCTCATTTAATATACAGCTTTATTCACAGCAATCAGTAATAATATACTAGAAGACTAAGATGAAATCAAAAAGTTTTTTGCTGAGACAAACTGAATGGTTACATTTCAAAGGAAAGACAAAATATTTAAGACATCACACTACAAAAAAGACATTCACAATTAATTATGAAGAATACTATTTAACACACATAGATCAACACTCAATAGGTAAACTTGTTTTCAAAGCACGATTTAATACCACTAGAATACAGAACATAAATTCTCACATTTCTACCAAAACTCTGATTTCACATTGTTGAACAAAGAGGAAACAAAGTGCAATGACCTTTCTGCCCCCAGTTTTTCATGGTCCAAAAAGAGTGGTTGCTAGGAAGGAGAAGCAAGGTTGTGCAGACACTGAATTAGGTTTATTCCCAATTGTGACTATATTTTAGTCCTCAAAGCCTGCAGGATGCAAAATGAAACACACTACAGGAAGTGTTGCACACTTTGGCCTAATGGCTCTTCCAGAGAGCTGCATGCAAAATGACATCTTTCTCCTTACTAACAGCCACTGGCACAGCCAGAATTTTTGACTGGTGGCCACAGGTATATGTCTGTGTTTGTGTATATTTCAATATTCATTAAGTGTGTACAAGTCAGGGGATCAGTCATTTGGTCTGCTTATTTCTGGCTTTGTCACTGGTGTGGCTCTTGGCCACTCCCCACCCCCACCCATGCCAATGCTGACAGCTCTCAGATAATGCAGAACCTTTTTATCTTAATTTTCACATGGCTTTCACTTCTTTTAAGAATTTGCAGAAAAGACACATAAATAGGGAACTTAATACACTACTTCAGACCCTTGTCTTGAACAACGCTCTTGTAAACTTCTCAGCCACGGCAGAGTACTGCACTCTGCAAAATATTATGCTATTCACAGATTGTGAAAATACTAGGCCTGTACAATTTATTTCCTTGTAATTCATGGATAAGTATGGATAAAATTTTGTAAAGATAATTTCAGATGTCTACCAATGGCTACAACAATATCCAAGAATCTAGGAACAGTGAAAGAATGCTAGAATGGCAGAAAATTAAAGGGAGGGGGTGGTTAGGTTAAAAACGAGGGAGCCTGGTGAATAGTTCATACTCATGCAGTCCAGCAGATAATTAAGAAAATTTGAAAATGAGTGTTACAGATGTGTAGGTAGAGGTCAGTGTTGATGATGGGTCATCTTTGGTCTGCATTTCGACAGGAGATTGTACATGACAGGGCTAAAAGTAACCATTCGCTCTGCCCTTATATGCCTCCTAGAAAGCTACCAGCACCAAAGGCCATTAATGGTTTTGATACGCCTTTCTGCATTATTTTCTACCATGTGTGGTTTAGTTTCTAGGTCTTGGCCATGATTCCCCTCTTGCTTGGCCTCGGGACCCTAAAAAACTTCTGCCAGCCATATGATATTTGGTCATGCCCTTTCTAGTTCTCTTTTCAAACCCTGACATCCTGCAAGAGATCTGATCACTGGCAGAAATCCCAGGGGACGGGGATATATCCCACCACTTTTTGAAAATGCTCCCATCGACATTCACTTTTTCACACAGTAACTTTTGCCTCAAGGGCTTATTATCTCTCCCCCCCCCCCACCACTTTTTCACACAAATCTCCGCTGCTAGATCTGATCTTAGTCTGCTGAAGTGTTGAAGTGAAGGGATTCAACATGACTCACATTAATATTTAAGCTACCAATCAGACTCTGAGAATGGTGTGTAATGTCACTTGCTGTATCAATTGTAAACAGACTCACTGCCACTTGGTTTCTCCCATTTGCTACACATTTCCCATGGTACTCTTGATTGGGTTACTTCTTATGATATCATCGTTCTCACTAGAGTACTTTTGATTGGTTAAGGAGCTGCCTCCGTTATGCAAGTCACATTGCTAGCTGCGCTCATTTCCCGTTTGTAGTCCACTGTACCATAGTTCGTTTTCTGTGCTTCGGCTTGGTCATTTTTTACATGGACTTCAGAAGATGGTATTGATGCCAATGTCTTTGAATACAAATCGCTGATGTATATCACCTGATGGTAAAGGAAATAAGAAAAGTCACCATATGAAACAATGTTTTGAGTTGTCATATACTGATAAATTTGAAGAAATCCTGCTAAATGTTTCAAATTGGCCAGTGTGACAAATTCATGACAGTTAAAGGCAGGTATGCATTACCCCAATGATATTTTACGATTGGGACAATCACAATTTACAACTGGTGCTTACACTTTGATTGACATCAAAGTGCTAGAAGCTAGAAGCTTTTTTACTGTCTGGGGTGAGATGAGAGAGCCTTTAAACCTTTCTTATACTCTAATGAGAGATTGCTGTCAATTATATCTCGTGTAATACTAAAAACGAATAGCTGCACAGCCCAAAAATTTCCGCCACTTTTGAAGTGCATCATTACAATCTGACAACAGTACAATGTGAAACTCCGCAACACAAAGGCTTCATGCTGAGATGATCATTATGCAATTAAGCATGGCTCCATGCCAAAAGTTTCACCATTTCTCTCCTCCCAGCTAAGAAAGTGAAAATGATGCATGTTAATAGGTGTGGCTTTTCACAATGGGAAGGTTGCCTCCCAGACACCTTGGCAGTTAGGACAACAACCAATTCAAAACATCCAACCTCGAAGTTGTGTTCAAATTTATAACTCTTGACACCTATCCTAACAAAGATGGGAAAACTTGTTCCGTATACTAAATCGCGTTCGTGGAGGAATAACAAAAGATCAAATTGGCTGAGAGAAAATATTTTCTCTTATCAAATCAGGGAAATGGGGGTCCCTAGATTCCTAGTCTGGCAGCTGATAACATTCAGAAGATGTGTTGGAGAGACCAGCTGTAAAAACCCAGGGACATCTTAGGACCAAGGTTATCAGACCAAAGCAAGGTACTATAACATCTGTTGGAGGAATGCTGATCAACTTGCATTCAAGGGACAATAGACCCAGGGAGAAGGAAGCTGCAATATATCTTTTCATCCAAGATGCAGATTAGGTCATGTTTACTGACACAACAATTTCTTTCACACTGTAGCTTTGCTGGCCTTGCATGAACATGGTTT
Organism: Holothuria leucospilota; assembly: GCA_029531755.1. Lineage (NCBI taxonomy): Eukaryota > Metazoa > Echinodermata > Holothuroidea > Aspidochirotida > Holothuriidae > Holothuria > Holothuria leucospilota. The sequence goes on along the minus strand of CM055964.1, from coordinate 61,115,192 downwards.
ACCATCATAGTTTAGCTCCCAAGGTCCTTTAAGCACAAAGAAGTTTCCCAAAAAGTATTTGAGCAAGTTTTCACCCCCACCTGCCCTCCCAATTTAAAGTGATGGTCCCATATCCTTTAATGCATAGGCAAAAATCCCAGAGAGGATGGGGATATATATCCCCCCTACTTTTTGGAAATGCTCCCATTGACTTTCACTTTTTCACACAGTAACTTTTGCCTCAACTATCCCCCCCCCCCCCACCCCTTTTTCACACCTTTTTCACACAAATCTCTGCCCAACTTAATTTCCTCTAAATATCCTCTCTGCTACTTTTAATTATAGGTTCAAGTTTGCTGTGCATGAAATTTCTTTACAATCCCAGCTAAAATCTGAACACTTATCACACTTTCTCCCCCTTTGCCAATCCTACAAAACCACCTCCACAAAATGCCATTGGCTGTCAAGTTATTCCTACCTATTCCAGTTTCTCCCTCTTTTTCAACCTTCCTGCTACTTCTCACTATTCCTTGCAATTTTTCTTTAATCTACATTCTACATTTTTAACTTGCCACCTCTCGAAACTTAAGATGCACATTATTTCTCCTTAGTAACAGTCAAAGGAGGCTACTGTATCAACATTGGAAAGTAATTATGAAAACTGTTCCTTACTTTCTCCTACAAAATCCTAGTTTTATCTGTTTTATTAAAAATTTTGACCCTCTATTTTTCCTCCCTGTGCACCAGACTATACATCAAAATATGCATTTCATCATTTTTTCTGCAGAATCCTCCCAGTAAACTCATCAAACCATCATGGAGGGGAGGGGCTCTCTTTGCAGGCTCAAAATTCCTCAAATTCCCAATATTGTCAGAAAAAGATCCAAAAGAAAATTATTCTCTGCAACAATGGCATGCACAGGATTGTGGAACCTCAACCAACCCCAACCCCACCACCCTGCCGTGACTCTTGCAAACATCACTGCTCTGTAATGAACAGTAGGGCAATAACCTAGTTACCTGTGCCAACAAACATGCCCATGGCAGCTAGGCAATAAACAAGTCTAACTATAAAAATAGAAACCGTTCACTCCTGATGACAATAGCCAGTTTAATGTCATACCGCAGCTTGCTTTTTGTCCTTTTCTTGGATCCCATACAATATCACAATAGGTGCTAGTCACGGTATGGCTGTTGTAATGCTAAATTGACTGTTTTTCAGATATTTATGGAGTTTCAAACAGTTTTACAGAATCATTTCCTGTGACGCAATATTTTTCTGTGAATGACCCAATGAATGCGAAGATCTTTGTACATTTACTAGCAAAAGAACTTCCTATTCAAGCACTTCAATATACAAATGCCACACACACACACACACTGCCTTCCTAAAGGTAAGCAACTAGACTGTCCTTAGTATATATGCCAACTGAATTTCAAAATAAAAACCTCTATGGTACACTGGCTGAACATTTCCTGATCAAAAATATATGTACCCTTCTATTAAACAAAGGAGAACAAGTGAAGGACAAGGGGTTAGGGGTGGTCCCTGGGGTGGGGTAGCAGAAAGGGTAAAAAGGAGATTCAAAAGGGTAGTGTACGGAATGTCTTCTACAAACACTGTCCCCACACACCTTGAGCCCGAAGAAGAGCATCAAATTACTTTGGACTTTATGCTGCTGCTATAGGATGTCTGTGAATGTCATTGTCACATTACACTTTGAAGATACCGATACTCCTTGGATACAAAAGTATAAATCTCTTACCGTTAATATGACAATCACAGTACCCAGAAATCCCCCAGCAACAACATCCCCTGCATGGTGTTTGTAATCGCTGACTCTTGTCTCTGCACAAAAGACTGCCAATGAGATCCCTACGACTTGTAAGAACGGTCTGATGAGTGGGGTGGGGGAAAAGACAAATCTTTGTTGGAGATAGACCTGAAAAAAAATGCCAGAGAGTTTAATAGTGTACAAATTGGATCAAACTTTTATCTGAGAATAATGCTACTGTAAACAGAAGAAAAGCAGTTTAAACTGTGGTAGGAACAGGACCTAGATAAATCTCTTTTACACTGAAATACAGTTGATAGTCAGAAAGTGGGCTCTGGACTAGAGTAGGTTGGACAAATGCAGTTTTAAAGACTAAAATAAGCACCAAAATTTCGAAAAAAAAAAAAAAATACAAATTAGCACAATCATAACTGCCACACTGACAATGTTGGAGAATCGTAGAAGACAATTAGGGACAAGTTGCAACTCAATAGGGAAAAGATCATAAGAGCCAGATTTGTTACAATATTTCATTAAATCTGCAAATAGTAAGACAAATATAAAACTCCAAAATACTTTTCTTGTGCATATATTTAAACAGTACCAAAAATTACCCAGGAGTCACGATTTTAAGGAAAGTGGAGTCGCTACTTGACTCCCGGGCTAGGAGTCATGACTCTGACGTAATGTCTTGTTACCTGCCTAGTGCAAAGCAGGGGTGTACTGAATACAGTCTGCATACTGTAGCTGGCATACAGTATATACTTAAATCACTTTGTGAATCCAGAAAGACTATGTTCAAATTGACCTTTGTTCTGATGAATCACAGATTAGGAATTTGTTTTTCTCAACATGCTTGGCTATATTTTTGTTTAATTCTGGGAAAAGAGTATTTTTTTCTGCTTTCCATCTCCAATTGGTTACTGAACATTTTATCTGTTCTGCATCCTGTTTATATGTGACATGCGTCAGTCCTAGCCTTACAAATTTTGTTATTCAATACACTTGACCTAGAAAGATGGAAAACAGCATAACCAGAGACCTCAATAAAATGCAACACTCAAGGGAAAGAACAACTTTGCCCCAATTTTTGTTGGAAACATCAGCCAAATCTTACAAATTTACTCTCATTTCCTTTACAAATATCTTTCATGATTATGCAAACAAAATATTTCATATAAGAAGTAAACTAAGTAGTTATTCTGCAAGAACTGAACAATTTGTTAACAAGAATATTATCACATGACTTAAACAGCCATTCATGAAAAAAGAATACTGGGGTACACTAATTTAAATTGGGGTGACTCTATTTTCCCTTTAAGATGCCAGGAAAGTGTGTCAAAGTAACTGCTGCAATTGAGAGTTAAGTGAGCTTCAAGCAAACAACACCTGTGTAAACTCAAATGAAGGATATCACTAACGGCTATATATGACCATACAAAGAATAAGCCTAGGCCTGCAATTTGGTAAGGAGACAATACATGCCCGCATACCACAGATACTACAGGATAGGTTGTAATGCAAAGGAGTTCTCGAACTAAACTATGACCCACATACCAATAAACAAAGTGACTGAATAACCTCCATAATGGCATTTTAAGTACCTTGTAAGCTCTTTAATGGTCCATTGTCTCTAAAGTTTAAAGGGCAAGTGTAGTGGTACCATTTCTTTGGAACATCAATACAATCTGGGGGCAGATGATAACTCTAAAAATTCTCCAGCTGAACCTATCAAATTTTCCGTTATTTTCCTAAAAGCCCATGCAACTTGATGTGATGTGTTATGATATGAAACACTGAAAAACCTATTACTTAGACCTTTTCACAGTAGATGTGATACTCTCCAATAAAATGTGATGTCACAAGGGGATGCTACAAAATTGAGTTGACAATGTTTTCAGTTCTGTAAAGCTTGTCGCTAAGCAATATGTGCATATGACCAATCATGCGACAGAACTGTCACTTTGTTAGATCTCATATTGACTTTAACAGATATTGCTTAGTTTCATTTTATTCATTTCAGTATAACTGTAAAAAATATAAATAGGAGTCATAAAATACACAACCGATGTAAAAGTTAAGAAGATTAAGGTGATCTATAGGGTAATATATACAGCAACAACATATACAAAGGTTGATACATAAAACAATACAATGGACATACTACAACAAAGAATCTAGGTGATCAGATTGAATGCATAATGCAGCACCATAGATAAAAGAGTTTCCAAAAACTTGTGTTCTGTAGTTTGACAAGATGTGTAGATAACTTAAATTTCCATTTGATTTTGCAGGAGACTCTTTAGTGCAGTATAATGGGTGATTCTGACCATTGTTAATCTTATAAGCAGCTCTTTTAACCTTTTTTCTAACAGCATCATTTACCTTTTGTAAGAGCACAGTATAATTGTGATGAAGAAAATGTCACTTGAAACATGAAAGGCCCTTGCATTGTATTGTGTCATGTCGCATTGTATTGTGCACAGTGTGATAGCGACGTATGAAGGGTTATATGCATATACCTCTGTTGAGATGTCTAGAGCTCTGACTGGCCTAATGATTAGAGCATCCACCTTTCAGCCGAGGATCAGGGTTCAAAATCAAATCCCAGTTGCATCATACAAAAGACTTGAAAAATGGGACCTGTTGCCTTCTCACTTGGTGCTCAGCATCAGAGACCAGGAATAATATTATTACACGTGTGAGAAAATTTACCCACTAGCGCCGCAAAGGTAGCACAGTTAGTATAGTCCCCAGGGGCTTGAGAACATTTAGGAATGAAAAGACTGTGATGGAAATCACTCATGTTGATCAACAATCAATCATGTTGATCAAAAAGCGCTATATAAGCACTCACAGTATTATTATTATGTTCTGATACACATTAACTTGCTGACTTGTGAGAATAGAGAGATGTCCATGCAAACAAACAAATGTTTAAACAGAGAGCAGTCACTGCATGAAGTACCTTGCACAATGCTTCACATATCCATACTAACAGCATAATTTATCAATTAATTCTAGACTAAGATGTATTTCCATTCATGAGTTAAATTGACCATACCAAAACAAGTGTGCAAATTCACAACAGATTACCCTTAACCTTTTTAAAACTGACCAGTACTGGACACTTAAACTGATCAGTACTAAGCATTTACCTTTTGTAACATGAGCCTAATGAGAGTAAGAAACAGGTTGGGGGGGGGGTGTGAATGGTCTCTACAAGTTCACAAATATATGTAGTTTCTTAGCTAAATTATTTTTTCATAAAGATACATGTTAGCCATACCATAGTTACCCTAAAGTCTACAAATACAAGAATTCAAATAGGTCATGCCTGAAAGTGCAACATAATTACAATTTTCCCATCATGCTTCTTCAAACAGGCTGGCCCAGGTTCAGATATATATCAACAAGCCACATATGTGACAGCTACCGAAATGTAGAAGGCTATTACATAAATTTTGCCCTATCAACATCAAGGGGCTTTTTGCAACTGTTTATCCCCATGCATTTTGCATTTTATCCCATTTGATAAATATTTTTGGTACACCTACTGTACTGCAGGGATTCTATATGGCCCTAAGCAGGCCCACAGCCAGACTAGGTACTAGAGGGGGGATAGCTTCTGGGGGGTGAAATATTTTTGAAGGGGGGAGATCGTGACAAACTAAAGTGCATTAAGGCAGTAGTAAGTTTGACTTTTTTAGGGGGACTTTTCTATTGGGAAGGTCCCCTGCCCTCCTTCCCCCTCCCTTGGCTACGGGCTTGGCCCTCAGTTGAACCAAGCGTCAATATTAGCAAAATGACAAAAGTATTTTCAATATGAAGCTACAGGTGTACTTACCGCCCAGTATACAAACAAATAAAATGCACATGAAGAATGTCCTGATGGAAACGAAAGCCTGGAAAGAAAATATGAAAACTGAAGTAATAAGTCATATCACATAGGTATTTTTTAAAAGAGAGTAGATTCTTGCCTGGTCTTCAGCAGTGCCAGTTTTTTTTTTTGTAAGAACTAGCCAAATTTATTTGCCAAAATGGCCAAATGTAAATTTCTAGTATTTTTTTTTTGTAAGAACTAGCCAAATTTATTTGCCAAAATGGCCAAATATAACTTTCTAGTATTTTTTTTGTAAGAACTAGCCAAATTTATTTGCCAAAATGGCCAAATGTAAATTTCTAGTATTTTTTTGTAAGAACTAGCCAAATTTATTTGCCAAAATGGCCAAATGTAAATTTCTAGTATTTTTAGTACACTGACCTGATATTGGCATAAAGTTCACAAATCACTACGATTTGTGAAATAATATTTTGTTTACACTGACTGCCTATGACTGAGTATTTATGCAAAGTAGGCAGCTGATGTCACTATGCCACTAGTGGAAAGTAGTACTGTCATAAAGCCATTGAGCAAGAAACCATGTATCTTCTTTTGTCTGACACCAAAAAGTACACAAAAAATGCTGTTTGGTTTCAGCTTTGAAATTTACCAAGCCAGGGCTAGATTGCCTGTCTCAAGTAAATCTTTGGCAGGGCAAGCTATTTCTTATTTAAAGTTGCCAAAATGGGCAAGTTGTGTCTCCTACCTCAAACTTTTAAAGGAAGAAAAAATATTTTCCTACAGCAACAGACAAAAAAGTAAAAAGACACAGTTCACAAACCACCTTGAAATTGATACGACTGTGGCTGAAAACTCATCAACACACGTCTGATTCAATACTACACACAGTTGTATTTGTATTCACTGAAGACAATCAAAATCTTTGGAATTTTTAAAACTGTAAATGTGTAAAAACTTGATATGGGTAAGTTAAAGATGGGTACAACTCAACAATTGCGAAGACTAATTTCATGGATTCTTGTCCCTAGTATGAATGTATGAAACCAACTGAGAAATCAATTTTTTATCTGCCCCGCTAGAAGGGCAAGTGGACAAGTGCCAGGGCAAGTGAGTTTCAGAGGCTGCTTGCTCAACTGGCAAGTGAGTTTCAAAATGAATTTAGAGCCCTGCTGGCCAAAGAAAGTGGTTTGAGAATTTAAAGTGCCAAATAGCAACAGCCCTGCTTATACACCTCTTTACATCCCAACATATTTATTCCTTTTTTCAGTACCCTTCTAGACCATGACTAAAATTGGTAACTAACACATAAAAGGTGTTCTCAACCTTATGAAGGTTGATGTCGGGTTGATGGCAACTCTGTAATTTTGCAAGAAAATAAAATCCCCTTCATAACTGATATCATATTTCCCAGGATACTATCAATTTCTTTTTCAGTTTCAACATTGTCCTATTAATATGAAAATCTCTCACTTAATTATTTCGTTATCTAGGAATATACTGATCTTACAAACTTCCTTTTTGCAAATTTCCCACAGAACTTCACTCTTTTTTTGTCCCTGGAACAAAGAAAAAGATAATAAGGGGAAATTTATCTTACCTTGCATCGGTCTGTAATTTTCTGTTTTCCCCTGTACAAAATGCTTGTTCCACGTATATAGGGTAACCTTCCTCATCTGTGCAGTTTATCCTAGACCAGTCTGGTTCACAAACACTGATAAAGTGTGGCCTTAAGCGTCCAATCAGATATTTACTGCAGTTGGTCAACAAAAAAGTTACGACTAATCCAAACAGCATAGGTCCTATTGTGCTGTACAGCGCCACCGCATATGGATGGATAGAGTATTTGCCAAGAGAAATGCGGCTGTAAAAAGGCTTGTTGGTCTTTGACAATTTGCTGTGCAGAAACCACTCCACAAACACCATCTGTAAAATATAATGAATGAATAATAAAACTGAGAGTGAGAATCCAGCTCTTAGAAAATTTGTCACGCAGAAACCTTTCCATGAATACTATCTATAAAAAAACAATGAAAGATTAACAAAACTGAGAGTAAGAATTAAAAAAACCTATTAACTGACAAAATTTGATGTGATTGGGTAGATCTGAAATTGAAAGAAAACATGACTGCAAGGACTACAGACGCACAAGTTGTGGCTTGGACACACCTAGAAATTTTTAAATAGATGCATCATAGGCAGGCTCTGACAGTTTCTTTATCCAGTACTTGCCCCTAGGGCTAGCTTTTTGCTAACCCACTTGCCCGCCTGAATATCGACTTGCCCAATCCAAACCTTCATCGTAATTATGAATCACATATATATTGTCATTGCTGCAAAATCGAAGAGAAACGTAGTAATGTTGGATTTTGTGATTTTGACAACAGGTTTTGATAACAATATTTGTTTCTTAATGGTTATTTTTAAGTGGCAAGCACTTCTTGCCCTAGGGGCTACAGTACTGAGCACTACACTTGCCCAAGTGCTTTGTGCTTGCCCCAGGATGGAAGGTGGGGGATTTGGCAAAGCCTGTCATTGGATCACCAGAGGTGTAACTTGGGATGCAATGGGGTAGATCTTGACACATGTAAGCCGACAGAACAAAATTCTTGAAAGAGCAGCATATCAAACTATTGGGGGGGGGGGGGAGGGGTGGAGAGACAGTTGCTCTATGCCCTAACCCTCATCTTTATTACAAAACATATATAAACCATATCAACATTGGAAAAGTCTAATGAGAGGCTATCCCAGCCCTCCAATGACCGCCAACAAAATGGGACATGTAGTCATCAAATTTTCTGAAACTAAGAGTAAGTTTATGTACAAAAGTACACTCAACTTCAGAGGTGAGCAGTCAGAACTTTGACCTGACTTACTAACAAAGAAAATCATGGAAAAAATATACACCTGTGTAATTATTGACTGTCAAGGACATATAGTCATACAACTTAGATATTTTACATTTTGCTATGCCATTTCACTTGAACAGTTAGCTATACAAAACAGATGTGCCTGGAATTAAATGCATGATGTAATCTAAGCTATTGTACTACTGCCATTACATGGGAAGATGACACCAGAAAACCTAGGAGACGCTACCCTTTTGTTGCAATTTCTTGGTCAGATTTACGAAAAAACTAGACTGGCAATTTTCTCTGGTAATACATGTCTTTCTTGACAAAAAGTCCTTCATCCCCCCCCCCCTCCCCCCACTGAGAGGAAAATATTCGGCATGACTATCCTCACCAAATAGTTTGGAAGAACATTAAGTTCTCTATTCATTTCCTTTACAGGGATACCTTCCATGATGTTTAAGACAACAAAATGTTGCATATTAAAGATAAACCTGCAGGGTGCAGTCATCTTGCATTGACTGAACAATTCATTGCATACTTCCACATTAAAACTTAGTATGGGGTATACAGGGGGTTATCAAGCCTGTATTCATGGGGGCAAGGGGAGAGTGCCTCCTTAAGGAATTCCCCCCTAGAAAGTAAAAATTTTCTCTGACCATAATACATTTTAGCATATTTTGCCCCTCTCCCCCATGTATTTTTCCTTGAAAGCTATCTCGCCCTGCCCTTCTGTACCTTGTCTGGCTATGGGCCAAGGGTGTGCTTGTTTAAAGTTGGGGTGACTGCACTTACTTTCAAGTCTTTCAGGAAAGCAACCTTCTGCCATAAAACGATGAATGTTGAGATAAACAAGCTCATGATATAAGAAAAGTCTGTCACAACTTGACACATATCTTTTTTTAAAACATTTTTAAACAATTCAATCCACTTTTTTATGATTTCTGACTCAGGGTTAGCAGAAAAGAAAGCGACAATGATTATTAGGGCACTGCTAAAGTTGAAATGCAGCTTGGTTGCAATCATCTAAAGTATATTAATAGCTGCCTATTGGTGCCAAAAATAGTTTCAAGCAATACATGACAACCCACAATGTTTCTAAAACTTATGTGGAAATATACAATGTGGATTAACAACGTCCTATGTTACATCCTGATTGGTCAGTTTATTGTTTTAGTGCGTCATTGTCACTATGCATTTTTTAAAACTAAATGTAGTTAGGGTGTTCCCAATACATACCCTTCCTTCCTGCCTCTGTGTTTCAGTTTTGGAACCTGAGTTTTCAAAACAACTACCAATTCTAATATTTCACAATACCAGTATAATGTTACATGCCATTCATATTTGATCAAGGTTTGAAGTAGGGGGAGTTCACAGTACCATTATAATGTTAAATGACATTCACATTTGATCTGCAAGGTATGTGGTAGAGGAAGGGGGTACTGGATGGGTGAAGGAATCAATTCCACAGGAGGGTATGTGAAGGTCACTAAAAACCTTTGGTCTAGGGCAAATGAATCCTGTTTTTAAAATTTGATCTCCATGTAGGTCCCTGATGCTTTGCTGAAGAGCAAGTGTGTAAACTTTTAACTATCTGACACCCTTCATTCTTATATGTTCGATAAGTCTGCCTGTATGAGGTCACATATTACCTATAATGCAACGCACTGCTGTGAACTGAATATTTTCTTTAAAAATTCATGACTTCCAAATGCGACATGCTATTAAAATGGGATTAAGACCAATGAAGGAAAATCGAGAATATCACTTTAAATTAACCATAAACTATGCATCCATATGTTTCTATGCATCCATATGTTTGGAAAATTTATTCCAAGTTCCAGTAGGCCACATGCTTCGATTAAATGCTAGGCTACAAAAGTTCCACCAAACAGTTCCTACTGATAGCAGCACCTATGTGTTACCTAGCTGTGTTTTGAAAAATCTGTTTTTCTGGCCAGCAAATGGGTTGTGTTTACAACTTTCAGAGAAAATTCACAAAAGATAATGAGAAGAATACTCTCAAAGCTTTCCTGGTAAGTAAGGTACTGTACCACACAATGGGCACATAGAAAAGGGGGAGTTAAGAGGAGATCCTGGAGTGCCCTCTTGTAAAATAGGACACAACAGCCTTATAGCAGGAGTTCTAATTCTCTAATCAGTTTTTCAGAAGCTGGCCAGCTATACAATGGTGGACCATACCATTATACACATCAACCATAATGGGTTTAGAGGAAGGAACTATTATGTCCTTGCAAAGATGATTTATTCAAAAGGTTGTGAATTTGACAATTTTGAAGGACTGCAAACAATGATCATGACTAAAGATTCAAAAAGATTACATCAGAACTTAGTAACTCTATGTGAATAAACATTATGTCTCTCTAAACAACAACACCTTTGACAATAGGAATCTTTTAGCAATTTGAGAACCTCTAAGAGGGTAACAGGACCATTATACCACCAGTTTTTTACAGAGAAAAATACAGTGGTAAATAATGAATAACACTTCCTTTTGTAAAAATTGTTACAAAAGCATTACTTTTAGGAAATAACAACTGACTGTAGTCTCTAAGAACCAGAGGAGGGTCCTGATTATGAGAGGTGGGTCTGTTAAATGGTCATTGATCAATCAACTGTTTTTTCCATCCATTTGAGAGTTTCTCGAGAGGGAGGCAAAAAAAAAGAAAGTTCCTATTTTTCACAACCTCCACCCAGACCTGCCAATCCCCAGAACTGGAAACCTTGAGATTCAAGTAAAATAAATAGTCTTGTACCTCAAAACCTTGAGATTTAAAGTTTGTCTTGTACTGTGCCATGACAAATTCTTCACTGAGCAGGTCACAGGCCTTGGGTGGGGCGGGAGAGGGGAGAGGTGTCTGATCAGGGGAAAAACTGACTCCACATTACAGAAATGCCTCCTTGTTTGTCTGCAAAACTCATTTTTGGAAACAGAGTTAGATCTAGGTCTCACAAGTTCATGGTTTCTTTCCTGATGATGGAATTGCAGTCCCATTTCATAAGTTAGCAGAAACAGGGAGTTGGAAGAAGGAAAGGAGAGCTGTTGTCCACTGTGTGTGGTTTAGTCTTTGGATGTCTGACTGTGTAATGTTATTTTACCTTGAAATTTAAAAATTGGATGTTAGATGATGTCTGACTTCTGAGACCATGAGAGATGGCAGATCTGTCAGTCCCTTTCTTCAGTTTCTTGTACGTATTCACCGTTAGCTGACATCAATGCAGCATAACTAAGCCCTGCTTTTCACCCTTTCAATTCACCTTCCCATTTCACATTTAAATTCTAACTGCATCAGTTTTGCTTTTTAAATTTTATCCATACAATATTTTGCTTTTCTTATAACTTTGGCAGTCAAAAATTTTCAGATGGGCTACCTATTTTGTTAGAAGATCATCACATGAAAGGAGATGTGTTGAATAATTATTTGATACCCTAATAATCATCAGTTGATTACCTTCACTGATAATGGATGCTGCCGAGCAGGCTTAGCCTCTTAGGAGACTCCAATAGTTTTGGAGTCGGGTACTCCTGGCCCTATCAGTCATGACTCTAAATGGATTAATGACTCTTTGTATAACTGACAGAAGAATATACGTTAACAGCTAAAAATAATCGACGACCAGCCTACCACTTGGCTCACAGTATACAGGCTTCTCAATCGGATGAGGTGCCTACCTGCCAATGTTGGAGAGTCCCAGTGGCCAATTGAGATGAATTTTGAGAGTTGCATACAGAAAAATTCAAACCAGGCAGTTTTGATACAAATGCTTCAAAAAACCTATGAAACAACACAACTAAGCTGTGACTTTTGCTCACATTTTTACCAAATATTGAAAAATCTCAGTTGTCGCGATTCCACGGAAATTGGATTCGTAGGCATGAGTCACACCTGTGAAGCAGAGTCTGATAACCCACCCAAGCCTACTACCAAGTGTGCCTACACAAATTTCAAGAAGAATTTGAGCAAAATTTCAAGATTTTGCTTTATTTTACAGACCACCAATCAAATATTCAAACATCCTCCAAGGGGCATACTCCAAGGGAATGACCGACTCTTACATAATGCCACCTTCTTGCTTTTCTTTTCAGCCTTATCTCTTTTACCTCCTTAATCTCCATAAAAAATTAAAAAAAAAAGAAAAAAAAAACATAATCCCCTTCAACCTTTTATGCCAAACTGTGCCTCATTTGCAGCAGACAATTGTTAAAATGTTAAATATATATATGATTCATTGACTGAACTGTATTGCTTTTCTTTGAGTTCAAATTTTACCCTCAATTCGTGTTAGTGTATTTTTATCGTGAGTCATCGGAAAATCACCAAAGCAGCTCCTTAAAAGTCAACATAACTACCAATTCCAATTTCCCAAGTGTCTGAGACTCATTAAAAAATAATCCCGGAAAGAGCTCTTTTGTCTTTCACCTACATATTTAGTTCCATCCAGTCACCTCATATCCACTGTACCTATCTGGTTACAATGATTCATACCACGTTTACCTATCCCTCACCATGGAATTCCACCTCGTAGATGAAAAAGTGGGGTACGGCGAGGTCTCTGAATCTAAATATTCATGCCAGGGGCAATTGAAGATAATTGCTAAGAACACAATCTATGACTGCCATTATTTGGGGACCTCAATTTGAGAATGGCAGAGCTGATTTTGTCATTCACATTCACACATAGTCTAGGATGAGAAACAGGGGCATTGTGCAGACTTAAAAAAGTGGAAGAATGACATGTTACAGGGGGGACTTGAGGGTTGGTAGCTCTGGTAGAGAATATCGGGGTGCAGGGGTCATAGCCTTGAAGTCCAGGGGGTAACATGCCTGGAAACTCTAGGTCTTTTCAAAATTATGTACAATAAAATCCACCCGAAGTTAGCTGTGGTTTGGGAAATGTAAACCATACTTACACATATGACCACTGTGGGGGGGGGGGGGGGGAGGGGGTAGTATATAGAAGGAAATGTTCATATGTGTGATAGATGAAGTAAGTAGGAATAAAATAAATCCGGCACACACTTAGCATAGAAACAAAACTTGCAAGTTTAACCGACTTGAAACATTCTGAAGAATATATATAAGTCGAATGGCTGGTTGCGAGTTGATATGGTATGGTAGTATGGTGGCTATGGCAATGGTGAAAGACCACAAAGTCCCAGAGGTTCTAAACAAATTGCCAGAGCAATAATTCCAGATTGGTTTTTTTCATAGTTGCACTGTGCATCAATACACTATTAACGCAAAGCACACAGAAACAACTTTAAGAGAAATTATGGGAGGCCGGCACATAGTAAAGAGGGGCAAGAGGGGGTAGGAGTGATCCCCTAGAAAATGTTTGAGAAGTAAGATTATTACTGCCCTAATACATCTTACATATCTTGCCCTCCCCCTCCCCCCCCCCCAAAAAAAGAAAACATATTTTGACCACGGAAAGCTATCTTGCCCCTCTTAAGTACTTCGGCTATAAAAGCTAGGCCTTTATGGGGAAGGAATTTTGACATCCACCTTTTCTAAAGGTTACGCAAAGTCAAAATCTACAAACAGAAGAGGGCAAAAAAGATATCCAGAGAGATACTAGGACAGTGTTTTAAAGGGTGTTTTCTAATATTCATACACAGGTGCACATTTTGTGTGTTTGTGTGTGTGTGTATGAATTACAACGTTGTTCACATTTTTATCAGGACTTTGAGTTTGTCATGAACAAAGTGAGTGAAATATTATCATGGCAATATTTTGAGTGGAGAAAATGAGCAAAGTTGTCAGGAAGGGTGGCGACAGAGTTAATTCTTTCATTTTCTCAAATCAATATTTTCATTTCCATTCTATCAATATAGTTTGGTAGCTTTCACAACAACTTATCTCATTTCTGGAAAAGTTTCAAGAAAAAATAAGATGTAATAATTCATCAACAGGAAACAGGTGAAGCAGATCTGAGACCCTGCTAAGGGGGTTAGGTCAGAAAACAGCAGTTTCCTCTTCAGAACCATCAATATCTGCCAACCACTGGAATGATTACAGACACACTGACCTCACATACCTCCAGTAACACACCTGTGTGACATGCCAGATCCTATCAGTCAATCCCTTATTTACCTCCTTTTAGGGGGTATACAGGTTTTAAGTAGGGTGATAGTAGAGCCAAAATGCTCTTGATTGGGCCAATTAAATGGTTTGCTCAAATTACTCCAGTCACACTGAATCAAGCATAGGGGTACAGTACAGGTATATACAAACTGAAATTTTTCAACTTAATGGTACTGGAAAACCTTTTCTGGCATTTGTGCTGCCTTTGAAAGACGAAGAAGAACTTAGCAATAACAGCAGGAAACATTGCATTAGCATGTATGAAGGATGGGAAAAATTGGTGAGGTTTTGACATGAAGTTTTAGACAAAAAAAAATCCATGAAGAAGGAATTTTTGTTATGGTTTTATGCAAGACAAGCAGTCATCTGAACCTATTTTGAGCTTTCAGCTAATTCTTACAAATTTCCTCTTACTTTCCTCCTCGGTATCTTTTGTGATATTTCAAAACTGAGAAACTACTTTTTAAAGGTCAACCAATACTCTAAATAAATGTAACAAATTCAGTAAAAAAAGAAAATATTGTCATATAATTAAAAAGAGCCATTCAGGAATAAGGTACCGAGTCTTGAATCAGGGTATGATAACACAAATTGAGGTGACTGCATTCCCACTTTAAAGTAGCTCCAGCCATTTAATAGTTTAGTAGGGGGAAAAACACCCTCGGGAAAGTTTGTGTTTTACTTCTGTATATTGTCGTAAGTTCAATATTCTTTGATCTTTTCAAAGGAACATACAGTAAATACAGAGAGTATATACTGTAGATTACCATATAGATCTCAGCCAAATGGTTTTTCTGAAAATTAATTTCATTAAACATTAAAAGAGGTATGTAGGAAGTCACCCTGTAAAGTGCAAATAACAAAACCATGTTCTTCCTCTATGACTGCTAAAAGTGAAACCTGGACGTCTCATTCTTTGATCTTTTAATTTCAGAGTCCTGCAAGTGATTACGAGATTAAAATTATAATTTGATTGGTAGGCAGATAGGGGAAGATATGGTGAGAAATAGGGACTTCATTTAACCTCAAGGAAATTCCCTCCAGCCCACAGTTTTAAACTTTTGTAGGTCCCACATGAGCTGTGTGTGGCTTGATCCCTGGATTTAGATAATTGATGGGAATATCACTGGCTATATTATAGTCTAGGACCTTTTAATAGCGTCTGGGGAAGATTAGATGGTCAAAGCCAAGAGGATATACCTATCACTTAATACACAACAAGGTCAAGGACATCCAAGACCTATTTGGTATTCTACAGTACAGTTTACTACAGTATGTATGTGCAGAAGGATAGGCTTCAATACACCAGCCCTACACTGACTGCATCTAGTTTTCACCAGGGCTGTATATAGCAAATGATACTGTTACAAAAAGGCCCTTTAAATAATTAGATTACTCACGAATTGGTCATGATGACAAATAACGCTAATACCGGATTAAAATGCGGGAAGACTTGTCCAAGCATGTACTTCCTTTCTCAAAACTAAATGCTTCCACTGATTTAAGACTTGCCATTGCACTATATCATTATGGCTATACTGAATGTTTTATCATGAAGTAAATTAAAACACCTTGACCCCACATGTAAAAAAATGCCGGCCTATGCATGAGTTTACACAGGAACCTTTTCACTGTACATAACAGAGCTCGAGATAATCAAATACTGCAGTGCGCGTAGTAACCAGTTACATATTCACAGGGCCATTGGCAAGCTGGGTGTGGGGAAATTCAAGAAGGGCACATTCAATAGGGCTAATTATTGCCTCCTAAAAAGTTTAAATTGACTATTTTTACAGGGGGCTATTTTGAGGTCTACAGATATTGTTTTCTGTTGCTGCCGGCTATTATTGCAGAGGGTAGGAGGGCCATTTCCCTACCATTGGTATTTGCCCACCACAGTCTTTTTGGGGGCTATTTTGACTGCTGTGGGAGCAAATAGCCAATATCTTTGTCTATTATGTATGCTGCAGTCAGGAGTGGAGCCCACCCCTCCCCTGGGATATGGGATGACATTTTATGAAGGGGGCATCATACCATGTATTTGCTCTGAATGACATTTTTTGGCCTGAGATGAAAAGTTTTCTTTGATCAGAGGCGAGGGGAGGGGGTGTGGTGGGCTCCCGTCCCCACCTACTACAAGCATGATGCATGCTGTCATAACTTCAATTATAGGCCATCTGGATAGAACTGTCATTATCTTCCATATTAAACTAAAAACTAACAAAACAAAGACAGAAGCAATGATGAATATCAATACTTCTTTTGAGTTTTTCATTGATTTCTTTCCATTTATCTTGTTAATTGGTCCGCTGAGAATTTTATGGCATTGAGAAGCCAACTGACATCATTGATCTTTGTAAATGCCACTTCCTCTGGCTGTGCTAAATGTGAATCTTCTTCAACTGATGTTTGCCGCTGGACTAGATATTGAGGTCAGTAATCTTAAAAGCTGATGAATAGATCACCCTGCATCTGGTCACTTCACATAAAACAAATCAATTTTTAGGTCTGTCACTCAGATTGTCTGGTGATTGACCCTTAACTGGGAAATAAGGCCTACTACTTATCCCTTTACACTTATAGATTTTATGACAACTTCTTCTATTGGACAAGACAAATGAGTCTCAGGGTGCATTTACACTTGATCCGGATCTGATCGCCCTATGTTATCAGCATATCGAATTACGTGTATGGCTTGATCCTGGTGCATTTACACTTGTCTCGTACTCTGATCCACCTCCCTGCATAATGAGTGTTTTTGCAGAAGTGACCTCCAAATAATGTACGTTGAATTACCGTTGATCTCGGGTCACCGTTGATCCGGGGAGCGTTTACACTACAAGTTTTGATCGCCTGCGCGGGGTCTGATCCTCCCCTCTTACCAGGATCAAAATAGGGCGATCAGATCCGGATCTGATCTGCGTTTACACTACAAATTTGATCTCGAGCAGTGGATCTGACCCCGCGCAGGCGATCAGATCCGGATCTAGTGTAAATGCCCCATCAGTCAAAGTAGAGTAATGGACAAAAGAAACAAAGCATCAATTATATGCCATCTGGAATCATTCTGTCCTGATTGAATTAAATCCCATAATACCAGTCTCCACCCTTTTGCTAATCTAGACCTGAGGTCCATTAAGTGGGACCTTAAAACCTTTGATAGATGGGTTTGGGGAAGAGGTGAAAAGAGGGGTATTAGGAATTCCATGTATTTGTGTGTAAGGTCAAGGTTCCGATGACAAACCTGGTTCCTAATCTTCTAATAAAAGCTAGATGTGCATACCTGCAAAGAAATCTTTGTTGATAGACTGAAACTAAATATTCCTATGAAAAAGAATATGGTTACTATGTAAGGCAGATGGTTCCCCTGAGTGGGAAAGGTAGCACCCACTAGTTCCTAAGGTGGCATCACCATAAAGTCAACAACAATCTTGACCATGGAGGAGGTGATGAAAGAAAATCCGATGAGGGATGTCACAAAGGGTATGAAAGGAACTATTAAGTGAAGAGTGATGACTGAATGTAAAAAAAATTTATGTAATGGGACAGAAAATGACCTCCAGATTTTAAAATTTAGTTCTTGACTGAGAGCAAATTGGTACATGGGGTTTCCCAGTGGAAGTAATTGCTGTAATTATGTAGTGTTGGCTTTTGAATTGCTTGCTGGAGAGTGATTAGAAGGGTCTACAGCAATTATTAGGGAGTTGTTATTGAACTTACACAATACAGTAGTAGCACCAGCACTAAGTTAGTCTACTGTTTATACTCCCAGTTCTCATGATCCCTTGGGTGCATTTAGCAACGCTTAAAGTCTGCCATTGCCTACTGTATACCCCTTTCCCTCTATTCACATACAACGTTTCACGGCATATGATAAAACTGAGTTGAAAAAATTTCAACTTTTGCCCACTTAACTGTTGCTGAGCGATATTTTGTGTCACCAATCATGAGACAGAATTTCCACTTTTTTAGATCACAAAGCCCACACAAGAAAAAGTGTCCTGTAGTGTGTAAGACCTGGCAAACATTTTATCATGTTGTGTCCTTCTCATGAATATACTATAACTGATTACAGAAATTCCCTTTGGAGGTGTGGATACTTTGAACAGAACTTATTTTTCATATACATAGGGAGGTTTCACACATGCAAAAGTCAACTAACGCAACCACGTTCTGGAGGCCATACAAACACGCGGACGCTAGGTAATTTGTACTACAGCGACGTGGTGCGTGCAGTTTCCTCCAGAACAACTAGCCCGTCCACTGAATATGACCTTTTGACCTTTGGTGCAAGCTCCCTATAGTATGCATGTACAAACTACTGCAGCTCTGGATTTTGCTAGTGTGCTAAATAAAAAGCCCAATCTCTTCGTTCAAGAAATTTAATTTTGCCAACTGCAATTTCACTTACAACATCTCCTCCACATTAAAAAGTAACCATCTTCAGCATCTCTCAGCCACAGATGTGTCAGTTCAAGGACATATTCTGTGGAGTACACTACTAGAGTAGAATAATTTAGTAGAATAATTTGAATCTGCCCACTTCTGTCAATCAAAAAGCAGCCACCAACTGACATTTCTGGTTGCCACAAACTTCTAGCCTATTAGTGTTTGTGGGGAAATGAGTGTCTGCCTTCACATGGATGGAAACACCACACTGTAATGCTGTTACTGTAGCATGATGGGTAAATTTTTTCCTTTTCCATTTCAAACAAAAGCAAAATTCCTGCAATTTTTCATATCAAATGATGTTTATTAAGCTGCCAGCAGAATTTGTATGCCTTTGCCGTTCCTTTTATAGGGATGTGTTACCAATTTTGTTTCACCCCATAGAATTCCTCTAATGACTTTCCATGACTATGCAGGTTTTGATCATCCCTAAATAGTACTGTACCTTTACGGCATGCAGACTCATAGTTTCCGCTGGATTGTAAGGTTCAGATTACTATAGTTGCAAACACTGTACTTAACTACTTCAATGTTGTCCGTCCCCATTTTTTCCCGAAAATTTCTGCATGTGGGCGGGAGTATAAGCTGCCAGTGAAGAGCATGCTAGCATATACAGTTCTGACTACAGTGAACTTCTGCAAAAAATTTTGAATATTTGAAGCTGCCAGAATTACCTTTTAGACTAAAATCAAGTAGTCCTGATGTTTCCATTTGTGATGTTGGAATAGCCATGCCTACAGACATCAATTTAGTTTAAGGGAAAATGCAGTCTCCCCCCCCCCCCTCCTCCCATCTGAATATTAAAGTGTACCCCATCATCCTTATTCAGGAATAGCTCTATCAATCATGTGACAATATTTTTGTTTATACTTATTTGTTGAATTCATGCAGAATAACTGCTTGATTTACTTTTCAATATTTTCATACAGAAATGTAAGATACTTGTGAGCAAAATCACACATCTGTAAGCTTTAGCAGGATTTTGAAAATAAACTTCTAATAGGGTGACAGTTTTCTCCCTTTAAACTTTCTTGCACCCAATTTCCTCTTTCCAGACAGTTTTCCCATCTATGTTTGCTTCAAACACTCTTCCAATTAAAAAAGAAAAGACTTTTGCACCACCCAGTCTAAGGCTTAGGCCTACAGGTAGTTTAATTACACAAGGCCATATTCTGCTGATTACATTCCTGTGTGTGATGGAGGGTACACTATTCTACATCTCATATTCACTGATCTGCACATATTTTAATCAAAGTGAAATCACCAATAATAATTTCAACTACCCTGATATCACAAAATGTAGAGTGATGCAAGGGCCATATAATTTTTTATAATAACCTGATATTGAAGAATTGATCTTTCTTTTCTCAGCAAAAAGGGAAATTCTTGAAAATCTTTCAAAAATTTTCATATCCAATCACTCCATCCACATTGACAATTGAGGTGCAGAAGCCAACTACACTTACGATGGAACAGCCATCTCACTTCTTGACCAAGTAGAAAATGCTAGACTGGAAAGGAGAATTTCCCAAAGCTAATGTAACTGTATGCTGGTAAAACATATGCTATTAGATGCTAAGTAAAACCTCAAACATCAAAGAAAATATTTTTCAACCATATCAAGTAAGAATCACTTTCAACCACACATACCATTAAAGTATCAATTGATATGTTGTTTTGTAGGTGTGGCAGAATATTTCCTTTCAGTCTAACCATAAAATCACAAGAGATTCCCTCTGTAGGGAGTTGTCTAGATGCCAGTGTCATCGGATTATTTCATAAATCTATTTCTTTATCTTATCCAGGTCGACATGGCAGGGCTCTAATCCTACGCAAGATGACCTATCTGGCTCCACAAACACCTCCTCTTACGCGAAAAGACTGTTCACCTGATAATGTTTACATCCATGTTGCTCGAATCTCTTTGTTCTACATTCAATGGGTTGTGTTTGTACATGAGAGTGAAATACTTGGCATATTGTAATTCTACTCATAGGAGTCATCATCAATCATGTCTAGGGTGAAATGTCTAGGTTACAGGGTGAGATGAAGAAGTATCGTGGAGTATGTGCTTTTGTAGGAGCCCATAAACTGTGTTTTACTCTACATATCAATGTTCAGCTGCTATAGGACTAAATGTCTGAGAGAAATCCAGTTTGTGGATTTTGCCAAAATTTATGGTAAGAAGGGCAAAGAGTGGGAAAGTATGAGAAATTGATGGGTTTGGAAAATAAAATCTTATTTCTGAGAGAGTGGGGTGCAAGGAAGGGTCCATACTGAAAACTTTTTGATCTATATATTAGGGGATATGGGGAAAAATGGAGGACAAGGGTGTAATTACAAGCACTCAAAAAATTTAACCTTGGGTCAAGAATAATTTAAAATATCACACATATTTTTCCCTGTATGAAATTATATGCAAGGTGGTCGGTAGGTGCAATACAATTTATAAGGTGGAAAAATCTGTGTTGCAAGTTCTCTATCAAATGGTGACTTTCATTGCCAGAGAGAGACTAAAATGGTTGCCCTACAGGGCTGGCTGTTAGTTTCAATCACCACAGTGATTACACATAAGTAAGCAGTGAAATCATGGAAATGAAACCCAGCATGGCAGCAGATTGAAATAAAAGCAGCAACTCTGCCGGTCTGGAGCGTGGTAGGGTGTAGGATCTTGACCTTTGGTTGAGAAAGTCCTGATTACATTCACACCTGTTCTTTGTAAGAAGCGGCATTAATTTGTAAAGGGACTGAACGTGACCCTTTAGCAATACTCCATGCTTGGAGAGTTCTAACAGATGAACCATCAAACATCCCTGTAAAATTTCTTGTACTACCATAGATCTTATACCCTCAGCTCCTTGCTGAATAGTCTCCACAGTCTGAGGGATATAAACTTGAAAATTACTCTTCCGTCCCAAGGGATACACCGGACAGCTGTTGATTTCATCTAGTGCAACTTTAGAACCTGTGTTTTTAAATTGTGCACGAACAGGAATGATTTAATATAAGGTTATATTTTGTTGGAATTTTGAACCAAAATGGGTTTTTAAGAGATTGAACAAAAACTGGCCTAAATTACAGTATTCCATCAGGAAATGGAGAAATTAAAGTATTAATACTTTGCAGCAAATGAAAACTGTTCAAACTTTAGCACAGAAAGTTGTATGCAATGGTGCACATGTTAATTATTGAAAGGGAAAATGCAGTCAGGGCAAGAAGAATTAACATGGGAGGGATCTTGAAAACTTAGCCAACTGTAGTATCATTTACTCTGGATATGTTACCACACATATACTGTACCTGTGTTTGGGTAAGGGAGGAGTGGGGGCCAAGGCACTGTACTAGAGTATAAAATTTCTTCTGTTTTTTCTTCATGGAGCTACAAATCCAGGTTAATAGACGAGGGGGAAGATATCCCTTCTTCATAAAATTTGTCTCTGTCCAGGCATGCTTTCCCGGGAAATGAAACTGAAATTTATGTACGGAACTGTGTGTTTCCTGTGATTAAATGAAGCCTTGGGATGGGTCATAGGCGAAGGGTGTGCACACATGTACCATAATACTTTTTGCGAACCATTTTTGCGCTGAATAAAACCTAGCTGCTGTCTTGGGCTGGATTCATCCAGCTATAGGTGTGCAATTTGTGTAGGACTTCAAATATGCATGAGGTACAATGTTTTATCTTTCATGTTATCAAACTGGTCTTATTATCTAAGCAGTACACACATTCATGGCATTCCAAAATACTTTGCAATAGGAAACATCCTCCTATCCATGTCAATATGACAAAATGCACATTATACTGTGAGTATCAACGTTCTGCCAAAATAGTTCCAACAATTGCACGAAGCAAATTCCCCTTCAACTAACCCAACCACCCCCACTGCTAATACAAATTGATATCTAAAGCCTTAACATATAGGCCTACATGCAGAGTGCACTGTCCCCAAATGCTAACTTTCGCAGAATATGGACCACAAGAATCAGTTTAAACTTCCTTGTTTCAACACTCATAGCCCATGATCTGCCAATTATTAAACTTACTGCCTTAAGTCACATTATAGGCTGCAGGTTTATACTTCCCTTTTCATAATACAATGGAAGTGGAAGTGTGTCAGAGTGTGTTTGTATGGGTACTAGTGTGGGGGGTATATTTTTGGTGTGAATCCAGGATATTGACAAACGATCTGTAAACTAGTTGGAAGTACCCTTCAAGTTGGGGATATCCCTTTTCCTAAATTGCCTAAAATAATCAAGAATGTGCTATCAGATGTGCACCCACAACTTTTTTAAAGTTCAAACTATCCTCACTTCCTTGATTCCATGTTTTATTGCTTCATTCCTGGCATGTGTACATATCTGTAAGAAGAGTGTCTCTAGTTTATGTATTGGTATCAAGGGTATTGGTAAGTATATACACACCTGTGAACTGGGGAAACCCTGCAAATTGGGATATCCCTGACTGGACCATTCTTATCCCCCAAACCCAGTAAGCACAAAAATGTCAGTGTGTGCATGCATGAAGCTTTTCTGCATTCACAAGTTCAGAACAAATATCTGTCATATCCTCAATTCAAGAAGAATCTTCAAAAAAGATCTTTACTAATTTGGGTCATTCAAAATTAATGGCTTTGTTATTGTTACCACAGTCTTTTAATTCCATTTTTTATTTGTGTACGTGATCTTTAATTGACCCCATTGTACATTTTTGTCTGAAGGCTGCAAGTCTAAATTCATAACCTGCTGTGTGAAAATAATAAAAAAATTTCATAAAAACATTTCCTACAGTGCATTATGCATGTATGCCCCTGTATCTCCTGGGTGTATGCATCTGGGGTCAAAACAGAAAAATATTTCAATGAGATGGATTTAATGCCCTAGATAACTAAACTGAAAAATTTACCAGTCTGTCACTCTCCCCTGACCCCTCCCTTCTCCTTCGTCCTAGCACCAAGTTTTTGAAAGTGAGGGAAAAAGGCAAATGGGGGTGAAACTAAGGTAACAGGGGAATCGGAGGGGAGTAGCATATCAGATAGGTAATTTTATTTTATTTTTTAATGTAACTGGAGGCCAGCGTAGGAGGGAGGTCCAGTTTGTAACTGGAGGCCAGTGTAGGAGGGAGGTCCAGTCTAGGAGGGAGGGATGGTGTAGGAATGTAAGTGTCAAGGGGGAAGACTAAGCACCATGAGTGGCTATCGGCCAGTTCTTCTTTCACCCTCCAGACCTCCAACCTCATACAGTAATATTAGCCAAACTAAGTATTTCTTCCAAAGTACTGCTTAAATTTTGGTTTTGTTCCTTATCTATCTAAGCTTAAAAACTTAGGACCCTCGTGCAACCAACCCCCTCCCCTTTGGTGTCAAATTAGAAGTCACCTCTATATGCACCAGCATACTGTGCCACTGTCACTGACAAGTACAGTCAATCACACAGCATGTGGCTTTGCCATATCATTGCCATCTTCAAACTGAAAGTACACTGTACCACAGAAATCCATCAAACTCTTCCCATGTATATTTTTTCCCCCACCCTTCTCCCAAGCTGACCATTTTCATCATCATCCTTTCCCAGATCACATCATGAGCATCTATAAAAGATATATAGCCAGTTCACATATGCATTAAAGCATTTAACTGTCTGCACAGATGTAAACATCATCCTCTTGCACGCAAACGACCCACTTGTCAACTGCTAGTTTATGGATCTTACATATACTGTACTGATTACAAAAACAGAATAGCACGGCTCTGTTTGAATGAATACCAGGCATGACTTAGGTCAGAGTGCGTCAAATCAAAAGGAAGTCATTCCCAGCTTGTTGTTTTTGGACAAGGTCATTTACACCGTTTTCCTTCCCGGTCCACGGCAATTGACATTTCCCCTCTGCCATGCATACTGCAACAATCCTTTCCTTAATGGTATTGATCTATAAACACACTAATTTACATCTGTCAATCTATTTATCAGCAACAATTTCCAGAAGAAACTTGTATCAACTTTGCGACAATTTCACAAACTTACACTGGCATACAGTAACCTTGATTTCATATAGGAGATTTAGGCCTACTTTCATGGTCCAACAACTTTGTTTACTGTAATAACTTTTGGATAATTTTCAAATTTTATTTTATTTTATTGCTTCAAATGTAGAAAAGGTAAAAACATGCATCAAAATTAGTATTGACTTCCTGGCCATTTGATGCCACTGCAGTGGAAATTGAGAAGGCAAGACCGCTTTTATCATCCAATCCATACCATCCATCATTGAATTGATTTGGTAAGTTTTAGCTTCATCTGAATAAATGAGGCTACAGTTCTTGCTTAAAATTTGAGTGAATTTCAAATGTGAGCCTGAGTCAGTCACTTACTGTACAGTACTGTTCATGGTATTTACTACAGAATACAGATCTGCAATATGCTGGTTACTGGTATCAATAGGTGTTTCAGTCCACTGGTTAAGTCCCACCCCCCCCCACCGACCCCACCGACCCGCTGTGACAAACATACTTTGATCTGCCAATCTAGCCTTTGTTCCTTGCACAGTAAAGTGTTTTGTCAACTACAAATATCATGGAAAGGACACTGTTACAGTTATAATTCCTTAGTACAGGCCACTGGTATCTTTAGTACAAGGGTTACTTACAACCAATATAATCCCCCAACTTACCTGGTTTGGGAATCTATGAGCCCTACTTACCTCATCTATTACTACTAATGGACAGCCCATTTACAGCAGAACAACTCTTGGCAATGAATCAATCCCCCACTAGATGGCGCCTTACTTACTTCCTATACAGCTTCCTATAAGTTGGTATTTTGGGCTGTCCAATAGTAGTAATAGGGGAGAAGTAGGAGCGAAATAGATTAAGAAATGACAGAAAAAGGTGGGCAGCTCTTTAAGACTATTTTTTCAGACAATTACTGAGAGTGGGTTGGGGTATGAAATCCCTCTATGGTCTTACCTTCCCTGCATAATCAGATTTTGTAAAATGTTATTTTAACAGTATTTAGGAGGATAACTTTGGAAGATTCACAGTAATGTGGTCTCCATCACACACAGTAGTGTGCTCAGCAGATGACCATGGGCAATCAAACACAGGAAAGCCACAACTTTTGTTTGGGAGGCTGGGACTTAAAAGGGGAAATGCAGTCCCCCCTCCCCCCCCCCCCCCCAATATGAATTAGTGTACTCCTTCATACTAATTCAGGGATGGCACCTTTCTGTCAGGTGACAATATTCTTGTTACTTATTTAATTTCTGGAGAATAAATCATTGCTTTACCTTTGTCTGTAATAGTTATGTTCAAAAACACCTTCAGAGGTACTTCTAAGGCAAATAAGAGGAGCTCTGCAAGATTTTGCTGATTTTTCAAAGCAAGTTTGGGATGACTGCAAATTGCCTTTAAATTTTTAATTTTTTTTATCTCCAAGTAAACTTGGGAGAATCACAACTGTCTTGTAAAATGAAATTGAACCTTAAAATTGATTTGGGCTGACATGATATGCAAGTTTGTGTTGTGAAAACTGATGATTCTTGGAGGGGTAATTAGATGAGATTTTAGTGAGGTCTAAAACACAATACAATTGCCCTTTAAATTCTGACAAAGCCATTGTCACTAGATTTGATGGCATCATGAATATGTGTGGGACATAAATCATGTCAAAAATTTATCACTCCATTATTTTCCAGAAAAAACCTTTAACCTCACTGTAAAGTTTGTTTCACCCACAAGAAGACAGGATACCAATTACCACCAATTTTAGGATGTAAAATAAATTGAAAAATTTGGCATCCTAGCTTAAAACATTTTGTGGTTATTTGCCTGTATTGTGACAAAAATGGAGAAATTATGTTTCAAACAAAATGCAGGATTTGGTTCTGATCAATATCATAAAACCACACTGACAAGTTTTATTATTGTGTGGCTGTCTTTCCCTTTCATGGGGTGGAGTAATTTTATGCTTCACAAAAATAAACTGGTTTCACTTTTCATGATAGACTCCCAAGAGTTGCTAGTGACATTTATCAATAGTGACAAGACATACTTAAGTTGCAACCCATGCACAAAGGGCCCCTTGTATGAACACATACGTAACTTCATGTGATTCAGACCTAAATAAATAGCGTCTACAATGTGGGCATATA
This sequence comes from Holothuria leucospilota, assembly GCA_029531755.1. NCBI lineage: Eukaryota > Metazoa > Echinodermata > Holothuroidea > Aspidochirotida > Holothuriidae > Holothuria > Holothuria leucospilota. The sequence goes on along the minus strand of CM055964.1, from coordinate 61,088,043 downwards.
TGGCCATATGGCCCATTGAATGCAGCAACTCAAAAAGTACAGTAGCGTACTTAAAATGGCTATTGCAGAAATCGAATTGAAACAATTTAATATGTTTGCCAAGGGCAATTCTGAGGCATGATGAATTTTTCTGTTACTGAAACACTTTAACCACATAATACTTCCAATGTATAACCTCTTTGTGTGTTATATTTGTGGTTTAATATCTGTGATTACACTTAGTTTTATCCTTGTCACCATTAAATGGAGTCTGTCTGGTAAAGCCCAGGTCTGAACTACTTCAGAAAATTGAAAAATTATATCTAAGCTATTCCTTTATTACTTTTGAGAGCCTGTTTTCTATTGCAAAAATAGCTTTTATCCTCTGTTAAAAATCAGGCTATAACCTTGTCTGCCATTATTGGAGCAGTCCTGCGAAACTTAATTGCAATGTTCACAAATTTCACGATTTTCAAACTGATATGCTTTACAGCCTGCACATACTAAAAGCAGCTAGTGCCTTTGAAACCACAACATATTACTGTACTGTGCCTATAAATGGCTTACTGTACCACAGTGCATGTGTTATGGCAGTCTTGTTGGGTGTTTAAGGGGGGCTCAAAAGATTTATTCCCAACTGAAAACAGTGCTATGTGGTTGCCAAGCAAGAAACAAATCGATGCCAACAAACATATGCTCCTCAAAGCAAACCATTAAAGGCTCACTGTCATATCACACCAAAGCCTACCTTTTCTTCATACCTATACAAAAAATACTTAAAAACTTTTAGGTGAGCACTTCTGAAAAGGAATTTTCCTATCTTCTTCATCCTATCTTTATTTAATAGGAGGATGAAATGGTGTGAACTTCTCAATCTGCAAGCTTACAGATGCATGCATCTTATAAGTGTTAACCTTTGGTCATAAATGGTATCACAACTAGATGGTAGTAGGTGAAGATTTTAGTAAGTTTAATTAATGATGCTGATGATAAGGTACTGTACAGTGCCTTTAACTTTATGGTTATTGAAACTATGATTGTGGATGCGAGAGGATGCAACTCTATCCCAAAGAGGCTTGCGACTGCAAAATCATGCTGGGTTTGCATAGGAGGTCTCTGTAAAGGAAATTTACAGCCCAAGAATAATGAAGCTGTGCAAGTGTTTTACAGTAGACCAGAATAGTTGGGGTACGAGTGTTCTTCTCTTTAAGTGGTTATGTTTCTTTGAGGGTTGGTCCATTCCTCCCTTTTGTGTTTGGTTTTGCCATAGTGCTTTTGCTACTTGTATTATAATGGTTTTCTGTGCACTTTCTTTCACCTCATGTGCTTTTTTTCTTATTCCCAGTTCTTCTTGTTATGTTTGTACATATGTATGATTACGTGAAGGAATAAAACAAAAGAAACAAAATGAAACGAATACCAGACATTGCTGCATGGTACCAATATGGCACTAGCAGTATTTTAATCATGGCAACATGGCCTTACTTAACACATGTCCAGTAAAGGGTGCCACTCAGGCAAAATCTGGAGAACCACATCAAGTGTGCCCCCTCCCCTTCCCACTTTGAGTTACAAGCAATATACAGGTTTTTAAAATGCCGATAATGTCATTTTTAAGTGACAGCACTTAGTTGTAAATGATTTCCCTATACAATGTAGTTTGTAATTAAGCTATGCTCTATATAATTTATACTGGGCCTACATTAAAAATTAATCATGCACAGAAGTCAAATTCAGTGATGGATGTGATACCTTTTTACACTGAAATTACAATCAGTGGACTACAGTGCATAGAATTCCTCATAAGGACCTTCCACCCTCCCCTCACCACTGGAGAATCCTGAAACAACCAGAGTGACACAGCCAGTGTGACTGCATGTAGACGGAAAGTAAACAAAACGTACTGTACGATGTGGCACTACAGTATTACACTTTCCTTTAATGTAGGTCATATGTACTCTAGTAGTTTCAAAACAAACAATCCCATTGATGCCTGAGTCCCCGGTCTGTACAGGGAAGAGACACTACCGGGCAATGCCCCCTCCCCAAATTTTGATTTTATGCCCCCAACATTTTTTAAATCTACGGTTTAAGTAATGGATCCCTACATGTAACCTGCATGGTAGATGCATGCAAATTTCCCACCCAACAAAAACTGCGCTGATTCCAAACGGTCACTAGCTCTGCCCCTCCAAAATTTATACAAGCTGGCTACAGGCCTGGCCACAGTCCCTATCTGAGTGACCAGGTTAACTGGGGCAATTTTAAATGTGAGGCACGGACATGTAGCCTACTCCCAAGTCTACTGAACATGATCTTCACAGGCATACAAGGCAACTTGGGCTGCAGCCCCCCATTTAGGCAAAAAATTTGCTAATTTTAGGTAAACATGCATTAAGATTTCAGGCAGAAGAGCTGAAGCCTCTTCTCTCAGTAGTTGGAAGTAGTCCCCTATGCTTATGATGATTTCTTAGGCCTAAACATTGCATGGGAATCTTGAAGGGAGCAGCATGGTGTTAAAATACACACAGCACGAAGATCAAAATCCATCTATTCTATCTTTCACAACTTAAGTGTGACAAAGATTATAATCTGTGCAAATGTTATATCACCTTAAAAGTTCAACACAAGGCCATGACCTCCCCAAACCAAAACTAGCTCACGGATAAGCCAAGCCATTTCTATAGGCCAGTGTTCCAAGTCATCTATAGTTTATATTATCTCCCAGAAATACACAATTATGACTGGCTCAACTGCAAATAATACCTGAAACTAATTCCTATACTCTCCACCAACATATGATCAACAGACCCACACGACATCCCCAGGTAACTACCAACGGTAGTTTCGCATTTCCGTTGCAACTGACCCAACAGCAATATACATTATACCCTATCACTTTCATAACACCCACTGAAATCACAAAGCAACCACCCTCTCCCTGAGGGGCTCTTCCTCCTACAAATATTTGCCAGTAATTATGTTAGTCAAAATATGAGATGTTTTTCATACTGGCCTCCAGGACTTGTTTGCACTTAATAACCGTACTTTCTCTTTGCTTGGTACTTTTTTTTGACAATTTATTTGCAGAGGATAAAGAAAAGTTTTGTCCCAATGAAGACTAATTTCCCTTCAAGACTTTGGGATCTTTGACCTGAAATAATGTGGTGAGGGTACCACTTACATCTGAGCGTCTTTCTTGGCAGCATTAATGGGTCCTGTTGCTAAAGGTGTCAGACAAGGTTAGCATGGCATACACTGATTATCGCCACCTGAACTTTTTCCATTTATTTTTCCGTATTTCCGCCTCAAGGCAGGTATCAGGAAATTCTCACACACAATGGAGGATCTGGAACATCTTGTCAAACGATTTCAAAAATCCCCCAGTCATGACTTTTTGACAACCCAAACAGAAGATTTCAGGTCCCTACTACAACAGAAATTTGTTTACTATCCAGGGTAGGACATTATGAAACACAGCAGCAGTGTTGGTGACGGCTATCATGACCTCATTTAGAAATAGAAGAAATCATGACTGAATATTTCTTCAAGGTGAAATTTACCTGGTGCATCATGAGAACTTCATTCAAGTACTCCCCTTTCCCTTCCCACAGCCACCCTGCTCTCCCTTCACTTTGTCTCTGCCCTCTATAATTTTGACTGTTGACTAAAATTAATTGTAAGGCCTATAGTCTTCCCAATTCAATCAAAATTTGAGCTATACAACTGTCCAATAAGGTACTGCCTTACTGTACCTAATATAGTTGGGAGACAGTCTTAAGTTGGTAGCAGGCCTTAGCCAGACAAGGTGTTGAAAGGGGATGAGACAGGCTCTGGGAGGGGGGAGGGGAGATATGTTAAGATGTATTCAGGCAGTAGCAATATTTGTTCTTAAAATTTTTCTAGAGGAAGCAAAAATATTTCTAGGGGGTGCTTCCCCCAGTCCCCTTGACTACAGATGTTACTTTGAAAGCTGTGTGGTATGGGCATTATAATCTAGCCCTGACAGGTATCTTAAAAGCACTATGGAAAATAAAACATTTATCCACTTGATGTGCAAATTATTCTAGTCCTGCATGATACTGTATCTACCCTAGTCTGTATAACACAGCATGCTCCTTGGGCAATTAAGCATTTTTTCTGGGGTGGGGGTGGGGGTGGGGGAATTACCAACTACAAAATAGGATTACAATTAAATCAATAAACCTACCGTAATGATGGGAATTCCCAAGCCCACAGCAATCAGAAGGGCAGTACTTATTGTATCGTCATGGTAAGGGTACCGTATGCTCTCGTCATCACAATAGAAACCCCTCTGAAATGGAGTCGACGGGGAAGCTACAAGTTCTAAACCAAGGCCAATGCATCCAACTGTAAAGAAATTTGTAATTAATATTAAAATTAAGAGAATAATTTTAGTATAATGATAACTGCAAAATGACTTCTCTACTGTAAGTAGTGCTTACATTATCTAATACTGGTATTACATATTACGCAATGTCATACTAGTATTACATACTGTAACACTAGTATTAAATACATGTGCACTTTAATAGGAAAGAAATCAACATATACATTCAATATATGTTGTATATGTTTGTATGTAATGGACATGTCAATGGCACCAATGAAAAAAAGTCTTCGCTCTTAATGTTAGCGATGATGCCTCTCAAAAGACTTCAAGGCAACAGTCAAGTTGCTGCCAGTGTCCTTCCCTATGTAAGTATGTATCAAGTTTTGTTGTGCCTCTTTAATAGAGGTTTTTAAGTCACGCCCTGCATACACCATACCTGTACAACAGATGTGCCCAGACTACAAGCAGGATATGCAAATGGGTGGTGGGGGATGGTGGCGGTGGGGGATATATCCCCTTCAAAACTTTCCAAGCTAACAGTGTTTCAATAAGTGACTGTAACATTGATAAAACCACACAGAGTCAACTTTTAGGTAATAGGCAGTCACCCCAAAGTTTTCTTTGAAAAATCAGCAAACTCTTGCAAATCTCTTCTATTGCATTACAAGCAACTCTGTAAGACGTTTTGAACATAATAACTATTACAAACAATAGGTAAAGCAATGAGAAATTCTCCTTGAACTTCACAATTCACTAACAAAAAGATTGTCACATGATCAGAATAGGCCAATCATGAACTAGAGTGACCAGGCATACTCACTGATTGGGGTGAATGCATTTTTCCTTTAAACGTGAAGTAAAACTTCCATTATTTCTATGTACATTATGTTTCAGACTACACAAGTTAAATTCATCAGAAGTGATAATTTATGTTACAGGAAAATGCTATTTGAATTACAGTACTGTTATTTAGACTGGTACCTTTATTCATGAATGGCTCATTTTATACATGTGGAAATTATTTTTGTTGCTGACTTTATGCAGTGTCTTCCGGCTACCTGCTTCATGCATGCAGCGTAACTCCCCGGATTAAATTTAATACCTAAGCTTCATGTCTGGAAACATTACAAATAATAATTGTAAAGGGAATATGAGGATATTTGTAATATTAAACTAATGTTTCAAAATAAATTTTAATGAGGTTTAATTTACAACATATACTTCAAAATGAACTTTTGAGTGACTGTACAATTCCCTACGAGTCTAATCGTGGTGGGTAATAGCTCCATGGTCTAATGAAATAGAGTCAATGTAACTTTTCATTTCCAATCATCACAAGGCAAAGAAAATTAAGTATGGCACTTTTATTAAATTTAATACAATTGTTCCTGGATAAGTAAATAGTTTCATACTCGAGTTGCCTTTGACCATGACAAGCATTTGGTATTTCAGCATACTGTACTGCTTGCATACATGTTACAGGAAAATGATATCTGTACTTGTCATGTACTATAAAGTATAAACTGCCATCAGGCTTCAGAGTTGTTAGTCACTCAATTTTGCAGTCTATTCGACTCATTTACTAATTTCAATGTGACTCAAGTCCAGTCAGTGACTCCAGTCATTGTATTATTTCTATGAGAAAAGTTATGCTACAATTGCTAGAGTCATTTCTCTTTTGAAAATCAGTGACTCGAGTCATGACTTCTTACAGCACTGTCTGGAGGTTACATATAATACTCTGGAAACAATAATGTCCGAAAGTGGACAGTTGGTTTACTTTTCAAACTCGAGATCTAGTTAAATAGCTACACTATATTTAGTTAACTTGAGATTGCCAACTGTCAAAGAATGGCCCAGACATCCCTAAATTTGGGCTTACCCAGAATTATATGCATGTCCTGGGAAACAACAATGTAGACATTTTAAGGCAATATTACATATAATTATCATAAAGATCGAGCCATGACTGATGTAATCGCAATGTTTCACAATTCTTCCTTAAAAATCAACTTCAGTCGTGGTATTTTCAATGAGGATAAACTTTCAAGTTATGTTACAACAGTTACACACATTCTTGATAATACTGTGACATTTTGCTTCTGATGAACTCTCCGAAGTTATAAAATTCATTCTGCCAAAAAGTTATTAACAAGGGCTGCAAGGTGCTACAGTATTAACAGAGGTATTTTAATTCATCTCCCTCCACCCCCACCCCCCCAAAAAAAGAATCAAGAATGCTCCGCCTCTACCACATGGCACAGGAAAATGGGGAGGGGTATAAGCTTTGATAGTGGCCTGGAATTTGACTCTCATGAGATGACAAGGCTATTTTTAGAATAGCACCACAATAGCTCCAGTCAATTCAAGCTTTCTGCTGACTACTGAAATGATGTTCAAGCCCTTTCCACGCTAGGTGTGACACAACGCGATACGATAAAAATGCTGAAAACTATGTTTTAACTTAGACCTCTTCACACTAAGTGCAATACAACATGACACGATACAGCATGATAATTTTGAGTTGAATAATTTCAGCTTTCTCCCACTGGTCGCTGAGCAATATTTTGTGTGAGCAATGATGAGATAAATTGCTATCCTGTTTGATAACATGACCAATCCGTCACTGGAATATTGCTTAGATATTACGAAAAAGTTGCCTGTAGTATGAAATGGTTGGAGAACTTGGTGACATTTTTATTGTGTGTTATCGTATCGCGTCGTATCTTATCATGTTTAGAGTATAATGGGCAATTTAACTTATTAGATGTACAGAAATCAAAGATCACAGTGTAATGTATGACCACATTGTCAGTCCATGGTATCTCTTTGTCTAGCTGTTTAAACAATCGTGCCCACAGAGTTTTATTATGTAACAACTTGCTCCGAACTTAAAGAACTATGACAAATTACAACTAAGGTCAACATCATTCCTTTGTAATTGTTATTAATGGATGATTAACTCAAGAGCAATATCAGCCTGGGGCATTCAACAAATATGCAAGGCTTATCACATTGGGGTTTGGCTAATACAACTACAAACAATGACCATATTTGTACAGGTATGTAATACAAGTGTACCAACACCCTTGCAAACATATCCACATGGGATTGCAAAGTCAAGGAAACAAGGATATTACACTTCCTGACAAACAATTCTCTTTTATTTTTCCAAGTAGAATGATTTTTTTGGTTCTTTTTTTCTCATCCTTTCTCTGTGGATCTCAGTTTCACACTCCCTCAGTCACCGTCACAGGCCATTGCCATGCATGAACCATCTGATCAACGAATTGTACTCCTGCCTCAGAAGACAACCCCCTGGCATATACCCAGAACTGGTCCAGAGGAAGGGGGCAGAGGATTGAGATTCAGGCCATAATAATTTTGTTGTATTTTTCCAAGTAAAACAAGTTTTTGATTCCTTTCTTCTCATCCATTCTCTGTGGACCTCAGCATCACACTCCCTCAGTCACACAGGCCCATTGCCATGCATGAGCCATCCTGCCTCAGATGTCAACCCCAGGCAAATTCCCAGGATTTGGTCCAGAGGAGAAAGAAGGTTCAGACCACAAAAACACAAAAATTTTAGAGGCACATTCCCACTTCAAAGCCCTCAGTGTGGGTTAAGAGCCCTCTTAAGGGCATTTCTTCATTTAATTTCATCTCAGGAAGAATGGGAGTCATATCAAAATGTTTGCCTAAGAAACAGGTGATTATTATTATTATTATTTTTTTGAGTCACAGGGACAGGTGATTGAACCCCTAGTGGCTAGAGTAATTAGGTCCCTGGCTTTTCTATCCAATTCTTCCATATGCTGCTCACCAATCAAAAGTTTAGAGGATGGGGGGGGGGGTGCACATCACAGGATGGGTAGCAATTTGAGGTTAGATCTTGTGAAAGAAGGCTAAAACAGTTTAAGGGGCTGTTTCATCACCCCAAACATATTTAGGAATATCCCTGCATCAGAATAACATTTGGTTATTACACTTTGATTGACATAAAACACAAACAATAGCATCACTCTGATTGGCCAATGATGACTTTCTCAGTCAGTGGTGTGGCCCAATGTACCACAGCCAGCTCACACACAGTATTGTGTGCATATGGCAATTCAGCACAGGCTGCTGGACCTGGTTTTGTCTGGGGGTGTATTAGACGGCAATTCAGCACAGGCTGCTGGACCTGGTTTTGTCTGGGAGGTGTATTAGACGGTGTTTTTAATGGAAGGAGGGGCTAGAAGTGGACTTAAGCCCCTAGGCACAACGCAGCGGCTAATACCATATGATAAAATGGTTGAAAACAATGATGCTTTCACACTTGGCCTAATTGACCCAGAAGAGCAAGGATGACAGTATATGGTTCTTATAGCTTTACACTGCGTGAAACTTTGGAAGTATAAACCGGCCAACTCTTGACTGCAAGAAGCGATTAATCAAATTGGCAAACACTGATCCAGAGCTTACACTATATGAAGAAGTCATCCCAAGTTTTAAAAACATTTTTTCTATCTAAAGATTCCTCTTCCATTGCTCCTGCATGTGATTCAGTTTACTGCTTGGAGAGAGAAGTTATTCAGTTATGCAATGTCCATGGCCATCTTTACAGAATAATTACGGACAAAAAAAAAAGGCTTCTTTCCCTGGGAAACTTTATTCCTCATTGAAGTTATTCACCTTGACATTGACCTTGAACATCTCAGGCCCCATTCCTTTCTGGAGACTATAGGTAGCATACAACCCCTCCCCCTATATGACCAGATTCGACAATTCGTTGTTGTCATATTAGCATAATTAATGACATCCTAAGAGTGGGCTAAAATTTCAAACTATGGGCTCCATGCATACGGTACATGTACCAATTTATACAATGTTTGTGCATTACTACAGTATAGTGTTGAAAGTACAGGAGTTCACAACTGAGCTGCCAATGACTCTACACCATCAGGCCTGTACCGGTGTTCCCCTCCCCTTTGAAAATTTTTGCCTATTTTAAGGACTCTAGATGCAAAATGGTGTGAGATTTTCCATTTTTTCTTCTTATATTTGTATTCCAAAAATGCTGGTCTCGTAATAAATTTTTCCTCCATATATTAAGATCTTTTACAACTTTTTTTGTGCTCAAAGTTCAAATCTGCTGTTCAAAGAACAACCATCAAGACTGACAGATGGTCTTTTGTTCCCAAACATGAGACGCTCGTAGAATGTGTTAGCAATATGATATTTCTGGTGTAATATGCTGGCATAACGATGCTTGCAAATGTAAAGCCTTGCTGTTCAAAAAGCAATCATGCCTATTCACAGACAGAACTTTAACCTATGTCAATACCATCAACATTTTGCAAAGTTAATAAATGATCTTGCCGTTATAAAAGAAAATTTATTCTGTAGGATGATGTACACTTGTTGAAATAATTTCATACCTGTAAGGCTTCAACTGCAAGTGTATTCATCTTAAAATTTCATGTGACTTGTTTTTGTAAAAAAAATTTGACAATAGGTGTGAAGGGACATAATAGGATATGGCACCAGAAAAAAAGTTGAACATATTACTAAGACCATATCATACTAAACATGATATGATGTGATGCATCAAACTAAGTTGAGAAAATTTCCACTTTTATCACTTGACAAAGATCAGTGCCCTAGCTTCGCTGTTTCACAGGGGCGGCCCGCCCCGCCCCTCCTTTCGCCCGCCCTGCCCCGTCTCTTGACTTCCTATCCCCGCCCTGCCCCTTCTTTCAGCCGCCCTTGTAATTTTCCGCTCTGCACTGCGCCAAATTATTAAAACGGCAGAGACAACACAGCTGAACACGTTTATATGTCAGTGGTTATGCTTACTATAGAAACGTACAGCGTGTTGTTCACATTGCAATCTATTATCGAAGCACCATGCATTGACCTGCGATCCCAAAGTTGTTTGTTCAGCTTGTAGCTACGGAATACGACAATGTTGTGTGTCAGAAGCCCGGAGATCCGCTACGCAGGCTAATTCAACGACCAGCCTTCAAAAATTCCCCATACGTACAGTGTGGAAAAACGCTCGCATCTGAGCGAACTTTCTCACGTGCTGTACGTACTGTAGGTTAACGCCTGTATGTTGTCTCGAGCTCCAGTCTCTCAACTGCACTTGCACAAATCATACCGCTGTTCGCCGTACGCCAAACTCAGCATCTTATATTTAGGAAAAGTTTCTCGCATATTTATGGCATAATTTAGTAAAGTTATCTACGCGATTTTCTGGGAAAAGGTTGCAAGAAGCTAAGCGAGGTCTATACAGTATGCACTGGCTTGACATGAAGTAGTGAAGTTGCTGGGCGGGTTTCGTAAACCAGTTCAGTGTTTATAAAGCTTGCAGCTATGCTCGCGGACTACATCCAACCAATAAGTGCGGGCAGCTAGGCGCTGGGGCCCAGCAGAAGGCTACTCATTACATGTAAAACGTAAGATGGCTTCGCCAAACGCAGGCGCTCACAGATGTAGTCTGAGTTGCACGGTACACGTGTACACATAGTACACAGGTGAACATCGTTATCAACAAACTATTCAGTGACTTGATCGCAACACTGCTTCGCTATAGCGAAGTCACACATTGCAAATGGGTAAGACGAATACTTATACGCCCCTTGTGCCTCCATTTTAGGGTAGGGGGAAGGTTGAATGCAGCATAACGGAGAGAACGTTCATGGTGGGAGATGAGGTGGAGGCATAACTGCAACAGTTTTATGTGCCTGGAATTTAGAAGTTGAATGCAATGTATACTTCGACCGCCCAATTGCATGATGATCGGGGCTCTTGTATAAAGTTTAATTTACATGCGAGGCATTTTTACAGCACTCGAAAACTTTCATACAAAGCAGTAACTGCATCTAATCCGTATACACCAGTGACTGACAAATATAAATGGCAGACGTTGTGGACCGCTACTCATATTTCCCAAGTTTACAATTAGCCTATAACAGTATAGTGCTGGTATAAAATAAAAGTATGAAAATATTGTAGAGTCGTGGGAATTTCACTTTTTATCGTCTTTAGCAAACACGCCATAACCTCCGCTAAAGCAAGCTACTGAGTTAGTTATTATATAATCAGTCCAGTGAATGACATTTTACTGACTGACAGATTATGTAATCAATCATGGACCTTCATAGATGCGATCCCACTTTCCTCGGCTGTGTATGCACTGAAACAATAAATTCTGGTCTTTCAAAACTTTTGCGGTTTCGCAAAGGAGTAGGACTGCTGTAATATGACATTCTACAAAATGAAACAGGCTGTCAAGTGAACACTTCTGGGCCAGCGATCACATGGGTAAAACCTGGGTTGCCATGTAAGATCCAGATATATCAATTTGTTTGTTACTTAAACCCATACAGCTTGTGTTAGCGTCTCCCACGCAACGAAAATGCGCCCTGTGGAAAACAGTATACGAACTTTCGATCGCTCTGTTGCATAGCAAAATTACAGTGATGTTCATTCAGTTCCATGTTCTACTATGTCTCAGCTTCTGAATGACATAAAAATATATCGATATTATTTGACTTTCACATAGGGACCTGGACAGATTTCGAAGGCATCTTTTTGCATGACAAACAATAGCTATGAACTTTTGACCTACTGCTGTTTGTACAAATAAGCTTGGATCGCCGATGTTCATGCATTGCTGGATTGGTTATCATGTAAACTTTCCAATGGTAACCGTTGTTTTCAAATTTTCAACACTCCCCCATACGGATCAGGCCAAAATACGTACAAACAGACACAAATATGAATATGCATGAGTCTTGCACCAATGAAAAGACCCCAAGCAATGTGTAAACAACGCGACCGTTACCCGCCACAGACTTCTACACCGTGCGCGCGCGTTTTACAGTATGTACAGCGAACACGTGCGTGCAGTGGTAAACAAAACATTTGGTCACGCCCACACGACCAATCAAGTGTACGGGATGAGCGTGTGTATGAATTATACTTAGCAGTGACGTCTCAGTCAACCAATCCTCAGTTTAGACAGAAAAGTGTTTTGACAGGAAAGTGTTTTGAACAAATTGATATGTAATGGGTGATTTCTTTATCACAATCACCACGTTAGGGGAGATTGGTAAGAGGTGAAACAGGGTTTAAATATAATTCAGTGGTTTCATGTTGAATTTTTGAATCGGCTCGTTTGTCTCAAGAATGTACGTATGTACGTGTAAGTCAGTAACAACCAGTGTCTCTGAAGACACATGAGGACCTTAAAACAATGTACTACGTACTTTGGCTATCAAACATTGATATATTCCCAAATGCTGCTGCTTCAGTTTGTGCTGCTACACTTGATAATAATATGACTTTATGGTCATTAAAATATGTTGTTGTTTTCCAGAGAAAAAGATTTCATATATTTCGTGTAAGCTAACAAAGGTTATTTTGTATACTAAAACTGCACATCATTTGCCAATAATTAAAAGGGGATGTGTAAGATAAATTTTTCAAATCCACATGCCCATACAAACAGTATGTAGTCTGTAGTATTAATTTAGTAATTAATATGCAGTCAAGAAATATTAAAGGTAAAGACAAAATAATACATATATCTATCTTACATCATTTTCACTTGGCTAAAACTTAGGGTCTGGAATCTGCATATTCTGTGGCTCAGATTCTTCCAGTCTATGGGTGTTGAAAGGTAAAAAAGACCATATTCTGGGTTGAGAGAGAAGCTAAAACCCAGGAGCTTCCGGGGGCTTCGCCCCCTGGGCCCCCACCGGGGCGTTGCCCCTGGACCCCACCAGGGGCCCTTCGGCGGACCCTTGGACCCCCGGCCAATGGTGCGCAGCGCTTCGCGCGCGCAAATTCTGCCCTCCTAATGTTCCTCCCCCCTGCCCCTTTTTCACTGAAGCTAGGGGTCTGAAGATGGTATTTCATGTGAACAGTTACAATCAAATTGTCACTGTCTTTAATAACATGGTTGAAATATGGCACAGTGATGAAGAATGTATTGCCTGTAGTGTAAAAGTCCGGATATGACTTTTTAATCACGTAAAATTGCGTCAGTCATGTCATATTGTACCCCTTGTAGTGTGAAAGGGGCTTAACTCTTGCTTTGTCAGTGACATGCGATGTTTATTTTGTGAAACATGAAGTTCCCTTGTAAGGGAAATGAGAGATACGATAGATGTTGAACTTACTCTAGGTAATATTAAAGTAAGGTTGGAATGTATGCCCTTTACGATAATCAAAGGTCATCTAAGGCATTACAAATTTTCAAACAAGACAGGAATTGAGGAAGTGTGATTTCAAAAAATTAGACTGGTAGACCTAAAGCAAAACCTTGCTTCAAAAACAGTTTACCTGCCATTTGTTTTATCAGTACCATTGCCAGGAAACCATGACACAACCTTTACAACCTAGATTCCTATCTATTCACTCATCTATCCTTAATCAAAGTTTCATTGTGTCCCATTTGGCAGGCCATGCATACATCTTCCAGTCACAAAGACAAACATTTTCCTCTTATCACATTTTGTCACCTCCCATGAAGTTGCTACGGAAACTAGATTATTATAAGTGATAAAAAGATCTAACATACTCGACATAACTTGCATTTGTCATCAAGCATTAATAGAACTGCAACCACATTTCTGTAAAATAATATTTATCTACCCCACTAAACTTGGCCAGAAAATACCCTTGCCAATCCTGCTCCCACACAATATTTTCTCAAGCAAGCCTGTGGGCGTATACTGCTGACAGAAACCCCTAATAATTGACAGTGAGGTAGCCTCTCCAGGGGCCAGACCTCAAATATCTGGTTGATACTATACAGGGTAAAATGTTTTCATTGCAGTCAGGCCCCTGGGAATATTAACTAATCTCCTGTAAGATGTTTGGAGGGGATTCTTGGTCATTTCCTGAACATACTAACCCCGATAATTTGGTCAAAGTGGTGTTATGTCCTGGAGGAGGGTCACCAGAGTGCAACTAAATCTCAGGTGTGACGGAGTGATGATACATGATGTTCCTATGGCATTTAGTGATCTTACCAAAAGTACAATCCTGTTTCAATCACTGTCTGGCCTAGTAAAAGGAGGTACCAAAACATTTGTAAATACTGGTTGGTTACCAAAGACTTTCGAGAATACAAAAGTGATAGCACTGCCATGTAGGCCTATACAGTATTTCACATTCCTAACTCTTTTTCACTGTACTTAATGTAAATACAACTGTGGCAAAATGAAAGAGGATCAACAAAATAGAAGGACATAATTTTCATGTCCACAAAAGAAAGACTGGCTCCTTTTAGACTTTACTTTAAAGTTTTTAAATTTGTTAGGAACTTAAGCTGTGGGTATGGGCTATACATCTAATAGCCTATAGCTATTGATTGGATGTAGAAAATGCCACATAAGAATACCATCTTTCAATTATTTAATTGGAATGGTGCCAGAGTGCTACATCCCATTTAAAGGAATATGTTTTTTGTTTGGGGCACCGAAAAGTTTCATACGTTAAAACCCAAACTTTCAAAATTTTGAATGAAGCAACATCCATAATTCTTGTAATGGATGTCTGCAAAGAGCTGGACGCAAACACGCATTGCATCCGTGAAAATCATGCTGCAGCTAGAAATTTCCATCTTAGTCCCAGATTAAGTAGACCAGGCAAGCTAGAAATTTTGGTTTTCAAAGTATGTGTGTCCACGAAGTTTTGCAAGTTTTGCAGCCGTGCTTGTAATGCATAATATTTTGCGAAGATGAACCTATTGCTGGAGTTTATTTGTCAGACTGAATGGTTTAACAAAGATCACAGCTACCTTTGTTGGATTTCATGTAGGTCCATTTCAAATGCAATATTTCCTATCAATAAAAGACAAAAATGTGTCAACATAAAATTTATTTAGGATGCTACAGTATCCTAATTTGTGTATGGGGGTATCCTACTTCAAGAACGGTTCTTTTAACCATGTGACAATAGGTTTGGTCCTAGATTGTAATGCAGAATAACTAGGTGATTTTCCTTTTATATTCAATATCTATGTTTGAAACAGCATGAAAGGTACTTGTGAGAGAAGTAAAAGGATACCGAAAGATTTTTAAAGACAGACACTCATTATACCAATTACATTTTTGGTTAGGGGTAACCAAAATTCTCAACTGGTGACTGCTCTTTGATTGATACCAAAATCAGAAAATTCAAATGATGCAGAAGAGATCACATTTCACACAATGCAGTGAGAGTGTTCTGATTTAATACACAATTAGGGTCTTGTATGTTCACCAGGATATGGCTTTTAGTTTGTGTCTGCACAAGGAGGAGCTAAAGGCATGTAGTTTTGGGAGGGACTAGACGTAACTTAGAAGAATTGGTTCTGTCTGGGATGAGGAAATTTGCACTTTAATATTTGCTAGTAAGAGTCTTGTTTGGGCAACTGTTTATTCCCTTCAAGCACTGTAATGCTCAGTGTTCACAGATGAGAACAAGCACAACTGTTGGAAAGTTAGCCAGGGGAAAGGAAAAATATGTTTTTACATATGCTTTTCCAAGAAAATAATGCTCTTTAACAAAACTGTAATACACTGGCTGACTTTCAAAAAACTACCCCGCATGATTAATTTATTTTGTCCACAAACAATGTAGAGCTCTGTCCCACAAATCTGTCCAAAATCAGAAACTTTAACAGCTGTTGGCAGACCACCAATATTTTCAGTGGTCCACCTAATTTTCTAGTGGACCACAGGCTAGCTATGGAACACTGGTTTAGAAGAGTGGTTCACAGCCACATTCAGCCCATTCATCCCCTGCAGTTAGAATTTTCCCTGTGGGTGTGGCACCATGTCAGTGAAGGAGTTTACTATACCCTGTAGGGCCTTAAAGAGAACCCACAGGCATTCTTTTGGGAAAAAATGTAATATATGTATGTCAATTCATCCCCATTCACCTCCTTTCTAAGTTTTCCCTCTGACTTTACTTTGTTTCTCTCCCTCCCCCTTGGCAGCCACCTGCCAGTGACCTGGTGAACCCAGTATGACAAGTTCCACTAAGTCAAGAATTTTTCAATTAATTACTCATCATGTCTCATCTGTGTAATTCCCACTGGTTGATTAAGTTTTACCAGAAAACAAAACATTCTGTAATGTTTTCTAAACATCTTCAAGATTGAAAGCCTTCTCAATCACATCTGGATGTCAGACCTACTATGCTCTATCCACCAGGGGTGGCAAACACAAAGTGTTCACCAGGGAGTCCCTGCAAAACACCTGTGGGAAATTCTTCCTTCCTACCATTAAAAATGATTTCCTGTTCTCTACATGACACTGACATTCTAAGAATCATGTTTTAAAACAGCAGCAGTACTGACATATTCCTTGGCACTACATTCAATGTTACACAGGAAGGTAAGAAGGTCACCTAGAGACACTGAGCAAGAACTTCCATGTACTGAACATATGTACTATATAGCAGAAAATGGTGGATTTGGGTACGCTGGGCCCTAAGGCCAAAGGAATAGGTGGGCCTGAATAATTTGTATAAAAATTTCAATTGAAATGTTTTCCTCTTTTGAGTTATATTATATTGTTACCAATTCAGAGACTACCTTACATGTAATGTAGCAGATAGTGTTCAGACATACAATACGGCTGGTCTTCAGATTCTTAATATGCTTGAAAACAATGTGTTAGTCATGGATTGTACTACAGATAACCATTGCATAATTTTATGTTCATTTTATATTTTTTAGTGTGCAGGGAGTCACAAGGAAGAGTCCTAGGCAATGGCCTACTTGGCCCCCTTTTAAATCTGTCATTGGTACCAGAAATTTTGACACATTGTAAAGCAGTAAATGGCATGCATGCAAAATGTCCAATAATATCTTGTACATAGCTGAACAACATACAAGCCTTAGTACTTAGTCATCTTTTTTGGAAATGGCTGTCCATTATGTGACATAGTATACCAATATCTTAACCAGAAAGCCAAAAGGCTTAGTGATTCCTTGCCAATGAAACTTAAAAAGCAATCTTCGAAGCACCAATCATGTTTGCTAATGACGTTCTCTCCCTAAACTCATGTTTTGAGGTTACCCTTCTTGAGATAGTGTTTACAAGCTAAGTGTCACATACACACACACATACATACAGCAGACACACACATACATACGGCTAACATGGCATCACCGTTGCATAGATTCCTCTATGTCAGGGAATCAAAAGCTTTGTCTGGTCTCAACCTTTCTCAAATTCACATAGTAGGCCTAGGCCTATACATACTGAAAAGTTTGTATGATGTACGCCACAGAATTACGCCAAATTATGTCATGCAATGGGACTAATATTTCACGGTATACCGGTATTTTTGTAAGTACAAGTATATACTGGTACCCATATGTTACCACCCATCATAAGATACCAAAGTATCGATGAGAACCGTACCCGATGGTACTGCGAAAATATTTTTTGAAAATACAATTGAATGGAATATTACTGAATTATAAACACCACATCCATTGGATAACTGCCTTGCATTTTTTATATTAAATTATAAACCTGAAACGTGCATTTGATAATTATTTTTCACCATTCCAATAACAAATTTCACCTCGGAAATGTTAATTTTAATGTTATCCTATGTTGCTAATGAGTACCCTTGTGACGTTTGTTTTAACTTGGAGAATAAAAGTTTGCAAAAACAGCTTTGCGGTGTATTTGTAACTCATCTAAGCTTTAAACTATTATAGAAAATATTATTAACCAATGGAGGAGTACAACAGTATTTATGAAAAACTATACATGAAAACATACAGCTTCCTCAAAATGTGCTTGCAGCATAATGGTTCCGTAAGTATAGGCCTACACATTACTATGCATAGTATAGTGTGCAGATATTTACTAACATACTGGAAGCCCAGCACCAAGCGGTCCTACTAATTAGAGCCCGGCTGTCCATGTACGTACAAATCAACCGCCGTAAAGAAGTTCAATTGTTTAGCAAACGTATTAACAGCAAATTGGTACGTAAATCACACGTATAGTAATATTAAACAAGTTTGTCCCCCCCCCCCCCCCCCAAAAAAAAAGCCAATTACTGTATGTGTTAAGTTAGGCTATGTTGTCACATCATGGGGGAAAAACTTTAATTGATCAGATTAGCAGGCCCGTAGCTGGGGGGAAACCACTTTGAGGGGTCACATCAAAGTAGGATTGTCGCTGGCCTGGGGGAGGGGGCGTCCCTCCCCTTTGAAAAGTTTTTGTCTTTTTCAAGGAGCCTAGATGCAAAATGGTGTGAGATCATTTCAAAATTTGACAGAAGTAGTCTGGAAGGTTTAGTTATTTTTTCTTCGTTTTTGATTTTCCAGGGGGGCAAGTGTCCCCCCTTGCCTCAACCTTGGACGCCCATGTTGTCAGAGCTAATGAAATTACGGTATGATCACGAATGTACCTCTAGTTATTTTCACATACAGGATTCCGTCTGCCGGGAAAGAAAAGTGGCCGAGTGGGCGGAGAATAATCCCCTACACTTTCAAAAGTAACATGCCCGTCACTCAACTGTTGATGCCCATTCAAGCTGAGGCACTCCAGGCAGGCCTATGGACCCGGCAAACTTTGCAGTAACTTTGCCAAAACACTGAACATGATGTTTGAAATTTATGATTGATAAAAATTAATATTGTCAATGCAGACTCATTGACTCATTCTGTAATTACTTTTGTTAAAAAAATATAAATAAAATCATACTTTTGCCTTCAAAATACAACATTGAAAAGGTATTTTTCGGCCACCAAGTTCTTTAGGCCAGTCAACTTTATCGTACCTCATTACGTACATTTACGATGCTTCTATAATGTACACTCATGTATAGCCAGGCTAAGTTTAGGTAGCACAGGGCGAGCCGGGCTAAAATTAGTAGGACCCCACCAAGTGACTGCTATCCGGAATTGCGACTGAACGAAACATAAACTGGGAGTACTGTACAATTGCCACAAACCCCATTAGCAATATCATGGCACCCTTAAGGGAAGAGTTGGCGCTCTATTCCCTTCTACCATAGCACCACAGTGGACACAGGTTGGGCCAAGTCCAGGGTAACATATGGCGGAGCCACTCCATGAATGTTGCGAATAAGGGTCCAAGGAACCATTAACTGACATCCATGTACCAATATTCCATTTTCAATAGTACATAGTCGGGCCGAAGCCAACAGTCGGGAGAATGGCAGTGACAAATAATGCTATCTATGCTCAAATCTTTTTGTTCTTATTGTGAGTCGAGTATTCACTTCTCTTAAATAAGAAGAGTATAAATATTGCTGCCACATCCCTAGCCACATCCCGGCCATAATCTTAACCAAAGTCTCTCACAGAACAAACTATAAATGGAACTTCGAAGCCCACAGTACTGCCATGCAACTAGGCCTACTTGGCTATTTCACACCATCCTACCGTGTAATGCATATACACAAACACAGGGTGTAGGCCCACATGTGCTTGTTTTTAGGTGTTTTAGTATCATAAAGAGGGGTAGGTACTGCATGCACGCACTGTATATTACTAGTTTACTACATAAGTATCCGTTCGATACTGTCCACAAATCGATGGACTGTACTCGACTACGTACGCATTATGTAGGCCTATGAGTTGATAGATCGAATGTGGCCTACTGTCTTTGTGATTTGCTACAAAGCATGAAAAATTTGCTGCATGAAATGTGAACTAGGGTTGTAGCCTACCCACAAATATTAGCAGAAAATTTTGTTGTGGTTCACTGACCTGGCGCGGACCAGAGTAGCTACAACCCTGACTCTCTATCACTTAATAAGCTTAGTTTTGAGCTGATGAATCTAAACATTTTTGCAGGTATTTTGTGTTAAAAACTGGACTATTTTCTCTAATGGAACCAGTATTGCGGTATTACCGGTACCATTTGTGGCAGTACCAAATTTCAGCGGTACCGTGAAACCTTACAGGGGACTAGGCCTATGCCACGCCAACTTATTGTTAACACCCCAGTCTCAGAAAGCATAATCCTGCAGCCTGACACTACAATACATTACTGTTGGTTACTGCAGACATAGGCCTACTGTGTACTTGGCTTAAGGTGTAGGCTAGGCTAACATTAGTGTTTGTTATAGTACCGACATTCACTTTAGTATGCCCCCCCCCAATGACGTCGCCATCGTGCACCAAAGCGGGCAAAGCCAGTACGGCATACAATTTCATTTGCCACAGATCTGCATGAAAACTCTTGAACTTTCCTGTATGGGCCTAGGCTATACTCGTAGGTAGGTCTTGGCCTAACTGATTTCTACAAATCATTAGCCAGCTGCCTACATGTAACTTTGTAAGACCCTTCATTCTAACGATACTTGCACTTAGTAACACTAACAAGTAACAGTTAGTCACAGGCTGTCCTAACGTTATACAGTAAACGAGTAAGTTAATACCTTAGGCTATATACAGTTCATATAATAGTGGAAAGGTAGCGCACTTCACAGCCTTTCGCCTTTCGGTACCAACTTCGCCTGCCTGAATCACGCTGTTCATGCCTTATTCTCCGTTATCAATTCACAACAATCTTCCAATCGTGCCCGTACAGCACTTCTGTGGTATGACGACTCATTTGGACCGATAAATGTGTTTAAAAAAAGGAATATTTTTCTGCGAAAATTTCGTTTGCACATGATCACGTTTAGTCGTCGCGATGGTGACGTCACTTGTATAAAGGGATTTCCCCCATCTTCGAAATCCGGTCCTCCCACTGGATAGTTCGGCCTATCGTCATGAGAGACTCACTACGTCAGGACAACTATCCAATGGGAGAGCTGAATACCATCAGCTAACAGCTATCATGATCTTCTGGATACGGATGCCCTTGGGGTATGGTTAAGTTTTACAGAGCGTGTAGTAAATATACGTAGACCGTTATCACATTATTGATATGAATGGTTCATCACAGCTACCGTAGAATGAAGACCTTTAAAGAAAATGCCAATTTTGACCTCAAATGACTTCTAATCTTCATGAAATTTTAGGACAAATATGTACTACATAAAAGCCAGCTACACAGCAAGTTTCAAGTTAAACCAAGTTCTACATTCAAAGATATTGTGCTTGGACGATTTTGGCCCTTTTCACCTCTGGTGACCCCAAATGACCTTTGACCTCTACCAAAAACGATAGGGATCACCTTCCTGATATGGGCCATGCACATGCCAAGTATGAGATTCCTTGAAGTTACACATCTTGAGATAGAGTGTTTACAAGCAATTTCTATGGCGTTCACTATTTGACCTCTCGTGACCCCAAATGACCTTTGAGCTTCACCAAAAACAATAGGGATCATCTACTCAATATAGGGTATCCACATGCCAAGTATGAGGTTCCCCAAGATTACCTTTCTTGAGATAGAGTGTTTACAAGCAGCGTCACACACACACATACATACGCACACACACACATACACACACACATACACACACACGCCATCACCATCGCATAGATTCCTTGCCTGCCTTCGGCAAGGAATCAAAAAGAAAGCAAACATTCCAACCCACATATATATCAGCATTTGAAATGGATCTTTAGTATGCTTACAGTATAATGGTACAGTACCTCTAAGAACTAATGTTAAAATATATTCACACTACATGAACCAGGCCTGGATTTAAGTGCTCTATACTGCAAGACCTACAATGAGGCCTATGAAGGCTTGAAAATAAAAGATTCCTTATTAACACACAATCCTACAGTATTTTTGTAGGCCTCATTTTCTTTGAAGGCCCACATTTTGTGTAAAGGACCTACGAACAGTGCCTGCTAGTTTTTTCTTAGAAGCTTTTCACCTTAATTACAGTTCATTTTTCAGATCATACAGGATACACAACATCCTTTTGTAACAGTGGTCCTCCTTGACCTCATCGCTGGAAAAAAACAGATTTTCTAAAAGTAAGGAACAATATGTTGCATTGTGGAATGTGGAACATCCTGTTAACTATCTATTCTTGGAATAAAGACAATTACAGTGTAAGATCAGATAATGTAACCATACAGGTAGATACTTGCTGGTAGCTTTCATTTCTACTTCCCACTTACAGTAGTATTTCTTATGGTTAGAGGAAGACCAGGGAAGGGGGGGGGGGGTTAGGCAACACTTATGAAGGAACCAATATCCCCTGTACAAGTATCATGCCCACAGTTCCCCTTACTTGAAGAGATTTATTAAGCAAGACCAGTAGGGTACCAGCACCCACCCCAACAAGTATCCAGCCCCCACCCCACCCCCCATTTCCCCTACTGGAAAACTCGATCGTGAATAAACATACAGCTTCCACAGTTGAAGCCCCCAATGAAATGGTAGAGCCCTCTTGACACCACAAAAAATTATCTGGCTATGCCATTTCTTCAAGGCAATTTAGACAGTTGCCCCAAAATTTGCTTTGAAAAATCAGCAAACTCTTACAAATCTCCTCTTATTGCATTACAAGCACCTCTGAAGACGTTTTTAACATAACTACTCTGAACAATAGGTAAAGCAAGAAGAAATTATCCTTGAATTTCACAATTCACTAACAAAAACATTGTCACATGATCAAAATAGGCCATTCATGAACTAGAGTGACGGGCAGTGTTTCCGCTAAGCCACTTTGACACGATTTTGACCCAATTGATTCCTAATTTGACGCACTGATGTTGGAGAAAAAATAGAAAAAAGAGGGTTTTATGGGCATTTAGGCGGATTGTGTACATGCTCTGCATTTAGCAAGAAGTCAAATTTGCATATATTGGGCAGTTTGACTCACTGGATAATTTCTTTGAGGAAACACTGGTGACGGGGCATACTAACTCTGATTGGGGTGACTGCATTTTCCTTTTAAGCTGAAGGTACTGTATAGTGAACATACTGTACCCTTGTCTAAAAGTAGGCATGTTTACAGTATACAGTGGATTAAGTGTGCAAATTTAACTGTAATACAGTAAAACTTGTTCAATTAAACCTTTGAAAGCTAAAAATAAAAACACTGTAATGGGAAACAAACCTGCTTATATTCATAATTTTTATGCTTAACTTGGTGGATGTAATTTTTAATACCAGCACACTCCATCCAATCAGTTTTTAAACTCTGGTGACAAGGTGCAAAGTACTTTAATAAAATGGCACAATCAGGCTATGCTGCCCTAGCAGTGCTGCTGTGCACACAAAGACAGATTTATAAGCAATCACAAGAGAAAGATATTTTTCAGACAGGTTGGATATTTATCAGGGGTGGGGGAGGATAGAGAAATATGTTATTAGGGGGCAATAGTATTTTTCAATCCCTTCGAGAAGGAAAAGGAGCATGAAGGGGGTGATGCCCATGGGTGGAAAAAGTTGGGAAGCTGGGAGGCTCCTTCCCAGGAAATTTGGACATTTGGAGGGAAATCTGGACATTTGGAAGGAAATTTGAGCATTTGTCTTTATACAGCAAGAAGAAAACTTAAAGGGATACTGCCCAAACTTGGATCTCCTCATTACCCAACTTTGGAAAAAAGGAAATCTAAACTGCTCCCTCTTCTGATTTTATTTCTATGGACTATTTTATTAACTGTTTAAGAATCCTGTGATTATAAAATAAGGGGATCACGCAAAAGTAGGCATGTGTGAACATTTGGGGCGGTGTCTCTTTACAACTCTCTGAGGAGCCCCTTGAAGAATGGTTCCTGCCTCTTCACATGACCCACCAGACTGAGGTCCTCCATCATCAGTTTTAATCACTTCTAAACTGTCATGTACAGTACCTGCAAGCACTCCAAAAAATTGCCACTTTTTCTGCAAAATGTACCATACTGTACTTACTAACAAAGTTGACAAATGCTCCAGTCTCATGCATACAAACTGACTTTACTAAACCAAGTAATCCAACTACACCATACGGTAACTTTGGTTTGTGCGCAAAGTGCGCCAAAAGTTTTTGGCTTTTTTACAAAAAATTGAAAATTTGGGAGTTTTATTGAAGAAAATTTGAAAAATTTGGTTTTTTATGGAAGAAAATTGAATAATATGGGTTTTTTGTAAGGAAAATTGGAAAATTTAAGGTCTTTATTGAAGAATCCACCCTTCCTATGAGCAAAATCAAGCAGATCGTCCGGGTGACTGAAGGTTGTTGGGACTACAAATTTTATCATACGGTTGTTGGGACTACATATTTTATCATATGGATTAAGGCTCCCTGACAAAACTGGAAATTTCCCTGATGAGGGGCCAGCCTTCCCTGACAGGGGGCCATGCCCCCTGGCCCCCCTGGTGCCACCCCTGGTATTTATACTGTGAATTTAAGTACTGTTACAGGTGAAGAAGAAAAAATGCACGTGACCAATGTAATCCCAGCCCCCTCACCCTAAACCAGTGCCCCTTCTCCCCTTGAAGCAGCAAAGTCTTTTCAATTATTGTATATTGAGGAGTTAGGAATTTGCCAAACCTTCATTCAAATTTTATCTTACTGATGAACACATTAAATGATCTTTAAAGGTTTTATTAAATGATCTTTTTAAAGTTTTGCAAAATGATCTTTTCAAATGTTTAATAGGCCTGCTCTTTTGCAAAGTGAACAGACTTTGGTGAATATATCTGAATTGACTCAGGCGGGTCTATCTGTGGTTTAACCAAAAGTCACAAACAACACTCTTATGCACACAACTCCAAAGTTATAAATATCTTTTGTTGTTTGTTCTATAGATAAAGCTTGTAAAATCTGTGCATGCATTTCTTTTGATTCACACTGTTGTTGCAAACAAAATGTACTTAGACTCATCTTTTCAACAAATATGCATTATTGGCAAAATACGTAAAGAAAACGATACTCTCTATTGTTTTGCTAGATATCACTTGGAACAGCTCACTCCACACAGTCATGCTCTATGTAACTGTGGCTCACTGAATTCCTATGAAAGATACAAATGCAAGGAAAAATGCTTCTGATAACATGGGCACTTAAACTAGAGTGACTTGTTTTGTGTTTTATGAAAAATGGGAAGTTCTACACTGATGGAAACGAGGAAGAACACTGAAAACACAGAAAATTTCATTTTCACACCAAAATGACTGTGGAACTGAACAAAGAAAAAACAGACACTATCATGAAAGTACAATAGGACTCTCCAAACAGAATATATCCAAACAGAATATATCCAAACAGTGCTTTGTATTGAACTTAAGTAAAATGAAAGCAAAGGGAAGATACTTGTTGAACAAGAAAACTGATGAAAATTAACATTCTGTATGGTGTGTACTTGACCTTTCTAGTGTATGAAGAACATGCAATTAGAAAATGGAAAAAACCCTGAATTTGACCTTTGACTATTAACATAGAAAACTTGTCCCTTTAAAGGGAAAATAATACAGTCACCCCAATTTGAATTAGTGTATCCTAGTATCCTAATTCATGACTGGCTCTGTTTAAGTCATGTGACAATATTTTTGTTACTAATGTATTCAATTCATTCAGAATATCTACTTAATTTACCTATACTATGAAAATCTGTCTGGATAATCATGAAAGATATTTAGGAAATAGGAAGAAATTTGTAAAAATTTAGCTGTTTCCAAAAAAATTGGGGGTGACTACTTTTTCCCTTTAAACACATGTACTAAACTAAGCATACACAATTCCAACAAATGAAAGGTAGTCACATAATAGTGATATGGAAAATGGTAAACAAGGGAAATAAAA
The DNA here is from genome assembly GCA_029531755.1 of Holothuria leucospilota. NCBI lineage: Eukaryota > Metazoa > Echinodermata > Holothuroidea > Aspidochirotida > Holothuriidae > Holothuria > Holothuria leucospilota. Next base: position 61,062,029 of record CM055964.1, on the reverse strand, counting down.
GAGAAAACTGAAAATACAGAAAATCACTTCAAATGACATTTTCACATAAAATGTATAGAAATAAAGAAAGTCCAAAAAAATGTTTAAAAAAGCATAGAAGTACAGTAGTTCCAGAAATGAAATATTTGCAAACAGTGCTTTTCGATGGAAACAAAAAGGAGCAGAATACAGAATTTGATGAAAAACAACATTGTACTTGACCTTTTTAGGCCATGGTTACCACACACTCAGGAAATGGAATAAAACATTTGACCTTTGAGATAACAAATAGTTGGAAAACTTTGTCCTTTTAAGTAAAACAAATGTATTAAGCCTATACAATTCAAACAAATGAAAGGAAGTCAATGGATAATTGTGAGAAAGCCATATATATTTTTAAAAAAAGTGATATGTATGCTTACTGATGAGCCATATGATAACGTCAACTACTATCTTGGTTACACTGTCCATTTTGCATTCAGGCTGTTGCTGCTCTTCCTGAGGCCCGTCAGTGAAATAGTAAACTCGGGAAGAGGAACCGTTCTGTTGGTGTTTGTGTGACCTGAAATAAGAGCAGTAAAAATGCCTTAGATAAAAAAAAAAACATGGATAGTGTTTCACATTTGAAAGAACAGTATAGAACCCTGCTATGAGCTTTGTAAACATTTGTTTCCAAGAATTCAAATCATGCTGAAAATGAAACATCAGCAGAATGTAAACAACAGCTGATGAAATTTGGATAGAGGTGGTACCATGGTATTACTGATGACACAGCAGTATTGAAAATATCTTCTATATGACTGTAACATAAGGGGAAGAAAATAAATTACCTTTGAATGAAGTATACTGTGGGGTGGTTAATTAATATCAGTTGAGTAGTATTAACATTTCTGGTAAATTTTACCCATACTTTTACACGGCGAAGGTGAGGAATATCACCCGGAAGTGATATTGAATAGAGATAATCGATAAAACTAATAGTTGAGCAGTTTATACAAAACACGACATGGAGTATCAATAGAGGAAATATCCTTATATGTCATTGCCAAAAAATGTATTTGTGTTGGAATAAAACCCAAGTAAGATGTTCCAAGGTGTCCTTGGTTAGATCTGTGAGTCATTAAATCTCAGTCTCTAATATTGTTTTTTACTGTCAGAATAAACACTTGAAAACTTTTTTATAATATTACAATAAAAGCAATAAATGTCCTCCAAGTGTTTTAAATGGTCTGAGGTAAAACATCACGAGTTATAATTGATAGCAAAAAATTTTCTATCGCCATGATTCAGTCCTGGAAATGAATTTCTTGGGTCAAAAAAGGTTGGGCAAACCCCTGGATTACATGTAGTGGTGGAGTCCTTTGGACTCGATAACATGTAGTCCTGGAGTCCTTTGGACTCCAAAGCCCTTCTACGTTACCCTGGAATCCTGGATTAACTCAAACATTTTTTGCAAACTGACTTTCCTTGGGACAAGCATTTCATCAAATTCCTTCAAAATTGGACAATAAATGAGTTCATGGCTAAGGTCCTGCTTGAAAGAATCAGCTGCTTTTTTGTGACATTTAATGACTTTCTTAATGTCTTGAAAATGAGAAATGATAAATTTGATTTAAAAATTATGTTCCTGAATTTACTTAATTATTTTCAGTCATTAACTGATTACCTTTGGAATGCACCAATGTGAAATGAGGCATCCGGTAAATTTAAATGAGTGTATACTTCATGAGTGAAAATGTATGATAAAATCACACTCATAAAACACTCGCATGCTAGGATGTGTTCCATACCTGAAGTTCGTGGAGACACCTTACATCTGCGTATACAGGAATTTTTAACCAGGGGAGGGGGGTATGGGATGTGGAGGGGCATGACTTTAACTCTGACAAGCACCAAGTGTGGCAACCTATGAGAGAGTGTGGCAACTTTCTTTTTTCTTTAACCCAGGGGCATGCACTCCTAAGCTTCCAACCCCCAACCCCAACTCCCCTGACACCCAGTTGTATTTTAAGAGGCAATGGTTGTCCCTTCCAAGATAAAAAAATCCTTTCCGCACCACTACTTCATATACCATGAATCTCACTAAGCACTACTGTATAAAATACTTCCAGCTGGCACAGGCAAATTGCAACATAATGCTTTCCCTCAGGCTCCTCCCCCTAGAATGATGACGACTGTGGACACATCCGTTTCATGTTAAAATTGCAGGTTATGAAATCTCCTTGACTTTTGCCTTCTCCAAAATGTTGCATATGAAATTTACCACTTCAATGAAAAATTACATTTAAGCAAACATAACTAGTACCATATTGTACATGGTGAACATTTTGCAACAGTACCAGGCTGTACTTTTTAAAGGCATATTCTAGTGGCACTTCACAAGAGTCTCAAGTGCAAAAAGAAAAAAGGTCCAATTCATGTTTTTCAAACCCTGTCGAAATATTCCATTCCTAACCAGGCTCAAGATATCTCACTTTAAAGATTAGTTGTTACTTCTGTCAAGAAATACATGTACCTTCAGTTCTCTTCAACTCTTCAAGGTCACATTATGTTATGTGAAGTGGGCACATTGTCTCAGAATCCTTTTTTTAACTTATTCTTTATTATTAAACGTCCTGTTTTCCCCTAAAATTTGCTACTGTGGGAATGTTTAAACATTTTCCACATAGATCTGATATAAAACTACACCATATGTAGGGTATAGCAACCAAAGCTGTTCAATATTCCCTACAGCTGTGTCAATATCATAAAGGAATGCAATGCTATGTCTAATCGGTGTGCTGCCACAACATCACATATTTCCCTTTAAATGCACTTTATCTCTAAACAGGAAGATTTTCTGCATTTCTTAAAATCACTGTATTTTGTCCTTGGTAAATCCCTTTTGGGTAATATATTTAGACTATAGACATAGGCAGGTTACCTGGCTCTTGTCGCAACTCCAGGCATAGAGTCAAGACTTGGAATCACAACTCCTTCCGTATTTTCAATTTTGTCAAAAACATGCACAAAAATCCCTATTTTGGAGTTTGCATTTGTGTTAGTTTGCACGTTTTTGAGAAGTTATGTAACAAAACCGGCTATTTTGATTTTTTGACTTATTCAGTGACAATTTTCTTCTTCAAATGGTCACTACAAGCCTCTAGCAATGTCCGTTCAGCACCTCAGCCCTGGAGAAGAGTGCAGTGTATTAAGCTGGCTTACTTGGTGTATTAACATTCACTGGTTATGTCTGGTGTAATCAACATTTATGGCTGCTGAGGTACGTTTCTGAGTCAGTTATGAAGACACTGTAGCTGTCATAACTCCATTCAGAGACATGATTGACTAACAGAGCTGCGGGAACTCGACTCCAAAACTCCTGTAGTCACCTAAGTCTAAATAAATTAGGACATTCTATATTAATACATTTCTACTGAAGGATGAAAAATAGTTAAAAACATGAAATAAATTATTTCCTACTCCACAGTAACCAGATACATGAAAATACTTACCTCAGAAGGGGCACTTTATCTTGTAAGAATTCAAACACAGGCATTGCTACAGTACAGTAAGTACTGTATTTCAACCACGTCTTGAAACAGCTGCCTGTTTCTAAAGTGCTGTGCTTTTTATTTAGTACTGTATATTCACTTGCAAAATTTAACTTGGTATGGTACTGTACTAATATCCAGTTTGTGGCTGCAGATGATGAGGTACTCAACACTACTCTCGAGGCGTAATGATTACAATCTGTATGAACTAGATATTAAAGTATTTGCTATAGTACCACTATACTTTCCTAAATTTGCCTAGAAAGACAACCAAAAATGTGCTGGTACTGACAATATGAATGCATTCTCAGAGGTAAATAGTCCATATGCATTCAAATTTGAAGTTTATGCTGATGACTATCTCAAGGTTCTGAACAGCTGGATATCAGGTACACAAGGCACGATTTTGTTAAAGTGCCAGAGCCGAGGTCCAGGGGCAATGTCTAATTGCACTGGACAAGTCTCTGGTATATTGGGCTACTTATTCTGGGGTCTAGCAACATGGTGGACAACACTGAAAACTCAAATAATGTAGATGTTAAAGTGGTCCTATAAGCTACTGACAATTATGAAATCAGAGTAATGGCTGACAAAGGGAGGAAGGGCTAGTGCAAGTTACATGTCTAAAGCTTCAAGGGGCAACTGCTCTTAAAAGCTCTCTGACCTCACCCCAGACAGTAAAATTCTCCCTACTTAGTTTACTTTAGCCCCTCCTTTAATTTAAACAAAACAAACCTACCTTGCACAACTTCAAGACAGAAGCAGAGTACCTAGCCTGCACTGACTTTAATTTGCTCAAGGCAGGGAGCTGGAAGACAGGCCATATAGCTGACACACACTGACTGTGTGAGGCTGTGAGCTTCACTGGGAACACAACCGACTGTACTTGTCATCTTTGACCAACCAGAGTGACTGCATATTGTTTGAATGAATGTCAAGTGTCAACCATTTGAAGTGTGTTCATCAACTGTATTTAGAACTCTAGGGTTATACCTTAATTTATGTTTAGGGGAATGTCTTACCCTCTTTAATGGTTATGAGGACAATACTTCCATGTTCTGTCCAATTTTATCATTGCTACTTGAGGCCAATTCCTCTAATATTTATACCACACACATCAATACACACACACACACACACACACACACACATGAAGGATGTTTATAAATCTGTGACATCTTCCAAACAAGACCTAAAACCAATCCATGAACTTACCCTCGCTCCTAGTTTGTTGAAACTTTTCTCATCCAAATCTAACCTCCTTAAGCTGGCTACAAGCCATACTGAAGAAAATGATGAATTTGTTGAGTTGGACTTGAAATAAGCCCACAGTAATTTCACTCTGCTGTCTTCAATGGGTCACTTGAATTGTTTAATGCACTGAAGGCTATAAGCTTTTGCTAGCGCACTGTCCAGTGATCATTTGATTGGCTACACCCCCAATGACCACCTTCTCCAATTTTTTGGTCCGTGTTTTAGGCATCAGAAAGGCTGCATATTCTGAAACTACCCTTTATTTCCAGCTTTACTTTCAAAATGAGCCAAGTTTTGTACCATTTGAATTTAAGAAGCCTGGTCAAAACTTAAAATCTTTCCGCAAGGAGAAAGGAAACCCCTCCTTCAATGTGCCCCATCCCAATTAATTAGGCAGGTCACTTCTCCAATGTGATACTGAATGGTTGGCCAAGGGGAGGTTTCTAATGAGGAGGGGTCTGATGGGGGAGGAAAGGTTAAAAATTTGGAATTTTAAAATTTAAAAGATATGAAATATAGCATGCAGTTTTACAAATTACATTTTATGAATTCATATCCAAATTAACATTTTCTCAGAGCAGTTATTTTGCATTCTGACAATAGCCTGTATGTGTCATTCTACTTGCAGATTATTTTTTTTGCACACTGATATTTAAAAAACTACTCATTCAAGAAATTATCTGTGGTATGATTATTAGAAAGACATTCCATCACATTTAATTCCAAACTGACTACTGTAAGTTCATGAAAGCCAAGTCTACCAGTAACATATGCAGGCCTGGACATATATTATGATATATGTATTGCATGCAAATTTGACAATTTATGGCAATACTGCAGTTCTGGGAAAATACAAAATTTTCTCCCGTAAGTTTTACTTCATATTTACATGGAATTTATGCGTGTTTGTTTTTTGACCTGGATGGCCGCCCATATTTTTGCCAATGTCCATTGGACGTCAAACGACTGTGCAAACAGAAATGCAGCAGATGTCAGTCTGACGGAAATGTTGTCCCAAATCCGACTCGATCTAGCGGCAAAATGCTTACTGGGAGACTTTGCCAGAGTGTTGTCTATATCAATAATCAAGCCTGCTGGAGGCTAGGCCTATAAACACTGTTTGCACTAAAGTGGATTTTAGACTTTTGACTGTGTTGTACTGCTAGTAGCCTATACATAGGCTAGTTGTCAAGTACCATACTGATGAAATCATTTGCAGCACTTATCTTTTGGTACAAAGGTTATTGATAATGGTGTGCATACACACTGTGTACAAGGATAGGCCAGAGATTTGTTGATCACAAAATTTTTTGTGCCCAAGTACAGTCAGCAGTACTTTTGGTCTTTTATAGGGCCTACTCTGCTACGGGCCTTCACAGGCCTAACTAGGTTCATACTAACCAACCTTCGAAAAATTATTTAACTTACCTGTGTCAAGATTGGCTTCAGCAGCAATTGTTTTGTTCAACAGCAATGATAACACGTACAGATTTTAAAAATTATGCCGATACATATGATATATACACCCGGCAACTTACTGAATATGAGTTTTGGCCTAGTACGTACTTTTCAACTTCCAAGTGCTGTTATTCCGAACCGTAGGTTGTCTTCTCGCGTGAGCAAGTTACATGCTAGGCTATATATCATATATCGCTTGCTGTAGGCCTATTGCAAATGTAACTTTAACAGTTACATTTAACTTATACAAACACCATTCGATTCAGTTGAGCCATTGGCAACGAAATACTTTACGATATCAACGACACGTAGAATGCTTTGCAGATGATGTTTATGGACGGAAAGAAAACACCCGACTAACAGGTCACCGGCGTGTTATCATTTTCCCCTTCACTTCGAACAATCATGCCGTTACTCGACTCAGCAATAGTATTTTCCACTTACAACTCTGTTTACACTGTGACACAGATCTACGTAACTAGTTTACGCAGGTACGGTAACTAGCCTGTACTTACAAAGTTTATAGCAAGTTTGCAGAATATGTTGGAACCCGCCTTGCAAATACCTTGAAAAAAGTTAGTTCCTAGAGCTTACCTCAAGAGTATTTAACTTCAAATAATCATGACGAATTATTTTCTCAATATAAATATGTATGAGGACTTCAGACCTTAATGCTGGCTATTAACACACTTAGAAACTTTCGAGTTAGTAAACTTTTCTTATGCAATTACATATCCCTGAGTAAACACTTACATTTTGGGCCGTGTGTTGACGCAGTGAAGCGAATCGGTCCTTATTATGCGGTCGAACAAAAGCTTTTTACACCTGTAATACAAAACCGCAATACGTCATATTCCAAAAAGAGGCACCCAGTAAAGATGTGTAAATGTTAAGTCCACGGTCTTCTCCAGACTCGCTCCAGACGAGGACTGAGCCAAACGAAAAGGATGCTTCAAGACTTTTCGACTTCAAACGGAACGATCGAAGTCAATACATCCAATGACCTGCCTCCGCTGGCGCTAGACCCTTTTCAGTCGGTAAGCTGGCAGCGGAACATGTTGGGTACACATGAGATCCGTTTAAAAAATAATTTCCGTATTAAAGGAGATATTCGATCAGAAAAACAAACAAAACGATGGGCGCGGAGGCTTTCCTTACTTTATAATCAGGAACTTTGGCCTTTTGTAACTTTCTTACGGCGTTTATTAGCCTAGGCCAGTAGGAACGTCACTTCATGGGCGTGGAGGGGTGCTATACATTCCCCGGAAGTTTTCAAAGTGTCTTTTGTCAGGAAAATTTGCGGTCCGTCGGGAAAAATTGTTACTTTCTTTTGCAACTCATTTAATTTGTCAGAAAAATCATTTATTTGGGGCTTCATAAATGTCGGGAAATTTTATGATGACAACGGGTGGAAGTATTGCTTTGGATATATTAACCAGAGACAGTACCTCTCAGATTTAACTTTATATGGGGAATCTATATGCTCTGTTTTTCGGGAAATTATTACTGTTGGAAAGTAATTGCAAATTTAGGATTCTGTACGTGTCGGTAAGTGATCTCTAATTCCACAGCTGTTCGGGAGGCCTTTGTCTTTTGAAGAATTTCAGGCTGTCGGGAAAATTGAAGAAGGCCGTAATGCATCATATTGCTTGTCATGAAATAGACACCTCCGACCAGGGATCAGGTGGTATTAGATTATAATAGTCGGCAACTTTTAGATGGAGAGAAAAAAAATCCCCAGTGTATCCCCATCTAATGCAGTGGTTCTTGACATTTTTCGTCCGATCATCCCCCTCTCCGAACAGCTACCTTATGTATCCCCACTCCTAAAATATATCAATTGGTTTTCTTCATAGCACAGCAAAGAGAATGCCTGTGGACACTGACAATGATCTTTAGGGCCGCTTTATGATCATAACCTAGTAATAACTTGACGCCGACCTTGAAAGAACATGCATGCCCAATATCCCTGGAAAACAAACCTTAATAACTTGTTGTCCTAAAGTACCCTAATTTTAATTTGGAGACAATTTTCCAATGTATAATTACTTTTCCATAAAGCGGTCCTAAATGGGTTCAAGTTAATCATCTCCCAAATATTTGAGTACACTAAATGGGTCTGGTACCGTTATCGTACTACCGTTCAGTACATTCACCACAGTGTCAGGATCGTCGGCTTGGGAGTAATCTTACAGAACTGGAATAATTAAAAAAGATACTGGACAGGATCAGCGATCAATAATTACTACCCCACCTGAGATACCAAAATTACCCCACGAGGGTAAATACCCCCGGTTAAGAACCACTAATCTAATACTCCACCTCCCTGCTCCACCTGACTGCTCACGAGGATGGCAGTATTTATGATCAGTTGCGTCGGGTTGCGGTCGGGTTGTAGATTAATCAGGCAACATATGTACACACTGCCAAACCGGATGTAAGTCTACGTTCATCAATCACACATGGGGCTACCACTTTGACTTTTTGCAACCGTCGATGACAGCTTCACACGCCCCCCCCCCCCCACGTCCCCGACTACGCACACTACCATATCAAACCGCACCGTTGTGTTTGCTCACACTTGAAATTGCTTACATTTCTATTGCGATGGTTGCAAAGAAGGCTAACTTCCCGACACGGGCGGAGAAACAGGGGGTTGAGGGGTTACAACCACCACTTTCAAAGAACTTCCCCATTGACTTTGTGTTTTTCACACAGTAAATTTTTTGAAAGATCGTCAACCCCCTCCCCTCCCCCCCCCCCCCACTGTTGAGAAGAAATCTCCACGCCTGCTTCCCGACTGCTTATCTTGTAGGTGTAGTGCCAAAAATGTGGCTAAAATGCCTCTAAAATGCTGTTTTTGGGCGCGCTTCACGTGCATTATTCATATGCACCAATTGTCCAATTATATGAATTCAAGAAGGACAGGGAGAGCGTGCCTTTGATTAGTTCATAACCCCGCGCAACCTTCACGATTGCCCGTCCTAGCTCCCAACCCTCAAACCGGCTACATCATAAAGACTGGCTATTATGAAACAAAAGAGCAAATTGCAATTTTTAGGTCTCTGTGTGTATTCAATACTTTTTAATTGCATTGATTGCTATGTAAAATGAAGGCAAGCATTGCTAAAATGACCGTAAAAGTGTTATTTTCCGGCGCTCTTCGAGCGCATTCATCTTGTGCTCATGGAATGTCCTATCGTAACTTCCCATAGGACAATATTAGTATAATTAGTGCGTTGAAACGCTATTACTCTCACACTCCCCACCATCAATCCCGCTGCAATTGAAGAAGTCGACCAGCGGCGGGTTAGTCCGAGTACGCTATTTTGAGAGATACACACAGACTGCGATTTTATCAGTCGTATAGAGAATTAAATGCTTTATTCTAGTTAAGTGCCCACAATTGTGTAAATGCTCCAGAGCTTCCGTGGGCTTTGCCCCGGCCCTCACAGTACAAAGAGACATTACTGAGATGGGCCTTTAGACGGGCAATTGAATCTCACGTTATTGAAGACGTTATGCCCTTTCACAGAAGTACTGCCTTAGAGCTAATGTTTCCATGACAATTTGACCTTGCTATTGAAACAAACACATGAAAACGGGTGCATCAAGGTCACATTGACATCGCCCAAAAAATAAGCTGCGTTTCCCAGTAGTCCCCCACTATAATCGATCCTAACAGGGATATCTAATTTTTATTTAGTCAAAGAACCTCCAATCAGTGGCGTCACCAGAGTTTCTAAAGGTGGAGGGGGATGGGGGTAGCACGAGAGAGGCACAACGTTTTGCCAGAAGGGCACACCAAAATGAAGGACTGAGCGGCTTCGGAGACGCCGCGCATGGTGATAGGAAGCGCTACCGTGTAGGTGTTGGGGTCCAGGGGCCCTAACCTAGGGCCTGTAGGGGTCCAGGGACAACACCCAGGTAGGCCTCCGATAGCTCTGAGGTATTCACAAAATTGTGACCATTATAGAACGAAGCCGCATTTAGCTACCCGGGATCCAGATGGCATTAAGTGCGGCTAAGGAGGTCACAAAAATAAAAATACTGTAACAATTTCACCATTTCTGTTAGCTTTATTCAGACTAACGATTTAATGATTCTGGGAAGGGGCCGTGAAAGGGGACGGCTGATCATGTTAACTTAAGGTTGGCATTGGGCTTTACAACGATAATCCACTCATGCGGCCCAATAGAATTAATGTTGAGACAATACTGAAACTACCTACCAGTTATGCCACTGAGGGAAAGCTCTCAGTCACATAAGAGCCTGGAAGGTGCATCTATACAGGGCGACAAATCCGGGACCTCTTCCGGAAAGTTTGAAAACAAAAAGCACAAGCCCTTTTTTGTGCTTTACTTGGCTTTGGATTCCCCTAAAAGTACAATAATGACAAAGTTCCTGTATTTTCATCAGGCAATAAATGTTAAAAAGAGTATTTAGTGTCAGCTTAGACCACTGTTTGTGCAGAGGCGAAGCAAGCAGAAAATTCTGGTATTCAGAACAAATTTTTAGCGCAAATGCGTATAGAAATATCACCACTTTATGATACCTGGTGGCATGATTTTTCCTTGGACGAATAGGGGCGATTACTCCTAATGTTTCGAAAAACGGATAAAATTACATTTAACTTCTGAAGTTGAGTGCATACTGTACGTCTGTACGTCAACCAGCTTTTTGCCCTACAGCGGAAGCGCCCTTACAATTTCCCTGGCTTGAATGGAAACACGAAGCTATGCACCGTGTCAGTGTTCTTCCTTACTTTAATTAATTTCTATTCCCGGTTAGTTTTGTTACTTTATTACTTACTGAGTTTTCTGGTACAATCAAAAGATAACTGGTCAACTTCACTGGCAAGTACATGTGCAGGGAAGCATAGGCTCATGGAAAGTTTTTTATATGATAGTACATTTTCCCCAATCTCTAAGCCACATTCGCTTCATACGAGGGTGCGCCGAAGAAGAGAGAGAGAGAGACAGAAAAAAAAATAATGTAATGTATGCAGCTGCGAACCAGCGGGCTAATAGCAGCTATCGTACTCTAGACTCTAGCCTACCCCTCCCCCAAAAAATAACCTAGAACAAAACCAACAAAAACTCGTTATTTGCTGCTTACCTGGTGGGCACCTTTGGATTCGAGGGCGGTCTTTCAAATTTCGAGGGCGGTCTTTAAAAACTTCGCATCAAAAGTTGGCTAATTAAATATAAGGACAATTATGTAGAGGATGCTCGTACAATATTTCGAGTGCCATTGTCAGGGGCCGGATTTGATGTCTGAAAGTGGGTGGGGGCAAACCCGGTTGGACTGTCAAACGACGCCACAGCGGGAGGGCGTAGGGTCCAGTGGCAGAGCCCCGGCGGGGTCCTCCCGGAAGCTGTAGGCATTAAAATGATGCATTATTAGCCTCAACTTCAAATGACTAAGGTGGGCACTTAACAGACCATGAAAATCACAATATGACTTTTATTCAGTTATGTTCTCCTTATGACTATCAGTCGGCCGGAATGGATAATGGAGAGGGCTCGAGGAAGGAGGGGGAATTGATTATTTTGAGAGTTTAACGGGGTTTTAGAGCAATAATTTCAAGAATGGGAGATCTAGAACTCAGAGTGGGTGCGCACTAAGCGCGCTGAAGAAATGGCATTTTAGACTTCTTATCGATATGAGTAGAAAGGCTAAGAAAAGTATCATCAAGGAGAGGGCTGTTCCCCCTTCTCGCTAAGAGCCTGCCTCATACTACGGTACCGGAAATGATACCCTTAGTTCCTTGCAATTTTACATCTAAACAATCTTTAAAAGGTCGGTAAATTACACAGATAGGTGGTTATAAAAATTTTGCTTTGAAAATTTCTGGGGGAGGGGGAGCTTCCCCCTCCGCTGCGTACGGCCATGGGGCATTGGTGGTTTCAATGATAATGAATTTGCATGAAGCTACGACAAGCAGGATTTTCTACAGGAAGTAACCCCGAATCCCGAAACAATATTTAAAACGGGTGCGGTCGAAGCGCGCAGAAGAAAAAAGCGTTGAGACATTTTGTTGTAGCCTATATTGTTTTTCTTTAGTTTTGAATGCAGTATTGTTCATTACATAAAAAACTCCCACTTTCCCCAGGAACCTGTCCTTTCCATAAAGCGGAATATAGGAACCTATATCTTTCTCTGTGGTTCTTTCTTTCATGTTTCATTTTTGTTTCATTTTTGTCGATGGTTTGGGACAAGTCCCCCTCACCTTTTTTGTATTAGGGTGAAAAATAAGGTAGTGTCGATTTTGGAGGTTGAGTACACGATACTTTAAAAAAATCAATAAAATGTTTTATGGGTAGTTTTTGGACATGGCCAAGGGCATCGGCAGTTAACAAAATGTCAGAGAAGTAATAATCATCTTGGGAAGTTGTGGTCGGCGAAGCAGTGCCGGATTAACCCCATGGCAGAACCGGCATACGCCGGGGGCCCCGCGCTTTTGGGGCCCCCTGCGAAAGATCATTCTCTTCACTGAAGAGAATAAAATGCGAAGTTCGATCCTGCATGAAGCAGAAGAGACTGAACAGCCTTCCCCTGCTCAGCGTGGAACATGAAAATGCGGAAAATGAAATTTTCCCAACTAATAAATGATTTTGCTTGTCAGAAATCCCGTCAAAAATGTGTAATGCAATAGTTAATGTTTATGAAAAGGTGTTTGGGAATTGAGACCCACATTATTTTGATTTACTGGTTGTCGGGCTTACGTTTTCATGTGTGAGCACTTTTGCCATGCCTTAACACTATCTGGCATGTAATGTATAATAACTGTCATGTATCGCTCTAAAATGTGTAAAAGCAACTATTAGTCATTAGCGGTTAAAAGCTAAAATTTAATCTGTTGAGTGTTATTAATTTTGTGTAAGCGGGTGGGCGAGGGGGAAGGAGGTTAAACTTGTAAAAGGGGCCCCGCTATAGAAAGTGCCGGTGGCCCCACACAACGCTAATCCGGCCCTGCGGCGAAGCCTTCAACCCCGAAAGCTGGGGGCTGGGGGTCCTCCACGAGTAATTTTTCTTAAATTGACGGCTTTTGCAGTTATTCTGGACCATTTCTTGAGAAAGTCCTGGTTCCCTCAGGTGTAATTTTAAATGTGATGAAATATTTTTCTTTTGATGATAATCGCAAATTTATAATTGTCAGTCAATTTGCTGAGGATGGTGGTAGTTGTTTGGGAAGTGAACAGCGAGAGGTGTAGCAAGGGTTTTGGAATTAATAATTTACTCAAGCTGTCCTACAGAAAAAAATAACTAGGCAATTTTCCTACGGACAACAGTACAGCAGTAATAATGAGACATCAATTTATATTAGGTTCATGCGAAGCACGCCGAAAAATTTACGGAGAATTTCGATTCCCTATACACCGGTAGGGTTTGGGACTGTTTGCAAGGACCATAGTGCATTTGATGACGTACATTAATACTTTCAGCGACCCTTATTTCAGAGCTGAATCACAATAGTGTGGCGCGTAGGAGACGCCCATGCTTTGAAAGAAATGTTACGGTGCCGGACAAAATTTTCAGTTGTAAAAGTCATGTTTTCTCCTTGGGGTGCGCGAGAAGCGCGCCAAGAAAAATCTTCCTGGCATTTATATAACAATTGATAATAATGTTTTCCTTTATTTAACATTAATCCCTCGATTATTCTATGAAAGACGTTAAGATTGGCCTACAGTGCACATCAACAACAATAATTTATTTCGAAATATAGTGGTCAGAATCATTACAATTCGGTCATTCAGTTATATGTAAGGCCTACAATAATACCATGATTACACTGCCTGGACGTACCCCCAAGACAATGACAGGGCTGCCAAGTCTCGTGCATTTTGGGTCATTTTCACTTTCTCACTGAGTCCACGCAAAACAAGAAATTATGCAGAGGGGAACATGCACGTGATAAAACGTACATTTACGCCCACATGTCAACGCAAGGTACCTGGATCCTGGCATCAAGTCGAACTAAGATATGCGTCACAAATTTCTCAAGAAAGTCCCTCAATATTCACCAAGTTAGTACATGACTAAAGATCTGATTAGACGCCTTGAACAGGATGCATTGTAGTAAGGCACTGCACCTGTGATAAATGTCTTCTGTTAATAACTTGTGGAAAAATTAATGTAATGAGAGTTGAAACATGAAATTATATGAAGCAGAAAATGCAAAAATAAGACATGGGAAGTGCTATTTCCGGCGATCTGGGAGGTCTGTTTTGTCAAAAATTTTCTTGGACGCTCCGCGCCAACTGATGGTGGCGCTCCGCTTAGATGGTATAGTGCCATCAATGGGCGTAGATCATGGGGGGACGGGGGACGAGTCCCCCTCACTTTTTCAAAAATGATGAGAACTAAAACTGTGAGAAGATAATATCACATAGATTACAAATTGGCACTACATTTTAAAAGCAAAATTGTGCCCAAATATTGCACCATTTGCACAATCTAGACACCCTCCAATTTCCAATTTTTCAAAGGAAAGGGGACACCACCACCCTCTTCCATGTTAGTGGTCTTTACTCATTGCTCGAAATGAAAGACAGCATCGTAAAGCGATTTAAAAATTGCTAACGCCGAAGTCAAGAATGGCCGTGATACCGTCGTATAGTTTGCCGTCGGTTCTGTGCCACAAAATTCCACTCGCACTATTTACTAAAACTCCTAAAACTAACTCGTGCTAGTAAAATTACATTTGTGACACCCCAGTGAAAACCAAAAGTCGGTCTCTGAACGCCAAAAAGTCGGTCTCAAATCCAGTTCAGTATGCCTTTGTAACAGTATACCAGACATGAACAACATTTGAAGTGAAAAGCTTACCGAAATTTCTGCTGAGTTCCCGAATTTTTGATCGAATGCCCGAAAAATGAGCAAAAATTTGCGCACGCTTCGTGCACATGAAGTGGTTAAGTGGTCTGTTTTATGCACCTGAATTGCAACGAATTTCTGGCAACTTTTTGAGATTCGGGCAAAAAGTTTTCTGACCCCCAATTTGGAAGAGTCCTGTACGCCTATAATTATTACAACCGCCCTGTAAATTGCAATCCTCTAGGAAATTCGGATCGTACAACTTTGTCAATGGGAGTCGGTCTCCAAGAAATGTAGTTGGTCCCAAAATAGTTTACCCCCCCCCCCCGCGAACTGATGTATATACGCCCCTGATCCGACTACCATGCAAAGAGAAGGTGTACCACAATGGAGTAATTAAAAGATTGCTACCAGTATCACCTCTATCATACTTTCGAAAAAAGCGCTGACATACATAGTCCTGATCGCTTCCATATCCACATTTTATTAGATATGAATGCATGCATAACAATTTACTATTTACTTACTTCACCCAGTGTGGTCTTGACTTACTCCAAAAACTGCGTAAAAATTCACTTAAGCAAGCGAGATGAAAAAAATTCCTACAAGTAGGAATTCTTGGCTGATACATTCAATCCAAATGTAGCACCATTTTGCATCTAGCTCCCTTTACGTGAGCAAAAATTTTCCAAATGGGAGGGGGCTAAGAGTGGGAACCCCTCCCTTAGACCCCTCCCTTAGACCCCTCCCTTAGACCCCTCCCCCAGGACGGCGATTTGCAAATGGTGAAAAGTCTCCCCATCTTTGAAAATGGAACCACGCCCTTGGTGCCATCAACCACAGGTCGAACAACTTCGGCCCCCCTTTTCAGAACTCCTGGATTCGCCCCTGACTTAATCAAATTATCGACTTCTCCCAAATCTAATCTATTGTGGTTGGTAGTAAGTACTTTGAAAACATGAGTTGCCCATATCAATTTGTTTGTTACTTAAACCCATACAGCTTGTGTTAGCGTCTCCCACGCAACGAAAATGCCCTCTGTGGAAAACAGTACGGATACGAACTTTCGATCGCTCGTGCTCTGTTATTAGCAAAATTACAGTGATGTTCATTCAGTTCCATGTTCTACTATGTCTCAGCTTCTGAATGACATAAAAATATACCGATATTATTTAACTTTTACATAGGGACCTGGACAGATTTCGAAGGCATCTTTTTGCATGGCAAGCAATAGCTATGAACTTTTGACCTACTGCTGTTTGTACAAATAAGCTTGGATCGCCGATGTTCATGCATTGCTGGATTGGTTATCATGTAAACTTTCCAATGGTAACCTTTGTTTTCAAATTTTCAACACTCCCCCATAGGGACCAGGCCAAAATACGTACAAACAGACACAAATATGAATATGCATAAGTCTTGCACCAATGAAAAGACCCCAAGCGATGTGTAAACAACGCGACCGTTACCCGCCACAGACTTCTACACCGTGCGCGCGTTGTACAGTATGTACAGCGAACACGTGCGTGCAGTGGTAAACAAAACATTTGGTCACGCCCACACGACCAATCAAGTGTACGGGATGAGCGTGTGTATGAATTATACATAGCCATGACGTCTCAGTCACCCAATCCTCAGTTTAGACAGAAAAGTGTTTTGACAGGAAAGTGTTTTGAACAAATTGATATGCTCAACTTGTCCAGATGGTAACAGTCGGTAGTCTTCCATAGTCAGGGAATTTCAAAGACAAAAGAACATGTAAAAGGTGCAATGTTTTGCCAGTTTCATCATTATCATGTGATATCATATTACCAAGCAGATTTTTTTCCTGTTTGAAATTTTTTAACATGTTCTTAATTAAAACAGGAAAAAATCTGCTGGTAATATCATCATTTGTAGGCTATGATAATGATGAAACTGGCAAAACATTGCACCAGATTACCTGGCGCAGGAGTGTCCGTGATCACGACGGCGGAGCTCCCAGGTGAGACCTGTTCTATTCAGCCAGTCTAGAACGGGACCACTGTCAGGTGGTGTCAGTTAAGTCAATGTTTGTCCCTTGGGGACGTTGTTACTCCTTCGGGGAGCAGAACTCCTTCGGGAGTATTGTTTGGTTTTCGCCCCTGGCTCTTCGCCAGAGAGTCAGGGGACTTTTGGAAAAAACATTGCACCAGATTGCATCTAAGGGCCTTCAATTGTTCAAAAATTTCTCAAAGGGGACCCCTCCCCCACATCAGTCAAAAATGTGCTCCCCCCTTGCAAATTCCTGGCTACGTCGCTGGCACCCCTCAACTTCCCCGTATAACGGGTCAAACAATGTCTCGACAGCAGGCCCTCCGTAGCCAGACAAGGTGCTGAAGGGGGCGAAAAAGCTTCTAGGGGGGCGAAAAATTTTCCAGAGGTGGGCGAAACATACTAAGATGCATTACGGCAATGGTAATTTTTGATCTTCTAGGGGGGGGGGCGAAAAATTTCCCCCTGTCCCCCTTGACTTACGGGCCTGCTCGACAGACCAACAGATCTCAGCAGACAATATTTTGATCTCAGCAGGCAATATTTTTTCTCGCCGCATGTGGAGGGTTTCAAAGTCCTTATTGGAAGAGTCCATAGAGATAAACATATAAAGCTTTAAAGATACAAAGTGAACAAAGGATTCATCTTTCGGGAAAACCGTAAAACATAAAAGCTTTTTTAAAGCCTGATTTTTGAGGCATTGCATCCATATGAAGAGCTTAACATAATAATAACTTGTTCAATTGGTTATGTAGAAATATTACCATCCCTCAAGGTTAGTCCATTTTAATGTTAATTAACTTTACCGGTATATTTGAAAAGTGTACATACAAATAGTTCGTAAAGTGTACGTGTACGTGTGCGGGTTGACATTCACAACATGCAGCGCATACATTAGATCTAGATAGTACGGTAGAAAGCCTGTTTACACGGAGTAGTGGTGTGCAACTCTAACTTAACTGAATACCGTTAGACTTTATAATCCGATTTTCAAACGAGTATAGGTACGGGGATGATAAACGTAACAGTAGCTACAGGCGTGAACAATAGTTTATTCAAATTCAATAAATTTTTTCGATGTCAGCTGCAACGTTGGCGTAGGATCTGCCGTATTCAAATGTGACGGACTGTTGCCACTTTTTATCTGGAGTATAGCTGAGTTGACGACTTAACCAACTGTTACGAAGTATTGTACTAACTTAGTAGTAGTAACGAGCCTTCACATTAAAATAGTCCTAGCCTAGGCTAACTTCTTCTTACAGGGTAGGCTACACAGTTAAGACTGGAGTGTAGCCAAACGTCACACTGCCATTCCAAGGCTTTAGACTTCCCAATAACCCAGGCCTACTCTAGTCCCATGTTAGCAGCTACAGCTAGTCCTGCGCCTTACTAATTCTAATAGTAATACTACATTTCATAATACAAGTTCCATTTACAAATAACACTAAGTTAGGCATTTGCAAAGTTAAAAAATTGTGAATGTGAGGCAGATTTGTTACTGTTTACTGTTAGTGTTACTAGTAATAGCCTAGGCCTTGTTGGACAATGGACGAGGGAACTTTCAGAAGCACACCAATGGTTCATCCCATGGAGAGAAGATCAAAATTCTACATTGCAGATGAAAACAATGTGAATAATTGTATCCATTCAGAGGAGGAGAACCGTGAACTATTGAATATGAAGATGAAGAGAAGAAAAAGTGAAGGCCGTTTGCCACTGAGGTCTTTAAATCGAAGTAAACGTCAGATGAAAGGTGCAACAGAACGAAAGCTCAGGACAGTCAGAAAAGCATGGGGATCATTTAAAGCGGTAAATATAGCTTCAAGGACTAGGATTTATGGTTATAGTACATTAACTTAAGCCTTTCATCAAACCATAGCCTAGGCTGAGGTCTTTATATCAAAGTAAACATAGGCCTATGAAAGATAGCTTGCAACAGAATGAAATCTAACTGCTAACATTAGGCAAGGCTGTATATTATAGGCCTAGTATGCCTGTATGCCAGATAGGAAAGTTTGCCTTGCACTGGGAATTTAGCCCCAGCCTAAAAATATGAATCTTGAAGCACCAGCTGGGCAAATTTGACAACTGTAGCTGCACAAACTTATTGGCAGCAGCCAAGCAAGTTTGATAACACATTCGCAATTCAACCTCACAAAAGTTACCTCACCCGAAAGTCCTGAAACCCATACTGCAGAGAAGTTTAATTTCCAAACATTCTGGATCCCCTGCAGTTGTTCTGTATTTACAGTGCCATTGTTTCAGTTTGCCACACATACATACAGTAAGTCTGTCTAGGCCTACACAAGTTCATTTTTACAGATTTGCCTGAAATGTTCCAACTTTACTACCATTAAAAAGGAGGAGGCTCATACCATACAGTGGGATGTATTACTCTTCACCATTCTGACTGGTGAACCAGCTGTTGAAGTCAATGAAAGTGACGTAGTTGTAAACATATTTTCCTTTAGTTTTTCTTTTTTAACAAATTTTTCCAGTTGATGTCATGATTTACATTGGCTAGGCCTATAGCATAGTTTCTAAATGTTTTCTTGTGTGTTTTATGTTCATTGTGAGGATACACCATATATCCTACAATATATGTTCCATTTGTTCTAAGCAAATTTGAGGACAATATGTGTAAAGTATAGCATAAATCTCAAATTAAAATCAAATGTAGCTCTTTTACTCCCCCAAATGGGTTTTTACCACTTTCAGGTGCTCAAAACTCACTGGTTTTAACCAGGCGGTTGAAACCCGCCCAGTTTCAACTGATGAACTCTGATAATATTTTTCATGAGCCAGCAGTGAAGAGGTAAGCCCAGTTGCCCTTGGCTGGGCCTTTTTGGGGCCCAGGGGAAACACTGAGCAGTTTGGTAGAACTACTTATAACAACCCAATGAAAATTACTCCCCACTCCAGTCTCCCAAATGTGTACTCATGAGATGAAAAAGGGGATTTTCTTTCACTATTTAAAAGGAACCAATATATCTGACTACTTATGGTGAGTGGCAAATTTGGAACATTGGGAACTTTTGAAGGCCTGTTTTCATGGGTGGAAAAGTTGTGAAGCTGGAAGGCCATCTTTCCTGGGAAATTTGGGCATTTAGAGGGAACTTTACCATTAATATACAGAAAGAATTGTGGAAAATTTTACCCCGTTCCTGAGAAATAAAAACTTTTTCTCCCAGCCATGCAGTTTTACTAAAGTAAAGAACATACAGTACATCATGCTTTCAAATTTCTTGTTTTTAATTATGCATTATCAAAGGTACAGTCACTGTGTGATAAACCAGGCTGAATCACATTGACAAATGCAAAACGTTGTGCTGTTTGTTCTTATGGCATCACTCTATAACAACTCAAGTAGGTTTGTAATGTTGGAGGTAGTGTTTGCACCGGGTACCGGACCGACGATGTCAGGACCCGGTTCGGAAATTGCTACCCGGATCCAAAGTTTCACTAACATAGATTGCACGTGTGACACAACACCGAACATGTTACTTTTTCCTGGCAAAATTTATCATGCACAGGCCTAAGAACACTTGTCATACCCATACGTAAGATACGTTGGTGTTATACTGTACTGTATTATATCAACGTTCAAAGCAAAATTTCTTATTATGACTTTACAACAAACTTGTACCCTAACAGAAGTTATATTTTCGGGACCCGGGTACCCGACCGACCATCAACTTTGGGTACCCGGTTCCGAATTTTGGACCCGGTGCAAACACTAGTTGGAGGACAGTGCCACATTGAACATGTTGTTAAATATTCTATGAAATATAAATAGATTGCTAAAGAAAATGTTCCAATTTTTAATGACTGCCATTTTGCTTCTGCTAATTAAGACAACAGTTTCTCACCTGAGACTTGTTATAAATTTATATTTTGTGAAATTCCCAAATTCAGAATTTTTGTATAACACCTGATTTTGTCTTCTTTTCAGAAGTGTTGTAATACCTGGGGTGTTCCAATGTAGTAGTGATTATTTCAACTTACATTGTGAGATTAGTGGCCTTCAACATTTACAATGAAATGCTTTGCTAAGCTTGTAGACTGCTGTACAGGTTGATCCAGCTGAATTGAAATACCTGGTGCATAAATTTACTTTCCAGTTGATGTCTACTCTCATAAGAGGATGTTGGTGTCAAGTGTTGCATTAAGTGGACTATACAGTTCCTTAATACCCAGGTCTAACTACCTCTTCACAGCTTTTCATTCATTAGTGTCCTGCTTCCTTATTATGTGCAGTAGGCTAGTCAGTGAAGTTTATATATAATTCATTAATTCAGGCCTTGAAGGGGAGTTATTTTATGATGCTAAGCAACCGCAAATGTGGGAGAAGCCTATGGGGCTTATGAATAACAACTTGGTGTTGGGTGGCTAACCAACTCAACAATGTAGATCAAATCTGGTTTCTTTTGAAGGCCAGTTCAGATGGGGAAAACTGTAGATTGCTCTTGGATAAAAAAACCCACCTTCCTTTAACCCAGCTGGGGATCGAACCCCATACCTCCCTGTTGCTAAGCTTCATCACTTCAAATGACACTGCCTTTATCCACCCAGCCACAACAGTGGGTAGGGCCTATGGCTAGTGGCTACAATCACTAAACCGTAAAAACTGAACCATTATGTGAAAATTGTTGACGAACAATGTTGTTGACAGTTTATTTAGGATGTAGACATTAGCTGCTCAGGCTTCTTGTTGTTGACTGACAATGTTAGTAGGATGCACAGATTGGCTGCTAAGGCTTATGCATGGTTGGTCACTGCTATACCCATCTCGAGACAAAATCTGCTTCATTTTTGTGTCAATCTTGAGAGGCAATTACAATTAATTTAAACAATGTGTAACTTGCTCCATGAATAGAGTACTTTAGATTAGTAGTACTTACCTGTACATGGCAAGAAAAGAGGCCTTGGGTAGTAGCCTTTTCTTTTCCTGTGGACCATGTACATGATAAACCTACCATCATCATGCCTGTAATTGTATATACTCATCAGTTTGATTTGCAGTGTTGATTTGTTGATGGGTTTAAAGGCATTGTCTGGTGGCATTTTGTAGGGGTTTTATATGAAAGACAAAAATTTTTCATTACATGTCATCTAAACCCCTTATCAAAACTCCATTCCTAACTCAGGGTTTTCACTCATCATTTTTTTTTTTGAGTCACAGACCCTTCAAAATAAATTTACAAAAGTCAAATTTAAAAGAGAAGGGGTCAAAATGAATTTGAGTTTAATACAACAAACTTTACTCCTGTTTTTCGTTTATTTTCTATATTTGTGATGCTTTTCCACTATGTTTTTCTTGTAAGATATGATATATTTAATCTGTTGATAATCAATATGGTATGGGAACTTGAAAGTGCTAGCCTACAGTACATTTTGTGAATTAATTTGCACAATGAATGTATTGGCAAAATTGCGTTATCATTACTGATTGTTGGGGCGAAAAAGCTGTGCATCAGTTTGACTCCAGAGGTTTTGTGTCTGTGCGTCAAAATGAAAAGTTGTGCGTCTTTGACCCGGGTGCCCGAGTCAGTGAAATCACTGTAACTCAAGATATCTCTTCCTAAAGATTGGTTACTTTTAATAAGAAATACCCCCAAGTGTCCCCTAGGTCACAAAATGTGATCCAAAGTGGGCAAATTGCTTCAGATTCCTTTTGTTATTCTTTATAATTGGCTACCTTGTTTGTCCTTGAAATTTGATACCGTTGGAATGTTTAGATGTTTTTCTGTTCAGATATAGTGAAAAACTGTTCCATACTTATGGTACAGCAAATAAAGTTATGGAATATTCAATATAGTGATATCAACATTATAAAGAAATGCAAAAGCTACATCAAGTCCATTTGCCCAGATGGCATCACAGATTTCCCATCATGCACTAGGGAAACTGAAAATGTAGTATTTCTTCAAAAATTTGTATCTTCCGAATGCAAGATGCTATTGAGATGAGGTTTTCACTGCCTAACAAAGAAAATTTTTCTTCTTTTTTTGAAAGCATCAAATTTGGTCACCAGACCATGCTTTTAAACCTACTTTTGTTCAGTTTAAACCACATTGTGGTCAAAACTGGTTTTGACCACTTTGAGATCTGCCCTGAATATTATGGAACTTCATAGTAAAAGTTCTCCCACCCACTGGCTTAAATGGAATGCCAATATTTTGACCAGAGACTCAATTATGTGTGATATTGAAATGCACAGTATCACAAAACTTGACTATAATTTAGGGTGACTGGCAAAGGAAAATGCCACTTCTAGCCAAGTTTTCACCACCCTAGTGGCACCCAGGCTATGCATCTGAAATTATGGAACTGGTGATTTTTATTCCATGTGCTCTGGAGAGGATTTTATCCTAAAAATTTATATCTTTTTCCTCAGAAAGTCAATCCTAAGTCAAGGCGGAGGCCATCAAGAGAATGGACTACATCACTTGCAACGCCAAAGACACCCTCCACAAGACAGCAGCTCATCAACTCCCCACTTCCTGTGAGACCCTCACCTCCTACAACAGACTCATCTTCTGTGAAGAGCCCTGGCTGGAGACTTTATCGCAATTTTGACAAAACCCCTTCAACTCCTAAATCACCATACAGCAAAGTCCGTCGGAGGTCGGAGAGAATTGCAGGGAGAAATAAAACTCCTGTCAGTCGAAGAGAAAACTGTGTTAGCACCTCAGGACGAAGGTAACAATTTTTTATCATCAGAGTTCTAGCTCTAGGCGAAGTTTAGTGCTGACTAATTTAGTATCCAAATGGTGTACAAAGTGGATTTTTTAACAGCAGGAGGCCAGTGGTTAGGGTTCCTTTAGAGCCCCTTCTGAACCTTGTTTGCTGCATGAAATTTTACATCTTAGGAGAAACCAGTTTTTTATCATTATTTCCTATATATGAATGTCAGTTTGGCATGTCTATATCAGGGTTATATGTATATTTTATTCAAATATGGGCAAGGCAGCAAACTGCAAATTACCACAAAGTACTGGTTGGGGAATGGGAGATGTGGTTGCTCAGGACCACAGTGGTGTTGCTGGAACCCTGAACTTATAGTACGCTTGATGGTCCCTCTGAGTTTCACACAAAATTCACATGTATTGAAATGCAATTTAGCTAGCAAGACTTCCTGTAAAGGGCCTTTTGCCATTGTTCTAACCCTACTTTGAAAAATTAGTTGAACTTACAACTATCATCAGAATCCTTATTTCCCACACAAGTTTCTTGCACAATGTTTTGCAACAGAAAGTGTTGACAGAGGTACACTTACACCTCCAGGAAAACCTGTTTGATACTGAGTGTCAGATTAATTCAAACATCCCTTGAAGAGGGGTTCCAGGGGAGGTGCAAAAGTCAGTGGAACATGATGAACACGTTTAATAATGTTACGGTTGTATATACTGCAGAGTTGCAAAACATAAAAATTAATAATAGGAAAATTTGGCTGTCTGTACCTGAGTGCCAGTTCTTATTTGAAAGTGCTTTGTGACATCAGTCAGTGCTAAGCCATATGAACACATCCCTGCTACAAGCTGGGGCATGTCACAAATTCAACAGAATCTGTATCCAAATTTGACAGAATTTGTATCCAAATTTAACAGAATTTGTATCAGTAAATAAAAAGAACCAAACCTGATTCGGCATAAATATACACAGGTACATGTAAATTCTAATTGGGTGACTGCATCTATGCACTAAATTCACCTGAAAGATTTGTAACATACTGTACACCCTGTGCTTTCATGGTTCAATTTGAGTCTATTACCTTACATGTGAAAAACTCAGGCAGTTATAAGAAAAGAGAGGAAAGGCAATTTCTGTAGTACAACAAAAGAAAAATTGTAGGGTGGTCAGGATGACTCTCAAGCTGAGGCAGCCAAGATAGATCTGATTGAAATTTGAATTTAATATTGGATGACATTTTTCCACTGGATAAATCATTTGCTAGTGATTTCCAAAGTTTAAAGATACCTGTACATGAAACTATTCCATACAGTAAATATCAGATTAATCTGTTCTTGTTCTCCAGTACAGGTCATCCATTGGAGCTTGAATATGAACAAAAAATATTGCAAATAACTGTTTAACGCTAATGTGATTAGGTTGTGTCCAGGCCCCTTGTCTTCCTTGTTACAATCCATACATGCTGCAACTACAAATGACACTGTATGAACTGTAAATTAAGAATTCAGTCTTGAAGTTGAGTCAGCCATCCCCAAAGCATCCTTCACAACAGTTAAAGAACCATTGTAAAATGATCCAGTAGATGATCATAAGCTAAGTGTCAGTACTGATATGATAATGACTGTTGGAGGGGGAAAGTCTGCAGTTACGTATCTGAGTATCTATCTGAGATCAAGTTTGAGAAATTTTCGTGGTAGGAGAGGAAGATGAAAGGTGTTTAATGCCACTGGTTGGCCTGGACTAAAAGGGGGTAATATGGCGAGAACTTGGAACCGATGGCATTTGCTGTCTGTGCCAGTGGTTAATTCGAGGCCTGTTGAGCACCCATGTGGATAAGATTGGTTTGAATTTGCTTTAAGTGTATGATGGACACTCTTTTCTTCTGAAGTTTTATTTTTAGTTGCATGTACTTCAAGGGGGCAGGGTTTACCGACCCAGTAAAGTGTATTAAAGTTTTGTATTTTCTCAGATGTTTCACTTTTCTAGGGTAAACTGGGGTAAAAACGCCCGATTTTGAGGTTTTTGGTAAATATCTCTGTACACCTTGCAGACCTTAGGAAACAAAAGTGTGGCTTTTTGCAATACATGTCTCCTTTATAATTTGCTTATATAACATCATGGTTACGAAATTGATAAGGAGGAATTTGCCTCAGTTTTCGACACCAATTTTGGCGGGCGTTTTTACCCGAGTCTCGGGGTAAAAACGCCCACCCCTATCCTTTAAGAAAAATGACTATTCCACAGGTTCCCCTGTGGTAAAGTTATTATTTTCCTTTTATTTTTTGATGTAACTTTGAGGAATGCAGCCTCAACTACCACAAACATCTCAATCACAGCTGGAGGACTATGAATATGAAGTCATTTACAGTACCTGACACAAATGTATGTGAAAGTGAAACATTAATGACAGCACAATGAGCATGGGCTTGCACATGGGCTTGTCACTCTGGAGAGTCAACAAAGATACAACTGGTCACAAAGGCTTTGGGTCCTTGCAAACTAGAAGCCATGATGACTTTGTGAATCTTTTTTTTTTCTTT
Organism: Holothuria leucospilota; assembly: GCA_029531755.1. Taxonomy (NCBI): domain Eukaryota; kingdom Metazoa; phylum Echinodermata; class Holothuroidea; order Aspidochirotida; family Holothuriidae; genus Holothuria; species Holothuria leucospilota. The sequence goes on along the minus strand of CM055964.1, from coordinate 61,035,739 downwards.
GGCACTGCATCTTCATCTGCTACAAACAAGTTTTTACTTAGTCTTCCTCTTTCAAACCCCGCTCACGTGTTGCCACTCGGAATGATAGACTGCAACTTGCAATGCAAAGTGAAACGATACTCTACTTCATCTCTGAGTCTACAGAATGTCATTTTGTTCTGGCTTACTGGAATGGTACCATGGGGATGCATGTATTACATGGTCAAATGAGTTAAAACATTGGGATAACATCATTTGTTCAATTAATTAATCCTCATTACTGTATGTATAACTGCCACATACTCTCCCACATAGTTACTTGCAGTGATGTTTTCAGATGATCTGATTCTGGAGTCCTTGGTGAAGCTACCTGAAGTGAAACTGAGGATCCTTCAGATATTAATTTTGCCTCTTAGATGTGTCTTGGGTTGTATGTTTGTTTGCTTGTTTGTCTGTTTGTGGTACATCTGTGGTCTCTAACTTGTACATGTATTGTACATGTGAAAGCACATTTGCATTGCAATGAAGAGAAACTTTCCCCCACACAGTCATTACAGTGCGATGAATGTTTGGCTGTACTCAAAAAGCTCATGTGTTATGATCTTATAGATTTAGAAACACCTGCAAATAGTTTTATGGCATTTATTAGTTTTCATCAGGTTGATTGGCAAAATGGAATTCATCTATTGTCACTGTCAGTATCTTCAGTAAAATAAAGGGGGGGGTTACATGATGATTGAAGAAAGTCAGTTACATCATAAAAGAAATTACGAAATTGTGACGAACTTGAACTTGAATCTAAATAATACCTGGAGAACATTAAACAAGAATTAAATTGTCAAATCTATGTAGTTGGTGTCTAATAGCTAATTATTGATAGGTAATAGCTGTAGAAAGGTCTATTATTGTGATGGTTGAAGATAAATGAGGATTTAATTATAGTTGTATGTGAAGGATGTTGCTGGGCGTTTTTACCCTGTGGCAGTTGATTTTGCCCGGGGTAAAAACGCCCGCTTAAATCTCGGGTATTAAGCATACATAAAAATAGATGTTGATATACTGATTAAGCATACTGCTGTAAGTAACCCTTCTTAACATATATCAACTAAGAAATGATAAAAAATAAACATCATTTACATACGGGGTAAATATGAACTGATGAAGGCTAAACCTGTGACGGGGATTTTTCAAAACTTTTTTCGTCACATTTTTTTCATCAGTTCCTCAATACCCCTGAAATATGTTAATAATTTTTTTCTTTTTATCATTACTATATATTAACATTCTTGTCAATATAAATATGTTCCATTCTATCACACATCATGTAATTTTTTACTGGCACATAAAAAAAGTTTTCCGGGCGTTTTTACCCCATGGGCGTTTTTACCCCAGTTTACCCTATCCCTTTGTACTTTTTTATGGAATTTCTTATGCATTTTTGAAGGATAAGCATTGGAGCGAGCCCTGAGGGAACCCTGAACTCGAGAAATACCAGCACAATGAGTATTGATGTCTCAGCTGCCTTCCAAGAAGTCATTGCTAGGATGGAGGCTCTAAACGAAGGCTTGGCCACATTTGAGAAAATGAGCACCAGCTTAACGGAAAGCATCAAGGCACAAGATAGGTATGTATAGGTCTGTGAACCCATAGCAAAACGTTTAATCTCAGTCTCAAAATGTTTCATGACATGAAAGTCCTTTTAGCCCAAATTCTCGTAGAAGCTGACCACAGTTAATCAGGCTTGCATCATAACAAGGTAACAGAACTCCAACTCTATCAGCACAATGTGTGCTCAAGCGAATGAAAACTTGTGGTGCTTAATAAGTTAGTTCCAGTTGCTACCAGGGCTTGGTTGGATCATATGTCCTTATTAAGCACGGTTGTGAAGATACAACTCGCTGGACTAAAACCGCAGAATGTGAAAGTTACTGACCATCACTAATTAGACTTTCCCGGGCTGTGCGGGACTACTCGGGTTTGTGGGCTTATGGGCATTTTCATGGCATGTTTGATTGTTTAGCACTTAATTGTGTTTATCACACTGCCTAAATTACCTGTAACATGCATGAACATGATGGGTCTGTATAATTTGAGCTTGCCCTATTATATTGCAAGGTCACTTAGGCCTAACTGCCTAAATGTGTGTGCAAAAGATTGGCAATGGAACATGGGGACTTAAGAGAATGAAAAAAGAAATTGAGAAGAGGAAAGATGGACAAAACAGATGGTGAGATTCACAGATGGTGAGATGGATAACAAACAGGAAGATAAAAAATGAGTTTGTAATTATTTAGTGGCAGCGCTTTACTGAAAGTGTTTATTCCACAGTAATTGAGTATGCAATCTTTTGCAATAAATTGCTACATGAACCCAACCCTAGGTCTGTCACTCGTTTGGGAGGACACCCCAGGTTTCCTTGCATGCGCACAAGTCAAGATCTTAATGAAAAGTAAGAGAACCGTTCTTGTTCATTGACAAAATCTAGAAACTGTTTGTTGATAAGTACATTTCTTCAGAGTTATAGACTGGTCAGTGTACAGTAATGGAGAACTGTCCTGCTTTTCAACTTGTTGAACACCTCAAAGCCAACAGTCTCTCAGGTCAGCATATGAAGCTATACACAGCACTGAGAGTGCAGTAATCATTACTATGTCAAGGTTTTACCAGGGCTAGAAAAAAAATGTTAATTTCCTGGAAAGGGAGTCCAATTTTCCAGAATTTCTTTTTGTATTTCCATATACAGAAAAGGTAGGTATACTTTCCTTGGATTTCTAATATTTCCCTCCAAATATTCAAATTTCCTGGGAAGGAACCTTCCAGCTTCCCAACTTTTTCCACCCATGGTGTGGTATAGTGGTATGTGTATATACTAGATACCTTTTCTCATTTTGACTTCCTCAAACTTGTTTTTTGTTCCCTCCCCAATAATTTGTGTATACACTCTACAATTCAGTGGAAATATTTCTTTTTCTTTCAGTAAAGTTGAACCACCACAGGAACAAACATCTTCCAAGTCTTTGAGAAGGCAGTCATCTAGTTTCCTGAGACGAAGCCTTCGGATTCAGGTTTCTTAGCTAGTTGATGAGTTAAACAAACCTTTGCATGATAACCTTTTATTGCCTTCTCTGTCCTTTTTTTTTTGGTGCTTGCTTTATATGCTACTTTTACCTGTTGAGTATGTACAATATTTGGTTTTAAAAATTGGGGTATTTTCCTTTCTTTATATCACATCGTTTATTTTTCAATTTCATTTTTGTGTATCAAGTTTAGTCAGTGGAAAGTCAGTTACTGGCCATGAAGGAAATATAAAGAAAAAAGTTGTAGGATGAAGGGCAAAGCCAAAACATTCAAAACAAGTATTTTGCTGGACTACAATTCAAGGCAGTGCATTGTTTCAAACAGTTCTCAACATAATTTTGAGAGGTACCTTGTTTTCTTCCCCTTTGACCTAGAAGATATTCAGATTTGTGGTCAAAGCTTGTAATGCTGAAAAAAATCCAGATTATACTGAAAGTGATTCAAGCTGTACTACATAGTGTGTTCATTCCTTTACCACTTGTACAGCCAAAATCTGTACCCTTCTCTTGAGACACCCAAGGACACAAGATGTACATGGACAGACGTAGAACTGATATTTTGTGACCTTGCCCAGCAAAAATTTGACACATCCTCGTGTCATTTATTCTAGTGGACATGACTCAGCCCTCATGCACCCTCCCAGATGGGGTAAGACTAGGTGGGGGGCAAAAGGGTGCCTTCGCCTCTCACCTTTGACCAATGTAGTATCCATCCTAGAAAAAAGAGCACTTTTGCATGTGTATTGGTCAGTCATGGGAGGGACATTTTTGTGAGGAAATCAAGTATTCTGATTTTCGTGGTGATTTGTGACTAAGGAATTTCTAAGCATTTACGAGTTTTTAGTTTGATTTCGCTATCATTGTACAATAAAATGCCATAAATAATTGCCTGCCCCAATGAGGACAGTATGAGCATCAAACTGATAAGCAAATTGAAGTAAATTCGTTCCATGTTATCATAAGAATGAAGCACCATTCATAGAGAATAGAATTTTTGTGAGATAGCAATCAATTGCCCATCTCATGGGACAAAGGCAAACCCAAAAGTTGATTAGCAAAGCTGCCTACCTGTGTTGGATAAAACTGTTATCTAATATCAGATTGATGTGTGTAGCACTATAGGTACAATACAAATGTTGTTTTGTGTACCCCAGTGGAAAGCTGGACATTGATTTGTGCAGTGTGGGCCACACTGCTGATTTTTTCTCATGGTCTTCTTCGGTTTGTATTGTATTGTGAAAAAAGAATACACACAAATATCACAATCATGTTATTCCTTTTCAGAAATATTTGAAGTTCCATATCTGTTGTGGATCCTTGTATTGTCAAGTTAATACATATCAGGCCAACTGAAATTTCAACCACAGGCTGAAATTGTAATACTTGATAAGGCAAATTTATTCCAAAGATAAATGAAATTCTTGCAGCTTTTTATTGTTATTGGGAATATAATCACAGAATCTTGATATCTTTTGATCAATTTAAAAATTCAAGGGTTGAAGAAATTCAATTCATTTCAAAAAGTAGGCATGAGGTTCATAACAAGTAATCATAGTATGATTGGTAACAGGTGTGTATACAACAAGAGGACTTTTGGAAAAAAGAGGCTGTTAGATTAAGCTGTTTTTATTTTTATAGTTTCAGGGTCTGTGTTTTGAATTTTAAACCTTATGTATGCATTGTTTATTGCCAGCACAGCTGGGAATAGTCCCATCTTTACTGTTCTAAACAGTTTGATTTTTCCATCAACACAGTTGTATTCAACCTTTTTATTATAGGTCTTTAGGGTATTATTTTACTGATGACTGTAAGTATGCATAGTTTTTACTGACATGAATTTTAATGCTTGTCAACGTTTAAAATCTGTATATTAGGAGAGATTTTATTCAGTTCACTTAAAACATAAAATTAAATTAAAAGAGATAATGACAGTTTCCTCGCAGCTATAAAAGTTTTCAAGTCAGCAAAATAGTTGTGTAGTGTAATTCCAATCTTCATAATATATAACATTGATGCAGTTTCTGTTTGCAATTTGCAAAGCCATGCTGGGAGAAAGCCCTTAGCTAATTTTAAAATCTCCCCACCATAGCAGGCAAATAGAGGGTACCTTGGATTAAGTCAAGTACAACAGAGTATTGTGTTTGTGCATTAACCCTTGAAGCTGCTCAGGAAATATCCAGTGACCAGCACAGTGGAAGCAGTGTGACTTCCAAGAAGCTTGACACAACAGCCAATGCGGCTGTCAAGATTTACATTTTTTTCTACATTTTTTTCTGCTTGGGTGATTCAACTTTTTCATTTTAACTAAGGGCACTTTTCTCTCAAGCTCATTTGTTTAATGTAACCCCCATCATGTATGATGACATGTGATATTTTGTGTCATACAATATACAACCAGTGGTAGACAATTGTTAATCCCTTTTAGGAAAAGGGGGAGGGGGAGGGGAGTGATATGAAAATCTAAAGTAATTGGTGGCGGGAAGTTTAATTGAATTGTTCCAATTAATTCAGTGTGGTGTGGACTTTATTACCTACCTTACTCTTTTATTCACTTTTTAGGGAAAATGTCAAATGTAACTTATGGAAGCCATCATTGGTTAGAAGTGTAAAAGTGAAATACTAGTTGTGCAATAAGATACTGTGGTTGGACTGGTAATGTTATAATGCAGGTATTATGGTTATAATTGTCAGTACTTTGATACTTAGGATTTGAAATGTTTTGAGGTTTTGTAAAAAATACTTGATACTTGCACAATATTTTTGTGACTGTGTTGTTTAAGAGTAGATAGTGTTGAAGAAAAGAAAATTGACATACTAGAAATGAGTGTGGAAACAGTGTGTATGTATTGTGCAATAAGCTAGTGTGATGTGTTAAGAAAATGTCAAAGCTTCTTTAAAGTTTTTTTAAAGTTTGCCTGCTCATATCAGGGAGATGTTAGGAAGGCAGCACAACAACCAAATCTGTCAGACAGTACCTACAAGAGTGATTTAATCCCTTTCAGGTATGAAACTTTGATAGACAGGTCTCTTTGTTCCTTTTGTGTTGCCACTATATACTAAACCCCCTCAAGGATAATCTGCCTCTTATATCCAAGTAATCCCAAAACAAAGGCCATTGTTAAGATATGCCTTGATGTGAGGCTTGTTTCTGACAAGGGCCAAGCACTTATCAAGATTATTAGTTTAACTACTGGCAACAAACTTTTAAATGCTGTACTTTCTTAGTTTCCTTATGGTTTTGATGTGTCGTCTGCTTGAAAGTGTTCAAGCCTACACTGTTTCTTTCAGTTTGGGAAAATTTGTGCATCACATAGGAAATTCTTTAATGCGATTTATTGAGGTGAAAAAAGATAAAGTTTCAGGTTTCACATTTCAGTATGATGATTGGCAATGGGAAGTTAACGAGTTCTAAGTGAGGAGTGGCTTTTTTCATCATCATTGACATTTTAACAAAAGGTCACTGATCCTAGTTGATCTTGTTATCATGGTAAACATTATGAGGAGGAAAGCAAGGTTACCATCAGAAATGAACATTGCTTCAAAGATAATGTACAGTAGAATGTTGTAGCTCCTTCCTAACACCTCCCTGCTCATGTCAAGAACTTAATTGTACCTGTAGGCTTCTAGTCTTAATTTTTGTAAAAAGTTTGATCTACCAGTGTGAAGTTTGTGTATCCCACTGAATTAGGTGTGATGTGTGCTGATTTCAGTAATCCCCAGAAAAATGTTATATATTTTTAAGGTGCTCATGTTAAAATGGTAACACTATTTACTGTTAAAATGTTCTTGGTGAGAGCCATATCCATGGGTATCAAATCCTAATGGAGTCATACTGAGGAGCTTAATTCTAAACATGAAACTGGACATCTGGCTTGGTACTCAGCATAGAGTTTGGAACTGGGAGTTACATGAGCATGCTGAACTACTGTACTCCATGCTGGACAACTGTACTTCAAATGGGGGTGGGTGGAAGGGGAGGGGATGCATCTCTTTTACCCAAATTTGAATGCAAGGTTGTCCAGAATAGGATACCTCATGCTTGAAAATAGCAATTTACTGCCGGAATGGGGAACGGGTGGGGTTGTGGGCAGGGGATGGGGGCCTAGGGACTGTTAATTGAACCCCCTTGTCTTGAAAACCAGTGGATAATTATACCATGTGGGCGTTAAAGTTTGATCACCAGAGGGCATGGATTGAATTCAGTTTTGAAGGAATACCTGTTGATTGTGAATGATTTGAGTTTATGTTTATAGTCTCTTGATCACCCATAGACTGGATAAGAATGCATGTATATTTATCCCTATATTATAAATTTTAAATATTTAAGGTGTACCTTGCCCTGATAGTGATCACTGTTTTACATAACCAAAGATATACTATGAGTATGACAGCATAGTGGATTTGTTTCTTAGGAGTGGTATTTGTCAGAATTCAGCCCTGCCAAGTGTTCTTCTTAGTCTCATACATTTTTCTTATCTGTTCTCTTCATGAAATGTATACCAAGCCTCTAGTGCTGATTCAGTTAAGCTTTGACAATTATAAAATGTTTCTAAATAACTTGTGCTAATTAGTAAAAACATTTAAAAATATGCATGGTATTGCTTGTCTGGCAAAAGGACTGGTTAGTAGATACGTGACTGAGTTTTCCTTAAGTATGTTCTTAGAAGTATTCTTAATACCAGTTCAGCATCAATTTTTTCACATTATTTGCTAACTGTTAAGTTTTGTTTATCAAAACTTTAAGTTAAAGAACTTACCAGTAGTAAATGCACTTAAACTGTAACCCCACTCCTATACTATACACTGTATTGTGTTAATGATCTGAAAACAAAAGTTTAACTGAAGTCCTTTGTATTCCTTTGTTTAAAAGACTGAAATATGTTTATGTATGAAATAAATGACCTTAGAATAACCTTAAGTCTCATGTTTGCCAAATTTAGTCAAAGCTTCATTACCAAATGTTCATGTGGATGTATAAATCAGACTGAAAAAAGATTGTATTGAGATTACATACCATACACTTTTTTTTTTAACTTGATATGGGGTTTAATATACAGTACCTCAAACCCCTCTATTAAACAATTAAAATGGCATCATTGTTTCTAGGTACGTGGTGTTTATCTATGATGGTAGTGGTACCTAAGCCTAACTGCATTATCTACTCTGTATACAGCATGGCATTCAGTTCAGAACTTCAGATATTAATGGAGAGTGTGTATTCAATACTTGGGCATGGATTCATACTTGCCAACCATTCCGCTTTAAGCGGAACTGTTCCGTTTTATGAGCTTTAAAACCCATAAAAATCAGAATGTTCAATTCTGTATCTTTTAGTATTAAAATGTAAATGATCAGAAAAATCGTGAAGCAACAGCTTGGCAAAAATAAAGTCAGTCTTTGCATACACCTAAGTGATTTCAACATATATTTGAACATTTAGAGAGGAAAAGAGGAATTTCGCCCCCTGGACCCCACTTGTTGAGGTTAGCGCTTGTGCGCTCGCCGTGCACAGTGGATCACTGTGCTACATATGTTCCGTTTTTTTAGATGACAATGTTGGCATGTATGTCAGGATTCTACAAGGATAAGCATTTCTCCTGTCTTAATAAATGTTACATGAGCACTCGGTGCCAATTTCACATCATTTACCTTGCTTGTTGTAAATATGCTTTGTGTATTCACTTTCAATCACATATTCACATTTATAGTATAGTCTTGCACCAAAGTTCAAATGAATTTGAATCAAAGCATATAACAAAAAATGGTACTACACGCCTGTCGGTAACTATCAACTTAAACACTCTTTTCTTTAATGTTTTTCACCTTATTAAGAGTTTGCATTTTGATAAGTCATGCTGAATAATGTGCTGTATTTAATGCTTGCTTGATTTTGGGAATAAAGGGTATCTATCGATTGCAATAAATTTATATTATCTCAAATTTTTTTTCCATGTTGTTGTCATAAGGTTTAAAACAGTGAGGTGTTGATTTTGCATAAGTTACTTTCACTGACTGCAAAGTTAAAAGAAATCTGTTAACATCATCAGAGAACAAAGACTTTTTCACCTTTTTGTTGAAAGTTAAATGTTTAAAAAAGCTGCGTAAGGGAATAATTGACCCACTTCCAGTATATCTTTATCAGAGCTCAACTTGAGCCCACAAAACAATAGTTACTTAATATTTATTTTCAAGTGATGATTTTGCATGTTAAATATTAATTTCTACCAAATGTAAGATGATGAGTACATCTTTGGTTGTTTCAAACCTGGCATGCACCCACGCCTAAGGACCTAGGTTTTTAAATGGGGCTCGCGGGCAATTTGCAGCCCGAGACGATTCGTGGAGCCAGAACAATTTTACGCGCAATTTCCTGAGAGCAATCTAGAGCTTTTGAATGTCAAATTTTTCAAATGGCCCAATTACAAGTAATGATTCACAAATAGTGAATGCAAAATTTCTAGCTACAAATTTAGCTCTACTGAAATGGGATTTACACCTACCTTGTGCGTTTGGGATGCCAATCTTTCTCCCATTATGGCGGCCCACGCATAGGAGACACAAGGCTCAAAGACAAATGTGTGTGGCTACCGTATCTTTCTGTCAAATTCAATGTAAAAAATTTTTGGAAAGTATACCAGTTGTGTGGGTCAAAGTACTATGCAATTCCGCATGAAGGCATCATCAGAATTGACAAATTCTTAAAATAGAAGAGGGACATCCCCTCCCCGCATATTCCTTCCCATACAAATATTCACACCCGACATGGACCGGCGCATCCCTTAGTCAAAACATCTGCTTTTAATTGAGGTAGACCAAGTTCACGAAAATTTTCAGAGTAACATTCAGAACCTAATAGCCCTTGCACAGTGATTTTAAATTGTCTTTTTTATTTTCTTTCTGGAGGCATAAATGTTTACAAATCCTGAAGTTACTGGGCCAGAAAAGGGGCATTTCCAGTGCCATTTGCGAGGCCTATTTAGGGCTCAAGTTTTCTCTTTCATTCAGTCATGCTCAGCAGTACTGAAATCCGACAATAACCCAAGAACATCAAAAGCTTCTCAAAAGTGAGGGTGGGGGATGACCATGGCTACTTCAAAAGTGAATCGCGAAGCCCTAGAAGTGAGGGGTCCGGTGCTCACTTAAGGTCGCTGAAAAATCGCAGGAGGCAAGATGATGCAATGACCCCAAGTTATTATTCCCCCATTGTTATAGCTACAGGTCCTCCTGCAAAATTAACGTCATTTTCTTGTAAGAAACAAAAAAACATCCCAAACTGTCAACATCATTACCCCTTGCAGGACGAGTTTCATGAACAGTAGCAAACTTTTCTTTTCACTACAGACATTCGTGTGTTGTGCTTTTCACTGTTTTCAGTAATATAACTCTCTTGTATGAGTCCATCGTAAAAATGGACAGTATCGTCCGAAATTGTATAGCTCTTTAGACAATTTGAAAGTGTCGGTTCTGTATGGTGTTTTCATTTGAATCCATAAAAGTAGTCAGGTCTTGCATTTGGCTTTTCGACTGTGTAAGAGTCTGACTGCTGAGAGGAGGCTACATTAAGTCATAATGTCGCATCAGGAGATAGTGTAACTAACTATAGCTTCTTTCCTGTGGAGAGAAGAACCTCACGAGGGGGGGAATTAAGTTTGGCTTAGTCTCCCACTGGCATCCAACCAAACCGACTGAGCAAAAATGCGCACGTAGGTGTGCGCGCGCGATGCGTAGGCTTGGTCGCTTGGCAGACGTGTATATTACTCCTACGCCTATGTTGGCTGCACTCGTAATAGCAAGAGAATTTTCATCAAAATCAGAGGAGTAAATATTCGAGACCGACTAATACATTTTGACACATTCACTGTAAAAACAGACGTCTTCATTTTTTAACACATATATGGCGTTTAAGAATTAGAAAACGAACAACAAAATGGATACGCACAGTAAATGGCTGAACGAATATTAGCACATGATAAGGATAATGACGCCAATTAAAGTGCACTCCGCAAACACGTTTACATGATTTATATATATGTTAATTTTTCTTTATTAAAAACAACTTAATGTTTACAGTAATCATGAAATAAACGCATAAACGTGTTTACGAGATGGCGTTTAAGTGGCGTCAATGTGTTAAAGCTGGTTTTAGACGTTTAATTTGCTTATGTATTTTATTGTTTTCTCTGTTACATAAACGCCAAGACGCGTTTATTATCTGTAACAAAAAAGTGTTAATCAATTTTTACAGTGTTGTAACATTACAAATACATGTATGTGCACACTTTTCTGCAAGAAATCCTCAGTGTTTCGGGAGCAGTTTGGGAAATTGTGAGGGTAGGGTTGGTTGCAATGGTTATCAACAATTTTTATGGTGCTGTACGTGTCGGAATGTTGTGTCACGCTCGCATTCACTTATGAAACTCAAATGCAAACCGACGCTTGGAATAAATAGGTCTAGTACCGATTATCCTTCCTTAAACCTTTTCCCTTTTTGAAGCAGTGAAAGACTGTGTTCTTGCAAGAGCATTGGCATTCAAATTTCTCCTTGAGGCTTCACACCCCCCAATAATTCTCCCATTGACTTACACACTAAATTAGCTCCGTTTCGAGGCCCCTGCAGCCTTGTGAAAGTTCACAGCTATTTCGAGCTACCCCTCATATGAAAGCTGAGAAGTTTGCCATTCATGGCACTACAAAATTTCTATACCATGACCGTTTACATTTTGAGCTAGAAGGAGTTAAAGTTTTGGTAGGGTTCACCCACCCCTTATTCTCTTCAACATAACAGAAAACGTCACTGTTTGATATGAATTTAAAAAACAGTCTAAATCACCTTCAGTTCACCCCAAATTTTCAACATCTACACTTTTTTATGTTCTCTTTGAGATTCATGGAGTTTTATTACCCAATGGACAGGTTATCATGACAAAATTTGGTCTAAACCGGAGTTAATAATAGTATTACTTTTTTGAGGGGGTACACTTGACGCTCACGAAGATTACGCTAATGGAGTTGTGAGGCCTTGAGACCGTAACACCAGCGAAAAAACCAAAATTAAAGATGGCGCTATCTTCTTTTAAGGGCAACTACCCTTTATCATAGTGACCAGTGGTAATTTAAAAAAATAAAACCAGAGAGCGCCCCAGTTGCTCTAAGTGGGGAAAACGAAAAGTAACCAAAAGATTAGAGTCACGCTTTCATAGACGCTGGTCATCGAGAAACATACCCCACTGAGGCAAGTGCCTGAGTAAGCCCAATGCGCGAAGGCTATTTAGTTCGCTTCTGCCCACAGGACGTCCCCTGTAAATAGATGAACGATCCTGTCGTCATCGTGAACGACTCTGATCTTTAGCAAGCCTGCAGGGAGGGAGGAAGTGACACGGCCCCTGGACCACGGATGATGTGCCAAACCTTGCACAGAGGCAGAGTGATGGCGTATGCTACTGACTCACTGTAAGATTTTAGAATACGAATTAATTATATAGAGTCACCCACAGTGCCATAGTAACGTTATCATTAACGTTTTTCGGTCAAAACTTCAAACTACGAGAAACAATTAGGTGCTTGGAAATATGGTCTCTGTTTGGAAAATGAAACTTTGCGACTTCCCTCGGTGGTGCTCCTCGAGAATTTAAACAAATAAATAATGTTTAATACAATTTCCTACAATTTCAGCAATTAATTTAGTTGATGCTACAGTATAAGCGGAACGTCATACCATTTTATCAAGTGCTGGCCAATCAGCTTATTTGTCTCTTTGTTTGTTTGTTTTGTTGTTCACAACATGTAGCTTTGTCGTCAATGCATAACTTTTTTGTATAAATTGTCAATCAGGTGTGTAGGATTAATCCTTTTGGGTCCTGTTGTTGTTGTTGTTGTTTCAATCGCCGTATTCCCTTTCAATGGAGCTTGTCAGAAACATCACATACCACTAAAGGGTTGAGGTGTTTATGACAGTTCTTACTGGACCATGCAAGTTCAGGACATGGGGCTTTCTGTTAAGTGTCGTATACCTTCGGGTTTGTAACTCCATTTGGAAAAGGTTTCATGTTTTAGCCAGCAGTGGAGATTTTTATGTAAAAGCAATAATTTAAAGTATAATTCATTGTGGAATCATCACTTTCATCTAAACGTCATGCCATCGACTTTTCGTTTGGTGATATAAATGGATACATACGCAGGCACATAGCCAAGGGTACGATTTAGGGGTTCAACCACGTTGCATGACTGGCAACTGTGATAAAGAGATAGTGCCCTAAAATCACATTTGTGCTTCTCCCGGTCTTTCACTGAGGCCTTATTTTTTGTAGCGGAATCCCACCAAGCACCCTATGAAAGGTCTTTGGGCCATATACGCCCATAAAGCTTTGCCTGACTGTTGGGGCTCTAGAATCTCTGGTTGGTGTGATCTTACCCCCGTCCCATGATAAAATCCTGGCTACAAGTCTTTAACGTCATGCTATATACTGCAAAACTTCAAGTTGTGATAGCATTGCAGTACTGAATTTTACAAATATCGGTTCTTATACAATGTAAAAAAAGTCAAAGGTTGTTTTGCATCTCAGCTGTTTACAGCTCACAATTGAGTTAAAAAGCTTGGTTGCTATGCAATGAGGAATAGCTGACGCCTATCAGTTGTTGTTCGAGTGTCTTTGAATAAAGAAAAGATCAACACTGAAAATGCCCCGATTATAAAGAGACCCACACATGATTGCGCATGAAGGGCCTTTTTGGTTTCCCCGAAAGGGAAAACTTCGGGGCCGCTCTTGTCGACCTTGCAAAAACTTAAGGGGGACTGCAGATTGCAAAGCCCGAAATGATGACCGTAATCACGCGGATCACAAATTTAGCAACTATCAGCACGGATCATTACTCAACTTTGTTCCATGCATCTTTTTCCTGTGATAAAAGCCAACGACGCAGTTGTATCATAACCTTCACAACATGTGTCGAATATGTACCTCTTTTGGACGACACACATTTTAACAAGTGCAGTCAATGTAGGTGCAGGAGTAATGCCGGCAAGTCCTCCGAGCGGGCAAATTGAACTGACTGTAGTTCAGACCCCTGTCAAAATCAATAATTGAAGTGTTTGCGTAGCTATGTTCTTGTTTCTTACAAACCTGTGGTCAAAAGAGTATACGTTCAAGTATGGACCTGTGAACACTTCAAATAGGACCCAGGTGGGCCCAAAGTGTGAAAAATGCCTCCTTGAATTGGAAAATTAAGTTTTTGAAGGTCGATATTTTCAAAAATACAATAGCTACTGCAGTTGAGATGACAATTTCAATTCATTTGGCTAGGTAGGACTTTTCATACGGTTTCTCAGTATTGTATCTTGGTCCAATAGAGATTTTCTAGACAGAAAAAACCAGTAAAACTGGTTCTATGCACTGGGTCATTTCATTACCTGTTAAGTTGTAATGCCAGGAGCCGTCCTGTTTTGGGTTACATTGTTGTGACGGGTAATGTCAGGGAATATCATGGCATGAATTCAGCTTTGTTCTTCAACGTTTAAGTGAGGCAATGGAAAGACTTCTTCATTATGTCCTATTTTGAAGTATCGCAAAGGATCGTTTTTGGACCCCAGCCAGTTAATGATTGGAAAGGGTGCGTGGCCCTGTTTGCTATGTCTTACAGACCTATGGCCAGACAATTACTATGTCACTTTTGAAGGCCTTCTGTTGCTTCACAACAAACTTGTAGTGAGGACGTACTCGTACTCATATGTTTGCACAATTGCCTGTACTCGTACTCATGAGAATTTATTTGTACTCACAGATTTTGAAAGCTCTGCATAGGGGCTAATGCAAAAGTTTGTACTCGTACTCCTGAAAAGGGCATGTACTCGTAATCGTACTCCTTCTCACAACACAGACACTGCCCTTGTATTCTTCAAAATAGGGCCCGGGGGGGGGGGGGGCCTTAAGATTGAAAATCTGCTTTATTGAAGTGAAAAATATTGAAGACCTATATTTCCAAAAATACTACAGTTGCTACAGTTTTGACGACAGATTGCTTTTAATTGGCTGTCAGTTACTGCATATTCTTTTTCAGGTTTGTGCTCCCATGGAAAGTTATTAGCCTGTAAAATCACTAGAAATGGTCATTGGGCCTACTTGGGGCCCTTCTTAACCTGAAATGGCACCGGGCCATTCTTTCTTGCGTTATCTTTTTTGGGACTCTCGATCTAATAGGATGTCATGATATCAAGTATAGCTTTGTTCTCAGAACTGTAATTGGGACCCAAACTGGACCAAAAATTAAGCCTTTCGTAAGCCGCAGCGAATGCCCCAAAAATCTTCTCCTAAGCTGCGTTTTTCCTACTAAGGGTTTAAGTAGTTTTATTATTTAAATGTCAGCTTTGTTCTCAAATGTGTAAACGCAGGTCACTTTTGGGGACATTTAGGGCCCTACCTGTCCTTATGACCCCTAATGCTGCACTTAGGAAACGGGGTTTCATAAATCTCCACTATGTCCTTGATATAATGAAACCACCAAACCTTTCGTTCCCGATAGTGCAAATGATAAGGGGCTAACTCCCAAACTATATTCAGCGTTTTACATGGAATCAAAGCAACACCTATATAAAGAGGACACTTGAAAACGCGACAAATAGAGCAAATTAATTTGCGGTCGAAGCGACTGGTAATTGCTGAAGTGATAGGCAAAATTCGCCAACATGCTCTTCAAGATGTGGCAGACGACATGAACCACATCTTTAAGCTTTTTAAATCTTCAATAAAGAACAAAGGAAATAGATCAGTGGTTTTATTCAGTTTTGTGAGTTTGACCTTCGCGGTATCTTCGTCGTCTTCAAAGGGTAGTTTCTTCTCCTTCTAAGTACTAGCTCCATGGTGCAATGGATTAGGTAAGTACACCTGGAATATCCATTCTGCTAAGAATATAGCGCAACGAAAGTAATTAACGTGTAAATTACCCTACTCATTATATTCACCTATAACGAGAAAACGTGCTCTTTATTCGCGCAAAAGAAAAATATAAACAGTAGCTCATTTCATAGATATATGTTTTCAAAGTTCATTAGCTGACATCCAATTATCTTATACTCTCGGTCTTTAACATCGACTTTCACAAATCTGAAACCAAAATGAAACCTGATCAATGAAGCCTCTGGAACCAATTTTCGGCGATGTTGTTATTTTATATTGCAAGAGTGCCTCGTCGTGCACTCGTGGGGTCCAATACAAGATTATACAAGGAAATTGAAGTGATTCAAGGCACTGTCTAAATGCATGCTTTACCATGAAAATGATGTCTTAAATAGAAAATTTCGGTGCGCCTTGCACGAAATTGTTGCCAACCCTTCACATCCCCATCCCTGCCAAATTTCATAACGAAAATACAATACTTTTTAGGGCTAAAACCATTTTCTGAAAACTGAATGTAGATGTCGCGATTCACGCTAACCTTTCGTCCTAGTTTTGGAATCTCTGATTAGCCCCTGAACCTTACTTACGGTGCTCATACGTCCGGCTTTTCCCCGGATTGTCCGGTTTTTTGACAGCCTGTCTTCCGTCCGGCGTCACTTGACGCCGGAAGCTGATTTAACTTGCCCTCCTTTATCAAGTTCTTCGAGATCATAATGAAAACCTCACAGGTAAAGGATAAAATGATGATCTCGACCAGGGGCGTAGCCAGGAATTTTTTCAAGGGGGGGGGGGGGCGAAGCCCATAGACAGACTCTCAGCGCTTCGCTCCACCATGGGTTGGCGCAAAAAATTTTGGCCCAAAATACCTCCCAGATAGCTGGAAATGGCACTTTCCAGGCCTCTTTACCTCATATAAATAGGAAAAACACTAGCAATATTGTAAAAATAAACATTAAAAATACCAAAGTATGCTCAAGGTGGGGAGAGGGTTCGGCTGACCCCTTCGCCCCCCTCTTGGCTATGGGTCTGATCTCGACTAAATTTGTTCCTGTCTTATATGATTTACCATGTGAATAGGCCTACAATTTGAGGTTATATCTCAAAATATGGGTGGTAATCACATTTGCAAACGATCTAATTATATTCCAGCACACGCAGTCAGTTTGATTAGCTTCCGCCAAGGAGTGAGGGGGTGTTACACCCCTAGACATTTTCAAGGTGCCGTCTGTCGGGAAATATTGTCACTTTCGTTTGCAATTCATTGATTTTGTTAGAAGAAATATTTTAGTTGGGCTACAGAATTATCAAAAAACGTTTATGATCACAACGCTTTACTTAATAGTGAATTAGTGTCGGGTGGAAATATTGCTTTTGATACATTTACCAGAGACCTAACCCTCCCAGATTTAACTCTATTAGCAAACTATTCTGTTTGTCGGGAAATTTTTATATATGGTTGGGAAAGTAATCTAATCACAAATTAAGGGTTCTGTGTCATGTGGTCTCTACTACACTATTCGGGAAGCCATGGTCTTCAGAAGAAACCCATGCCATGGAAAAAGCAGGACCGTATTGCATTATTGTCTGCCATGAAATAGACTTCGTGTCCGACCAGGGAGCTGCCATTTGACAGGGAGCTGTCAAATGGCAGCTCCCTGGTCCGACATTATGAAATAAAAGCCTTTGGAAATGTGATGCAACTCATGCAACCTGACTGACCGTTGGGAATGAGTTGTAGGTCAGTTGCGTCGGGTCGCAGTCGTATTATAGGTTAACCCTGCTCGCAACACACTGCCGAGGTGGATGTAAGTCTATCAGCTGTTCACCAGTCACGTGTGAGGGCGACCACATCTAACCCTTGTCTAATTTCGCAAGCGCGTCTTTTATTGGCCAATTCATAAAAAGAGTCGCAATTGTGACAATGACAGCTGCACACTACCACGACCAAACTTACTCTTCTGCGATGAGACACACCCCCAACCCCAACTCCAATACGGATAGCAATTAGTTTGATATTTCCGATGTGATCATGACGAAGTCGGTCGGATCGCAATCGGGACCGACAGTTACGTCGAGGACAAATTTTGGCACACACTTAACCGATCTGTCTGCTATGCGACTGGTTTTCACTGTCGCGTCGCATACCGGGGTCAAAGTCCAGTCGGTGCAGTATGCCCTGGTTTTCCACTTACTCAAATCGTGAAATCGGATTGCTTTCATATTTGTTGTCTGCTAAACTTGAAAGTGCTTACACTTTGCATTGCGATGATTGCGAAGGAAGCTCGCTTTCCTACTTCTATACATGCAGTGCCTAAAACGCCACCAAAATGCCTTTAAAATGCTATTTTGTGCCGTCGCGCTTGGCGCGCATCCTTCACATGCACTAGTTGTCCAATTATTGATTAAGAAGGAAAAAGCTTGCCTTGGGTAATTATTGCAAAATTCTTCTTAATCCTAACTCCTAACCTTCAAACCTACTGCATCATAAAGATATCGAATGGCCGATAAGACCGGTTCATACTTCCAACTTTCCCGCGCTATAAAGCTATGAGAACCATCTTTGGTCACCCATTACACTTCTGGGCCAATCACAGATACAGCTCAAAATTGAACTACTTTCACTGGTATATAGCGCTATAACAAAATATGAACCGGCGTTTAGTCCTGCCTATAACCGTATGATACAAAGGGCAAATTACACTTTTTTAGGTCTTTTCTGTGCGTATTCAGTGCTATTTGTAGATAGGTACACAAGTATTCATCTTGTGCACTTGTTGTTCTGTCGTAACTTACCTACAATAAATTATAATTATTGCAAAACTCTGTAGAAACTCTTTTACCCTCAACGCTCCCCTCCAGCAATCCAGCTGCATCTTGAAAAAATCGATCAGCGGTTAGTCCGAATAACGCTACTTTTGTAAACCAGAATGCAAAAATGCATTGAGGTTTCGATGATATATGTTCTATTCCAAATAATGCCATGATGTCCCATATCTTTCAGTCAATGGTCAAATGCTATCTTAACATGTTGGAAAAATACAGTTTTGTGTTCCTATTTAATTTTGGGAATTCTTGCAGTTTGACCTCTGGTGACCCCAGATGACGATCTTAGGAAATCTTGGAAAATTTTGCTCTTTGACCTCTGCTGAACCCATATAAAACTCTTAGGAATTCTTGAGAAATTTTGCTTTTTTACCTCTAGTGA
Organism: Holothuria leucospilota; assembly: GCA_029531755.1. Lineage (NCBI taxonomy): Eukaryota > Metazoa > Echinodermata > Holothuroidea > Aspidochirotida > Holothuriidae > Holothuria > Holothuria leucospilota. The sequence continues at coordinate 61,016,588 of CM055964.1, read as the reverse complement.
CCCCAGATGACCTTTGACCTCCACCAAAAACAATAGGGTCCATCTTTTCAACATAACACATCCACATAGTACTGCAAGTATGAAATCTATCCAAGCTTCCTACCTGGAGATACGTGTTAACAAGCTTTTCAGTGTTTGGCCCACGTTGACCCAAGGTGACCTTTGACCTCCACTAAAAATGATTGCGTTCATATTCTCACCACAATGCATCCACATACTACGTATAAAATCTATCCAAGCTTTCTGCCTTGAGATATTGTGTTAACAAGGTTTTCAGTGTTTGACCCTCAGCCACCCTAGACGACCTTTGAACTCCACCAAAAACAGTGGGGTACAGCTTCTCACTATAACACATCAATTTACCATGTATGAAATCTATCCAAGCTTCGGACGTGGAGATATCGTGTTAACAAGATTTTCAGAGCTTAACCCCCAGTGACCCCAAATGACCTTTGACCTCCACCAAAAATGATGAGATTCTTCCTCTTACTATAAGGCATCTACATACAAAGTATCAAATTTATCCAAGCTTCCTACATCGAGATATTGTGTTAACAAGGTTTTGAGGGTTTGACCCCCAGTGACCCCAGATGACCTTTGAACCCCACCAAAAATGACAGGATTCTTCCTCTTACTATAAGGCATCTACATACAAAGCATGAAATTTATCCAAGGTTTCTACATCGAGGCATCGTGTTAACAAGGTTTTCAGGGTCTGACCCCCGGTGACCCCAGAAGACCTTTCACCTCCACCAAAAATGATAGGGTTCTTTCTCTTACCATAACGCATCTACATACAAAGTATGAAATTCATCCAACCTTTCTACCTCGAGATATTGTGTTAACAAGGTTTTCAGAGTTTGACCCCCGGTGACCCCAGGTGACCTTTGACCCCTACCAAAAACAATAGGGTTCTTCCTCTCAATATGGGGCATCTATGTACCAAGTTTGAGAACTGTCAGAGCTTCCCTTCTTGAGATATCGTGTTAACAAGGTTTTCAGGGTCTGACCCCCGGTGACCCCAGATGACCTTTCACCTCCACCAAAAATGATAGGGTTCTTCCTCTTACCATAACGCATCTACATACAAAGTATGAAATTCATCCAAGCTTCCTACCTCAAGATATTGTGTTAACAAGGTTTTCAGAATTTGACCCCCAGTGACCCCAGGTGACCTTTGACCCCTACCAAAAACAATAGGGTTCTTCCTCTTAATATGGGGCATCTATGTACCAAGTTTGAAAACTGTCAGAGTTTCCCTTCTTGAGATATCGTGTTAACAAGCAAAGTGTCACAAACACACACACATACACACACACATACACACGCACATACACACGCACATACACACATACATACACACACCATCATGACTGCATAGGTTTCTCTTATCATCGAAACCAAAAATATAGGCCTAGACAGACTGCGATTTTATGGTCCGCGGTTAGTGCCCATTCGATGCCCTAGACAGTTGAATGTTTTACTCTGGTGCCCACATTGTATTAATGTTCCAGGACTTCCGGGGCTTCGCCCCCTGGTCCCCTACAAAGGGACATTACCCCAAGGCGGGCAACTGAGCCTACGTTAAAAACGATCTTATGCTCCTACAGCAGAGAAATAAAAACTTATGGGCAGAGGTCAAAATTGCCAAATGTTAAACTATGTTTTCCGATAAGTTTTTTTGTCCTCCCGTTATAGGCCTACTTAAAGGTTCCATTCTGCACCCTTTGCGAAGACTGAATACCTTTAAACGAGGGTTATGAATTAACCGTTCTTGAAACAGATAGTTTTTCATTTTGAAGGGAATGCAACCCATAATTGTGGGGAAAAAGCCAGCACATCCACTCATCGATCTTTAGGGACGCGCCCTGGCTTCCGCGTACAATGGATAGCTTCGTGGCTTTCGCAATCGTGTGTGTACGCAAAGCTGGTTTGAAGAGACCAAAAGTGTTTAAACCGGTCATGTCCTACTTTTTGGGAATTTGGAAATGGTTACCATAACCTTACAAGGTGTCCTTGTAATAACCACCTTAGTTATTAACATCAAGTTTCCTGAAATATGAGTAGATGTAAAAAGCCCCATAAAAATTTCCTTTCTCAGAGAAACTGGATCCGGGCGGGTTTCGCTCTCCCATGGACTCCGCGACTTCACGAATACAAAATCACGTTTTCGCGTTCGTGGTGCACCTTCGGTGAACTTGAGATCTTCCATCATCCCCCCCCCCCTCGCCCTCCATGTTTGGATCTGTACCTGCAGGTTTACATAGCCTTGGAATGTCTATGTTTGCCAAACCTTAGTTTACATGAGCCTCATTTCCGAATGTTCTAGTAGTTAAAATTTTTATCAAAACCCAACAGCATAGGCTGCATGTAAGTTTACACACGGTACCGGATGAATGAATTAATGGCATGAAGGATGCACTTGACTAATTCTAAAGATCCTTTTATCTTAACAAGTCATGGATCTTAATTGTACTTTGAACATGTCTATTAAAGTAATTGAGATTGTTTCATTTGTAATTTGTCAAGTAAAAGCTAGTGTTTATTTACAAGGGCAGCGGTGACGAAGTCTAACCGCTGCGTGACAGTATGCACAGGCTACAGTGTAAGCATGCAGTAGTAGTCTAAATACATTTTTAGCACATGTTTATGAACAGTATGTCTTCTCATCTCCTATTTTTATGAATGTTACACTTACTTGGTGTCAACTCCTTAATGTTCAGCTACGCACTGCAAAATAGTCGTACAGCCAGGCCCATAACCAGACAATTAGTTACAGGAGGGGGAAGGGCTGATACAGCTTGGGGCGAAATATTTTCAGGGGGCAAGTTGTGTAAAATTGCAGTAAGACAATGGTGATTCCAGAATTATCTGGGGCCAGAATTTTTCCGGCTGGTACGTACCCCCTGCCCCCCTTGGGAACGGGCTTTTCCACAGTCCATTGATCCTACCGTGCATATACAAAACCCCATTGACTGTAGGACCAATGTGTTTTAGTACATATACGTACCAATTGGCTGTAATATCATGTTGTAGGCAGCTGTGGGACCAACGGGTTGTGAGACTGCAGCCATTTGCTTTATATTTCTCGTTAAATTTGTAATATTCTTTTTAGCAGATTTAATGTATTGTTAACCTTTTCATATAAATGCAGCAAATACCACTTGATTTATTGGCAAGACCGTCAACAGCTTCTCAAAGGTGGGAGGCTGGGGTTTGGGGTGGGGGTGGACATGACCTTGACTAGAACTACTTCAAACCGGGCCGTAGTTAGGATGAAATCTTTAGGGGGGCTTAGGTATCAAATGGGGGGGGGGGGGTCACGGCATCGATCGTTGTCCTCAATTCTTACACTTTTTATTAGGACACGCATAATTCTTTGAGGGGGCCTGACAAACAAGGGGGTGGACAAACCCCCAGGCCCCCAGTAGCTACGCGCCTGCTTCAAGCGAATCGCGAAGCTCAGATGCTTGGCTAACTGAAAGAAACATTTGGATTCCATATGATCTGTGGTGTAATCTAAGGCATTTACCACAGTTTTAAATCATTGAATGACTGTTTCCACAATTTTCGAGTTTGGTTTCATTGAATCAGCTATATTGCAAGCTATGGAATCGAATTGGTGCCTTCTATTTTCGTAAGGGATTTGAAAAAGGGGGATCCCTCTACTTTCAAAAGTGTGAAGGAAATGTCCCCAACCCTCGTTCCCATCATTCTGCCGCCCATGTGATCTGGAACCAAAGTGTGATAGAAAAATGGTACGATATCAAGAAACTCTTTAGCACTAAACCCTGCCGTTCAAATTAGCCTTCATAAGTCGATATGTTGAACATGCATCGTTTTTATGCTTTTTAATCTGGAAATAAAAGAAGGGGGTCCGGACCCCCTTTTACTTAGCAGTAAAAAAATTCTGCTAGGTTATCCCTTTTTATTTTCTATCACAAATCGGTCGCAAACTATCAAAACTTTTCTAAATCTTTGGCAAACTATCAAAATTGTAGCCCGTTCCGTTCTCTTTAAACTTTATTTTTTTCTCTTTTATACCATCGCAAATATATTTTGTTCAAAGGTACGTAGTTTTATAACAATTCAAAATGTAGGAAACTTGCAATTTGGACACTTAAATGGTATTTCCTGGCATCTGGCAATCAAAAATAAGCATACATATCGTACAGCCTTTAGGACCGTCTCAAAAAAGTGGTGTTTAAGAGCGGGGGGAGGGGGCTGGAGTAGGGTAATCCGCCTTCTGGATCGACCCTGATAAAGGGGCGAGATTATTTTAGGTGGGGTGAAGTTTTCATTGCGGATAAGATAATTCTCATCAGAACAGCAACATATAAAGGCAATTGAAGGTTCGTTCTCAAAATTTTGTTATTTAGGGTGAATTATTTTCAGGTACGCAGTGTCCTCCTAGCTCCATTTATCCAAGAGCGTGTCCACAAGATGACAGACGTCTGCATGGACCCCTCACTTGAGAGGGGCATGTACGACGATGAATCATTTCAAATTTGAGTGATTTTGTCCTCTCCACACTTTTTGTGATTAAATCCTTGAGATAGTGGTTATGTTTGCTCGTGGTGAAAGTACCTCATGACATACTGCTTTGTAGTTTCAAAATACCATAAATGCACTAAACACAGTCAATTTTAATTATTTTCAAGTAAAAGCTACAAATGAAAGAAAAAGTTATTTTGGGAAGAGGATTGTCACCCAAAATCTGCTGTGATCAGATAAAATCCATTTAGCTTGAAAATCATTCAGCTCCGTTCCACTTTCTTGATATAGATGAAAGCAGAGTGAGAACAATTCGTCAAAACTATTTATTCATATCCACAAATATGCTAAAACCACATAAGAGAAATACATCAACTGTACTCTTAATTTTAACCCCACTCAACCTCACTACACCCCACCTCCACTTCTTTAATCTACCCAAAAAGTTGTCACAACAGTCAGAACCAGATTCACAGTGAGGTCAGGGAATGGGGTGGGGAGGGGGAGGGGGATAATTTTACAACAATCTGTTGGTATCTTAGAAGTCTGAAGGTGTTTTGACTGGTACTATGGTTTTTGTAATGTTGTTAATTAATCAATCATCCATGGCTATATCCAGGGTTGTCTTGGGGAGCCCATGGCCACCCATTGCGAAAATGTTTTGCTATCTACACTACACACATAGTCACTTGGCCACATTAACCACGGGCCCTGTCCTTACAAGAAATCCTGTGTCCACAATTAAACAAGGCTGCATAGAAATTGTGATAGGGAGAGGTTCACTAATGCAACACTGGAACTTGGTCCTTGTAGCTCCACTCCTTACAGGTCGACACTCAGAACATTCACACCATTATAAATGAATTATTATCGCGGTATAACTTCACTTAACACCACGAGTATTCTATGGTATATGGAAGTATTCAATAGCATTTTCAGTTTTTGAAGACATCTCAAAGTTATTTATTGAGTTTTCATATTCATGTTGAACCAATGTAACTGAGATATGCAAAAAAAAAAGCTTCACACAACAGTTTGATTATTTAACAGGTTCCTACTTTTAAAGGCAATAGGCAGTCGCCCCAAAATTTTCATTGAAAAATCAGCAAACTCTTGCAAATCTCCTCTTATTGCATTAAAAGCACTTCTGAAGACGTTTAGAACATAACAATTACAAAAAATAGGTAAAGCAAGGCAAGATTTTCCTTGAATTCTACAATTCACTAACAAAAATATTGTCACATGATCAAAATAGGCCAATCATGAACTAGAGTGACAGGATACACTCACTCTGTTTGGGGTGACTGCCTACTGCCTTTAAGCCTAAATCTTGCAGTCAGTAACGGTTACTTCATCTTGAACAAGATTTGTCACAATCTCAGTTATCCTGCAGCTTTTTAAAATGGCGTTTGGGGTCTTCTCTTTATCCAGTCAGCTATTTTCTCCTGAGCTTTGAAACGTTCAACGAAAGCTTTCAGTACGTCGTGTTCTTTCAGGTCAAACTCTCCTTCTTTGATATTCAAGATGGATGGAAGAAGATCGTAGATCATATTGAAGACCATGATGTCAGCTAGAGTGACCTGTGAAGGGGCAGTATTAGAAAAGAACCATTAAACTCTCTTACTCATTTTAAAGTACCATAACCATATCATGTTAAGTTTTTAAGATTTTACCTCTTTGGATCTTCTAAATGACCTTTGAACTCCACAATAAACAAAAGGTCCTTAATGTAGTGCAGATGGGTAATGCCATAAAAGGTGTCGTTAAATTTGATGTGGCATCGTACCCAGGGACGACCACACTAGCCTCGAAGACGGGCAAGTGGAGAGAGGGCTAGGGTCAACCACAGCACCCTCCAGATGGGAGGGCGCCATCCCGGTGCTAACAAGTTATGCCACACGGTAATTGCAAACCAGAAGGGGAATTATACATGTTAATTGCAGGTAAGGATCAGAGATCATAGATCAAGTAGAATAAATTATTTCCACGGGGCGCCCCTGGACCCACGCGTGGAAAATCGCGCTGGTGGTGTACCTTCGGTGTGCACTTGTGACACTCCTCCATATCAGTTGAGGAAGTCATAGGTCGTGCACCACCCACCTCCAAAACCCTGCACACGCCACCGCTTCCGTCGATGAGATTGGTCCCCCTGTCAAATCCTGGCACCACCCTGTACCTTAGCATAAAACTGATGTTTCACACTCTAAAAACAAGGTCGATCACTAGGGAACTGGGACAATAGTTTGGGTCAAATATTTACCCTAATTGGGTCAATTTGACCCAAAGGTGTTTTTACAATGCATATTGTGAGGGTGTAAAACAATGTAAATGTTGAGAACACTACTTTTGCCTTATAAAGGTCAAAACGATTAGTTTGTTGGGATATCTCTTATGAACAATTTAAGTCTCAATATTCCAGTGTTTTCCGTTTGAACTGAGTTATTTTGTAATCACATTGTTAGGTGGTATTAGCATTCTAAAAATGCAATACGTTCATACCTAAATTAAAGATCTCATCCATATTAAATTACTTAGAGCATGACTTGATACCATGAGCGTCCTGAGGGGGCAAGGGTGGCACTTGCCCCCCCCCCCCCGAAAATCAAAAATTTGAAAAACGAAGAAAAATAAAGAAAAAAAACGAAGAAAATATAACATCAGCTTTTCTTAACAGTTCACTCAGTGTGAATTCTACTCTCAAAGCAGGAATTGAATAAAAATATCAACAATCAGGCCCCAGCACCCCCCCCTCCAGCATATTTTTGGTATTTTTTAAAAGTTTACATTTACGATATTGCGAGTTTTTCCCCTTTTTGTATGCGGTAAATAGACCTTGGAAGTGCCATTTCCAGCGATCTGGGAGTATTTTGGGCCAAAATTTTCTTGCGCTCCGTGCCAACCCATGGTGGCGCGGAGCGCTGAGAGTCTGCCTATGGGCTTCTCCTCCCCCCCCCCCCTTGACAAATTCCTGGCTACGCCTTTGTCAACACTGTGTGAAAAAGATAGCATCTATACTCTTTCTGGGAGTAATATATTTCCCATGAAAAATGTTGGGCCCCCCTAAAAAATTTTGCCCCCCCTGAATATTTTTCTGCGGACGCCCATGCTTGATACAATTCAATTTGGTACAATGAGCCTCAGAAGGCAATGAACAAGCATGCTGCAAAGGAATCTTTTCAGTTTCTGTAGGTGAAGCTTAGCAAATTCGATTCTTGGCCAGAAATCCGGCCTTTACAAACCTTGTCCCCAATGAACCAGCCACTGCCGCCTTTGTTCCTCTTTAAAAGTTTTTCCAAGTTGCTGATATGTTTCATGGCTCCTTCCTCAGCAAATTTCTTCCGCATTGCATTCTAAATAAAGTATAGAATATTTCAGAAAAATTGCGATAATGCACCGTCTACACTAAATGAGTTATCTGTGATAGTGTTACCATGATGTCAGCTACCAAGTGAAGAGTTAGAGTAAGATGAGGTTTTACGGCTCAGTTTCTAACCAATTGGATTAAGTCGGGCCGGCCACGGCCTTTTGCCCAGTTGTGGCTCACTGGCTTGTTTTCCCTACTCCATTGCTTATGCTGAGCACCTCCATTTTTCTAGTCTTTGGTATGACCCGGCCAGGAGTCGGACCCCAGATCTCCCGGCTGCAAGTCGGATGCTCTAACCACTTGACTATGCAGTCGGTCCCCTACCAAATGAAGACAGACTATTAAGTATCATACATAGAAACTGAAATTAGGGTGAATGATGTTCTGTGACCTGGACTGAAGCCACTCATCCAGCTGCCTGTTCGGCAAGAAAGCAACGGCGTGCAATACAAGAATTACGTCGTTGCTTTTGCCCCAGTTATGGGCGGAGCAACTATAAGTTTTCAAAGTCAGTCCCCTCCCCCTTTGTAAAATCCTTGATCTGCCCCTGAATATAGAAGTAACCTTACAGATGGAAACTTGGAGTGAGGCACTCGGAATCGCAGACAGTCGAAAATTCCGACTGTCTCAATCATACTTTCCAAGAATAATCCATTGAACAAAATTCGAGGCAGGGGAGGTGAGACACCCGACCCCTGTAGCGAAGTACCTAAATATATTTACGCGAGCACCCTACTTATTCCCCTAAATTTTATGTGGCAGGTACGTAAGCTAACACCCTTGTGGTGGATGAATAGGCTACTGTTGAAGTACTGATGTGGTACTAAACGAACCAGAGAATATTAGAAGAGAAATATCAAGGTTGCCATAGTTACCTTCTCTTCATCTCCCTCGGTGTCAAATATCTTGAATATCCCGGGCCAAAGGTCATCTGTGGTCTCGCAAACCACATCGATCTCAAGTTGTTCCTTGGAATTGGACCCAAAGAGACCTAAAATAGTTGACAAATCTTTCACAACGAGTTTGCAATCTGAAGTGAGCTTAAAAGTTCTATTTTCAGATCAGCCTTAAAGTGAACCTAAAGTCTAGAATTACAAGAATATATATTTCAGAGTTTGGAAAATGAATGTCATTTATCCAACTCCCATTTTCATACCTTACTCTATTGCTGAGATATAAAATGTTGAAATGTATTCACTTTATTTGAAATAGTCGATTGGGCAATAATTTGTTAAGTCCTTCTTATTCAACTCACATGAACTGCTTTTGTTTCCTTTTGAAATTAAGATTTTTATATGACCTGAAACAATTACAGTTCCCATGCATGGTATGTTGAAGGGAGAGGACTTATATAGCCAAGTCACCCTAAAACAGTAAGACAGTGATCATATTTCGGCACAAGGTACAGTGGCTTTCGAAAAAAAAAACAAAAACAAAAAAGACTGTAATTTGAGTAGTACAAGAATAGCATCACAAATTATTGCGCAATCCACCATTTTAAATTGATTGAATAAGGTTCATTTTATTTCACAGCTCAGGAATGTCCTCTGAAAATGAGAGCTGGACCATTTGGTTGCATTTTTCAAGCTTTTTAATATATATATTTTTGAAAGTTTAGACTTTAGGTACACTTTAAGCTTACATGTCAACGTTTTATACGCACGAACGTGCGTAAGTGCGTACGTATGGGTTGCGGATGCTCATACATGGGCCATGCACACATAGTACTACGTGAAAACGCGAAAACGCACATACTTACACACATGCACATGTAGTACGTTTGTACATACACGTGAATTTGAATGTGAAAAAAAATCCCCTGTGCGAGTAGACATTGTATCGTCCTTAGGGATGGACTTTTTACCACATTATCGATTAATGAAAATTATAACATTATCTTAAAATTTTTACTACATTCATTGTTAAGGTCGAGTTTTTACAGTCTATTTCGCTCCTCCTTACCTCCTATTTACATAGGCCTATGTGATTCCCCTTGCCTCAAAGAATGGCAAGTGAAGAGAGGATGCCGGTCGACCAGAGCGCCCTCTAGTGGCAGGGTATCACCCCGTGCTCACAAACTCTGCCAGATAATAATTGCAGGCAAGAAAAGGGAATGTAAATAGGAAGTAAGTATCGGAGCTCATAGACTTCGAAACCAGGTGAGTTTTGTGGATTATGGGTACTTCTGGATGTAACATTATCGGTACTTCTTTCCTACATCATCAATTGCTATTATATTATTGGTTAATTGTCCACCTTATCGGATGTAACACAAAGGCCCATTTAAAAAAAAGTGAATTCTAGTGCCCTGAAGACAATATTTTTAGATCTGAAACAGATATTTTTGTCTGCTCTGGGAGTAGTCTTGGTCAAGACTTAGTGAATCTCTCTTCACCCTTCCCAATTCCCACAACACTAGTATATTTTTGGTTAGTGCGCTATTCCTAATATAAGGCTCAGTGCGCTCAGACATCTGATACCGCTTGCTCTGAACTGTACATATCCTCTGATTACGGAAGCCGAGAACATCGCGGTGGTATGAAATCTGACATGCAAATTTTCCTACCTTTCTTCGGTAAATATTGGAAGGAGAAATCAAGATACGATTTCTCCTTCCCATATTTTCAATTTAAGTAACATAGCTAGCTCGCTGGTCAACGATTTCTCCGTACCACGGTGGGGTCATCCCACGTTGGTAATAATATAACCAAAGTTGTATAGCGCCAATCCGTGTCATGTGCCGGCGCGTCCATTTATGGACAGGGTGTTCGAAAATAGACACTGTGCAATGGTCCGTTCTTGAAGTACCTCCTCACTAATTTTGGTTTTCTCCACATTATCGGTGAATATTGGTAAGGAGAAATCGTATCTTGATTTCTCCTTCCCAAGTTTACCGAAGAAATGGGTGGGAAAACTGGCATGTCAGATTTCACACCACCGCTACGCGATGTTCTCGGCTTCCGTATCTGATTGCTTTGAACAGTGACAATCGGACATTGGCATCAGGGCGCGCTGTATATATTTCGTTCTTGGAAATAAAGGATACAACAACTTACTAGAAGAAGAGAACTACTATCGTCTTAACACAAAACTACTCTGGGAGATGTCTCCTCCAGAATCCCTCCTCATAAGGTGTACAATTTTTGATAAAGTGCACATTTCTGATCCAAAAACTGAACCTCATTTCTGTTATATTGGTCCCATAAGCTTTCTGAAGGAACACATTTTGGCCCAATTACGAAGTTTAAATGTCTGCAAAAATGGCTGTAGTGTCTTATACTGTAAAAACCGTAAGACATATTAAGAAAAGAAAGTTCATACGGCATAAAGCACACTACACAGAGTCAGCTCAATAACTGCTTATCAAAGTAGACGAGTTTGGAATCGAGACTTTTTCATTATCTCTGAATGAGCTTGGGGTTACTTGGCGTTGAAAATAAATGCTTGTTTTTTGTACGCAGTTACAGAACAGTTTCCATCACACCGGACCTGCATGGCGGTTGTACTATATCTCCCCACATCAGTGTTGATAAGTGGAGGGCAGGAGTGTAGCGTAGTGTAGTGTAGTGCGAAGAGGCTCTCTTTAGATCCGTAATGGTTAGTTCACAGGCTCAAGAGCCTGCCTTAGCCGAGAAAATGACCAGATCTTTCCACAGTTTGCCCAAATAAACGTTTTGTCCGAACTCCGGAGGGCTGCAGCCCCGGATTCCTCGGCTCGTTTGCCCATAGGTGGGCAGAAACAAAAAATTCGCCCGCTCCGCGGGCTAGAATGAAGTGAGCAAACTAACATCTGATATGAAGCTTGTGATTTATTGTGAGTGTAAAACCGTGATCTCCCGACGGAAAACACCTTGCCCCCATTATCATCGTCGTTATTATTGCTACACTTTGGACCTTTGTTAATCACTTTGTCAAAGTTTGACGTTTGTGAAATAAAATGTAGGCCCTATAAAAGTGAGAATTTTTATGTAAGTTGGAAAGCAATAAAGTTCTTTGGCAGTTTGGGAACACCAACATAAAACGTTGATCTACGTACCGTTTTCACGTGCTAAGTATCTAAACATAGCATGGCTCTGGGGATATTCGGTTCCGTCTATTTCAAGAACTGGTAACTGTCCTAGAGGAGTTTCTGTGAATTGAAATAGATGAAAGAACAAAGGCATCATACTTGTTTGTTGTGGTGTTCTGCTATGCCGGTGCTTAGAATCTTCAAAGAATTTACACCCATGTATCTAAATTGTGAAAAAGTATACTTAATTCAGGACGATACGGTACCATCTGGGATGGGAAAAATTGCAGGGTCATGGCAGCCTGCTATTTGAAGACTTTTGAAGGGTCTATATCAGGAGTGAAACCAGCATTTGCATCAAGGGGCGAAACAAGTTTCCTAACAGGCTGCAAGCAACTCGAAGCCCGGAAAAAGTGATAGTTTACCGGAAGGATCGCACGAGAGTATTATTTGTTAAGGCACACAAAGCGAGCCGAAAATTGTAGGTTTCTATTGTAGGAAATGAGAATAAGTTTAACTTGGGTTTTTACTGAAGAAAATTTGTTCAATTTAGTGTTTAGAGTTTTATTGAAGAAACTTAAATTTAGGGCTTTACTAAAGAAAATTTACAAAAAAATGGGGTTTTATGGAAGAATCTGCCTTCCAAAAGAGCAAAATCACGTGAACCGTCTGGGCGACTGTCCGCCGACGGGAATAGGATGCTTTATCGGACTCCTCAAGGCCCTACAAGGAGAGTGCAAATTTCCCTGGGGAAGGGGGCATGGTCACCCCTAGCTATGTTGAACAAGCGCATTGGAAACGGGACCGTATTCTTTCTCTGGTTACCAGCCCGAGGGACAGAAATCGTAGTGCTATAATTCTTCCCTTGCATGTTTGTACTGAGTATAAGCAATCGCTGCAATTCCCCCTCCCCTTAAGGAGACGTTGTCCTCTCATAGTTGTGCGGTGCCCTCTTACAGTATCGCGGGGGAATGCGCTGAAAGCCATTTTTTGAGCAACATGTCAAATTTTTTTGTGTCGCATTTTTGTTTTGTTTTTGTTCCGACGTTTCTATATTCCGACAAGCCGACATGAAGGTCAATGTAAAGATATGGGTTAGCTTAGGGTGGGGGTTATAGGTTACGTGTTTCGGAACATACATGGAAGGGTTCAGAATGATAAAGCGTACAATGAAATTGTTACATAAGAATATAATTTATATTTTGTCATCGGAGAGTGACAAAGTTGGTCGTCACGGGGTGAGGTTCTCCTCTACAATGACTGAGTACCATTGGAAAAAGTGCCGCCAAGTTGCCTTATGGGAAGGATCGCTTTTCTGTTCTAACGCCGGGAACTTAGTCTAGGGAGTATTTGTAACATTTGAAGAAAAATTTGAACGTAAGCGCAGGGAGGAGTGGGCGGGGTCCTGTCTTAGGGGAGCACTTGTGAAAGTTCAGAACTAAGTGTATGCCAAAAGTTTGATTGCAGCTCCGCCTTTAGTTGGAGAGAGTAGCCTAACTAACCCATCGGTGTCCTCTGGTTACGGCTTCAGTTACACTGAGAAGAGTATGTGTGATTTTGCGTGTGCGTGCATGTGTGTGTGAGTGTGTGTGTGTGTGTCTGACGTGTATTTCAGGCCTATTACCCTGGCTCCCGATTCTTTCGCCATTGCTCCAATTTTGTAGGGTCACATCTCTGTGGCTTAGGACAGAGTACGACAAATCCGTCATTCCCGGGCGTACAATTTCGTCAAATGGTGCAGCACCAACCCAATCGATCGTTAAAATAATACACAAAAAACTTACTCGGTTTTAGCTCCGGCCATGTTTCTGTCTGAATGCGATGGTCCACGTATTCAATGCCCTTCATTTCCATCAGATATCGGATGACCTCGGCACGGGCCTTGCCGTCGAAGTATATAAGTTTATAGCTCGGCATCTTGGAAGTTGTGTCAACTTTGGCAGCAGAACTTGTAACAGCTCAAATTCTTCTTCGTCTGTGATATTCATATATTTATGACTTCCAGAACACCCCCACCTCGATTGACGATGACTTTGCAGGATTTGACGTTGGACTTTTACCACATGTGTTTGTATATTGACAGATTGATGAAATTGATTTGTATTAAAAGATTATGTGATTGGAAAGTAAACAAACATCTGTTTGATAAAAAGTATAAGCCTATCACCTTTATCCAGGTTATGGATTTTGGAACACAGATGTCGTAAAAATATTTTTGCTTTTTACAAAGTGATAAGAATGGTAATTTTATTGGAAATTAGACGGGTCACCATCTGACGTTACACAAGATCGGTAAAAAACGTAATTTTTTAGGCAAGGTATTGCACAATGAAAATTTGACATAAGCGAAAAACGAAAAACTAAAAAAAAAAAAAAAAAAGAAGCACACACACATTCGGTGGTGGTGGTGATGGTGGGGGTGGGGGATGATATTTAGCTTCTTCAGTGGTGGCTCTAAAAAATGACCCGTATTCTGGAATGCAACTGTGAATGCATCTGAAACAAAAGACGCCTGCAATATCGCCTTTTGTTTCGTCAAGACACTTGGTCGGTAACTACGTTAGCCAGACGACGTTTTGGGGCAGAGTGGGCGGAATTACATTTTTCGGGTTGGCAAAAGAAAAAAGGAAGCTGTACTGTTGTAATATGGAACAGTTACACTATAATTAGTCATTATAGTTTGGGGGTAACAGGGAAAGCCTCTTCCAGAGGGCAATGCCCCAACAGGCTGGCTTGTATGAATCAAAATTTTTGGACATTTATTGTAGACTAAGTGCAGTTTATCTTGGAATGAAGACTCTCAAACATATTTATGATTTGTAGAGATCAATGTCCTACTAGTAGATGTGAATTTGAGAAAGTCTAAGACTATGCAAGTCAAAATTTTTGACGATGTGGTTCCCAATTTTGCAAATGACATATATATTGCTGGTATAGTCAGTATGACAATCCTCAGAGCGACCGAAATACTAGGTCAGCAGACTGCGGACTAGGGGACAACATCCTACACTCTTCCTAAAGCGTTGATATGATTATATGTTTAGGGATCCCGATTATTTAGTGATTTTTTTCTATCCTGTTAGGGTGTAATTGAAGGGGATATTGCCTAAGCGGAGGGGTTACACCTCTACTCTATGAGGAATTTTCCTTGTTCTAAGTATTCCTAGATCCAAAATGGTGTAATCTTTGGTGAAGCTTTCCACTCGTAACTTGATCTAAACTTTATTTACTGAATTCTTCGGCTGTGGCATGCATGACACCCCCACAAGGCTGGTACCCGGTGCAGGCTTCCCCCTAGCGCCGTTAGTACGACACTGGCATCATCAGTTGGTGCGTGGCCATAGCTTAGGCCTTGCAAAAATGGGGGAAATGGCCATTTTTAGACCTTCAATGTTCATCTAAGCATTCTTTTATTTTGAATTTCATGCTTTAGAAACAAATTAAGATTTCCAGAAGAAATGTTGGCTCTGATTTAAAGGGGAAATGCAGTCACCCCAATTTGAATTAATGTACCAGGGCATCATATTTCATGAGTATCTTGAGAATCATGCTACAATATGATTCTCGCTGCATGAGTTGAGGAATTTTCGTACATATTAACTCCTTGGTTTTCCTTGAATATGCAATATTTATTTTTCAACATGTCATGAAAGATACTTGAATTGAAATAAGGGGATATATTTGTGAGATTTAGCTGTTGTTCAAAATAGGTTTGCGGCAACTGCTTATGGCCTTCAAATTAAAAGTTCCTTTATAAGCTCATTGAGTTCAGCTAATAATGAAAGGTAATCATTGGTTTTTTTTATCTTTAGCTAGTGTATATGGTGGTGTATTCAAGCCGTGTTTCTTGTAAAAGAAAGATGATTTGTCGGTCAACAGAGAAATACAGATCAGAACCAGGCGCGGTTCTAGATCGAGACTTTTGGGGGGGGGGGGCTTAGGGGGGACTTGAAACGGAAGAATCATAAAATTTTCTCTCATATGTAAATCGGCCACGCGCACGCTGAAATCAATGATAATAAAAACAGTACCATAACCAGGGACGGCGCAAGGTTATTTTGATAGGGGCATGGGTTGAGTGATCGCCGTCCTGGGGGAGGGGTCTAAGGGGAGGGGTCGTCCCCTTCCTCTGAGAAATTTTTGCT
The DNA here is from genome assembly GCA_029531755.1 of Holothuria leucospilota. Lineage (NCBI taxonomy): Eukaryota > Metazoa > Echinodermata > Holothuroidea > Aspidochirotida > Holothuriidae > Holothuria > Holothuria leucospilota. The sequence continues at coordinate 61,000,576 of CM055964.1, read as the reverse complement.
AATTTAAGGTTGCTAAGATGCAAAATGGTGCGTTCTTTGGGTAATTTTTTGACTATATGACTGGAAAATGTCCATAACTTTGTGAATTCTAATTTTTGGTTGGGCGAAAGAGGGGTTTCTTAGGGGAGAGGTCTAAGGGGAAGGATGTTCCCCTCCCTTTGAGAAATTTTTGCTAATTTAAGGTTGCTAAGATGCAAAATGGTGCGGTCTTTGGGTCATTTTTTGACTGATATATATGGCTGGAAAATGTTCATAACTTTGTGAATTCTAATTTTTGGTTGGGGAAAGAGGGCGCTCCTAGGGGAGAGGTCTAGAGGGAGGGGTGTTCTCCTCTCCTGTGAGAAATTTTGGTTTCTTTAAGGTTGCTAAGATGCAAAATGGTGCGGTCTTCGGGACAGTTTTGACAGATATATGGCTGGAAAATGTTCATAACTTCGTGAATTTTAATTTTTGGTTGGGTAAAAGAGGGCTGTTCTAGGGATAGGTCTAAGGGGAGGGGTCTTTTGAGAAATTTTGGTTACTTGAAGGTTACTTAGCTGTAAAAATGGTGTTGTCTTTGGGATATTTTTGGACCCGATTATATGGCTTCAAAACATTCTTAATATTTTTGGTTAGGTGAAAGAGGAGCCTTTTTTGTCTAAGGGTATGTATCAACAAACCTCCTGAAGTCCCCTTTTGGACACATTACTGCCTTCTAGTCGGGAGAAGTTTTACGCAAAAATACGTGCGTGGAGTCCACAGAAATATTCTCGAACTATTAAAAAAATTTGCCTTGCTTCATTTGTGTATTATAAAATCGATCTAAAGGCTGGTAGAAACCGGAATATGGCCTCTTGGAAGCTCTGGATAACTATATGGATCAGATATAGGCTTACCCCGCCCTCCTCTTTTCTTCTCCTTTCCGTCTTCTTTTCCTACTCTTTTTCTCTTTTCCTGCAAATTACAGGGGGATAGGCTTCCCTTCCCCCCGAGTGGCACCGTCCCTGACCGCATAGATGTAGCGTATATACAGGAATATATTTTTTTTTATTTGGAAGAATGTAGCAAACCTTACTGAGAGATACGGGCAACTGGACCACATTAATGGGAATAACGATTCGGCCTGTAGATTTGACTTAAAAGGACTGCTAGTACAGCTTGACGAGATCAGCGACGAAATGACTCGTTTTGAACTTCCAATAGATGATTAATCCGTTAACTTGATTTACATGTACGTACATACTATCATAGATGTTACTTATGTTACTTATCTGACCCAACTTCCATTGTATGAAATCGTGAACCTAATATGTGATTTCGAGAAACAGTCGACAGTTTCCCTTGACAAATTAAATCCACTGGACCAAGATGTGCACATTGGTGTATTGGGCAATTTTGTTTTTCTCAGTACACGCAAAATAGCATAACACAACCTCTGAAAATTTGGGGGGGGGGGGCTTGAGCGAATTTTTGGGGGGCTTGAGCCCCCAAAGCCCCCCGTAAAACCGCGCCTGATCAGAACGTCCCCATGGCGGGGGGTCCGGGGATCTCCCCGGGAAATTTGGGGAAAAAGGAACCCTTAAGAGTGCTATTTCCCAGGTTCTGGGGGCCCTTGAAATCATAATTTGGACAGTGGAATTTTTACTGCATTTCTGTATTTTTTCTCAAGTAGCCTAGGCCAACTTTCATTTACGGTTTGGAAACCTCGGGGGGGGGGGCTGCCCCCGCCGACTACGGCCCTGAAACGTGGTGTGTTTGGTAGCCTTCTATGGTTTTTGTAATGTTGTTAATTAAGCAAATCCATGGGTACATCCAGGGTTGTCTTGGGGGAGCCCATGGCCACCGATTTTGAAAATTGTTTGCTATCTACACTACACTCGTGGTTACTTGGTCATATTAACCTTTCTGACGGGAAGAGGTTCACTACTGCAACATTGGAATGTGGTCCTTGTAGCTCCACGTACCCTTTTAAATTAAGGTCGACACTTGGCACACTCATACAGTTATAAATGAATTAATCGAAGCCACAGCTTCTATTGTAGGAATTGCTTCATTCTGTCACGTGATTTTCAGCCTTCATTTGCGGTCGGGGGGATGAATATTACATCCATATTCCGTTTGGATTCAACGAGCAATGGCACGCTGTTTTCGTACCGTGGGACAGCCGCGCAGTAATGTTAAACATTTCAGTAGGGGGATTTTCAACAAGGCCTATTTCAATTAAAGGGGATTTTTTCGAACAACTCCCTCGTAGTAAAATATTCTTCTGCAAGCAAAAAAGTAAATTCACGTTCAAAGGTATCGTTCTGCATTAGAAGCTTCTTCTCTGTTTACCAAAAGATGTTAAGCAGTTTGAAATTAATTCATACTTTCACTGATTTGAGGATAAGTTTGATAGGCTGAACTTCGTAAGTTTTCAAAAAGCTTTGGCCAACGAAGAGAGTGCTCTCAACTTGCACAGTTGTCGGAACTGTTTCATTAACTGTCACAAATGCAACTTAGCTTAGGCCTGCGTTATCAATTGCGTTCACAAGAAATCAACACCAATTTCAAGGTGATTACATAGTGTAGACTTTGGCTCCTAGATTTTTTCTTTGTTTTATTTTTGAACGATATTTGCCTGCTGTGAGGTATAACCAGCTTGGCTTTTCATAAAAATAGGGCTAGGCTAGGCCTAAGTAACTTTGCTAGGCATGTGTCATCCGTAACGACAGAGGCCTAACTGTCGTTATACTGTTAGGCCTAGCCTAGCCTAAGTTTAGGCCAAGGCCTAGCCTAAATTTAGGCCAAGGCCTAGTCTAAATTTAGGCCAAGGCGTAAGGGATTATACAGCCTAATACTTAGCCTGTAGACGGCAATGGGGCCTTTCTAACCGTTCCATTTGTGAACAAATGACAGGTTAGGGTTCTGGATGAATGTAGGCTTATATACATAGGCCTAAGCCCCTAGGTCGAAGTTTATCCATGGGGCATGGATAACTTTAATCAAGGCCTAGGCCTAGGCTAGCCTATAGGGCCCTAGGCTACAGTTATACTGGCTGCAGATGTTATGGGCTCCCAACAGAGGAGCAGAAAGCCAGTAGGCAAGGCTATATAGACAATTAGCCTACACTTTTAGTTTTTTCTTTGACATATTTGATGAGGGAGAACAATGGACAACTTTTTCTCATTATTAAGATGGACCCCCTGCAGGGGGAGGGATGGCTGAGGACATATAGGCCTAGGCCTAACACTGTCACTAATTCCCAGCCCACCAAGTACAGGCCTGAGTCTGGATCTGTCTTTCAAGGATGTAAACGACAGTTTGGGGGGGGGGGGATACAAAGTAGGACAGAAAAAAAACTGTGCAGGCCTAAATGATATTGACTCAGAGCTGGAGTGTCTAGAAGAGCACAGATGTAGCATTATGAATGGTCGTGCAGGACTCGGAACTAAGGGCCAGAGCATGGACTCAGTGCAGCATTTGAATGTGATGCCCTACACTATATGCCACCACAAGGAGACCAGTGACGGAGGGTACATCTTTGATAGCATGTATGGTTGCTCACTCACAAATGAACTATGACATCAATGATGTCTCCAAAATTATGATATCACATTTCTGTCATAGTAGTCTGCATACGTGTTGAAGCAACCCATCTTTCCTGGGAAACCTGCAGTGACTACACAACAGCAGTGGGACAAACTTCCTAGACAGATCAGTGTCATTAAAGTGGCCATGCATAACTCAGTACTGGTACTTTCAGCAAAGGGCGCCACCACATTCACAAAATCTTTTGATTTGTTTACAGCCTACTGACATGGGGATATGAATGTTAACTTATTTTCAAAATATAACTATTGTTTCGCCAGAGGTCGAAATTGGACTTTAAGGTGTAACGCCCTCTATGTCGATCATAGTTTGTCAGCCATTTTGTTATGAACTTAGAGTTTGTTTTGAGTACTTTTGTCTGCGTTTGCTGTGGTCTACGAGACGCCAAGTTCGTGAGTTATTTGCTAATCTTGTTACTATGAGTGAAGCAGGTTAATGCTGATCAATAAGGAGTCTTTCATAAATCCTATTCATTTGTGAATCGTGAGATTTAGCAGAGGGAATTTAGGAGATCATTCAGCGAGGGTGGTTAAGTGATACAATGTTGTTTACGTTGAGGTACAGTACAGTACGGGGTTTAGTTAAGCGAAAGTACAGTACAGCGTATATCAGTACGGCGTATAGTACAGTACAGTATATAGTTAAGCGACAGCACAGTACAGTGTACAGTACACGTAGAGAAAACATTAGTGTGTTTTTAGTGTGCAGCTTGGGTTAATGCCTGCATGATAAATTTAGTGTTTAGACCCTGCTAAAAGTAGACTGTGGGTTTTAACTGGGTTTACGATTTTTATTTGTTTTTTGTTTTTACAGTTTCCGAACACTTACGTGAGCTTGTGCTTAAATGTACAGGGGTTCAGTTTGGAAATAAAGCGTATTTAACTGCAACAAAGAAAGTGATTCATCGTCCTTTTTAGCAGACGAAACAATACTTATTGCAGGCATGGAAGTAAATCAATGTTTTGAGTGAAGTCTGTACACCTGCAGGGTTTTCATTCATCATTTTTTTTCAGGAGTCACAGACCCTTCAAAAAAAATTTACAAGAGTCAGATTTAAAAGAAAATGGGTCAAAATAAATTTGAGTTTAATACAACAAACTTTACTCATGTCTTTTGTTTATTTTCTATATTTGTGATGCTTTTCCACTATCTTTTTCTTGTGAGACATGATATTCAATCTGTCGATATTCAATATGGGAACTGGAAAGACTGAAAGTGCCACATTTTGTGAATTAATTTGCACAATGAATGTATTGTCAAATTACGTTATTATTACTGATTCTTGGGGTGAAAAAGCTGTGCGTCAGTTTGACCCCAGAGGTTTTGTGTCTGTGCGTCAAAATGAAAAGTTGTGCGTCATTGACCCGGGTGCCCGAGTCAGTGAAATCACTGGTCACCTGAACAACTTTTCTTTGCCTTTGTTATCATTATGTGTTGACACTTGGAGCAATAAAAAAACAGATCAAGCAGTAACATGTCCATCTGTTGTGCTTGTTTCCATCCTCCTGAAGTCACTGCATGACATGTGATCTTCGAATGTTATTTTTTCAGTTTTTACTTGCTGCACTGTGCACACAGGTTTAGGAAGTTACTTTGATACTGACACATAGCAATAGTATTAATTTGAAGCAAATGTTCATCAGAGTTCAGACGCCCACTGCATGAATGCACTGTGTACAAATTCTTGTGGTCAGTGACAGTGTATAGGACATGCAATTTGGGGTCTATTTTGAAGAGTACCCTGTGCCCATATTAATAATTAAAATGGAAATATAAATATAACTTTGTAGTCAGGAAGATCAGTGGGTCATGCTCCTCATTTTAGGGGTGGTAAACAAATTTTGCCTCTCCTTAAGGTGGCGCACCACCATTACGGAAAATTACAATTTGGCCAAAGGGTGATCCCTCTGCATAAAGTGCCTGAAATTGTTGTTTTGGTTGATTTTCACCCTATTCTAAAAGAGCAGTGGATCCTTTGTGTAATACATGATGTAGTACTCAGATTGAAGACTACGTTCTTCAAAAATGGTCAAAATTGCTTTTGTTGTTTACGATTTTGAGACTTTGGAAGAAAGTAGAGCCACCTTGTATCTTCGTGTGTTGTGCAGTAGGAAAGATAATTTTATATTCAGGCACCTCTTCCTCAGAATTGCATGGTTATACTATGAAAATTTTCATGAGCAAGCAACCACCATTTCATGAGCTTCAAGGAGATGTGTACCTTGTTGGGGTTGAAAACTCTGACAAGGAATGAGAGGCTAAAAACAAGCTCAGTTTAGTGTGTAAGTCAACGGCAGGAATTAATGGTGGTATGCCACCTCTTGGGTTATTCTTCTCTAATCAAGCCAAAGTGCCCACATTTTCTGGGTTTCGATTAGTACTTGCCCTGCAAGTACGATTTTCTAGTTATTATCAAGGCATAACTTCACTTTAAACGACGAGTATTCTATTAAATATGGTTGTATGCAATAGCATTTTCAGTTTTTGAAGACATCTCAAAGTTGTATATTGAATTTCTTGAATTTGCATATTCATGTTGAACCAATAATATCGGAATATGCAATAGCTACAAACAGTAGTTTGGTTATTTAACAGTTTCCTACTTTTAAGTCTAATTCTTGCAGTCAGTAACGGTTGCTCCATCTTGAACAAGATTTATCACAATCTCAGTTATTCTGCGGCTTTTTAAAATCTCGTTTTGGGTCTTCTCTTAATCCAGTTAGCTATTTTCTCCTGTGCCTTGAAACGTTCAACGAAAGCTTTCAATACGTCGTGTTCTTTCAGGTCAAACTCTCCTTCTTTGATATTCAAGATAAATGGAAGGTAATCGTAGATCATGTTGAAAACCAAGATGTCAGCTAGAGTGACCTGTGAAGGGGTAGTAGTAGAAAAGAACAATTTTGCTCTCCTACTCTCTATAAAGTACCATATCCATATCATGTTAAGATTTTGAGATTTGACCTCTTTGGATCTTCTAAGATGACCTTTGACCTCCACAATAAACGAAAGGTTCCTTGACTCAATTTTTTGCTGATGGGTAATTCCATAAAAGGGGTCGGTAGATTTGGTGTGTCATCTTAACAGAGACAACCCCACCCTGGGTAGTTTTAACGGGCCCAAAGGAACACACCCTTTCATTACTCTTCACCTCCTAGCCTCGAAGACGGGTAAGTGAGGGTCAGCCACAGCACCATGTAGAGTGGGAGGACACCATCTCGGTGCTAACAAGTTATGCCAGACGGTGATTGCAGACAAGGAGGGGAATTACCTATGTAAATTGCAGGCAAGTATCAAAGATCATAGACTCCCAAAACCAGCGGGGTTTTTGTAGATTATTGCAGTGCTAAATTTCAGGGTTTTTTCCCTGACACACCGTACCGTAGTTGACCCCTCTAAGGCATAAATGACAACAAGATACACATGCAGGGACGTCGGGACCGGGGGGATGTGGGGGTGCCACACCCCCAAACATGTGACCGTAGCTACGGCCCTGTACACGTGAAACCACGTTATGGTATTTCATGCGCTCAATACAAAGTGGGGTCCAAGAGACTTTTCTTTAGCCGGGGAAATGTTCCAGTTTTGTCATTAACCCTTGATGGGAACAATAAAGTATGAAATCCCCAACAGCGAGCAGTCAGGTCTACATGATTTTGCTCTTAAGGAAGGTGCATTCTTCAATAAAACAACAAAATTACAAGTTTTCTTAAAGGAAAAGCTGAAATTTTCAAATTTTCTTCAACAAAACTTCCAATTTTTTTTCGAACGAAATTAAAACAATTCTGTGTGCTTTGCATGCCGCAAAATGTGCTTTCGCGATCCTTGCGACAACACCTCACCTAGCGCGGACTTCATTCAGGTTGCTTCCCCTCTCCCCGTCTATGAGCTTGGCCCCATGTCAAACAAATTATAGCGTCACCATGTACCTTAGTATGAACTGAAGTTTTACACTCTGAAAACAAGGCGGCCGATCACGAGGGAACTAAAACAATATTTGGGTCAAATATTTACACTATTTGGATCAATTTGACCCAAAGATGTTTTTACAATGTACTTTGTGCGGATATATAAAACAATGTAAATGTTGAGACCTTTAGGGAAACAAACACGTGGAAAGACCGTACACTACTTTTGCCTAATAAAGGTCAAAAGATAAGTTTGTTGGGAGATCTCTTATGAACACCAATTTAACCATCTCAGTATTCCAATATTTTCCCTATGGACTTAATTATTTTAAACTCACATTGTCAGGAGGTATTATCCTTCTAAAAATGCAATATATTCATACTTTAATTAAAGATATCGTCCATATTAAATTACTGATATCTTCCCTTGATACAATGCAATTTGGTACAATTAGCTTCAGAAGGCGGTTAGCAAGCATGCTGTAAAATAATCTTTTCAGTTTCTGTAGGTGAAGCTCAGCAAATTTGATTCTTGTCCAGAATCCGGCCTTTACAAACCTTGTCCCCAATGAACCAGCCACTGCCGCCTTTGTTCCTTTTCAGAAGTTTTTCCAAGTTGCTGATATGTTTCATGGCTCCTTCCTCAGCAAATTTCTTCCGCAATACATTCTAAATAAATCATAGAATATTGAAGATAAATTGCGAATGACCAGTGCACTGTCTACGCTAAATGAGTTATCTGTGATAGTGTTACCTTGATGTTAGCTATCAAGTGAAAAGGTAGAGTTAGATGAGGTTTTATGGTTCAGTTTCTAACCAATTGGGTTGAGTCGGGCCGGACAAGGCCTTTTGTCCAGTTGTGGCTCACTGGCTTGTTTTCTCTACTCAATGTTTCAGTGTTTCAAGTTTATTTTCTACTTTCCATACAAGAAGAGTTTTGTACATATTGTTTATAAAATTTTACATGCAAGTACACAGAATGTATAACAATGCACAGAAATTAACATATCAAAAGATGAAAATAGAGGAACCAGAAATAAGTTAAACCTTTCTGGTCTGGTCCCTTAAATACAAAAACATAACACCATACTCCCTACTCCTACTTCCCTACTTCCCTACTTCCCTACTTCCCTACTCCATTGCTTATGCTGAGCACCAAACACAATGGCAGTATGTTCTATTTTTCAAGTCTTTGGTATGACCCGGCCAAGAGTCGAACCCCAGACCTTCCGGCTGCAAGTCGGATGCTCTAACCACTTGACTATGCAGTCGGTCCCCTACCAAAGACAGACTATTAAGTAGCATACATAGAAATTGAAGTTAGGGAGAATGATGTTCTATGACCTGGACTGAAGCCACTCATCCAGCTGTCTGGTCGGCAAGAAAGCAACGGCGTGTAATACAAGAATTACGTCGTTGCTTTTGCCCCAGTTATGGGCGGAGCAACTACAAGTTTTCAAAGTCATCCCCTCCCCCTCTGTAAAATCTTGGATCCGACCCTGAATATAAAAGTAACCTTACAGATGGAAACTTAGAGTGAGTCACTCGGAATGGCAGACAGTCGAAAATCTCAATCATACTTATCAAGTAGGCTATCATCAATTGAACAAATTCGAGGGCAGGGGAGGTGAGACCCCCGACCCCTGTAGCGAAGTACCTGAATATGTTTATGCGAGCACACTGCTTATTCCTTAAATTTTATGTGGCAGTTTCGTAAGCTTACACCCTTGAGGCGGATGAATAGGATACTGCTGAAGTATTGGAGTGGTACGAAACGAACCAGAGAATACTATAAGAGAAATATCAAGGTTGCCATAGTTACCTTCTCTTCATCTCCCTGGGTGTCATATATCTTGCATATCCCGGGCCAAAGGTCACCTGCGGTCTCGCAAACTACATCGATCTCAAGTTGTTCCTTGGAATTGGACCCAAAGAGACCTATAATAGTTCACAGATCTTTCACAACGAGTTTGCAAATCTTAAGTGAGCTTATAAAAGTTCTGTATTCAGATCAACCTTAAGCTTACATGCCAACTTTTCATACGTACGAACGTGCGTAAGAATGTACGTGCGGGTTGCGGATGCTCATAAATGGGCCATGTATAATACTACGTGAAAACGCCCATACTTATACACATGCACATATAAGTACAACGTTTGAACATACACGTGAATTTGAATGTAAAAAAATTTCTTTGTGCGTGTAGACATTGCATAGTCATTATGAATGAACTTTCTATCACATTATTGATCAATGGAAATTATCACATTGTCTTAAAATTTTTACTACATTCATGTAATTTTTATTACAGTCTATTTCGCTCCTCCATACTTCGCAGATGTGACTCCTCCTGCCTCATAGAATGGCAAGTGAACAGAAGATAACGGTCTAAGAGTATTGACTAGAGACCAAGGTCAAAATGGCGGAATGTCCATCCATGGAGGCAAAATTAGGCCCAAATTTGCAGTGTCTCGACCAACCAGTCGTTTCTTCTTTGCTTGTACTTTCTCTAAAATAAAGCCATTCATAAAGCTGGTCTGCGTACTTATGGTGTGATAGAACCGCAGGCAATTCTAACGTTATTTAGTGCATACATATATACCCATATGTATTTAAAGAAAAGTTGACGCACTTCCATTACACAACACGACTGTACGTTAAGGTATACGCACTACATATCCATAACGTTAGAACTGCCTGTGCACAGAATGAAACTAGCCACAATGTACGCCGTAGGCCTATCGCGGTTCATAATCCTAAAGAGGTAAATTCTTCCGTTTGGCGTTTTAGATGCTCAGAATTTGTTGTTCAAGGAGACACACTAAGCAGGGAGTTGTTATTTGGAAGGAGATACAACGGAAAGTTTCAGTTTATGCTAATACCCTAATACCCACTTCATCCTGAGAAGATTATCAATGAAAAGCTATGCATTCGGCTAAAGGGAATTTTTTCTTTTTTTCGTTGGCTTCAGTCAATTTGATATCAATACGCTAGCAACATCATTCACGTCTAGTAATCCTGTCATAATTGACCTTCTCAGAGCAGGGAGTTACAATAGACTCCCTGCTCAGAACAATGCTTTGATGCAAAGGTTGAAACTGCCACTATTTTAGGGGCAGGAGCTTCAAAACTAGAAACGTCTGTTCAATTGAAATAAGCCAATGAGATTTGCCCCTTCCTATAGAAAGAACCTCATGCAAATGGCTGCAGAGGGAGAAGTCTATTTTTGTCGTAACAATCTCGAAGTTTCCCGAAGTTGCCGGAAATACCAGGTATAGAATCATGTTCACATTTATACATAAAAACTCTCATCCGCGTCGAAGAGCGTCCAAACACGCAATATTTTTTAATTTCCTAGCGACTGGTAATGCTGTGGCAGTGGCGAAAAAAAAAACCACAGTCGTAGCAGACGACAAATGTCTGTTGTATGAACTACCTAATTCACGTGTAAGCGCCCTATAGAAATGCCAAGAGACAAATTACTGTGTGACCTTGGCGGTGTCAAACCTCCCTTCAAAGCGATGCATCTCTTCCAAATAACAACTCCCTGCACTTAGGTAAGTGCCTATTATCTATTGTGAGTGTATATCCAGGGAGTTGTTATTTAATAACAACTCCCTGGTATATCTATGTTGGACGACGAAAGCCTCCATTCGTAGTCGTAATCATAATCGTCTCACATGTATCGTACTGAATCCTGTTGCTATTAAAGTAACATAAAGTTTCGTCACCTTAGCGTTACTTTAACTCTGTATGCTTTTAGTAATGTCTGAAACGTAGACAGTAGTAAGGATTGCACTGTCTATGCGTAAGCGAGGCAGCAAAGTAGGCAACTTAGTATCTCTTACCTTCGCTTTGCAGCTCTGAAAGTAGAAAGTAAATCTCAGATGCAGGCGGCAAGCCACCATCTTGTATCGCCAACCTTTCCATAATCGAACTACAGGTAAAACAGTGTTCCTTCAGCGACAAAAGTACTGTAATTAATATTTATTTGCTTGAGTGCGTGTTAACTTTAAACCAATCAGGAGACTTCATTTAGTTCCTGGATCCTACAACCCTCGTGGCTTGGAAGCACGAGAAGGGCTCCCAGCCCGCAAGCTCTCACTCGTGTTGCAGACTTCGAAACGTAAACAACATGTAGTCACATCTTTGTAAATAACGATTTGATATGCTATTTTGGCCGGCCGTTGATTTAGCATAACTTTTGGAACTCAATCATCGAATAAATCATTTTGAAATCAACTTGGACTCTCTTCCTTCTTATTGCGTTTTCGAGCTACACCTCAAGATCCACGTACAAAGCCTTCGTTCACAAGATTGACCCATTATCTCACAGTAACCAGAATGCCAGACATTCATACATGCGAATCTAAAACTGAAGGGAAAAACAAAATCTACACAATGTGCTACTATGGGGATCGAACCACCTACCTCTCGAGTAGAAGTCTAAGTAATGCCCTATCCAGTGCGCCATCGAGTCGACTTAAAGGCAATAGGCAGTCGCCCCAAAATTTTCTTTAATTTTCTTTGAAAAATCGGCAAACTCTTGCAAATCTCCTCTTATTGCATTACAAACATCTTTGAAGATTTTTTGAACATAACTATTACAAGCAATACGTAAAGCAAGGAGATATTCTCCTTGAATTTCACAGTTTACCAACAAAAATATTGTCACATAATCAAAATAGGCCAATCATGAACTAGAGTGACAGGATACACTCTCTCTGATTGGGGTGACTGCATACTGCCTTTAAAGAGAAAGTTTAAAGAATATATAAGCTCTGTAAAGCACCGTGCATGAATAAATCCTAACAAATGTGATAGAGTCATGCAATCTAGTGGAGGGCTGCCTTTTAGTTGTCTTTAACAATGGCAATTGCTCACTCGAAGATAGCACTTTCATGTTTAACTGTTCAACAGTTCAGCAATCACCCTTCGGTGGCCATGAACGACACAGTACTAAGTACTGTGGAGGCTTCGGCAGCAATGACATGGATGTAGGCATCCATAGGCTAAAGCAGTATTGACTATTGAGGCTTTCCTCAGTCTGAAAAATATTCCTGTGTGGTCAGCACAATAAGCCGGCTAGAAGAATCTGCTCTGTGCCTTGTATTATAATCATGGTACAGTGTTGAGCTCTCTCGGCAATGCATCCACTCCGTAGATTGCCATCACTGATATGAATAAGCAATAAGCTAGTCGCTGGTAGGGTTACATAACCTACGCCTTAGGAAACCCTAGATTTGTACAAAATACTCTAAATCAAAATCGTATTTTGTGATTACTATGATTTCATTTTTACTATAAACTAATTTATGTATTCACTGAATCCTTTAAAACTTGTTGCTTGATACCATTGCTTAGTTCCGAATCTAAACTGTACTTCTTGGAGGAAAGTAATTAAGCACGCTGTTTGTAGTAGGAAGCTGCAAAACGATAAACAGGCGATGAAGCTTCGACTTAGACTTACGACAGTCACTCGGGAGAGATGAAAGCATTCTTTTTCTTCAAATTATTATTAACAATCATTTTTTTCACTTAACTTGCATTAAATACGGTTTATAAAAATTACGATATTGTACAAGAAGTACAGGACATAGCAACACAAGAGAATGTCATCATATTGGACCTAATGACTGTTGCAAGTCCAAAATACGACTACTATACTTCGCTATTCGCTCGTAATAAAAACGAAGCTGATCATCAGATATGAGTCCGGTGCTCTAAAGCCATTCCCGCCAAGGCAACAGTTTTACTTTATCTTAGCTAGAAGGCTCTTTTTTAAATGTTTTGGGAAACGGTTTGTGGGCGCTATTTTAGGATCTGCATAGACTATTTTTATTGTTCATATTGACAATTATTTAGGAGGGAGCAGGACTATTTTGCACCAATTATTTTTGCGTCCCCATCAATATCTTTCTTGGGACTGCAAGGATAAATCAAAGGACACTGTGTATTTTGTACGCTTATTACCACGCCCGGTTTGGGAGCAATACTTAAACGAAGCTCCACCTACCTCACGGAGCGGACTCTGTTTGCTCAGCCCCTCTTTTTAAGGCTTCCCGAACATTTGACAGAGTAAGGAAAATGTTATACAGCCATACATGAGACAAGTTTGCCCTAAACCTACAGTAACTCCTAGATCACAGAAGATGGCAGTTCTCATTAGAATGTAGTACAGATAATGGCCGCTGTTTGGGCATTTTGTTATCTGGGCCTAAAAATAAAATATTAAATCAGGGGCGTAGCAATCCGCGCCACCGTGGGTTGGCGCGAAGCGCAAGAAAATTTTGGCCCCAAAAATGCCTCCCAGATCGCTAGAAATGGCACTTCAAAGGCCTATTTACCGCATAAAGACAGGGGAAACACTAGGAAAATTGTAAAAATAAACATAAAAAATACCGAAAATATTCTCCGGGGGAGGGGATGCTCCTTTCGCCCCTTTGCTACGCGCCTGTATTAAATCATGTTTATTTGGAAGAAATGACTATGACGGGGCAAGAGTAAAGTACGGTAAAACCTGAAAAAGGAGCCGGCAGGCGATTTGAATCCGTGAGGGGGTGCAACTACCCCCTGACTTTATGGACGTTCCGCCACTACCTTACATAAGTGAGATTGCTTTTTTTCTGTTGTTTTTTTGTAAGTGGAGGGCAGGAAGGAGCTTGCCTGCGTAGCGACTTCCTTTGGATCTGTAAGGGTGAGTTCACAGGCTCAAAAGAGAATATTTTATTCAAGAAAATTACCAGAACTTCCCCAAATCTGCCCGAGTGAAACATTTGTCCGAAATCCGGAGGGCTCCAGCCCAGGACCCGACCATTCGTTTTCCTATAGGTGAGCAGAAAAAAATTCGTCCGCTCCGCAGGCTAGAATGAAGCAGCACGTACACTAACATCTGATATGAGTATTCCGAGCCAGCTTTAATGAGCTGAGACAAAAGTACAGTCGGTATCATGCCATGTATACTGACGGCTCCAAGACCGCGAACAGGGTTGCAGCCGCGGCGACACGCCGGGATGCATTGTGGCAAATCAGACTACCGGACGATGCATCAATATTTACTGCCGAACTTCAGGCACTTAAGATGGCATTCCATCTGATTGAAACCTCGGAAATTCACCAGTTCATCGTGTTCACAGATTCACTATCTAGCCTTTTAGCACTTAAAGGCCATGAGCTAAAACACCCTTCAGTAACAGCTCTTTGTGAAGCTTACTCAAATTTGGTTCAACTACAAAAATCGGTTGTGCTAGCATGGGTCCCTAGTCACGTGGGCATAAAAGGGAATGAAAAAGTCGATGCACTTGCTAAAGAAGCCCTACTACAGATGGACGTCACCAATAGTACTTGCCTCACACTGATTACCGCCCTAAAATCAATGGCTTTGTAAAATCGAAATGGCAAGAACTATGGGATTCCTTTCCTGAAAACAAATTGTACAGAGTTAAACCAACGGTCGGTATTGGGGGACATGGAACCCCCAGTAAACGGAGAGATGATTTAGTTCTGACTAGGGCTCGCATCGGTTACACCTACCTTACCCATGCCTATTTACTACACGGGGATGAGAGACCATATTGTATACCCTGTGATTGTGCTGTCACCGTCAGTCACATTCTCGTTGACTGTTATGAATGCTCCCATATTCGCCAGAAGTACTACGCTGTGCCAGACCTGAAAACTTTATTTGAATAGACAGATCCTTCCCTTATTTTGGGCTTTCTCAAGGAAAGTAAACTGTATAGAAATTTTTGACATGACTCCCGCATTTGCATGGACTCTTTAGTGGAGTTTGACCCCGCCCTTTTTTAGTTTATTGTACTCCAACATTGACCCTCATTCTTTTCTAGATGACACTATATAACACAGTCGTGTTGGTGTGTCGTAAAATCCCATCTAACTAACTAACATCTGATATGAAGTACGTGATTTATTGTGAGTGTAAAACCGAAATCGCCCGACGGAAAACACCTTGTCCCCATTATCATCACTGTCGTTATTATTGCTGCTCTTTGGACCTTTCGTTAATCACTTTGTCAAAGTTTGACGTTTGTGAAATAAAATGTAGGCCCTATAAAAGGGAGAATTCGTACATAAAGTTGAAGAGCAATAAAATTCTTTGGGAACACCAACATAAAACGTTTATCTACGTACCGTTTTCACGTGCTAAGTATCTGTACATAGCGTGACTCTGGGGATATTCGGTACCGTCTATTTCAAGAAGTGGTAACTGTCCATTAGGAGTTTCTGTGAATTGAAATATGAACAAACGAATTATACTTGTTTGTTTTGGTTGTCTTCTTTATGGGTGCTTAGAGTTCTTAAAAAAATATTATACCCTTGCATATGATTCTGTATCCTTCAGGGTGATACGGTACCATTTGGGGCCAGAAAACATGGCAGGGTCATGGCAGCTAACTATTTGAAGTGTTTCCAAGGGTCTATGACAGGGGTGAAGCCAGGATTTGCCTCAAGGGGCGGAGCAAGTTCCCCCAACAGGCTGCCAGTAACTCAAAGCCTGGACAAAAATAATAGTTTTCCGGAAGGATGGTACGAAAGTATTTATTTGTTAAGGCACACAAAGCGAGCCGAAAACTTTAGGTTTCTATTGTAGGCAATTTGTATAAGCTTTAACGTGGGTATTTGTTGAAGAAAATTTGTTAAGTTTAGGGTTTAGAGTTTTATTGAAGAAACTTGAGTTTAAAGTTTAGGTCTTTACTTAAAGAAAATTAAAAAAAAACTTGGGTTTTTTTTTCGACAAGCCTACATGAAAGGTCAGTCTAAGGGTAAGGGTTAGGATAGGCTGGGAGTATTAAGTTACGTGTGTCGGAACTTAGAGGTGTAACCATGAAAGGTGTCAGAAGGATAAAACGTATAATGAAAACAAGAAATATGCAAGGAGAGCGCTGCCCGCTGAAAAGGAAAAACTATTTCGGTGTCTTGATTTGACTATGAGAGCAAAAGTTAAAATCATCTATGAATCACCGCCTTAAAGGCTCTTAGCACTAGCAGTCGAAACAACTTAGACCAGAGATGATGAGGGAGGATATAAGCTCCGTCTTTGAATCACACTTAAAGACTAGATACCGTGGGGGGGGGGGGGCAGAAAGCAACCTGTCACTTGCTTTTTGGTACACACATTAAATATGAATATAATTTTTATTTTGCCATCGGAGAGTGACAAAGTTGGTCGTCACGAGGTAAAGTTCTCCTCTACAATGGCAGCGAAACTACTGGAACAGTATCGTCAAGTTGCCTTACGAGGAGGATCACTTTTCTATCAAACGCCGGAAACTTATTCGAGAGTATTTGTATTATTTGAAGAAAAATTTGTATGTAAGCGCAGGGAGGTCTGGGTGGGGTCTTGTCTTAGGGGAGATGCAGCATTTTGAAAGTTCAGAAGTGTATGCCAAAAGTTTGACTGCAGCTCCGCCTTTAGTTGGAGAAAGAAGCCGAACCCATCGATGTCCTCTGGTTACGGCTTCAATTACACTGAGAAAAGAGTATGCTTGATTTTGTTTGTGCGTGCGTATGTGTGTGTGTGTGTGTTTGGCGTGTATTTCAGGCCTGTTGTTTAGAAGGAGCCTTCATAATTCCGTCCATGTCTGTCTGTGTTTGATTTCGTTCGTCCTTCCGTTTGTTTGTGTGAACATATTATGAATATCCTGTCATTAATCCATGTTTTCATACGTCCATGTCAGTAATGTTTACAGTCCAGTGTTCGCAAACCTAGTCTTCATAGTATCGTATTTTATGTTGTTACACCCTCATTCACATACCAAGTACGATAATTTAGAGAAACTCAGTGTGTGTTTTCCAAATAAATCAGTAACCATAGCAGCGTAAAGTTTTCTCATAGTTTATCGATTCGTAGTCTTCCTAACAAGCACGGTAGCAGAGCTAGGTTAAGGTTAACATGTCAGAAGTCGAGGAAGTTACGGAAATAAAGGCCGATCGGGCCAAACAAAAAGAAAATGAAAACGGAAAAGGCGAAGGTAAGAACAATTCAGGAGAGCTCTTCACGCCCTTCTACAGCTACTTCAAGGCGAAGGTGTATTCTGTTATAGAGGAGGTCTGGGCAAAAGTCGACGTAGCCCAACCAAACGCTCAAGATGTTATGATACAATTGACAGAGGAATTATTCAACATATCTGAAGGCGACAATACAGAAAAGGTAATTTTTGAAATTGATCAGATTGAGAGGGAGTGTTCAGGGAGGCCCATAACGAAGTACAGTTGTATATTAAAAGATGAGGGGCAAGGGATGCCCGTAACGATGAGCACAGGCATACGAGCATAGAAATCAATGAGAGAAGTCATGAAAACAGAGAGAGGGAAAGTGCTAATGAATTAGGCACACATAATCATACAAGTACGACAGATGAGGGCCTTAACCATGAAAGCCGTCTGGGAATAGCCTACAATCTTGGACAAAACTGTTGGGACGCTTTGTCATAATATTCTTGAATCTCCGTTCCCAGGTTTACATGAAACCCCCGCTCCCCCTTCCAAAGTTGCGCAGAGAGAATGACTGTATGCCGTGAACAGGATAACTATGGTTGAAGATCAACGTTAAGAAACCGCACGTGGCTGACATGGTGTATTTCGTAGCGGTTCAGTGGAAGGTGGTCACGCTAGTCGGTCGCATTTAATAAAAGGGGGCTAGACCACAAAGGAACGAACTGGTCCAAGATATGTGGCAACAACTCAAAAGAGTTTCCATTCCAGTTTTCGACGGTGATGTTAAAGTAAACGAAAATTGGAAGGCGGCCTTTATGGCTTGTCTTGATCAGGCCCCAGCTACGGCAGAGTATACATTGCTGCAATTACGTCAATATTTAACAGGAGAAGCTTTGAAAACGATAGAGAGTCTGGGGCACTCTACAGCTGCATATGATGCCGCAAAGCAGAGATTAGAGAGAAAGTATGGAGGAAAACGGAGGCAAATAACTTAGCATCTGGAAACCAGTGGCGTAGCCACGGGGAGGGTTTTGGGGGTTGAAATCCCCCCATGACCCAACCTTGAAAGTAAATAATTGCAAAAAACACATGATCACTATAAATTTTATTACATTTGAGGCACAAACATTGCACCATTTTGCATCTGGAGACCTAAAATAGCCGTTTTTTTCTCCCTCCCCTTAGACCTTTCCCTCATATCGTACTCCAAAACCCTCCCCATGACACAATCCTGGCTACGATACTACTGGAAACACTTCATAACTTCAGACCAATCAGACCTGGTAATTCAAAAGACCTCGAGAAATTTGCAGATCAATTAGACATCACTATAATTAATCTGAAACACTCAGGTTTGCTCACAGAGCTGGACAGCAGAATGTTGTACCTTGCACTTATAAAAAAAGATGACCGAGAGTATGGTTGCACTATACCAGCGTTGACTTCGAGAAAATCACAAAGATGAATCCATTGAGATACTGAGGGACTGGGTGATAAAGGAAGCAGAATATAGGACCGTGGCCAGTGAAGCAGTGCGGGGGTTAGCTGATGTCAGTCTAGACAGGGGTGCTAACACAAGGCTAAAGAATCGTCAAAAACCTTTGTCATATCAAGTTCAGGTTCTGTACCACAAAGCTGTAGACAATTTGGTAAAAACCATGAAAAGTGGGCATGTGAAGAATTTAAAGCCCTTAATATCACCCATCGATGGAATGCCGTTGGCAAACGGTTGGGCTTGTGTTACAGGTGTCTTGGAGACGACCATAGAGGTAGTGACTGCCGACGGACAAGAGCATGTGGAACTGACGGGTCCCTAAATAATCACCATAGACTGTTTCATGCAGGCGCGGATCCAGAAATTTCGAAAAGGGGGGTGGGGGCTTGAATATTCTCCTAGATTAATATTATGCATATTATGCGGCTAATTTTCGCGTATTTGTTATTGTTGATGTGGCAAAAAAAGGGGGCCGAGGCCGGCAAAGACCCCCTCCTTGGATCCTCGCCTGTCATGAGAGTAAAGACAACAAAAAAGTAAATAAGAAAATGGGCCCAGCAAAGAGATTGGAAAGTATCTCCAATGAGAATTTGTCAGATTCTCCTATGGAGGGGGAGTCCGAGTTAAAAGAAAGATCTCACACGGCAGCAACAAGCACAGGAGAAAAAATGGTAGCTTTTCGCACCTTACCTGTCATCCTGAAAAATAATGTTAGAGGAATTAAACTCAATGCCCTCTTAGACGATGCAAGTACCTCCACTTTTGAGAATGCAGATGTTACGGCAGAGCTGGAACTCCGTGGCAAATTCGAGAAAACACAAGTTCATGTCATAAGTGATCAGATTGAAACATTTGAGACAATGCCCGTAGAGGTTGGGCTCGAAAGTCTTGACAGGCAAGCGGATGTAACAATAAGGGCTCGAACAAGTAAAAGTGCCACTGGGGATCTTCTAGCCGTCGACTGGAGTACAATGGCAAACAAAATGGAGCATCGGGCATAAAGTTTCCAAAATTCGGCAAGAGAGTTACTTTTGATTTTTTGATAGGTCTAGACCAGATAGACCTACATTATTCTATGAGAGATGTCTGTGGGAAGCCCGGAGAACCATTGCACGATTGACACGTTTAGGCTGGACCTGTTATGGCTGTCCAGTAAAAGAGGAAGATGCGAAGAGCCACACTAACTTTATGAGAACATACTTTACCCATCACAACGATGTCATGGCGGAACTGAATTCAATCATGCGACAGTTTTGGGAAACAGAAACCTTGGGAACCACACCAAAGGCCCTGAAACTGAATTCAGAAGAACAGGCTGTCGTTGACAAAGTAAAGAGCACCCTGCTGGCAGAAATCAAGTTTGAGTGCCATGGAAGGGAGAGTGTAATGATCTGCCCGACGATAAAGAAATGGCGATGAAACGTTTTGGGGAATACAGAGAGACGCCTAATCAATAATCCTGTACCTGGACACGCATACTCAGATGTAATAAACAAGTACATAGAAAAGGGATACATCCGAAAGGCTGAGACCTCTGAACCAAATTCAGAAGGCGGAAGGTGGTACCTGTCTCACTTCCCAGTTGTGAGGTCAGACAAAACAACAACCAAGACCAAGGCGTTTTTCGATGCTTCTGCAAAGGTACAAGGAATCTCTCTGAATAGTAAGATCTACCAGAAACCAAAGTTACAGAGAGAGTTATTTGAAGTTCTTATTCGTTTCAGAAAAGAGCCAGTAGCAGTGGTATGTTATGTCGAGGAGATGTATCTCCAGATTCAGCTGGCACCTGGTGATCGACCTTTTCATCGATTCTTGTGGCGTGATATTGATCCGGCCCTAGAACCACACGTGTACGAGTTTAACCGTGTGGTGTTTGGTGTAAATAAGTCCCCATTCCTGGCTCAATTTGTCACTCAGGAGCATGCCAGAGCTCATCAGAAGGAGTTACGAATGGCAGCTGAAACGGTCCTAAAATCAGTCTATATGGACGATAGCATGGACTCGGTGACCACTGCAGAAGGTATTGAACTGTACAGACAATTGTCACAATTGTGGGAAACAGATGGCACTCGAGCCAGAAAGTGGCTTTCGAACTCGAGTGAGGTTATATCCAACATCCCGCCTCAAGACAGAGCTTCAGAGTTGAATCTTGAGGAAGGTCAAATGCCGTCCATAAAGACCGTAGGGGTTCTTTGGAAATCGAAAGAAGATACCTTCTCATTCAAGGCAAATCTGCCAGGTAACGACGTTAAGTTGACAAAACGAAACATCCTGAGGAAATTGGCAACACTCTTTGACCCATTGGGGTTCATTTCAACATATATCATTCGTGGAAAGGTACTGCTGCAAGACATATGGGCAGCAGGGTTAGAATGGGACGATCCAGTTGTTGGAGATACGGCAAAAAAAAAAAAAAAAAGGCAAGGCAGAAAGGTGGTTTCAGGAACTTCAGGAACTGGGAAAAATAAAGTTGCAAGATGCATTCGACTCAATAAAAATGAAGAGATGGAGTCCTTGACCATTCATACATTTGTAGATGCCTCTCGGGAGGCATATGGAGCTGTGGTGTATGCCCTTTGCTGTCTATAAAAGTGGGCAAATATCCGTAAAATTGGTTGCTTCGAAGACTAAAGTGGCCCCATTGTCGGCTACCAATATACCCAGTTTAGAACTGATGGCCGCAGTACTTGGACTGAGACTTACAGTGTCAGTTCTGAGAGTGATGGAGATTGATATTAAGCAGGTCACTCTGTGGTCAGACAGCATTAACGGTGTTGTGGTGGATCAGAATGCCAAGCCGTAAATTCAAGCCTTTTGTAGCTGACAGAGTTGGTGAGGTCCAGGATGCTACTGATCCAAACCAGTGGAGACATGTCCCCAGAAAACAAAACCCAGCAGACCTGCTAACCCGAGGAATGGGAGTGACAGAGTTGGCTGAAAGTGAGCATTGGTGATCCGGCCCGGGCTTCCTCCCGCAAAACGATTCGATGTGGCCAGAGACGAAGATTGAAAAAGGGTCAAAGGAGGAGGATGTAAAACAAATCGTTACGCCCATTTCAATGCTTTCTGTGAACAAAGATCGTGCACAGATTTGGAGACTTGAACCAGCTCGTTACTCCAGATGGAAAAGACTCGTTAGGGTACGGGCGTGGTTGCAGAGATTTTTAAGTAACTGCCGCTCAAAGGTTGCAAGCAGAAAGTCAGGCCAACTAACTGCAGACGAAATTGAACACATTGAGGAGGATATTTTAAGAGAGGCACAGCAGAGGGCCTTCCATACTGAATATCAGGCCCTGGTGAATGGTACGGCCCTGCCGAATTCAAGTAAGATAATGAATCTCAGCCCACCGATTGATGAAGATGGTCTGTTAAGGTGCGGAGGCAGGTTGAGTAATGCAGAACACCTGTCCTACAATACTAAACACCCCATCATATTGTCGAGAAAATTTTGGGTTACAAAGTTAATCGTGAAAGACTACCACGAACAGAGAAACATGTTGGTAGCGTCAATCAGACTTTGGCAGACTTAACGAGTCGTTACTGGGTAGTTGCCGCAAGAGAGGAAATCAGAGAGTGAAAGAAAGAATGCTCAAATTGTCAAAAACAGAAGTCAGGTGTTGCAACACAAATAATGGCACCTCTTCCAAGTGTACGAATGAAACAGCCACTGAGGGCATTTTCGAGAACAGCCGTAGACTTTGCTGGACCTTTTCTTACTAAACAAGGAAGAGGAAGAGTGCAACAGAAGAGATACTTGTGTCTCTTCACTTGTCTCCTGTCAAGAGCAGTTCACTTGGAAGTTGCCTACGGTATGGATACCGACTCCTTTCTAAATGTCTTTAACCGCATGATCAATCGATGAGGGGTCCTTTTAGATGTTATTTCGGAAAACGGCAGCAACTTTACGGCAGCTGACAAAGAACTCCGCAGATTGGTTGATGAAATGGACAAAGACAAACTGGTCAGAATCACTGCTAATCAGAAGATAAAATGGCACTTCAACGCGCCCACACACACACACACACACACTTGGTCCTCATTTCGGTGGGTTTCACGAGAGTTTAATCAAAGGTGCAAAGAGGGCAATTCAAGCAGTGGCTAAGAAAGCAGATGTCACTCATGATGAGTTGACCACAGTCTTTACTGGTGCGGAAGCACTACTGAATTCGAGGCCGCTGACCTATCAGACAGCGGATACAAAGGACAATACTCCCCTGACACCAAATCACTTTCTGCATGGTCAACTTGGAGGAGAGTTTGTTGCAGAGTGTATCGATGGAACAACCTTTAACCCCCGGAAACGATAGCAAGTGGTACAGGAGCTGGTGAGGCATTTCTGGCACAGATGGATGCGACAATGGCTGCCGTTGCTGAATCAACGAACGAAGTGGTGCCAAAAGAGGAGGGATCTCAGAGTCGGAGATGTGGCTATCGTCGTCAAGGCAGACTCATCGAGGGGTCATTGGCCTCTGGGAAGGGTGGTGGAGGTTTTACCGGGGAGGACGGTCATGTGCAGGTGGGGAAAATTAAAGTGGGAAAGAATGCCCTTACAAGACCAGTGCCACAGTTGTGCCCATTGACAGGCAAATTAGTGGGATTTCAAAAAATGGGTTGTTCAGTCAGTTTTGAAGTTTTACAAAGAATAAAAGGCCCCATTGTAACTTTTCTGCATAAAGGGGAATTTATAAAAGACTGAGAGACTTTTCAGGAAATGGATCTCTAATTTTTACTCATTTAAGTCATTTGGGTAAAGCGGGGGACTTTCAAATGGGTCGATAATCACTTTTGTTTACTTCTTATCGAGAAGGGGGAGGATGTTTAGAGGGAGCCTTCATAATTCCGTCCATGTCTGTCTGTGTTTGATTTCGTTCGTCCTTCCGTTTGTTTGTGTGAACATATTATGAATATCCTCTCATTAATCCATGTTTTCATACTTCCATGTCAGTAATGTTTACCGTCCAGCGTTCGCAAATCTAGTCTTCATAGTATCGTATTTTATGTTGTTACACCCTCATTCACATATCAAGTACGATAATTTAGAGAAAGTCAGTGCTTGTTTTCCGAATAAATCAGTAACCATTGCAGTCTAAAGTTTTCTCATAGTTTATCGATTCGTAGTCTTTCCAACACCTATTTCCCTGGTTCCCTCTTCCTTCGCCATTGCTCCACATTCGTAGGCTCACATTTCAGTCGCTTAGGTCAGAGTATGACAAATCCTTCACTCCCGGTGTACGATTTCGTCAAATGATGCAGCAAGCAACTCAATCGATCGTTCAAAATAATACATAAGAAACTTACTCGGTTTTAGCTCCGGCCATGTTTCTCTCTGAATGCGATGATCCACGTATTCAATGCCCTTCAGTTCCATCATATATCGGACGACCTCGGCCCGGCCCCTGCCGTTGAAATATGTAAGTTTATAGCTTGGCATCTTGGAAGCTGTATCAACTTTGGCAGCAGAACTTGTAATAGCTCACATTCTTCTTCGTCTGTGATATTCAAATATTGTTTGACTTCCAGAACACGCCACTTCGATAGATGATGACTTTGCAGAACTTGACGTCTGGACTTTTACTACAAGTGTCTGTGTATTGACAGATTGATGAAATGGATTTTTATTAAAGATTGTATGATTGGAAAGTAAGTAAATATATCTTTGAAAAATATCATAGGCCTATCGCCTTTATCCAGATTATGAAATTTGAAAACATTTGCAGAAATATTTTTTGCTCTATACAATGTGATAAGAATGGCAATTTTTATTGAAAAGGAGAGGGGACAGATAGGTCACTATCTGACGTTTCACAAGGTCGGTAAAAAACACAATTTTATAGGGAAAGTCCTAGACAATGAAAATTTGTCATAAGCGAAAAACGAAAAACTAAAAAACAAAAAACAAAATAAAAAAAATACACACATTTGGCGATGGTGGCTATTGTGGTGGTGGTTGGGTGGTGATGCGAGGACATGCACCTTCTTCAGAGTGGCCCTAAAAATGACTGGTATTCCCGCACACAACTATGAATGCTTTTGACAAAAAAAAAGACGTCTGCAATATCGTCTTTTGTTTTGTCAAGACATTTGGTTAGTAACTATGGTAGCCAGCAGACGTTTTGGGGCAGAGTGGGCACAATTACATTTTGAGAATAGCGATCATGGACAAAGGAAGCTGTACTGTTGTAATTTGGAACAGTTACACTATAGTTAGTCATTTTTGTTTGGGGGTATCATTTTTGTTTGGGGGTAACAGGGTAGCCTCTCACAGAGGGCAATCGGCCCAGAGGATTCTGACCCGTTCTAGCTACCCTCTCTATTTGGTCGAAGACAAACCTTCATTTCACCAGTAAATGTTTTAGATTTGGTGTTTTTTCATCTACGGTAACTGGGCTGCTTAATGTAAGTAGGGAGGTGGCATTAGCTAATGCCACCCCCTTCATGTAAGTGAGATGGAGCGTTAGGGCGCAGATATACACCATCTACATATTGCGATCAAAGCCTGTATGTGTTTTAAATTTGCAAAGTTTGAGCAGGCACGTATCTGGGAGGGGGCGTTAAGGGTGCGTTCCCCAGAAAAAGGTGTTTTTTTTTCATCTACGAAAAAGGAACGTTTTTCATCCCGAAAAGGGAACGTCACTACACTCTCTCTTAGGTCGATACACTCAGCGTTTTACAAAATTGAGGTCACGCCCTCAGATCAAGATGAAGTTGCCCCCGCATACGCGGATGTTGAGCCCGAGTGGATTACAATGCTTTCGTATGCTTTTATTCCAAAAAACTAACTCTTGTGAGTTAACCGTATGGTTCCATAATTTTTTCCTTTATAAAAGTGCGATATGTTATTGCAATGGACGAAGACGACAAAGATTTCCATTCTGGAGCAGTGGCGTTGCCAGAAAACTTTTCATGGGGGCTCTACCATTTCATGGAGGGATGTTGTTCAAATATGGAAGGGACCTATTGTTCACTTTTGAGATTTCCAGCAGGGCGACTGGGTGAGACTTGGAGACAGGGGTTTGTATTTACAAAGCTGTGTAAGTTAAGATAAACTTTGTACGTGAACGGTTGTTGATAATACCCGCCACATTAAATACTTCCACGTAGATTTTATTGACGCGTATCATATCATGGTGTCATAAATTTTTATGTTTATACGTGATGATAAGCTTTGCAGCCGTTGTTGATAATATCCTGCTCTTTACAAACTGTCACGTAAGCCTGTTTTATCTTTTCTTACTAACTGATGTTGGAAGTAGTTATTGTAGAGAGACATTCCTTTTGTTTTTAAGCGCTTGTGAATAAAGAAAAAAGTGGGGGTGAAGTGCATGGAGGCAGTGCTGGATGACTCGAGACCCGTCTCGACATTGAAAATGTCATTGACAAACGACATTCAACGGAGGCTTCAGTCTCGACTTCCTAAGGTATAGCCGACGAAGCCTTTCAGCGCAAGCACAGGAGGCGCGAAGCCAGAAGCGGGATGTCTATGGGTCCATTCCGAGGATTTTTTTAAAATTAAATGGCTTTTGCGGCTATTCTGGATCAGGGAGATGGAAGACAGATCATTTTCAGGAAGAGAAATATTCTCCATCCTCCATGTGTAAATTTTAAATACTGTAGAATGAAATAGCTTGGCTGACGATGATTACAAACTGGCTGCTGATCAGGGGCGTAGCCAGGTTTTTGGTGTGGGGGCAAAGTCGACTCATCGTCTCCATTCTTAACTCCCCGCAGTCCTGGGGGAAGGGTTAGGGGAAGGGTATATAATCTTTGAAATTTGAATTTCTTTTGTTGTCTCGAAGGGATTAGATGCAAAATGGTGCTTCTTTTTATACTAGATCCCAGTGTTCTCCACAGAGGTTTTTTGAGGGTCCCAAGGGTGGCGCCAGGATTTGCCCGAAGGGGGCCAGACCCGAAACCCCGAAAACCACGATGTCGTCAAGGGGTGGTGAGGGGGATTTGAAAAAACCTGTGTACTATACCATGCCATTGCGGGGCATATATTGCATAAAATTTGTATATACTAGAGGAACATAGATTTACCGTTTTTATCCGGAATCTAAACTCTGAAATTGCAAAGCGCGCGAAATGTTTTTTGGGTAAGCCTACACTATAGAGAATCTGTATTTGTTTAAAACTTATATAGGTCAATTGTTCCTGCAGGTGGTCCCTATCAGACATAACTTTTTTTTACTTCCCTCCTCGGGTCACTAGCCGTACCTCACGAGAGACGTAAGAGAACATTAACTAGGTTTACGGAAATGAGATGACATTGTACTATATTTAGCTGTAAGGAACTGAACTGAGGAAGACTGTGCAAAGCGTACCGAAAATTGTGGGATTTATCTCAGAAATAATCCTTTTGAAAGCCAAAATAATTAAATCAGCCATGGGTGTCGACAGAATTTTCCCAAACGGGGGTAGGGCCATGTCAACGACCCCAAATTCCGACAACCCACTATGTCGAGGAGGTGCATGGTGAGAAGGGGATTTGAAGGAGCTTAACTATCCCATGCCATTTAGCCATTGCAGGGCATATTTTGCATAGTATCACTTAATACTTCAAGAGCCAAGTTGCGCACTGATATCTTTCTTTTGAATCTGAATCGTGAAACTGCAAAGCGCGCGAAAATTTTTGGCATGCTGCCACAAAAAAACACAGGCCTATGTAGTCATTTAGAACAAAAAGAAAGAAAACTGTAGGGGTTGAAGACCGTATCGGGGATAACATACATTGTATCGAAACCACCAGGACTCGCTCACCAACTGACCGTACAGCATGACACACATTAGAGAACAGCAACTAGGCATTGCGATATGCGATGAAATTTACGACCTCTACATAAGTTGTGAACTCTGCCTGCGTGATACTTGGTAAGGTGGACAGGACTTGCGCTATCTAGCTATGTGGAGTGGAAACGTTGAAGAAAATGGAGTGACCCCACAGCACGAAAATTTTGGGTCCTTATTAGAGAAGTTGTCCTCTTGAGAGCAAAAAAAACAGGTAAACAGTCGGGGCGACTGTCGCCGTCGGGGACTGCATGCTTTATCGTATCGACTAAGACTACCCGACGGAACTGTAAAAATTCCCCGACGGGGGTCATGGCCCCTTCCCCCTTCCCTCACCTGACGTCCCTCCCTCCTCTCGGCTTTTTTTTTCGTTTTTTTTTTTTTTTTGCTTTCCTTCATTTTTTTCTACATCGCCCATTTCGTCCCCAAAATTTCTGTGGAGGGGCACTCTGCCCCCTGCTCCCCTCTGGCTACGCCACTGCTGCTGATCGTAAACATTCAACATTTCATTGCGATTGCAAAGGTGCTGCTTCAAGGCTACGCGATCCCCTTGCCAGCATGCGAGCCAGCTATGGTCCACCATTATGGTGGTTTCTAGAGGAACGGGCCCGAAATAGCTTTGTTAAAGTGGTGGGCCTGGCCCTAGAACATCTGGGGCACTTACATAATTGTGCTGATTAAAATGAAGTTTCATAAACTGTCTACAAATGGCACTGACAATGAGCAGGCTACGAAGATAACTGATCATTGCTTTAATTTAAATAACAACTCAGACTAACCGTCGGTCAGGTTGATGTAGGGTTGTTAGTAGGTGGGAGAATGGAATTTGCAATGAACTTCGAAAAACTTTCCTCCTAACAACAAATATTAAATGAGATAATTCCTCTTAAGTTATTTACTTGTTTGCAGTGTCTATCTAAGAATATATTTTCAACAGAGAAAGCAGTCACCCCAAGTTTATTTTCAAAAATCTGCTATATCTTACGAATCTCTTCTTATTTCGCTCACAAGTATCTTTCATTTTGTTTCTGCATAAAATCATTAAATGTTGAAGGTAAACCATTGAGTTATTCTGCACTTTGATGAATTTAAGAAATAAGTAACAAAAGCATTGTCACATAATTGATAGAAGCCATCCGTGAATTAGGATGACAGGGTACACTAATTCAAATTGGGGACACCGCATTTTCTCTTTAAAGTAATCAATGTCTAAGAATATCTTTTCTGGCCCCTTTTTAAAGTGCATGGTGTTAGTATCTGTTCAATCACTGTGAAACGCCAGACTTAATAATTCTCGGCGTCAATCAGTCAGTGACTAAAGCCTGCTAGGCCAGAAAAGACAAAAGTTATTAAATTTAAGCAGTGATTGGCTGTTCTGGGTATTTAATTCTGTGATATAGGCCTAATGAGAATTTAAAAAGGATTCTGTACCATTTTACACAGGCAGATGCCACCCGGCAGACTTCATGCACCCGCCCATTTTCACTGAGTAAGCCCATTGACACAGGAAGCGGGGGTTGACTGGGGGCTTTAGCCCCCCATCGAAAATGTGGTGGGGCGGAACTATGCTTCCACCTTCAATCCAGGGACGTAAACCCCTTCGTTGTGTCCTCTGTAAGAAATGTCAAAAATTTGCAGTAATTTACAATAAAATTTGTCCAATATGTTGCACCAAATTGCATCAAAGGATCCTCAATTTTCAAAAATTTTCCAAAGGGGACCTCCCCTTAGATCCTTTCCTCAGGACGGCGATCCGAAACGACGTTCAGACCCAAGTCTCGAACAGATTCCTAAGCCTATGTGTAAGCCTACCGTACAGTTAATTGAGACATGTATTAATATACATCGCCAATATAACAGACAATTTGCTTCACTTACTGGTTGTTACTACATACAAGGGAATATTTACTTCACATTTACCCTTTTAAACCACCAGATCTCCAAATGATGACTGTTTAAATGTAAGTAAGAAGGCATGGGAAGTGCCATTTGGCATATCAAGTTTGCAAAAATTTTCTTGGTAGGCTGCGTTCCAACTTAATCCGCTTACATAGTGTCAAAATCTCACTCCGAATGTTGGCAGCCCTGCCTCACATAGGCCTATTTGTAAGAGTTCTGAAGGTGCATCTTCTGTGGGCTTAGAGTGCCCTGAAGAAATCGGAAGAAGGCCACATATCTGATTTCCCAAGTTTTGAAGGGCTTAATGTACGATTCATAGGCTAGTTTCTCCCCCTACCCTTTCCCACTCTCATGCATACCTAAACCCACACAAGTGTATCGCAGCTTGCATAGATTGTGTTCGGGCTGTTTGAAAGCAAAATGTGTACAGTGTACAATATGCAGTAACGAACATCACATTACATTAAGGGCATCAACAGTAATCCAAACATTTTGGGGACAACAGCTTAATCTCACAAGTGTTCTCTTAATTCCCTTCAAGTATCTTTCATGATGATTCAGAACATAAATATTGTATATTCAAGGCAAACCAATGAGTTACTCTGCATGAATTTCATAGTCCAGAAAGAAATTATCGTTACATGATTGTCAAGAGCCATTCATGAAATGCGATACCCGGGTACCCTTATCCAAACTGGGGTGACTGCATTTAAAGACATTTAATAAAATACTCCATCCCGATACTTGTACTAAGGGGCATTTATCAACCGAGTCTGGTGTTTATGAACAAGAATTCTCTCCTCTGCGTTCAGCTGATGTTTTTATGTCAAGTTGGAAAGGAGAAAATTGTAAACATTCTCTTTTCCCGATTTTTAGAACTTTCTGAGGACTCTGAATATTCTTTAAGACGCAAATATTGGGTCCAGGGGGTGGCGCCAGGATTTGCCCGACATTGGGCCATCTCCCCGACGGAGGGGGTGCAACCCGAAGCTCCGACTATGGCGCCAAGTGGCCAAATGGATGTCGAAATTTGGGTTTCCATTGAACAAAATCTGAAAGTTTTTTATTTTTGATTTTATTGAAGAAAATTTGAAACCTTTGGGTTTTATTTGCCAACATTTGAAAGTTTTTTTTTTTTTTGGGGGGGGGGGGGGGAAGATTTGCCCTAAGTTAGGACAAAATCAAGTAAATCGTTGGGACGACGTGCAGTCGACGAGGAGTTCGTATTTTATCGTGCCTATCATGCACGGCTCCCCGACAGACTTGGAAATTTTTTCCCTACAGAGGAATGGTCCCTGCCCCACCTGGTGTCATCACTGATTGGGTCCTAACCGCTAGGTTGCTGACCATCTGTTTAGTCATATCGGAGCCACTAGTGATCGCTTTTCCTGCCCAAGACCACACCACACCACGCTTACAAAATGACGCTTCACAAGGGCAAAAGGTGTTGCCTTCAAATATCCCACGACTGGTAAACCATCGTGACATGCATTATGTTCTGAAAACTACAATGTTTATCCCGAAGTTTACAATGTTTGCTCGGACAAGAGGGAATAAGGGCTACCGCCCCAGTCACCCATCGTACACCTTTGCACAAGACTTGTTGCAATCTCCCTCGTCCTCGATCGGCGGCTTCTAATATGCCGTCTGGGGTCTTCTCTTTATCCAGTCAGCTATTTTTTCCTGTGCCTTGAAACGTTCAACGAAAGCTTTCAATAAGTAGTGTTCTTTCAGGTCAAACTCTCCATCTTTGATGTCCAATATACCCGGAAGCTTATCATCGATCATACTGAAGGCCATGATGTCCGCTAAAGTGACCTGTGAAGGGACAGTGGTAGGAAAAAGTTCTGCTCTTTTAACGATATATAAATAAGTATCCCAATACCAATTATGAGAAGTAGCCATGCTGTCAATTACACCTTCAAGGGAGGGCAGGGGTATTACTCTCGAAGGGCCTTCCCTCCCACATTCCCCAGTCTTCTCCTGCATAAAAGGTACACAGTTTAGGGCAATGTACACTCATATTTTAACTCCCAGCATTTCTACTGTCCCTCTTTACCTCTCCCCAGTTGTGAAATCTAGTGGCGCCACTCTTTGCTGTCTGGCTTAACATATCATGTTCAAAATTTTGTCAGATTATCAGCTTGGTGACCTCAGATGACCTTTTACCTCCGCTCAGCAAAGTGCATGTGGGTAATTCTGTAAATCAGGAGCCAGTGCATTTGGAGTCCCAAATTACCGTGCAGAGGAGTATCAGGCGTGGGGGTTGATGGGTTTGAGAACCTTTTCCAGTCCAACCCTACTGATATTTTATTGAAGCCTTGCAAATGTGGTTGAATGAATGGGTTAGTTATGGCAGCAAACTACGGGGCTCAAATCACCTTTTGGAAACCCTGCGTACTCCCCAGCTTATATTGTTCGAATTGCAAAAGCCGCACATTGCCTAAAAGTAGTTGGAGATGGTCTTAATCGCAACGTTTTGCTCTGCCTGATGCATTCACAAACCTAGAGCATAATAACTATCTAGTTTTACCGGTACATCTACAATGCTGCTCATGTTTAAGGAAACAAATAATAATTTGAGTATTTTATAGACAATGTGCGCTACTTTTCCATTAACATATGACATACCCAACCCTATTTTGAACCTGAATAATTATTTCAATATTAGTTTCTTAATTTTATCACATATTTTTTATTACCTATGAGTAATCTGTTATAGTCAATTTGCTGTTGACGACCTAGCAGTGTTGGAAGTGTGAAGACCAGACTGACCGGGCTCACCTTGAGGCCGGCCTGGACGTAATTTTATGTGTGTCTCGGTCTTATGAGATAATATCCTCGGTATATACCTCGTACACTCTGGCTTAGAAATTTCTTTAGCCTAGGCTTTACGAGGCCAGCTATCAAACGCTACGTAACAATTTTCCAAAGGATATTTCCCCGTAAAAATTTTTTACAGTGTGGCCCCAAATCG
This sequence comes from Holothuria leucospilota, assembly GCA_029531755.1. Taxonomy (NCBI): domain Eukaryota; kingdom Metazoa; phylum Echinodermata; class Holothuroidea; order Aspidochirotida; family Holothuriidae; genus Holothuria; species Holothuria leucospilota. Next base: position 60,967,988 of record CM055964.1, on the reverse strand, counting down.
ATATACAACAAGGGTGGCGCCAGATGGTGTGCGGGGAAGGGTTAGACAGTCACAGCCTCTCCCGCGTTTGGAAGGTCTTGTAGCCTCCAGTCGGGAATAGTGGAAATTCTTCGGGGTCCCAAATTGTTGTATTTTTTATTATCTATATTAGCACTGGAATAAAAGATAGCTCATCATAAATGGATGACAAAACGGGATGCCAAATTTGTATGATACCATACACACTAGTCTCATAATTAGTGTAGAACTGTAGTAACGATTGGAGCGTATGGTTCGGATTATCTGTAGGCCACAACACAGGGAGTTTCGGATGTCAAAGGTTTTCTCATACTGGAGACCCATTCACTTTGCACCCCGGAAACTGCAGTCTACCAAAGGAGCGTAATGCAAGTATCTTGTACTTACACCCATGTTTTCTTTTTCCAAACATTTGTATTTCATATCTCCGTTTTTACATACTTTTAAAACACATTGGTCATGAAGGATCTGAACCAACATTTGGGTCAATTTTCAACCGCAGTTTGCGTTAAAGAAGCCTTATTTAGGTCACTATTTGACCCAATAAGTTTGGTCGGTTCCCTTCTGATCCACTTTTGTGTCAAATTGACCGAAGTCTTTTGACAGTGTACTTGCAAAAAAGAAATGGATTATTTCTGGGAGTGGAGCTGCTGCCCCTTCATGCCCCTGGGGGCTGATGACGTACTCTTGTAAAGCTTGGTATTGGGAGAAGAGCACTTGTTTAGAAAAGTCACATTACAATGATGTGACACTGATGACATTTTGGAAAAAAGTACAGTAGATTCCCCCCGTGCAAACAACCTTGCCCCCTTTTAGTAAATCTTTTTTTAAAAGCGATTTGCAAGCTACAAAGAACGAACTTTTATGTATCGCCCCTTCCAATGTCAGTGAAGAATTTTGTTGGAATTTCACATTAGCAAAAACAGTACAATTTTGTTTAATAAATGTTTCTTTGCCGGAATCGCACTTGGACTATAGCTTTAGGTGGCTTGACTCGGACTCGAACACATATTTGTTGGACTCGACTGCAAACTTATACTTTAGATAAAATCTTTTACAAACCTTATCTCCAACGAACCAGCCACTGCCGTCTTTGTTCTGTTGAGAAGTTTTTCCAATTTGCTGATACGTTTCATTCCTTCTTCGTTAGCCAATTTCTCCTGCAATTCGTTCTAAATTTAAGCAGAGAAATTAAAAAAGGAGAATCAATGCTCGATTTAGCCGGTGGTACGAACTCCAGTGTTTCATGCTGGGCTAGTAAGAACTCTGAAAAGCAGACCCTGTGTTAAAGAGGACCTAAAGGCTAGAATTACAAGAATATATATTTTAGAGTTTTTAAAATGAATTTCATTCATCCATCTCCCATTTTCATAGCTTACCCCATTGCTGAGATATAAAATGTTGAAATTTATTCACTTAATTTAAAACAGTCGATTGCGCAATAATTTGTGAAGTCCTTCCTGTACAACTCAAATGAATTGATTTTGTTTCCGTTTGAAATTAGGATGTTTATAGGATCTTGAAACAGTAACGTTACAGTTCCCTTGCATGGTATGTTGTACAGAGAGGACTTATATAGCCAAGTTAACCTATAACAGTAAGACAGTGATCACATTTTGGCACAAGGTGCAGTGGCTTCGAAAAACAAAGAACAAAAAAGAGTGTAATTTGAGTAGTACAAGAATGACATCACAAATTATTGCTCAATTCACCATTTTTAATTGAGTGAATAAGCTTCAATATTTTATATCGCAGCTCAGGAATGTCCTGTGAGGATGGGAGTTGGACCATTTGGTTGCATTTTTCAAGCTTTGTAACATATATTTTTAAAATTTTAGGCGTTAGGTACACTTTAAAGTCGGACCAGTGAGTTTTTGCTTGGTCAATAGCTTCAAAGCCCTACCGTCAGTGATGGACATTAGTCTAGGAGGAGAACGTCATCTTCAGTATCCTAACATGTGGGTCAATAGTTCTCGCTGGCATGGTTACCATACCATTAGCACTTCGGAGTTTGATTATTCAAGATACCACTTAACCCTTACCTATCCCTTAAAATGACTTAACCTTAACCCTAACCAAACCCTCGGTGAAACCCCTGACCGAGCCCCGTAAAACAAAAGGGTGACGTTATCTCCCCAGACGCTTGTCACCGATGGCCAGTGGAAAACTGCAACCCTAAGTCAAACTGCAATAATAATTATTCCCTTCCATAGAAAGATAACGTATACGATATCTGTGATTTTACTTAACGAACTGATGAATATTACCACGTATACTTACCCATATGAAGAGTACCAAGCGAACTTTTGTTCATATTTTAAAAATGGCGCTAGGAATTGAAGAAATCAAATGAGCGCCCCACTCGTCATCGTACAGAGCACTTTAAAACTACTTGGCAGAGTACCACCGGGAGGTGGCAAAATGTTAGGCACACTACAGATATAGGGTTCAGTGAACCTTAGCATCGTCACACCTCACTGAACCCCATAAAGTTAGTGTACCTAACATTCTGTACCATCGTCAACCTCGTAGACTACACGAAAATGCAGCCTTCGCCCGACGGAAGGTGTATTATTTCATCTCGCTACATGTAAGGTATAAGGAGATGAGGTATTGTACTTCATCTTACATCAGAAATTTGAAAATGTGACGCGAACTACTCCTAAACCGTAAGCCTGATCAAGTTTGATGGGTAGGTACCTGACCATGAAAACTTTGCATGCGTAATTGATGCATCATACGTCAAAGTTCAGAGGTCAAAGGTCAAATTTTCTAGAATTTGTTTTTTGCCATTTATTTGCCTACCGGTATGTTTGAAATAGTAATTCATCATATGTTACGACTGATAAGACTATTTTTTAAAATGGCGCTTTTTTGGTTGCTGAGGGTAGGACCAAAGGTCAAAATGAAGGTCAAAGTTCAAATTTGCCTATATTTTGCGGAAAAAGTTGGTCACGAACTCCTGCTTAACTGTAAGTCTTATAAAGTTCAAACTTGGTAGGTAGGTACCTGACCATAGAAATTTGTGCTTCCTTAATCGATGACGTCATATGTCAGAGGTCAAATGTCAAATTTGCTAAAATTACTTTTGCCATTGTTTGCCTATCAGTATGTTTAAAGAACAAGAAACATCATGTTAGGGAAGATAAGATAATTTTTATAATAGCACTTTTTGGTTGCTTATAGGGTGGGCCAAAGGTCGAAATATAGGCCAAAGGTCAAATTTGCCAAAAATTTACAAAAAAGTGTGTCACCAACTCCTCTTACACCATAAGTCCGATGAAGTTCGAACTTGATGGGTGGGTGCATGACAAATGCGATTAACTGCAACTGTAAAGGTGTATCTGCCCGTGTCTGTAGCCCCTACTTTCCTGTACTGTCCACAGAGCAGGATACATACGCTTGTTCATGTGTTACTGTACTCTTCTAATAATGTACTGCATGTGTATGGTACGTGGTTACAGAAACACCGTGGGCGCAATCACGAAGCTGAAGGATGTTTACATACGTCAACGGTTAAATATATCTCGCGCAAGCGCAGATACTAACCTTACAGCTGCAGTTATTCGCATGTGATACCTGACCATGAAATCTTGTGCATGCCAAATTGTGACGTCATAGGTCAAAGGTGAAATATGTTAAAAATTGGTTTCTTGCCATTGGTTGCCTATCAATATGTCAGAAAGATTAAAACAACCACATCGTATGTTGGGAACGATAAGATAATTTTTAAATAGTGCTTTCAGATCGCTTTGGGTGGAGTCAAAGGTCAAAATGTAGGTTAAAGGTCAAATTTGCGTAAATTTTGTGAAAGGTGTGTCCCAAGCTCCTCTTGAACCGTAAGTTCGATCAAATTCAAACTTGGTGGGTATGTATCAGGCCATAGAAAGTTTTACATTTTAAATCGATGACATCTTAGGTCAGAGGTCAAATTTGCCATTTTTTACCTTTCATTATGTTGGAAAAAGTAAAAACACGTGATATATTATTACTGATGAGATTAATTTTAAAAATGGTGCTTTTTGGTTGGTAAGGGTGAGGTCAAAGGTCGAAATGTAGGTCAAAGGTCAAATCTGTGAGCAAGTGTCCTTCTACACCTTAGTTCAATCAAGTTGAAACTTGGTGTGTAGGTTCCTGATCATGACAACCTGTGCATGCGTGATTGATGACTTTATTGGTCAAAGATCAGATTGTTTAAAATTGACTTTTACGTATTATTTGCATATTAGTATGTCAGAAAAGATAACTAACTGATAGCATCGGCCGACGGCTCCGCGGGCACAGTGCTTTTGGGAAATCTACCCAAAGCAAGCTGTTCCTTTTCCCTCCAGTGGCTCAAATTATTTCAATGACACCTGATTTTTTTTGAGTGAGTATATTTTACTCATAGACTTTCTGCTTTGTGTTTTGAGTTAGGTGAACTAGGTAAACATGACACCAAAGAACAAAAAAAAAAAAGAAAAGCTACCATACCTACTTTTCATCTCCCTCGGCATCAAGTATTTTATCAATTGCGGGCCAAAGTTCATCAACAGTCTCGCAGACCACGTCTATTTGAAGTTGTTCCATACAATTGGACCCATAGATACCTATAACAGGTGTATTAGAAACCCTTTTCAAGAAATTACGTTACGATTGTGCAAGCCTCAAGTTAGTTGAAACTATGTTAAGTTACCTATACAGACCCATTTCAATTACATAATGCGCCTGTCTAATAACTACGAAAGAAAGCCGCCATATTGGGGGAATTATTGAGGCGCAAATGTACACGCGTACAAAGTGACCAAGCAATACTCAGGCAGTGGTGTCATTGGTATGCGTACAACATAGCCTGTATATAGCACGCACAGATGTAATGTATAAACACAGTTAAGCTTCAACGTGTGCATCCAACGTGGCTGCGTAGACAAAATATGATGTCACGGGAAGTGAGGCCTGTATTACATAACAACCTTTCCTGCTCACTACAAGAATAAAAAGAAACCAACGTTCTTAAAGTGATTATCAGGTTTCGTTTTTTATACGTTTTATACATAATTGCACAATTATAGAGTAGACACGTGCGCATCAAAATTTGTCATCATCATCATCACCACCAAACCACATCACCCCACCACCACCACCACCATCACCACCACCACTACCACCACCACTATCATCACCACCACCAAACCACACCACATCACCCAGCCACCATGACCAACAGTGCCACATCACCACCACCATCACCTTCACCACCAAACCACCACCATCGCATCACCACCACCATCACCACCATCACCATCATCACCACCACCACCACCATCACCATCATCATCTCAAGAGCAGAGAGACACCACCTCCCTTTAGACCCCTCCTCCAGGACGGACATGCCAGAGCCACATGCAGTTGCGGTGCGTCCTCTTTAAGCAATTTTCAGACTCGCATGGCCTGCGAATGATTTATAAAATTCAAAGTGACCTTTGAAAGGCCAAAAATTCTCCACCCCAGACTAACTAATTGGTTAAAGTTAACCATATATACAAATAAAGGGAAGAAATTGTCAGTTGAACAATACAAAGTCCTTGGTAAGAAAGATCAACACGAATGCATGTAATTGATCTACGTACCGTATTCACGTGCTACAGTATCTGTACATAGCGTGACTCTGGGGATATTCGGTGCCGTCAATTTCAAGAACTGGTAACTGCCCAAGAGGGGTTTCTGTGGATTGAAATATGAACAAACGCATCATACTTGTTTAAAGTGGTCTTAAGTCCTGTCTGTGCATAGAATTGTCAATTATAATTATTGCCTTACATTCTAAAAAGGGAACATTTACCCCCCCCCCTTCACCATTAAGGGCTGGAAAACATGGCGTGGTTAAAACTTAAAGCCGCTATGTACTTGGTTTGGAAGTACAAAAGTCTGTTCTACCGGGAGCTTTGAGAAAGGTCCATACCTCATGCATCTCTGGATCCGGGCCTGAGGGATAAAATGGCTACACACTTTTAGCAGGTATGCAGTATAGATAGCAGCTAGTCTAGTCATAATTTAACCCCTTCCCTAAAATAGACAATTACCCTCCATAGGCATACGAGCTAGGGGTCTGGAGTCCCCTGAGGTCTGACAAAACTTATGTCTAGGCCGATTTGGGGGGGAAAATCGGGAAATAGTTTTGGGGAATGAAGGCTTTGCTTAGGCAAAAACAGCTCAGCCATCATAGAAAGAAGGATCTCGTTCAACGATGTTGCCCCTCTTATATAGGTAGCCTATATAGCCTACAACAGTAATGGGGAACCTTTTCCAATGACGGGCTATTTTGATGGTCATAGCCTACACGAGGGCCGTAGACAGCGAGGGGGGGGGGGCAAAAAGCGTTCCCCACAGGATGCAGGCCAAAGGGTCCCAAACGGTCTCTGGCGGGGTCTAGGGGAAAAACCCATGAGAGGAATTAGGGCGAAGTCGGAAGCTCTAGAATTTGTACAAAATTGTAGGCCACTATTTGAATGACATCGAATGCATAAGGCTACACACACCAAATGTATTACAAAATGACCATTTGTCTTTCTATTTATGTATGAAGTAATAATGAATGAGTACAAACCCAAAGTGCGCGGGAAGCGCGCAGAAAAAAAAATCAACCAACTTTGTCTCTTCTTCACTTTACATTACAAAAGTATCAACTTTTAACGTTGAATTCACTCTTCGGAGGAACAGCAGGCGCGGATCCAGAAATTTTGAGGGGGGGGGGGCCCAAGATGGAAAATCGCATGTGCACCGAAGCTGCACCACGAGCGCGAAGCGCGAGTCCCTACGCGTGGGGTCCAGGGGCCCGCGTTAGGGCCCCTGGCGGGGTCCAGGGGCGGAGCCCCGGTGGGGGTCCAGGGGGCGAAGCCCCCGGAAGCTCTCGCAATATTGCATTTTTAAGAGCACAGAAACGGCTCCAGTTCTTATGTCAGTGAGATTTTATACCTTTTCATGTTGCATGGAATTTGATGTGTATGGCTCAGTATAAGTTACTATATGTACCTGCAGAAGTTCCGGAGAACCTAAGTTATCTTAAAACTTGAACTTGAAATGATTTTTTGCCATAATGAATGTTTTATTTTCGTTATACGGTATTCGGGTAAAGGAAGTCAGATGAAACAATTGCGCGCGAAGCGCGCCGAAAAGTTGAATTTACATTTAAAACCATTGCTATGGCTAAAGGTGTCAATTCCCTTTTGTGATCAATTAGAAGGCGGGTTCGATACTAAGTTTTCAGTTCTCATAAGAAGAGGAGGGGAAAAAATGAATATCAGTTGCTTCACATCCTTACAATACTGGCTCCTCTGAAATCACGTTTGTGCACACGAATAATTGGCTTATGGTAGAACCCCACCGATGAGTAATGCGAATACGTTTGGGACCTTATTGACAGTAAAAGAAGCAATTCAAGGCTAAAGTGCGCAGATCAAGCGAAAATCAAGAAATATTGAGAAGACTTTGCAAAAACCGTGAAAGATTTCAAATGCCTTTTGGTAAAAAGTGATGAAAATAAATCCATCACTCAATACAAACGCACCTTTCTCCGCAAGCGTAAACAATTGCGCGCGAAGCGCGCCGAAAATTTTCGGTATAGAGCCTCCCGAGAGCTCTGCATTAATTGTACACTGAAAAGGGGGCGAACAGGACTCTCACAACCTAACATCCATATGGGAGGAGAGATGATATATTGCCTTTTCTATGAATTACTGAAGGGTAGACCCTTCAGAAATCTATGACCGATGGTGCCGGCGGGAGTGGGTGATTGGGGAACCGCAGATAACTGCTAAACCGTGCCTTTTTAGGCAGTGGGATTTTGTATACGCTATATACAAGAGTGGGAGAGCCTTTTCTTGTTAGTACCTGAGGGTGCTATCCCAGAAAGGGGTTTAACCTCCCCTTTGAAAAATTTTTGTTAATTTTAGGGGGCCTATGTGCAAAATGGTAGTATCTTTGGGTCATTCTAAAGTGATTGTTTGTCAGTTAAAAAATGTCCACAGTTTAGTGAATTCTAACTTTTGTTCGGGTGAGAAAGGGAAGTAAGAGACGGTCAATATATTGTCTTCAAACCTTAAGTCCCAGGAAAAATCATGGGCGTGGATCCATCTCCAAAAGTGTGGGGGGGGGGACTTTTTCACATTTGTGAATCGCCGTCCTGGTGGAAGAAGCAGTGGTGGTAGCCAGAATTTGCGTCACGGGGAGGCAATACGTTTTGTGATCGTCGGCGTGGGGGAGGGTCTAAGGAAAATTTTTCTAGAACTGAATGCCCTCAGATGCGATTTGGTGCAACAAAAGTGTAGGATTTTTAGGTTATTTTCCTTCTAAAAAATTCGTTTTCCTAGGTATAATTGCAGTCTCTTCCATCATTTTTGAAAAAGTGAGGGGAACTTTTTGACGATGTCCCCCCTTCCAAAAAAGTAAGGGGGACGCGTCCCCCGTCCCCCCATGAACCACGCCCATGGGAAAATTGTACACGCAATTATACCTGCGTGGAGTCCACGGAAACATTCTTGGACTATAATAAAATATTTCCTTTACACTTTAAAAGGATATCCAAGGTTGACAGAGAACAGTATAGCGCCTCCCGGGAGCTCTGAATTAGTTACAGTATACAAAAGAGGAACCAACGGGATTCTCACTGTCTACCCGACATCCATATGGGAGGAGATATGATGTATCACCTTCTTTTTAGGTATAGCAAGAGGGATGGTGGACAGGCAAAATCGTTTCAGAAAAGATTTTCGTCGTTATTGAACGTCGCGGTAAAATGTTTGGAAAATAAGCAACGACAATTACGTACTTTCAATCTTTCAAATCATGTGCTAGACTAGATTAGTCAAAGATCCCATAATGATGAGAGCCCTGCAGAGAAGGAGATGTACGTTTTAGAGAAAAATGTTTGCATTGGAATAACTTCTTGCGTCATAGCTTTGTCAATGGTATATGAAATCGGGTGTAAACCCTTTCGTATGCGCGCGAAGCGCGCCAAAATTTTGAATAAAATATTAGTCCATGACAAAACCTGCTATTCAGAAACGAATCTTCTGACTGAGAATTCTTTAAAGGCACTTTTGGTCCTTTGTTCCCCCGTGAGTAGTTACCGAAAGCTCTTGATAATAAGGACAACTCTGACACAAGGCTTGACGCTAGCGGCGCGTGCGAAAATTTGGAATTGTCAAGAATTTCCAAAGCTTATCATAGTTTGAGAACAGTATGTGAAAGAAAATGGTTAGAACAAATTAACCAATCATCAAAAATGCATCTCACCCTACACCCCCACAGAAATCTGTAGCTTAAACGACTTTTGGGACCATTTAAAAAAAATCAAGAATCGATGGGGGAGGGGGACACACGTCACCCATTGCCCACTGTGCCGACGCAACTGTCTGCAGCGTAAAAGCCTTTTGAGTTCATTTTTAAACTTTTCAGAGTTCCGAAATCGAATAGGGTATGCACGCCGCTACTTTGCCTGCAACAGCTGGTGCCACTGTACACAATAGCACGTCACCTGACAGCTTGTCTTCCGTATTCATTCTGCAAGGTCTGTATGGAGAAAACTTTGCCTCTCAATCCCTACAGATAACAAAAAATTTCACTCTTTAACACAAAATAGTTACTAAATTTCAGTGCAGCTAGCCGGGCCTATACTGCATATGTCACGATGTTTACTTATTTAGATCTTAATTCAAGGATCATTACTCAGCTATTCACCTGTTTTCGAACATTGTAGCTCTCCTTTCGTCGCCAACCACTTTGAAAGATATCTAAAGAGACAATCCAGCTATAGCTCCACCCAACCCCTACAGAAATATATACTTTGAATACGTTCTTAGACTCTTTTATTCATTTTTTGCTCTTAATTTTCTTTCTCCTTTTCTTTTTTTCTTTTTCTTCCTTTTTTTCCTCCTTTCGTTTTTTTTTCGTGGCGTGGGGGGGGGGGGCCCGGGCCCCCCAGCCCCCCCCTGGATCCGCGCCTGAGGAACAGTTCTAACTTCCCCCACCCCCTGAATCGACCGGTATAAATACAGTACCCACTGAGTATTGTATTCTAATAGATAGACCTACAGATGTGATAGTGCAAGTCTGTTTCAATGCTGCCTAGCCTCCTATGCAAAGCTTCACTTATCACCAGTCAGCACAAGGATTCTGCAACTGGTTCATGTTTAGCGAAACGGTGGGCATGTTGCATTGTGCATACTAGGGTGTTAATACTGTACTGGTAGTTTTTCACAGCAGTTTTACGTAAAATATCCTAAAAGTGGTAAAAGCAGGATAAAACTGTGGGCACCGAGGGCTAAAAGATTATTATCGATTACTTTTCAAATGATCTGAATATTTTCCTTTATGAATTGCCTCACGGGCCGGATAAAATGGTCTCGCGGGCCGTACACGGCCAGCGGGCCGGACGGAGGTTCCTAACCCCTAGCGTACAGTATCACAATAAGTGGCTGCATCCATTTGCTTGGGCCATATGTTCCAATTCTTGGGGGGAAGGTGTGGGGTGGGAAGAATGGAGCTTACAATGAAAATTAACTGTGCAAAGATGAGGTGGAACTTCCCGTCCAAAAGAAAACGTTTTCGTTGTCTTAATTAAGAAGTTTAGCCTTTGTTTGCGAAAGTGTGTATCATTTCTGAGTCACGCCAAATGCTCTTTGTACTGGTAGTCGGTCAAGACTTATGATGGTGAAGGAAGAAATGTTGCTCCTCTTTGAACCATTCGCGCAAAGTGAACGCAAATTGAATCAGAACAGAATTGGCCATATAAGTAAGGGCGAGAACTGGGTAAATCCGTAGGCCTACGATCGGGGTGGGAGTGGTGTCTCTATATACTCCTCTCAGGAAAACTTGCATTAAATTTTTGCAGAAACCTGCTGGAGCAGAATAAAGCCTACGCGACTAGGAGAGATTTTTCCCAACAGTGGCAGCAGAACTGTTGAAACAAGGCTGCCAGTCGACTGAGCATGGGCTCAAGTTGTTACCAATATTGCCTGCAACAACTACACTGAGAAAAAGGTGCGTGCGTGTGGGAGAGGCCGGTGGCCATTTTAAGTATAGGGTCATCACATTACCTCTCTGTTCCGCCACTTGGTGCTCCCCAATGTTGGACTTTTCGGTTGAAGAGGAAGGATTTCTACAAACCAGTCATCCCCGGCGTTTTATCCGGTTAAATTGTGCAACAACAATGTAGTCACTCGCTCTAAAAATAAACAGAGGCTTACTTGGTTTTAGCTAAGGCCACGTTTCAAACTGAATACGATGGTCCTCGTAACTGATGTCCTTAAGCTCCATCATATACCGGACAGGCTCGGCCCGGGCCCTGGCGTCAAAGTATATATGTTTGTAGCTTGGCATCTCGGACGTTGTAGCAAGTTTGGTTTCTGATCTCTTAATAGCTCATACGCCTCTAAGTATGTTGTATTTTAATACTTTGACACCCAGTTCACACCACCCTATTTGGTTGTGACTCAGTAGGATTCCACGTTTGGACTTCTATGTTTGTGGATTGATGACCGTATTTGTTTTAAAAGTTAATATGTGATGAGAAAGCAGATAATCATCCGTTTGTAAAACATTATAGTCCTATATCAGTCATCTCGTAGGTCATGTATTTATAAGTTATGGAATTTGATAGACAGATAATTGATAACGCACGTCCCTGAACCCCACAGGTTCAAGCTCGCAATTCGCGCTCATGGTGAACCGAAGGTGCACCATTAGAAGGCCTACTTGTGACACCGTCCTCTCCCGTTACACCACTCCTTCATGTCAGTCAGGGGAATCACAACTTTTGCCCCCACCTTCGAAATTCTGCACACGCCACTGCTTTAGCTTTGGCAGAGAGATGCACTAGACATGGTGCTGTTTTTTTATTGGAGGACAAGCTAAAGGTAAACGTAGTAGGAAATTTTTAACTGTCTGTGTCGAGAATTGTTTCCCTTTATCATGTATGATTGATCACTCCATAGAGGGATTTCATGTGACGTCATGCGCAATGGATTTCCAGACACTGAAGGGCAAAACACTCACGCAGTAAGCGAACTTACAGCTCACGCGAACGGCATAACGATAGATACTATACTGTGACACAATGGACGAGTGCCCGTCAAAACCAAAGAGACGCGCGATCTTGCCCTTCAAAACAAAAAAGATGCGCAATCTTGACCTTCAAAATTGCGTCAAAATTCCAGTTGGTTAAAGTCACGTGACTGAAATCTCCTCTAAAGATAGTTCTCAATGACGTCACAGCTAGGAGTTAGCAACCGCCATTTCTGAGGGCAAGCCTGTACACACATGCGGGGGTTGCCCTCAGACATGGCTGAAATAATACACGTGATAAGCTCCTATGACGTCACGTGAGAACTATCTATACATTGATTGACTTGAATTAAGATCACTTTCAAATTACAATATTCCTCCGAATGAACTAGAGCTACAATGATTGGTAAATGACATGCACAGCTCAGTAAAACATTGTTTGCACAGCAGAGTGGCTGTCCAGCGGGGCAGCGGATTCCCTTTTATTCCTTCCTCTGATTTATTTTTTAAAGGTAGGGAAAGAGTGCTTTTTCTCGCGTTTACTAACCAAGCCCGTAGCCAGGGAGGGTGCATGGGACAGGGAGATGGGGTGGCTCCCCCACAAAATTTTCCGCCCCCAAAATTCAAAATTATTATTTCATTCATAAACACCTTTATTGATTTCCTGCATTCTGATTGGCTGAAAACCATTCGAGACCAGTCTCGAATCGCATTCGAGACTGGCCTTTGCCAGTTTAGGAGAATTACTTTTTTAAGGTGAATTGAATATCACTGTTACTACTGCATTGTGCACTATGCTTTGTCCATGATGTGTTACCATAGCAACATAAACCATAACATCTGAGTAAGAAAACCAGTTACTGTAAACTACTGTAGTATTATACTGTTATGCCTAGCACCCCTGTAGCTATAACCATTCCAAAGCATAATGCTCATTTCATCCCATGAATGAATGCTAGCAAAACTATATTCATCTTCTTGGATACTGGCAGTGGTATGGCTAAAAGAGCGTATATAACCTTACAGTATATGCCAAGGGTACATTTTGTTAACGGTCTGCCTGTTACAAATATTCCACTCCTTATTCTCCTAAGTTGGTCTGCATGGTAAAGAAAAGTGAATTTGGTCTCTGTGCTGCTAATGCCAGCATGGGGCCTGTGTTATAACTATGACATGCAGAACAATGGTAAACAGGTTTTACTGACAGGTTTTTACGTTTGAACCAATTCCGCTAACACTAACAGACATATAACAGGCCAGCACGGTCTTCATTTCTAGTTCTACGCCGAGCTAGGCTTCTTATGAACTAATGTTCCCTGCATAATCTGTATTAAAAACTTGAACACATTTTCAAAGTTACCAACACTATAATCCTTTTCCAAAAAGGCTTAAGACACCTAAAACCAGCGTCTTACTTATGGATCTTGAACGGTCTTGTGCGTTAACTACTTGCAGTCAAAATGTCCGCATGCATGTCGTTGAATGCTGCACTGCACTGCACACAATATATTACAGTAGACCATAACTGCACAGCACTGTGTATTTATTTACCTTCTGTGAAACTTTCGTGGACTAGAACTTCACTGTAAACAATAGCCAGCTAGAAGTTAGTTTCCTTGTTTTAATGCTCAGCCTCATCTCTACAACGATGTATGATAATTCAGAGATAAACAATTTTGCGTTTAATTAATCCAGTTAAATTTCGTTCGATGAATTGAGATTACAATCAATATGTTAAGTGAAAATATTTGCGTGGTTGTCCACTTTCTTTTGGCTTGAAGTTGTTCGCTACTATCGCAAGAAACTAAACATGACGTCATAATAGAGTCCTAAGTTAGCTGGGAGAATTAAAATTTGATCTGTAAAATTTTGTCGAAAATTCAATGTTTTTGTCGATTCCCAACATTTTAATGTTGAGTGTTTATGAATGGGGATAAAAGCAGGGTGCCCGGTCTTAAATGTGATTCGAGACCTCCGATGACGTCATCAGAGAGGCAGCGGACCTCGGCTGTCGCCTCGGTCCGCTCAGCCTCTGTGATGACGTCATCGTCGGTCTCAAATCACATTTAAGACCGGGCACCCTCGCATTTATCCCCTAATTAATGCATGTTACCATGTATAGCCCCCTAAGAAAATATTTCACCCCTGGAAGCGATTAACCCCCTTCAGTATCGCGTCTGGCTACGTGACTGACACTAATCCCATGGTCACAACATTCCATGAGGACAATAAATAAATGTGACTGATGAGACAACGATTTTTCGATAAATTCAGATGGGGAATAGACCTCCAGCCTACCCTACCCTCGCCAAAACCAACACATTTTTACAGAAAGACTACATGTACTGTAATATATCAAATCAGTAACAATTTCGTGTGGGCAATTACCTACGAGGTGGGGGTCTGGCTTTCTCCACACATAATCGTGCATGACCCCGGAAATTCTGGCACATACAGCAAAGTGTCATTCCTCCTTTCCTCATAATAATCCTTGGTCTCTATAACTTTCTTCTGACGTCATGGTACTAATTCCATTTCTGGTACTAATTTTTTTCAAAAATTTATTTTCTTGGGCGCCCGCTTTCATTATGAATGCATTCCGCAGACACAGATCCAGACATTTTGAAAGGGGGGGGGGGGAGATATTTTCAAAGTGGGCAAACTGTGTTAAAATGTATTAAGGATATAGCAATTAAAAACAGTAGCTTCATTTTGTGTGCAGGTTCCCAACCTCAGAAAATAACCAGAGCTAAGGAAATATATCCTAGGACCCGTAAAAGTCAGGCAAAGAGCTCGAAATGGGAGGGGTTTAGTTACTCAGTAGTGGTAAGATATTTTTAGGGATAGGAGAAAGGTATGTGAAGGCTGTTGTGATACTCGATGTCATAAGCTTTCTAAAGGGGGAAGTGTCTTCGGGGGGAGGGGGCAATGTCCCCTTCGTTCCCTTTAGCTGCCGCCTGTGCTCAAGATAGGAAGAGGTACTGACTAGCAAACCTCTACATGGACCCCACAATCGAAATGGGAATTTCCAATAATGAGTCTTCTCACAATTGTGCGATTTTGTCCCTGAAACTCCCACTATCGGAAAAACCTTTGAGATCATTAAATGATATCTCCTGCCCAATTCCCGTGGTTCCACCTCACCCAGTCTGAAGGCATCATTTGTGTTGCTTACTTGGTAAAGATGAATGCACAACGCGACCAATGTTTCAAAACAATTTATTCACATGCGTGCACAAAGTGTTCGAACTCATATGAAAGAAGTACATCGATTTGGATTAATAATTACAACCCTTATTTGAGTTTAGTGACTGTGCTGACCCTACCCCAGTTATCCCAGTCCTACATTAGTCCATTTCCTCAAATACAGTTGGTCAGTATATCCATGACCGGGTTTATTAATTGTTGTGACCATGAACTACGAATAGAGGGCGTGCTTTCTACAATTTCTCAATCAGGTCATTTGAAGTCTTATTTAGACTATTGCGGTCTTCATAAACTAATGTAAAATGAAAAGAAAAAAAAAAAGGAATAAATATAATAATAAACTTTTGGAGGGACTGTCAAGAATAGGACTTTCGGGCTTGGTCCCCTTATGTCCATCCTTTAAAGGTGAACGCTTGCAATACTGACTTTTACAACTGATGTATTACACGCTTATACTTCACATGTAGTCACTGTATGCATGCAGGGTTACTCAGCATTTTAAAATTACCTGTAAATACTATTATTTCCCATGACAATTTTTGTCCTTGCAGACTTCTCAATTTTTCAACAGATTTTAAATGTCGTGTTAAAGTAACAAAATCGAAACATTGCAGTGAAAGTATTTAAAATAGTTTGTAATTTGCAGCGTCATAGTTAAGTCATCTTTTGGCCAGTAACGATAATTTTGTCCTGCAAAAGACATGTTACAAACTGAGCTTGTTCCCTGGTTTTTTAAAATGGCGTCTTAGGTCTTCTCTTAATCCAATCAGCTATTTTATCCTGAGTCTTAACACGATCAACGAAAGCTTTCAATACGTCGTGTTCTTTTAGGTCAAACTCCCCTTCCTTCATGTTGAGGACGCCCGGAAGGAAATAGATTATATTGAAGGCCATGACGTCAGCTAAAGTGACCTGTGAAGGGGCAGAGAAGTAAAAATGATACAGTTCAACTCCTGTACTAGATGTAGAGTAGCCACTATACCCAAGAGCGTCAACGGTTTCTCTAAAGTGTATGTGTGTGGGGAGAGGGGAATGACATGCCCTTAGCCAGACAAGATACTCTTGCGGAGCGACATGGCTTCCAGGTGGGGGAGGGGACGAAATTTTTCAGGAGTCGAGAGGTGTAAAATGTGTTAAACCAATGGCAACTTGAACTTCGCCCCTGGCTCCCTTGGTTACGGGCTTGGGGCATGACCTTGACCAGGCCTACTTCAAGAGGGAATCGCAAAGCCCTAGAAACGAGGGATCGGGGGCTTACTTAAGGACACCTGGAAAAATTTGTACGCACATGACCTGTGATATAATCTAAGCCATTTTCCCACGATTTAATACATAAACTAACTCTGCCCACCATTTCGAGTTTGAGTCAGATATATTGCAAGCTATGGATTCAACCAAGTGCCTACTATTTTGTAAAGGTTCTGGAAAAAAGGGGGCGGAACAATCCCATCCACTTTTAAAAGTGGAAGATATGTTCCCCCCGTCCCCCACCTGTTGACGTTCGTGCACATACCAAGTATGGAAAGTAGATATGCTCTCAATGGCGCCGCATAGAGGTATCCCCCAGTCAATGCATTTCCCCCTCTTGTCCGCAAATCCTCTCTTATACAAATGTACTCATTTTACAGGAGCAGTGCGCCCTCACTACTCCCCACTTCAATATATTTACCACCGATCAGCTATAACAATATACCTACCGAACGTTTAATACCATTGCATTACACCGACAAATTTATTTTGCATGGGGGTTCTAATATCAATTTGCCAATGACAATGCAAACAAAGAGAGCGTGGAACTGTAAGATAAATAGACGAAATGGCCGCGTCCATGACCAATTTTACTCCCGATCAGGGGAAAAAGTAGATTGTCCCAAAAAGGGATTCTCCCGAACTGGTACAGTAGCACAAAAGGTTGAGATTAAGACTACCTTTAATCACCATATCAGTGCTTCATTTTATATAAGTAGTCCAGAGCTTCCAGGTGACACTACCGTATACCGGTGTCTGCCAGCCTTAGATGCCCTTTTATAATGAACAATGAAGCAAAGGAAAATTTTTGAAATAGTCCCAAAATGTTTCTGTGGACTCCACTCAAGTATTTTTACGGAAAAACTTTCCCCGAATAGAAGGCATTAAAGTAGCCAAAAGGGGGGCTTCAGGAGGGTTGTTGATAACATACCCCTCTGTAAGACAACATGCTTTTCCTCTTTCACCTAACCAAAAATTGGAATCCACTAAATTATGGATATTTTCCAGTCATATATGATCAGTTCCAAAAGTATACCAAAAATAGCACCATTTTGCATCTAGACAACCTTAAATTAACAAAAATTTCTTAAAGGGGAGGGGTAAATCCCTCCTCCAGGACGGCACCTTTATGTAGTGAAAGAAAAAAGGATTCCACATTGCTTTTTACAATCGCAGGGGCACACAAAAGGTACAATTTACACAAACTTACACAGATTTACACTGAGATGATATTACGACGTACTTCATCTGTTCTGGGGTTCGACTCCTAGCCGGGTCATACCAAAAGACCTACTGCCATTGTGCTTGGTGCTCAGCATATGCAATGGAGAAGGGAAAACAAGCCAGTGAGCCACAACTGGCAAAAAGGCCGTGGCCGGCCCGACTTAAATCAATTGGTTAGAAACTGAGCCGTAAAACCTCATCTAATTGACTACTTCATCTGTTCTGCGTCCCCAATCACTTAGTTGATCCTTTATGTTTAGCCCCCATGTTGAATAATCATGGCTACGCCACTGTGGGGAGCATTCCATTATTTATGGGGCTTATGCCATACTTTACTTGCTAGTATGGGACCATTTAAACCCTAGGGTCACAGTGTTATTATTGGTACAGTAAACGATTGTCTTACAGAGTTATTTTTATTTGATGTAAAGGTTCTTTGATTTACAGTCATGTTCTTTATTTCTTTCAGCGAACCACACAGACACGCAGCCACAGAACATGTGCACACTGGTGCACAGAGATAGATAAATAGCACAGCCACTCTGTTATATACTTAGGCCCACCTGGACATGTGTATAGGCCAAGGGTCAAAGTTATTATCGTACTGTATGCAGTACCAGAAGTGGAATTATATAACGAGAGAGAAAAATAAATTTCATGCGTTTCACCTTAGACCTACCCTTGGCTCACAGGTTTTTCATCTTTATGTAGTGAGTCTACATAAAAAATAACCTTGCTCTTGTTGCCTACGCTCGTGAAAGTTTCGTATTTTGAAAATGATCTTGCATCATTTCAGACACAAGTATGGACAAAAATTTGAACGTTAACAAATATTGTCTGTTTTCCTTTGATTTCAATTTCCTGCAAAAAATATCCCGTTTTGTATCCCCAATTTTGCCTCTAGCCGTTTTAGTGTGTATATTTCTTATGGAACAACTTGGGCAAGTCAAAACTTTAGGCGAACAAAGATGGTGGACGGTGGCGACAATATTTGCTTGTGTATGATTGGTCTATTTTTATGACATCAGTGGTCGTACGTCACAAAAACTCTCGGCGCATTGCATTTTGGGAGAAAACAGCCTAGCTCACTATTTATGAGTCTCGCAAAATAAAAATACTAAAAGAATTAATAAAATACTTCCCTCCGTTCATTCAAAAAAGTAAGGGTATAT
This sequence comes from Holothuria leucospilota, assembly GCA_029531755.1. NCBI lineage: Eukaryota > Metazoa > Echinodermata > Holothuroidea > Aspidochirotida > Holothuriidae > Holothuria > Holothuria leucospilota. Next base: position 60,949,077 of record CM055964.1, on the reverse strand, counting down.
TTCAGCTTTTCACATTTTTGTCTTTCGTTTGAGTATAACCCGAACGCAGCTTAGGACGTCTTTCTTCTACAATGCTTCCTATCCTTCAGTTATTAGCGAAGTTCATATGGATGGGGATATGTTGCAATTCGGGTAATTTTTACATTCCTTTTGTGATGCAAAGCATCATCTCCTCTTAAGAACAAAGGAAGTCGTGTGGTAATACCCATCAGAATAGGACATTAAAACCGTCTTTCGGTAAAGACTTAAACTGAAAGACAGACACTAACCTTGATTAAAACAAAAACTTCAAGGCTAGGTCAAAGTTTAGTCTCTCCCATTAGTCTTTGCTGCACTCATTTACAGCCGTGAAAGAATTCGAAACAAATTTGACATTTTCCCACCTATTTGCAAGGAATGAAGTCTAAGACCAAAATAGAATAATCATTTCTTTAATTGACAAGCGTGGCAACATTTTAATGGCTAACATGAGGTACAAGCAAGATTCCACACTATGCTTAAAAATATACAGAAATATAGTACCTTAAAATTTTATGGCGTGTTTCAATTGATATTATGATATGATTTTAGGCATTAAATGGCCTAAAATGCATATATCAAAACAATCCGTAACATCTTTTCTAACATTTCCATGCATCACAAATATCAAAATAAATTAATCCATGATTTGACAGGTTATTTTGTATAGCAACAGTCAAACTTTCACTTGTACCCAATTTTCGTGACCTTTTGACCTTTAGTGACCTCATTATTATACTAATTTGCAAAATGATTGTTTGAATGAATAGAGTACTTAAATACAAACATGTTAAGGGGTATTTTGTTGTTCTGTGACTTACACTCTCAAAGATACAGTGATTTATGTTTCCCCTACCCCTAAATTTTGGTTCCAATAGAGCGTCAATGGGCGTGGCTTATGACGTCATTTTCTCGATTATTGCCTGGTTACCAAAAGTCTACCCAAACTTTTTTCATGTGCCACATGGTGTACTTCAATAATATGAAGAGAAACTTAGGGGACCTCTCATGCATACGGGGACCCCCTCAGCCTAAGGACTATGTACACTAAGTGCAATTTATCTTGGAATGAAGACTCTCAAACATATTTATGATTCGTAGGGATCAATTTCCTACTAGTAGATGTGAATTTGAGAAAGTCTAAGACCATGCAAGTCAAAATTTTTGACGATTTGATTCCCAGTTTTGCAAATGACATATACTGCTGATATAGTCAGTATGACAATCCTCAGAGCGACCAAAATACTAGGTCAGCAGACTGCGGACTAGGGGACAACAGCCTATACTCTTCCTAAAGCGTTGATATGATTATCTGTTTAGGGATCCCCATTATTTAGGGAATACTGAAGGGAATTTGAAGGTAATTGAAGGGAATATTGCCTAAGCGGAGGGATTACAACTCTACTCTACGAGGAATTTTCCTTGTTCTAAGTACTCCTAGATCCAAAATGGTGTAATCTTTGGTGAAGCTTTCCACTCGTAACTTGATCTAAACTTGTACTTACTGAATTCTTCGGTTGTGGCATGCATGGCACCCCCACAAGGCTGGTACCCGGTGCAGGCTTTCCCCTAGACTGTAAGTACGTCACTGGTATCATCAGTTGGTGCATGGCCATGGCCATAGCTTAGGCCTTCAAGAAAAAGGCACTTTTTAGACCTTCAAAGTTCCATCTAAGCATTCTTTTATTTTGAATTTCATGCTTTAAAAACAAATTAAGATTTTAAGAAGAAATGTTGGCTCTGATTAAGAGGGGAAATGCAGTCACCCCAATTTGAATTAATGTACCCGGGCATCCTATTTCATGAATATCTTGAGAATCATGCCACAATATGATTCTCACTGCATGAGTTGAGGAATTTACGTACAGATCAACTCCTTGGTTTTCCTTGAATATGCAATATTTATGTTTCAACATATCATGAAAGATACTTGAAGTGAAATAAGGGGATATTTGTGAGATTTAGCTGTTGTTCAAAATAAGTTTGCGGCGACTGCTTATGGCCTTTGAATTAAAAGTTCCTTTAAAAACTCATTGAGTTCAGCTAATAATGAAAGGTAATCACTGGCTAGTTTGTCTTTAGCCAGTGTATATGGTGGTGTGTTCAAGCTGTGTTTCTTGTAAAGAAAAAAGGAAGATGATTTATTAGTCAACAGAGAAGTACAGATAAGAACGCCCCCACGACGGGGGTCCGGGCATCTCCCCGGGAAAATTTGGGGAAAAAGGAACCCTTAAGTGCTATTTCTTAGGTTCTGGGGGCCCTTGAAATCATAATTTGGACAGTGGAATTTTTACTGCATTTCTGCATTTTTTCTCAAGTAGGCCAACTTTCATTTACGGTTTGGAAATATCAGGCCCCTGCCCCCCGCAGACTACAGCCCTGAAAGGTGGTGTGTTGTTAGCCTACTATGGTTTTTGTAATGTTGTTAATTAAGCAAATCCATGGGTACATCCAGGGTTGTCTTGGGGGAGCCCATGGCCACCGATTTTGAAAATTGTTTGCTATCTACACTACACTCGTGGTTACTTGGTCATATTAACCTTTCTGACGGGGAGAGGTTCACTAGTGTAACATTGAAACGTGGTCCTTGTAGCTCCACCCCTTTAAGGTCGACACTTAGCATACTCATACAGTTATAAATGAATTATCATCGAGACATAACTTCACTTTACACGACGAGTTTTCTATTAAATATGGATGTATGCAACAGCATTTTCAGTTTTTGAAGACATCTCAAAGTTGTATATTGAATTTAAATATTCATGTTGAACCAATAATATCGAAATATGCAAAAGCTTCAACCCTAAAAATGGCATCTATGACCATTAAATGGCCATTAAATGGCCAAAAAATTCACACAGTAGTTTGGTTATTTAACAGGTTCATACTTTTAAGTCTAATTCTTGCAGTCAGTATCGGTTGCTTCATCTTGAACAAGATTTATCACAATCTCAGTTATTCTGCGGCTTTTTAAAATCTCGTTTTGGGTCTTCTCTTAATCCAGTTAGCTATTTTCTCCTGTGCCTTGAAACGTTCAACGAAAGCTTTCAACACGTCGTGTTCTTTCAGGTCAAACTCTCCTTCTTTGATATTCAAGATGAATGGAAGATAATCGTAGATCATATTGAAGGCCATGATGTCAGCTAGAGTGACCTGTGAAGGAGTAGTAGTAGAAAAGAACATTTTTTCTCTTAATCATTATAAAGTACCAGATCAATATCATGTTAAGATTTTGAGATGTGACCTCTTTGGATCTTCTAAGATGACCTTTGACCTCCACAATAAGCAGAAGGTTCCTTGACTCAGTGTAGTGCTGATGGGTGTCATGATTCCATAAAAGGGGTCGGTAGATCTGGTGTGTCATCCTACCAGAGACAACCAGTTTTGATGGGCCCAAAGGAACATACTCTTTCATTACTCGTTACTTCCTAGCCTTAAAGACGAAAAAGTGGAGAGAGGGCTAGGGTCAACCACAGCATCCTCTAGAGTGGGGGGGGGGGGTGCCATGCCGGTGCTAAAAAGTTATGCCAGACGGTAATTGCAGACAAGAAGGGGAATTACATAGACTCCAAAACCAGTGGGGGTTTTGTAAATTATTACAGTGCTAAATTTCAGGGCTTTTTTCCTGACATGCCGTATCGTAGTGACCCCTCTAAGGCATAAATGACAACAAGATACACATGCAGGGCCGTCGCGACCGGGGGGTGTGGGGGTGTCACACCCCCAAACATATGACCCTAGCTACGGCCCTGTACACATGAAACCACATTATGGTATTTCATGCCTTCAGTACAAAGTGGGGTCCAAGAGACATTTCTTTAGCCGGGGACACCAATTGGAGACTAGCAAACCATGGCCCCTGTCAGGGAAGGCTGGCCTACTTGTCGGGGAAATGTTCCAATTTTGTCATGAACCCTTGATGGGAACAATAAAGTATGAAATCCCCATCAGCGAACAGTCAGGTCTACATGATTTTGCTCTTAAGGAAGGTGCATTCTTCAATAAAACCCAAAATTTACAAGTTTTCTTCAATGAAAGCTGAAATTTCAAATTTTCTTCAACAAAAACTCTTTCCATTTTTTGCAAACGAAATTAAAACAATTCTTTGTGCTTTGCATGCTGCAAAATGTGCTCTCGCGATTCTTAAGGCAACACCTCACTTAGTGCGGGCTTCATTCAGGTTGCTGCCCCCTTCCCGTCGATGAGCTTGGCCCCTGTCAAACAAATTATAGCGTCACCATGTACCTTAGTATAAAACTAAAGTTTTACACTCTAACACATGACGGCTGATCACGAGGGAACTGAACCAATGTTTTGGGCCATACTCATATATATACCCTATTTGGATCAGTTTGACCCAAAGATATTTTTACAAAACACTTTGTGCGGATATATAAACAATGTCAATGTTGAGACCTTCAAGTTTGGGGAAACAAACAAGTGGAAAGACCGTACACTACTTTGCCTTGTAAAGGTCAAAACGATTAGTTTGTTGGGGGATCTATAATGAACACCAATTTACCTATCTCAATATTCCAATGTTTTCCCTTTGGACTTAATTATTTTGTAATCACATTGTTAGGAGGTATTAACATTCTTACAATGCAATGTATGTATACTTTTATTAAAGATGTCATCCATATTGAATTACTAATAGCATCACTTGACACAATGAAATTTGGTACAATGAGCCTCAGAAGGCCATGAACAAGCATACTACAAAGGAATCTTTTCAGTTTCTGTAGGTGAAGCTAAGCAAATTCGATTCTTGTCCAGAATCCGGCCTTTACAAACCTTGTCCCCAATGAACCAGACTCTTCCGCCTTTGTTGCTTTTCAGAAGTTTTTCCAAGTTGCTAATATGTTTCATGGCTCCTTCCTCAGCAAATTTCTTCCGCAATGCATCCTAAATAAAGTATAGAATATTTAAGATAAATTGCGATAATGCACTGTCTACACTAAATGAGTTATCTGTGATAGTGTTACCTTGATGTTAGCTACCAAGTGAAGAGTTAGAGTAGATGAGGGTTTACGGCTCAGTTTCTAACCAACTGGTTTGAGTTGGGCCGGCCACGGCCTTTTTTCCAGTTGTTGCTCACTGGCTTGTTTTCCCTACTCCATTATTTATGCTGAGCACCAAGCACAATGGTAGTAGGTTCCATTTTTAAAGTCCTTGGTATGACCCGGCCAGGAGTCGGACCCCAGACCTTCCGGCTGCAAGTCGGATGCTCTAACCACTTGACCATGCAGTCGGTCTCCTACCAAGGGAAGACAGACTATATTATTAAGTATCTTACATAGAAATTGAAGTTAGGGAGAATGATCATGGGCGTCAGCAGCAAAAAATTTCAAGGGGGGGGGGGAGGGCAAATTTTTTTAGGCGGCCCAACTTTTTTCATGGGAAATATTTTACTCCCAGAAAAGAGTTTAGATGCTACTTTTACCCAGTGTTGACAAAGGCATAGCCAGGAAGTTGTCAAAGTGGGGGTGGGGTGGGGTGGGGGCGAAGCCCATAGACAGACTCTCAGCGCTCCGTGCCACCGTGGGTTGGAGCGGAGCGCAAGAAAATTTTGGCCCAAAATGCTTCCCGGGTCGATGGAAATGGCACTTCCAAGGCCTATTTACCGTATATAAAAGGGGGAAACACAAGCAATATCGTAAATATAAACTTTAAAAAAAAAAATGCTCGAGGGGCTGCTAGTGCCTGAGTGTTGATATTTTTCATTTAATTCCTGTTTTGAGGGTAGAAATTCACACTGATTGAACTGTTAAGAAATGTTGATGTTATATTTTCTTCGTTTTTTCTTTATTTGTCTTCGTTTTTTTTCAAGTTTTTGATTTTCGGGGGGGGGGGGGAGTGCCAGCTTGCCCCCCTCCGGACGCCCATGAGAATGATGTTCTATGACCTGGACTGAAGCCACTCATCCAGCTGTCTGGTCGGCAAGAAAGCAACGGCGTGTAATACAAGAATTACGTCGTTGCTTTTGCCTCAGTTATGGGCGGAGCAACTATAAGTTTTCAAAGTCAGCCCCTCCCCCTTTGTAAAATCCTGGATCCCCCCCTGAATATAGAAGTAACCTTACAGATGGAAACTTGGAGTGAGGCACTCGGAATCGCAGACAGTCCAAAATTCCGACTGTCTCAATCATACTTTCCAAGTATCATCAATTGAACAAAATTCGAGGGCAGTGGAGGTGAGACACCCGACCCCTGTAACGAAGTACGTAAAATATGTTTACGCGAGCACACTACTTATTCCCCTAAATTTTATGTGGCAGGTACGTAAGCTTACACCCTTGAGGCGGATGAATACGCTACTGCTGAAGTATTGGTGTGGTACGAAACGAACCAGAGAATATTAGAAGAGAAATATCAAGGTTGCCATAGTTACCTTCTCTTCATCTCCCTCGGTTTCAAATATCTTCAATATCCCGGGCCAAAGGTCATCTGCGGTCTCGCAAACTACATCGATGTCAAGTTGTTCCTTGGAATTAGACCCAAAGAGACCTAAAATAGTCGAGAGATCTTCGAAGTTTGCAAATCTGAAGTGAGCTTATAAAAGTTCCATATTCAGATCAACCTTAAGCTTACATGCCAACTTTTCATACGTACGAAAGTGCGTAAGACCGTACGTGCGGGTTGAGGATGCTCATACATGGGCCATGCATACATACTACGTGAAAACGCCCATACTTATACACATGCACACATAAGAACAACGTTTGAACATACACGTGAATTTGAATGTAAAAAAAAATCTTTGTGCGTGTAGACATTGCATCGTCATTATGAATGAACTTTTTATCACATTATTGATCAATGGAAATTATCGAATTATCTTAAAATTTTTACTAGTGAGTACATTCATGTAATTTTTATTATAGTCTATCTCGCTCCTCCTTACTTCATATGTGTGACTCTTCATAGAATGGCAAGTGAACAGAGGATAACGGTCGACCACAGCGCCCTCCACTTGAGAGGCCGTCATCCCGTTCTCACAAATTATTCCAGATGGTAATTGCAGGCAAGAAGGGGAATGTATATAGGAGGTATGGTTCGGAGCTCATAGACTCCGAAACCAGGTGACTTCTGTGGATTATCGGTACTTTTTGATGTAACATTATCGTTACTTTTTTACTACATTATTAATTACATTAGGCTATTGATTAATGTTTTACATAAATCGGATGTAACAACCCGGTGCCTCATGAACACATATAGACCCATTTAAAAAACATTTCATGACGGGACAGGCTGTCATGTTTCGGCCCAGAAATTTTCCTAAGTGGCAAATAATTATGATATGAAGTTTGCCCTGAAAATGAATTCCACTGTACCCTAAAGACAACATGTTCAGATCTGATATCGACATTTTTGTCCGCTCTGAGGGATATCTCCTCCAGAATCCCTCCTCGTAAGGGGTACAAAGTTTCTGTTTTTTTTGGGGGGAGGGGTCCCAAAAGTTTTTGAGGAAGCACATTTTAGTCAAATTGACGTAGTTAGAATACCTGTGCAATGACACAGTCAAAAAAGAATGACAGTGCGGAATGAAACACACTGCACAGAGTCATGACTGTTTATCAAGGTAGACTGCTTGGAATGGACACTTTTAATTAATGCTGAATGAGACTGGGGTTACTTAAAGTTGAAATTAATGCTCGGTTCTTTTGAACGCAGTTCGAGAATAGTTTTCATTACACCGGACCTGCATGGCGGTTGTACGATATCTCCCCACATCAATGGCGTAGCTAGGTAAATCGGCCAGAGGGGGCGAGAGTGGCTTGTAGGGGAGCTTTTAAGAAGGTAGATACCTTATGCCTCAACACGATCTAAGTCATGGCTTCTCAACCTTTTCTCTTAGATTTCTCCACCTGATAGGAAACTGTGTTCCTTAAGTAATTCTGTCAAAACATAGGCCTATTTCCATTTTCAGTCGTTTCCTTCCACATACTAGTATAAAGGAGACCATTATAATTCACTTAATGTTCAGATTTTTGTCAGGTCCAGATTCCGGGTTCTATGTAAAAGGGGCTTTTTTTGTGAGGGTAAAGATTAAATCTGCTAGAGGAGAAGGAAAGAAACCCTAGAAGGGGAACAAAACATGGGAAATTAATCACAATTAGATGTAAATTTTTGACACCTGGAAATCAAGATAAGAAGACAAAGAATGATAATTTTAAAGGATATGTGATCGCTTTGCAATAGTCAGTTATTAAGTACATTGATGGAAATGGCAAAGACGGAAGATCTGCCGCGCCCTCCAGATACCTTCTTCAGGAAAAATGAAAGTAAACTTTATTAGATGTGATTTCCCGGCTTTTGAGAACCACGAAAGTACAGTAAGAAACCATGGAAGTACCACCTTGGACCGAGGTAGTACTTCCATGAAGAAGCAGGTCTATAGCATTATTACACAGTGTCAGATGACCACGAGGTTTGCCTTTCGTTTGATTCCGCGAATTCGACGAAGTAAACCGTGAGCCGCAAAACAACTTGAAAGACAGCTACTTTGGACTCGAAGAAGCTACCGTCGGATAAGGAATGCAGTTTACGGTATGAAGCATTGATGTTGCTTGCAAGCAAGAGCAATGGAAGACCAAGATCAATTTGGACGAAGCTGGGTACACCGACAGTGCTTGAAACGATGAAGGCAAATTTCAGATATTGAACTTAGGCTAGGCCGTTAAAGCAGCATTCTAGCAGCATAGGCTTGTGCCTTGAGTTGACAGGAGTGAGTGTAGCCTTATTTCTACCAGTCAATGGTGTTTCATTTCCCCCCGTAGCCTGTAAATAATGATTTACCTTTGCTAACGATTTGGAGATAACCAAGACAAAAATTTCCGCGGCGCATTTTGACTTCCGTAACAACGCAATCAACTCAACCCGGGGTACATGAGAACACACGCTAAAAATCACGGTTTTAACATGCGGCTTTGCCATGGTATAAACACGGGTAACACCCGGAAACACTTGGTTCGTGAGACCATGCCTTGAATTTACGGAGTGCTGGCGAGCCGCTTATCATGTGCCCTTGAAAATGATCACTTGAAGGAAAGCAACTACACCACCAATGGTGTAAACTTCGACTTCGGCGGATTCAGGATTTCAAGCACGAAAGGGAGGGTACTAACTCCATACAGGGAGTTGCTATTTGACAAATAGCAACTCCCTGCTCCATACGGGCAAATTCTGCAGCTACGAGCACAAATGTACGAAGCCTCGAAAGAGGGAGTGAGGTGGTCTAAGGAAAGAACTTGAATATTTTGCACTTGATTGGTATTTCTGACATCTGGCAATTAAAATGAACACCACATATTGACAAGCAGCTTTAGGACCGTCTACTAGTACAAAAAGGTGGTGTCGAAAAGGAGCCCGTTACAGTTGGCAAAACCCCCTCTTGATCTGCGTCTCAGTGTAAGTGCAATTTTGGTAAATAAACATATTGGAAGGTGATTGGACAACACATGGACAATTCTATCTTGGTGACATTCGAAACCGGGACAATATATCATTATCAACAAGGACACTTTTGCTTGGACAATCCACCCAGTATGCCTACATCTGAAAACACCACTTGTCAACAGACATTTACTGCCCTTCAATGGCATCTCATTCAAGCTGATTTCTTAATAAGAGGAGGGTTGATCTTTATTTTGGCTTATTAAAAATATGTGTATTTTTTTAATTGGCTTATTAAAAATATGTGTATTTTTTAATTGCTGATTCGATCGTATAAGTTACATACTGAAAGAAAAATTACACGCAAATGTCGTAAAAATCTTATATTTTAAATCGATACAACATTTTAAAGCAAAGGCAATATTCAAAAGGAATTTGAATTGTTTATAAGTAACCAAATAGCTCCCTTCATTATCGACTAATGCCATTGCCTACGTGGCAGGCTGCACCGCATATTCGTTTTTCAGTCGTAATTATGTTTGGGAAGCCCCAAAGAGGAGATGAGCAAACAGAGTATGCTTCGTGGGGTACTATTTTCATTGTTCGAACAGGGAGCTGCTACTCTATGGCGACTCCCTGGTTCGAATTACCCTGTGCAGGGAGTTGCTACGTACAACTCCCTGCCTTGTGCAAACAGTAGGGAAATTACAAACAATGCATAGCTTTGTGTAGCTTTGCTTTGTATGTGAACAGATGGATTACTCCAGCGAGTCTGATCATGGGTACATTGGCAGAGAAGATATTCGTTTGGCTAATTAAATATATAGCGAAACTGAAAGCCAAATGATTTCACTTGGCGTTGCCTTGCGGTCTCGGCTTCAAAACGCCAAACAAGTGTTTGCACTAAGCAGATCGATTGTTTTCGACGAAAAGAAGGCAAATTCATTTCGGAATTTAAGTTCTCCAATATATTTCCATGAAATGAAATGAAATTTGCAAGGAAGATTACTGACAAGATTTTAAAGCAACTGGCACCAGTTAATTTTTTATCTTTTGTTCCAATCAGGAGTAAATCCTGCCAACGCGGAACGGTCTATTTTCAATTCAAAATTGCCCCCTAAAAACATCGTTTCTCGTGATATCGATTATTCCTGAAGAAGATATGAACATGGTCGGCCCATAAACTAGTGTGCAAACTTTCGGGCTCAAATATCAAATTCCGTAGGGGAAGATAGGTTTTATGGCCAAACATTGAAAAATAACCTCCAGAGACGTCACATAACTATCGACCAACACAAAATTTTAACAAGTGGTAAAATTGACTTAACAAGTTACACATCCTCTACAAATTTCAGATCCATAGCTTACAAAACGGCTAAGAAAACGCAATTCAGAGACAAAATCACTGAACCGCCTCGCCAAAAAGAAAAAAAAATGCTGTGGCGATCGCATTATTTCGACTAGAAGTCTTCTAGTCGAAGTAAAAACGAAGCTGATAATAAGATATGAGTCTGGTGCTCTAAAGCCATTCCCTCCAAGGCAACAGTTTTACTTTATCTTAGCTAGAAGGCTCTTTTTTAAATGTTTTGTGAAACGGTTTGTGGGCGCTATTTTAGGATCTGCATAGACTATTTTTATTGTTCATATTGACAATTATTTAGGAGGGAGCAGAACTATTTTGCACCACTTATTTTTTGCACCCCCATTAACATCTTTCTTGGGACTGTAAGGATAAATCAAAGGACACTGTATATTTTGTACGCTTATTACCACGCCCGGTTTGGGAGCAATACCTAAGTGAAGCTCCACTTACCCCACGGAGCGGACTCTGTTTGCTCAGCCCCTCTTTTTAAGGCTTCCCGAACATTTGACAGAGTAAGGAAAATGTTGTACAGCCATACATGAGACAAGTTTGCCCTAAACCTACAGTAACTCCTATAGATCACAGAAGATGGCAGTTCTCATTAGAATGTAGTACAGATAATGGCCGCTGTTTGGGCATTTTGTTATCTGGGCCTAAATATAAAATATTAAATCAGGGCGTAGCAAGGAATTTGTCAAGGTAGGGGGGGGGGGCGAAGCCCATAGACAGACTCTCAACACTCCGCGCCACCGTGGGTTGGCGCGAAGCACAAGAAAATTTTGGCCCAAAAAATGCCTCCCAGATCGCTGGAAATGGCACTTCAAAGGCCTATTTACCTTAGGGGAAAAGTAGTGTAGAGATGGCAAAAACACCCTCCCCCCTGGGGGCCGATAGGCCCCAATAAAGAGCCGATAAAGGAGCCGAATGAAATGCGGCTATTTGAATAGAAGGCGCTATGTATTTATGGAGCAATAGGATAGATTTTTGTATCATGATTTATTTTTAGATATGACCAAACATGTTTTAACATGTTAAATTATAACGATTCTTGTATACAAACGGTTGCATCTGGTGTAACAGGAACATGTACAGGTGCGTCAGAGGATAACGCCAGGTTACACACGGAACACATATACGCGGACACAACAGTCAGAAATCAACTCGTGATCTGACACGACTGGTAAGATTAACAAGTATTACGTCGTCAGTCTGCCATAACTGTCTACAACATCGGTCAAAAGACGACCTTGATGACGTAACCGATCTTGAAGGTCAGTCAACTGCTCTAGTCACCAAAGGAAGTCACAACCAGCAAAACCGACAGATAATGCAAGTGGCGTATTCTTTATTTATTTGCTGTATGCCGTGATTATTGTATCATCATTGGCGTGAGTAAGACACGATGGGTGAAACAGGGAAAATTGCACGTGAAATTTGGACGAGATTTGACAACAAAGTAAACCGTCGGTCATCACCTTACATGAAAACCCTTTACCGTGTGGGGAGTGAAATTGATGAGAAGTTCGAAACGACACTAATTGAAATGTTAAAGCATTTTCAGCAATGTGAAAAAGAATCTATCAAAGCTATATTGGATAAAATGTTTGAAGACGGATCATACATTTGGGGTAGAATTGCAATGGCCTATTTGTCAGAAAATGCGCCCAACAATGTCGCGAAGAAGGCAAGTATGCGTTTAATGTGTATAAAGACGTAATCCTTCCAAAACACTTGTAAGAATGCAAACATTGGTGCGTGGATATGAAAATATTCAATAAGAGTATACATCATAACTTACGTCGCATGAGAGACGAATTTCGAACCCGTATCCGACGAGGAAAAACAAGCCAGTTGCCAGCTGAATACACACGCACATACGAAATAAACGCTAACACCCTTGTTACTTAAACTTAACTTCCCAACGGTTTGACACGTCTCCAATTTACGGAGTTGAGTGCATTACCCGACTGAGCTACACCTCGGACACGACTGGAGAGACTACCGAGTGTATTACGCCATGAAATCTCCTTGCAACACCGATCAAACAGGTTTTTGATGAGAAGAAACAAAGATATCGCAAATGGAGTATTTCCTTCAAACTAAGAGATATCCCAAGAGAGTATATGTTTTGCTTTTCTTTTTTTTTTCTTTTGCTTTTTCAATCTAAGATATATTCCAAGAGAGTAAATGCTACACAAATACATCCTAAACAATTCACTTGATAAGTACGTTAGTTCTACACAAAACAACAATGAAGGAATATGCACTTACTTACTATAGCCACAGCATAATCTTTTACCTGGCATACAAGCATCTTCATTACGTAACCGATCTCGGTTTTCAATAACCAGCAAAAGGTCAATTATTAGCAGACGGATTAAATCGAACCAGAGAAACAGCAAGTAAGTGTGTACAGACATAACATACCAGGAACAAAACAACACATTTTGTATTATGTTTTACCTTCGCCGTTGTGGGCTTAGACATCTTTTACTGTGTAGCATACTGGTGAGGTGTTTGAAAGCTATCTTACTCTCATAAACCAAGGGAAAAGAGCAATGTAAGAGCGTGTATCCCGTCTAGAAGAGCATGTAAACCAGATTTTGTTATAAAGTCTGAGTCTATGCAGAAAGTTAGCCCATATCGAGGTCTTAACGTCACGTCAACATATGTAGTCGAATTTAGGGGAACAAAAAGAAAGAAAAAAAACTGTAGGGTTTGAAGAACCGTAATCGGGAGTATAACATACATTGTATCGAAACCACCAGGACTCGCTCACCAACTGACCGAACAGCATGACACACATTAGAGAACATCAACTAGAGATTGCGATATGCGATGAAATTTACGACCTCTACATAGGTTGTGTACTCTGCCTGCATGTTTCTTGGTAAGATGGACAGGACTTGTGCTATCTAGCTATGTGGAATGGAAATGTTGAAGAAAATGGAGTGGCCCTACAGCGCGCGTAGGGCGCCGAAAATTTTGGGTCTTTATTAGAGAAGTTGTCCTCTTGAGTGGATGTTTTTATTGAAGCCTTGTAAATGTGGTTGAATGAATGGGTTAGTCATGGCCAAGGGCGAATCCAGCCTCTAGCTCATGGAGGGAGGGTAGTTTGAAAAGGAGGGGCTCCAGCAAGTTTTAGTTTTACTTAATTTCTTAGGACGTAGGAGGGACTCATTTTTCTTGTATTTTGGGGGCTCCAGATTGGTCATGGGGGCAACTGCCTCCGGTTGCCCCCCCCTGGATCCGCCCTTGTTCATGGCAGCACACTGCGGGGCTCAAATCACCTTGTGGAAACCCTGCGTACCCCCATGCAGCTTACATTGCTCAAACTAAAAAAAACCCAAAATGACTCAGAGTAGTTGGAGGTGGTCTTGATCGCAACTTTTTGCGTTGTCTAATGTATTCACAAACCTAGAGTATAATAATTATCTAATTTTACATCCACAATGCTGCTCATGTTTAAGGAAACAAATAATAATTTGAGTATTTTATAGACAATGTGTGCTACTTTTCCATTTACATATGACATACCCAACTCTATTTTGAACCTGAATAATTATTTCCATACTTTTTTCTTAATTTAATCATTATTTTTATTACATCTGAGTAATCTGTTAATAGTCAATTTGCTGTTGACGACTTAGCAGTGTTGGCGGTGTCAAGACCAGACTGACTGGGCCTCACCTCGAGGCAGGCCTGGAGGTAATTTTTATGTGGTGTCGGTCTTATAAGATAATGTCCTCGGTGTATGCCTAGTACACTCTGGCCGCGAATATTCTTTAGCCTAGGCTTTTCGAGGATAGCTATCAAACGATACGTAACAATTTCTAAAGAATATTTCCCCGCAGTTTTTTTAACACTGTAATTTTTTTTTAACAAAATCGATATATAACAAGGGTGGACGCCAGAAGGTTTTAGGGGGAAGGGCTGGGCAGTCACAGCCTCTCCCCTGTTTGGAAGGTCTTGTAGTCTCCAGTCGGGAATAGTAAAAATTCTTCCGGGTTCCAAATTGTTGCATTTTTTATTATCTTTATTAGCACTGGAATAAAAGATAGCTCATCATAAATGGATGACAAAACGGGATGTCAAATTTGTATCATACCACACACACTAGCCACATAATCAGTGTAGAACTTTATTGACTATTTGTGCTTTTGGTTCGGATTATCTGTAGGCTACAATACAGGAAGTTTCGGATGTGAAAGGTTTTCTCATACTAGAGACCCATTCATGTTGCACCCCGAAAACTGTAGTCTACCAAAGGAGCGTAATGCAAGTATCTTTTACTTACTGCCTGTTTTCCATTTTTTCCAAACATTTGTATTCCGTATCTCCGTTTTTACATACTTTTAAAACACATTGGGCATGACTGTAACTGAACCAACATTGGGTCAAATTTGAAACCAATTTGAGTTAAAGAAGCCTTATTTAGGTCATTATTTGACCCAATAAGTTTGGTCGGTTCCCTCCTAATCCACGTGTCAAATTGACCGAAGACTTTTGACAGTGTACTTGCAACTAGAAATGGATTATTTCTGGGGGTGGAGCTGCTGACCCTAGTGGCTAATGGCCTACTCTTGTAAAACTTGGTATTGGAGAACAGCACTTGTTTAGACAAGTCACATTACAATGGTTTGATACTGATGACATTTTGGGAAAAAGGTACAATGGAACCCCCCCCCCCCCCCTCGTGCAAACAACCTTGCCTTCTTTTAGTAAATCGTTTTTCAAAGCGATTTACAAGCTACAAAGAACGAAATTTTATGTAGAGCACCCTTTTTAATATCAGTGAAGAATTTTGTTGGCATTTTACATCAGCAAAAACAACACAATTTTGCTTAATAAATGTTTGTTTGTCGGAATCGCACTTGGACTCGGACTAGGGCTTTAGGTGGCTTGACTTGAACTCCTAGTCAGATTTGTTGGACTCGGAGGCAAACTTATATTTAAGATAAAATCTTTTACAAACCTCATCTCCAGCGAGCCAGCCATTGCCGTCTTTGTTCTTTTTGAGAAGTTTTTCCAATTTGCTGATACGTTTCATTCCTTCTTCGTTAGCCAATTTATTCCGCAGTTCGTTCTAAATTTAAGCAGAGAAATTAAAAAAAAAGGAGAATCAATTCTCAATTTAGCCGGTGGTACGTACTCAGAAGTTCATGCTGGGCTAGTAAGAATTCTAAGAAGCAAGCCCGGTGTTAAAGTCGGACCAATGTGTTTCTTGCTTGACCAGTAGCTTTAAAGCCCTATCGTCAGTGGTGGACATCAGTCTAGGAGGAGAACGTCATCTTCAGTATCCTAAACTGTGGGTATATAGTTCTCACTCGCATGGTTACCATACCATTAGCGTTTCGGAGTTTGATTATTCAAGATACCACTTAACCCTTAACTAACCCTTAAAATGACTAAACCTTATCCCTAACCAAACTCCGATGAAACCCCTGGCTGAACCCCGTGAAACAAAAGGGTGACGTTCTCTCCCCAGACGCTTGTCCCTGATGGCAGTGGAAAACTGAAATCCTAAGTCAAAATGTAATAATGATCATTCCCTTCTATAAAGATAACATATGTGATAGCTGTGATTTTACCTCACGAACTGATGAATATTACCACGTGTACTTACCCATAAGGAAGGTACTTTTATTCATATTTTAAAAATGGAGCTAGGAATTGAAGAAATCAAATGAGCGCCCCCTCGTCAACTGTAACAGAGCATTTAAAACTACTTGGCAGAGTAGACTATACGTAGATGCAGCCCTCGCCCAATGGCGGTTTATTATTTCATCTCGCTACATGTAATGTAAAAGGAGATGAGGTTATTGTACTTCACCTAACATCAGAAATGTGAAAATATTTTGCGAACTCCTAATAAACTGTAAGCCTGATCACAGTTCAAACGTGGTGAGTAGGTATACCTGGACATGAAAACTTTACATGCATAATTGATGACGTCATACGTCAAAGTTCAGCGGTCAAAGGTCGAATTTACTGGAGTTTGGTCTTTGCCATTATTTATTTGCCTATCAGTATGTTGAAAATAGTAATAAACAAATCATATTTTACGCTTGATATAAGACAATTTTTAAAATTAGCGTTTTTTGGTCGCTTGGGGAGGCGCTAAAGGTTAAAATGAAGGTCAAAGATGAAATTTGCTTAAATTTTGCAAAAAGTGTGTCACGAACTCCAGCTTAACTGTAAGTCTGATGACGTTCAAACTTGGTATTTAGGTACATGACCATAGAAATTTGTGCATGCTTAATTGATGACGTCATATGTCAGAGGTCAAAGGTCAAACTGCTAAAAACTGTTTTTTACCATTGTTTGCCTATCAGTATGTTTAAACAGCAATAAAACATCATAAGTTAGGGATGATAAGAAATTTTTAAAACAGTGCTTTCTGGTTGCTGCATGTATTGCATAATCACCATACCACTGCTGGCTTAGGTCGAGGGTCTCATTGTGTTATATGTGGATCTTCTTGTATGTATGTTAACGTCTAGCAGGTGTGGTCATTCACTGAGCATGTCCCTTGTGTACTTTGTATTCCTGTCTTATATGTATATGTGTACTGCACAGTTAGTGGTTTGAACTTGAATAGAGAGAGTTGCACCAGACCCCAGAGTGTGTGCATGTTCTCTCTTGCTCTCGAGCTGTTTCTCTCCTAGACTCGGCCCCTACAATTGGTTGACCAAAAGTCAAAATATAGGCCAAAGGTAAAATTTGCCTAAATTTTGCAAAAAGGTGTGTCACCACCTCCTCTTACACCATAAGTCCCATCAAGTTCAAACTTGGTGGGTATGTACCTGACCATAGAAATTTGTGCACATCAAATTGATGACATTTTAGGTCAAAGGTCAAATTTGCCAGTTTGCCATTTTTTGCCTATCATTATGTTGGATAAAGTAAGAAAAAAAACACATGATACATGAGGACTGATGAGATAATTTTTAAAATGGTGCTTCTTGATTGATAAGGGTTGGTCAAAGGTTAAAATGTAGGTCAAAGGTCAAAATTTGTGAGAAAGTGTGTCGCAAAGTCCTCCTTAATCTAAGTTCAATCAAGTTCAAATTTGGTACCTGTTCATGAAGTCTTGTGCATGCATGATTGATGACTTCATAGGTCAAAATTCAAATTTGTTTAAAATTAGTTTTTACGTATTATTTGCATATTAGTATGTTAGAAGAGAGTAAGAGATCATAAAACCACATGATATGTAGAGATAGATGAGACATATTTTTAAATAGTACATTGTGGTTGCTTAATTATCTCTGAGATCGATGACCTAAAAGTGGCTAGGTTTTGTTGTTATTTGTCATTTGGGGAATTCCTTTAACCCAGGTATGGAATTCCTTTTACCCAGGTATGTAGAGATTATGTGGGAGATGAGATTTGCAACTCCAAGGATTGTCTTCCTTTTTCTGCTTATCCTCGACGAAAGCTGATAGAACGACTGACGAAAACAAACTACCGACGGCTCCGCGGGCACAGTGCTTTTGGGAAATCTTCCCAAAACAAGCAGTTCCTTTTCCCTCCAGTGCCTCAAACTATTCCAATGACACATGAATTTTTCGTGTGTATATTTTACTCATAGAATTTCTGTTTTGTATTTTGAGTTATGTCAACTAGGTAAACATGAAACATGTGAACAAAACAGAAACAATTACCAAAGCTACGATACCTTCTTTTCATCTCCCTGGGCATCAAATATTTTGTCAATTCCAGGCCAAAATTCATCAACAGTCTCGCAGACCACGTCTATCTGAAGTTGTTCCATGCAACTACACGCATAGAAACCTATGGCAGGTATTAGAAACCCTCTTCAAGATATTACGTAACGAATTGTGCGCAAGTCTCGAGTTAGCTGAAACTATTTTAAGCTACCTATACAGACTCATTTCAGTCAATTACATCATGCACCTTTCTAGTAACAACGAAAGAAAGCCGCCATATCGGGGGAATTAACGAGACACAAATGTACACGCGTACAAAATAACCAAGCAGTAAGCCAAGCAGTAGTGTCTTTGGTGCGCGTACAACATACCCTGTCATATGTAACACGCACATAGATGTAATGTACAAATAAAGTCAAGCTTCAACGTGTGCACAACGTTGCTGCGTAGCCAAAATATAAAGTCACGTGCGATGAAGTCTGTATTTTATAACAACCTTTCCTACTCACTACAAAATAAATAGAAACTATTGTTCTACAAGTGATTATCAGGTTTCTGTTTTATAAGTTTCATACATAATTGCACAATAATAGCGTGGAAACCTGCGCATTAGGATTAATCATCACCACCACCACCACCAACACCAACACCACCACCACCACCACCATCACCACCACCATCACCATCACCACCACCACCACCAACACCAACACCACCACCAACACCAACACCACCACTACCACCACCATCACCATCACCACCATCACCATCACCATCATCAACATCACCATCACCATCACCATTACCACCACCACCACCACCATCACCATCACCACCACCACCACCACCATCATCATCATCATCATCATCATCATCATCATCATCATCATCATCATCATCATCATCATCATCATCATCATCATCACTATCATCGAGGTCAGTGTTACGATACGTGTTAGATTAGTCTGAGATTGTTAGGGTTACGTCTGTCGGAATATAGAGGTGTAAGCAGACAGGTCAAGCCAACCCATACAAAATTTATAGTTTTGCTCCAGGTTGGATTTCATCGTAGTATGCATCGGGAGCTGAACCGCGGCGTGTAAGGCGAGTAGCCGATTTAGTAATATAGTCTATGTGTCCTACACCAATCTGGTGTGTTGGTTTTGAATTCTGAGACTCCACAGAAAGCTCTAAATTCTAGTTCAATAACATACATGAGAAGAGAAACATGATAGCATCATTTTGCCTCTGAGCCACTATGAGTGCATAGGCTTCTCAAGAGCAGGGAGACACCCCTCCCTAGACCCCTCCTCCAGGACGTACATGCCAGAGCCACATGCAGTTGCGGCGAGTCCTCTTTAAGCAATTCTCAGACTCTAGCATGGCCTGCCAATGATTTTATAAAATTCAAAATGACCTTGTGAAAGGCCAAAAATTCTAGACCCCTGACTAACGTATTGGTTAAAGTTTACCATTAGTACAAATGAACTGTAAGCCGTACGAAGAGAAGAAATTGTCAGTTGAACAATACAAAGTCGTTAGTAAGGGAGACCCACATGAATAATGCATCTTGATTTTCATACCATATTCACGTGCTAAGTATCTATACATAGCGTGACTCTGTGGATATTCGGTTCCGTCAATTTCAAGAACTGGTAACTGTCCAAGAGGAGTTTCTGTGGATTAAAATAATAACAAACGCTTCATAGGCCTACTTGTTTAAAGTGGTCTTCAGTCCTGTCTGTACATAGAATTGTTTAAGAAGTATCACATGTAATTATTTCCTTACATTCTAAAATGGGAAAATTAATCCAACATAGCATGGTTATAAAAACCGCGATGTACAGTACTTGATTTGGAAGTACAAAGGTCTGTGTCTACCGGGAGCTTTGAGAAAGGTCCATACCTCATGCATCTTTAGATCTGGGCCTGAGGGATAAGATAGCCACACCCTTTTTTGCAGGTATGCAGTATAGATAACCGCTAGTCTTGTCATAATTTTACTCCTTCCCTAAAATAGACGATTACCCTCCATAGGCGTAGAAACTACCTGGGGGCGGGAGTCCCCGGAGTTGGGACAAAACTTAAGTCTAGGGCCGATTTTGGGGGAAAATCGGGCAATAAAGACTTTGCTTAGGTAAAAGCAGCGCAGCCCCTATAGAAAGGAGTATCCCGTTCAACGATATCGCCTCCTTATATAGGTAGCCTACCTTGTATTAGCCTACAGTATCGCAATAAGTGGCTGCTACCATTTGCTTTGGCAACATATTCGAATTCCTGTGGGGAAAGTGTGGAGTTGAAAGAATGAAACTAATAATGAAAATAATAAACCGTGCAAAGATGAGTTGAAACCTCCCACCCAAAAGGGAAAACTTTTAGTCGTTTTGATTAAGAAATTCAGACTTTCTTTGCGAAAGTGTATATTATTTCTAAGTCACGCCAAATGCTCTGAGTACTGGTAGTCGGCCAAGACTTATGATGGTGGAGGAGAAAATGTTGCTCATCTTTGAACCATGAGGGCAAAGTGAACAAAATGAAAATTGAATCAGAACAGATTTGGCCATATAAGCAAAGACGGGAATTGGGAAAAACCGCAGGCCTACGATCGACGGGTGTCTTTATATGCTCCTTTAGGGCAAACGTGCATTAAATTTTCAGGGGAAACGTGTTGCAGCAGAACAGAAAGCCTACCGGATGAGCCGAGGTTTTCAAAAGAGTGGCAGTAGAACTATTGGAAAGGTAATGCCAGCCGGCATGGCATGGGCTTTTTTTTTACTGCAGGCCTGCAACAATTACACTGAGTAAAAGTGCGTGCATAAGGGGGAGGACGTTAGCCAGTTTAAGTGTAGGGTCATCACATTGGCTCCCTGTTCCGCCACTTGGTTCCCCGCGTTGGTATTCTCGGTTGCAGAGGACGGAGTTCTACAAACCAGTCATCCCTGGCGTTTTATCCGGTTAAATTGTATAGTAAAAATGTGATCAATCGCCCAAAAAGTAAAGACTTACTTGGCCTTAGCTCAGGCCATTTTTCAAACTGAATGCGATGGTCCTCGTAACTGATGTCCTTAAGCTCCATCATATACCGGACAACCTCGGCCCGGGCCCTGGCGTTAAAGTAGATAAGTTTATAGCGTGGCATCTCGGACGTTGTAGCAAGTTTGGCACCTGATCTTTTAATAGCTCACACGCCTCAATGTCTATAGTATTTTAATACTTTTGACACCCAGTACGCACCACCCTGTTTGGTCGTCACTCAGCAGGATTCGACGTCTGGACTTCTACCGTCGTTTGTGGATTGATGAAACGTATTTGTTTTAAAGTTTATATGTGATGGGAAGGTAGATAATCATCTGTTAGAAATATATTATAGTCCTACGACAGTTATCCCGTAAGTCATGTATTTACAGGTTATGAAATTTGAAACACAGATAATTAATAACGCGAGTCCCTGGACCCCAAGCGTGCAAACTCGCCACTTCGCGCTCATCATGGAGCTACTACCTGGACTAGCTCCATGCGCTCATGATGCACCTTCGGTGCACCGTGAGTACTTCTTACACCGTCTCCCGTAACATCACTCCTTCATGTCAGTCAGGGGAATCACAACCTTTGCCCCCACCTTCGAAATCCTGCACACGCCTATGGCAAGCGAAATGTCCAATAATTAGAAAAACCAAGTTTATCGGTTGAAAAACCAAGTTTATCGGTTGAAAAACCAGGTTTATCGGTCGAAAACGGTCGAAAAAGCAAGTTTATCTATCAAAAACCATGTTTTTCGCAGATAAACTCGGTCTTTCGACCGAAAATCTTTGTTTTTCGACCGATAAACTTGGTTTTTCGACCGAAAAACATGGTTTTTCAACCGATAAACTTGGTTTATCGACCGAAAAACATGGTTTTTCGACCGATAAACTTGGTTTTTCGACCGATAAACTTGTTTTTTCGATCGATAAACCTGGTTTTTCGATCGATCCAAGTTTATCGGTCGAAAAACAAAGTTTATCTATCAAAAACCATGTTTTTCGCAGATAAACTCGGTCTTTCGACTGTATCGAAAAACCAAGATTATCGGTCAAAAAACCAAGTTTATCGGTCGAAAAACCAAGTTTATCGGTCGAAAAACCAAGTTTATTGGTCGAAAAACCAAGTTTATCGTCGAAAAACCAAGATTTTTGACAGACTTGTGATTTATCTGTCTTACCAACCGAATACAATTTTTGAAAACGTAGCTAACGTTAAGGCGCGGCAATTTTTTTTTTATGTCTTTTGCGGATGAATACTATCAGTTTGTGACACATAAGGTGCTGAGTATGCGTGCGGTCGCTTGTTATGTGCATACATGGGAATACTAGGCCTAGGCCTATATAACACGTGATGATTTGGGACGCTCGTAGTTAACTTAGATCCTGGTAGTGGTACAGCTAGCTAGCACCAGCGCGGGCCCGTACAGTACTACTGTACTACTAGCACTACTAGCCCAGTTGGACGCATACTGTCTTGTCAAAGGTCATTTGAGGTCACGAGAGGTTTAACTGTGAAAACCTTGCAAATGGCTTGTAATCATGACAAACTAAACCCCATAGCAATAATGGATGTGTCCAAGTCAAAAGGGGTGTATCCAAAAACTTGTGGACAGGTGACTAAAACAAGTATCTATGAAGACTTTTTGCTGCTTTGTCTGACAAATGTTGTAACAAAAAAAAAAAAAAAAAAACTGCCATCATTGATTTATTGTAAACGATCGTATTTGGAAATTTATTAAAATCTGCACTAATTACAGAAAAATTACATGTTTACTTAAACTTGAGTCCCTTGAAATAATTGAATAATCCACCTCATGGTAATAATGGATGTGTCCAAGTCAAAAGGGGGTGTTCCCAAAAACTTGTTGACAGGTGACTATAACAAATATCTATGAAGACTTTTTGTTGCTTTGTCTGACAAATGTTGTAACAAAAACAAAAGCATTGACCAAAATTGATTTGTTGTAAATGTTGTAACATAATACATATAGGCCCATCAATTTAGCCGCCATCTAGCATGTCGTGGTCGCGGAAAGTAGTACCGGCAAATCACCATGGCAATCGAAAAACCAAGTTTTTCGAAATAATCGATAAACTTGGTTTTTGGACCGAAACTTGGTTTTTTCTACCGATAAACTTGGTTTTTCTAGTTATTGGACGTTTGGCGTTGAAAGCTTGGTTTTTCGACCGATAATCTTGGTTTTTCGACCGATAAACTTGGTTTTTCGACCGATAAACTTGGTTTTTCGACCGATAATCTTGGTTTTTCGACCGATAAACTTGGTTTTTCGACCGATAAACTTGGTTTTTCGACCGATAAACTTGGTTTTTCGATCGATAAACTTGGATTTTCTAATTATTGGACATTCCGCTAAGAAAAACCAAGTTTATCTTTCGATATACCAGATAAATCGAAAAACTTGGATTTTCGACTGAAAATCTAAGTTTTTCGACCGATAAGCCAAGTTATTTTGAAAATCTAGGTTTTTCAACCGATATACCAAGATTTGGAGATAAACTTGGTTTTTCGATCGATAAACCTGGTTTTTCGACCGATAAACTTGGTTTTTCGATCGATAAACTTGGTTTTTCTAATTATTGGACATTTCGCTTGCCATACACGCCACTGCTTTAGCTTTGACAGAGAGATGCACTAGACTGGGTGCCGTTATTTTATTGGAGGAGAAGCTAAAGGTAAACAAAGTAGGAAAATTTTTAACTGTGTCGAGAATTGTTGCCCTTTAACATGTATGATTAATCACTCTACATTGATCGACTTAAATAAGATCACTTTCAAATTACAATATTCCTCCGAATGAATTAGACCTACAATGATTGGTAAATGACATGCACAGCCGAGTGAGACGTTGTTTGCGCACAGAGTGGCTGCACAGAGAGGCAACGGATTTCTGTTTGTTCCTTTGTACGAGTTATTTTTTAAAAGTAGGGAAAGAGTGTTTTTTTCTCGTGTTTACTTATCAAGCCCGTAGCCAGGGAGGGGGATGGGGCATGGGCAGAGAGATGGGGTGACTCCCCTACAAAACTTTCCGCCCAAAAAATTCAAAATTATTATTGCACTAATGCATGTTATCATGTATCGCCCCTTAAGAAATTATTTCACCCCTGGAAGCTATTAACCCCCTTCAGTATCTCGTGTGGCTACGGGACTGACACTAATCCCATGGTCACAACATTCCATGAGGACAATAAATAAATGTGACTGATGAGACAACGATTTTTCGATGAATTCAGATGGGGAATAGACCTCCAGCCTACCCTACCCTCGCCAAAACCAACACATTTTTACAGAAAGACTACATGTACTGTAATATATCAAATAAGTAACAATTTCGTGTGGGCAATTACCTACGAGGTGGGGGTCTGGCTTTCTCCACACATAATCGTGCATGATCCCGGAAATTCTGGCACATACAGCAAAGTGTCATTCCTCCTTTCCTCATAATAGCCTAACCCTTGGTCTCTATAACTTTCTTCTGACGTCATGGTACTAATTCCATTTCTGGTACTATTTTTTTTCAAAAAATTATTTTCTTGGGCGCATTATGAATGCATTCCGCAGGCGCGGATCCAGACATTTCAAAAAGGGGGATATATTTTCAAAGTGGGCAAACTGTGTTAAAATGTATTAAGGATATAGCAATTAAAAACAGTAGCTTCATTTTTTGTGCAGGTTCCCAACCTCAGAAAATAACCAGAGCTAAGGAAATATATCCTAGGATCCGTAAAAGCAGGCCTCTAGTCAGGCAAAGAGCTCGAAACGGGAGGGGTTAAGTTACTCAGTAGTGGTAAGATATTTTAGGGATAGGAGAAACGTATGTGAAGGCTATTGTAATACTCGATGTCATAAGCTTTCTAAAGGGGAAGTGTCTTCGGGGGAGGGGGCAATGTCCCCTTCGTTCCCTTTAGCTGCCGCCTGTGCTCAAGGTAGGAAGAGGTACTGTCTAGCAAACCTCTACATGGACCCCACAATCGAAAGGGGAATTTCCAATAATGAGTCTTCTCACAATTGTGCGATTTTGTCTCTGAAACTCCCACTATCGGAAAAATGGGTCATAACCTTTGAGATCATTAAATGATATCTCCTACCCCATTCCCGCGGTTCCACCTTGCCCAGTCTGAAGGCATCATTTGTGTTGCTCACTTGGGAAAGATAAATACACAACGCGACCAATGTTTCAAAACAATTTATTCACATGCGTGCACAAAGTGTTCGAACTCATATGAAAGAAATACATCGATTTGGATTAATAATTACAACCCTTATTTGAGTTTAGTGACTGTGCTGACCCTACCCCAGTTATCCCAGTCCTACATTAGTCCATTTCCTCAAATACAGTTGGTCAGTATATCCATGACCGGGTTTATTAATTGCTGTGACCATGAACTGCGAGTCGAGGGCGTGCTTTCTACAATTTCTCAATCAGATCATTTGAAGTCTTATTTAGACTATTGCGGTCTTCATAAACTAGTGTAAAATGAAAAGAAAAAAGTAAAAAAAAAAATATATATATATAATAATAAACTTTTGGAGGGCCTGTCAAGAATAGGACTTTCGGGCTTGGTCCCCTTATGTCCATCCTTTAATGGTGGACGCTTGCAATACTGACTTTTACAACTGACGGATGTATTACACGCTTATACTTCATATGTCGTCATTGTATGCATGCAGGGTTACTCAGCATTTTAAAGTTACCTGTAAATACTATTATTTCCCATGACAGTTTTTGTCCTTGAAGACGTCTCAATTTGTCTACTGATTTTAATTGTTGTTTTAAAGTAACAAAATCGAAACATTGCAGTGAAAGTATTTAAAATAGTTTGTAATTTGCAGCGTCATGGTTAAAGTCATCTCTTGCCCAGTAACGACCATTTTGTCCTGCAAAAGGCATGTTACAAACTGAGTTTGTTCCCTGGTTTTTAAAATGGCGTCTTAGGTCTTCTCTTAATCCAATCAGCTATTTTATCTTGAGCCTTAAAACGATCAACGAAAGCTTTCAATACGTCGTGTTCTTTTAGGTCAAACTCCCCTTCCTTTATCTCGAGGACGGCCGGAAGGAAATCATAGATTATATTGAAGGCCATGACGTCAGCTAAAGTGACCTGTGAAGGGGCAGAGAATTAAAAGTGATACAGTTCAATTCCTTTACTACATGTAGAGTAGCCACTATACCCAAGAGCGTCAACGGTTTCTCTAAAGTGTATGTGTGTGTGTGGGGGGGGGGGGGAAGGAATGACATGCCCTTATCCAGACAAGATACTCTTTCGGAGCGACATGGCTTCCTAGTGGGGGAGGGGACAAAAATTTTTCAGAAGTCGAGAGGTGTAAAATGTGTTAAACCAATGGCAACTTGAACTTCGCCCCTGGCCCCCTTGGTTACGAGCTTGGGGCATGACCTTGACCAGACCTACTTCAAGAGGAAATCGCAAAGCCCTAGAAATGAGGGATCCGGGGCTTACTTAAGGACACCTGGAAATTTTGTAGGCGCATAACCTGTGATATAATCTAAGCCATTTTCCCACGATTTAATACATTAAATGACTCTGCCCACCATTTCGAGTTTGAGTCAGATATATTGCAAGCTATGGATTCAACCAAGTGCCTACTATTTTGTAAAGGTTATGGAAAAAGGGGGTTTGGACAATCCCATCCACTTTTGAAAGTGGAAGATATGTCCCCCGTCTTTCACCTGTTGACGTTCGAGCACATACCAAGTATGGAAAGTAGATATGCTCTCAATGGCGCCGCATAGAGGCATCCCCCAGTCAATGCATTTCACCCTCTTGTCCCCAAATCCTCTCTTATACAAATGTACTCATTTTACAGGAGCAATGCGCCCTCACTACTCCCCACTCCAATATATTTGAGTGCGACCTCTTCTCCCCACATCTGAAAGTCTAGCAGAATCACTGCATGCTGCATAACGTGGTATGTCATATTAACAATTTTTATAAAGTATCACCTTGGTGGCCACAGATGACCTTTAACCTCCATAAAAGAGTTCTTCCACTCAATATAGTTTATGTCAGTAATTCTGTAAATCGGTATCCAGTACCTCTGGAGTCAAAACTTACAGTACCGCAGAGGTGGGGTCCGGGAAATGTAATGGCTCGAATGGCTTTCCAATTCGATGCCAAAAGTTTATGCCTAACTGCTTGTTTTGTAACTTGCGTAGTCATTCTGAGGAACCAGCTTGGAGAATTAAAATTCACCCTTTTGAAAATCCTGTCCAGACCCCTGTTACAATCTCCTTTATTATAATTATAATTAGGAAATAAAAAAATAGATAAATGGAAGTGGAAATAGTCTTAATCAGAAACGTCGGTGCTGCTCAACGTATTCTAAAATGCACAGAGCACAATGTTACCCATACTACTTTGTACAATGTTGCACAACCTTTAGGGAAATATATTCTTTTCAGTAGCCTATTGTATTGAGAATGTGTGTGTGTGTGTGCGTGTGTGTGTGTGTGATGGTGTCACATTTTCATATGACAAGCGGGACCCTATTTTGAATTGATAAGTTCTTCCATAAATGTTGCTTTTAACTTTAAACATTATTTTCACATTTTCCCTTATACTAGAGCCTCACTCCTGTAGCACCCAGACAATTGTGCAACAGTAGCACCACCAAGAGAGAGGGGGGGGGGGCATGGGAGAATTTCCCAGTCAAGGCCTTTGCCCCCACTTTTCTTAAGTCCTCTCCTATACAAAGGTATACAGTTTACAGAAAGAATGCGCACTCACAATTTTATCCCATTCCACAGATTCCTGCCTGCTCCTCCCCACTGTTGATATCCTGATGGCGCCGCTGTGCAGTCTACCGGAAAACCCGTAACTTGCCCAATGTATCTAAGACGGCAAGGGTGTGATAGTTTCCATCTTTCTTGTACATTTTTTTGTTCCGTTCCTCTGTTTTTTTATATACTAAAAATTGGTGATTGACCTCTTTCTTTTTTGTTTTTTTTGGGGGGGGGGGGACTCTTGCCCCGTCACGCCCGCTTGGCTACTGGCCTGCTCAGGCTCGTGCAAAGCATGAATTTGTGAGGAGAGGCCTGGTATGGGCAAGTTACTTTAGAATGATACAACGCTAATCATATTTGGAAGAAGGTGCAATGATTGAAAAAGAAACCGGAAAAGAAAGGAAGATAATTAGAGTGTTCTTGTTCCCTCCGTGCAGACAACTGTTTTCCCATTTGGCAAGTTGCTGGCGATATAACACCCCTGCAGTGGTCAAGTGGTTAGATCATCCGACTTGCAGCCGCAAGGTCTAGCGTTTAAATCCTGGCCGGGACATACCAAAGACTTTAAAAATGGAACCTACTGCCTTTGTGCTTGGTGCTCAGCATAAACAATGGAGTAGGGAAAACAAGCCAGTGAGCCACAACTGGAAAAAGGCCGTGGTCGTCTCGACTTGAACCAATTGGTTTGAAACTGGGACGTTAAACCTCACCTAACCTAACCTAACCTAACACCCCTTTACGTGTCGGTATCCCTACCCCCCTTCCACCATTGGCAAAAGTAAGGGCTAGCTGACAAGAGTAGTACAAGCAGAGAAAGTGTCGTCGACAATATTTCCTTAGTTTACCACTTAAATCCAAAATTTTGTATCTCGGCACAGAAACAAGCCAGTGAGCCACAACTGGAAAAAAGGCGGTCGCCGTCCCGGTTTTAACCAATTGGTTAGAAACTGAACCGTAGCACCTCATCTAACTCTAACTCGGCACAGAAACATCCTGCTAAAATTCCAACGAATTTCAATCTTCAACTAAATTTGTAACATACATTTGAAAAGTTTACACCGTATCACCCCTCCATAGTGCGTAGGGATCGAGACCAGTCTCGATCATGAGTCAAATGACGCTGTCCGTGATTGTGGGGAGACTAGGGACAACATTTTGAAAGGAAAACTTTTGTCACAATGATCTGTGTACATTTCAGAGATTTTAATATAACAGAGTATTTAGATACAACTGTTACAGTGAGACGCAGCTTCTTAGTTGGGGTGGGGGTGAAGGGGGGAAGGGGGACTGTGCCTTTGTTTTGTATAACCATGGTTTGGTGTTTTCATCATTCCTATCGTTGTTTGTTGGTATGTAGTAACTAAAGTAGGCAGTGCTGCATTAGCTTACAGAGAATAGGATCAATAAGTCCGACTTATTGTAAAGCTGAAATGCATTGTTTAAAGAATAGTTGAAGTATGTGATGTGGGAAGCCCATCCTATTTACGATGGTTTGCCTCCAAGCATGTAGTAAGAAGCTTGCTTGTAAGAAAAGAGAGAGCAAGATAAGACTGCGAGAGAGTTAAACGTGTTCGTTGACTGGTTTCGGCATGGACTTTCAGCTACGAAAAAGATGCAAGAAAAGTTTCCCGAACTGTTTGGAAATTGTTTATCTCGAGACTAAAATGTGTTTGAGAAGTCTTTACCGTTTTGTGGAAAATTGTGGATTTCGTGAAGATGTGACTACGGTCGAGTTGGCGATCTAATATCAAACCGTAAGTTGAAGTTTGTTGTTGTTATACATGTAGTGGGCGATAGAAGGGATTGTTCCTAGAAGTATGAATGCTAAAAGTGAAATGAGATCGGAGTATTAAAAAATGACAATCCAAGATAGAATGAGATACAGGGTCTGTGGAAAAATGATGGTAAATACGAACAAGGTGTAATACGTCTCGGTAGTTAATTTAACAGGGGTGCATGTAGTCAAAGTGTATGCATCCCACACCCCGGTCGCATTGTGGAAAGTGACAAAGAGAAGTTTGACAAGTAGTTTCATAAGAGGCGAAGGCTCGTTATTGCGAAAAATTTGAGAAAGCCATATTTTAATCAAATTTTACCATTTAAGAACGATGGAAACGGTGAATACTTAGTTTATTTTAGAAAAGCAGTAATCTATTTCAGGTTCATGATACTGAAGGTGTTGGGGTTGAGGATCGGCGTAGGGCCCCTTCTGGGGTCCAGGCATAACGCGCGGTTGGGGCAAGGAGGCTCTGGGGCATTGAGAAAATTGTGACCATTAGAATGAAGCATTTCACTATCTCCAGGTGTACTGTCCTCTGAGAGAGCGTCCGCCCATTTCAGCATCGAAGGTGTATCTACGGCGGCGGATCCAGGGCCGTGCCGGGAAAATGTGGAAGAAAGAGGCCCATGTATGTAATTTATTGGGTTGTGGGTGCCTTAATTTTATAATTATGACAAAAATATTTCCTGCATTACCTTCAACAATGAAAAGGTAGGTAGTGCCCTGTTTAACAACCCTTGGTGCGCACCTGAAGCGTGCAGGAACTGGTGTAATAAAGTGTAAAAGAACTTTTCGTGTAAGTACTCGTTATGGAGGCAACACCATTTTATAATCCGTGAGCCCTTTTTCATAAAGAGTTACGTTTGATCTTAAATCTGATCTACCATATAATCGCCCTATTGAAAATAAACGTAAGATCTATCTTAACCCTTAATGAAACAGGGCCCTGGTTTGGTGCTTGGATCCGCCTCGGCGAGGATTCAATTGAGCAAAAACCCCCCTGCAAATTTTAAGGAGCCGGTATTTAAAATGAACGGGCAGGGCGTTAGCATATGAGCTGAAGCTAATTTTTCCCATATGTTATCGAATGCGCGTTAAAAGAAGAAAAAAATCTTAACAGTTTTCGACCGTAAAATTGGACTAAAAGATAATCGATCGGTAATTTTATCAAATGGAGAAGATTCACGGCCGCAGTAGTCCCATGCTGAAAATAGATGTTGAAACGATTACTCTGGAACATGCTTCCTAGGAAAGCACTGCTTCACAAAGTTCATAAATAGATGCGCGCCGCTTCAAGGTAGTTTTGCGAGGATGTTCTGCAATTTGAGTCCCTAATTGACTGATAAAGTGAGAGTAGGTCCTCGTGTCCAAATCGATACGTAAAAATGTGTTTTTGCATATCTTTTTCCAATTCCCCAAATCCTATTTGGCATCACAGATAGTTTTCATATTTTATTTGTTGACGAATCACATTTACCAAGATTATGTCACAGCAAGCATATGCGTAGGAAGGGGGGAGGGGGGGGTAAACCGCCAGTCAAAAACGAAGTGGGCGGAATTATGCTTCTGTCCTTCCCCCACTATTCATGAACGAAAACCCCATATTTCATCCATCTGTAAAAATGTCAAGACTTTCAGTAATTGTCCTTAAAATTCCCACAATATATCGCACCAAAAAGCATGACAGGTCTCTGAAATAAGTTTCCAAAGGAGAGGGGAACCCCTTTCCTTACCAACCTCCCCTAGGACGGCGGTCCGAAACAATGTTCAGCCCGGAGCTGCGAACGAACAGCTTCCTACGCCTATGACAGCAAGAGCTGTTCCATGAGAGCTATTTCAAGTGAAAAAGTTCAATAGACGAGTTGGGATATTGGATTTTGGTGTACCATGTAATAACACCGCAGATGTTCAGGGATATTTCCTTACAGATAATAAGTTTTCTAGCGACTGTTTTCTTCTCTTCCACAATTTACCGTTATACTGTCCTTAACGTTTTCGGTTCAGGTTAAGGAGGAAAACTTCAAAAAGGACTATTTACTCCAAAGGAAATTCCCTTTGACCCGTGATTGATGTCCAGAGAACCATAATTTTAAACTCTAAAATATACGAGTTGAATTACACAAATTATCTGTCTTGCACATGCAGTCTCTGTTTTCATACACTTTCCTTCCCAGCATGCATTGTGTATCGAAGTTTCCCAACTCGTCTATTGTCGTGCAATAAAATCATCGAACCTACATGCATTTTTACACATTCTGGTTTTAAAATTAGACACCTACAAATTTAAAAAAGTATTGCCACTCGTATATATAGTAATCCTTTTTAAGTGAAGTGATCCAACCCACAATAAGACCTATGTAATGCAAACACACATATGAT
Organism: Holothuria leucospilota; assembly: GCA_029531755.1. Classification (NCBI taxonomy): domain Eukaryota; kingdom Metazoa; phylum Echinodermata; class Holothuroidea; order Aspidochirotida; family Holothuriidae; genus Holothuria; species Holothuria leucospilota. The sequence goes on along the minus strand of CM055964.1, from coordinate 60,916,682 downwards.
TTGTAGTGCAAGTAAAGACTTTTGTTGATATTTTATATTAGATTGCATAGATATTTTGGTAAATTAATATTTGTGTCAGACTCGGGGTTTTCACGCAGATTCGGGTATTCTGTTATTGGTCTTGATTAGTACTCGGATTCTTCTAATTTAGACTCGGATTCGTCATTTCACTTGCGAGAGGAAGGTTGCTGTCTGATTATTTCCCTTAGCAATTTTCCCCCGAATTATATATTTTTGCGCCTTGAAATCGTTATTTTGGCTGTGGAGGAAGATGCTGACCCAGCCACCATCCCATACGCCGGTCGGTCGGCCGGCCCGGCCGTGGTCTTGGCGATCTATAGGTCAGATTTGCTGAACTTGTCTACAACATTACACTTGAGATGAAACCTTTTACAAACCTTTTTTCCAATAAACCAGCCACTGCCATTGTTGTTCTTTTTTAGAAGCTTCTCCAAGTTTGTGATTAGTTTCATGGCTCCATCGTCAGCCAATTTTTTCCGTAATTCGTTCTAAATAAATGAGAAAAGATTTTGATTTAATCAGGGTCCGATTTAGCCGATGATTCGTGGCCAGTAAGTTGTACGACAGGCAAGTAAAAATTCTGGTGACTTCTTTTAGTTTTAGCTCTACAACCCTTTTGGCTGTGATGGGCAAAGGACAATCCAATCCTAATTAAACCAAAGTCTTAATCTATAGCTCAATATTTTATAAATACGTTATCTATGACTTTAATGTATGAATATTACAAATTTACCCAGCCATTAAGGGTACAGAATAGCATACGGAAGCCATTTTTTATTATATTTAATAATAATGATAGCTGGGAATGGAGAAAATCTTACGAGTGTCGTCCCATCATCCGACTTAAAAAAACATTTGAAAGGACTTAACACAGTCGAGTTAGCTAATGAAGCACGAGGCAGATGGACGGTTGGTTTCTTTTCTAAACCCCAATATGTACTTAAATTGAAGGACGGACATTATATATTTATATATATATATATATATATATATATATATATACTATAAATATATATATATGTATATGTGTATATATATGTATGTAAGTATATATATGTATATAAATAAGTGTATATATATATAAGTGTATATATATAAGTGTATATATATATATATATATATATATATATATATATATATATATATATATATATATATATATATATATATATATATAAGTGTATATATATAAGTGTATATATATATATATATATATATAACGCTAATTCCCACCTTAAGGGGAAATTGTTATATCTGCTTGTACATAGGGCGAAAAAAAGATAATAAAATACATAAGAAATAAATTCGCCCTAACGTCTAAACATATAATTAACGTTATTTCAATGGCCAGCCATCCGTTCGTGTTAACAGCTAGGTGTCCGTAAATTTGACAACTTTGAAGTAATGGCATCTAGTTTGTAAATCTAAGAGGGCGCCCTTGTAAGTTTACGTATTCCTATAGAAAAAGTGTGTGGAAACGTTAAGGCGAAACTTATATGTCACCCGAAAATTTTTTTCCCCTTAAGGTCGACTTTTCAACAACAACTTTCCCCCTAAGTGCCGAATTAGTGAAATATATATATATATATATATATATATATATATATGGCTGTAAGCATGTACATATGTGACGTAACAAAGTGTCAGTATTGAATTGGATTTCGAACAAACTAACAAAACAAAGCACACGTCATCAAAGTTGAAGTACCTTCTTTTCGTCTCCTTCTGCATTGAAGATTTTGTAAAACTCGGGCCAAATATCATCAACGGTTTCGCATACCACGTCTATCTCAAGTTGTTCCTTGGAACTCGACCCGTAGAAATCTATGACAGATGCATTAAAAACCTCGTAATGATATTACGCTAAGAGGTATTGAAGTTTTAAGTAAGCTGCGAACAATATTAAGTTGATTACAAACCCGTTTCACCTACGTCACGTTTGTCGTGATAAGCGATAAGGCAAAATGAAGCCATGTCGGGGGAACAAGCGAAACGGAGATGTATACGTGCACACAGAAACCAGTTAATCGAAGTCAGGCAGTGAGGATTGGTATCATTGGTGAGCTTATGCATATGACGGCACAGAACACAATGTGCGCCCTTGGCTGAGATAAGCCCGTAGCATTACAACTTTCCCCAACACAAATGCAGACAGCATATCAGAGTACGCGCCTACGTCCACGTATGCGAAGACTACGTCATGCAGAAAGTGTGTGCATATCATGTTCTTAAGCTGGCTTCATTGTTTGTCCTCTAACATGACGGAGCGTGACGTCATAAGGTATACACACGGGTGTAGTGCACATTCAAGCTTCTCCACCTGTTATGTGCCTTTAAGATTGTGAACAAAAGATGGTGTCAGGTGAAATATATATATATATATATATATATATATATATTATATATATATATATATATATATATATATAATATATATATATATATATATATATATATTATATATATATATATATATATATAAAGTCGTCATTCTTCGATTTATGCTTGAGCATTTTCAATCCGACATTTACTTCAGGGAGAATGCTTCGCCTCGTGAAACCATTTCATCCGGTGGACATTTCATAAATGCAATTTCACAAAGTCATGGAATAATGTTTTAATCCACCATTTAACGTGCCTTCCATTTGCGGGGATATTTTACTAATGTGAATGGTAAATGCCCTATACGTAATATATACTACTAGACGTAAGGCAGCCTATGCTACACTTCACTCTGCAAATTGTAGCAACCGAGGGAAGTACGTGAGTAGGCGAACAACCGTTATTATAGCCTGCGTAGCGTCCTTCTGACTGGATATAAGTTTCTTTAATTCTTCACCAGACATGGTCCTTGAATTCTAGTACATGAACATATAATGAGAAATGGAAGATAACAGTACCATACTGCATCTTTGCCACCTTCTGAGTCAAAAGTTTCTCAAGGGGAGGGGACCCTGTATATACCCCTTAGATTCCCCCAGAAGGCCATTCAGTGGCTCTTTTACGCAAAAGCTTAAAATTTTTCTATGGCCTGCAAACAAACACTATTAGAGCAATTGAAGGAATAAAGGTTCTCTTCTCGTTAGTTTATTGTGTAAGTTTAAACTTGTTCAAATGAAACGCAGGCCCCATATAAAACGAAGAATTTGTCAGTCGAACAATTCAACATTCCTGGTACGGAAAACCCTCGTGAAGAAACGTCGCTGTACGTACCGTATTCACGGGCTAAGTATCTGTACATAGCATGGCTGTGTGGATATTGGATCCCATCAATTTCAAGAACTGGTAACTGTCCTAGAGGGGTCTCTGTGAATTAAAATAGGAACAAACGCATTTTACTTGTTTACGGTGGTCTTCAAGATGCACTGTGTCGGGCTTGGATTCTTTTAGAAATATCAAGACAATAGTTCCCTTCATAAGCGTAGGGAGCGGAAGGGGAGGGGCACTAGGGGGCTGTGGGGGGGGGGGCTAAAGCTCCCCAATCGAAAATGTGGTGGGCGGAGGTATGCTTTTGCCCCCTCAGTTCAAGGACGAAAACCTCTTATTTGTTCCCTCTGTATAAAATGTCAAAAATTTGTAGTGATATTGCACCAGATTGCATCTAGGGACCCTTAAATATTCAAAAATTCCAATGGGGGGGGGGGAGCCCTGAACAACGCTTAGCTCCCCCCCCCCCTCAGTCGACAATAAGTTTCTACGCCTATGGTTCCCTTTCATTCTAACATGTATAAAAGTGCCCTCCTCTTTGTACCATTTAGGGTTGGAAAACATAAATTTGTCATGGCAGCCAACTATTTCAGGTCTCGGGGACGGGTCTGTATCACATCTCTGGATCCCGCTCTCAGGGAAATTCTATATTCTTCTCCTGCAAGTATTCTTGTTTTTATTCTACCCAAGCGCCTTCTAAAATAGACATGTCCTCCTCACAGGTATTCTCTAACTGCAGTGAAATTGAATAGCTGTATTCCCTTACTTGCTTTGCACAACATGTTGGAAAATGGTAATTAGGGAGGGTGGGGTTTGGAAGAATAAGTCTAATAATGCAAATAAAATTGTACATATGTGAGGGAGTGTGTTGCAGCGGGAAAAAACTCTGGTTTTATTATTAAAAAAAAAATTGAGGGTATGTTTGCGCTTAGCACTGGTATAGTCGTAACAAGAACGAGGGGGAAGGAAGGGAGAAAATTTCTCTCCGTATTTGAATCATTTGCACAAATTGAACAAAGAAAACTTCATACGGGGATGTGAAAAGGGAGGGGAAGGCCCAAAGCCAGTCAAGTACTGTAGGAACGAGATATCTTGGGGAATTTTTGGGGGCGGTTTACAAAACTGTAGGCCTGTGAAGGCAATGGTAACTTAAAATCTTCAAGGGGGAGTAATTTTAGAAGGGTTCCCTCTTCCTCTCCCTCCCTTGACTACGGACTTTGCACGGGGAAACAACCGATCCCCTACTTTTGTAGAAGACACGTTAGATGAAAAATAAGTTTTAGCGGGGGTGGGACTAAAACGTTTAACACCTGGAGGTGGGGTTCTTCCAAGCAATGGCGGGGAAACCATTTGAAAAGTGTCACCAACCAACCATGTATAGGTTGTTTAATTGTCTGGTAAAAGACACGCTGAGAAAAACGTGTGTATTAGCGTATGTGGCATGGGTATTGTTTAGGACCATAACGTTGGCTCCCTTTTTAACCCACAGGTCTCTAGAGAAATGGGTGCGCTCCAGAAAAACCTTCAGTCCTACAAAATTAAAAAATAAAAATTATCTATGCCTTAGTACATTTCAGCCTTGCTAACTCCCGAAAATATGCCTCCCCAAGTAAGCTATGGCCTTTCCCTTCAGTGTCTTGTGTGACTACGGACCTGCTACGTCACTGCTCCAGTTGTGGGCTTTGTATCTAGATGCAAACGACGAAGTGGGCCTTATCCGCCATTTCTTGCGTACTACCTAGTCAAATGGTGCAGCAAAATCCCTATCAAAACTTACTTGGTTTTAGGTCCGGCCATGCTTCTTTCTGGATGCGACGGTCTTCGTATTTAATGCCCTTAAGCTCCATCAAGTAGCGGACCACCTCGGCCAGGGCCTTGCCGTCAAAGCTGATAAGTTTATAGCTTGGCATTTTGGACGTTGTAACACCCTTTGCAGTTGACCTTGATATAACTCACACCGTTCTATGTTTGTGATATTTAACCACTTTTAACGTACTGAAAACACCTCCCCATCTGTCATGACTTTGCAGAATTGATGTTTACACTTGAACTAGTTTTTACAGAATTGTGGAAAACGTAGTTTTGTTTGAAAAAGTGTGAAGGCTGGGGAAAGTAAAAACAAAAATTTGTTTGAGAAATATGATATCGTCTTCATTTAAGCAAACCGTGTTTTTTGGCAGGTTGTAAAATTTAGAAAACAGATAATTAAACACTTGTTCTGAGATTAGAAACATTTCTCTCTTTTACAAAATGAGAATTGGGTGCAATGATAAAAACGACAGTAACTGTTAAGAAAACAAAAGGGGGGTAAAGTTGAGTTAGAAAGGGTATATAGACGGCTCACCGCTCTTTAGCGAAAGCCCTGGATCCAGTGCGAAAATAATTAACAACCTCCTCTTTTAATGGAAGAGGGTGTTCAGAGGAACTTCATCAGAAAAATCGAAAGGTATCCCCCTCAAATGCAGCCATGCATGTATCAAACATAACGCATGCAAAACTTGTTTTCATTTTGCCTGACTCTTGGTCGTGTGCAAACTTTGATTTGACAGGTAAAGGTTTAAGATCAGGGCCATCCATGGACTTCTTGTAGGTGGGGGCGGCAAGACATGACCCCCTTTGAAAATGGAGGGGGTTACACCCCCCACTATTTCCATTTCCACAACCTTGATGAGCATAGCTGGCAAAAGTTTAGCCTGTGACACAGCTGATTTAATAAAATCAAACCCCATAACAAGGAAACACGCATTTAATGGATTAAAATCGTGGGAATGTGGCTCAAACTACACCACAGATCGTCAGGCCCCAAAATTGTGCAGGGACCTTAAGTGAGCCTCGGATCGTTACTTCTAGGGCTTTGCAATACGCGCTTAAATTTGTTCCGGTGAAGGTAAGGCCCGGCTTTTGAGTCGCTCTCGGGGCCATCGGAGCCTTAAGTGGCTAGGTTTGCAGCCCATGTACTTTCCCTTTGCAGAAAATTCTTTAAGAAAATCATTAGGTGGACTCAAGAAATCCAAAAATTACCATAAATTACTTAAAATAATGCCAAAATTAAGAGCTGAAGGGCTCCGCCCCCCTCCCCAATCTTAAAACCGTTTTGACAGCTATGGTAACTGGATAGTCGCTATATAAAGGAAACAGAATCATTTTTCCTTCTTTGTCTTGATTATCAGAAGATTAGTCTTATTAGTGGAGTTTAACCGTTTGTTAAGGCTCTTATTGCTGAATACGTAATGTTTTGAAAGGATTTTGTCTAGCAGGGAGTTGTTAGGAAGTAAATGAATACAGTATTGTGATTGAGAAATGTGATACAGTATCACAGTGGACAACTGAAAGATTTCCATTCTGGAACGTGTCTTAGTAAGAAAAGTCTTTATGAGAAAGGGTGCACTCTAAATGCAAAATTTGGAGTGAATTTTCACTCCACCCCGAGTGAAAGTCACTCTTACTAGGAGTGGTCCCAAACTACAGTCTCTTTTGGAGTGAATTTCACTCTTTTGCATTAAGAGTGTGGCCAGGGACTTCAACCTTTCATGGAAGCTTCAAATGCCTACATAGCAGGTGTCGAAGATGTACTCCACTTTCCACCTACATATTCTAACACCTACGATCAATGACAGATAATCTGAATTCGCTATATTCATGAGCCCAATTTAATGTTATCTCTCGACTGTTGATTGGTTTCGATATATGAATATTCATATCACACGACGAAGCTTCAACTGTAACGTTGTTTTGCGACCTACTTACTTTTAAACAGTATGTCAATGGGAATTTTTCATTGTGTGAGCTTTTTAGCGGGAGAAATCACACACTACAAATCCCATTGACTTAAGGAGTGAAAACTGCATGAATCAGACTTGCTTTAGTCTATTTTTCGTTGAATATTTATGATTTACTTTTGTTGTGATCGTATATATGAATAGTCAATAGCGCACAGTTTTACGCAGTTCGACGAAGAATTCATGGGAAAGTTTGCCTGCGGATGTTGGTTTTACGAGTGCAGCCCTGTAATATAGGTGGAGGGGTAATACACGTCCGCTAAGCGGGCAATCAAATACCAAAGTAGTTCATCTTTTCACTCTTTGAGATTCCCAATAGGGCGTTGAGGGCACGAAACTTGCATGGCACAAGCAATGCCACCGTTCTCCAGACGGGGTGTTTTTCCAAACTTGTGTTTACACTAGCATTGCATCGGTTGTTGACAATAAACGCCACGTCAAATTCTGCCAGGGTATGCTATATTTTTCCTGTTTCTTCTAGTTCATTGATTTCAGAAGTAAAATTGTATAGACAGGAATCTATTGTTTGTAAACCGATTGTCGATATAAAGAACTGTGGATTAAGTGTATGGGCTCGGGGTCACTTTCCGACATTACAAGCTGTCAGTTACGTGTCGTTATGTCAAAATGAAAGTCCAAGATCATTCAAATTGACCCAGAAGAAAAAAGCAAGACCATATGTAAAGGGAAAAGAAAACAAAGCAGAAGAAAAATAAAAGAAAAGGAAGCGCTTCCAATGAACTTTTTTGGTGGAGGTGGTGTTATTAAAAAACCCTCATTCATCGTAAGCACAAGTTCAACCATAGGCGTAACTGACTCTTTCAATTGGTGGGGGGGGGGGGAGGACAGAAAATTTTTTGCCCGAATCTCAAAAAGTTGACGAATTTCGTTGCAGTTCAGGTGCATAAAATGGACCACCAAACCACTACATGCGTGCGAAGCGAGCGAAAATTTTTGCACAATTTTCTGGCATTCGATCAAAGACTTGGAAACTTAGCAGAAAATTCGGGCAATCTTTACACTTTTACTTCATCTCTGCCGCAATTTCACCTATTCTGTGACCGAATTTTTGTCGTTTCCGAATTATTCAGTAATAACAACGTTAGAGTAAGTACGTGAAAAGGCTGTTTCTACTCTACTCTTTTCTAAGGTTCACAAAGCCCCTCAATTGCGTTTGCGCAGTAAAATACTTTTGAGTATTACACAGATTTGGTAACTGCTCCAGCACTGTCAATGCGCTTTTGAGTGACAACTTGCGTGTGCTGAGTCTGCACTACCAATAAGCGAGTTCGATAATTCGACTGCACATGCGCACATCCTCCAAAGAGTCGAGATAAACATTAGACGGCCGTATTACAATACGTGTTCCACAATGTGAGTCTATTTCCCAAAATTGTCGAATCATCCATTTTAAAAATCATCGTAAATATCAGGTTTGTTACGCGTGGTTTTGTGTTCTTGAACGTATATAAACTGCCTCTTTGGTGTTAAAATTTGTATTTTAAGCTGCCGTAAAGTAAGGATGGACACCCCTTTTTTCGTGCAGTTAGGCTGGCCACACGTAGATTTAGGCTTAATGATATACATTTACTGCACGAAAACTGGGGACGCATGAAAATAGGGGAACGCGGTATACTATATGTGCTGAGCTTGGTTTGCGTATCCCGCGTGTATCCCACAATTCTATGCGGTATACGAATAATTGAACTCGTTTATAATGGCATTTATCTCGCGCTATATATAAGCGGGATTCTAAAACCCCTAAGTACCCGTTATTGCATTTTTTGGTTTGGACTGGCTAATATGGTGTCACATGACAGCAGTCAGTTAGCCTCGTTATTATGCAAAATTCACCGGTGATAACTTTTTTGGAGGGTATTGAGGCAGACTGAGGTTGCTATGCAACACGTTTGCATTACTCTATATCATATATAGGCCTTTTGTACCATGATGACTCAAGTTTACACTGGTAGGCTCATATCTGTATCCAGGGAGGTGCTATTTGCCCCTGCTGTATTGTATCTGCAAGCTTCTGTGTAAACGACAGGTAGAAGTCTATCCTGTACCATTGAGCGGAAGAGGAGTCGGACGACATAAATTTTGGTGGGGGCCACTCAGGCTAGCATCACTTCACAATGGGTATTCCATATTTTGAACTCAGACTTAAAGGGAATAAGCAGTCGCCCCAAAATTGCTTTGAAAAATCCTCAAACTCTTGCAAATGTCCTCAAATTTGCCTTACAAGAAGCCTACCTCCAGACTGCCAGACCTCTGAAGATGTTTTTGAACATATATTACAATCAAAAGGTAACGCATGGAGTTACCCTCCATGAATTGAACAATTCAGTAACAAAAATATTGTCACATGACTAAAAAAGGAATTCATGAATTAGGATACCGGGGCATGCCTTCTTATGTAGCCAAGCTACTGAGATTGGCACAATTAGTTTTAGGAATAACAGAGAGTAGGAGGTCTTCGTACGTAAGGTGTGCAAATAAAAAAAAGAAAAAATCAGGGCAGTCCTTGCCGTTCAATACAAATGCTTGTTCTATGGGCAGAAAAGACAGTTGTCTGGAAATTGAGAGCCCGGAGTCTGCAGGGGATTCTTTTCTCTGAAACTCACTCTATCGGAAAAATGCGCCATTACCTTCAGTGATTTCACTGACTCGGGCACCCGGGTCAATGACGCAAAACTTTTCATTTTGACGCACAGACACAAAACCTCTGGGGTCAAACTGACGCACAGCTTTTTCACCCCAAGAATCACTAATAATAACCTTGTCCAATTAATTCACAAAATGTGGCACTTTCAGTCTTTCCAGTTCCCATATTGAATATCGACAGATTGAATATCATGTCTCACAAGAAAAAGGTAGTGGAAAAGCATCACAAATATAGAAAATAAACAAAAGACATGAGTAAAGTTTGTTGTATTAAACTCAAATTTATTTTGACCCATTCTCTTTTAAATTTGACTCTTGCAAATTTATTTTGAAGGGTCTGTGACTCCTGAAAAAAAAATGATGAGTGAAAACCCTGACCTTTGAGATCAGTCAGTGCCATCTTCCAACCCATACCCGCGGTTCCACTTCACCCAGTTTGAACTTGAAGGAATTATTTGTGTTGCTAACTTGACTTCAGCCCAGTTGAATACACACCTTGAACAATGTTTCAGAATTATTTGCTCATATACCTACAATAAATTATTGGACACCATATAAAAGAAATAAAAGGCCCTGACTTAACAGTAACAACCCTAGTTTGAAATAAAAGACTGTAGTGACCCCTACCCCTCCGTCAGGCCGGTAGCCAGACAAGGGGAGTGCGGTGCCGAAGGGGCGAGATAGCTTCAGGGGGCGAAATTTTTTAGGGAGGCGAGCTATGCTAATATGCATTAAGGCAATGGTAATTTTTTATTTGTAGCGGAGAAATTTTTCAGGGTGTCGCCCCTGTCCCCCTTAGCTACGGGTTTAACCACCGTGTCGATTATTCCAGTCCTACATTCATCCATTCCCCCTTTTTACATGTGGTCATTATTGCCAGGACCCTGCAGATTTCACTTTTTAGACTAGCACGTTTTACTTTTAGAAGGAGTGCTCTCTACAACACTCAACTAGAACAACAGTGTCATGAAACAATGGTCTTATTAATGTTATAAAATGAAAACAAAATCTGCATAAACTTTTGAGGGGAAGGGTGACCACGCAATGTCACACAGGGCCGGAAGTTGGTCCTTTTAGCCCCACCTGCACTTAGAGGTTGACACTTAATACATTAATTTTACGAACCATGCATGCATCATCGGCGTTTAAGCCCCCTTGCCTGCCTGCAAGGTTATTTCAGCCTTTCACCATTATTCCCTAAATACTTTTGTTTTCCATGCTATTTTCACTATTTTAAGACATCTAAATATTGTGCTTTGAAATTTAAGTTTCGTGTCCTACCAACGAAATATTTCAGTTTTTCACAATAGTTTGTAATTTTACGGTCATCTCGAAGTCACGATCGCTTTGTCTTCGGAAGACTTATAACAATCTCATTCGTTCCATGGCTTTTCAAAATGTCGTCTGGGGTCTTCTCTTAATCCAGTCAGCTATTTTCTCCAGAGCCGTAAAACGTTCAACGAAAGCTTTCAATACGTCGTGTTCTTTTACGTCAACCTCTCCTTCTTTCATGTTCAAAACGGTTGGTAGTAAATCGTAGATCATATTGAAGGCCATGACGTCAACTAAAGTTATCTGTGAGGGGGAAAGGTGGAAAAAATCAGTCTCTTACTGAATATAAAACACTCATGTATCAAGTATGAGAAGAAGTCATGCTGTCAGTAGTGCCGTCAAGGAGGAGGGGGCATTCCCACGTCATTGGCTTCCCCCAAACTTGTCCTCTAATCCCCTCTTTTACAAATGTACCGTACTCAGTTTACAGAGGCAATGCACACTAACAACTATTTTCCCCCATCATTTCTGCTTGATCTTTCCATCCCCCCCCCCTCTAAAGACTTTGAAATTCTGGCAAAAACATTGCATGTTGTTTAATTTAATATTGTGTTAACAACGTTTCCAGGTTTCACTTTGGTGGCCGCAGTTGAAATGACCTTTAACCTCCATTTGAAAGAGTTCTCCCACTCAATACAGTGTATGTGTGTTATATATTACTGATGCCGGACCAAGCTGGACATTTGGTGTCCCAACTTGCAATGGGGAGGACTAGCTTAGGGTGCGTTTGTCTGTGTGGGTGTGTGTGGGTGTGTGTGTGTGGGAGGGGTGGACGGTTGAGGATGGAGTATAGATAGGCTCGAATTACCCACCTTTTCCGATTCAGTCTCCAAACTGTTGTTATTATGGACTGATAAATGTCATTCACTGGAGAAAATGGAAATACAAAAATGAATAAATAGCCTATAGGTGAAGTCTTTATCACAAGCTGTTATGCTGCCTAATGTATTCTCATATCTAAAGAAAGTGTTATTAACAAAGGAACACCATCTAGTGTTGCACACCTTTACTTGGAAAGAAGTAATATTTCAGTATTTTATGGAAAATGTGTGATAGTGTCGCATGTACATATGGCACACGAAACCAAATTTGATTATTAATAAATGTCAAAATATTTTTATACTTTATTTGCATATTTCCAGTACTTGTCTAGGTAATCTGATATAAGACCATTTGTTGTAAGCAGTGTTGGAGGTTGTCACATGATTTAAAAAAAAGACATTCATTAATTAGGATACCCGGGTATACTAATTCAATTTTGAGGTGGATGCATTTCCCCTTTTCAATGGAAATATGCAGACTATAGCCTTAAATAAATTTAATAATTTCAAGCGGTCTCAGCCCAGAGTGTTTGGGACCGGACGCTGAGGTCTGAGACAGTGGCTTAGCCAGGATTTTTTGAGCATGGGGCACTGGGGGTCACGAACCTTTCCTGGGGGTACAATTTCTGAATTCCCTCCCTCTCTATAGGGCTTATATACAGAACTGTGCATTCCAAAATTTTCCACGGGTGGCACCTGGGGTGCACGGCTTTGTCGTGGGGGGCACGTACCCTTTCATGCCCCCCGTAGCTACTCCACTGGTCTGAGAGTAAGACTTAGACCTAATCATTAGACTCATAATCGACACCATGCTCGGGGGATACCCACTAGATCGAAGGTTCACTAAACCGATGATCCGGTTGAGAGCAAATCTACTTCGGGTTAGAGTTAGGATTAAGATTCGGGTTAGAAAGGGAACAACGTTGAGGATTAGGATGAGAATTAGGCTAGGATAGGATTACGGTTTGAGTTAGGATTATGGTCACGGTTGAAATTAAGTTCTGAGTTAGGATGTTAGGTCTAGTGAGCCTTCAATCTAGTGAACCCTGCCTCGAGGCTCCATGACCGGTCTCGAGCCCGGTACACTGTGGACTACTTTCAAATTTTTGTCAAAAAATTGTAAGTTGAAAACTGAACAGTATAAAGCTCGTTGGTCTGTTATCTTCGCAGGACATTTCTGTGCTATGGGCAATGACTATGATCTGAAGCTTTACTAGCTATACAGGCTTATTCAAACACATGTTGGTGACTGTGCATTATTTCGCACATTTTGAAAGAAAAACATTTTACATCAGTGCTGCGTAGTCTTATCCTTCTTTGATGAAGTGCAGGTCACACTAGAGAGAGCGATTTCTGATAGGATTACGGTTTAGTTAAAATCGTCTCCACCCCTGGTCGGAAAAAGCCAAAAATTTACCAACCTGTGTAAATATATGATTTGCATCAGAGGACCACGAAAATGAAATGTAAACTAATTTTTTCGTGACGTCACATCGGCAGACAGCGTTTATCGGACACGCGTGCAAAAATCGGATAGATTTTTGAACAAATATCGCTCTGCTGCATGCTGAGCGCAATAAGTTAAATAATGGTAGCAGAACAGTTTATCTTGAGACAAACTAGGATCAGTTATCGATGTAGTGTGACCATCCTTAGAACAAAGTCTGATATAAAAAACTATTGGCTCTATTAAGAAAAATTCGGATCGGATTTCGGATTGAAAATCGCTGTAGTGTGAACCGCACTTTATACACTTACGGGGTACTTCCATCCCTCTTACTGTTTTTCGACCTGTTCCCCCAAATTTTAGTTCCACGTTTCTGCGAAAAAGTGTTGCGAACTCGTCCTAAAAAGTAAGTCCGATAAAGTTCAAACTTGGTGGGTAGGTACCTGACCATGAAGCTCGTGCATGCGTAATTGATGAAGTCATAGGTGAAAAGTCAAATTAGTTAAAAACTGGTTTTTGCCATTAGTTGACTAAACATGAAAACTTTTGCATGCGTAATTGTTGGCGTCATACTGTATGTCGAAAATCAAGAGATCAAAGTTGAAATAAGCTAAACTTGTTTTTTTTTTTTCATTATTTACATAACAGTATGTTAGAAAAGCGGATCATTCAACCACGTGATATGTACAGAGTGGCGAAAATATTTTGAAATAGTACGTTCTAGTTGCGTAAAGGTTCGAGATCGAAGTTTAAATGACCTCAGAGTGGTCTCCGGTCATGATTAGCCAATCATTAGGCTATATTGGTAGATGTTTTTATTCCCAATGTATGTATATTGTGGGGATGCGATTTGGATCTCCATAGATTGTTCTCTTGCTGTGATATGTAAAGGAACTGCATTCAGCATACGATCTAGTTCCCACCTTACTGGTTAGGTGCAGGGCTACAGGCCAGGTGAGATTCGCTGACAAATCTCTGGAAACTCTGGGGTATTTACAAAATTATGGCGATCAGAACAATGCCCTCAGTTGAATAGGCGTAGGAGGCGGGGCTGGGAGGCTGCAGCCCAACCAAATATTTTTGTGAAAATTCGGGCAATATACTGAGAATTTTTCGGGCAATATGCTGAGAATTTTTCGGGCACCTACTGAATGAAAAATAATGCAATGATGTAGCTAAAGGTATTCAATAGTTTAAAAAACTTCCTTGGTAATTAAAATAAAGTTCTGATTTGAATTGCACCAGCACATATATATTCGGTATTAATTCACCAGTGTCTTTTTAATGGTGAAACTTATATTTTAATTATCAGTGGTGTATTTAGGGGGCCATTGGGCCATTTCCCCCTCACTGATGACGAGTTTTTTAGTACCGGTACCTAAAATAGGTAAATTTTTCAACACAGATTTTACTTCAAAGGTAGAATATGTGGCACCAGATTGCAAGTAAGGACACCTAATTTTTCAAAAATTTTAAAAGGGGAGGAGGACACCCCTCCCTTAGACCCCTTCCCCAGGCTTACGATCAAACAACATAATGCATGCCCCACCCCTATGAGAGAAATCCTGGCTTCGCCACTGATGATTATCATTATTATTGTAACGACTTTCCCAAAAATTATAATCAATATGGAATGGTAGCAACACGGCAAATGATTGTATGTAATTGGCATGCGGTGTGATAGCTGATAGCCGATGCATGCCAGCTATACGGTATGTACATTAACATGCTGAACGCGCGTGGAGCGCGTCGAAATTTTTGGTTGTATTTTTCGGGCAAGTCGTTACAGCCCCCCCCCCCCCCATCAATTTGGGCTCCTACGCCCACGCTTAGTTGTCTACAAATGGCAGTGAACATGAACAGGTCACAAAAATCATAATTCGTCACCTTTAAACTTTAATTCATAACTCAGACTTACGGCATAATGGTCGGTGGGGGTTAAAATGGTCGGTGGGGTTAAAATGGGGAGCTAGTTGGTAGGGGAGTAGATAGCTGGAAGGGTTGAAATGATTTTCGAAACAATAATTACGAACTTATATTGCAATGATGCTCACCTGCATTACAGATGCGCGCGAAGCGAGCCGACAAATGCAAATATGTGGATTACATCTACTGTTAGGTTTATGAACTGTGTATTCAAAGACCACCTTGTATTCTAAGACAATGCAGGACCGAGAGTTGAAAGAAATTTTAACAGTGGCGTAGCTAGAGGGGGGCTGTCGCCCCCCCCCCACCCACAAAGCCTCCGAAGGCCTCTGTCGGAAATTATTAGTCTCTGTCGGAAATAAATAAAAACAATTCATTTGAAACACAACACTTCTTATGTTTTTAAGCAAAATCACACATCGGTATGTCAACGTGAAAATCAAAAGTCGGCCTCAGCATTGCCCGGAAAGCCGGAAAAAAAAAAAATAAAAAAGGTCCCCAGAATTTCGAATCGTACAGCTATCAAGATAATAATCTGTCGGAATTTTTTGCTTTGCCCCCCCCCCCCACAGAAAATATCTAGCTACGCCACTGAATTTTAAGCTGACAAAACTCCGACAAAGACTTTGGAGGCTTTGTGAAGGGGTGTGAGGGGGTCAATTTCCCTCCTTGCCCCTTTCTAGCTACGTCACTGAAATGATGTATTGTCGGCTTATTTCTTCACATTATATGTACGCAGAGCTATTCAACATTTACCATTATTGCTCTGTTAATACTAGTATTAATACTGTTTTCCATGCGATTTTTTGTATTTGAAGGCATCTAAAATATGTCTAGCAAATTTTAATTTTCTAGTTTAAACCAACGAATGCGAAATATTGAAGAAAAATATTTTCAAAAATTTGTAATTTTGCAGCTTTATAGCAACTTTTCAGTCATCTCGTGGTCGTTGACGATCATTCTCTTTTGCACAAGACATGTCACAAACTCATTTCTTCCTAGGCTTTTTAAATTTGCGTCTTTGGTCTCCTCTTGAGCCAGTCAGCTATTTTATCCTGGGCCTTGAAACGTTCAACGAAACCTTTCAGTATCTCGTGTTCTTTCAGGTCAAACTCTCCTTCTTTGATGTTCAAGACAGCCGGGAGTAAATCATAGATCATATTGAAGGTCATGACGTCAGCTAAAGTGACCTGTGAGGGAACATTTGCAAAAAATAAAACATTTCAGCTTTGTTACTGAATGTGAAGTACCAGGCGCGTGTCCAGGATTTTCAGTAGGGGGAGGGGGGTTCTGAGATATGATTTTTCAAATGAGGCGGGTATTTTGGGTCGAAAACTCTAAAAAAACTCTAAAAAATCTTAAGGTCGGCGCGAGCAAGGGGTCCGGACCCCCAGGACCCCCCTTTAGACACGCGCCTGACTACCCACATACCAAGTATGAGAAGAAATGAGACTATGAGTGTCGCATTTTCCCCGTCCCCGGTCTATGCCTTTCCTCGTCTCGTCCTCCAGTCCGTTCTTGTACAAATGTACTCAGTATACAGGAGCAATGCGCACTGACAACTTTTCGCCTGCAACATTTCTGCTTGCGCCATCTACTTTGCTTAAAATTCGTGCGGAAACACTGCATGCCGTCTAACATAGCATTGACAAAAACGTTTTCAGAATTTTACCTTGGTGAACCAGAGACGACCTTTAAAGCTCTGTAAATCAGCACATTTAGTTCCCAAAATTACAATACAGGCGTGTAACTTAGGGGGAGGGTTGGGGAGGGGTTGGTGCGTTCAAATAAAACCACCTTTTCCAATTCGACCCCTCCCACAGGTTTAGCCTAGCTTGTGTATGTGTGATACTTATTCATTTAGTCATTCTGAGTGAATTTAAATCCCATTTTGGAAATCTTAACCACGTCCTTGCTAACAGTATCATTTATTTCAGAATATGGGAAGAGAAAAATGCATAAATGTAGGTGGAGGTAGTCTTAATCACAACCTTTTGTGCTACTTTACAGTTCGGGAGATTCCCTCTTTTGGAAGAATCTACTTTTCCCCGATCGGAAGTAAAATTGGTCATGGGCGTGCCCATTCGTCCATTTTATCTACAATTTCATGCTTTCTTTGTTTGCATTTTCTTTGGCGAATTAATTTTTGAACCCTTTACAAAATTGTAGGTGTAAATGCATACACTCATGGGCGTGGATCATGGGGGACGGGGGACGCGTCCCCTCACTTTTTTGGAAGGGGGACATCTCCAAAAAGTCCCTCCCACTTTTTCAATAATATAACATAGATTACGAATTTACACTACATTTTAAAAGCTAAACTGCCCCCAATTATGGTATCATTTGCCATACAGGCACCTTCCAATTTCCTTTTTTTGTCAAAGGGGAGGGGTTCACCCCCTCCCCTTAGAGCCCTCCCCCAGGGCGGCGATTCGCAAATGGTAAAAACTCCCCCCACCTTTGGAGATGGGTCCACGCCCTTGCATACGCCTATGGCTCGGCTGTCCCAGTCTTGGTCTTGGACACCGGCTCAAATTTGCTGTACTCGGTTACAACATTACACTTAAGATCAATCTTTTTACAAACCTTGTTCCCAACGAACCAGCCACTATCATCTTTATTGTTTTTGAAGAGTTTCTCCAAGTTTTTGGTAAGCTTCATAGCTCCTTCGTCAGCTAGTTTCTTCCGTAATTCGTTCTAAATAAATCAGAAAAGATTTAAATATAACTCGGGCTAGATTTAGCCGATGGTTCTGCATACAACGAGTTTCACGTCAGGCCAATAAATATTATAGTGTCTTTCTAAGAATCTATTTTTTTTTTGTAGTATGGGCTATTTTCATTGAGAGAGTCGATTCAGGAAGTTCCTTTCTAGATCAGTAGCTTCACAACCCTACTGGCCAGGTGGAGCAGTAGAAAATCCAGAAATTAAACCATTCTCTAAAATATTTTCTAAATAAATACGTTTTCTTTAACATACTGTATGGGTGTTACAAAATCTACTTACCCATCGATGAGGGGTAGGGTCCCGTTATCTACTTAGAAAAAACTTTTAAAAAGTCTCGATAAAGTGGACTAGAACGAAGCAAGCGGCCTAGTGACGGCTTATTTTTCTGCTTGACTATGGAAATAACTGATTGAATCAACGGACGAACACCATGTCCGTAGCAAAGGTGGCGGCGGGCAGTGCCCCCTCAGAACCCCCTAGAAGATCAAAACTTATGACCTTACTGGATTTTACTATATCTCACCCCCAAAAAATATATCGTCCGAACTTATCCTTCCCCAATTAAGTGTCTGGCTAAGGGTCTGACGAACAAAAACTGCCAACTGCTCCTCGGGGAAAGTATTTATAAATCTTCCCAAAACAGGGTGCTTTTTATACCATCAAAGCCTTAAATACTTTAAATTACTTACTTGTATACATTTTTCATGAGTTGGCCGACACTTTACAAGTTTTCTTTTTCGAGGAAGCTAGACATTAACTATGTACCTACATGGCAAATGAACATTTTTGAAGAACCTTATTTATGTGATACGAACTAAACAAAGGAAAACATTTCAGCAAAACATATCTTGAGAAATGGTATACCTTCTTTTCATCTCCCTCGGCTTCAAATATTTTGTAAAATCCTGGCCACATGTCATCAACGGTCTCGCAGACCACGTCTATTTGAAGTTGCTCTATTGGACTCGACCCGTAGAGATCTGTAACAGATGTATCAGAGGATATTAGGCTAAGACTTCATAAGTGTCAAGTAAGCTGCAAGTATCATTAGTAGCCTCGAGATCCATTTTCACCTACGTCACCTTTTTAGTGACAACCATAGAAATAAAAGTAAGGGAGAACGCTAACACAATGCAGCCATGCATGTATAACCGGTGAAGCCACGAAAATTGTGAGGGCGCTTTCGTTGTACGGCAAAAGACCGGTTGATTGATGTCTCTCCGTACGTACAGTGTGCATTCTGCTGCAGAAGTTATAGCTTATTTTATGCGTTTTTCGAAAGATTTGGAGTAATTTTCACAACAGAAATAAGTCATGGTGCCTTAAGTATTTTGTTTTATACTCCTAACTTGAAAACTTGTAATTTCTTTGCCAATACTTGGGGCAAAAGCAATGACGTGATATTTGTATTACGCGCAGGTGCTCTGTTGCCGTACAGACTGGCCAAATCAATGGCTTCAGTCCAGATCGGCTGACGTCATTTTCCCTTACTTTTATTTCTATGGTGACAACGGAAATATGCCGCCATGTTGGGGAAGTAAACGAATCGCAGTGTACAAGCACACAAAGTGACTGATCGAGCGGAGTCAGGCAGTGAAGCCATTGGTATCTGTGGTGCGCCTACAAGTATGTGTATGCGCTACAGAAAATACATTCAAGCTTTCTATTGTGTGCCTTTAACATGACCGAATAAACAAAACATGACGTCATGACTTGAAACGGGTGTATATTTCATATAAATTTTACCATCAACCCCCCAAAAATAAGAAGAAACCAGCAGTCTCCTAGGGTCGAATAGCAGGTTTCGAAGAGCATTTTCTCTGATAGTAATGGGGAGCTTAAGTTTAGTTAAAGCAGTGGTTTCAAAGCCACGGTGGCATTATCACCTCTTGGGGTTATTTTTGGAACTCAAGGGGGGGGGGGAGTGGACGAGGCGCTAAGGGTGCAGCAGGGGGGCGTTTTGAAAAAAAGATATATTAATTTTAAACCGGACTTTACAAGATTCGAAAAGGTTTCCTTTAGCTGAACTCTCAAATTGGCTCGCATAACTGCATAAAAAGGAGGTAAAATGAAGTCAACAAGTCCGAGGTCTAACATTCCCTCCTCAGGTGACTTCAAAGTTTGTGAATGATTTCAATACCAGATGCCAGGAAACTGCATTTAACAGTCTAAGTTAAAAAAAATCCCTTGCGAGGACCCTCATATTTCCATCACAGGCAGCGAAAACTGTAAGCGACGGGGCCTTATCTAAAAGATTATCCCGCCTCTTTTTCCTCGAATGTAGTTTTTTCCTTGCTGTTTATTGACATGATATACTGCAAGAAGTGACAATTGCAGATAACTGTAACATTATAGATAACTTTTGCAATGTGGTATGAAGTAAAACGTTAAAATGATTTCAACATGCAATTTTTCGGTGGGCCAATATCGTTTATCTCATAATTAGGCCTACTACCAGTAGGACAGCTTGAGTGGCAGAAGTCTCTCAAAGCCCCATGCAACCCATACCATCTTTCTTGCGCGTACCCATAAGACAATCCCCTTACAGCATCAAAAGGAACTTCCGTTAGTAACTATTGAAAAACAAAATGGTTAAAAGGTGATTTTTGTAATCTCTTTAATGCGCATTTAAGATTATTATGTAATCGGAAGAAATCGTAAATAACCGAGAACTTCCGGGGACTTTGTTCCCTGGTCTTCCACTGAAAGGTTTGCCCCTGGATCCCATTGGGGGCTCTTGGGGGAACGCTCCATACTTCCGTGGCCCCCGGCGTCTAATTTCAAAGACGTTTCTCCAACCATGACCACGATCGAGCCTTCACCCTTTCGTTAATCGCGGGTAAAGTATTCGCCATCACAAAAGGGCGTCAGCTTTTTGAGTCCCACACCACAGTTTTGCCACCCTGGGTAAGATTCACATGTACAAACGTTGTATGTACAGACCTACCCTTTCTTTCAACATGTATTTTATCCTTGTCGTTTTATGCATGATACTTTTTTAAAGACGGCGGGGGGGGGGGGCGTTTGCCGATCCCAATTCTGCGAAAGGGGGCGATGAGCTGAAAAAGGTTGAGAACCACTGGCTAAGAATTATTTTACCATATCCCCCGAATAAACGTCAAAATGGCCATTGGAAGGAGGAATGTTTGCTACTCCTTGGTTGCTTGGTTAGAGTTTAAAATATGTGCACATACGATGTACGAGATATGAAATGAAGGATGTCAGCTAAACAATAAAAAATCCTTGGTAAGAAAGACTCACTGAAAGCGAATTTTGATCTACGTACCGTATTCACGTGCTATGTATCTGAACAAAGCATTGCTCTGTGGATATTCGGCTCCGTCAATTTCAAGAACTGGTAACTGTCCTAGAGGGGTTTCTGTGGATTAGAATATGAGTAAACGCATTACATTTGTTTATGGCGGTCTCCATGTCAGTGTTCAGAATTCCTTTAGAAATATCACGAAATTATGAACTTACATTCTAAAATGTAAAAAGGTTTTCCCCCACGATGATGGCACTTAGGGCAGGAAAACATGGAATGGTTTTGATAGCCGACTACGATATTT
This sequence comes from Holothuria leucospilota, assembly GCA_029531755.1. Classification (NCBI taxonomy): domain Eukaryota; kingdom Metazoa; phylum Echinodermata; class Holothuroidea; order Aspidochirotida; family Holothuriidae; genus Holothuria; species Holothuria leucospilota. The sequence goes on along the minus strand of CM055964.1, from coordinate 60,895,189 downwards.
TACGTGACTCGAACGTGAAAAAGTTTGTCCACCGTGAATATTGGGGACAGATACAAATCTCCCATCTGTGGATGACGGCCTCAGTGATGATATGAAATACAGTGTAGTATGTAGTGATACCATTGGACAGCCACTATTCTTTCTTTATTTCACCTCTCCCTCCCCTAAATAACGCTCGTCTTTGAATCATTTTTCCCAGCTTGAGGTGAATACAAATGCAATCAGAACAGAACGCTGTATGTGCATAGCTCAACTGGACTATGGAAAGGGAGGGAAAGCTGATCGCTAGGGGTAAGATTCTTCCCAACCCTGCATGGACAGAGCGTAACCATTGTAAAAGTGCTTCCAACTGGTCATGCATTTGCCTACGTAGCAGGCTGTACGGCATATTCCTTGTTTAGTCATATGGTGGTTTAATTGGGCAGCAGAAGAGCTGAGCAAACTCAGTCCGCTCTGCAGGGTAGTCATGCATGGGCTATGTAATTGCCTAGAACAAGTTCATTGAGAAAAAGGGTGTGTGCGTATGTTAAGGTGACCAGACGTCCCGATTTTCGGAGACAGTCCCAGAATCAAGTGTTCCGTCCCCGTTGAACATGTGTCCCCGAAAATGTCCCCGATTTGAACAAATGTCCTTGAAGTTTGAAATTTCCCAAGGTATTAATTGCAATGTAAAAAATAATATTTTGTCGATTGTGTAGCCTACTGTGTACTTTTCGGACGGGAGCTGAACCGCCGGCTAGCTCAGTATTATAGGCCTACTATTACATCAACATCGTTGAGATATATCGTAACGCCCAAGTACACACGTAGGCTAACAAATAACAGGTAATACCTGCAATCACAGAGATCGAAAGTCAAGAGCATCACTGATTTTATATTACTGTTGCGATTACACACATTTACTGTAGCCAATTGCAACTAACGATGTATATTTTCCTTATACACGGTGCCTGGTCTAGTAGCGTCCCTGATTTTAACCCCCAAAATATGGTCACCTTAGCGTATGTATGTGTGGGGGTGGGGAAGGACAGGGACTTTAAGGTCATAACGCTGGCTGCCTGTACCACCGCCGGTGCTCCCCAGTTTCATATCTCGGTTGCAGAGAATAGAGTGCAGCTAAAACCGTCATTTCCTTCGTAGGCTTACTGCGTGATCAAACTGCGCAGCAGCAACTCAGTTGATCATTCAAAATAATGCAATAGAAACTTACTTGGTTTTAGTTCCGGCCATGTGTCTTTCTGAATACGATGGTCTTCGTATTTAATGCCCTTAAGCTCCATCATATACCGGACGACCTCGGCCCGGGCCTTGATGTCAAAGTAGATAAGCTTATAGCTTGGCATCTTGGACCCTGTGGCATTCGTGGAAGCTGAACTTGAAATAATTTTCACGTTTCTATGCAGGTGAAATTTGCTTTATGACGCCGTGTGATCACAACACCCCGTTTGGTCGTGACATTGCAGTTTATGACGTTTGAACTTTTATCAGTGTTGGTGTATTTATGAAAAGGAATTGTTTAGTTAAAGGCAGTCAGCAGTCCCCCAAGAAGTCCAAAAGAGCATACTGCCACCACTAAAAGTTTGTCATAACTCCGCCTACTTTTAACAGAGATACCAAAATATAAACAGCAAAGTGCATTACTACACTCTTCAAAGAGTCATGATCGAGTGTCCTTCGTTGCCCAGCTCCAGACAGTGACCAATTACAACAGCTCTCCTTCCAAAACAGAATGAGAGCTCGTTATCCACACACCAGCTCCTCAATGTAATCTGACACCAAAATCAAGGTAGTGTGCTGGTATGGAAAGGTAAACAAAGGTATGTTTGAGAAATATGCCATTTTGTTATCCAGGTAAGTCGTGTATTTACAGGCGATAGAATTTGAAGCCGTGGCAAATGCAAGGGGGCAAGCGCCCCTGTTAGAATCTAAAAGGGAAAACAGGACCTTGATGTGTCTAGTTCATTAGCATTCTTACGAAAATGGAAATCATACAACATTTGGCATATAATTCCCTTTCTGAGAGCCCACATTATGTGTATAGATTGTGCGGCATGAACGTCAATGGAGAACATACGTGCAGTACATACATTACCACCAGTACAGTGCAGGTATAAGGTTAGCATAGCCTGCGGGAAGCGTTATCTTTCGTAATAGAAATTAACTGAGTTTATGTAGGCCTACGTGTAATGAAGTGTACTGTACATCCGGTGTATATCATGCAGAGCAGTGAAACTCTGGAACCACTCGTCTTAAAACACCGTGACATTCAGGCCCCTAGCCCACCAGGCGGGGCACCGTGACTGGGGAAATACTGTGTCCCCATTTGAAAAATCGATCACACAATAGAATTTCCCACCTGTGAACAATGGCGCTTGCACGGGGTGCGGGATGCATGCCCCGAACTATTGGAAAAAAGAATTGATAGAGCTAAAATTAGTTTCAACCGGTCTGTAGGCCCGCAAGGGGGGGGGGAGCATATTTTACAAAAGAACAATAGAGGTATTTTAATTATTTTATTTCACATATCTTTTGTTAACTGCGACAAAATATACGCGCTTTCACCTGCTCTTCCATAGCCTGCGGTATTTCCTTAAGGCCACTTCAAACATTTTGGCTTCGTTCAACGTTAAATGGCTCACAATTGTTTTCCGTGCAGATGCAATATGGTGTTTCACAGATTGCATAAATACGAAGAAGATTTTTTTCGATCTTCCCTACCATTGAGGAGATTGTCAACTCAAAATGGCCATGGTAGCTGATGTATGTTGTTAGTAAAATGAAAATATGTCAGTGCTGACCTGCATATAATTTTAAATATGGTCAATGATGTCTACTGCAAAATTTCGTCGCACGCAAAGGTACTAGTAGCACAATTATACACATAAACTATTCACTCTGGTCCCCACAGTTGAGCGCCGTAATAATTATAGGACAATGACTATGATCTGAAGCCTTACTAGCTATACAGACTTATTCAAACATAGGTTGGCGACTTTGCATTTATTTAACACATTTTGAAAGAAAAGAAACACATTTTACGTCAGTGCTGCTTAGTCTTATCCCTCTTTGATTAAGTTACACATACTTCTTTCTTCTTTCTTTCTTATCGTTTTGTAAGCTGCTCCCCTAAATTTTAGTTCAAAGTTTTTGAGAAAAAATGTTCTCAATGTTGCGAACTCGTCCTAAACAGTAAGTCCGATGAAGTTCAAACTTGGTGGGTAGGTACCTGACCATGAAACTCGTGCATGCTTAATTGATGAAATCATAGGTGAAATGTCAAATTGGCTTTTACCATTATTTGGCTAAACATGAAAACTTTTGCATGCGTAATTGTTGACGTCATATGGTATGTCGAAAATTAAGAGGTCAAAGTTCAAATAGGCTAAAACTGGTTTTTATGCATTATTTACATAACAGTATGTTAGAAAAGATCATTCAATCACATGATATGTACAGAGTGGCGAAAATATTTTGAAATACTACATTCTAGTTGCTTAACGGTTCGAGATTGAAGTTTGAATGACCTCAAAGAGGTCTTCTGTCATGATTTGCTCATCAGTATATTGGTACTAAATTACTTTACTCCCAGTGTATGTATATGGAGGAGATGGGGTTTGTATCTCCATAGATTTTTTTCTTGTTGGAATTTGTAAAGGAATTTCTGGAGCCAGTGGCGTCACCAAGGGGAGGGGGCAGGGGCACATGCCCACTGGAAAACCTTGTGCCCCTCGTGTGCCCCCCAACTGAGATTTGAGATTTTGAAAAAATTTTAGATCTCCTGTAAGTTCTGTAGTCAGAATATTTGACTACCATGTTTCATATGATTTGATTCTTCTTAGGACAAGAAAAGGCAGCAATTTGTATTTTTTCGAATAACAAAATCACCCATCTCATAAAACACACGGTGTTCTCTGTGTAGGAGGTTGAGAATCGGTCTTGGTAATCTTTCCATAATCTTTGCCGCCTCAACAGGTGTGAATATACGCCTTGATAAAGTGTAGCGGAAATGTCTGCCTCGCCGTGTCGTTGACCAAAACAGTGAATGGTGTTTCGTACGTGCCATGGAACTTGCCTGCCACTTGCATTGCGAATTGTAATGCAAGCTCAGTGCCAGCAATTTCAATGAGACTTTTCTGTATTTTCTTCTTCGAAAAAAATAATTCCAATAAATTTTAAAAGGGAAATATGTGATACAAAATTCTATGATCCCTTTAACCCGTTAAGATTCCAATCACTCAGTTTGTGGATCTGAAAATTTCACGTTAATTGAAGTCCACAATTGAACGAATATTTTATCGTTGATTCGGCAATACACATGCACGTTTTTTCACTTTCATGTGAATTTCTCAATCCATGCAATTATTTTTAATTTAGTTCCTAAAAATTCGTTATTTTTTGACACAAATTTTACTTCAAAAAGGTAGCGTATGTGGCACCAGATTGTATCTAAGGATACCTAATTTTTCAAAAATTTTCAAAGGGGAGGCTGGCAGCTGGAATGTGGCTTAGTACCTTTCGTGTGGAAAAGTGGGCGGCTATTCTCTGGAGTACGGTATCGGTGCTGTACATACGGTATCACCGGAATGTTATGTTAAAGATGAACGTTAATAATTGCTGAAAAAGAATCAGACGGACATTCATCGGAAAGGAATGTATTTAACTTGTAACTCTCACGGATTTTAGGAAAATAGGCAGAACTTGTCAGTCTCTCTGATCTGAAGCTAAATACTCTCCTTCCCTTTCACTCATTTTCTTTTCCCTTTCTCTCCGTTGCTCCCTTTCTTGTTTCCTTAATTTTCCCTTTCTTCAACCCTGTGGTTTGAGCTGATCTTCCCGGTTGAAACCGCCAGGGGGGCACTTTGCCCCCGCCCCCGGCAGATACACTACTGGCTACGTCACTGAAATGATGTATTACTGTATTATCGGCTTATTGCTACACGGATGCATGTAAAGTTATTCAGCATTTACCACTAATCTCTTAATACTAATATTTCCCATGCCATTTTTTGCATTTGAAGACATCTAAAATAAGTCTAATAAATTTTAATTTTATAGTTTAAACCAACGAATTCGAAATATTGAAATGATATTTCCAACAATTGTCATTTGTTTGTACAGTTTGTCGTCTTTTAGTCGTCGACGATCATTCTCTTCTGCACAAGACATGTCACAAACTCCTTTCTTCCTAGGATTTTTAAATTTGCGTTTTGGGTCTCTTCTTAATCCAGTCAGCTATTTTATCCTGTGCCTTGAAACGTTCAACGAAAGCCTCCAATAAGTCGTGTTCTTTCAGGTCAAACTCTCCCTCTTTCATGCTCAAGACGAATGGAAGTAAATCATAGATCATATTGACGGCCATGACGTCACTAGAGTGACCTGTGAGGGAGTATTTATAAAAAATAAAACCTTTCAGCTTTGATAATGATGTGAAGTACCCACACACCAAGTATAAGAAGAAGTCATACTATGAGTGGCGCATCTTTCCCCGGTGTATGCCTTTTTCTCGTCTTGTCCCCCATTCCGCTCTTGTACAAATTTACTCAGTTTACAGGAGCGATGCGCACTGACTTTTTGCCTGCAAACATTTCTGCTTGCGCCCTCTATTTTGTTTAAAAGTCATGCGGAAACACTGCATGTCGTCTAAAATAACAATGATAAAAACGTTTTCAGAATTTACCTTGGTGAACTTGAGATCCCACCCTAAAGAAGCTCGGTGAATCGGTCATCCAGCACATTTAGTGTCCAAACTTACAATGCAGAGGAGTGACATAAGGGGAGGGGTAGGGAAGGGGAGGGGGATTGGTGGGCTCAAATAAACTTTGTCCATTTCGATCCTTCCCACAGGTTTAGCTTGGCTTATGTAAGTGTGGTAATAATTCGCTAAGTCATTCCGAGGGACCAGATTGGAGAATTTCATTCCCCCTTTTGGAAATCCTGATCACACCCTTGCTTACATTATCATTTATTTCAGAATATGGAAAGAGAAAAATGCATAAATGTAGGTCGAGGTAGTCTTAATCACAACCTTTTGTGCTTTACCAGGAAGGGAGATTCCCTTTTTGGGAAAATCTACTTTTCCCCCGATCGGGAGAAAAAATTGGTAATGGACCCGGCCAGTTCGTCTATTTAACTTACAATTCCACGCAAGTTCTTTGTTTGCATTGTCATTGGCGAATTGGTTTTAGGAACCCCTTGCAAAATTTGCGGTGTAATGCAATGATATTAAATTTTCGGTAGGTACATTATTATAGCTGATCGGTGGTTCACCAAGCCGTTTTTGTGAAAAACACAATTTTTTGAACAGTATTCGTTCTTCTAAATCTTGTCTTTGTTTGGCTAACGAGCGTCTACAATATGTTGCACACGTCTCCCCTCAGTTCGGAAAATTTTGGTGGAAATTGCTTGTAAACACGATATCTCAAGATAGGAATGATGGATGCTTTTCATACTTGGAGTATGGATTTATTATATTTAGAGAAAGGACCCTACTGTTTTTGGTGGAGGTCAGAGGTCACGCCAGGTCACCATGGACCCAAAACCTCGTATACACGATATTCCAAGGTAGGGAGGATGGATACTTTGTTAAAGTTAGAAAATGAATGCTATTGTTTTTGGTAGAGGTCAAAGGGTATATGAGGTCACCGAAGGTAAAACTTTAGAAATCTTGCAATTTGCTTGTAAACATCATATCTCAAGGTAGGATTGATATACACTTTTATTGTTTGTAATGCAGCATATTGGGAGGAAGAATTTTACTGGTTTAGGTAGTGGTCAAGGGTCATGTGTGGTCACCAGAGGTCAAACACCAAAACCTTGTAAACACGATATCTCATGGTAGAAAGCATGGGTTCTTTCCATGCTTGGCATGTAAAACCTCATCTAACTCTATAGTCAGAAGATAAATTTGATTCTTTTTGATAGAGGACAAAGGTTGCACGAGGTCTCCGTACTTAGTGAAACAGCAAAAACCTTGGAAATTGCTGGTAAATGCAATAGCTTAAGATGTAAAGATTGATACCATTTGTTTCCTTTCTGCAAGGAATCACTAAACCTTTGGACTTTTTGGTTTCTTTGTCTCTTCTTTTCCTTTTCATTTTATCGCGATGGGGTGGGGGAGAGGGTCTACAAGCCCATTAAATCCCCTCCTCTCCACCCTTTTTGTGATCAATCCTTAATGTTGTGTTTATGTCACCTCTCCTTACCTCCTGCTTTATACAAACCTATACTTTATACCCGCAATAAGATCTTAGCAAGTTAATATCACACTGGAGGAGGGTGGTCATATCATGGGCGCAGATCCTGGTGGGGACAGCGGGACGCGTCACCACCAACTTTTTCAGTGGTGGGGACATGATATACTGTGTCCCCACCAATCTGTCTTGAGCAAACGCTGCACTTAGAATTCCCCTGTATTGGACTTTGGAGCAGTTTGATCAAGCATTGGGCAAATGACATGCTATAAAAGACGAGAATTATTCACTACTAGGCACAGTGGCTTTTCCGCTGACTGAAGTATTAACACATTCAATTATGTGCACAAACTAAATTTCTAAGCCATGAGATCTAAAACTTAAGGAGGTCTGGGAATATCATTCGATCTGGGAAGTGATTATTTCGGCGATCTGGGAGATTATATTTGCAAAAAAAAAATCTGTTACACTACGCGTGAACTCATGGTCGCGCTCCGATTAGATAGTATCAGGGACTGAACAGACAAGCGTCCCCACCATTATCCAAGACGGATCTGCGTCAATGGGTGATATCACGTTTCTAATTGGGGGAGAACCTACTCCGGCCTCCCATTCGATTCCTGCTTGCCTCTTTTGACAGAACCGAAACATAACGTGTTGATACGGAGATAAGGGGCTAGAATGTGGAAGTATGTATTCACCTTGTCGAAAAGGCAACAACTGCTGCGTTTTACAAAAAATACTGAAAACGGTCAGTTAAAGTCGTTTCAATTTCAAGCTACAAAACACCAGATTTCTGTTGGCGCGAGGGACCATCTCTCTGAAACTCACGCTGTCGGAAAAATGCGCCACTACCTTTGAGATCATTCAGTGCCATCCACCACCCTATTCCCCTCACCCAGTCTGAAAGCACTGTGTGGCTCATTTGATGTAGATGTATAAACAACGGGAACAATGTTTCAAAACAGTTTATTCACATACATGAACAAATGTTCGACACCCTGTAAAAGAACTAAATCGACTGGGCTTAATATAATAATAGTAATAGTAACAACTATTGTTTGAAATAAAAGACTTTACTGACCCCACCCCCACCCAACACCAGGCCTGTAGCCATAAAAGGTACTGAAGGGGCGAGATAGCTTCCGGGGCGAAATGTGTATTAAGGGAGAGCTATAGTAACATGTATTAAGGTAAGTTTTATTTTAAAGGGGCGAAATTTTTCGGGGGGGGGGGCGTGGCGTACTGCTACCCTTGGCTACGGGCTTGCCCACCGTATCGGTTATCCCAGTTCTACTTTCATCTATTCCCCCTTTATAAAAGTGGTCATTATAGCCAGAACTGGATTTCACAGTTTAGACCAGCACGTGTTGCTTTAGAGGGCGTGCTTTCTACAAACACAAGTAGCATAAAAGATTGTTATAAAATGAAGAGAAAAATCTGCATAAACTTTTAAGGGGGAGGGAGTGGTCACTAAAGCTACCCAGGCCGGAGGTCGGTTCTGTTAGCCCTGCCACTTGTAGGTCGTTCAACACGTTAATTTTATGAATCATGATGTATTATCGGGGCGGTTATTATCACATATGTCTGCATGCAAAGTATTTCAGCATTTCACAATTATCAGTAAAAACTAGTGTTTTGCAGGCGCGGATCCAAGGGGGGGGGGGGCTTTCTCGGTCTCAGCCGCCTCCTTTTTCGCCACATCAACAATAACAATTACGCGAAAATTAGCATAATGTTAATCCAGGAGAATACTTCGAGGGGGCTTGCAGCCCCCCCCCCTTTCCGAAATTTCTGGACCCGCGCCTGTTTTGCATGCCATTTTTACTATTTGAATGCACCTAACATTGTGCGTTGGACTTCAAATTTCGTGTTGAGCCAACGAAATATTTCAGTTATTCAAAATAGCTTGTAATTTTGCAGTTAATGGATTAAGGCTGCAGGTCAGTTTGAGGTCACTAACGATCGTTTTATCTTTGAGGAAGACTTCTAACAATATCATTCGTTCTTTGGCTTTTCAATATTGTGTCTGGGGTCTTCTTTTAATCCAGTCAGCTATTTTCTCCTGTGCCTTGAAACGTTCAACGAAAGCTTTCAATGAGTCGTGTTCTTTCAGGTCAAACCCTCCTTCTTTGATATTCAAGATGAATGGAAGAAGATCGTAGATCATATTGAAGGCCATGACGTCAGCTAAAGTGACCTGTGGAGGGAGTAGGAGGAAAAAAAAAACACCTTCAGCTCCTTAGCTGAATGTGAAGTGCCCACATACCACGTATGAGAAATAACCATGCCTTCAGTGGCGCCGTCAACTGAAAAGGGGGCAATCCTCTACTTGTCCCCTAGTCCGCTCTTGTACAAATTTACTCAGTTTACAGGGGAGCAATGCACACTCACAACTTTGTATCATTTCTGCTCGAGACCTCTTCCCCCCACTTTCAGATTCTGGGAGGAACATTGCAGGCTGTTTAACCATGGAAGTACCAAGGTGGTACTTCCATGGTTTAACTTACTTAATACAGGCTACCATGTTAATGTTTTCAGGTTTCATATTGGGGACCCCAAGCGTAGGCGTAGGTTAGTTAGTAAATTAGTAAGTTAGATGAGGTTTTACGGCTCAGTTTCTAACCAATTGGTTTAAGGGTCGGGCCGGCCACGGCCTTTTTTCCAGTTGTGGTTCACTGGCTTGCTTTCCCTACTCCATTGCTTATGCTGGGCACCAAACACAATGGCAGTAGGTTCCATTTTTAAAGTCTTAGGTATGATCCGGCCAGAAAGCCGGCTTAGGCGTAGGAAGAGGGGGGGGGCGCTGGGGGACTAAAGTTCCCCTGTAAAATTTGAAGGTAAGTACGCTTCCTCCCCCCCCCTCAATTCAAGGACGAAAGTCCCTTACTTGTTCCCTCTGAAAACATGTCAAAATTAAGTAGTTTTTCTAAAATTTGTCCAATATGTTGCACAAAATTGCATCTAAGGACCCTCAAATATTCAAAATTTTCCCAAAGGGGAGGGAACACCTCCCTTAGACCCCTCCCCAGGACGGCGGTCCAAAACAACGTTCCTACGCCTATGACCTTCTAAGACAAGTTCTTTTTTCCCATTCTCTTGTTATTCAATTTTTTGGGGGGGGGGGTCAAAAATCATGTGAGGTCAGCAGAGGTCAAATTGTGAAACACACCGTAAAAATGATATACTCAAGAAATATAAATCTGAGGGATGAACCTCAGTGTAACAAAGCACCCCCTTTCGGCAAGGAATCACTAAGCCTTTGGGCTTTCTGGTTTATAATAATATCTTGGGATTGATTTTTGGGAGTGGGGCTCGTGCTTCCTCACGTCCACTTGGCTACTAACCTGCTCGTACAAAGCATGATAAAGTGAGTTAGTGAAGGCTGGCATATACAAGTTGCATTACAGTATAATGACACTAATAACATTTGGAAGAAGGTGCAATGAATCGAAAAGAAACTGGAAAACAAAGAAAGGTAATTAGCTAGAGTGGGTTTCCCTCCCCCCCCCCCCAGGTGCGGATAACGGTTTATAAGCTACAATTAATAAATTTCGTCAATGTAGCACCCGTATGTGTAGGAAGCTGTCCTCGACTGGCGGCCTGGACGTTGTTTGGGACCGCGGTCCTGGGGTGGGATTTAAGGGGTTCCCTCCCCGTTTTGGGAAAATGTTTGAATATGTGAGGGTCCTTAGATGCAATTTGGTGCAATATCTGCGCAAATTTTAAGGAAAATTACCGCATATTTTTGACATTTTTTATAGAGGGAACAACTAAAGCTTCTCGTTCTTGAATTGAGGGGTGGCGCAAGCATACTTCAGCCCACTACAGTTTTGACTGGGGAGGAGGTCTTTAGCCCCCAGTCCCCCGCTAGTCTCGTCGACTCTTCCCTACCCAATCTTAGTTTAGGCCTGAATCAGAGAAGTGCAAGATCGTCATCGCAAATAATTGCTCAGTCTACTATTTAAAATTGAGTAGATTAACTTCAAAATTTTATATATCCTGCCGAAATTCTAGATCAGCGAGATTTGTACTGTTCAGTGTTCAACTTAAAAATTATTTTGTAAAATCTGTTAGCATTTTTTACACTGTTTGTAGGTCTAGAGATCGTTCATGGGGCTTGGTCTCGATGAAGGGTTTACCGACTAGGTCTTAGTTTTAAGACGCAAACTTTCTGTCCCGAACACTCGGGGCTGATACCGCTTGAAATAAGTAATAATTAAACAATACTATTCTTTAATGTAATAAGAATATAGTGTATTCATGTTTCTATTAAAGGAAAAAAATGCATTCAATCCAAAGTATACCCAGGTAAACTAGTTCATGTATGGCTTTATTAATCATGTGACTACAATTTTGTATGATAATTCTTGCAAAATAACCTCTTGTTTACTTTGAGAGTGACATATTTTAAAACATTATCATGGGGCTTGGTCTCGATCAGCTCGGTCAGCATGCAACACTCGCCCTGGTAAGCTCTAATTGTGGTACACTTCACCTTTAACCCATTCCCATATTGCATTGCTTGGAAACATTTCCCAACTCGTCTATTGCCGTACGCCATCTTCTGCAACCGAGGTGTGAACAGGGGAGCACTGGTTGTGGTACAGGCAGGCAACGTAATGACCCTAAATGAGTTTCCCCTCGCCTCCCCCCTCCCACACACACACACACACACACACACATAAAGAGGCACACACTCAGACACCTCTTTCTCAATCTAAGGGTTCTGGGCCCTGCTTCATAAAGGGTTAAGATCGATGATTTCAAAAGAACGGATGACATCGGTGCTACATGCCGTCTCTTCATGCTTACCGATTAGCTATACCATGCTTGAACGGTGTATCCGTTGAACAGTGACGGCTACAGAAACATGTCAAGAAAAGGCTGACGTCACAAAGAATATTTTAAGACGACCGATCACCTTTAAACTTCCTTCCTTCTCTCTCATTCTTTTTTAAACTATTCCAGCAAATTTTCGTTTAGACTTTGTAAACATTCGATAACTGTGAAGAGCTTAGTGTGTCATTTGGAGGTCAGCTGGAAAGTTGTACGCAAATCATGTAAGGCGGAACGAAAAAAAAAAAAAAACGTTGGGGCTGAGTGCTAGCAAAACTATCTAAGCGGAGCGCCACCATTAGTTGGCGCGGAGCGGACAAGAAAATTTTTGGCTTTACAAACCCTCTAGATGGCCGGAAACGGCACTTCCGGGTGTTCTTAGCTGCATGTACCCAGCCTGGAAACGTGGATCTCATGTCTGCAATCTTCCTGCGGTCCCCACTTCTTGGAGCACTTGGAAAATATTGGGGCTTAGCCCCTCACTTTTTTCATTGGGGGCTGAGCCCCCAGGGCCCCCCGGTTCCGCCGCCACTGACACAAATGTCCCCATTTTGTTAATAACTCAGCCTCCGGGGATTTTCCTCATGAATCCCATGTTACTCCTGGACAACGCCAGGGCCCGATGGCGTCCCATGGACCCTTGCTGTTCACAGAGCGCTCCATGCTTTAAGTTCAATTGCGTTTGTCGATCTGAAGGAGAATTATTATACCCAGTTCTTCCGCTCACTTTTGAAAGAGGTTCTACCCCTTTGTATGGCAAGAGAAAGAAAATCGCCTCTGAGCAGGGAAAATTATGGCACACTTGGCCCACCGTATATACTCAACGACTTCCTAAGGCTACCATGCTATGGATAGGCCTATACATCTAGACATATATATGTATATGTATATGTATATATATATATATATATATATACATACATACATACATACATACATACAGTTTTTTGTAGTGTCAAACATTCAGGACGAAAAGAGATTTTCATCTCTAAATACACACTAAAATGCCTGGATCTTCCGCTCTGGGCCCCACCGGGGACCATATGAGGAGACCCTGGGCTCCATCCGTTGTGGGTTTTGCGCTTTGCGTCTCGCACTCGCCTTGCACGCTACACGTGTACATTCTATCTCCCACTTATATAGACGTTCTGCTGCCTAACCAACCATTCGGTTGCGTCCCCTTTTTAAAATCTTACTACGCCACTGTTGGAATCAGATTATTAAACAGTTAGAGAACTTTCTTACTTCAACAAAATGACGAAAGTAACAGTTATTGTTCAAAATACTAGAGAGGAGGGGAGGACGGTTCGCTGCCTCATGTCACGTGAGTAGACTGTTATATTTTCGCGAAAAGCTTTAATACGTTTCATTTTTTGATGGAAGGAGACATCCAGCGAAGCTTCATCAAACCTTGATTTCACAAGTAAATTTTTTAAATGTAGAGCTAAGTTTCATTTGCAAAGAAGTGCCGGTTTATTTGCGATTCTGGATGGTCTCGAAACAAATTATATAAAACATATACAGCACCATCGATAGAGCTAGAGTTAGATGACGTTTTCCCAGGGGGTTCCCTGGTTTTACGGTTTCTATGACCATTTGGTTTAAGCCGGGCCAGCCACGGCCTTTTTCCAGTTGTTGCTCGCCATCGATAATGCCAGCAAAGGCATCTGGCCTTTCTGGTCTTGACTTGCAAACGTTTGCGTCTTTGAATTTCAACCGTTAGATTTTTGCGTAGGTTTCATTGCAGAAAACTCAGTTCTTTGAAATCACTGTGTGAAAAGGAGTTATTTAAATGTCTGATTGAGAAAAGTGATACTGCATCCCATAGGGCAAAGAACTCTATCCAGGAACAATGTCATGGTCAAAATTTTTTATGGGGGGGGGGCAGGGAGCTTTACCATTTCAGGGGGGGGGCTTCATATAAAGAAGAGGTCTATTTTTCACTGTTGAGAGGTCCAGTGGGGCGGATGGGAGCGCGAGACGTGTAGGAGAGCAGGCTACGCCACCGTGTTCTGGAGACAGGTTTGTTTTTGGAAAATTGTATTTAACTTTCGATGACTAACTTTGCAACGGTTGTTGAAAATACGGGCCACGGTGAAGTCGTGCTGTTACGTAGGCATATTTAGCGTGATTTACTTGATATCGGATGTAGCAATCGTTTAGAGAGGTTTCTTTTCTTTACAGAGCAATTGCCGATGAAGACACATAGAGAAATAAAATGCAGGAATGAATGGGGAGACGATTCATTAAATTATTGCAATATTTGATGAGTTTACTCATCAATTTATTTGATCACAAGCCCCCAAAAGCGTTTATCATGATAATCCAGGCTCTTGGAGAAAAATTGTGACGTCATGTTTGTCCATACTGTTGTTGCTGACAATACCCTCCAACTCCTACAACACGTGCTCCTTTAAATTAATGCCGGAAGTAATACTTGAAGAGCCCCGTTTCTTTTCTTTTCAAACGATTGTCTACAGTCGGCTCTCATAATGGTGCATTTGTAAGAGTGACGTAGTACCTACACCAACTAGAATGATGACCACATTGATAATAAGTTTGAAAACTGATGGCAGTTAATTCTGGAAGAATCTTTATTGGAATTAACGCCGAATAACATTTCAGTTATGGCCATTAAACTTCGTGATACCTTTCGCTTACGATGGTATAAGCCTCTCTAATAGCAATTTACTTTAATAGCTCCAGTGACGTCATCAAACAATTAAATACAAAAGAAAACGGCGATTTCCTCTTCACACCCTGACGGTGAAAGTTATTACGACGAAAGAGGACAGAACCAAATGTGTGTATAGTTCTTCTATAGCTGTGGAACTTTCAGAATGCTTTTGCAAAATGAAAAAAAAAACGATCAAAGAAATTTAGGAAGAATCCGTGATAATCATGCAGATGTTCGCTGAAACAATATGCCTTGCATCATTAAAAGGAAATTTTGTGTATTATTTCCCCTTATGATCTGCCGTTACCACATATTGTCTAGAGTGCACACACATTCTTAGCACTGAAAAAGTTGTATTCCATGATTTGTACGGAAAGGTTCGGTTTGGCCCATCGATCACGCAAACGACTTAAATTCCGTAATAATTTAAGGCATTCCTGCAATGTTCTCACAAATTTATAGTTGGAATGTTAACAAACATAAAATAATCAGTATTATGATGGAAAGATAGCAACGGAACTTAAGTGTGAATTTATCACAAGTTTTATGTAAAATTATAACTTCTTAGCAAGAATGATTAGATAGTGCAACTTAGCTGATGGATTCTCTATTGCTGTGTACATAATGTTTGTATACTGATAATACAGAATATTGTGTGCTTCAGTGCCGAAAGAAGATTTTAGCAAACGATTTATCTGTTGAGACAAGGAATTTTTTCCTTCAAATTTCCCGAAATTTCCCGAAATTATCCCCCTTCCCGGATATTTCCCGAAGAACACCCATATTTCCCGAATTTCGGGAAGAGTGGAAACACTGACTAATACTCACTACATGCGGCATTCTGTGATGTCACCTCCCTGGTGAACAACGAAGTTTCTGCACACAATTCTAGGCGTTACAAATCTAATATACCAACTAACATTTTACACAACTTCCAAATTCAGGGGCGGATCTAGGGGGGGCGACCCGGCCCCGGCCCCCCTTTTTGAAAATGCAAAAAAAAAAAATGAAAGGGAAAAAAGAGAAAAAAAGAGAAAAAAAGAGAAAAAAAAAACGGAAAGGAGAAGAGATAGAGAGAAGGACAGAGAGTGGAGTGATAGAGAATGAAGCTGCAATTATCAACCTCGAACTATGGGAGTCATAGCGCACAGCAGATCAGTTTGAACGTCGATTGCGACGTTTACACACATGCTGATCTTACTACACATGATTGGATACAATCAATACGATACAATACCGATACAATAGCATCAGCCAATCGAAAAATACCTTACGAGGCAGTGCGCATCAGTTGGGATGGGGTGCTATCAAGCCTGGCAAGTGCCATTTCCGGCCATCTGGGATGTATTAAAACCTCAAATTTTCTTGGAACGCTCCGCGCCAACCTATGGTGGCGCTCCGCTTAGATAGTAAACGCAATGGCGGACACAAGGGGGAGGCCATTTTTTAACACAAATTTTACTTCAAAAGGTAGCGTATGTGGCACCAGATTGCATGTTAGGACACCTAATTTTTCAAAAATTTTTAAAGGTGAGGGGGATACCCCCTCCCCTTAGACCCCTCCCCCAGGCCGGCGATCTCACAACATACTGCACCCCCCCCCCCCCGCGAGAGAAATCCTGGGTACGCCACTGAGTAAACGGGATTCAAACTTGCAACCCTTGGACCAAAAGTCCCAGCCAGCTGAGCTGATCCGTCCTCACAGAAATGTGTAATAAAATAAAACCAAACTTAACATTTTGTTCACGAAAATTGCACTTCTTGATGGCTGCTATCAAGCCTGGCAAGTGCCATTTCCGGCGATCTGGGATGTATTAAAATCTCAAATTTTCTTGGTACGCTCCGCGCCAACTTATGGTGGCGCTCCGCTTAGATAGTAAACGGGAGCCCCGCCCCCAAACAAAAAATCCTAGCTTCGCCACTGCATGAGAATTAAAATGGAAAATCATGGGAATCACAAGGCCTTAGAAGCCTTAGAACCACAATCAATGACAAAACTAAATGGCCAAATGCTGTTCTGTCAGTTAATAAATCCCTCGATTATTCTCTGAAAGACGTTAAGATTGGGCTACAGTGCACGTCACCAACAAAATTTTATTTAGAAATATAGTGGTCGGAAACATTACAATTCGGTCAGGCGCGGTTTTACGGGGGGGGGGGCTTTGGGGACTCAAGCCCCCCCAAAATTCGGTCAAGCCCCCCAAAAAATTTCCGAGGTTGTGTGTTATCTTCATGCTATATTTGCGTGTATTGAGAAAAACAAAATTGTCCAATACATTTGTGCACATCTTAGTCCAGTGGATTTAGTTTCTCAAATGTGTCATGCAAGATAGGCATGTGATCACGTTTCTTGTATCCACGTCCACATACGTACACCGTTGTTTTGACTGCATGTAGTACGACAGCCACGCTTCGCCTTAGTACTGTATTACGACCTTAGGCACAGTGCGGGCGCCTACTAGCTTACCCAGCTGCATTCTTACGTTCGACGCCAGTCCCAGGGGCGTAAATATAGGTGTGTGTGTGGGGGGGGGCGTGAAAATCAAAAGTCGGTCTCTGAGCGCCAAAAAGTCGGTCTCAAATCCAGTGATTGCTCAAATCCAGTTCAGTATGCCTTTGTAACAGTAGACCAGACATGAACAACATTTGATACCTTACTCAAATTGAAATTCCGGCAGAGATGAAGTAAAAGTGAAAAGATTGCCCTAATTTTCTACTGAGTTCCCGAATTTTTGATCGAAAAATGTGCAAAAATTTTCGCGCGCTTCGCGCGCCTGTAGTGGTTTAGTGGTCTATTTCATGCACCTGAACTGCAACGGATTTCTGGCAACTTTTTGAGAAGTTCGGGCAAAAAATTTACTGGACCCCAAACTGTAAGATTCCCATACGCCTATGATTACTATCAGTGGCGTACGCAGGGGGGCCATGCCCCCTCCCTGATGCCAATTTTTTTTAGTTCCTAAAATACGTAAATTTTTTTAACACAAATTCTGCTTCAAAATGTAGCGTGTGTGGCACCAAATTGCATGTAAGTACATCTAAATTTTCAAAAATTTTCAAAGGGGAGGGACACCTCCTCCCCTTAGACCCTTAGCCCAGGCCGGCGATCACACAACATACTACATCCCTCCCCCCGTGAGAGAAATCCTGGGTACGCCACTGATGGAGTCCTCCTTAGCATCATTCCCAAATGTCGGTATTGATAATGACAGAAAATTTTATTCTTCCGTTTCAAGTCCCCCTTAAGCCCCCCAAAAAATCTCGGTCTAGAACCGCGCCTGAATTCGGTCATTCAGTTTTGATACTATTTAAGGCCTACAATAATACCATCATTACACTGCCTGGACGTACCCCCAAAACAATGACAGGGCTGCCAAGTCTCGTGCATTCTGGGTGATTTTCACTTTCTCACTGAGTCCACACAAAACAAGAAATTAGGCAGAGGGGAACATGCACGTGATAAAACGTACATTTACGCCCACATGTCAATGCAAGGTACCTGAGTCCTGGCATCAAGTCGAACTAAGATATGGGTCACAAATTTCTCAAGGAAGTCCCTCAATATTTACCAAGTTAGAACATGACTACTAAAGATCTGATTAGACACCTTGAACAGGATGCATTGTAGTAAGGCACTGTGCCTATGGTAACTGTCTTCTGTTAATAACTTGTGGAAAAATTAATGTGTTGAGAGTTGAGACATGAAATTATATGAAGCAGAAAATGCAAAAATAAGACATGGAAAGTGCTATTTCCGGCGATCTGGGAGGTCTATTTTGTCAAAAATTTTCTTGTACGCTCCGCGCCAACCGATGGTGGCGCTCCGCTTAGATGGTATAGTACCGTCAATCACGGGTCGAACAATTTCGGCCCCCCCTTTTCAAAAATCCTGGATCCGCCCCTGAAATTGACTACAGCACAATGTTGAAAACACTCCTAAAACGTCCCTACACAACATTATTTTACACAACAAAGTAACAGTGACTAACAAAATGTCTGTCAATTTAAAAGACGGTATTTTACGTCAACACTTCGACCATTAATTTACGTTTTTTCAACAGTGTATAGTATTCAAGTTGGCTTACAAATCTTTAATACTAATCGTTCTGACAGATCCAGTTTTATAAGGAAATGGGAGTATATCAAAGCACTGCCTGAATGGCACGTTTTAAGATGAAGACGATGCCTTAAATTGAAAATTTGCTGCGCTTCGCGCAGAATTGTCGTCGTTCACACCCCTGACTAACTTATCAAAACGCTTATTATGGCGCACAGACATCATTTTCTGAAAACTAAAATTTACGCTTCGCGCTATCATCCAAATTTGGAAATAACCTCAGATCAGCAGTGGACCTAATCAGGTGTCCTTACAATATCCTGCACTCAGCTACTAACACCGAATTTTGAAAAATGTGAAATGAATTGAAATTTTGCTTGTAATTGGAGCCGATTTGTTGGGTTTTTAGTATGTAACGTCGAGTTTTAAGGGGCTATGTCCCTGTACCCACCCGAGCTCTGCCCTTGGAATTTCATAAAGATGAAATGAAAAAATATTTCCTTCACAGAAAATCTGTGTCCAATTTTCTTAGGTCTAAATATGTAATAGGACTTTTTCGAGCGTTTCAGGGGCAGACTTCACCGTCTGGACCCCCATCGCGTCTGGATGTGGGCCCT
The DNA here is from genome assembly GCA_029531755.1 of Holothuria leucospilota. Lineage (NCBI taxonomy): Eukaryota > Metazoa > Echinodermata > Holothuroidea > Aspidochirotida > Holothuriidae > Holothuria > Holothuria leucospilota. The sequence continues at coordinate 60,875,809 of CM055964.1, read as the reverse complement.
AACGATGGCCCTGGGACCCCACGAGTACACACTCGCGCAAGTGGTGCACCTTAGGTGCACTTGAGGTTCCCCATCAAGCCTCCCCACCTCCCTACCCCCTCGAAAACTCCTGAATCTGCGCCGGGCACATGCTGATGGATAAAATGATAGTACAAGCCTAGCAGGTGAAATTCATTTACATTCCACTCAAAGATTCCCCTCAGCATAAATAGACTAGTCTGTAGTGTGTTTTTACTAAAAACATGTTTACTCAATTTTTGTGCGAAACAAGGACGAAAGCAGAACATATCTTTTATTTTCTTTCCCTATGCATACTCATAACACATGCATAATGATGAGAATTTAAGTTTCTTAGTACGTGTAAGTTTCTGAAACGGGAGATTTCATAAAAGAGATGTAAAGATCGCAAGTTCTAGGAAATAGCAATTATGTTGAAAGCATGCAAAAATTGACCATTACAGATTACGTCGACTTGAACCCTGGATATTTATACTTTGACCATGATTTCCGAATCCGCAGCAGTGAGTGAAGTATTTTTTATTTTAACCTTAAGATAATGGGTATCCATCTTCTAAACATTTCTAAGGATCGATTTGTATTTCCACTTATGATGTAACTAGAATCGGATTCAGTCGATAAATTAGTTATTTTGCGGTTTTCCATCATTAAAAAATCGGCTAAGTCGTGACGCTATCGGCTAAGTTGTGACACCCAGTTTTAAGGGGCGGATTTTTCCATTCTTCCTGCAGCTCATCTCGTGTGATCTAATCAGCTAATGGTGTCGCTTTTCTCAGAAAGTGCGATAATGGTCCGTTTGGTCACGTCCCACACTGAAAGTTATATTAAAAAGGCGGTGGTGTTGTTTTTCTGTTGGCCACATATATATATTCTAACCATATTAAGGCCCCGGCCGCGAAGTCTGATTTGGCGAAGTACGTCTTGAGACCCACCACACGAGAGAAACGTACGCCGAACGCAACAAAAAACAAGCTGATCGAAGTCGACGGGTAAGGTACATTCCGAACTGGTGACATTGTGAGAAAATCTGAAGGAAGGACTTTCGGTAGACGGTGCTGGTCACAAACAAAATAGCTGGGTTGAAGGAGGCAGGCAGTAAGATCACAAATGCGATATGATGTAACCATGATCGAAAATAGCTGATAAGCCAGACGAGATACATAGGTAACCAAGACGAAAAGAAAACTACCACAATGGCTAATATGATCCATGCGACCTTTTTTCGAGATCCCGCAGCTCTTCCGATAGCATCCGAAGAGTTATTCCTTTGGGGAGAGGGCGTTCTACATAGTTTAAATGCGATCCGCACGTAGAAGTAGGCTATAAAGATTAGCGGCAGTAGGTATAAGAAGACAAACCTCATAGCAAAGAAAAGACGGTGATGTTCGTAAAATGAATATGTGTCGATGTAATGCATTTTAAAAGGCCAACAAACATCCGAAAAAGCCACACAATGCACAGCAGGAAATATCGCTGCAGCTCCTCCCACTAGCCAAGAGAATCCGCACCAAATCGGGACATACTTCTGCAGTTTCTCTTCTTTCCTCCTAAGCTGTAAGGGACGAATTATGGCATGGTATCGGAGATATGAAAGAGCTACCATTGACATTGTAGAGACGTCCTGTGACATGTAACGTGTGATGGCAAAGATCATACAGAATACCCTGCCGAAAGGTCTTAGCACATAATATTCCTCAAAATACTTGACAGAAACGAACAGACACACAAACAAGAAATCTGAGAAAGCCATATTAGTGACAAGAATATTGTTAACAGTACGAAGATTTTTCTTCATGATGAAAAGGAGAACAAGGATGCCATTTCCAAAGACACCAAAAATAAAACTGATCCAGTAAACGACAAGTCTCCAAATATTAGGTGAAAAGGTTAGATTTCCACAAGTGTTGTTTTGGTAAGTAAATGTTAGTGTATTAGATGATAACGACGTTAAACTCGTCACAGTAGAGTTTGCAGACATATTTGTGAGGTCCATCACTGGCGTTGAAAGCTACAGGGAATAATCAATAAGTACTGTGAAAGAAAGAATACGAACGCAAGACTGGTTAAAGATACACTGAAGTCACTATAAAAGAATTTTCGTTTTCCTGTTCATCATATGTTACATGAGGGGGGGGGGGTAAAACGCATGTATGGTTTGTTACTAGCACATACTTCCTAGTATAAATAGGCCTATAGACAGAGGATCCTACACTAGCGCCACATGAGTAGAGTGACACAAGTGTATGTACACGTTATAAGACTACAAAGATACACTGTAAAAAATCTGCTAATTTACAGAAAATAAAACAAAGAAATTAATAAGAAATACAGAAATTTTCTGGCAATTAATTGCCAGAACATTTCTGCATTTCTTTTAAATTTCTTTATTTCATTTTCCGTATATTTTCATTTTACAATTTACATTTTTAACAGTGTAGTCCAAAGTTGACAGGGAAGACAATTAACACCCGGTAGCTTATCCAAGCGACTTTCAATTGAGATTCAAAACGTTGGAAATTGTCGAAACACTAAAGCTCAATGGTCGATATGAAGACTCGTATTTTTTTCTCGTGTTGTTTTTAGTCCGAAATGTTCAGATTCTTTATCATTAAATGGAAACGGCAATATACCCGGCTGCTATTCTGGTGATTCGTCTAGTGGTGGCAGCAGTCAACTTTCGGTTCCGTGATGATCTGTTACACATGTTACATGTGTAGTTTGCCAAACCACAAGGTGCATGGACTTTGGATGGGCAACTATCAGTGGCAGTGGAGAGTACATTGCAGTGGCGGAGTTAGGGAATTCGTTCAGAGGGGCAAGAATGGCCTGTAGGGGAGCTTTGAAGTAGGTAGCTACCCTATGCCTCAATACGGTAAAAACCTAAAAAAAGGCGCCGACAGGTGATTTGAGTCCGTCGGGGGGGGGGGGGCGAATGACCCCGGCTATATGGACGATCCGCCACTGGTGTATTGCATGTATTTAAATGGGAAGTGGTTGATCATAAACTGATGTCAATTTTTGTTGAAGTACCGTATCGGAAACTCTCTCTGCTGCAACCCTTATCATACTAATCCCCGGTAAGACCAATCAAAAGGAAATGTAACTAGTGTTATACCGATATAGACGATATTACCTATACCGATATTTGCATATCCTTTCCCATTATCTGCAAATACCCCGATCGGATACCGATATCTGCCAATACCCCGATCGGATACCGATATCTGCCAATACCCCGATCGGATACCGATATCTGCCAATACCCCGATCGGATACCGATATCTGCCAATACCCCGATCGGATACCGATATCTACCAATACCCCGATCGGATACCGATATCTGCCAATACCCCGATCGGATACCGATATCTGCCAATACCCCGATCGGATACCGATATCTGCCAATACCCCGATCGGATACCGATATCTGCCAATACCCCGATCGGATACCGATATCTGCCAATACCCCGATCGGATACCGATATCTGCAAATACCCCAATCGGATACCGATATTTGAGGAATGGGGGCACCCTACACTACACTGTAGGCTATTGGCGACTAGAACTAAGTGTTGTGTCATTTTTATGAGGATAAAAATTGGTACCTACAGTCAAACATACTAAAACCCTACTCCAATTTTTGTGTTGAAAAATGAGACTTATAAAGTATGGGACGAGAAGTATCTGTATTGATAGTATCACTATTTTAGGTTAATTTTACCGACAACGATACAGAGCAAAAGGAGGAATATCGGTCAACAATGATATTGAATACCGGTACCACAGTTGCTCCAACAAGTAAAATGTGACCAACAAAATTAGCCGTTTATGATGTTTGGAACCTGTTTAGTAAGAATCGACTGCACTGTGAAGATAGTTTAATCCCCCTTGTAATACCGACAATGCTGCAGTAAATAGCACAGACCTTCCGGCTTTGCCGCTGCCGCCCCAGTGTCATCTACACCCGGTGCGAATTCAATGGCGAATTTAACACTGTGCCAACTTAGCCCCTCCCCTCTTGTTACTATTTGGTTTTTATGACACGACCCCTAAGCTGTAATAAAGAGCATGTGATCAAAGCGTGATGGCCACGTACCGAGAAAAAAATCGCTTCAAGTGATTTTAATTCCGAACTTTTTCTGGGGAGGACCAAGCGAAGCGGTACCCATTAGTTGTTTATTGAGGGCGTATTTTCTCAAAGACTGAAATAGCTGACAGTGTTTATGAATGTCGTCATACCGTACGACCAAGAGAGATGGCTGAGGCAACCAAGAGGAACTTGGCCAAGTCCATAGATCTCCACGCGTGTAACCATGACTACACAGATAGTCTACAATGCAAACTGTGTGGTCGAATAGCTTTTTTTCTGCACTTATGTGCTATCTCAGTTAGCTGAATAACCCCTAGAGAACCATGCACTTTAAGTTGTAAAACAGGTTCCTACAGACTCCGTGCCTCGCAATTGAACACGGTAGTAGAGTTGATATCAATATCTAGAGTTTTCTGCCGTACGGGATACATGAAATGATAAACATGGCCCAACGGGCACGTGAAGTCACACTGTTCATTTTAAAAGTTAGGCTGTTAACGTTGACGTCACAACTGGAAACTGGTATGGGAAAAATTAGGGAACTCAGTCGAAAATTCGGGCAATCTTTCACTACAAATGTTGTTCATGCCTGGTATACTGTTACAAAGGCATACTGAACTGGATCTGAGGCTGACTTTTTGGCTCTCAGAGACCGACTTTCGATTTTCACGGAGAGGGGGGGGGGTTGTGTCACACCCCCGTATTTTCGCCCTGAACTTTATAAAGAATTGCACCACCAAGACCTCAAGCAACTGCACCATGAAGAATTAGCCTATACCAAAATCAACTCACCGAGCTCAGGTTTGTATCAGCTTCCAAACGACATCCGACATTTCCCAACGACAACTTCCACACTGACGGAACTATGAAACACTTCTTCACTGTACATGCATAGAATATAAATATATTTAAACTTCTGTTGAAGTGGACTAGACCATTGCAATCAGTAGGTGATGCATACTGATATGAGTTCTAGCACTGGATTACGAACATTGCATTGTGTCATGATCGAACGTCCGAGTCCTTTCAGGAGAGGATTGTCTAAGATATCTAAAAATTACACCAAAATTTTCACTTCAACTTTTGATTACGATCGACTTGGTGATAATATTTTTGAATCTCTTCTGATCTTCTTTTTGGATCTTTAAAGTCTTTCCTAGGGAATTAGGCTTAATTTTAAACTAAGATGTACAATTTTTGATAGCCTTGAATCTGCCCGTTTCATGACCCCCGCCCCGCCCATGCCAGGTCGATCTAACAGAAATCACTGATCGCTTTCCGTCCTCTTTTCGGGACTAATGGGCCTCATTCCGGGATCTGATATTACACTTTTCTGTTAAAACCGCAAATGAGTCATAAGAGGGAAGTAAGTTTTCTGAGGTAGGCTATAATATTTTTGGCATAACGCATAAGAAGCAATGCCTCAGATTTTAAAACATAAGTTCTAGACAGACAATCTACCTTCACAAAAGTATAAGATTTAACGAATTTGATGCAGAAATGACAAAATTAGCTTAAGATTTAATCGCGTTTTAGGCGCCAAAACCACAAAAGCAGCAAGTGACTTCACAAGGAGTGAGCTTGGCGAGGTCTCTGTGGTAATTTATACCATGTGAGCTCTTACGGATGAACAGTTAGGTCTAGACCAGCGAGTTCTGTTAGAGCAGGGAGCTGGTCTTCCAGCTCCCTTTTTAGAGCGACTTCTCAGTTCCGCCTCGAAGAAGAACGATTTCTTATGGAGGAAGGCGGATTGTTATGGAAGAAGTGGAACAGTGATTGGATATAGGAATGTGAGTCTACCCCCTCGCAGGTTGTTTGTTGTTCACCACTCAGTTGTGCTGGCAAATTGAGCTCCCAGTTCTTGGACGGTGCATGGCCTCAGGCCGTAGGAACCGGGTAGGAGGGGAAGGCTGAGGGGCTAAGTTCGAAGGTTTTTATCTATCAATGTCCAAAATTCCCTTAGAAAATGGCAAACTTCTAGAGCTGGATGGTTCAGCACCCTCCCCCAAACTCATCACCCAAAGTTCATTATTTTGTCAGGGGTAACTGAAATCTTCAACTGGTGACTGCTCTTTGTTCAACATCACAGTTAGCAAAATCAAAAGATGCAGAGTAACTCAAATTTCACAGCAAGCAGAGAGAGTATTCTGACTACACAATTCTTTTCCAAAGTCCCCATGACAGAGGGGTCATCAAGGGGATCCAGGGCCGCACGTGCCCGTAGACGTTGGCTGTGTGAAATTTTGGTAATAAAAAATATGCACAAACACACCGTTTATATGTCGTGACCCACTGCCACTTTATCAGTCCATCATTGGGCTAAATTTGAAAAAATTAAAAATAAATTAAAAAAAAATGTTCTTAAAACTACAGTTTTGCGGGATTGTTTCGCGTGCATCTTTTTGTACACCGCGCAGCGGGCTCTGTTTGCTCAGCTCCTCAGCTTCCCAGTTAGGGATATGACTGAACAAGGAATATGCCGTACAGCCTGCTACGTAGGCAAAGACTGTCTTCTTGGAAGATATAATCCACAGCTATCGTGTCAACAGTTGTGGGATTACTGCTGCCGTGTGTTCTCTCTTTAATGTAATGTCCACATCGATTATCTTTTTGTCAGGTTATATGTTCGAAAACTGTAAAAAAAAAAAATGCTATCTTCGTTGCCTTTTTCAAAGCATATTCAATAAATATGAGGATAATTAAATAGTTTCACTCTCAAAAGCTAATGTCCGTTGATTTTAAATGCCTCCGGTGTCTTGACATTTGCAAGAGAAACTTTGCTTTCCTAAATCCTTGCTGTAGCGTAGCCAAGCACCACACTAGGGAACATAAAGTGACGATACCTTCAACAGGATTACAAGTTCTTACACGAAATTTTCATACCAGAATTTTAAACTCGCTTCGCGCGTACACCAGGAGTGGTCTCAGCGGACACTAGCCACCCTTTTGTCATTTATTGAAGAAAATGCTGGATTTTTGTCATAGTTATATGAAGGCACGTAAAACCCAGTGAGTCACATTCAATGCTTGTTTCTCCGTATGTTCCCTGCTAGCCCCTGATCCACAGCCGTACGTGGACCAGCTTCGATGCTCTGATGTGAAGACTAAATAAGTTGTCAGTTTAGCAAACTGTCCATAACTGTAAGATCATTTCAGCCAGAACATCACCGTGATGATGTTCGAATTATTATACCTACTCTAAAAATATAAAAGAGCTGTGAAATTTTACCAAAAAGAGTTATTTCAGTGACCATGCAATGTTTCGAGTAAAATTTTCACTCTGTCAGAGGTGGCTACCCCTCCGAGCAGAGTGGCATTTACATAGATTTCCACTTGATGAAAGAGTGAAAATTGTTGTCAATTCAATTGTCCAAGAGTGAATTTCAGTCTTTTCCATTTAGAGCAGCTTGATTCTCAGAATTTTTGAAAGTGAGGGCCAAATGGGGCTGGAATGAGGTAGAGGACAGCAGGGGCGAATCCCAGGCTTAGAGAGAGGACAGTACTAGTACTATAATTGGTAAGAGCGAAATCCATACTTAAGAGGTCCAGAAGCTGTATCTACGACAAAAAGAGGCAAAGGTACAAATTTTTCATAGGAAGCGGTTCCTTGAGAGGGCAGTCTGCACTTTTGCAGCGTCCAACAGGAGTAACCCGACCTTAGTCCCACCATGGTTGGGGCTGAGCCTCTGAGTTCAGAAAATTTGGCTTTCCAGGCGCTCTAAATAAAAGGAAATCGCACTCTTAACTACAAATTTGCCTGTTCAATCAGGGAGGCCCAGGCAGCGGCCAAGTGTCCCGACTGAGTGGCCGGGTTACTGGAAGAATGGCAAAGGCTAAATTTTAGCGCGCTAATCGCGCCGAAAATTTTGGGAGTGCTATTAATAAAAATATGAAAACTGAGGTTTTTATTGAGCAATCTGTCCTCAGGGCAAAATCAAGAAATTCGTTGCTGGACTAGTTGTCGTCGTGGGATTACATACTTTATCGTACCCATTAATAAGGCTCTAGAGGAAAATAGTTTCCCCGACAATAGGGATCATGGCTGCCTGCACCTCCCCAATGTGGGGCCACCCCTGTATACAATTCTGAGTCTGGCATGCGTGAGTCACCAGTATGGTCACTTGATGTTTATCTTGCGTCAGTTTGTGGTATAGGAGAAACATTTGGCATTTCAAACTAAGTAGGATGCCGACGAAACCGTACTCTGAAAGGAATGACGTCTCAACTGCTCTGCACTTATCCTGCGTTAGTAGCCAACATGTGAGGAAGTTCTTGAATTATTCTCAAACCCTGTCAGATAGAGAATTGGGTCTGCTGAGTCCCTGACAACTCCCTGGTTCGAGGGCCGCATTCCCCAAAGTTGAAAAAAGTTTTGTTGATTGAGTGACTCTAGCGGTGGGAAGAGCGAGCTTATTACAAAATACAAAACGTAGCAAACACATTGTTAGTACCCAAAGATGACTTGCAGAACTTTAATTTTACTATAACTAATCAACAAACGTATAATACGATACGTTTTTCAATTGTACAGTCATCTCACGTTGCAATTAAATTTCCGGGATGTAACTTTGCTGCAAACTTTGCCACTATAAGTACAACCACTCCGCAAAGTCCCATTACATAACTTTATGCCACTGTGATTGTCAACAACTCGACACACGCCACAAGCCTTGGCTAGGTATGACTGAACAAGGAATATATCGTGCAGCCTACTACGTGGGCAACCTAGGAACCCTTCAGGAGCAAACTTGGAAGGATTCAAGTAGTGACTTTTAAGTTACATAATTCAATTTCCTACTTTGTTTAGTTTGTTCTTGTCGAATTTTTTCAAAACGTAAGATCAATTCAGGGGCGGCACCGACAGGGCCCGGGAGCCGCGTTTAAGAATCATTGATTTAGAGAGTAAGGCCAATTCGGACCGTACTTCAATATTTCATAGTACTGTCGCTACGTGGGATATAAAAGGAAATACTGCAAAAGGCATGAACTCGGCCATGTTGGCCTGTATGTGGTTTTATAACCGCAATAAACCTTTAAGTATGAACCTGCCTTATGGGGCGCACCACAGTAAGGCCGTCCTTTGGCTTACGCACTATTTTGTCTCTGTTACATGCTCCCACAATCTTTTCAGAGATCACATCCCAGACACGCCACCCCTCAGAAAGTTATACATAATATTATGAGTTGGCCCCATCATGTCATGACAAATTTACCACATTATGGCGGCTTAGATTTTGAGCTACAGAAGGGATGAACTTTAGAAGGCATCCATATTAATCCGAATGTGACAGAAATCTCAACTTTCTTCGAACAAGTTCTTAACCTTAAATTCATCCAAACTTTGCACCACCCATACATTAACATGCCCTCTTTTATACCCAGGAAGATTCAGCAACAATTAGTTATTTTAGCATGGGTAGTTTAACTCTAAAAAGGGCCTCGGAACAGCTCTTTCTCTAATGGTGGTATATCCTATAACGCGAAGGCCCCATATCTCACGTTCTCAAGTGGCGGTCTGAGGGCCCGCGGCCTGCACTAGAATGGCCGGCAAAAGATTTGAAGGGCCCAGAAGTTAAATAAGAAAACTAGATAAAGTTTTGGCTATATTATACCGTTCTCATGTAATCAGTCAAGTAAAACCCCAGCTCTATGACCTTACAGGCGATAGTATGATTCAGAAAAATCAGAACTCTATGCCTCAGTTGTTTGTTTGCCGCTTTTTTAGATAATTGTGGTTGGTCACCGACTTAAAATCCTGATATGAGTTTTTTTAATGGTGTTGTACCTTAATCGGCATGCTACTCTAAACAGTTAACCAATATCCGAGCAAGAGGACGCTCTACTCTGCTCTAAAAAGTTTGGTGAGAGAAGTTGTTGCTTACAGCAGGGAGCTGTGAGGGGGGTGGAGAAACATCCGGCGACTAAATCTGTCAGACAGTATGTACCTGAGAATAATTTAATCCTTTTCAGGTACCAAAATTTGATTGACAGGTCTCTTATTCTTATTGTTTGGTCACTTTTGACTTTCCTTCTTAAAGATGATCCCCTTCTTTCAGGGGCGTCAATCCGTATTCAAATGTGGGTGGGGGGGGGGACGGGGACATGCATGACTTAGCGCAAACCAATCCTTTTGGTTTTGAAGAGGGGGAGTCTTCCTATAGGCCCTTTCCTCCAACCCCATTTATGATGACTGACGTTGTCCTATTCTAATAAGAATTATCATTTCAAAGTTAACATGACCATCATAGATGATCTGCCAGGTGAAATGAAATACACAGAGTCTGCGGAATAACTTCAAGATTTTATTTTCCTCATGTCTCAAAATAGCTGAAACCACGCTTCGCAGCGTGGATCATTGTCGGAGATCATGGACACGACCAGGCCCGTTGCTAGGGTGATATGTTTGAGGGTGTGAAGGTCCCAAATTCCGACTGGCTGGATGTTTTTCCAACTGAGTGGAGGCGTGTAAATTGCACTTTGTTTATGCGCTCTGCGTCTTGTATACAACAGTGGGGATCCTTCCTTTGTCACTACATAAATGTGTCGTCCTGGGGGAGGGGTCTAAGGGGAGGGGCGTATTGTAATTGGTATAATCGGGAGCTAGACTATGGCAAATGAATGTTATTGTTTCGTAGATGTTGGAATTGGCGTTGTTGGCGTACATACATGAATTCGCAGGGGGTGAACTATTTTTGGACCGACTACATTTCTTGGAGACCGACATCCGCAGACACAGTTGTACGACCCCCGTATTTACGCCCCTGCACCTAGAAACAGCGTGGCTTTTGGTAAGTTACTGCTGTCTGTGTTTGCTAGTACATATTGTAATGCACCTCATGTTTTATTTTGATAGAGACCGAAACAAGTTTCCGAAAGTTAAAAACGCAAAATGAAGTTATTGAATGTCTTCTTCTTAATGCTTTTTTTTTTCTTACAACTCTAGGCGAATATCCAGAGAGGTCCGTTGGTGCCAATACAACGACCTGGAATTACTACAACTCTAGGCCATTATCCAGAGAAGTCGGTAGGTGCCAATACAACTACCTGGAATTTGGGCCGTCGCCAAAGGGGGTTAAGGGGTTACGTAACCGTACGTGTGCGTGACAGCCCCATTCACGGATCCAGTCGGCAAAATTCTGCACCACTCGGCAAACTGAAGGGAAGGGGAGAGGAAAAAGAGGTAAGGAGAGGCCGGGTAGTTGTTCTCCTTCTTTTATTTATCGCACAGTACAGTAAGCGACCACGGCAGGCTACTGCGGGTTGACCATCATCAGGAGGGAGGAGTCCCAGTGAAAAGTATATTATCACCGATTAGGCCAACCCTGACAGCCGATGTACTTTACTGTCAATGTGAACTACTAAATTTTGCGCGCATTGTGCTTAACGCATTTTCAAAAGTAAGACTTTCCGAAAAAAAAACACTAAAGCAGCACTAAACTTGGTTCATCAATTATACACATGAAAGGTGTCCAATTGTCGTCGTGAAATGGTTATGTGTAAAGATTTTTTTTTTACTAATATGCTCCTCACCCACTGTCGTCACCTTTTCCGTAACTATCGCGTCTGTCTGGACTTGGGGGTGTTGCTCCGTCAGGCACCTTGGTACCCTATATCAAACAAATTCTGGGCCACACATGTTTGGAATAACAAAGTTTCTCAGTACTCTTGCCACACTCAGGGTAGACAAAGAGCCGCAATGACATATTGTATTAGATTGCGATTTGGATCGTTTTATTTGGGATACCAAATTTCCCCCTTGCTCGCGTTGCACGTGGGAAAATTCACATCAGGTATCGTGACAAATTTATGTTTTTCTGACATAAAACTCAAGTCCTAAGCGCCCAAAATAGTGGGGCAGAAGTCAACATTAGCGCTGCATGTACATCATGAATAGCTTTCCAATGAAAATTCCTGGAACCGCCAATGCTAATAGGATATTATCCGGTTGCTTTCAAAATGGTCTGCTAACAGTGATGGTGACGGGGTAGCTTTCCCCTCCCCATACTGCCCCCTTCCCCCCGCTTTCCCTGGTACCTTAAATATAGGCTAATCGTTTGTATAAGGAAAACCACCTATGCAATGTATTAGGCTGTACTTCTAAACTGTCTTGGATATACAATATCTTCGGCGCGCTTCGCGCGCATCTGTCACTGCTGGGTGGCCTAATTAGACCTACTTCCCGTATGACTGTGATAACTCTCTTCCAAAGACACATACAGCACCGACCATCATCTAGTCTCCCCATTCCCAATTCCCTGCATCAACAACTCGACCGTCTGTTAGTCCGAGTTAAGAAATTGTAAAAAAGTGTTCAAATCGTGATGTAAGTGGTCTATTTACTCAGTGGCGCCGGCACGGGGCGGGGGGCACTTGCCCCCAATAGATTTTTAAAATTTACCGAACATTTTTTGAAATAAGCCCAAATGGCGTTTAATCCATAGATTTCTGTAGGGGTGAGGTGTATTTTCGACTGAGTGATGGATCTGTTTTAATAACTTTCTGTTACAAGTCGTTCTGAACCTTTCAAAATTTTCATAAATCCTTCGCAAACTATCAACATTTTTGCGCGCTTCGCACGCTCCCATCAACGCATCATCGCTGTGCTTATTATCAATACCGTCTAGAACGTTTTTGCGCTATTCATTGGTGAGTACTTTAGGCCAATTGTTCGTGTCCTTATTGGGGAGTAATTACAGAGGAGCACAGCATTGCAAGAATGCGAAACTGGGGATTCAAGAAAATACATATTTCATGAATGTTGAAAGCTTTTACGAATTTCCAGGTGAAAGTCTCGCCCTCTAATTGGCAGACAAATTTTATGAGGGAACTTAGAGTTTCCCTGTGCAAAGTATGCAAGGGATATTTTATCATGGAGAAGATTTCTAATGCATATTTTGGAGCGCTTCGCGCGCATTTGTCACCGTTAGCACTCCGCATCTCTCAAGACCATAGCCTGGTAATACAATGCGGACCAATATGCTTTTCCGAAAGACAGGTAAATCAACCTGTGTAGGGACCACGCATCAAGGGAGGATCCTAGAGCAATCTTTTATCACGTGTAGCCTATAAAGTGACATTTGTAGCTTGATGTGAAAGATTGGATGTATGTATTTGTCGTTATACATTTCCGTAGAACGGATGCCATGCCACAGCCAAAATATCAGTAATTAATGAGAAATTCTAAGGACGTGATTATTGAAGTTGGCGAAAGGTAGCACAATTTTGCATCTTAGTCACCAAACATAAACGAAAGTATCTCAAGGGGAGGAGTTACCACCCCTCCACTTAGACACCATACCCTTCCCTTAGTCCCAACCCAAGTTAAAATTCACTGAATTATGAGCATCTTTCAACAAATGATCTGTTCGAAAATTTTCCAAAATTAGAACCATTTTGCATCTAAGCCACCTTAAACGAACGAAAATTTCTTGAAATTTCTTAGACCCCCAGGAAGGCCCCTGAAGAGGGGACAAAGGAGGGATCCGTCGCGAGTGCAACCATGGAAGGTACACATTTGAACAATTTACACTGACTTTGTGGGTTAGGTCTGGTGTGGGATTACAACATAATTTATTGTGCCCCCCTCCCCCATCACCAACTTCTGGCGGCACCACTGATTTTCTGCCCATTAAACGCCTTGACAGTAGTTAGATGTTTCATTTTAATGCCTATAATTTTGAAAATGGTCCAGAATTTCAAAAAGCTTCGCCCCAAGCGAACATCTGGGCGTTGCCTCTGGGCCCGACCTGGGACCCTTAGGCGGGCACCTGGACCAAGCATACAGTTGACCATGCGTCATTTTTTACACAACCCTTTTAAAATGCCCCAGTGATTCCCCTGAGCCTGATCCAGCTGACTGAGGCCGGTCAGTTTGATGCACTGGGATTCTAATGGCAAATGATAGTAGGGGTTGTGTGAGGCTTTACAACAATAACATCATTTTATGAGCTGCCCAAGCGATGATCGGGGGGGGGGGGAGGCAATTAGTTGCCCCCATGACCAATCTGGCCCCCCCAATACGAGGAAAATGCGCTCCTCAATAGACAACATACATTATTGTGTTATTCGGATATGCTGCCCCCTTTTCAAACTGCCCCCATGCGGCATGAGCTAGAGGCTGGATCCGCCCTTGGAACCGTCAAAAATTAATGGGACACGTACTAAGTTGGTTGGGGAGGTAACCATGGCCATATGGGACTGTTTTTCTTAGGGAAAGCGGTGATTTTGCCCGACTCCAGACATCATTTAACTGCCCAATTTTCCGCCCGACTGTGGGACAAAATATCTTCCCGATTTAGTAAGGTTTCTGACATTTGGGAGGGGGGCGGCCCCCAGCACCCCGGCCCCTACGGCCATGGAGGTAACTAGAAAATGTCAATAGAAATTCCTGGAACCGCCATTACTGAGAGGATATTATCCAGTTGTTTTCAAGTGGTCTGCTAACATTGGTGGTGATAAGTCAAATCTAGCCAAATAAATTGAACATATCAGTAGGTATTGTGTTTTTGAAAATATCGGGCTTCCAAAACTTCATTTTTCACTTCAAGGAGGTATTTCTTCACACTTTGGGCCCACCTTTGTCTTATTTGAAGTATCCAGGGGCCCTCATATTTGAGCTTATAATTTTTTGGTCACAGGTGGTACGAAAATGGGAATAAGCTACGCAAACACTTCAGTGATTGATTGGCTGGGTCCAAAAATGGTCCTTTTAGATATTTCAAAATGATTATACTTTTAATACATGGAATAACCATCCCATTGTCTCACTTATACTTTGGTAAACAAAGCTGAAATTGATGCTGTGTGCGAACTTTTGTAACATTACCTGTCACAACTATTCAGCCCAAGAGCGGGCGGTCCCTGACACTTTTGTGAAAGAGGGATTCAAACAGCCCAAGAGGGGTCCAAAACAGGTCCTGCTTCTAATGCTATCTTCATGGTGGGTTTACCGTATAATCTGCTACTGACTTTCACTGTAAGAAGATACAACACTGACAATATCTAAACTATTCATATAGCCTTTTGACTCCTGTGTCGTATAGCCTTTTGACTCCTGTGTCAAAACCGTATTAATTATGTTATTTTGAAAACAACACCATTTCCCACTTCTGCTATGTATAATTTCAAATTTAGGTCCACCTTCGACCATGTATTGTAAATGATTAGGGGCATCGGCGGGATTGCGGGGAAGGGGGGGGGTATGGAGTTCACTTTCCCCCACTTTTTCAAGCCCTAAAAATAAAAAATAGGCTAATATAAAGAATGAACGGAAGGAAGGAACACCAGAAAAATTAGGAGGGAATTTTTTATATTATGGTAAATTTTGCAAGGCAAAATGAAGGAAAACGTTAATTTTTAATATCATAACAATACCAGTACGCACCCGTACTTCTTACTAACTGATACGGTGACAGAGCTCAAAGGTGGGGAGTAAAGGTAACTGTTATTGAAAGCTTGGTTAGGTACCTTATTTAAAATTTCTTCCAAAGCATGCTAGTGTGGCTCCCCGCCACACTTTTATGACACTTTTATGACTCTGAAATAAGGGTCACTCAAAGCCCTGAATGTACGTCATTATGCATTACGTGCACCATGCACAATCATCGCATGTTCTGTTCAGAAATCTACCCATGTATGTATGGAATCACGATTCTCAATGAATTTTTCGGCTTGGTACGTGAGCTCAATAGGTGTCTCATTAGTGCTGCTGTCCGTAGCAAACTTTTGTGACTTTGCCTCGTTTTTACTTCCTTAAGGATCAGTGCATGAGTAAATAACGAATTCAAACCCTTGCAACTCTTCCCGCCGTTCACTTTCCCTACCAACTACCACCGTCCTCATAAAATTGACCGACGGTTAGTATCTGAAATTTGCAACCATGATAAGAAAACTGTTTCATTAGCATTTTGAATTACACTTGGGGACACGGGGGTTTCTCTAGAAAGGGCCCAGAATGGCTGCCAAAGCCATCAATGATTTAAGAAAAATTCTCGGGGAGGGCCCTACGTCTCCAGCCTCCGGTTTCGCACCTTCAGTACTCGCGGTTAAATGCTTCGCCGGCCACACCTATACAAAGATGCAGCCTCCAATAAAACTCGCTTCCTGGCATTTTTTGCTACGAACGCCCATGGCCATGTCTCTGTACGAACTACTGTACGGACCCCACCAGGAACCCTAGGGAGGACCCTGGACCCCACGCCTTTGGTATTCCGCCTAGGTTTTGTCCCACACTTTCAGACACCACATTCCGCCCCTGGTTAGGGGGCTTGTTCTCTAACTATATGGACAATAGGCCTGAGATATTACCATGAGCCACGTTTTCCTCAATTTAGCTCTTTACTTTATTTCTTCAAATGTTTTGTCTTAGCAGTGAAGAGGACATATGTCGGTGACAAGATGACAGGAAAGTTCGGACGGATATGAAAGGTTTACAAAAAAAAAAGAAAAAAAAATATATGCAATGCCAGTTATTTTGTCAGTTTCATCACTCTTTTCTCCTCAATACTTTTACCAACTTGTAAACGCATTATAGGCTACATGCAACTCTAAATCAAGTGAGCCTGCATGCTCCATGGGTTTAAGTATCAAGTGATCTGAGTAGCCTAAAATCGTCATATTTCACCAATGTAGAGCGTTTGGAATGCCAAATATTCTGACCTTATCCCAATCATGTTAGGGCTTGTAGGGAGGCCGGTCTTTGTTCTGTACTATACACCCCACACACACCCTACGACAAACTCCACTGTATTAAAAACGCCCTAAAATGCTTTTCACACATGTTACAGGGGTTACGGTGGTGCCAGGACTTACCCGAAGTAGGGCTAGGCTCCCGACGGGCGGGGGCAGTAACCCGAAGCCCTGACAAACGCGACGGTTCGACTGAATGATGAAAAACGCAATATATTTAGGGTTTATCGAAAGCAATATGAAAATGTAGGGTTTCTATTGAAGAATACCTGGACATCTGGGACCTTTATTGAAGAAAATTGGAAAATGTGGGCTTCTACTGAGGGTGGGGGGGGGGGGAGGGCTGGACAAATTTGGGTTTTATAAAAGAATCTGTCCTCCCTGAAAGCAAAATCAAGGAAACCACCGAAGGAGATTGGGCTACGTCGGGTTTACATACAAATTGTACCCATTAAGCTCCCTTACGAGACTGGAAAATTTCCCGACGTGGGGGATCATCCCGCCTCCGACAGAGGCCATGACTTCCTTTCCCCCTCTTAGCGTACCTCTAAGACGTCGGCAGCAAATCCCTTCATTTGGATACACGGAGTATTTGGGTTTTATACATCCTTATTGTTGACAAACTTGCAGACCTATACAGACTTCGCACAACAACATGTCAGTGTCCTTTTCACAAGAGGATACATTCACCATTACTTTAGTTGAGAAGGGGCAAGAGGATACTTTCACCATTGCTTTAGTTTGAGAGGGGCGCCTGCCATTTCTTCAACAGGGCTCTTCAGTTTCCTTAGACAACTGATAAGCACCCGGTTGATTGCCAACCTCAATTTCTCCGCGATTACAAACTCACATCAGCAACTTGCCTACGTAGCAGGCTGTAAGGCATATTCCCTGTTTAGTCAGATTGGGAAGCCTTACAATGGGGCTAAGCAAATAAAGTCCGCCCACGTGGTAATCAGCAACTTGCTGAAAAGTAATATAGGAAATAAAACCTTCTTGGAAGAAACAAGGAAGTTTTGTTGCAATGCACGCACACTGTATTCCAGCTGTCGAATTTTCTCATGGAAGGAGGCCTATGCCAGTTGTCCCCCATAATATTCTCATACCCTCTACTGAAGTTCAAATTAAGATTTCTCAAGTGGTTGAAAAGTACAGATGGGAAAAAATAGAAAACTTAACTCCAGCAAGGACCTCAATATACCTTCATTTATTACGTTAATTAATGATACACCTGATTAAGTTACTTGCTAGTCACATTTATCCCAAGAACCATTACATGCCTAGAACGAATTGTCGGTAACACCACCTATATATCTGCAATTGTCAATAACCTCTACTCAAGCCTAGAGTTTCACGCTGGTGCCTTCATCAGTAATGATTTTCGAGTCTTCGCTGTGCTCGTTTTTACGAGCGAATAGCGAAGTATATGAGTGGTGTTTTAGACTTGCCATAGTCATGAAGTCCCATATGGTGACATTTCTCTTGTCTTGTTCTATCCTGTACTTCTTGCACAATATTGTAATTTTTGTAAACTAAAGTCTATGCAAGTGAACTGACCATCTCTTTGAAATTTTTGAAAAGCTTGGTGTCCTTACATGCAATCTGGTGCCACATATGCCGCCTTTAGAAGTAAAATTTGTGTTAAAACATTACGTTTTTTAGGAACTGAAAAAACTGGAATCCGTGAGGGAGCATGTACTAATGCCCCCCCCCCCCCGTGTACGCCACTGAGGTCAACTGTCCAGGCAGTTGGGCCCTGTCGGGCACAACTTCCATTGTACTTCCCTCTTCGAGTCACTAGCCGTACCGAAAGACAGACTCAAGAGAACATTAACCTAGTTTAGCGAAATGAGATAAGATTCCCGGCATTTACATAAAACGATAAATTCTACTTAAGTTACTTCAAAAGATGGAAAGGGTTTGTTCTATATTTAGCTATTAGTAATGAAACTGAGGAAGAGTGGGCAAAGCATACCGAAAATTTTGAATTTTATCGCAGAAATGACCCTTTTGAAAGCTAAAATAAGTAAACCGACCATGGGTGGCGACAGAATTTTCCCGACATGGGGCGAGCCATGCCAGCGACACAAGTTCCGACAGTATGTCGAGGGGGTGAGAAAGGGACATGAAGGAGTCTAACTACGTATTCCATGCCATTGCAGAGTACCGTATATTTAGCATTTTTCACTTAATATTTCAAGAGCCGAGTTACGCACTGATACTGTTCTTTTGAGTCTGAATCGTGAAATTGCAAAGGGCGGGAAAATTTTTGGTAGGCTGACACAAAAAACATGTTATCATTAATTACAAAAAGAAAAAACATAAAAACTGTGAGGGTTGTAGACTGTATCGAGGACAACATATATTGTGTCGAAACCACCTGGACTACCCGATGAAATAGCCAAACTTTGCTCCATGAGTCGCTCACCACGTCACACACTAGAGAACAGCAACTAGGCTTTGCGATATGGGATGATATTTACGACCTCTACACAACCTGTGTATCCTGCCTACATGTTACTTGGTAAGGTTGAATGGACTTATGCTATCTAGTTATGTGGAATGGAACTACTAAAGAAACTGGAGTGACATTACAGCGCGCGTAGTGCGTCGAAAATTTTGGGTTCTGATTACAGAAATCGTCCTCTTTCTTTCACTTCTTTTCCTCTTTCTTTTCCTCATGTTTCCTACATTTTGCCGATTGGTGCAGAATTTACCGACTCAATGCCAGAAATCACATGAACGATGAACTCCTTTAGTATACAATGATACTGAAAAGTCCTATGTAGCATTTTTGCCGACAGAATATGTTTTGAGTTTCAAAAAGTGTTGCTTACGGGCTTTGAAAATATTGTGATAAACTTTGTCTACAAATGCATTCCAATCTCCTGTCTTCCGTCTGCACCAGCCCCTTTCTCTTGCTCTGCTTTGTCCTTCACTCCCCCGTTCTTTTTTCTGTTCGCTCTTTCTTTCTCTCTTCCTCTTCTCTCCTCTTTTTTCTCTTTTTTTTCCCTCTTTCTTCTTCCCTCTAACTTTCCTTCGTTTGCACTTCCCTCTTTCCTTCATTTTGCCGACTAGTGCAGGATTTTGCCGACTAGTGCAGGATTTTGCCGACTGCGTGGATGATGGGGGGGGGGAGTGTCACACCCCCACAACCCCCTCTAGCGTCGGCCCTAGTAGAACCTCCTTAATTACATCATAAGTTAACAGGTAATTGTCATGCAGACGGAGGTACATGGCCCTCTTTAAGCTTGAATGAAATTTCTTCTCTTTGATTGCTACATAATGTTGTTTACGTAGTTCCGAAGCAAGCAGTTTGTGTACGCTTTAGGCAACCTTGGGAAGTCTTGGGACTTTTAGGCAGATGATCTTGGGAATTTTGAAAACACGCTTGCATCCATGAACCCAAGATGCATTATGAGGTCTGAACGACAGTGCGAAATGAGCTCAACTGACTGCGTCTAATCAGGGAGCTGTTATTTGTTATCCAAATAACTGTTATCCAAATAACAGCTCCCTGGTCTAATACGATAAGGCACAGAGCAGGTTCGCGTATCCCTCTTTCTGTTCTACCACCAAAGGGCGATTGCTGAAGATGCATTATGAGGTCTGAACGACAGTGCGAAATGAGCTCAACTGACTGCGTCTAATCAGGGAGCTGTTATTTGTTATCCAAATAACTGTTATCCAAATAACAGCTCCCTGGTCTAATACGATAAGGCACAGAGCAGGTTCGCGTATCCCTCTTTCTGTTCTACCACCAAAGGGCGATTGCTGAACTGGTGAGCGACCCCCAGTTAACTCTTATCCGCCCGAGTGATTTTCTTACGTGGGTTGTGATGCAGGCGCGGATCCAGGGGGGCCTGGGGGGCCCGGCCCCCCCCCCCTTGCCACGAAAAAAAAAAACGAAAGGAGAAAAAAAAGAAAAAGAAAAAAAAAAGAAAAGGAGAAAGAAAAATTAAGAGCAAAAAATGAATAAAAGTGTCTAAGAACGTATTCAAAGTATATATTTCTGTAGGGGTTGGGTGGAGCTATCGCTGGATTATCTCTTTATATATCTTTCAAAGTGGTTGGCGACGTAAGGAGCGGTACAATGTTCGAAAACAGGTGCATAGCTGAGTAATGATCCTTGACTTAAGATCTAAATAAGTAAACATCGTGACATATGTAGTATGGGCTCGGCTAGCTGCACTGAAATTTAGTAACAATGTTGTGTTAAAGAGTGAAATTTTTTGTAATCTAGAGGGATTGAGAGGCAAAGTTTTCGCCATACAGACCTTGCAGAATGAATACAGAAGACAAGCTGTCAGGTGACGTGCTATTGTGCACAGTGGCACCAGCTGTTGCAGGCAAAGTAGCGGCGTGCATACCCTATTCGATTTCGAAACTGTCTGAAAAGTTTTAAAATGAACTCAAAAGGCTTTTAAGCTACAGATAGTGGCGTTAGCACAGTGGACAATGGGTGACATGTGTCCCCCTCCCCCATCGATTCTTGAAAATTTTTAAAATGGTCCCAAAAGTCGTTTAAGCTACAGATTTCTGTGGAGGGTGTAGGGTGAGATGTATTTTTGATGACTGGTTTATTTGTTCTAACCATTTTCTTTCACAAACTGTTCTCAAACTCTCATAAGTTTTGGAAATTCTTGACAAATTCCAAATTTCGCACCTCCGCTAGCGTCAAGCCTTGTGTCAGAGTTGTACTTATTATCAATAGCTTTCGGTAACTACTCACGGGGGAATAAAGGAGCAAAAGTGCTTTTTAAGAATTCTCAGTCAGAAGATTCGTTTCTGAATAGCATAGGTTGGTGGGAAAGTGACAGTGTCCGACACAGGTTCTGAAATGCAGGTTTTGTCATGGACTAATATTTTATTCAAAATTTCGGCGCGCTTCACGCGCATACGACAGGGTTTACACCCGATTTTATATACCATTGACAAAGCTGTGACATAAGAAATTATTCCAATGCAACATTTTTCTAAAAAGTACATCTCCTTCTCTGTAGGGCTCTCATCATTATGGGATCTTTGACTAATCTAGTCTAGCACATGATTTGAAAGATTGAAAGTACGTAATTGCCGTTGCTTATTTTCCAAACATCTTACCGCGACGTTCAATAGTGACGAAAATCTTTTCTGAAACGAATTTTGCCTGTCCACCATCCCTCTTGCTATACCTAAAAAGAAGGTGATATATCACATCTCCTCTCATATGGATGTCGGGTAGTGAGAATCCCGTTGGTCACTCTTTTGTATACTGTAACTAATTTAGAGCTCCCGGGAGGCTCTATACTGTTCTCTGTCAACCTTGGATTTTATTATAGTCCAAGAATGTTTCTGTGGACTCCACGCAGGTATAGTTGCGTGTACAATTTTCCCATGGACGTGGATCATGGGGGACGGGGGGACGCGTCCCCCTCACTTTTTGGAAGGGGGGACATCGTCAAAAAGTCCCCCTCACTTTTTCAAAAATGATGGAACAGACTGCAATTATGCCTAGGAAAACGAAATTTTTAGAAGAAAAATAACCTAAAAATCGCACATTTTTGTTGCACCAAATCGCATCTGAGGGCATTCAGTTCTAGAAAAAATTCCCTTAGACCCCTCCCCCATGCCGAAGATCACAAAACTTATTGCCTCCCCGTGACGAAAATTCTGGCTACCACCAACTGCTTCTTCCACGCCACCAGGACGGCGATTCACAAATGAGAAAAAGTCCCCCCCCCCCCACACACACACACACTTTTGGAGATGGATCCACGCCCATGATTTTTCCTGGGACTTAAGGAGGTTTGAAGACAATATGTTAACCGTCTCTTACTCCACTTTTTCACCCGAACAAAAGTTAGAATTTGCTAAATTGTGGACATTTTCTAAGCATACAATCACTTTAGAATGACCCAAAGATACCACCATTTTGCATATAGGCCCCCTAAAACTAACAAAAATTTCTCAAAGGGGAGGGTAAACCCCTTCCTGGGATTGCACTCTCATGTACTAATAAGAAAAGGCTCTCCCACTCTTGTATATAGCGTATACAAAACCCACTGCCTAAAAAGGCACGGTTTAGCAGTTATCTGCGGTTCCCCAAATCACCAACTCCCGCCGGCACCATCGGTCACAGATTTCTGAAGGGTATACCCTTCAGAAGTCCATAAAGAAGGTGATATATCATCTCTCCTCCCATATGGATGTAAGGTTGTGAGAGTCCTGTTGGTCCCCCTTTTCAGTGTACAATTAATGCAGAGCTCCCGGGAGGCGCTATACCGAAAATTTTCGGCGCGCTTCGCGCGCAATTGTTTACGCTCACGGAGAGAGGTACATTTTTATTGAGTGATGGATTTATTTTTATCACTTTTTACCAAAAATCATTTGAAATCTTTCACGATTTTTGCAAAGTCTTCTCAATATTTCTTGATTTTTGCTTGATCTGCGCACGGTTAGCCTTGAATTGCTCCTTTTACTATCAATAAGGTCCCAAACGTATTCGCATTACTCATCGGTGGGGTTCTACCATAAGCCAATTATTCGTGTGCATAAACGTGATTTCAGAGTCAGCATTGTAAGGATGTAAAACAACTGATATTTATTTTTTCACCCTCCTCTTCTTATGAGAACTGAAAACTTAGTATCGAACCCACCTTCTAATTGATAGACACACATAAAGGGAATTGACACCGTTAGTCATAGCAATGGTTTAAATGTAAATTCAAATTTTCGGCGCGCTTCGCGCGCAATTGTTTCATCTGACGTCCTATACCCGAATACCGTATAACGAAAATAAAACACTCATTATGGCAAAAACCATTTCAAGTTACCTACACGGGCTCATAATGTTGGCGTGTAAGTTTTAAGATAACTTAGATTCTCCGTAACTTCTGCAGGTACATATAGTAACTTATACTGAGCCATACACATCAAATTCCATGCAACATGAAAAGGTATAAAATCTCACTGACATAAGAACTGGAGCCGATTTCTGTGCTCTTAAAATGCAATATTGCGAGAGCTTCCGGGGGCTTCGCCCCCTGGACCCCTACCGGGGCTCCGCCCCTGGACCCCTTCAGGGGCCCTAACGCGGGCCCCTGGACCCCACGCGTAGGGACTCGCGCTTCGCGCTCGTGGTGCACCTTCGGTGCACATGAGGTTTTCCATCTTGGGCCCCCCCCCCTCAAAATTTCTGGATCCGCGCCTGTTGTGATGTTGGCATTGTGGGAGGATTTATGATCCCTTGCTCAGGAGGCTTGGGGACCGGTGATCAACTAATGCAAACTTTTCGGCTTGACCAAGTTTGTAAAAGCCAGAGGTGTTTCTGTAGGTGTTTAACGGTGCTAGTATGTCGCTCAGGACCCCAGCTTCAATGGCCTATGTTTCCGGACTTTGCAAATCAAAGAAGTGAGGGTGACCTCTGTTAGGACTTCATTTACCACTGTACTATCAACTTTTGTCAGATAAACTGATATTATTACAAGCAGGAGAGGGTTACATATGTAAACAGGAGGGCACATAGGCGTAGGAAGCGGGGGGAGTTGGGCTGGGGGCTAAAGCCCCAGTCAAAAATGTGGGTGGGGGCTGAAGTATGCTTCTGTCCCCCCAAGATCCAAGGCCAAAAACCCCTTATTTGTCTCTTCTGTAAGAAATGTCAAAAATTTGCAGTAATTTCCTTAAAATTTGTCCAAAATGTTGCACCAAATTGCATCTGAGGACCCTAAAATACCCACAAATTTTCCTAAGGGGAGGGGGACACCCTCCCCTTAGGCCCCTCCCCAGGCCGGCGATTCGAAACAAGGTTCAGCCCCCAGTCTCAAAAAGCTTCCTACGCCTATGGGAGGGCATTAGGTGGGGGAAATGGAATGGTTGATTTTCACAGTGCTTTGTAGCATACAAGGACAACATAAGCAGACATTATATTTGCACATGCGTATAATCAAACTGCAACCACTATATCCTTACACCTTATTTGTATTTGGTTCAAATCATGTCTCAAGAAGACATCATCTTTTACGTTATCAGGCCACAAGGTAAGTTAGGAGAAAGAGACATACCAAAAGGTTAGGAATGGATGTCTAGAGAATACATTATCCCACACGATACCACGTTACAAGGTTTGTTAGGTAAAGGAGACACGCGTAGTAACGAGATGGAAGTGTCGTGAAGTCATTTCCTGCAGGAGATGATGGTAGAACTGGGTTTCTAAAGCTTTTCAAGTCTCTGTTGCATCTCTTCTGACACTTGATACCTATTAATCTATAATTGACTTGAATATTTATATGATATCAGGTGTAATGAAACAAAAAGATGAAATAACATCTCCGAACGCTTCATAAAACTGACTGCATGGTCAAGTGGTTAGAGCATCCGATTTGCAGCCGGAAGTTTTGAGGTTCGACTCCTGGCCGGGTCATACCAGGGAGCTGTTACGGCTCCCTGGTCATACCAAAGACTTTAAAAATGGAACCTTCTGCCATTGTGCTTGGTGCTCAGCATAAGCAATGGAGTAGGGGAAAAAAGCCAGTGAGCCACAACTGGAAAAAAGCCCGTGGCGGACCCGAATTAAACCAATATTGGTTAGAAACTGAGCCGTAAAACCTCGTCTAACTCTAACTGAAACTTGCCTTCTTGGAAAGACGTTTGTTTGATTCCTGTATACAACAAATAAACAAGGATGCACGATACGCTTAGAGGGAACTGGTTTTACATGAGAATATGACACATGCATTATAAGCACAAGTTAAAAGAGAATGCGTGCTTTCGACAGCTGTAGAATGCACAAAGACACACGAGTCTGAATATTCACTGTCCAGGGTTCGGTTGTATTCAAGATACCACTTCGTAAAATCAGAACTATCACGGTCACAGTCATGTGACTGATGAATCTTTAACAGTGGAGTAATCTACAATGCATTTCATTTTTCGTTATTATAGCAGTGTCCACGTGATGACAGATACAGAGGAACAAAAAATACTTAAAAGTCTTCAAAATCCCATGAAAGAAATCATAAATCTCATTATCTTTTTCTTTAATTATTGTACAAAAGGGGCAGACTCAATCAAATAAGCCAAACAATAACCCTCCCCATATCATGAGGATCACATTAAAATCTATGAAAAGTTATTGCGATTTAATAAATTTGTAGCAGAGTTCCTCTCAAGCGTCTGGAAAAGACACAATAAGCTGTAATGAACACCACGAGGTTATCAAGAGTGACACTGGCCAGCTGAGGGAAAAAGCTGGATCAATTTTCCAATCAGTCACCCAGAGGAGGCGCCAGGTGGGAGGAGGAGACCATCTCCCCATCCCATGGGCGTCCGGAGGGGGGCAAGGGGGCACTTGCCCCCTGGAAAATCAAAAACTTGAAAAAACGAAGAAAAAATAAAGAAGAAAAACGAAGAAAATGTAACATCAACATTCCTTAATAGTTCAATCAGTGTGAATTTCTACTCTCAAAACAGGAATCGAATAAAAATCAACACTCAGGCCCCAGCAGCCCCCCGAGCATATTTTTGATATTTTTTAAAGTTTATGTTTACAATATTGCTAGTGTTTCCCCCATTCATATGCGGTAAATAGGCCTGGAAAGTGACATTTGCAGCGATGTGGGAAGACATTTTAGGCCAAAATTTTACACCGCTTCGCGCCGACCAAAGGTGGCGCGGAGCGCTAAGAGTCGGTCTATGGGCTTCGCCCCCACCCCTTGACAAATTATTGGCTACGCCTTTGTCGACACTGGGTGGAAGTAGCATCTAAACTCTTTTCTGGGAGTAAAATATTTCCCATGAAAAAAGTTGGGCCTCCTAAAAAATTTTGCCCCGCCCCCTTGAATTTTTTTTTTTTTTTTTTTAATTTTTTTTTTCCTCTTTATTTGCCCCGTTTAAACATAATAGTGTCTAGAGGGCAAGGGGTGCTCCCCCGATTAGACACTTTACAATAGACCATCAAGTAGTGAAAAATACTTGGGCATTTTAAAAGTAAGATACAATGCAAAGTAAAGTAAAGCCAAAACAAAAATATACAAAAAAAGAAAGGAAAAAAGCAGTAAATGTTAGAATATAATTATGATGCTCCCAAAAGGATTTTATCACTAAGATGAGCACTTATTCAAATTCTAGGTGCAATTCATTAAGTACTTGACCCCATGTATTATGAAAAAGTTCAAGCTTGTCATGGATCACTGCGTTATAATGTTCTGCTGAAATAATTTGTCTGATTTCAAAAAGATAGAAATTGAATGAGGGTACTTCTGTATTCTGTTTACCCCTATATATAAAATATCTAAACCAAATTAAAAGTTTGTTAATACCGTTATTATACCCAATGTTATTTGTAATACCAAAAAGCTTAATACACGCATTAAGACGGAAATTCCCTTCAAAACTCAGATTGATAAAATTAGTAAAGGCATCCCAAAGGGGCAGCACTTTGACACAATTACAGAAAAGATGCAAAATGGTCTCTCTCTCAGTGAAACAAAAAGAACAAAGGTCAGAGTTAGAAATATTAATCTTATAAAGGAAAGAATTTGTTGCCAACAATCGGGTGTTAATACGGTATTGGAACCATTTGTACTGACTTTCCAACTGTCAATGAAAATGGTAAATTATAAATATTCTGCCAGTTCATTGAAGAAACTTGTAAGTCAGAACACCATTTTGACTGAGAATTTGGGATAGCCCCTTTCGTATTAAGGATTGAGTAAAAGTCCTGCGAACCCTTCTGACTTTTAAATAAAATGTCATAAATTAGAGGCCGATGTGGTCGGATGAACTTGGTTAAGTTCACGTTGCCGTAATAGTCTTTAATTGCCTGGCAAATTCCAAAGAATCTTAAAAAATTTGTTTTTACATTAAAGGTTTCATGAAATGAATTCAGGTTTAGAAAATGACCCTCATTGTCAATTATATCACTCACATAACTTACACCTTTGACATACCAGTCACGCAAGATGAAAGGTTTATTGTCAACTTTTAGAATATCACTATGCCAAAGAAATAAATCAGACCTTTTGTTGTAATTACAATCACTTTGGAGTACCCGTTTTAAACGAATAAGGGCATTTAATACGTCCTTATAAAAAGGATTAGAGACTTGATTCAATTTACTTGAGAGATAAATTATCCCTCCTTCAAAAACAAACTCAATCTGATTCTTAATATAGTAATTAAACATTGTAGATAACAAAGATACATCATCTGCATTATAAAATCTTCGAAGCCATGTTAATTTTAAAGAGTGAATGAATTCCCTCAAATTAATCATTTTGATTCCACCTGCTTTGTAAGTTTGGCAAAACTGAGACCTGTTAATACGATCCTGACCATTCCAAATGAAATTGAAAAACATTGATTCAATTGTTTTAAGGACACAATCAGTTGGATTTGGAATGTTTAAAAAGAGATAATTAAGCTTTGGGACAAGTAAAGTTTTAACAATGGTTACTCTTCCTAGCGGGGTTAAACGTCTCCTTGACCAATGAGACATACTCTCCTTGATTTTATCAGTAACATTTTTAAAATTGAAGTCAACAATATTCTCAAGGTTAACCGTAAAGAGAATCCCTAAATACGTAAAGAGTCCCCCTGGATCCCAAATGAGTCGTTGGAAACCATCGAACTTCTCCTGAGAAAAACATTTTGAACCGAACCACAAAACTTTACTTTTACCCCAATTAACGTAAAGACCAGAAAGTAATGCAAAATTATTAAGAACTTGCATAGCATGTCTAAGTGAGTCAACACTTCCATCTAATAAAAATATAGTATCATCCGCATAATGAGATAATTTCACTTCGCAACCATAAACCGTAATACCCTTAATATAATTATTGTAACGAACACTAGCAGCTAGTATTTCTACCCCCAAAATAAAGAGATATGGAGATAACGGGTCTCCTTGCCTGCAGCCCTTGTGTAAAGGGAAGAAGCGAGAAAGATGACCATTAATCAAAATACATGAACTAGCATTCTTATAGAGAATTGTACACCACTTAATGATTTTTGGGCCAAAACCAAAGCGAGTTAAAACAATCCATAGGTAATCATGATTAATAGAATCGAAAGCTTTTTCAAAATCTAGTAGTAGGAGTTGGCCTGGTATATTATCTCTCTGAGTTTGGAAGAGTATATCATACAACACACGGATGCTCTCACCAATATACCTTCCAGGGATGAACCCCTTTTGATCGGCATGGATCAAATGATGTAACACAGACTTAATACGTTCCGCAATACATGAAGATAAAATTTTATAAAATATGCTCAAAAGAGAAATAGGTCGCCAATTGCTAATAATATTCCTGGGTTTATCTTTCTTAGGTAAAAGGGTTATCACGCCTTGCCTCAACGTTGAAGATATACTCTGCTTACGCCAGGAGGAGTTCACAGCTTTATAGAAAAAAATACCTAAGCGGTTCCAAAAAACCTTGATAAATTCAGACGTAAAACCATCCAACCCTGGAGATTTATCATTTTTCTGACGTTTTAAGGCTTGATAAAGTTCAGGGAAGGTAATGTCGCGGTCAAGCCACGAAGCTTGCTCGTGTTTTAAACCATTGAGGACCCCACCTCCAAGAAAGAGATTAAACGCATCCTTGAATTTTTTTCTGCGGACGCCCATGCCCCATCCGGAAGACATCCCAGCCAGCCCACTCCCTCCCGTGAGAGAAATTTTTTAGTTTCGTTGGGGAGCCTTACTGGATGAGCGAAGCATGAAATCCCGACGGTTTACTTGAATTTGCTTTCAAGGAAGGCAGATTCTCAAATAAAGCTCCCAAGTTTCAAATTTCCTTCAATAAAAAAGAAACGTTTTCGGTTCTCGGCAACCCGCCCGTCCCCTTTGTCGGGGCTTCGGTATGCTGGTCCCCTTTGAGGTACTTAGCTTCCCGTAGGGCAAAAACAGGGGCCATCTCTGCTGTCACCCCGAACATAATGCTGTTTGGGAAATAAGAAAATGTGTGGCGCATAACTGTGATGCACGAATTAGTTATGCTTTTCTACGAAATCAATGGAAATATTGTGGAATTACGGAACATTACAGCAGAGATATAATGAGACTAGCGTAACCATATCATTGGTTTGGAGCATGGGTTAAAGTGTTGTGTCTCAAGCAAAGGCCCAATGGCCCTATAAGACGTTTCAAAATGGGGGGGGGGGCAATGGCCCTATAAGACGTTTCAAAATGGGGGGAAGAGTAGGTACTTGTCCAAAATTGTATCTAATTTGCAAACAATCATGACATGAACTTTCCTGAAAACCGCAAATTTTTGCCCTGAACTCAACGTTTTGGGGGCTTAGTGACTGGGGCTGCCGATCCCAGACTCCGCCTAATATGCTTATCCCTCCTTTAATAGTGACCAAGCATTATAATGAAGCAATGAACTAAAGCAATGAAATATGTCATTCGTAAGGCATTGCTGTTTATGATTGAAAGTACACGTATTTTCCTTATACACAAAGTCTTTTAAACATTGATAGCTTTCTGTGCACTTCGCGCACCCATTATCCCTAGTGCATGCCGGTAACTGTTTTATTGAGACATTTAAAAAGGGTGACTGCCAGCGGCGTAGCAAAACCCTCAGGGCCCATGGACAAGAGACAGCGAGGGACCCCCAGACCAATGGTATCACAAACCCATTTTCCTAAGACCCTTCCAGTCTCCATGGGGAGGTACGGGGTAACAGCCAGGCCTTGCACGCAACAGGTCAGGGTTCAATTTCCAATTCCATTCTTGCCTGGTTCTTTAAAAACAGTTCTGCAGTTGTTGATATCTTTGTGGTTAATTCCGTATGTAGTTTTAACCAACTGGCGCGGCCTTAGGGGGCGCTTCCAATTAAGCGCCTCCGTTCAGAGCCATAATTATAGTTGGTCAGGTGGCCACATAATTATATTCCAGGACTTTAAGCTACCTTAAACCATATTTTAAGGCACCCCGTTCCTAATTTTTTGGATCCGCCCCGAGCAATGATATATCTAGGGACACTGCTGCATTGCAGTGTGGCGGCCAGGTTGCTACCACCCTTTCCAGCCTTTAGGGAAAGTGGTTTAAGGCAGTGCTTCTCAACCTTTTTTAACTCGAGGACCACTTTGACTCTCAGAATTTTTCTGAGGCCCACCTTACAAAAAGTTTATTCTTTTTTCTTTATCTTTTATTTTTTATGGAGGATCTCGCGGCCTACCTGGGAGAGCTTCACGGCCCACCGGTTGAGAAGCCCTGGTTTAAGGTATAGGAGACTTGCTCACTTCCGTCGGATGGAGAGGTTAAATGGCGGACCCGAGTGCATGGTGGAGATGTATGAAACACGCCTGCCTCGTTAATCTCGAGACAGTTGTCGACAAAAGAAAACGGGTTATCGTCGATGGCCATCCACTATTACATGGCCAATGTTCATTATGGGGTATCCTGTATACTCGTAGAAATCAAAACATATTTACGCAAGTATTCACAACCACCAATGACCAAATATGTTGTACATGGTATAATACACTATGTGTTGTATACACGTCACATTACAGGCTGTTGTTACTTGCTACAATTAAGTAAGACTTCAGAAGTGTGTTAAAATGTGGAGAGGAAGGCATTAATGTGCATAGTCAAATATTCAACAAAATACCCTGACAACCATGCATTTATATTGTGACCTTTCTAGCTTTTGCAAGGGCTGTTTGCAATTAGTTCATCTTTGTTCAAATTTTTGACTTCGACGTTTTCGACTGATAGCATAGCCAAACGTCTAATCTCTCTTGAGACGCATTGAAGATCTGAGATAAGTTTTAATTTAAAAAAAAAAGAGTTTTAATTAGTTTTAATTTACTGAGTGCTCTTTCCGCTGTCGCAACAGTGACGGGAATTGTCAAATATAATACACACCCAGTAGATAACTCGGGAAAAGAACTTCCAAGCTTGATTGTCTGTAGCATGTCTTTTACAGAACACATTCTGGCGATGTCGTCTTTGACAGTGGGGCGAAAAGACAACAATTCCGACGTGAAATCTGTTGATAAGCCATTGGCGTATTCCTTGACAAGTACATTCCCTGCATTTTTGAGTTCTTGGTCAGACATTTTGCATAAGTTGCCAGGACAGAGGTAGGAGAACTTGTCACTGACAAATGTCTGGCCTTGGATCAACAACTGGATAAAAATGTGAATTTTAAATGCCTTCTCGGGATCTTGTAACAGTTCGTCTGGCCTAATTCATCAAAAAATCTTTTCGCCTTTCTGTTTCTCTGTAGGCCTAATAACATTCGCAGTTATCCCCCAAGTTCTGCTAAGGTAGCAGCATCGGATAGAACCAGTTCTCCTGATTCTCTCAAAGCATGAAGATCGTTTTGCGCTAGCCTATGGTACCTAGGCCTAGTTCTCACGTACACTTTGTTCCCTGAACTTGGCCTAGGCTATTGCAACAAACTTTTGACCGCATGCTGTGAGAGTAACATTGTCTGCGTACGTTGCTGCGGTGATTGTTGCTATATACGCGTATGCGCGTGTATGAACGTAACCATAGCTATGGACTATGTCACAATTGGACAGTAGTGCGTGCTATTTAGCATACAATAGTGTGGACGTCCTGGTAACAAGATTTAGCAGCTTGATAGAATGTTTAAAAAACAAAACAGGATCGTTTGTGTAAATCAGATTTTTTTCTCCTTTTGGACACTAAGTGTAAATAATCTTAGAATGAAGGGTCTTAAACACATAAAGGACCCGCAGAGGTCACTTACATAGGAGTATACGTGAATTTGAGAAAGGTCGAGACCATTCAAAATTTTTGAAGGTGCGGTAGCCCACTTTTGCCAACTTTTGCTGACCTAGTATGGGAAGATCTAAGGCGACCCAAATACTACGTCAGAAGACTGCGGACTAGTTTTGCGCCATAGTCAGCAAGTGTGATGCAACCGACAGGTCTGTCCCCTTTGACTGTAAGGCTACTGAAGTGGCCTAAAAATTCGTCCAAATTTGACCAACATTGCCATCCCACAAATTTATAGGTG
This sequence comes from Holothuria leucospilota, assembly GCA_029531755.1. Lineage (NCBI taxonomy): Eukaryota > Metazoa > Echinodermata > Holothuroidea > Aspidochirotida > Holothuriidae > Holothuria > Holothuria leucospilota. The sequence continues at coordinate 60,843,031 of CM055964.1, read as the reverse complement.
TCTAGATAGCAGTGTATGCATAATTGATAATGCATGTTACGTTTTCTTACCTGCTGGATGACATTCTAATTTTTCAATATTTTCGAATGGAAATCCTGATGTATTTCAGGAGTTCCAAACATGTAAACAACAGGAAGATAATCCGTTTGTTCTGTTGGCCTGTTTTGTTTTGGCATATGGATACATCGAAACAGAAGTCACTATTCCGGTAATTTGTTGAAGACATATGATTTATAGGTCCAAGTAATTTATTTAACAATAATTGTAGATTTTTGTTGAGAGTTAAGGTCGCGATAACGGAATGTAATTTCGGCTCTGTGGGTAGTGTGAGACGGTAAGCAGAGTTAAGATTTTTTGGTTTTTTGCGCGCATTTGGTCGGGGGCCCCTAAACCCTTGGAGCTCCTGGACTTCGTCCACCCTGTCCACCCGCTTGCTATGCGCCTGGTGACTGCTTTTTAATCCGTAGTGGCTTCGTTGTACGTGACCCCTGCTTGCTCATATCCCTTATTTATTTAGAATTTTGGACATTCGTCCGAAATTATACTGAACGTTTTTGTGAAGTGCTTGATATGCTCCTAGTGTTACGTGCATGAGTCAGGTGAAAAAAGTTTCGCCTTTAAAATTTTCATAAAGCTTCGGCAGGCTTTCTGGAAACCCAACACAGACGGGGCCGCGACGGAGATGGGGGGAGGGATGCATCCCCTCTTTTCGAGGGGTAAATATTAGAAACGACTAAACTTGTATTTGCCTGTGATTTTTGTCGGAAGGGGTAGAAAGTAAGGTGTAATTTTTTCTTTTTTGAGATGAGGATGTCATATTTCGCATGCTTACGTGTGATGAATCTCAAAATAAAAAGAAATCCTCGGGCTTCGGGCACGATGTTACTACCCCTCTTTACCTTTAATGAGCAAAACAATTTTATGTATGTAATTTTGTACACGACCATCCTCATTATTCTAATCTCACAAGTTGGTTTCCGCGTGATGAAAGCTATTATGGCAGATCTTTTTAGTTCGTATTTTAAGGTAAATCCCTCTTAGGACATGCAAACAGGTTTTAATTTTTTTGGTGGCTTTCTTGACATAGCATCTTCCTACCTCATGTAAGTGAAATTGGGTCCCTTCTGTAGACCTTATGCACATACGTCACAGCCTACAGAGGGCGCACCATCTGGCAGAGGTAAACGCATATCATTGCAAGTTACACCAATAAATGCATGCAGCCGATTTGTGTACCTGCCGGATACTCAAGTAAGTCTACTACGTATACGTGCGCATGCGAAGTCTACGTCGTTTGAACGGTGTGCTTCAATGTGTGGCGTAACGTCAATACACAAAGGCTACTAGAGGACACTCCGTCGCTTACATCCAGCGAAAACTGAAAACATTTTACTAAACAATGAGAATTTTAAGACAAATAATCAGGTCAAACCTTTACCAGAGAAAATGCTATTTTGCATCTAAGCCACATTAAATCCCCTAAAATTTCAAAGGGGGTCCCCACAGACTCCACCCCAAAGATGCCACTTCCTGCACGGAATGACAATGGAAGGTTCCTACGCCCGCGGTGCTCACTGTCCTAAGTGCGCCCAAAATGATGCAATCAATATCCATACAACTGGCCCTTCGAAAAAGTTCCCCGAGCATACTGATGAAAGAACATAAAGTCTTATAGAGATTCTTCACCGACCTCACAGCGCTGCGCGTCTCTCCATTTTGACGGCCAGGCATCCATTGTACAACAATTGTAACTAAGGCCGTATCGTGCGCGCGTATCGATAACACACCTTCTGCGCATGTTCAGTGACGTCCAGTATGCCAAGGCCAAATTGAAACGCAATGACGTCACGTGAAGAACCTCCATAGCCTCCTGCATCGTCACATCGACCAGTCATAGCCATCTTTACCCTAATATCCACAAGTTTGCACAAACCTTAGATTTCCGATGGTTTCGCCACTTGAATCCTCTCGGGGGCATTTTCTCTGGACCCTATCAGGGCCCCCAAGGCGGTTCCCTAAACCTTACGCCGTTGGGAAAGTGTTTTAATTTGACGCCGTTAGGTCAGCCCATCCCTCACATTTGACTAGCTGCTCTTATTCTACTATACTGAATCTCATTACGGCTTCACCTACAATAAAATGGTCGATTCCACCTTCTGCGAACTTCTTTTACACTTTTATCTAAATATGATATGGTTTGATTTAGTGGCATTGTTCAGTCGTCCTGTTGACGTTGACATTGTTGTGTCAGCATCAGACACAAGCTGAAAGACTTCTGTATAAAACCAGCTAAATCAAACTTAGGTGAGTTGAATTTTTATATAAAACGATTAAAAGGAATGATTACTACGAAAATGTGGGTTCCAAAATTGTTTCTAGTTTCGGCTGATTGGGATAGTTCATTGTTTGTTTAAGGGCTCTGAAAACGCAATTGAGTAAACTCAAGTGAAAGAGTAACTACTTGGAAGGAATCGGGGCACAAATTTCCAATGCGATTTTGGGTCTTGAAGTATATTGTCTCGCAGACCTTTTGGCTAAGATGGTGTTGAGTATCTGCTCTTTTCACCCCTCGGAGGTTGTTTTGGTTATTGTTGTTTCGCCTTTCGGCAGACGGAGTGGTAGTGCGAAGTTTCGACCGGAAGGGGCCTTCCCCTAAATTGGGAACTTTTTTAGATACGCTATAAATTGAAATTTCCTGGTCGCTAGTGATCAAAACAACTAAACAAAGACTTATTTTTCAAGTGTGAATTGACTCTGTCATTTGCAAGAAGCGAGGCAGTAATTATGAGCCTGTAACAGTCAGAACGATCAACGGGAGGGAGTGGGGGTTGACGTCCTCCCCGAGGACGGTTCCGAGAAAGGTAACCACTGTTACATGCCATTTCCGAGTGGAATTGGGCAATTTAGCCATACACAGAAGAAAGTTGTAGTAAATTTGAGCAATATTAGGAAGTGTGACCATTATGCAATTTTTGGAAAGCAATATCTTTTTAAATTAGTAGGCCTGTAACGTCATGCATCGGTAAAATGATCAATGCAGGAGGGTGGCCTGGGGTCCTCTTGATAAAATACACTGTTTGATTTAACTTTCTTCTTTCTTGAAATCTAGATGAGAAGGCCTTTTAACAGGGGTGATTTGCTAGACAGGGGGCAGGTATCCCCGACAGGAGCAGGGGTGGGTGCTATATTCTGTACACGTAAATAGTCCTGAAAATGGTACGTGCATGGTCGCTTCAATATTGCGACCGACTGCATGGTCAATTGGTTAGAGCATCCGACTTGCAGCAGGAAGGTCTGGGGTTCGACTCCTGGCCGGGTCTAGCCTACGTAGCGCCTCTGTGGCTGCCGCCCCTTTTGTAGGCTGCCGTTTGTTTTTTCGCAGCGATGAGCTGAACGAAAAAACTTCGTCCGCTCCGCGGGGTAGGCCGGGTCATACCGAAGACTTTAAAAATGGAACCTACTGCCATTGTGCTTGGTGCTCAGCATAAGCAATGGAGTAGGGAAAACAATCCAGTGAGCCACAACTGGAAAAAAGGCCGTGGCCGGCCCGACTTAAACCAGTTGGTTAGAAACTGAACCGTAAAACCTCATTTAACTCTAACTCGCTTCAATATTGCATTGAGCAAATAAAGACCGTATATCTATATGACGTCATTTACTCGCATCGTTAATTTGTATAAATCTAAAAAGAACAAACGAAAGACAACCATGTTACAACCGAACGGTTGTCCCACATGTTGGAACGATCTTATCCATGGCATCCAATATATCCTGTAAAAATGTACACACAAAGCTTGAAAAAGCCGGGTAGGGCATGATACCATATTTTAATCAGTGTGACTCGAGAATCTGAAACAAACTCGAAAACATGAAAGTTACCTTGAGACTTGCACCAAGAGACTTTGTAGTTGGTGTTGACTCAAAGGACTTGAAGACACCTTGGAGAGGAGGGATGCAACCTCTTGGCTCAGCCTTATATGGCTTGGGTTCCAAAATGTAACGAGTAAAATGAAATATGCACGTAAACAGTGTTTGAATGGCGCGGGAATTGGAAGGGAGGTGGCCTACACTCGAGAAGAGTCTAGATTAAGGGTAGACAATGGTAGTAAAGTGAAATATTAATAACAAATGTGTGTTGTAGAGTGCAATTTTGGCAATTATGAGGGTTGATCTGCCAAATTCACCATACGGGCATCCTAGGATGATGACAGACGCAATATCCGTACCCAGGCTGACGTGCCACCGTGTCGGCTATACTGCTGGTCAAATGTTAGTTACTTCTGTCACGTTCTAACAAAATGAGGACGCTTGTCGACTAAACTGTACGTCGAGTTTTCCCGTCCATTACTACCTTGTCCGTAATTGTCCTGAAGAATAGAGGGCGTACTCACAGCAGTTTTAAATTGCATGTGTACATATAATATATTATTAACTACAGTTTTGAACAAGACTACTGTTCCTTCTCCGGTTTTCCAAAAGTGTTCTAAGGATAAGAAGCAATGTCGACACGTATTACGTGGGGGCAAGTGTACCCTTTACGATTTCCTATCGAAAGTAAAAAAGATGCAAAATAAGTTAAAGGTTAAGATTTCTATCATAAATCTTTTGCATTTTGCTTTAACTTTGGCGGTCTTTGCACGCTTTCACCTTGAAATCTATCCGTTTCCATTTCTATTTCAAAGCAATTCCAAATGTTTTGCTTCATGCGACCATCAATGTGTTACATTTATCATTTTCATCTGGAAAGACGTGGACTGGAATGGTCAGGCAATGCCTCGGGTTACACCACAAAACATCTAGATTAAAAAAAAAAATTCCTGGGCCCTTTAGCGGGCCCCAACCTCAGCTACTTGGGATTCCCGTTAGTATTGGTTCTGGTCAAAGCCATGCTTGCTTCACTTTTGAGAAGCTGTTGACGCCCTTGAGCTGTAGCCACAAAATATTTTTTTCAGAAGTTGATTTTTTGGTATCTGGGGATTTTGGGAGTGCCATATTTTTTACTTCAGCCCCATCCAAGGTGGGGGCTTTGGTCCTCTACGGCTACCCTCTGAAGAAATTGTTTTTTTAATGAAACTATCCTAGATCAGTCACTGTAAGGGAAATGCCTAGGTATAAATGTGATCAGCTCATTCCACGGCTGCTAAGAATGCACGCAGATGCGTCTCGGTGCTGGATGGCTCACTCGACAGTGATTTCTAACTTGATCAATGTGTAGGATACCCTCTTCACCATAAGCGGAAACGATAAATCACGCCATCTTCAGTGCCTCTAGCAGTATTTGTACCCGGATGCTGCCATTGCTCGCAACAAAACCCGAACCTATTTTGGGGCAATTAATTGGACCCCGAAATGGCTCGTCTGACAAGGAGTGTGGAAGGTCAAAATTAGAAATGTGTGTGTAAATTACCCTTGCCCATACACACCTGTAACGAAGGAATATAGCCCTTCCTTTCAGTGTAGGCCGGTTCAGTGAAGGCCGTATGTTAATGAAGTTAATGGCCAGATTGTGAGAACCTGACCATTTACACCACATTCCATAATATTAGAAATGAAATAAATCTGAACAGAGTGACTGGAGCCGATTTTATGCATTCTTAATATGAAATATAGAGAGGGCTTCCGGATCTTCTACCCTGGACCAGTGGCGTAACTAGAAAGTTTTTGTACGGGGCAAAGACCAAACTTATCAGATTACCTTTTTTCAAGAAATGGTATTACTAACACAGTTGTTACAGGGGAGTCGATTATGCTTTCAAATTATCTGGGATTTTTTTGCTTCAGATTCAAGTGTTATCTTGGGGATGAATGTCTTTTGAAAATATCAAGAAAAGCTGAACACTGAGATTTCAGTATTTTATGTCTCGATCATTCTTTCAAAACACCTTTGGCACCTTTTCCAAATCAATGAAATCCCGTTAATATGGGTACTTCAGTGGCGGATCCAGAATTTGGCAAAAGGGGGGCCCAGGTCATAGTGGTTTGTGTAAAAATTCGATCTGGGGGAGGGGTCTAAGGAGAGGGGTGTCTCCAGGGGGCAGTGTCACGGTATTTTGATAGGGGGCAAAACATGTGATGAGTAATCACCGTCCTGGGGAGGGGTCTAAGGGGAGGGGTGTCCCCTCCCCTTTGAGAAATTTTTGCTAATTTAAGGTTGCTCAGATGCAAAATGGTGATGTCTGTGGTATATTTTTTGAACTGATCATATATGGCTGGAAAGCATTCATAATTCAGTGAATTTTATTTTTTGGTTGGGTGAAAGATACTTTTCTGGGAAGGGGTCTAAGGGGAGGGGTGTCCCCTCCCCTTACACCTTCCCCTTTGAGAAATTTTTGTTAATTTAAGATTGCTTAGATGCAAAATGGTGATGCCTTTAGTATATTTTTGAACTGATCATATATCGCTGGAAAATGTTCATAATTTAGGGAATTTTAAATTTTACCCTAAATTCACAGTACATTCCATTAAAATAAATTACAAGCTTAAATAAGACATTACAGGTTAATATTGCAGAAAGCTATAGTTAAAAGCCTAATGTTGTCAAAAATATTCCTCTAAATATTAAAGAATTCCCTTGAAAGTAGAAGCAGTGCTCCCAATGCTGTGGGCCTGGCCAGTAATAGACTGAAGTTAGCAATCCATTAATAGAGCGCTCATGAGTAACTCCTTGCAATGCCCAGAGAAAGTTACTGAGGCCAATATAAGCCAAAATGTTATCAGCTGAAAGTCAGTAGCAGAGTTATTAGCATAACACTTTTTTCTGAGGTAGAAAATAATGAACAAATTTAAGTTTCACTCTGACACATGGCATAGGCCTATTTCATTGGAATAGGGTCTCCTTGTCCTTTGTTTTATGATGTTGAAAAAAACTTCAAAATTTTTTGGAAGGGGGGACCGGCCCCCCTGGGCCCCCCTTTAAATCCGCCCATGTACTTCTTACATACACATGACCATGGGCATACTTAGAAAAAGTTCCTGGGGCATACAACTTGAAAACCTGAACGGGGGTTGTATTCTCGTCAAGCTCTTGCCGACGAAGCTTGTTCATAGTGAGCGACTAAGGTACGAATCCAGAAGCGGGGTGTACAGGGGCCCTTCTCTATTATCTTTTCTTAAGTTATAGCCTACGGCTTTGCGGCTATTCTGGTCCCTTTCCAAAAAAAAATCCCGCATCCTTCATGTGAAATAATTCTCCATAGCTAAAAATTATTGCAAGTTGTGTACTGATCGAATGTTTTAATTGCAATGTGTAAAGGCAATGCAGGAGCGCTACATACGCACCCCTCCCTAAAGGTTGGGATGCAGGGTCCATCTTACTGGTGGGTCCAGGACAACGGGTAGGCTCGTAGCCAAGGGGGCGAAGGGGCAACCCCCCTTGAGCATATTTTTGCCATTTTAATGTTTATTTTTACAATATTACTAGTGTTTCTCCGATCTGGGAGGCATTTTGGGCCAAAATGTTCTTGCGCTTTGCGCCAGCTCATGGTGGCGCGGAGCGCTGAGAGTCTGTCTATGGGCTTCGTCCCCCCTTGACAAATTTATGGCTACGTCCCTGGTAACGGGCTTATGCCAAATGACAAAGCTCCAAAAACTCTGAGGTATTTGCAAAATTGCAGCCAAACTGTCCACATATGGCATCGGGAATAAACAGGCCACATATATCATAATTTATCACTTTCTAAGGTTAGAATGTAATTCAGACTAATCGTCGGTCGAGGTGACGTTCATACAGGAGACCGGACAGGAGACCGGACAGCTCATGTCAGGGCCCTAGCCTGGGTGAAATCCCTAGGAGGCTATTTATGTAACTATCTAAGCCTATAGATAGTGGATACCCTGGAGGACCCTTGTATTGTCACCCATGCATGGGTGCAATCCTGGGGAGGGTGATGAGGGGGGTAACATTTATGTAATATGGCTTAAAGGTACTATCTTTTGCAAAGCTTTGAACTGATAATATGTTTAGAAATTGTCATTATGAAGCTTGATTTTTCTATTTTTTCGTTGATTGTAAGCAAGAGGAGGGGATGACACCTCTACTCTACTTTGAGAAATTTTAGTATATGTGAGGTGGGCTATCTTTGGTAAAGCTTAGTAAGCAGTTGAATTGAATATATATTAAGGAATCGTCATTATTTAGTGATGTTTCCTGTATTTGATTGGGTGTAATTGAAGGGAACGTTGGGTGGCACCCCTACTCTTCAGAGGTGGCGCCAGGATTTGCCGGACAGGGAGGTCAAGCTCCCCGACGGGGGGCAGCAACCCCATGCCGCGACAAAGGCGATGAGTTGCCAAAAAGAAGAAAAAAAAAAAAACGTAAAATTTTCGGCGCGCGAAGAGCGCTTATTGATTTTAACTTTTTTGCAAAAATTTGAAATTTTTGGGGAGTTATTGAAGAACATTTGAAAAATTTGGGTTTTTTTTTCAAGGAAAAGTTGAAAATTTGGGGTCTTCATCGAAGAATTTGTCCTTCCTATGAGGAAAATCAAGCAGGTCGTCGGGGTGACCGAAGGTCGTTGGGATTACATATTACATTGTGTACGGATTAAGCTCCCCGACGAAAGTGGAAAATTTCCTAGACGGGGGGGGGCATGTCCCCCTGTCCCCCACCCGCTGGCGCCACCCCTGCTACTCTTTGAAAAATTTGTATTTTCTAAGGTTTCTTTGATTCAAAATGGTGCTATCTTTGGTAAAGCTTTGAACTGACTATATGTTCAGAAATTCAACCTTTGTATTTAATTTTTCGGCTGTGGTATGGCACGTCTATACAAGGATGATACACATTGCGTGATGCAACCTCTTAGTACGCTACTGGCGGAGCCACCTTCGGTTGGCTCGTAACCATAGAGTAGGCTTTCCAAGATAATTTTTGGTTTAAAATGCCTCCCAGAGAGTTACTTTACAAGTCCGTTGAGTTGAGCATATAACTAAAGGTAACCATACGCTATTTTATAAAAGCTTGCTGTGGGTTAGAGTTAGATGAGGTTTTACGGCTCAAGTTTCTAACAATTTTTCCAGTTGTGGCTCACTGGCTTGTTTTCCCTACTCCATTGCTTGCGCTGAGCACCAAGCACAATGGCAGTAGGTTCCATTTTTAAAGTCTTCGGAATGATCCGGCCAGGGGTCGAACCCCAGACCTTTCGGCTGGAAGTCGGATGCTCTAACCACTTGACCATGCAAGCTTGCTGTGGGACGGTATGAGAAAAAAAGTTAAATATCTTTAGCCTGCCAATATACAGGTGTCTTCAATTTGTGTATTTTGCCGAAGGAAGAGGGGTCATTCGTCAGGAAGAGTAATCCTCATAAGAACGCGCTCTCGTCCGGAAACTCCGGGGAATATTTGGGAGAAAAGGATCTCCTATTTGTCATTTCCCATGCAGTTCTATGGGCCTAAACAATTATAGCCTAGACAGTGAAACTTTCAGCATTTCAGTTTCTTTAAGCACCCCAAACTTTCATCTGCGAAACAATAATTCCACTGAAGCTGTCGCAGAGAAAGTAATAAAGAGACAGTTCCATTCAAGCTCATACAGTAAAGCATGCGCGGATCCAGACATTTCGAAAAGAGGGGGGGGGGGGGGCTGAAAGCCCCCTTGAATATTCTCCTATATTAACATTATGCTAATTTTCGCGTATTTGTTATTGTTGATGTGGCGAAAAAGGGGCGGGGGCTGAGCCCGGGAACCCCCCCCTTGAATCCGCGCCTGCAAAGGGTTATAATGAGACACCTGGTTACATTATGGGGTGCTCCCGGAGCCCACCGAAAATTTTTATTTGTGTTTGGATTTCATATAAGGTTAGGTTTCTGACTTGTGGATACAAGGATCTCAGTTTCCCATGAACCATAGACTTCATGGTGGCAAAAATTTTCGACAGAGACTTTGGGAACTCTGAGGGGGATAATAGCCCCCTTGCCTCCCTCTAGCTACGCCACTGCTTTGGACCCCAACCGGGCAACGCCCCTGGACCATACCAAGGGCCTCACACTGTCCCCTGCCCCTCGAGTGAAAACTTACGCTTCGTTCTCTTGATGCACCTTCAGTGCACTTGAGATTCACCATCGTGTCCTTCGGAAAATTCCTGGATCCGCCCCTGCGCACTTTGAGTGACAGGTATAGGGTGCGTTCCTGAGTCTGCGCTATTGGCAAGTTTTTGAGTACCATGTACAGTACGCTTAGTACGTATCTTCTGTCTGCGCTATTTAGACTTTCATGAGGTATTGGTCTCCTTAAAACTACTAAAAACATCTTTACCCTTCTGACTTACACACTCAACATTACACAAACTACACTCAAGGTACATAATACATTTGACCTTTTAGATCATTTCACAGTTGATCTTACTTCCAATGACAATCACACATTTTGATAGCACTTTACATTCTGAGAGGGTTCCATGAAAATAATATTTTCCTTTGAATTTATAACCAAAAATCAAGTTCAATAAATTTCGACCTTTGAGCCCCTCTGACCATTGGTTCCGAGGTCTGTGTGACACAAGTTCCTATACCCTTTGGTCCATTTCCCACAGAGTTTGAATAAATCGGCCAATCCATTTTAGGAGGAATTTTGAGACATAATTCCGCTTAAAGTCTACATCTGACCTTAAACAACGTGACCTTTCACTTCGGTTTCTATGACAACCATATATTTTAGTAGAACTTGACATTTTAATTGTACCTAAGAAGTTTTCATGTTAATTCAATTTTTCCTCTTGAAGAAATAGCAAAACCCCAACTTTTAAAAAATTTCGACTTTGATCTTTGACCTTTACTTCCGGGGATCTGAGGGGCAACATTTTCCACCCTGGGTCAGCACCCCAACAAGTCTGAAGAAAATAGGTAAGCTGTCTAGGACGAGTTTTTGACACAACTTTGCGTTTTCAGAGTGACATTCAAACTGTGACGTGAGCTTTGACCTCATTTCCATGGCAACCACATATTTTGCAGCACTAGAAATCTCCGTCATAATTGTGAAGCCACGCTAGAACCAATCTTCATTAAATGAGGATTAATGATATGGAGTCTATTTTTGGGTCTGTTTTTCAAGGAACGGAACAAAGAATGGGGCTTATATACATTCAAGGTAAAAAAGTCATTTCATCACAATGGCTGAAGAAGACAAATGTACTGAAAAACTTTTTTGAGTTAATACTGAACTGTTCTTGTTGTCCTGAGAAACGATTTCTCACACAGAAAGTAATGTAGGTTTACGTTACCGTGACACTATTTTGAAATATCGGGCGTTTTGCTACAGTAGAATGTTTTATTGTCTGTGTTATTTGTAACTTTATTTTGTAAATATCGAGCAAAGTGGGGTTCAAATTGATTAAAATTTATATTTTCCTGATAGCAAACTATTTGGAAATATGAAGTCCATGAAAATCATATGTTTGCCCAGAAAATGACCAAAAACCCACAAAAATTAACTTTTAAAAGTTTCAGACCCCTAACATTAATCCCTACATTATATAGATTGGTTATAGCATGGCTGACTGCTTACACTAAAAAATGCCCCTATAACTATGTTTGAGTGCTTTGTCTGCCAATGGCTGGCCCTCTATTTGCCACCCACGTTCCCTCAGTCCACCCTGTGCAAGACTATACCGGAGCATTGCGCACTCACTATACTCTTGCCCTCCCTCCACCTCTGCTTTCTCGTTCTTCCCCACCTCTTTTGGAATTCTGGTGGCGGCACTGGCTTGTCAGCTTGTATCCGTCCTTCCACGTTTCTTGTGAAGCTAAGCAAGATCGCTTGAAGATAATAATTGCTCATTTCTTTCTTTCAGCTGAATGCCGATAGTACGACCTTCTTTAAAAGAAATACTGCATATTCATAAACGGTAAAAATTATGGCGTTCTCCACCATCGAAATGGTAACACATGATTTCAACTACACAACCTATGAAGTTAATTGTTCTGAGTTGAGAGAGGTATTGATCAGTAGTGCAAGTCCTAATTACTGGCTGGTCGCCATCCTTGCAATTTACTTTGTGGTTGGTTTCTTTGGAAATGGTGTTCTTGTAGTCCTTTTCATGAAGGAGAAAGATCTCAGAAACATCAATAATGCATTAATCACAAATCTGGCGGTTTCAGATTTTTTATACCTTGGAGTTATTGCACCGATATTTTTCGGTCAATTTTACAGATATCGACCATTTGGGAAAAAGTTCTGCATAATTTCCACTGTGACCAACTATACATCGCAAGCTGTATCGTCAGTTTCCTTGACAGCAGTTTCTTACTTTCGTTACTGTGCTGTTGTGAGGCCTCTTCAATCAAGGATGAAGAGCCACAGGAAATCCATTATTACCTTCTGTCTGCTGTCATGGCTGATTGGAGCAGTATTCTCGTTTTTCCCAGCAATGTACTGTGAAGAACATCCTCGTAGGGATTGTTTTGTAGTGGGAAGATATAGAATAAACTTTTTCTATGAACATGTAAAATTCTTTAAATACTTTTGGGTACGATTTATCGTCTTTTACCTTTTGCCTCTTTTTATTATCATTTATTTCTACGGGAGAGTAGCCTACACCCTTTGTACGTCGTCCATTTCATTGGAAACAAACGAATCAATACAATACAATAACCAAGCAACGTCGCGATCACGTAACAAAGTCAGCATCGTCTCTATAATTATTACCGTTACCTTTTTCGTTTCCTGGATGCCAACATACATTTACTGGTTCAATGGCCTGGACGACGCGGTGTTCACTTCCGAACTTAGCACAGCGAGAACACTTACCAGGTTTATACCAGCGGCGGTGGACCCTATCATTTTGTTTGTGACAAGCACGAATTACCGCAAGGGTTTCCTTAATTTACGCTTTTGCAGAGGTGTGAAGGTTACTAACGCTAGGCGTGTAGCCAGGAATTAGTCCGGGGAGGGGGCCTGACCACGTAAACCTAATAACGTTTAAGGTAGTGAATCAGGGCATTCCTCTTTGATCAGGATTGTACGTCAGGGGCATCTGGGGGTAAGGGGAGTTAGGAAGCAAAGGAAGGGGAAATAAGGGAGGGAGGAAGGAAGAAAGGAGGAAGAGATATGGAGCAAGGAAGAGGAGGAGGGAGGAACAGAGGGCTGCAGGCTAAGGAGGCAGGGGGCAAAGAGGCAGGGAGGGGAAGAGGGAGGTAGAGAAGGAAAGGGGGAGGGAGGAAGGGTGGCAGGTAGAAAGGGTGGCAGGGAGGAAGGGTGGCAGGGAGGAAGGGTGGCAGGGAGGGAGGGAGTAAGGGAGGGAGGGAGTAAGGGTGGGAGGGAGGGAGTAAGGGTGGGAGGGAGGGAGGGCGAGGGAGGGGTAGTGAGGTAGGGAAGCAGTGAGGGAGAAAGGAAGGGAGGAAAGAAGGGGGAAGGGAAGGAGAGAGGGGGAGAGGGAGGGAAGGAGAAAGAGAGGCAAAGCTGATTAATAACGTAAAATTTGCGCCGTCGAGGTTTTCTTATTATTCATTTGCAGTTAAGGAGAAAATACTTCTCATATAGTATTAAAAGTTTTTCGAGCTCTTCATGTCATACAAGACATCAAACTTCGCAAATTTTGGATCAAGATTTAAAGTTATTTTTTGGACAACTGCAGAAAAAGTATGCTAAAATACCTTGATTTCTAAACGGCCAAAATAAATAATCGAAGGTTTGACTCTTAGAGTTACAAAAGCTATAGGCTATACGAGGGATTGCTTTTAGTTTAAGTTTAGGTAAAAAATGATTTATTACCCATAATGCTATGTGATTGAAATTATTGAACTTGAGTACCAAGAATAGTCGTAGAGTAACAAGAATAAACTGCTCCATTTTCTCTGTTAAAATAACCTGTATGTTTCTATTTTTAAGATCGATCTTACTTTACTAATTATAAATAAGTGTAAGTAATATCTTGAAAAGATACAGACTTAGTGAGCACACTCGGCGAAACCCTAAAGGCACTAAAGTAAAGGATCCTTATTCTTAACGCAATAAGACATATTACTCTAAAATGTTCTTATCCAGTTTGAAAAGTCGTCATTAAAATTGAAGAAGAAACTTTATTATGTAAAACTCTAAGTGACACTATCAAATGCCTTTTCATAAAATTTTTAAAAAAGACCTCATTCTGGTGGCAAAACAGTGAAGCACACTGCACGCACGACGTAGACTCCGCTACTAGAAGACTACGCGAGTATCCGACCGATACACGAGTCAGCTGTCTGCATTTGTTGGGGTAAGTTGCAATGATACGCGCTTGCCTCAATTGACGGCGCACTTTCTGTATGTGAAAATGCATACGCTCTATAACAGGTACCTGGAAGGTTTTGTATCACAATGGCAGCGTGTCACATAAAAATAGAATGAACTTTTAAATCAAACATTCCACCACGTAATCTGAAAAAGGAACCGGAACAAAAACAAATCACGAAAATCGGTGAATAAACTGCTTGAGATACCAATATTTTTATATTGTAATCTTCAGGCCTTCCGTGGACTTTAACTATCAAAAATATCGGCCTTAGAAATAAATTAATGAATTTTTGGAATGAGCAATCCCATTTTCAGCAAGTGCGTAGGGACTTGCTTGTTTTTGAAATCTTAGAGAAATCAATTTCATTCGAAATGGACCTTTTGTGCTTTTTTCTTTACAATATCACAAAAATAAATTTTAGTCTATATCTCCAGGACATGATGTAGTGGAACTGGACCAGTGCTGTAGGTGCATAGACTGTAATTTTGAGGATGGTGTTGGCTTGCAATTTTCGAAATGAGTTGGTTCTGTAAATACAGTAAACGTCACATGATTTTAAATCGTTTGAATGGAAGTTTCAACTTATAAAATGGCCATAAGAATTTTCTGTGTGCGAAATATTGTGTGAAAACGGAAGTGTGGATATATGGGAGTAATGAGATCTAAAATGCACGGTAATCACCTAATGTTTTATCCTTATGTAAACGACTTTCAAAGTAGAGTCTGGTCTGGGCATATTAAACACAGATGACTCCGTACGATTTGCAAACGCTTTAAAAATAACTTTGTAGTCAAATTTTAAAAGGGCGATTGGACAGACCCCAATTTTAATAAGAGGGGCAACTTTTGAAGACTAAGGGATCAGTCTGATGTGTCCCCGCTGACCAGCATAATTTCCGTTCTAAAGAAGTTATCTTAGAGATTTAAGGACAAGTTCCACAGTTTCTTCCCACAAAGTTGCATAAAATTCCAAAGAGATACCATAGAGCCATAAGAACCTGTTGCAATAGTTTACTTCAGTGTATTTCTCTCCATCTCCCCTGACGGGGTACAAGAGACTTATAAAGAAATGAAAAATTCCAAAATGGAATAATATAGATCAAAAAATAATGATCAAAAGATGAGGAGAGAGAGAGAGAAAAAATGGAAAAACTACAACAAGATATGAAAGTATGCACACAATCCCTGACACTAAAAACGAAATTTTTAGTGTTCATTTAACGGATTATGATTCTACGGAGTCACACTCATCTCAAATGGGCACCAACTAGATACAAGGAAAAGGACTGAACTTTAAAATCACCGAAGAATCTAAAAACTCCTGAGGATTTCCCCATAGAATAAACTAATATTAAGTAACGTTTCTTGCTTTTGGATTGGAATAACTTTTGCATTTTCAAGGTGTTAGGGTTTCTTTTAAAAAATAAGGAGCAATATAATTTTTCTTGATTGAGAAAATAACCGGCATTCAAACAGATAATGAAACTCATCTCTTTACTTTTCTTCATGACAAAGTATGTAAAATCCTCATGAAAAACAATATTATCATACCTCCTAGTGACGATAGGAATTTTACAGTTGCCAAAACGTAACCGACAAAAATTAAGCCTGTTACGCAACGGGAGATTAATTTAATATTTTTCAAAAGTAAGGGTTGTTTTAAAAATACGATTAAGCTTTACATTGGGCATTTCCATTAACTCGGCGCACCATTCCTGCATATAAAAGTCACTAAGTCTTTATGTCTTTAGTAAGTTTTTTAAGCCATGTCTGACTGAATAGAACAGTATGGCGTAGATCATTCCCCGTACTGAAGCTCGTATTGTCCCAAATAAATTGCATACCTATCTTTTCAAAGACACTTTTAACTTTTAAAATCCAGGGAGATGAGTAGATATCCTTATCGTGTAGAACCCTTAAATATTTGTACAATACATGTGACAACTTGTACTATCCCCTTTAACAATTCTTCCCCAAAAGTCATTCTACTCTCAATTGTTTTAATTAATTTATTAATTAATTAATTAATTAATTTATATCTGCCAAGTTCCGCCTAAATCATACAATTTGGAGAACTTTTTGAGGCGATGCGCAAAGCGGAATCCTTTTTTGAACGAAGGCAAAAGGAATCTATGCAATCACGCGGGCGATTGTGTATGTATGTGTGTTTGTGACGCTTTGCTTATAAACACGATATCTCAAGATAGAAACTATGGATAATTTTCATACTTGGTATATATAAGTATTATATTGAGAGGAAAATCGCTATTGTTTTTGGTTGAAGTCAAAGGTCATGTGAGGTCACCAGAGGTCAAAAACCGAAAACCTTAAAAACACGATATCTCTAGGTAGGAAGCACGAATGCTTTTCGTACTTATCATATCATGGATGCGTTATAGTAAAAAATAAATGAGCCCTGTCGGTTTTGGTAAAGGTCAAAGATTATCTGAGGTCACGGGAGGTGGAAATACGAAATTCTTAAAAACTGCTTGTAAACACGATATCTCAAGTTAGCAATGATCTTCATGATACTTGGTATCTCAAGGTAGCAATGATCTTCATGATACTTGGTATCTCAAGGTAGCAATGATCTTCATGATACTTGGTATATAACTTTAAAGTTATATACCAAGTATCATGAAGATCATTGCTACCTTGAGATATCGTGTTTACAAGCAGTTTTTAAGAATTTGGTATTTTCACCTCCCGTGACCTCAGATAATCTTTGACCTTCATATTGAAAGAGAGAATCCTGTTGTTTGCAGTGGAGGTCTAAGGTCATTTGTGGTCATCAGTTAGTTAGATGAGATTCAACGACACACCAACACGAATGTGTTATACAGTGTCAACTAGATAAAAAGCTAAAGTTTAAATTCTGTTTCAGATACGGTTCAAGTTCAAGTTCGGTTTCAAATAAAGTTCAAATACGATGAAAGTCCTTCCCTTCAGTCGCCTCTTACGACAGGCGGGAAATACCGTGGGCATATTCTACAACCCCTAGCCTACAGGGGGCGTGGTCATCAGCAAACAAAAACCGAAAACCTTGAAAAACACGATATTTTAAGGCAGGGATGATGGATTCTCTTCATATTTGGAATTGAGATGTGTTACTTTAGGAGTAATAGAACCCTACGGGTTTGTTGGAGGTCGAAGGTCATCGAAGTCATCAGAGGTGAAAATACGAAAACCTTGCGCACTAAATAGACAGTGGGCGGAATCTCCAAATTGTGTCCGGCGTTTGGTTACAAACGAAAAGTTAAGGTTGAAGTTTTGTAACATTCGAAAGATAAGATTATAGAGAAAAACATTTAGTTTGTTCACAAGCATAACTGTTACAGTAGTAGTTCTTATTTGAATTACCTAATTATAAACATGTGTAAAGGATGCTATGACTATAACATGATTAGAAATACCAAATGCTGAACGAGTTCTCTGATGACTTGGTGGATTAGAGCTCGGTTTCTCATGCGGACGGTCCCGGGTAAAATTCCCTCCTAGGACATGCTCATTTTTTTCTTTTCTTTATTCACCTTTTGGTGGGCTTTAAAGATCATCTGAGCTCATAAAATTTTAACATTGTAAATACTTCTTACCCTTCAATTGCTAGATCATATTTGAAGGAAGAAGAAAGAAAGAAAATATTGTATATGGATTTGTAAAAGTGTACATATGTTATAAGATGGAATTAAAGCTTTCCTTCAAAAAAAGATCGAATGAGGTCAGCAGAGGTCAAGTTGTGAACGCACCGTAAACATAAAAAGTCAAGAAGTGTAAATTTGAGGAATGAACCGAGTCAGTTCAACAAATCATTTCCTTTAAGTATTAATCAATCACTAAGCCTTTGGGCTTTCTGGTTTAAGTTTAAGCATTTGTTTATACAAAAATTCAAGTGGAATGATTCAGATATATTTAGATCTTCAAAATCCTACTTTCCACATCCGTAAAGGAGCACTGGAGAAATAAACTGGTCAAAAAGTTTTAACATTAAATCTAGGGGTAGTTGCAGGTTGTACGATTTATTCAGCAACTAAACAAGCCATTCTTTGCTTGCTTTACCTGTTTACATTTATTGGTATTAAAGGGAAATACTGCATTTGTTTTACATGAATTTTTCATATTCTTAAAACCAATTTTTATAGATACAGAATGATAGATAATTTAAAATTAGGCCGTAAGGCAGCCTTATTTTCAAGAAGTAAGTTTTTCACGGAAAAAATTCAGTTGTCTGTTCCTCAAGAATAATTTGTTGGCCCAAACTTTCAAAAATTCAAATGATGCAACTTTTGTAACTCTTGTAAAGCATAATATTTCGTTGAAATAAAAATCTTGCTGGAATTTATTGGTAAGACTGAATTGTCTAATAATGATTAGATCTATTTTCTTTGTATGTCATGTTGTTGCATTTTAAACGCAATATTTTCCTTTAAATCTGTCGTTATAATTAAACATAACACCGAGGTAAATGTAACGGGATCGACTTGGTCCAACTTTAGTAAGTTATCTTTATAAGGATACCACTGGTCCTAGGAAAGCTTGTTGTGAGGTACATTGAAATAACTTATAAAACTTATTCGAAGTAATACTTTTTTTTTGCATGTAACTCATTGTAAGGAGTTAAACTTTAATCATTATGTGTACAAATAAATCAAGCATAAACTTCTAGGATTTGTTCCTGTTCTCAAAATTGAGAAAGCATTTTGTAGTTTCTTCGCCATCATTCGACCAATGATCCCTTCTTTTCATAATATGTCACCATTTGTAAGTTATTTTAGACTGCGGCACCAAAATGAGGCCCACTTGGACTTAAAACGGTCAATTCTACCTCATGATTGGTCACACGAACTGTCAGGGAGCACACCCCCATTAGCTGCTCCATTGACTTACACACTATTTTGTCTCGGTTACATGCCTCCTACAGCCTAGTCAAAGTTCACAGTCCATACAAGCCACCCCTCAAATGAAAGCGGACAAGTTGGCCTGTCATGGCATTACAAATTTATCATAGCATGACGGTTTAGATTTTGAGCTACAAGGGGATGAAATTTAGAGGGTATACACCTAGCCATATAAATCCGCAAGGTGACGGAAATCATCACTTTCTTCTGACAATTTTTAAAACGATCTAAATCACTTTCAATCAGTCTACATTTTGCACCACCCACACATTAACATGCCCTCTTTCATATCCAGGAAGAATCGGCATCAACTGATCATCTTAACATAAGTAATTTACAAGTAAAGAGGACCTAAAATTGACGGTGGACTTTAGAACTCCTTTTCTCGAGTGGGCTGTCTCTCTAATGGGGGTGTGCACCCGTCACTCGGGAGTAGGTGAAAGGTGAAATTATTTCAACAGCCTTATCTCATCGTATCGCATAGTAGCGTGACGGGCTCCAAGTAAAAGCAGTGTTTTCAACTTTTTGATTCCTTGCTGAAAGCAAAGGAATCTATACAATCATACGGGCGATTGTGTGTGTGTACGTGTGCATGGGTGTGTTTGTGACGCTTGGCTTGTAAACACGATATCTCAAGATAGCAATAATGGATTTTCATACTTGAGATATAGAATTATCATATTAAGAGGGAGATCCCTATTGTTTTTAGTGGAGGTCAAAGGTCATGTGAGGTCACCAGAGGTCAAAACCGAAAACCTTAAAAAAACGATATCTCTAGGTAGGAAGCCGAAAACCTTGAAAAAACACATTTCAAGATAGGGATGATGGATCCTTTTCATATTTGGTATACAGATGTGTTACTTTAGGAGTAATATAACCCTACGGGTTTGTTGGAGGTCGACGGTCATCTGAGGTCATCAGAGGTGTAAATACGAAAACCTCGCGAACTAAATAGGCAGAGGGCGCCGCGGTACCTCCAAATTGCGTAAGGCGTTTCGTGACTAACGAAAAGTTAGGCCTGACTTTTATACCATTCCAAAGATAAAGTTACAAAGAACAACATTTATTTTTTCACAAGCATAACTGTTCCATTAACAAAACTAGTTCAAATTACTTAATTATGAACACTTGAAAAGGATGCTGTGACTACAACATATTTAGAGATACCTAATGTTCAACGAGTACATTAATGGCGTAGTGAATAAGAGCAGTAGCGTAGCTAGGGGAGGGCAAGTTGCCCCGGGCGCCACCTCTGGGGCGGCGCCAAATCGAGATCACATTTGCCATGAGCATGATATTGATATAGCAATTTTATCTTTTAATAAAATAATATTTACGACATGGCTAATGTGTCCCCTTTTATATGCGGTAAATAGGCATTGGAAGTGCCATTTCCAACCATCTGGGAAGCATTTTGGGCCAAAATTTTCTTGCGCTCGGCGCCAACCCATGGTGGCGCGGAGCACTGAGAGTCTGTCTTATGGGCGTCGCCCTCCCCCTTGACAAATTCCTGGCTACGCCTTTGTCAACACTGTGTGAGGTAGCATCTAAACTTTTTTCTGGGAGCAAAATATTTCCCATGAAAACCTAAAAATTTTGTCCCCCTGAATTTCTTTCTGCCGACGTCCATGGACATTTGTTCAATTTAAGATCTTGAGTTGTGTAAGTATTCATAAGATTACCCCTCCGAAGATGGGGGTAGGGGCGCCAATTTCTTTTCCTGCCCCAGGCGTCACAAACCCTAGCTACGCCACTGGATAAGAGCTCGGTTTCTCACGCAGACGGTCCTATTACGGGTCCTTCCAAAGACACTTATTTTTTCCCCATTTTGTTACTCACTTTTTCGTGGAGTTCAAAGGTCATATGAGGTCAGCAGAGGTGAAGTTGTGAACACATCCAGAAAAATGATATAGTCAGGAAGTATAAATTTGCGGGATGAACTCAGTACAACAAATCACCCCCTCTCAGCAAGGAATCACTAAGCTTTGGGCTTTCTAGTTTATTGTGCCGTTTCGCGTCGCATCTCGTCACGCCTAGTATGAAAGGGACTTTCTCGGCACTGGAGCTAAACTCACTCTATATACGTTTCGCCCCCAGTTCTTTCAGTCAAAATAAACCGTATGTGGGCCTTTGGGATCCTTTAGGGTTGCTTTCGGTCTGTGATTATGTACAGGAGAATGTTGCCCTATGAAAGTTTCATTATTTGCCTCGTAGCACTGGTCTGATATAAGTCTGATTCACCCTTGTCCCTTTTAATGTAAATGAACCGTAAGTGGGTATGAGTCGTTTTGTGACTGCTGTGTAGGATAAATTACAGAACAAGCTGCTGGTATTGTTTCAAAGCAGTGGCGTGTAGAAGGGGAAGCCCCAAAGGCACTTTTTCCCAGGGGCGAAGGTCATGCCATAATTTTTGTACTGTTTACATAGTGCTTCAGGTTGACAATTAGGGGCGCAGTCCGCTGCCGTAGGTGCTCTTTATGCCCCCTTTTCAGCCCCCTTAGTACCATTAGATCTAACTATCATTCATGTTTTATTTATATAAAATACCCGTAAAGTAGGACTGGGCCCTTTGCATTTAAGAATACTGAAGCACCAAAGACATATAAATGAATGGATCAGGGAAATAAGATCCAGGGTTGTCGAAATTGGGGGAAGGGGACTGTAGCTCCCGATAACTTTCGGTTTGAACTTTTACTTCCAAATATTATTGACTGTATTTTACACAACCAAAATTATCTTAGAAAACTGTGATGCGTAGGGAGTGTCGTGGAGGACGGGGAGAAGTTTGAGAAGAATGTGCAAGTAGCGATGGTCCCTGCTCCCATTTCTGTGTCAGCCCATTCTAGTAAAAACCGACTCGAGAGACGAATTCTTCGGTCACTGAAACAGAAATCATCTTTAAAGAGGTAGGACATTTAACCTTATTCAAAAGACTGGGCATTGCTTTCATAACAACAAAAACGGCTTTTTGCAAGAACCCTATCAAGAAATCCCGGAACGAATGTAGAGAGCCTTTATTCCTGTGGTTGCAAGATTAACTCTTGTTGTATAAAAAATCAAGATGTGTAGACACGATTTTTCTTCAAATATTTATTACCCATTTTACGAAATGAAAGTGAAATCTTTCGATACAAAATGAGGTTAATACTTCAAAACAGTCTCATATTTTTCCGTTTGAAGGGAATGTTCGATCTCGAAATGTCCAAAATGACCCCCCAAGGGGGCAGAAAAACAGCTAACTATTTTGTTCAAGAAAGTAGTCTATTCTGCAGTTATTTGCAGGTTGACAAGAGAATTTTACTCTTTTTTGTGCTGTTTAAATATCCCATGTTTCCGCATGCAATGAATTTCCCTCCCTCCTCTCCTGAGAGCTCGGTAAATTTTTGTGCTTTTCATGTTCTTTCATGTTTCTGTCAAAAGAAAATCTTTTTCAATCTCAATTTTTCCTTTTGAAACTTAATTTTCGTGGTATGCCAACAACATTACAAAAATAAATAGCAAATATTGCGTATGTGATTTGGTAAACTTTCATTCTCCCAAGACAATGATATATAGATATAAAATGATGGGTAATTCAACCGTAGGTAGCTGGGTATCTTTCTTTTCAACAGATCAGGTTTGCAGAGAAAGAAATTTACTGCCTTGTAGCTCAAGAATATTTTGTTCAGTCTAACTTTCAAATTTTCAGATAATGCAACATTCGTAACCCTTGTAATACAAAATATTTTTGAAGACAAGCTATTGCCAGAGTTACTAGTCGGTCTGAATGGTTTAATAATAAAAGAGGATATTTTTTGTCTATGTTATGTTGTTGCAATGTTAAAACAAAAGTTTCCATTTAAAAGGAACTATTAACAATGGTCTGTTTTAACTTTTCAGGTGCATAATTTAAGTCAACTCAAGTCAAGGTCACTAAAGATAACTTCGTCTTTCACAAAATTATGCGTTCCTGGTTTTGTTAAAATGACGTCACAGGCCTGTTTTTTATCCAGTCAGCTATTTTATCCTGGGCCTTGAAACGTTCAACGAAAGCTTTCAATAAGTCGTGTTCTTTCAGGTCAAACTCTCCCTCTTTCATGCTCAAGACAAATGGAAGTAAATCGTAGATCATGTTGAAAGCCATGACGTCAGCTAGAGTGACCTGTGAAGGGGCAGTAGAAGGACAAAACAAATAGTTCTTTTACCAATTTATTATATCCATGAGAAATAGCTATGTTCACTTACAAGGTATTTCATGTGACGTCGCGATCGGGATTGCCCGGCGTGCCGGGCACAGCACTCGCGCAGTAAGCGTATTTAACAGCATACCCGCACAGCTTGACCATAGATACTACTGTGACACAATGGACGCTTGCCCGGAAAACATTTCTAACAACCAAGAGATCACGTGAGTCTGTGAAACACAAACGAGTGGCATTTGAACGATGAAGCTTAACTGCTGGGAGGTTCGGGGTTCTATCCCCTGCCGGGTCAAATTAAGGAGGGGTTTTTATCTAAGAGCAATCTACGGTTTTTCCCATTTGCACTTACCTTTCAAAAGATACCAAATTCGATCTAGTTGTTTAGTTGTATAGCCATCCGAAGTGAATTTCTCATTCATAAGTCATAGACTTCTCCCACATTAGTGGACGTTTAGTGTAGTAAAGCAATTACCCTCCCAAGGTCTGAACTCTAACTCCATAGGACGACTAACTACATCACGCTAACAACGTTTAAGCTTTTGTTCTTTGATGACCTTTGACATCCGCCATGAACAGAAGGGTTCTTCTACTCAGGACTGCACAAGTTAGGTAACAACAAGCAGCAGTCCTCAACTTGATCTAACATGGCCTTCAGCCTAACATTCCCTTGAAACTTCCATTCATTTTCTATGTTCGTTTCTTGAGATATTAGTAGATGAAGTTACCACATTTTCGACAAGTAATTAACTCGAAGCAAACGGGTGTGACGTCATGACGTTATCCTCACTTCACATTAGTGGCCATGACAATGTTATTCTTTATTTTTCAACCTATTGTTTTGATCCGGTACTGATAAGGTTGTTACTTGGCTCAAAGAGTGTTTAATATTTACAAAATTCCAACGAAGTTAAATTTGTGGGTGATCTTTTCCTTTAAGATCAATTCTTCTACAAACCTTGTCTCCAACGAACCAGCCACTACCGCCATTGTTCTTTTTGAGAAGTTTTTCCAAGTTGCTGATATGTTTCATAGCTCCTTCATCGGCCATTTTCTTCCTTAATTCGCTCTAAATAAAGCAGAGAAGATTTTATGGACAGGATTGAAATTCTTTTCTAAATATGTCACATTACCTGCAGATGTGGTTGAGGGAACATTCATGCGGGGTGGGGGAGAGCTGGTTCCAGCTTGTTCCTTTGAAGAGGGCCGCCTTGAAACAGTGGCGTAGCTAGATATTTTGTGTGTGTGTGTGTATGTGTGTGTGGTGGGGGGGGGGGCAAAAGCAAAAAATTTCCGACAGATTATCTTGAAGTAATGATGTACTATCTAAGAGTAGGCCACCATTATCTGGCGTGCAGCGCGCGGAAAAAAATTAGATTAGAATATCTACCTAATTGTAACTCTGTGTCTAGTAATATCTACCGTACTATTCTTTAGGGCGCCAGTATGGAGAAAATATTGGCATTTATCTCAAATGCCTGGAACGGGAGGAAATCACTCTCTGCAACGAAATTGGTCACTTAAAATTTAACGTATTTCGTCTACCGTGCGAGGGGCGTCAGAATAAAGGAAAGGGGAGGCAAAAAGACATGAACCTTATGTTTCGAAACCTACCAAAGAGTAATAGTAACCTTGGAGTACTGCACTGCTGGTTAAGAGTAACTTGGGAAGCTAGTGACCTAAGCTTGGGAAGTTAGTGACCTAAGCACATTCTCGCATTCTCACTGGGCTTAATACAGTCACGTCCTCGTGATTATAATAAGAAAACGGGAAGTTCGCAACTGAATTTTTCATACCTCGGGAAAGCAACCTCGAATCATCAGAGTGAACATCATAAGAACATCATTCATATAAATGAAATTGACACAATGATCCCATACTTCAAAATAAGAAGCAATTTACAAATTCAACGAACCCAAATTCAAACTATAAATGCAAACATGACTTTCAAACATTTAAAAGAAACAACATGATATATCAGTGAAAACACATTATCAATCAAGCTATCACGAAAATAATAAAACCGTTCAGAATACATCTTCGTTGTTCGGCAGTATTCATTTTACCAGGGAGCTGTGAGGGAGCTCCCTGATTTTACACTTGGGAATAACAACTGTCGCATCGGTCTACGAATTCAACAACTTTCGCCCAAGTTAATAGCCAAGGTTACTCTTAACCAGTAGTTCATTGACTCAATAGTACTATTTCTCCTTGTTTCGTTCCCAAACATGAAGTCCATGCCTCGTTGTCCCCAAAACTTCCGAGTATTCGGAAATCAACCTGTCTAGTACTGAATACTACACAAATGGCAAAAGTCCTCTCGATGGTGATGGTTTATGTTGTACCGGGGAGTTGCTATTAGCAACTCCCTGTACTGGTTGTACTGATTTCAAGTACTTTGGATGTCACTGTTCGTTACCGTTATATGAAGAGCTAGATATCACACCAGTGAATGTGAAAGTTTAAATGTGAAGAGTTCATCTTCCTACTCAGGAGGGTACCTAATCACATTCTCGCATTTGTTTCAGACTAAAAATAAAAAGGAATGTTTTGAATGCCTCTCGGCTTTACAAAGGAGGTATTAGGAAGGAGATAACATGCTACAGAACCATTGCAATAAGTTTCGTTTATAGATGATAATCTGACATTTATCCTCAAAACGTTTATCACAATACCAAGTTCAACAAGGCTAAGAAACACATTGTCAAAATGGCAATAAAAAGAACTAGGCCGTACATTTAAGTCGTTAACTTACAACCTAACGGTCGCCTTACAAAAGCGTAAAATTTTTAACTCTTGTCATTATTCGTCACAAGATACCTTCTTTCAAATAACGTCATTGACTTATTTCATAGAAACCTACCTTTGAGTATGTTTCTAACTGATACAGAAATTTGTCAAAATTGCAAGTAATACTCAAGACTTGAACCAGAGAGTTGCTATTTGACAAATGGCAACCCCCTCCTTGAGCAATGCTTCGACGCAACGAATAGTAGGGATATAAAGAGAGAGGATTATTTTAACATTTTTTACCCTTGTTATGGAAATTGACTGTAGTGCTTGGTTCTGGCGGGCAAGGGACCCCTCCTAAACGCTTCAACAACGAACTTTGTTTCAAAACTACCTGGATTTTAAAGGGACAGGTCATCATTAAAGCCCTTTCACATGAGTATATCACATATTTTAGGGGAGGGGTCGAAGACCCCATTTTTATGCCTTTTTCAAAGTGTACTAAGTGACGATGACGTTTTGCCCCCAAAAAAGAAAAATTGAAAACACCTGTAATTCCACCGATTTTTAACACTTTCAGCTCGATTCCGACATCATTTATGGTTACAATAAGTATATTGCTCCAACAAAATGGTCTACACCACTCTCCCTTAATTCAATTTGGGACTACACTAATCAGACAACCTTTTGGCGGATGAATAGCGTATTGCTGAAGTATTGGTGCAATACGAACGATTCAGAGGAAAACTGCAATACACTGAAGTGGTGACTGCTGTGTGTTCTAACAGGGAGTTGCTATTTGACAAATAGCAACTCACTGCAACTCCCTGGTTCTAACGCCTCTATGTTGTTACACAATAGAAGTCACCGTTTGGTTGGGATTGGGACAAAGAACACTGGAAACCATTTTCTCAATCTCTGTTTGGAATGGGTCGGTCACGCAAGGCTACTACACGTGTAAACATACATTCATTCACGGAACAAAGACATGTTGCAACATAGGTGTTGTATCATAGATGTATTGCAACATAGAGGTATCTGAACACAGAGGTGTTGGGACATAGAGTGTCGCAACATAGATGAGAAATCGGAACATATAAAAATTGAAATATAGAGGCGTAGCAGTTTAGGTGTAGCAGCATAGAGGTGTGCAACGCAACATAAGTGTTGCATCTTAAAGGTGTCAAAACATAGAGATTTCGCAAGTAGGGCCTACGGTGTTTCGGCCAGCATACTATACAGGTGACGGAATATTGAGGGCTGTATCAAAGATGTGGTACCTTCTTTTCATCTCCCTCTGCCCCAAATATAGCGTAAACTCCAGGCCAGAGGTCATCCACAGTCTCACAAACCACATCTACGTGAAGTTGCTCCATAGCACTGGACCCATAAAAGCCTATGAAAGACGAATGTACAGAAAGTTACATGAAGGGGCTACCGCAGCTATGTGAAGGTGCCGAAACATACAGAGGTGTTAAAGGGTTAAATCATTACTGAACTTTACATTCATCACTTAATGTTCACATTCGCGGTACAGGCCATGAGTGAAGCGCACCTGCTGACTTCTATTAATAATGGGCAGTTTCGTTTTCATTCAGTCATTACACAGTTTTCAATGGACGGTCCCCACAAATAGATAGTATTTGTGAATTTTTACCATCATATTTTGCCCCCCACCCCCTCGAGAGAATTCTTGCCACCAGAAAATGAAATGTTAGCTACACCACCGGTAGAGAGTGGGGAAAGAAAGGTTCTCCTGTACGTCAGATGTATACAGAGGGATTTCATGTGACGTCACGCGCAATGGATTCCCGGGCACTGAAGGGCAAAACACACACGCAGTAAGCGTATTTGCAATACACGCGCACGGCAGAACCATAGATACTACTGTGACACAATGGACGCGTGTCCGTCAAAACAAAAAAGACGCGCGATCTTGCCCTCCAAATTGCGTCTAGTTGGTTAAAGTCACGTGATTGAAATCCCTCTATAGTATCTTACACACATTCTAGGAAAAGAAAAAAAGAAAAACAAAGAAGAATAGCATAATGCTTTATACAGATTAAATAATCTTGATTTAATTGAGACGTTACCGATGAGTGAGATTTGCATTTCTTTACCTTTCCTAGGAATGTTTAAATAATGCCCTTGGCCTCTGCCGTATAGACCTCATGCATTGACATCACACTGGCGTCATTTTGGGTGAAAACAATGAAGCACAGGTGTACGAACGGCGTGGATTCCGCCCCACGTGTAGTAGACTTACGCGCGTATACGATTTGTTGACAAATCAGCTGTCTGCATTTATTGGTGTAACTTGCAATGATACGCGCTTTTCCGCCATCTTCCTCCAAAGGAGGCGCACTTTCTCCTTTGTGACAAAGATATTATAAGCATAGATTATAAACTCCTATACCTGCACTGTTACGCTCTGTGACTCCTCAAGAAGACGTATAGAGGGATTTCGGTCACGTGACTTAAACCAACTAGACGCAATTTTGAAGGGCAAGATCGCGCGTCTTTTTTGTTTTGAAGGGCAATTGATCGCGCGTCTCTTTGGTTTTGACGGGCACGCGTCCATTATGTCACAGTAGTATCTATGGTTATGCCGTGCGCGTGTGTGTTTTGCCCTTCAGTGCCTGGGAATCCATTGCGCGTGACGTCACATGAAATCCCTCTATATATCGGGGCGGAAGTGTTAATTTGAGATGCGCGCCGTTCTATTCCGCGATCTGCTTTCAAAAATAAGAACGTGTTACAGAAAATTTCATTGTTAAAAGAGGTTAGCGTGCGTGCACTTTTACAACGCGTTCTATACGCGCAGAATACATTTCTCTGTGTATTATCCAGAATACTTGACGCACAGTTCTGCGCGCTCTGGAAACAAACGCGCTAGTTGCTTTCCCGTTATGAGCGCGTAAGTAATTGAACGCTCATATAAAAGTGCGTCACTTGAAGATACCATAGAAACTGACCAATGAATGTCCATGAACTTGCAAAACCAGTCATTGTGCGTTCATGTTCAAGTGTAAATACGTGGAATGCCGCGTTGAAGAAATAAGTTATTCTTGTTCAAGTAGAATTTATTGAGGCGTAGTACTTCTTCAGTCAACAACATTCCGAAATAATAAGTATTAATACTTTTGTAAGACATTCATTTCCCTGTTTGTTTTCAAAAAGACTGAGCAGTGATCAGCACTTCCGCCCCGATGTTTTGGCCTCGATGGGGAGTCAACGCGCCATTTTAAGTTTGGAATCTATGCTTGTAATATCTTTGCTTTGTGACATCATATGCATAAGGTCTATACTAGGCCACCTAGCGGAAAACACAGTTTTTCGTACAGCAGTAAAGGGGTGGGTAGATGGATGGGAGGGAGTCCCGAATGCCACAACTAAATTATAGAACGGGGACTCAAGTTCATCTTACACTTTTTCAAAAGTCCCCTCCATTCTCTGGGGAGAACGGAGTCAAGTTCATCTTGTTTGCGTAGCTGGCTATATCATCTTTCCCTAGCTTGTGAGATCTCTTGTTTGTAGTATGCGGAGGCAAGAACGTACGTACTATAGGCAAAATAACTTCTGGCAAATACTTCTGGGAGATTATACTTTGAACCTTTCCTCAAGCCCTCACTTGATTGTTTAGCGCATGTACAAATGACAAAAGAGTAAGAAAAAAGGACAAATAATACGTCCCTGGTAAGAATGACATGCATACCGTGTTCACGTGCCATGTACCTAAATAAAGCACGGCTCTGTGGGCAAGGCGTTCCATCAATTTCAAGAATTGGTACCTGTCCAAGAGGAATTTCTGTGGATTAAAATACGAGAGAAAGTGTATGCAGTGTACAGTAGGAACAGGGAGTTGTTACTTTGGACTGGCAAGACGTGGTGTTCAAACTGAGCTTTTTTGGTACTCACAGGTACTCCGAGAACTGTTTTAAAGCTATCGGAGAATTCATCCCTTACATTTTAAATTATAAAAGAGAAAGTTTGCTTCCCTAGACGATATCACATACCGTACTTGGTAAACTATGAGTGTATCATCTGATCATGCAACATTGTTACAAATACTATTGGACGCATCAGCTTGGAAATTAAAGCCCTTGACCCACCTTGATCACAGGACCTCATTTCTGGATCCAGGCCTACCGAGGAATAACAAACGTAAGTAGATTTGTCCAGGAGACGTAGAAAAGCAATATAAAAGACCTGTTAGTGGAGAACTTAATGTTCACATTAAAGGGGAATTTTCATGATCCCAGACAGTTCCAATTCTCCCAACTATGCATCTTCTAGCTCCTCCCATAACTGTATGAGGCTCTTCCTTGTGCAAGAATAAACCTGTTTTATTGCTTAAGGCCATGTCCTAGTGAGCATACAAGGCCATAAAATGTAATAAAAGTACTCTCTCTGCCTTGTGTGGAATGTGAGCTGCTCTGCATCTTTCAAATTTTCAAACTTTGATGTCAATCAAAGAGCAGTCACCAACTGAGAATTTTGATATACATACACTAAAAATATACTTTGGGGTGATGACTGTCTGTCTTTAAGTTCCTAGGAGGAACGAGTATCTTGGAAGAAGGCAGCGGTGGCAGTGGCACAGCTAGACACTGGCGTTTGAGGGAGGGAGCTAAATGACGGAAGGGTTTCATGTTGAGGGGCACAACCACCAGTGGAAGCTGTCATTTTGAACAAGTAGGCCTACACAAAATTCTGTCATTTCATTCGGGTGGATAGGGGGAGAAGTTCTGCAGTCCCCTCTTACTCCGGGCCGTAGCCAGACAAAGTCCTGAAGGGGCGAGATATGCTAAAATATGCTGCATAATGCCAGTGGTAATGTTTACTTTCTAGGGTAAAAATTTCGTTGGGGTGACCGCACCACACTGGCCCCCTAAGCACTGACGGGCCTGCAGTCTGGCAACACCCCTGGAGGATGGAAAAGCGAGTGACCGAGTAGGGAATGAGACAGATAGGGATCAAGCACTGAGTCTGTTGCAGGGATTGATCCAATTTTGTGGAAGGACTGACTGAGCAGTATACGTCTAAACAATTTCCCAGAGAAACTTTAAAATCATAAACGCAAAATGTAAAATATGGAATTATGTTTCTATTAAGGGGTGGCGCCAGGGTTTGTTCGCCAGGGAACAGACCCCTCGATTGGGGGGAGGGGTCAGCCCCGACAAAGGCGACGGGTCACCGAGAGGATGTGAAATGTAAACTTTCGGTGTGCGTAGTGTGCTGAAGATTAGTTGGCTTCTTTTTACCAAAAAAAAATGAAAATTTGGGGATTTCACTGAAGTAAATTTCAAAAAGATGGTTTTTTATTGAATAAAATTTGAAAAATATCTATTTTTATTGAGAACTTTGAATAACGTGGTTTTTATTGTGGAAAACCGGAAAGTTTTGTGTTTTTATGAAGAATTTGCCCTTCCTAAGAGCAAAATCAAGATCGTCGGGACAGCCTGTCGTCGGGATTACATCTTTTATCGTACGGATTAAGGTTCCGAAAACGAAAGTGGCACTTTCCCCGACGGGGGGAGGGTAGCCTTACCCGAAGAGAGGGCATGTAGTTATCAACGGAGAATTGATCCCCTTCAGGTTTCCATTGTGTAGGGGGTTCCAGAGGGTCAATGAACTTGTTCTTGTTTAGATTCGGTAGAAACTTCCAAAAAAAAAAAGCCTGAGTCACATCACGATAGAACGTAAGGCAAACAAACCCAGAGCCAGGGTGGGGATAAGGAATGATCTTTCGGTCTTGAGCCACTTGATCGAAGTGGATACCAATGAGATAAGCACAGAGTGATGTATCTGTGTAGCCTCTACCAACTGAATTATCGGAGGGGGGGGGGGAGACGACCGAACATGACCCTTTAAGGGAAAAGTAATCTATGCAATCACGATGGCGCGTGTATTAGTGTGCGTTTATGACAAATAGCATGTAAACACGGTATCTCAAGATAGAAATGATGGATACTTTGCATACTTGGTATATAGATTTATCATATTAAGAAAAAGAACCCTAGTGTTTTCAGTTTAGTGCCAATAGGCAGGGCAGATATGGAGCATCCCTTGTGCCATTCTGTATCCTCCACTGAACTGAAAAATAAGTTTCACTTACGCGAGTATTTGTAACTTGAAGATGCTAGGCAATTTTCAACTCTAAGAAACGTAAACTTCTTAAACTTTATTGGTGTCGGATCAATTAAACTACAATAGATAATAATACTGGAAATAACGACTGAAAATAAAGACACCCCTTTTTCAACAACAGAAATTTCCGGCCTCTAACATACATGGACTTATCACGGGATATGCTGACTGATATGGCAGAATAATAAATGTTCACTTACTAGCTTTTAGTTCTGGCCATTTTCCTGATTCAATTCGATGGTCCTCGTAGCTTATGCCCTTGAGTTCCATCATATACCGGATGGGCTCGGCCCGGGCCTTGCCATTAAAGTAGGTCAGTTTATAGCTAGGCATCTTAGACGTTATATCCTTGACAGCTGAATCAAAATAACTTACACCCTTCCTCTTCTTTTCTATTTAAGTAGGTCCTGCGATAGCAATCCCAGAGCATACCTTCTTCGTCTTTATCGTGACTTGCAAAAATTTAATACGTTTGGATTCAACAAGTGCTTGCTCTCTACGAAGAGTATTTACTTGAAAAGAATGTGAGATAAGAAGGTAAACAAAACTCCTGAATAAGATAGCCTAGACTATCACCAATCCAGATAAGCTGTACGTTTGGTCAATGATCTTATATAAGGACCAATTTTTCAGTTGCTGAATCAGCTCTGATTTGCAAAATCTTTTAACTATATGGTAAGCTTTGCAGAGATTGCTGAAAAATCTGCCACAAACGATATTTTACGTGTTTTCTCAATTGATTTCGGATGTAATGACAATACAAATGTATAAAGCGTCCCGAGTAAACAGAAATTACTTCATAATACGACATTATGCAGTGCAGGTCCAGACTGTTCCACTTTCTAGGGAAGAAATTCCTTTTAGCATTCCGCATCCAGTGCCTTCCATACAGGTAATGAGGTGTAATGGGGTGGGTGGAGTAGACGCAGGACCGCACTCAAATCGTTTAAGGGGGCGCGGCGGTGGCGAGAGGGTGGTAGGCCCAGGTCAGGTGGACGGTGGGTGGTAGGTCTTCAAAGGCTGTCAGTAAAAAGTCTTCAGCACTGTCAAAGAACTATTTGGAAGGCCCTAGGTCCTTCGTAGGTTCCTATTTTCTTCTTAGATCATGTGCACGGTGGTACTTCACTGTGCCTATAATCCAGCCTGGGCCCGGTGTGACATGTGGGCTTAAGAGGGAGATCTACAATGTTAACTTTCCGAGGATATTTCACGTCGCATGTTGCTTGCAGATTGCCAGACTTGCCGGCGGTTGTGTTGAATATGGAAGGGGGGGGGGGGTGGGTGATGGGGATGGATCGGTCATAGTGCATGTTTAGGTGTAATACGTATGATTTCGCTCACATGTATATGCATGTGAGCCTGTACTGATTGTTCAGGCATTTATAAGGTAAAGGTAACCACAAGGTGTACCGACAAACGATCTCTGCAGGATGATGCAAGGGCGTATACGTGTATATTTCAATAGAAATTCTTTGGAAAATTTAAAAGGAATTTGCAAAGATGCTAAGGATTTGTTGCTAGAATTTCATAAGACGTTTTGTAGGCACAACGGCCCTGTAAGTCGGTTTGAAGATAACAATTATCTTGACTCCAGTAAAGCTTGTATGACGACGTACTGTCAACGGCCATTTATGCACTACATGAATGTTCTCCAGTCCAAATTATGGAAGTGCCCAGAATTTGAACGTTTGTTTCTTTACCAAAGAGACTTAGTTTGTATGAACCATTGAAGATAAAGAGATATGAACAGGAGCAGGTTCTGGCAAAGAGGAACGGATTATTAAATCAATTTGTGACAGCATCTTCATAAGTAAAACTAGGTTTATGGTAGGTGCAGACTGAACAAAACCCAGCAAGCAAGCCCCATTGGGTCCCAACTGGTTTTTTACTTGGGAAGCTTGGGATTAATTGGGATTGGGCTTGGGCTGAGGTTGGTGTTTACCTCGGGTCCCAAATGGGGATCAACTGGGCTCATGAGAGAGATCAGAGAGGTGCTGTTAACTCATTTGGGCCAAGCTGGGACCCAGTTGGGATTAATTGGGCTAAGGTAGCCTGATGAAATCCGTGTGACAAAACAGATTGGGCCCCAATCGGTAGCCCAATTTGGCCCCAGTTGGGACCCAATATGGTGTGTTGTTAGAGAAGAAACCTCTCCATACAGTCATATCCCCTAACATGAACACTTTAAATGGACCACATATATTGGAAATACTGTAGAAAAAACCACAGTTTTATAGCCTAACAATTTGTCATTTAGGTCCAATATTATTCAGTTTTTTATCCGACTGATTTATGATTTAAATAAGCTATGGAATATGGATATGAAATCCATTTTGAAACAGCATCGTCATAACTCAAATTATGTGCGCGCATGCTTATTATTTCGTTTGCGCTGCAAGAAAATCACTTCAAATCCCCTCATGCGACCAAATTAAATACGTGAATGGGATGAAGGCGATGAGATCTTTCGAAAAAGCTTCAGATCCCTCATAACTAAAGGTTAAACCAAAGTGGGCAAAAGTGACAAGTGCATTATATTTTAGTCATTTTGAACCAGTTTTGGCCAATTTTTAGCCTACTGATTTGTGAATCTTGTTTTTTGATGTAGAGGCCACTGATTATGATTATGAAATCCATTTTGCCATAGCATTATCCTGACTCAGAGTAAGGTTTCCGCGCAGGCTTATTAGTTTATTTGCACATGAAGAAAACCTTTTTATATCCCCTCGTGTGACCAAATTAAATACATTTAGTCATTAGGATGAAGGCAATGATTCCTTTCGAAATAGCATCAAATTTCTCAGGACTAAAAGTTTTTTGAAATCCATTTTTGCCATAACATCATCTAAACTCAAAGTATGGTGCCCACAGACTTAATAATTCGTTTGTGCAGAAACGAAACATTTTCAAATCCCCTTGTATGAACAAATTAAATACGCATATGGAGTTGGGGCACTGTGCTTTTTCGAAATATCATCAAATTATTCATAAAAAATTGCCTAAAGTTGAAAATATTTGAAAAATTCACCAGTAATTTTACGCCTAGTTTTACTATTTTTTAGCCGATTGATAGATGAATGTTTCCTTACGAAGTAAAGGACATGTATTATCAATATGAAATGAATTTTACAATATCATCATCAGATCTCAAATTATAATTCCCGCAGACTTGTCATTTTTTTTTTGCATATTTCAAGAAAACCAGGCAATGAGATCTTTCGAAGTAGCATCAAATTCTACATAAACTAAAACCTGAACCAAAATGGACAAAATTTTGAAGTGTGTGGCCCTACAGTTTTGTCATTATCACGAAGTGATGTAAACCCTCTTTTTTAACGTGGTAATTTAATGATAATTTATGTTGATGCATTCATAGTGACTTCAATTGCCCCAAATGCCAAGTTGGCTTAGTGAACTTTCGAGGCATTGTTTGTAAGCCGCGAGAATTTCGGTACAATTCACTCGAAATTCAAAGATGACTTAACTAAAGAAATTGTGTAGCGTGGGCTTCCTTGTGCAGGTGTGATTAAGTCCGTCTGATCTTTGAGATAGCGCTCTGAGGCCGTTAAGATTGTGGCACGGTAGACGTGACTTAGGCTACTGAGGGTGCGTGAATGCCGGTGGGGTGAAGTGCAGGCACCGCTGAGGGTGTAACTTA
Source organism: Holothuria leucospilota (assembly GCA_029531755.1). Classification (NCBI taxonomy): domain Eukaryota; kingdom Metazoa; phylum Echinodermata; class Holothuroidea; order Aspidochirotida; family Holothuriidae; genus Holothuria; species Holothuria leucospilota. The sequence goes on along the minus strand of CM055964.1, from coordinate 60,807,215 downwards.
TCCTGTTTATGGTTTCCCACGGAGGAGCGCGTGAATTGAGGTCGTTCTACCCATTGAAGTACTACCTACTTCCATGTTCTACCGGTGTGGGCCATGAGGTATTAGCCGACGAGGGACGCCTTATCACCACACGTTATGAAGTCATGAATATCGAATACGGTGTGAAAACCAGGTTCAAGGTAAAACTGATTTTCTACTGGTACTATGTACTGACCGGCTCCGGGGAGGTTACCGAGACTTAATTGAGGCTTAAAGACAGGCAGTCATCATTCCAAAGTACATTTTTAGTGTGGGGTATCAAAATTTTCAGTTGGTTTCTGCTCTCTGATTGACATCAAAGTTTGAAGATTCAAATAATGCAGAGTAACTCACATTCCACACAATGCAGTGTTTGGAATGCAAATTATAGCCTTGTATACTCACCAGGACATTGCCTGAAGCAATAAAATAGGTTTGTGTCTGGACGAGGAGATTTATACAGTTATGGGAGGGGCTACAATTTGCATAATTGGGAGAATTGGAACTTTCCGGAATGAAGAGAAATTTAACATGCTTGGGAGAAAATGTGTACCGGTATATATTGTTGTGTAAACGATCTAGTGAAATAGCCAGAAAATGGCCTTCCAACTATCCTGGGAAGAACTGGCAAAATTAATGAAGTGAAATGTGCTGATGAATTCGTTACTCCTTTGGGTTTTACAATACACGAGTAGGAAGGAAAAGTATCCTTATAGGGTTCTAGATTGAGAATGAAAAGTTGCAAATCTTACCTGTTGGTAAGTAAAAGGTTAAAGTTAAAAGGGGAACCATTAATACTTCACTGGGATCTGGTTTTCCCGCTATAAATTTAACGCGACCGAGTCGTGATGACGGGACTGTGGCCCAACTTATAGCTAACCACCGTAGCTCCACAAAGAGGCTGTGATGAGCGAACTTTTAATTTTATTCAGTTTAGAAATAATTTGGGAAACCAAAGTGCAGGACTGAGAGGAACAATCTTCTATATTCATTCGTGAAGCCCAAGTTCCAATGATGCGAGACTGACCGTTTTTTGAGTTCAATCTATCGGGGATCATAGTAGAGCCAGACAGTCAGGAACGAGATGTGAATTTAAGAAATTCAAGAAGCTTTAGATTAGTTTTGAGGCCTCTTTTTAAAGGTATATTAATTTCTGCTACTAACCCAACTATCTTTAAGTTTAATACAAGATTTAAGTAACTGAGACATGTGTTTGGGTAGTTTTTGATGGGTAGTTTTTGAAGTTGCTTGGGAAAGCGTCGCTCACCAAACGTAAATTTCTTAAGGGTGTCAGTCGCGCTGTGACAGTCATTTTACGTAGGCCGCTTTTGGCCTGTTTTCAGCCGACTGCTTTATTACGGTTTTCTGATGGACAAAAGGCCACGATTCATAATTATGAAATCCATTTTACTAAAGCACCGCGTAGGAGGCGGGAAGGCTGGGGGTTGCAGCCCCCAGCCAAATATTTTTGTGAAATTTCGGGCAGTATGCTGAGAATTTTTCGGACACCCACTGAAAGAAAAATAATTTAATGATGTAGCTAAGTTAATCAATAGTTTAAAAAACTTCCTTGGTAATTAAAATAAAGTTCTTATTTGAATTGCACCAGCACCTATATATTCGGTATTAATTCACCAGTGTGTTTTTAAATGCTTAAACATATATTATGATTATGAGTGGTATACTCAGGGGGCCATTAGGCCATGCCCCCCTCACCAATGCCGTTTCTTAGTACCTAAATACGTAATTTTTTTAACACAAATTTTATATACTTCAAAGGTACGCCTAGCATATGTGGCACCAGACTGCATGTAAGGGCGCCTAATTTTTCAAGAATTTTCAAATGGGAGGGGACACCCCCTCCCCTAAGACCCCTCCCCCAGGCTGGCAATCATACAAAGTTATACATGCCCCTACCCCCATGAGAAAAATCCTGGCTACGCCACTGATTATCATCATTATTATTGTAACGACTTCCCCCAAAATATAATCAATATGGAAGGGTAGTAACACGACAAATGATTGTACGTATCGGTAATTGGCATGCGGTGTGATAACCGATTAATGCCTGTATAATATGTAAATTAACATGCTGAATGCACTTGGAGCTTGAAGGAATTTTGGTTATACTTTTCAGGCAAGTCGTTACACCCCCCCTTCATCAACTTGGGCTCCTACGTCCATGCTAAAGCATTGTCCTACCTCATATTATGTTGCGGGCAGGCGTATCAGTTTCTTTGCACAGCTAAAAGACCAATTCAAATCATCTCATGACCCCCCCCCCCCCAAAAAAAAAAAAAAAAAAAAAAAAAATCACCAAAAAAAAAAAACAAACAAAAAAAAGTAAAAAGAATTAAAACGACTCAAAAAGGGCAAACTTTGAAGAAATCACAAATAAATGGCTTTATGTGTTTGTAATTTAGGCAAATTTTGTCACATAATGTTTTCTGATGAAGTGAAGGCTTAGCATTATGAATATGAAAGTTATTTTGGGATAAAATCATCCTTACTCAAATTATAGTGGGCGTAGACTTCATCAGTTCTTTTGCGCTGGAAAACGATCACTTCAACTCACTCAAATGACAAAATCACGAATTCTTCATACTTAATAATTAAAAATTGTCCCACGGTGGTGAAAACTCATAGTCATATAAGTGTATAGCCTTAGATTTTTTGTCTATTCCTGTCGATTTTGGATGGATGTATTTATGAATGATTTCTTGTCAACTAAAGGTCAATGATGATGGATATACAATCCATTTTGCGGTAGCACCAGCGAAGTGTTTTATAGGGCAGAATTCATTTTATGGTTTTTCGCTAATAGCAGGAAATTTCACGGCAAACACTTTCCACCCCTTATTTGATGTTTTCCTCAATGCCTTTTGACTGGGGGTCGTTTATCAAATCCGGGTCAAGTCTTACACCAGAGGGCTTCGAGTCCGAGTTCAGAAGGCCACAAGTGAAGCGAGTCCGATTCTGCACCATCCAGAGTCCTCCAGCAAGGTCTGTATGCATTCCCAGTGCAACTGCAATGGCCACCCTCTGTTGCATATAATGTAGGACAAATACAGTACTTACCCGTCACCGAAAAGTTAAGTCTTAACTGTACCACACTAAATGATAGGATATGGGAAACAAGCGGTATTGCATTCTTTGTAATATACGAAATATGGAGACCTGAGGGAACGCCAGTGGCGCCGGCACGGGGGGGGGGGGGAGCATGGGGGCGCGCCCCCCCTATGAAAATTTTTGAAAATTTTAAAATGATCCCAAAAGGCTATTAAGCCCCTTACTCAAAATCCATATCTGGCTTTATATCTGGAAATATCTGGTTGATTAAAGACTTTATATGGCCATATAAAGCCATATATAACTTGATTAAAACACAACCCAGATATGCATATAAAGTTTGATATGGCCATATAAAGCCAGATATAACTTGATATAATCGTGATCCAGATATGTATATAAAGTTTGATATGGCCATATAAAGCCAGATATAACTTGATAACACTGTGATCCAGATATGTATATAAAGTTTGATATGGCCATATAAAGCCAGATATAACTTGATAAAATGGTGATCCAGATATGTATATAAAGTTTGATATGGCCATATAAAGCCAGGTATAACTTGATATAATCGTGATCCAGATATGTATATAAAGTTTGATATGGCCATATAAAGCCGGATATAACTTGATAAAATGGTGATCCAGATATGTATATAAAGTTTGATATGGCCATATAAAGCCAGATATAACTTGATTAAAACATAACCCAGATATGCCTATTAAGTTTGATATGGCCATATAAAGCCAGATATAACTTGATATAATCATGATCCTGATATGTATATAAAGTTTGATATGGCCATATAAAGCCAGATATAACTTGATATAATCATGATCCAGATATGTATATAAAGTTTGATATGGCCATATAAAGCCAGATATAACTTGATATAATCGTGATCCAGATATGTATATAAAGTTTGATATGGCCATATAAAGCCAGATATAACTTGATTAAAACATAAACCAGATATGCATATAAAGTTTGATATGGCCATATAAAGCCAGATATAACTTGATATAATCGTGATCCAGATATGTATATAAAGTTTGATATGGCCATATAAAGCCAGATATAACTTGATAACACTGTGATCCAGATATGTATATAAAGTTTGATATGGCCATTGTTACAAGACGACCCGTCAGGAACACCGGATTGAATCCATCGACGAGCGAATGGAAAGTTCCAGAGAATTCAACTTCAATGCAGCCTTTCTAGAATTGTCTAGAAGAGAGAACTGTTTACGCGGCCTGACGACACTTCTACACTGTTTACTACCGTGCATACAAGGAACGTTCTCGTAATGTCTCGACTGTGTGTTCTAGAAGATTCTATTAAGGAACGTTCTCGTAATTGCTGGACTGTGTACACTAGAAGTTTCTGTTAAATTCTGGAGAGTTCTCGAATAAAAGCCTAGCATATAAAAGGCAGTTCAACAACTGTTTCGTGGAGAGAGACATTGAGAAATGCCCTAATACTTCATCGAGTCCAGACGCTGTTGAGAAGTTATTCCCAGCCACTGACACTGCACACTTGTGATAAATTGCCTTACGCCGTTTCTGCACTGTGTACAGAGATTGTTATCATCCATCATTCATCGCCTAGCCTTGTCATTATTCGCTCGTGGAACCAGTTCCTACGCTACAGCACGCTACAGGTCTACTACCGTACCATCGTCAACGTGCATGCACTACCAGCCCTTGGACCAGACCAGGCAAATATTAATTAAAGGATTGTGAGTAAGTCTAATTAATTATTGTAAATTTAAGTGAGATAAGGAGATTGTAAATAATCATTGAGTTGTTGAATTTTAATCTCATTCTTCTGTGATCTGTCGCTGTTATTGGTTTGACTCGCGACCACAAGCCGTAACAGAATTGGTGGCCTAACATCCGGGAACGAAAAATACTAGAAAATTCGTGAAATTCTGTTGTGACTCGTAAGCACCTGTGTTTGCTCAGACTACTTATTTGTTTGTTGAAGGCTTAATACAATTTCAAAATGCCATTCAACTTAGATAAATTTGTGGCTAGTCCCTCAGTCGAGGAACTAGATTCATTAAAGAAGTCTGAGATTGTAAAGGTCGCAAAACATTATGGCATTGAATTTCAGCCTTTAATGCGGAAAGACGAGATTAAAAGATATGTTCTAGAATATCTTGTGGATGAAAGTATTCTGCCTAGTACAGTATTGGAAACAGCTATCACTGTGCCCACTGACAACACATTTGAATTGAAAAGGCTTGAAATAGAAATGAGTAAAGAGGTTAGATTAAAAGAAATGGAAAGAGAAAGGGAAAAAGAGGAAAGAGAAATACAAATGCAAAGGGAGGCAAGAGAACATGAATTTAGGTTGAAGCAACTAGAGTTAGGGGTCATAAAAGCCTCAGACCCTAAAATAGGCTTGGATACTGGGGGATTCGATGTTTCTAAGCACGTAAAATTTGTCCCCAAATTTCAGGAGGATAATGTGGAGAAATTCTTTAATCATTTCGAAAAGCTGGGTGAGCAACTAAAATGGCCAAGAGATAAATGGTCCATACTCATCCAGAGTAATTTCACAGGCAAGGCTCAAGAAGTGTATTCCGCTCTGTCAATAGAGGACAGCATGGATTATGATAAGGTTAAAAAGGCCATATTACAAGCCTATGAATTGGTGCCTGAAGCTTATCGCCAAAAATTTAGAAAGTATCGTAAGGCGGATACACAAACATACGTAGAGTTTGCTTATCAAAAAGAAAGGCATTTCGACAGATGGTGTGCTTCCAAAAAGGTCTCCACATTTGACACTTTAAGACAACTGATGCTGGTCGAGGAATTCAAACGGTGTGTGAATGATGACATTAAGACTCACCTTGAGGAAAATAAGGCTGACAACTTGAAGGAAGTTGCAAATTTGGCTGATCAGTATGCACTTACCCATAAATTTGGTAAAGTGGGTCAGACTCAAAACAAGGGTCAGTTTAATAGGCCAAATAAGAAATATGGCAATAGTAGTGGCACAACAAGTAATAGTGGATCTCAGTCTGGTTCTATCTCTCCAACAAATTCTGGTAAAAAACAACCAGATTCAAGTCGTCAAAAGAACGACCAGGTCAGCTCAAACAAAGCTGCCTTTAAAGACATAAGTTGTGGTTTCTGTCACAAAAAAGGCCACACAATGGCAAATTGCTTCAAATTGGCAAAATTAAAGGAGACTGAAACAGCTTCTAATGCCTTAGCCAATGCAGAGAATTCTTCTGAGGTAGTCGTGACTTTACGGCCTAATTCTAACGACAAAATTAAGGAAGAATACCTTCCATTTGTGTCTGAGGGGTTTATTTCCCTAGATGGGAATTCAGCTCATCCACCCGTCAAAATTAAAATTTTGCGTGACACAGGCGCAACTCAGTCGTTGCTTCTTGATGGAGTTTTGCCATTATCGGACTCTACTTCCACAGGGGCAAATGTACTAATTCAGGGGGTTGAGTGTGGATTTATTTCTGTCCCTCTCCACAAAATTAATTTGAAGTCAGATTTAGTTTCTGGGTCGGTCATAGTAGGGGTCAGACCTACTCTACCTGTAAAGGGGGTATCTCTGTTGCTGGGCAATGACCTAGCTGGTGGAAAGGTAGTAGCCAATGCAATTTTGACAGATAAACCATGTGATTATAACAACACAGAGCAATTAGAAAAGGAATTTCCAAATTTATTCCCTGCCTGTGCTGTCACTAGAGCTATGTCACAAAAGCTCGCCGTGGATGATAATCTTAAACATCCACCCTCCAAAAGTGAGGATACAGTTCCCAAAAGTGGAACAAGTAGGGAATCATGTAAGGATGATAATGTTAAACATCCACTCTCTAAAAATGAGGGTATGATTTCCGAAAATAAGGATGATAAACTTAATCATCCGCCCTCTAAAATTGAGGAATTAGTTCCTAAAAATGGAACAACACTCCCAAAAGAGGAGTCAGAGTCTGGAAAAGATTCTAGTAAAAATATTCATGAAAGTGAAGATTCTTGGTATGATCTCAGCCAATCTTTTATGACTAATCTTAATGATAGTCAGGATTGTGAGTCTCCTGGCCCCACACATAGTGAGGGGGTAGAACAGGAAAAATCAAAAATGTCTGACACACTCCACAGAGACCAGTTGTCAGTCCAACAGCAACATGATGAAGAGCTTCAGCCATTAATAGCTGGTGCACTCACTGAGGATGAATCTAAAGACGTCCCAGTCTGCTTTTATTTTAAAAACAATATTTTGATGCGTAAATGGCGACCACCTGATGCACCATTAGATGAAGAGTGGAGAATTTACCATCAGATCGTGGTACCTAGGACCTATAGAAGGGAAATACTGAGTATTGCTCATGAAATGCCATTTGCAGGGCACCTAGGAGTCAATAAGACTTACCACAGAATTCTAAATCACTTTTATTGGCCAAAACTTAAAAGTGATGTGGCCAAATTTTGTAAGACCTGTCACTCATGTCAAATGGTTGGGAAGCCGAATCAGAACATTCCGGCTGCACCCTTAAAGCCAATTCCTGCTTTTGAAGAGCCGTTTAGTAGAGTCATCATTGATTGTGTAGGTCCCCTACCTAAGAGTAGGGCAGGGCATCAGTATATATTAACCATTATGTGTGCTTCTACAAGGTTTCCAGAGGCAATACCTCTGAGGAATATTAAGGCTCGAACAGTCTTACAAGCTTTACTTAAATTTTTCACATTGTTTGGGTTGCCAAAAGAGATCCAATCAGATCAAGGGTCTAATTTCATGTCAACTGTATTCCAGCAGATGTTGTATGAGTTAGGCATAGACCAAATTAAGTCTTCGGCTTATCATCCTGAAAGCCAAGGGGCTTTAGAAAGGTTTCACCAAACATTGAAGAATATGTTAAAGACATATTGTCATGGTAATGAGAGAGATTGGGATGAAGGCATTCCATTTTTAATGTTTGCTGCCAGGGAATCTATACAAGAGTCACTTGGGTTCAGTCCATTTGAACTTGTCTTTGGACACACAGTTCGTGGACCATTGAAATTGTTAAAGGAGAAGTGGTTATCAGATCCAGGTAGAGACATACATCTACTTGATGATGTATCCCGCTTTAAAGATCGTCTTCATGGAGCATGTGAACTTGCTCAGGAAAATCTGAGGCACTCTCAGAAGAAAATGAAAGCGTGGTATGACAAGACCACTGTGAAAAGAGAGTTTAAACCTGGTGATAAGGTGCTAGTGTTTTTACCTGTTTCTGGTCAGCCACTCCAAGCTCGCTTTCAAGGACCTTATGTCCTTGAGAGAAAGGTCAGTGACACAGATTACGTCATTTTGACACCTGACAAGCGTAAATCTAAAAGAGTATGTCATATTAATATGATGAAGAAATATTATGAAAGAGAAGATTGTGACATTTCTAAGGATGAAAGTGTACATGATGTAAATAGTAACACTAATGATACAGGTGATCAAGTGTGTATTATCAATGCTGATTATGAACTCAGTAATGATGAGATCAAGGCTAATAATGTTCCTGACATGTGTATTAAGTTACAAAATTCTGATGTGTTGAAAAATCTTGACCAGAAATTAAGTCATCTGGATCACAAAGAAAAGTCAGAAATGAAATCATTAATCTATGAATATGCATGCTTGTTCTCAGATGATCCCACTAGGACAAGTTTGATTGAACATGATGTTGATGTGGGAGATGCCACACCAATCAAGCAGCATCCTTACCGAGTTAACCCTCGAAAACGACAACATCTCAGGGATGAGGTTCGGTACATGTTGGACCATGACATTATAGAACCTAGTAATAGTGAATGGTCTTCCCCTTGTATATTGGTCCCCAAGCCAGACGGTGGGTACAGATTTTGTACTGATTACCGAAAGGTGAATGCGGTCACAAGAACGGATTCCTATCCGATACCCCGTATCGATGATTGTATTGATAGGATTGGGAAAGCTACGTATGTGTCAAAGTTTGACTTACTAAAGGGGTACTGGGAGATACCACTCACTGAGAGGGCTCGGAAAATCTCGGCATTCGTGACGCCAGATGGGTTATTTCAGTATAAGGTTATGCCGTTTGGTATGAAAAATTCACAAATGACCTTTAAACGCTTAGTAAATAACCTTACGTCAGACTTAGAAAATTGTGAAGTATATATTGATGACCTTATTGTATACAGCAACTCATGGGATGAACATGTACAACATGTTAAGGCATTATTTGACAAGCTTGCCAAAGCTAATTTGACTGTCAATTTGGTCAAAAGTGAGATTGCTTGTGCCCATGTGGTGTACTTAGGGCATGTGGTTGGTCAGGGTAAAGTTAGACCAATTAAGGCTAAAGTTGAGGGCATTGACAAATTCCCTGCCCCAACTGATAAAAGGCAGCTCATGCGCTTCCTAGGCATGGCTGGTTACTACAGACGTTTTTGTCCGAATTTCTCTGACATTGCTGCACCATTGACAAAATTGTTAAAGAAAAATGAAAAGTTTGATTGGACAGATGATTGCCAAGCAGCATTTGAATTATTGAAAAAGGCACTAATGAGTTCACCAGTGTTGATTGCTCCAGATTTTGAAAAACAATTTAAGTTGGCAGTGGATGCCAGTGACAATGGCATAGGAGCAGTTTTGCTTCAAGCTGATGAGCATGGTGTTGATCACCCTGTTTGTTATTATTCTAAGAAATTTGACAAACACCAGAAAAATTATTCAACAATTGAAAAAGAGACATTAGCTTTGATACTTGGTCTTCAACACTTTGATGTTTATTTGGGAACTACTAGTTTCCCTATCACTGTATACACTGATCATAACCCTTTGACATTTTTATCTAAGATGAAGAATAAGAATCAAAGATTGATGAGGTGGAGTTTATTTCTGCAATCATATAATGTAGATATTAAGCATATTAAAGGGAAAGACAATGTTGTACCAGACTCTTTGTCAAGAATTTGATTTGATGCAGTATGTTAAAGATATCACTGTAAGTTTTGAAATTTTGTGTTAACTATGGCACAATGTGTATTGATGATGTTACTGTATTCATGTATCATCACCTAGCAAGATAAGTTGTATGTTATGATTATACCTTCCATTGAATATTGGACTACATAATATACATACTGTAGTTATTACTGTAAAGTTATACATTGTAAATATTGTAACTTAAGTTTTGTCCGAGACGTCCAAAACTTTTTCAAGGGGGGGAGTGTTACAAGACGACCCGTCAGGAACACCGGATTGAATCCATCGACGAGCGAATGGAAAGTTCCAGAGAATTCAACTTCAATGCAGCCTTTCTAGAATTGTCTAGAAGAGAGAACTGTTTACGCGGCCTGACGACACTTCTACACTGTTTACTACCGTGCATACAAGGAACGTTCTCGTAATGTCTCGACTGTGTGTTCTAGAAGATTCTATTAAGGAACGTTCTCGTAATTGCTGGACTGTGTACACTAGAAGTTTCTGTTAAATTCTGGAGAGTTCTCGAATAAAAGCCTAGCATATAAAAGGCAGTTCAACAACTGTTTCGTGGAGAGAGACATTGAGAAATGCCCTAATACTTCATCGAGTCCAGACGCTGTTGAGAAGTTATTCCCAGCCACTGACACTGCACACTTGTGATAAATTGCCTTACGCCGTTTCTGCACTGTGTACAGAGATTGTTATCATCCATCATTCATCGCCTAGCCTTGTCATTATTCGCTCGTGGAACCAGTTCCTACGCTACAGCACGCTACAGGTCTACTACCGTACCATCGTCAACGTGCATGCACTACCAGCCCTTGGACCAGACCAGGCAAATATTAATTAAAGGATTGTGAGTAAGTCTAATTAATTATTGTAAATTTAAGTGAGATAAGGAGATTGTAAATAATCATTGAGTTGTTGAATTTTAATCTCATTCTTCTGTGATCTGTCGCTGTTATTGGTTTGACTCGCGACCACAAGCCGTAACACCATATAAAGCCGGATATAACTTGATAAAATGGTGATCCAGATATGTATATAAAGTTTGATATGGACATATAAAGCCAGATATAACTTGATTAAAACACAACCCAGATATGCATATTAAGTTTGATATGGCCATATAAAGCCAGATATAACTTGATATAACCGTGATTCAGATATGTATATAAAGTTTGATATGGCCATATAAAGCCAGATATAACTTGATATGCTAAATATGCAAATGAGCATTTTGTTAGTTTGTTTTATTATTTATTTGATTTGATTCTTGGATTATGCTTGTTACAAACTAAGACATGTTTTGGATACAGCATCACCCACCCAGACATTGCAGTTATTTAGTGGCTACACTTCTGTTAATACCGCAGAGTACTAAGTGAACTTAGGCAAATAATTTGCATATTTGGGCGGAACTTGTATCTAAACCTACATTTTTCATGATTTAGGAAGTTGAAAGTAAAATACGCACCACGCAGTAGAGTCAAATACGTAATTAAGTTTAAAATAAGGAGCCCATATCACTGTGATTACATAAAATAGGAAATTTCAAGGCATTTTTCTGTTCACTGTTATGAAATAAGTTGAATTTATGTACTTAAGTCAATTCAACCTAATACTTACATTAAATTCTAATTCATGGAGCACTTAAACATTGTTTTCTGGTGTTTAAAGTCTCCATGAGGAGTGTGGACTATAAGTCCTAACTATGATTCATAACTAGAGCAGATCTGTGCCATATAAAGGCTTGATCCAGATAGAACTTTATCTTGCCATATATGGTTTTTATCCGATCTGATATAAATTCCATATCTAGTGCAGATATGGGCCAGATATAAATTTCCATATATGGGCCAGATATGGGCCATATAAAGAGTGAGCCATATAAAGTTTTATATGGGTCATATATGGCACAGATATGGGCCAGATATAAATCTCTTTATATGTGGCATATATGGATTTTCCATATATGGGCCAGAAATGGAGTAGCCATATATGGGGCATATCTGGGCCATATAAAAGTGAAACTTTACCTGGGCCATATATGGCCATATATGGCCTTTATATTATATCAAGTTATATCTGCCCAATTCTTGTACAAGCCAGATATGAATTCCATATCTGGCCCAGATATGGGCCAGATATGAAATCCCATATCTGGGCCATATATGGATTTTGAGTAAGGGGCTATAGATTTCTGTAGGGGATAGGGTGAGGTAAGCTTCAACCGAGTGATAGATCTATTTAATCATTGTCTGTCACAAATGTTTCTCAAACTATCAGAATTTTCGCAAATCCTTCGCAAACTATCAAAAATTTCGCGCGCTCCGCGCGCTTCAAACCTTACTACTGTGTTCTTATTATCAATATCTTCTGATAGCAACTCCAGGAGAAGCACAGCAGAAAAAGTTGAAAGATGTTCACGAATTAACAGGTAAAAGACTGGCTTTTTGAGTGGCATGTAGGTTTGTTGGGCAATTGAAAGTGTCTTGATGCAGATTCTGAATGCAGGTTTTGTCATGGAAATCTCATTTAATGAAAAATTTCTCGCGCTTTGCGCCCATGCTTTACGGTTTGCACTCCATCTCATGATCATTATTAAGGTAATAATACATGGAACTATAATCACAACATCTGTAGGGGCTAGCATCAATATGGATCTTTCAGTCTAAGTTGTTGTAGCATGATTTGGAAAGTTGAAATTACGTATTTGCCGTTACACATTTTCCAAACAATTTAACCGAGCGCTTTGGGCGAAGCCATTATCGGTATGGATGGCAGACACGTAGCCAAGGGGGGTGAAGGAGGCAGCCGCCCCCCTTGAGCATATTTTTGGTATTTTTTTAATTTTTTTTTACAATATTGCTAGTGTTTTCCCTATTTATATGCTATAAAATGGGTTTGGGAAGTGCCATTTCCAGCGATCTGAGAGGCATTTGGGGCCAAAATTTTCTTGCGCTTTGCCCCAACTCATGGTGGCGCAAAGCGCTGAGAGTCTGTCTATGGGCTTTGCCCCCCCCCCCTGAAAAATTCCTGGCCACGCCCTTGATAAATGGTGATATTTAATACACTTACGACATAAAAAAGCATTCTGAAAAGCCCCTTTGTTAGTCCTTCACCCCTTTTGCTATACCTATCAGGGAGGTCTAATATATATCACCTTCCTGCACCAATACTCTCCCTCCCGCCCGTTCCCCATTGCTGGAAACTGTTCATCTGGATTTTCGTTCAAAGTTAGTAAAAATACGATAGCTGAAAAGTGCTCTACTCTATATTATCATTTGGATGTCAAGTAATAAGCATTATGTCATTGCTCCATTTTATGTACTTTATCCAGAGCCTCCGGAAGGCCCTATACAGGTATCTGCCAGCCTTAGATGCCTTTTTATAATGCACAATGAGGGGGAGGAAAAATTTCGTTATAGTCCAACAATGTTTCTGTGGACTCCACGCACGTATTTTTGGGTAAAAACTTTGCCAATAGAAGGCGGTAAAGTAGCCAAAAGGGAGTCTTCAGGAGGTTTGTTGACAACGTATTCTTCTCTTAGACAACATGCTTTCCTTTTTCACCTATCCAAAAATTAGAATTCACCTGATTATGGACATTTTCCAGCTATATATGATCAGCTCCAAAAATATTCCAAAAGATAGCACCAGTTTGCATCTACGAAACCTTAAATAAGCAAAGATTTCTCAAAGGGGAGGGGGACACCCCGTTAGACCCCTCCCACAGGACGGCACCTTTATGTAGTGACAAAGGAAAGATCCTCACTGCTGTATTCAAAACGCAGGGCGCATAAAAAGGGGAATATTTAAGCGTCGCCACTCAGTTGGAAAAAACATCCAGCCAGTCGGAAAAATTAGAATTCACTGAACTATGGACATTTTCCAGTCATACAGGTATGTGATCAGCTCCAAAAATATCACAAAATAGCACCATTTTGCATCTAATCAACTTTAAACAAACAAAAATTTCTCAAAGGGGAGGGGGCACCCCTTCCCTCAGGACGGTGCCTTAGTGCAGTGACACCTGACAGTGGAAGGATCCCCACTGTGTATACGAGAAGAAGAGAGCACACGAAAAAAAACGCATTTGCGCACACTTGGGAGGTTAACTGAAGTGCCATTACGACATCATCTGTTGTGCCCCCCCCCCCAACACCAAAGCCTGCCTGCGCCACTGGGGAAAGCAGAAGAATATTCGAGAATGGAAGGGTGTTATCCAATCAAGACTTGGTCTCCTACCTGGTCTCTATGGGGAGTGACTATAATTTTATTCCTCCTAGTGCATGAGAACAATAAATTTCTCAGCAAAGTATAATCTATAGCGGGAGTTCTCAAGTACATTTCCATGAGTTAATACTTGGTCAGTGTTGGTAGCCAGCAGGGGCGAATCCAGGGCTTGGTAAAAGAGTCTCATTCTTGAGGACGAAACCCACACATAAGATCTCCGAAAGTGTCTTCATAGAATTGAGTAGATTCTTAATTTGGGTGGTGCGTCCTTAATTAATGTGGGATCAAAGCCGACCTCAGCCCCACCAAGACTGGGGCCCAGGTGAGAACATTTGACATTCCAAACGCACTAGCTACCAGGAAAACGCACTCTACAACGCAAATTTGCCACCCACAGTTCCTTGTCTCCTATGCGTGAGTCGCCAAAAATATAATATCCAAACCACCCCAGACTGTAGGAAATTGCATTAGAACTCTTGCGTCTACTATGCCTGGTTCATCAGTACGAGAGATAAATTGGCATCCCTTACACTTTAGATTGGAGGAAATCCCACACTAACCATGTGTGAATCAACAGTTGGCTGATGGGAGAAAGTGGCTTCCAAAGGCTGTAGATTGCACTCAGGAAATTTGAAAGTAATAAAAATATTCTATTTCCTCAAATCTTCCGCAGGCCGCATTAATGGACGTCGCGGGCCTAGGATCTATAGTTTACAGGTAAAATATAGGAACACAACAGTAGACAAGATAGCACACTAACATTTCGTTTTATCATTTTTATATTTTTCTTCGATTTATCTTCAAAGCCTCTGCACTTCTCATTTACACAAACTAAACACCAAACGTGAAGCTGTAATTTTCAAGATGGTATTTCAATAAATATTAACATCACTTCTTTCTACAAACACATTTTGAGTTTTTGTTACCAGTTGTCTGTAAAGCCTTACTCGGTTACCTTGGTTACCTTTTAACTATAAATACAACAGGATAAATCTGGCTATCAGGGAGGAGTGGTGAAACACTTTATATGTGCTGATACCTTGGCAACTACTAGCAACAAACGAACAAACAAAGACAATCTGAAATAAATACTACTACCCCTCTTTTTAGGTCCACAAACTTACGAACTCATGCAAATGAATCTGCCCAAGAATTGTTGTATGTTCTCAGAACAATCACACTAAAGTACATTTACATGTACTCTTGTTGTGAGTATAGCTATACTTCACACTTATACTCACAAAGTTTGAAAGTTTAGTTAAGCAATGCAAAGTTTTGTGCTGGTATTAGTGACAAGGCTCATAAATACTACTCACATGTATTACATTCATACTTTACACTGATTCAGACTTTGTATCACATTCATGTTTACACTCACAATCATCCTATTCGTACTTGTACTTACTTTCATAACATGCACTCAGTCATACTTGCACTCAAATATCTGTACTTACTTGTGTACCTACTTGTGTTCATACTTGTGCTCACATTTGTAGTCATACTCACATATATACTTTTAAACACATTCGTACTTGCACTCACATTCATGCTCACACTCAAATCATCCTATTCGTACTTGTACTTACTTTCAAAACATGCACGCAGTCATACTTGTGCTCACATTTGTAGTCATACTCACACACATACTTTTACACACATTCGTACTTGCACTCACATTCATGCTCACACTCAAAAATCACCCTATTCATTCATGAACTCAGCCATACTTGTACTCACATATTTGTACTTACTTGTTCATACTTTGCTCACATTCGTAGTCATACTCACATATCTACTTTTAAACACATTCATGCTCACACCTCAAAATCATCCTGTTATCCTATATACTTACATTACTGACTCAGTCATAGTTGTACTCTCATTTATACAGGTACTCACATTCATACATGAGCTCACATTTGTACTCATACTCACAACTGTGTACCCACACTGCAAGGAAGCCTTTCCAGTAAGTGCAATGCAATATCACTTGTTACTTAGTTATCCTTTCAATTTTCCCCTTCAATGTATCTGGCATCACATGATTCTCACAATTGTAAATCCACATATATATATTCAAAGCATATGGGAAGGCATTCCACATGAGGCTGCAGCAGGTGTTTGCCCTAAACCTGAAACTTCTTACCCTGGCCCCCTCCTCCCACCCTTTCCTCAAATGCTTCCAGGAGGGAGCATGGTTGTTGCTTACAACATGTGTTACATTACAACCATTTCCACATTTATAAGTTCACATTGACTTGTTCTTTTCTTGCTTGAAATGGATAAGTTCCCTAAACGAAACAATGAACAATGAAACAAGTACGGTGAACAAGAGCAGAAAGTTTTACCCAAAAAGAAAAACTATTAACTTACCAAACTCACAGTGAGTTTGAGTTCTTAACCCCATATAATGATAATATTTCTTGGGTGTTTAGAGAATTCTTTTAAAAAATGTTGACTCAAAGAAATAAAGGACAGAGCAAATTATTGCTCCACAAGACAAATAAAAAATAAAATAAAACTAGAAAATACACTTGAAACAAACTGGTGGGAAAGGAAGGAGGGAAGAAGTCCGAGGATGGAAGGAAAGATACACTTATTAGGAAACTGACTTCATATGTACCCTACTGCTATAACTTTTATTTGATAGCACAGTATTAAATACAATGAGGTAACTTTACGGCAAACAAGTATTTTCACTAAACACACTGTTTGTACTCTTTTATACATGGTGATACAATGGATGATGCCTTAAAGGATCACAATTTTCTTAGATGCATGAGAGAGAGAGAGTATTGTACACACAGGTGATGTGAAGCCTGGAGAACTGATGATGACATTTTTGCCTATTGGTCTCATCAAAAATGTAATTGTGTCTACTGAAGAAACATGAATAATGTATCAAGGAATGCAATTTATAATGGTCATTTAAAAGTCTATGAAATTAACAAAGTTAATTTTTTTTTGTGCTGAAAAAAGGGAAATGCCCCATGTGAAAGGTTGATGTATAACAAAGAGGTACAAAAAAAGGTGGAGGAGCTGACAGTAATTTATCTGCTTTACCAACATATCTAATTTTGAATCCACATAACAGCAGACACTACAAAAACCAGACCCCATCTTACACAAAATTAAACCTAGTGCATACTTGACATGTTTTCAATGAATCAACCATCAGGTCAGTCGATAAAAATGCGATAGTTTGTTGTCATTTGATTTTACTGAGGTAAGGTATTTCCACACACATCACTAAGAAGTTGCATTTGTTGCCTGTGATCAGCAATTTGGTTACACTGCTATGTTCAGGCATCTCTATGTTCTAACACACTTATGCCCAATACTCTCACCCTAATGTAGCCCTAGCCTAACCCTTATCCTAACACTGGCCCTAACATGTTGGAATGAAGAGACTTAAGGGTAACATCATGTTTATATTGCACCAACATGTCACAGACAAAAATAGCCGTCCTCATTAACCCCTATTAACTCTGATAAGTTTTTCCCCAGAAATATCCATTCCAAGAATTAGGAATGTTGCACCTTTTGAAAATTTCAAAGTTTGGTTGAACAAATTAACCATGAACTATGGAGCAGTAACTTTCTTTTGTGAGAATCTTATTCTTGAAGATATAAGGGTATCCAGCTGCCTTATTTTGAATTGGTTATTATCTATATCTACAAATCATGATTTTTCTAAAAACACAATATTTCCCTTAAATTTACCAATACCTAAATCAGACAAATCTGAATGCCAGCCAACAGTGATATTCATAACTGGTGCAACACTGCAACCAATGCACTTAACTTATATTTGAGCACTACGGACATAGAAGGAACTTACACTAGAATACAGAGTGTGTTGACTGCACTCATATTTAATTCCACCATAATTTTCTCATCCTTTTTTGTTTGTTTCCTGAAATGGATGATCTAGACAAATACAAAGGTGCAAGCACATGTTGTCAATGACCACTTTTATAATCACATTTTTCACTGATTTAGTGAAGTCAGCTATGCAGACTAATTGCAATCATCATCTCGTAGTTATCTGCGCTCTTCACTAAGTGGATGACAGCAGTTTGACTACAGTACACTTCTACATTTTAACTGAGAGAAACTACAAATACTTTTGACCAAACACATCACTGACATCAACAAACCCTTATAACATCTAGTCTACATTTCCAACAAAGGGACAACCTAAAATGGCTCCTATGAAACTCTAAGCATGATGGGAAACAAAACCAACCAACCTGTCAGCCTGCGGCTAATAATATTAAGTCTACCATCCCTGGCTTTGCTACAGGCTGGATGAATGTTACAGACCAGATGGGTCTTAGGCATAGACAAACTCTTTCAAAGCACCTTGAAAACAGAGTGGTAAGTACATTTATGCCTTCTGTTGCCAAATACTATTGAAAGAGTACAAAATATACATATGAATCTCATACCTACTAACTTTGGAAATTATGAAATAAAACCTTCCAACAGGGTACTGAAGTAACATGTACAGTGATATACTGAAGCGCAATCTGATATGATGATATCAGTAACACAAGAATACCATACTAGAGGACCTGAGGTGCAGGAGCTCAAACCAGACTTATCGTTATTAAAGACAAATGTGTCTAAACATACAGATATGAAGTAAGATATGTAGGTAGATGTGCAACACTTTATCCCTGCCACTGTGCAGCATAGCCACTTCAATATACCACAATGTAAGTGGCACAGTTGCAACAATTCAAATTACCACAGAATGCACAAGTTCTGCCTTTGAAGATTAAAAACAATCTCCCCACAGGGACTGTATGTAAACACTTTAACTCACAAACGACCTGCTCTACCTGTTCAGTGTTTGTTCAGATACTGTACAAGAGGCATTATGGAAACACTAATCAGAACAGTTCAACTTTTATTACAAACTCACAAAAATCTGTGAAAATGCATAGGCCTTATAGAAATTGGTTAAGGAGACCCAAGCTAATCTTTGATCGAAAACTGGGGATGTGGTTTGTAATCCTCCTATGCCAGCATTTAGGAGAGGCTGTTTTAGAATTCAGAAAGCTATGGTATGACATGACTCTTCAATGACCTCTGACTTTCACACCCCTCTGAATGCCCCTCATCCCAAGATAATTGTGACCAACTTTCAAATAAATTAAACAATGCATGAGGTATTAGTCAAAAATGAATATAAGGGAGTGCTTAAAGTTCCAAAAAATCCTACAGTCATTTTTAGTCTGAATAAGTAACTGAGGGAGTGACTCTACTTAATGTAAACAATTAGGGCTTCCCTCATCAATAAGATTAATTTCAGGTTAGAGGAGGGGCTCATGGAGGAATAGGGGTGAGATTGGTGCAGATATGATGTGTAATTGCACTTTGAAAATGTAATGGGGCTTTTACAATCTGTACCATAGATCAAACAGGACTTAATTCATCAAATCCAAACGTTCTCCAAACGTTTCTCTAAAATGTTACCTAAGCATCATGCAAATAGCAAATCATGCACATCTTAAGCCAAACAGTTATTCAAATGAAACAGATTGTACATACTAGCCCACCCACATTAGATCAGGAATCCCACAATTCCTACCTTATCGCTTCCTTTATTCTATAGAATTATCACTGCATAAGGACTAATCCATCAGTACCCTTGTGCCATTGCTTAAATTTATAAACAAAACTCTTTTGACACAATGGTAAGGTACACTCAGTTTCCCAGCCACTCTACCACACACATGACAGAAAAAAACTTAGTACAGTCAATATTACATTACAATACTTAGCTCCCTATAGGTAGAGGTAGCAAATGTGTTAAGAGGGTAAGAATGTGCCCACTCTGAGCAGCACTGTGTGATGGCAACCAGCAATCATGCATAAAACCAAGCACTCCTAGAAAAACCCAATGTCATCCAGCACTATTTACATTGCAGCAGCTGAGTTTACTCCATTTGGTGTTTAGGAACCCTGAAAAACATGATGTATTTAAAGAGCAAGGGGAACACCACTTTTCCTCTCATGACACCATTTCCCAAAGAGAGTTCAAAATTAAATTCAGAATTCAGAATCAGGATTCAGGATTAGTTACATCCCTAGCTGTATGTACCTAGTTTTTAAGCTAAAACATTTGCATATGCTTGCATATTTCTGATTTCCCTTCTCTCTTGTTGACCTGAGGTAAAAATGCCCCCCCCCCCCCCCCCAAAAAAAAAAAAAAACAGAAAAATTTGATTATCCATGATCAAATAATGGACCCTTCATAATGGCATCCCTGATATATCTTCATTTGAAGCTGTCAAAATAGTTCAAAGTCTTCAGGGTCAAAGTAAAATTTACAGATTAAGAAAATAATCATTAAATATCAGAACAGGATTTTGCAGAGGATATTTCTAAATTTTACACATTTTTCAGGCCTAATCTATCGTTTAATCAAAAGATCCAATATGTTTAAAATTTCCTGGTATAAAAATATACCTCCTTAGAATATTGTCCACACTTGGATGTTGCACAAAGAAAAATTTCAGATATACGTTAAAGATAGCACTGATCTTTCACTTTACATCAGAAAAAAAAAATATAAATATTCTTGAGACAAAACCCTATGTCATGAAGAAACACATTGATACAAACCTATCAACTGTATCGTGAATGCTTTGGGACAATGAAATTCTTTTTCCCTCAATCCATTTTGAAGAACTTTTCAACTATTTCCATAGTGGTAAAGTTACTGTGACAATTGGCGAGATACTCCAAGATATCTACCGGACCAGCCGTTTTCTCTCTCATTCTGTTCCACGTATTCAGGACATCGTGGTATTCCATCATCTTTTCGAAATTGTTGGTTTTAGAGTAAAGCCGCATTAAACCACGGTAGTCATACTCCAGACCGCTGTAGCCAGGACCGAATAGTTTCTTGCCTGTCAAGTGACATAAATTGAGGTATATGATGGTGTGCAAAGATTAAGTCGTAAGGACTGGAGTAGGAATACAATGGTTCCTAGCCACTGGCTACTAGCTGAATCTTAAGCCTGGTCCCTACTTAGTGACCAATGGCTGAAAATGCTTACAATCCAGAGCACCTTCAACCTCATACAGAGGGAGTGCATAAAAGAGATGAACCCAAGGGATGGGTGGGCATTGACAACCAGGGCTGGATTTTTTTTGGGGGGGACGGAGGAGGGGAGTCAAATTTTCCACAATTTTTTTCATGTCTCACAGTACAAAAATAGCTTTACCTTCAAATACCAGAATTTCCTAACAAACAGCTTCCCAGATTCCTTTTCCACCAATACTGACAGCAGCTTTTACAACTGCTTGTTTTTCCTATGGGTACCATGGCTAACATTAATACCCCCAACACTTGGTAGTGGCCACTATATCAATATGACTGCCCACTATATCAATACACATAACATGATTGATAAATTTTATCACAACTTATCCACATCAAACATAAAAAACACTTCAGAGCTGAAAACACAAAATTTAAACAAGAAACTCTGTGCCCCCTCTTGAAAATAATTCTGACCATTTGATAATGGAATATTTCTTTTATCGAGAAAAGAGCATGGATTGTCGGATAATTTCTTGATCTTATTTTCTGATTTGGGTGGCTACTCCTGTTCTACCAACAAAGCCCTTTCTCAAGGATTAACATTTACATAAAAAATATTTGTTAAGCCTGGATAAGAGTTGATTCTCTTCTCACCTATGCTAATAGATCTTAAGTAGAGCTTCTCAGCTTTGTCAAAGAGTGTCATGTCGTAGTTATAGAGGGAGGCCAGATGTCCAACAGACAGGGCAACCTCATAGTCATCTTCCCCCAGGAGATTCTCTTTAATCTCAATGGCTTTCAGGTGCATCTTCTCTGCTTCCTAAAAGGATTTAAGTGAAAGACTGGAATACTATTTCTGGGGTTTTAGAAATATATATATGGATGGTCAAATCAGACTTACGAGGACAAATCCTAGGTGACTAAGACTGACTTAGACTGATCTCCAAGATTTCAACCAGGAATACACACAACGCAAAGAACATTTAGGTCAAGTCCTTCAGCAGTCCACCACAGAGAACTGGTAGATACGACTGTATGCATTCCCAAAGTCATGGGGGAGGGGGGCTAGGGGGTGCCCCCTTGAAAAAAGTCTGCCCTCACTAGAAAAGTATTGAGACCAAAGCTGACTTTCATACATCTGAAAACATCTTGCCCCCTGAAAAAAATTGTCCCTGGACACCATCTCAGCCCTCCAATTTCAAAAACTTGTCTGCTTCCTTCTCCTTAAGTTATAAAACATCCAAAATGATTACTCAAATTTCAAATTATGCTCTGAATTACATATTTATATATATATATATATATTTTGCTAATTTAGGATTTAGGCGAAAAACCATATGAAAAAACGCGACTGTTGGGAGAACTCGACCCTTAGGCGAGTATATATATATATATAACGCTAATTCCCACCTTAAGGGGAAAGCCTGGAATAGTATTCCAGTCTTTATATCTTCCTACGTTAAGGCGAAAAAAAAATAAAATACGTAAGCATATATTTCGCCCAACCGTCCTCAAGATAAAATCAATGTTATTTCAATGGCCTGCCATAGGTACATGGTAACAGATGATTGTCCGTAAATATATACATATATACATATATATACATATAGGATATATATATATATAGGACTGGCTTTATAGCCAAACTGGTAAGGCGTCTGCACGTATTGCAGAAGGTCTGGGTTCAAGTCCCAGTGGAGGCAGTCAATTTTTTGTCAAGGCAGATTTCCAGTTTGATTTATTCTACATATATTAGACTTGTAACCATTCAACACTACCTGACTGAAGATTTTGGGAAATTCCCCCTATTGAAATAACACAGAGACACAAGCCAATAACACTACTTGAGCAGAGCAGGGAGGTGTTAGGAAGGAGCTACAGCGACTAAAGCTGTCAGACATGTACTTGAAAATAATTTTATTCTTCTCAGGCACCGCCATTTGATTGACAGGTCTCCTTGTTCCTATTGTCAAGTCTCTGTTGACTAAAACTTTTAATGATGATCTCCTTTCTTTTCCAAGTAAACCCAAGACAAAGTCATTGTTTACATGCTCTGAAGTGAGGTTTATTTCTGCCAATGACCAAACTTTAATCAGGATGCTCAAATGTTTAAATAATGTACTTCAATTGTGCCCCCACGAAATTAACACGTCATCTGCTGGAAGCATTGTTCAAGCCTATGCATTTCTCTCAGTTTTTCCCAAATTTTCCCATCATTAAGAAACATATTCAAACAGTACGTTGCAAAGAAATTCTTAGCTGACTTTAAATGAAATGATATTTACGTTGACAAGTAACAACGAAAGGCTAAAATTTCACGTTTGCATGACTGCTGGCAACAAAAAGTTAACGAGTTCAATGCAAGAGGTGTGTCTTCTCATTGTCATTTTGACAATACATTACTGATCTTAGTTGATCTAGGTATTGAGATGAGAATTTTGAGATGAAAGGCAAGATTACTGTTGGAAACAATCATTGCTTCAAAGTGTCTAAAGAATGTTGGCTCTCCTTCCTAACACCTCCCTAACTTGGTTACAACTCTTATAGTATCTCGAAGGCAGGAATTCCCCACCCCCTCATTTTTTACACAAGCACTGGTCACAATGAATGCTAACAAGAGTGTAATGACATCCCTTTCAGAAGCAACAGTGGTGGATGTGAACGAGCAGGAAAGTGGGTTATCCACCTTTCCCCAAATTTGTTTTTATAATTTGCTTATTTTGATTTCCTTCAAATGATGCTATCAGGATACAATGAAGCTCTTCTCCCTGTCACCCCACCAGTGACTTACAGGAACCAGAATGTGCTTTGCCTTTTAAAGAATTTCACTGTAGAAAACAACTGGCCAAATGGACTTTGCATTCCTACAGAACAAACTCTCTGGAAATTTCCATAGAAATTTCAACGTTGACATGAGTACAAGCATTTGTCTTCACTGATGATAGCTGTATTAGACAACAATGGCAACAAAGGATGATGGGTAATGCAAACAAAGAAACAGTAAGCGAACCTTGTATTTCTTCATGGACTGATACAGTCGGCCTAAATTCCCATAATGCTTTGCTGTTTGGACGTTGAACTCTCCAAACGCTTTGATGGCAAGATTGAGCGATGATGAGTGCAAATCATGAGCTTCCTGTAAAAGTTTGCTTTCGACAAGTTTGTCATCCGAATCTATGGCAAGTTCCTCCAATATTAATGCTGTGAAATAAGACATACAAAGAGAAACGTAACACTAACAAAGAATGAAAATAACAGAAGAACCACAAACTACACCATACATGTCAACATTATCTATACCAAATCGTTATCAGTGTCGCTGCTATGAGGTGGGATTCCAGTACCTGAGTTGACAGCAATCTACTGTTTTCTCATCTGAACTGGCCTTTCAAAAGAAACCAAATTTGATCTAAATTGTTGAGTTGGTTGGTCACCCAACGTGACATTGAAATTCATAAGCCTTAGGCTTCTTCCACTTCCGTGGTCACTTAGTGTCGTAAAACAACTGCCCTTCAAGACCGCCGTCATCGACGATCATCATCGTCATAGTCATCGTCATCATCGGTAATAATAGTCTGTGGGAAATTCCTGCACCTAAGTCAGTACAAATGACTATGATGTAAAAAATCCCACATAAGTTAAAATCCCATGCAAAAATATTTTAAAAGCAGTGATTCCATTTCTAATGACAACACTTCACTAAACTACACATTAATTCCAATGCCAGCTGTTTTCTCTCGTGCCAGAAAAATATGCCTTGCTTCTTGTTTTTCACAAGAACTTCTCGAAACTGGAAGATCATTCTGAAAATGCTGAGAACTTCACCTAAGGTAAGTACATATTAACTCTACCATAATACGATCGGGAAAGAATAATGAAACTGAAACCAACTAATCCATGAAGAACGACCAATAAGGTAGCTTTGTTCAGCTCAGACCAAATATTACCAGTACCATCCCCCCCCCACTACTGCACCTCACCCCCCCCCCCCTTTACGGTCGGAAACCTGCAATCAACTCCTGTGTGTTGTTCTCGAGCTATTAAAAGGTGGTTATTATATTTTATATAACACCTTATTAATTTCTCTACATCTGATTGGAAGATTGGTGGTCACATGCCATGCGTGATTCCGCACTATCATCAAGATTGCGGTGCTCGACCGTTGGTTAGTATATACTAACCCACGGTCGTTGGTTAGTATATACTAACCCACGGCGTGAGGCAGCGATGCATTGAGGGCGCTACGTACAAGCTATGCCGCGTCACAATAAATCACTGCAGCACTGGGGATCGTACATTGTTTCACCAACGTCAAGTGATCGCGTGTCTCTTTGGTTTTGAAGGACAAGCGTCCATTGTGCAGTTGTGTCACAGAAGTATCTATGGTAATGCCGTACGGGTGTGCTATAAATACGCTTACTGCGTATATGGGCTTGTCTACAATAAAGGGGTATAAAAGTGTTACAAAGGTGGTGAAATTTGAAGTCCTCTAAGAGTAAATTTTTGTTGTGTTATTTCGTTTGATTGGTAGTCTCAATTTTTTCCTGAGAGCAGGAAGATAGTTCTTTTCACCTATCACCACTTTTTAAGTGGTAAGTGTTACTGGTTACGTATGTAACGGGGACAGACATGGAAACTCTTTGCTCCAGAAATCTTTAAGGAGGACAATATGTATAAATAAACCCTGTATTTAATAGAATGATAAAGAACAAACACTTTTTTCACTGAAATTGCATTACCATTAGTTAAACATGGACTAGTATGGAGATCAATGGTTACGATGGTAACAAGGACGGACATGTCCGTCCTCGTTGCCAACGTAACCAAACTATATTCGAGAAAATTAAGCACTTTAAACACTTGAATGCATTGTGACACAAGTTTTGCTCTTTCCTGAAGTGTAAACTGATGACGTGTGAAACATTCATCAAAAACCAATGTCCCCATGTGCCTACGTTATACTACCGACAAGGACATGGTTACGTTGGTAACATCTGGACGGACATCGCCTTGAAGGCTCTCGTACCCTTGTTGTAAGCAAAAAGATGGAGGAAAGCACACAAACCAGTGACAAATATAGCCATCTGCAAACAGATGCAGTTTTATTAAATTCTCTGGTAATTTGTGTCCTACAGGCCTGTTAATATGATAGTTACCAACGTAACCATTACGGGACAGACATGTTACCAACGTAACCATCATGTGCTCCGCAATTGACTATGATGCATTTACTGCTGGATTATTTTATTTGTGGTACTGCACATGATCAAGTTTAAGTGTTACATCATAACCTTAATTCTGGAAATCTTTTCTTTCAGTTAAAATATCAACTATTAAGATTTAATATCCAGATGGACGGACAAGTCTCAAAATTTTACTCCAAATTGCTGATAAAATTTTGCGGTGTTTGTGCACCTAAAAATATTCATTTATCATTTACCATTTATTTTGTACATTACATTTATGAATGAAGACAAAGAACCTGCATCAGTTACATCTGCAAAGGTCCCACTCACATCATAAATTTATTCCACATCCTATGTAACACTTATAGGTGGTAAAAAAGGCCAAAATAGCCCCAAATTCTGCCCAAAACATCCTTCATATAAGATGGACATTGATAAAATTGTCTTTATTATCTCTCTATAGTCCTCCAAGTATGGTGAACTGTAAAATCACCAAACCATTGTGACATCTTTCAAAATATCATCAAAGCAAAAAACACACACTGAATATTTTCCTTTACTGTAGACAAGCCCATATGTGTTTTGCCGTCTTCAGTGCCTGAGAATCCAACGCGCTTGATGTCACAAAGAATCCCTCTATATCAGGCAGGCCTACATAAACGCGCAGTTAGAAAACGACAAACCATGGAGCTACTTCACGGACAAACTCAAATCCATAGTGACCGCCAAAACACAAATTTAACCAACAACTAGCAAAATTATAAGGTGTTATATAAAACAAATAATGTTTTTCATTCGTGCGATAGTATGAATAATTTCATTCGTTGAAAGCTTTAACTTTCTATTCAACTCGGCTTCGCCTCATTGAATAAAACTTTTATTCTTTCAACTCAAAATTATTCATACTATCCCACTCATAAACATTCATTATTTGTATAATATTAACTTGAAGCGAGCACAAGTGACATCATAACCTCATGATGACGACCAATACTCAAATCCAAACTTCACATCTCATACGGGTGCCTCAAATCCCTCTCTGTTTCTAGGGTGAAACAACAAGAGTGAAAACAAAGGAAACAAAACTTTATTTATCACTATGAGGACATCACTCCTGTAGAAAGTACATTTGCTAATGTCTTGAGCATCCCACACATAAACTGACTAAAATTTTTTGAGTTTTTGGATTTATCACTTCTGTAGGTGATTGGCGAAGTCGTTTCCTGACTGACCAGCGTCTTAACAGATAACCTTTATACATACTTCTAATGCTAAGTGGACTTCTTGTACACTCTTTACTCAGAATGCAAGAAGTCCTCTTGGTGTTAAAACAGCCAGGGTTTCCCCAGGCATTCTTTTTGTGAGGCGGCCGCCTCACAGTTTTTGGCCACCACCTCACAGAATTTTGCTATACTTGCCACCTGTACTGTACTAACTTTCCGTATTGATAGTTCTCACTCACTGACGGTACCAAAGCTGGCATCATATTACCCCCATGGACTCATACCACCTCACACTCTCTCAAACCCAGGGGAAACATTGAGAGCCATGAATCCTACTAAGTTTTTTGATTTTCTTTTTCTATAAACTAAATGTGAATTTTTGCTAAAATCCTTCCTTCAAATTTATAAATACTTTAGCTTTATCTGAGCAGGCTGCTCACTGTAATTTCTCCTTAATGTTTATGACTATCATAAAATTTACTACTAAAGAAGAATCAACAGGACTGTGACTGACCTTTGACTCTCCGAGATGAAGCTAATAGAAGGTGATCATCTGGAAGAATTTGTGTAATAATAGATATGGCTTTTTCTGCATGCTCTCTGTAAAAGATAGAATCAAAAAAAAAAAAAAACATTTTTGAAAGCTGTTAAATGGCAAAGCCTATAATTTCTGTTCTTCTGACCCCTGAAATGTTTATGTTTGTCCATAATTTTGCTTAAGTTGAACAGTCAATCAAATGGTTGTTTCTCATGTATAATTTGAATAACCAAGTTCCATATTACAGAATTACAAGGCATGCTGGGAAGGGTTAAACTTTAAGCTGTACCAATGACAGAAACTGTCTGCCATATTTTCTGTTAGTGCTCACAATGTTTGCATCTTTCCTTGGTGAAATATTTTCTTATATATGATGGCTGGATCACTGCAAAGTATCAAAGGATTAGTAATGACAGGAAAGGGCA
The DNA here is from genome assembly GCA_029531755.1 of Holothuria leucospilota. Taxonomy (NCBI): domain Eukaryota; kingdom Metazoa; phylum Echinodermata; class Holothuroidea; order Aspidochirotida; family Holothuriidae; genus Holothuria; species Holothuria leucospilota. The sequence goes on along the minus strand of CM055964.1, from coordinate 60,778,482 downwards.
GGGAAGCTTCTTCAATCTCTGTACCATACAGTATGGACAATGGAAACGGCTTTTTTAAGATTCTTGTCATTTCTACAAACATACATGACTTTCCTAGACAGAGAATATAAATTTCATTACGTTCCACAGGAACCTTTTACTTTATAAATACAACCACAAATTCTGAAATCTTATGCAAAACAGTTCTCTGCTTAGATATAGAGATATAAACTTACTTGGCATCCCTAAACTTTCCCGAGCTGTACTGGTGGACGTAAGAGGCGTACGCTAGGTCTTCATGGGCAACAGCTACGTGTAGATTCTGTCCGCCGAACGCTGCCAACCTGATGTCTAGTGCTTGCTGCAAAAGAATGTGCCAGCACATTTATTTTAAAGACATTTTGACACAAGACAGAAAGAGCTGTATTACTCGAGAGTAATATGTAAAGATGCCTAAGGAATGGCCAGACGGAACTGTTTAGCACTCCTTAGCACACAACGTGGATGATGTTGCAGTATTAGAATAACAGAATTCCTTTGATTCCCCTGTAAATTATCTGTTGGCATACCACCAGTAAAATGTCTAGGGTAACATGAGAACTATTCTGAGTCCATGTAATATGTCTCACCAATAAACTCTGGAAATAGCTTTATTTTCTCAAATTTTCACACATTGACAAGTCTTGAATGTTGACTGATTTCAAAACGTAAACTTTGGGTATACAGCATGTAAAAACCATATCTCTTGCAAGTAAAGTTACCTAGATACCTTACTTAAATGGTCTACCATTCTACACTTAAATCATGGTTTTTAAGGTATGCAAATTTTCTATACCACATATGCAATGTTTCCCTTCAACACGCTAAAGAAATCTGCTTATTCTTACACCGTAACTGCTGCATGAACATAATGAGATAAAAGCTTAATCTATGTCATTGAAGACCCAATTTTCTAACCCAATGTCATTGAAGACCCAATTTTCTAACTGAGTTTACTTGTAGCCCCATTTTCCACACTACTGTTGCTGTCTTTAGTACCCCCCCCCCCCCCGACAATGGCATGCAGTACAACTCTTTCTGCTCAGTACACTGCTACGTGTGATTTTTATAAAAACTCTCTTATTTGAGCTCTCTGCAGTCAAATGATGTATAGACTATGATATGTATCTCACATTTCAATGATCTGCACAAATCACTGATCAATGCGAGTGGCTCATATAGATATAAAGGCATTACTGGATAACTCTCCCCCCCCCCCCACATACACATAATTCCCACCTGTGACAATAACCCCATCAGAAAATTTCTAACCGTCCAGGGTGGGATATCTAGGTGAAAACTGTCCCAAGGGAGTTGTCCAGGGGAAAATCTCTGGGTAGCAATTGGTTGGGAACCATATGACGGCACAATCAGCATATTTACACACTTTTCATGTCTTTAAGGTTGCCCCAAAGGTTTCAATTCACAAAGTGTTCATACTGAGTTTCATCCAAGAGTGTCGGATAGTTAAATAGATATTCAGTATTTTTGTTCAATGTAGGCTGAGATTTTAAGAAATTTCTATAGTTGTCCTTCACAAATTTTGGTCATCACAGGCAACCAGCCGACTGACCAAATCGAGCCCTAAAGTTATAGTGCCTGCATGACATCACATACTTCCCATCACGTCATGCACTGGTCTGAAATGAACACTGGTTTGAAAATTCACAACTTCCAATGCAGCACGCTGTTCATATATGGTCTTTAACACTAAACACGTAAAATTTTCCCCAATATCATAAAAAATCATACTTTTTGAGTAGAATAATTCCTTCTATATACTGTACATGCAAACACACACATTCACATGTATACTAGTGATTCAGCCATTTCAATTCTCTAATGCAACATTCTGAATAAATAGCCTGGGAAAGAGGTCCCTGGGGAGGGGGTAAAATAAATTTTCAATTTGAGAGGTACCTAGATGCAGCACCTGAGCCAAATTTAACAATCAGAAGTAGAATTTGTAACGACTGATCCTTTGTAAAAATCAATCAAGGTGATTTCTTTCAAATAACCACCTGCTTAGAAATTGCTCTTCAGGTTTTTTACTTTGCACGTGACATTCCTTTGCATTTCCCCATCATCTGTCTCACAAATACAGGCTGGTTAAATCACTTATGTATATACAAGTACAAACATTTCCTTGTGATAGCAGGATTTTGCTTTGATCAAAACTAAAAAAAGTTCCTCAACTTCCATATCTACATCACAACAAACATATAAGGGTAGATTTCTGACAAAGTAGCAACTCATAAACCAAAACTAGGTTGTTCGTTAATCAAAACCCTCAGTCTCATCCAATGTATGAAAAGGTTTTGCATGCACATAGCAACACAGGTAACTGTAATTAGATTTCTAATTAAAATACAGACAATTTCACTATCAATTTTTGAGCAAAAATTAGTTAGGGAAGTCACACAAACTCGTTCCTGCGGAGCCGCGCGGAAGCTGATGTCATCAAGATTCTATGAATATGCCTATTGACGTCACACACCCATTTCCGAAGTTCACCGATGTTTAATAAGCCTTCCGAGGCCTGCCCTTTTGTGCCCAGCTTACAGTCACACAATTGCAGATCTAGCCCTGAATAGTTCTCCTACTAGACTGCTATTCAAAGAGGGTAACGTCCAGACAAAAGCTCACACACAATTACGTCAATAAGTGATAGCCATTCAGCCTCACAAACCTTCGCTAATCCTATAAGCCGATTATTTCTGGACTTGGGGTTTTACCGATGACTTAACTACTGTATGTTGATAACTGTCCAAAAAACAAAACATGAGCTCCAGCACATGTTTACCGACCAGCCGACGGTAGCATACAATACAGTGCAGCTCAAAATAAATCGGGCATTAATTGCGTTATGCATTAGAGAATTTACTGCAAATAACGCCGGCAACGCAACTAACGTTAGTTTCGTTAATAAACTCTAAAGTTAACTTGCGCTAGAACCTAAACTGGAAATCTTTTAGCCAAGAAATGATTCCATCGTTAGTTGCGTTTAATTATGGTTTGAGAACAAATGCAGCATCGACACTGGCAACGATCTGTGCATTAGTTTTTTTGATATACTTTATCCCAACGTTCACTTAACCAGCATGCCGCATTTACGTTCATTTTCATGATAAGCGGGATACAAATAATGAAATCTCCTAACTGGACCGCAATGATACGCCCCACTAGTGCGCCGAGACAACTCGTGCAAAGCTTGTGTTTTGCAAGTTGTACGAAAGGTACCGATACGGAAAAGCGCGGGAGATGTCGGCGCAGTTGAGCTTGACACAAATTTAGGATTATCGGAAAAAAGAGAAATTATTGCATACGTCGAGAAAACATTTTTCGGATCATACCAATTAAAAATTATTTTGGACAATTGGGATTACGACTATTGATATGGCTTTTCCCAATGGCTCAGGCTCAGTGGGAAGTGAACTATAGTAGGCCTACTTAAGGAGCAGCAGCTCTTGTCTAGTTGTGGGATCGTAGCGATAATCTGGGAGGGTGAGAGTTAAAACTTTGGACACATCACGGCCGTCATGTACTTTCACTGCTTTCAATATTGCGTTTTACTTTTGACAGTGAAGACGTGATTATGGGTCTAAGAATATCCACTGGAAACAACCCCTAGACTTTGTGCTTCGCGCACACCATATTTTTTGAATTATCGATGAAGGTTTAAAATTCAAGTAAACATTTCCACCCATCACCTACCCTGACTGGGAGGATCCCACATGCTCATGCGTTACGTGACTGCTTCAGGCCACCAAGCCCGTAGCCAGAGGAAGGGCCGGGGCCGGGTTTCGTCCTGAGAAATTTTAAAGTAACCATTTCCTCATTGCAGCTTAACGTATCTCATCCCCTCCCGCTGAAAAAAAATATTTAGTCCGCCTGGAAGCTACCATACCCTTTCCCCTTCCCATCTTCAGTATCTTGCCTGGCAACCGATTCTCATAGCCTGTGCAGTTAAAACTAAGAATCGGGTGCGTCTGGCTACGGGCCTGAAAGCCACTTCCTAAGGCAGCAGTCCAGAAAATGGTCCGACTAGTCCCCAAGCTTTTGAGGCCGCAAATAACTTTTCAAGGGTCTGCCATGGTATGGCCACCATCAAAATATTTCAGACTTTTCCTATTATCCAACGCCAATAAGTGCAGTGAGAACCATGATGACACCAAGACTAAGACAAGACTCTTAAATTATTGATTATGTATAACAAAATTCAAACATACCCCATGACACTCAGATGTAAAGACCATCAAGTCAACTCAGTCTCACCTTCATAAAAAAAAAAGCCGCACGCCAATGGCCATGGGGAGGAAGAGCGATGTCACGAGAAAAGTTTTCGCACTGTAGACATTTTTAAGAAAAGGTCAAAATGATAACCCAAACATCAGCATTCCCAAGAAAATACCATCACCCTCCAAAAATGCATTGCCCTCTTTTAAAACCTTTTCTAGCTTCAGGTCTGGGTTTCATTTCGTCCATTCGACAGTGCAACCAGCCTCGCCCCCATCGGTCAGGTTGCCAGACTGCAGTATTAAGCATCACTTGGACCCTGTATCAGGCACGTAACCACAGGGAACATGAGGGGGCATGTGACCTACCAGCCCCCTCAAAAAATATCGTTGACTAATTTTCAACAAACCAAACCAAAAAAGAAAAGAAAAAAAAAAAAAAAAACTCAGAGAAAGAGAATATCAACTTTGGGAAAGACAGAAAAGTTCCGAATTTCAAATGAGGTGGGGAACTCCCTCTCACTGGACATCTCCCTCCCAAAGACAAAGATCCCTTTGTTAATGTGCGCTCCCCGCCCCCCCCCCCCCAACACACACATACTCTGGCCAGCCCAGTATTTCCGTATTTACAAACTTATCCTACAGTCCAGGTTCAGTCCTTTGGAAGTCTGTCCATATTTCCGGTTTTTCATCTCCCCCATTCCACTCTTCCCCGTTCTCAGCCATCCCACCCTTGTAATGGAAACTTACAATTAACTGCATCGTTCGGGCCAGCGAACATGTAAACAGTTCGTGGCTTAATTCAAACTAGAGACATGGGCACCGTGTTTATGTTCTTTGGCCCTGCGGCTGCCGATTCACGGTCGTACTATCACTTCCGCGTATAGGCCTATTGTAAGTGTGGCTAACCTAACGAAGAAAACGTCATATCCAGTATATTGCGCAGTATCACTCGTGTTGTAGCCAGCTGCCACGGGCGAAATTTAATTTCGTGAAATATCGGTAAATTTAGCAATTACCATCCAGATTCATGCCGAGCCTTATTCGTGGTTTTAATTTAAGTCCACTACTGCTAAAGGTATTCGGAAACCATGTAGTACAGGGTGAAATATCGGAAAATTGCAAACTCCAAAATGGCGCCGACCTTCAACAATCGCGAAAAAATATTCCAGGTCCACATGAATGACGTCACTTGTGTCTGAAGAGCTCGAGAAGTGACGAAGCCACATGACGTCCAAAAAAGGCCACGCAAAAATGGGCGCTGGCCGTTAATGAATGAATGAGTATTCAGTTCTGAGCTGCCGTTGGATACTGGAACTTACAAACACCGTAGTCTTCTACAAATTTAAAGACTTATACATCTTCCAGCCGATTGGCATTCCCGTAAAATTCAGCACAGTAAGCCAGCTTAAATTTGACATTTTTTGACTTCTCAGGAACTACTCTGGCTACCGACCTCCCGTTTAAATAATTTTGTGTTTTCCCTATTTTCTCATTTGTCTGAAAATTGTTTGCCTAATATTTTTCGTTTCATGTTTTCTACGATTACAGCTGACGGCGGAGACGAAGGGGGGGGGGGGGGGGTGAGGGAGGCTACGGGAGCCTTAGACCCCGCACTTTTTCTGCCGTGGGCATTTTGGGCTGCCTTAAACTGGGCTGATACGCTTATATTTTCTTGAACATATTGGGCCGCTTCGATGATTTAACCCCCTCTCCTGCACCACTTCAAAACTGGACCCGTGGTCCCTGGTTACGCAGTTTATATCTTTCTAAGTTTCCAAAAAAACTGTTGAAGTCTGTTGGCCTGTTAATGCAATTTTTATGGTGATGTCGCATAATAAAAACTGCTTGGATTATGATGGAAAGACACATCGTTAAGAAACTTACATCGTTTCATTATTCCTTTATAAACTTCCGATTCCTTAAAGACATGACCATTGGTAATGGTATTTTTAATATAAATGCCCCCCTCCCAAAAAAAAAAAAGAAAAAAAAATACCTCCAGAGAATCTCTTACTACATTTCTAGGATGTTGGCCTGAACTTCCCTGAAGTGTTGTAATTTGACCGAGTCGACAACTTGAAAGTCACTTCATACGTTAAATTTCTCTACGTAACCCGAAATCAAAGAACCACGAACGGGCCTATACTACAGCCTAACAATAGGGAGACTGCTCTATCAAGGCAATACGTTCTTCAAAATGTAGGCCTTGCTTTTTAAAGCTCCTTAGCCCTCGCTCGTTGCTGAATATCCTGAACTTTGAAGTATGACGAGAAAACACAAGTGTGACCGAAGTGTTTGTGTATGTATTATTACTCAAAAAATATTGGAAGTAAAGCCTCAAAATTAACTTGGTAACTTGTGGCCCAAAATTGAGAACGGTCCCTAGGCCTAATCCTGACTACGAAAGGTGATATGGATAATATTGCATGTACGCACACGGTATACGGGTAAAAATGTACAGGAGTTTGAATGCAATAAATATCTATCATTCATCATTGTCGTCATCAATTTCTCATTTCGTCATCAGTCTTGTCGTTACGTCATTCGTTGTAACAAATCATAGTGAGTTATTCTTTGGATGGGATGGACTAAAATAGGGACCGGGCGGAGTTACGATGCACCACCGAACGAATCAAAATCGTCATACGGGCCTGGCTTACAGTAGTTTCGGCTACATGAAGTGTACCGTGCGTCGCACATCAATTTTTGTGCACTGCATGCCACGTACATTTTATGCCACCAGGCTGCAAGCTGTTTGGCCCTTAGTAAAGCAACGGAAGGAAGTTTCGCATGCAGTGAGAAATACTAGAATAATGGTTGTTTGGAACTTTCTTTAAAAACAATCTTCGAGTAAGTTTTACGGCAAACATTTGTTTTAAAATGCACCTTTACAAGTCACGGGGTCCCTTCCCGAAGTTTAATCTGAAGAAGCTAGTTCACCCGTTTATAAGGCGGCTCAAAAGGCCCACGGCAGAAAATGTGCGGGGGCTAATGCCCCCGTAGTCCCACCGTCTCCGAGGTCACTGTTCACAGGCATAAGATCTTCTCACATGGCTGCAGAAATATTGACAGCATTTCCCTTCCGTGCGACGGGCGTTTCTATTTTGAGAATATAGGATCGCAAACTCGGTTGCAAAATTAGCGTCGATATTAACAATATTCAGAACTTCGTGGACTATTTAAGGATGAAACCCACAGAGCCTTAGCCAAACGGGATAAAGGTGCGTTCACACCAAAACCGAAATCTGCTGCGTTTTGCGGGCGAGGCTCAGAAATATTTGCCCAGGACAAATAGGGGCAATTTTATTTCCATGAAAATTTAAAAAATAGCCCCATCTGTTCTAAGATAACAAATTTCGCGTCCCACCCGCAAAACGCAGCAGACTTCGGTTTTGGTATGAACGCTCATTAAGACTGACTGATATCCATTTTTTTATATTTACAAACCTGCAGTTAGCGTCAAAAAGAAAAGAAAAGGAAACTGCAATGGACCTAACTTATAGGGCCTCGGCAAAATTGGAAGGTTTACTAAATATGCCATCCTTATAGCAGTAATTGTTTGAATAATTATGAGCTTAACCTGTTTTTATTTCGTTCGGGAATTTCACTTCACATAGTGACAAATTCTTGGTTTGTAAACAAGACCAACCATGGTCACGGTCAAGTTTTCCTTTCAATGTATAGAAGCAGATAATTTAAAAAACAAAGCAACTAACACTGCAAAACATACTTTCATCTAAAAGAGAAAAAATTCTTAAAAGAAATCACAGAAGGAAAGACACAAACACAAACGCAAGAATTTATTTTGGTTCAAAAAACATGTGAATAGTTTAACAAAAGAAAAGCAACTGGTCTTCACACTTGAGCGCTCGCTCACCGTAGCTTCGTGTAAACTGTGCTGAATGGGTTTATTTAGACATTTCGAACAAAAGCTGTGGCACTGGTCATGACGGAAATTGGGAAGCTGTTTACTAGGCCATTGTGCTCTGAAATCGGATTACTACAAGCTAAGAGGAAGCTGTGCATAATTCGGAGAGTGCTCGGCAGTGCCGAGAAGGACAAGAAAGATAATGAGTCAAGCTCCAGTGAACACGCAAATCCGTCTCCGCGAGGATCCGCAGCAACGAGTTTGTGTGGCTTCCCTTAGTTAGATGAGGTTTAACGTCCCAGTCTCCAACCAATTGGTTCAAGTCGAGACGACCACTGCCTTTTTTCCAGTTGTGGCTCACTGGCTTGTTTGCCCTACTCCATTGCTTATGCTGAGCAGATGCAAATGCTGAATGTATTAATTTAGTTACAAGTGATAGTTCAACTTACAAAAACTAGAGATAGCACAGTCACAGGTACTGTCAAAATGATTTATTTACAAAATAAACCACCTGATATCAATCACACAATACCTGGATGGCAAAATACTGGTACTGTAGTGGAAAGTTACAAGCAGCTACAGACAGCATTCCAAATAGCCATTATTGCATGGCAAAATGCAACACACTTTCTTATATGTGTAAAGGCCGGTTCATACTTCCAAATTTCTCGTGCGATAAAGCGATCAATAACCATATATGGTCAAAATATCTTTGCCGCCAGTTCGATTCATGGTCATCGCTTGGAGTTGAACATTGTTCAACTTTTCTAGCAAGCTCTCGAGATATCGCAAAGGAAACGGCTTCTGATTGGCTTCTTGGTAGGTGAACGACCTTTTGAAACGAGCTCACGATCCTACTCGACAACAATGGCGGACCTTTTCAGATACCGGCTCATTACATGTATTCGGGTTCCGTGCAACTATCAGCGGCCTGATTGTGACAGTAAGAGTTGTCGGAATGGAGGGAAACAGTTATTGCTTCCCACGAATTAAGACATAAAGGTTAGTAAGGCAGGATTTTCTTGTATTCCCTAAAATTATCACGGTAATCAATAGTGTACTTTGTCGTAGAGCCAATCAAACCACATACACATATGTACTGTACTTGGCCTTTGCATAGGCAGGTATTGGGAGACTGTGCATTGCATGGCAGTACTGCGAAAGTTGAGCTGTGCTTCAGAAAACTGAAGTATGAATCAATTTTAGATCGGCATATCAAGACCCAGCTAACATCCTTAAACACAGCTTTATAGCGCTATAAGTATGAACCGGCCTTAATGGTATAAAATAAAACTGTGATCCACTGTGATTGCTAATCTATAACAAAAAAAATAAAAAAAAAAAAAAAAATGGCAAAAGAATGAAGTGACCACACGCAATGCAAAAAGGCTACAAAAATACTTGTACTGATTTAAATACTGACCATACCATGGTTATAGGCCATTTCTACTAATCCAGTAAATAATAAGGCTTTTGCTGTTGTCTTCCCTAACAATAGAAGTCTAAAACTGCTAAGAATGATTTGCCAGACCAATTTATCCCTTGTAGAACAGCAAAGTTTGAATAAAGTAAGTCAGCTACGATACAACATTCTTTGATGAATTTCATGACTGACTGAGAACAGATCAATTGAATCATACTTTCAAAGCACTTTTTATAAACGTTGTTTGAGCATCAGTACAACTTTCTTAGGTCTACAAGTCACCAATTCCAAGGACTGGACTGATGAAATCAGTCATGCTAATCTGAATTTTTAACACTGCATAAACTTGGCATTGACAATCCACAGTTATGCTAAACCAAGTTCCACGATAAGGCATTTCTATACACAGAAGTAGCTGTTAAAATTTGTAAAATTTAACAAATCAAATCCCTGGTCCTTATTTGATCTGCAAACATTGGACACCTGCATATTTTTTCAAAAAAGCCACATGAAACCAAAAATTCTATTGAAGTTTCCAGGACTTTGATTAAATAAGGTGATAATTTTTTGATCTACAGTTTTTCAGTTCTTGAGCTGTTGTTTCTACAAAAATTTGACATTTTGACCTGTGGTGACCTCAGGTAATCATCAATACTCATATCACAAAAGTGGAACACATCAACATGGGATATCCACCCATTTCATTTCATACCTTTCAAAGTTTTCCCTCTTGAGATATCATGTTCACAAGGAAAGCCCATATACATGCACACATCTGCATGGCTGCAGAGCTCATTTCACTTTCCTTGAAACCAAATATGGAATGATTTACCCAAAATGAAAATAGTATCCTTACTTGATAGACAGCTGTACACTGGCTGATGGAGTCAACATTGAGTAAATAAAAGCCAAAATCAAGGAGAACATCTGAGTATTTTGGATGCCTGGTTCCGCAATGTTCCCTGATGAGTAATGAAGAGAAAATTCCACATAGTACTATTAATGATATTAAATATTCATTTGAGGGGTACACTAAGCTGAATCAATTTCCAAAATACATCATACCATCCCATTAAGTGACTAATATGCCCATGAGCATGGCTTCTGCAATCATACGTATTCATGAGTGTAGCCTTTGTACTCACACCATATGTATAGCTTTTCAACTCACACTCATAAGTACAGTCTTTGTACTCACACGACATATATGGCTTTTGACCTCACACTCATGAGTACAGTATTTCAGCTGACACAAATAATTATAGCTTTGAACTCACACTAATGAGTATAGCCTTTGTACTCACATGCATTAGTATATACTGGTTTTTGTACTCATATTAATGAGTACAACCCTCATACTCATACTCAAGAGTATGACTTATGCTTATGTTTTCATCAGTTCAAGTTTTGCACACACAGTCATACTCCACTTATTCATGGATTTTGAAAATTTAAGCAACAGAGCCAATTTAAACAGTAGAACCAAAAGTCTTGTATTCATACTCTCATTACTACCAGACTACTCATGATACAAGTCTAGAAGCAATGAGATGACCTTCAGGGGTAATAAGCTGGATTTTTTGTTGGTGGAAAGGGCAAGGGGGGGAGGCAGGAATTGCACTGCTACTGATAACCAGAATGCAAAAATGCATTGAGGTTTCGATGATATATGTTCTATTCCAAATAATGCCATGATGTCCCATGTCTTTCAGTCACTGGTCAAGTGCTATCTTAACATGTTGGAAAAATAATTTTAGGTTCATATTTGATCTTGGGAATTCCTGGGAAATTTTGCATTTTGACATCTGATGACTCAAGATGATGATCTTGGGAATTCTTGCGAAAATCTGCTTTTTGCCTTCTGGTGAACTCATGAGACGATCTTGGGAATTCTTAAAATTTTGCTTTTTGACCCCAGATGACCTTTGACCTCCATCAAAAACGATAGGGTTCTTCCTCTTACCATAATGCATGTACATACTAAGTATGAAATTTATTCAAGCTTCCTATCTTGAGATATCATGCTAAAAACATTTTCAGTGTTTGACCCCTGGTGACCCTACATGACCTTTGACCTCCACCAAACATAATAGCATTCATCTTCCCACCATAACACATCCACATACTACCTATGAAATCTATCCAAGCTTCCTATCTTGAGATATCGTGTCAACATGGTTTTCAGAGTTTGACCTCCGGTGACCCCAGATGACATTTGACCGCCACCAAAAATGATTGGGTTTTTCCTCTTACCATAACACATCTACATACTAAGTATGAAATTTATCCAAGCTTCCGAACTTGAGATATCCTGTTAACAAGGTTTTCAGCATTCGACCCCTGGTGACCCCAGATGACCTTTGACCTCCACCCAAAACAATAAGGCTCTTCCTCTTACCATAACGCACCTACATACTACGTATGAAATTTATCCAAGCTTCCTACCTTGAGATATCGTGTTAACAAGGTTTTCAGCATTCGACCCCCGGTGACCCCAGATGACCTTTGACCTCCATCAAAAACGATAGGGTTCTTCCTCTTACCATAACCTATCTACATACTACGTATGAAATTTATCCAAGCTTCCTAACTTGAGATATCATGTTAATAAGGTTTTCACCATTCGACCGCCGGTGACCCCAGATGACCTTTGACCACCACCAAAAATGATAGGGTTTTTTCTCTTAGTATAACGCATCTACGTACTACGTATGAAATTTATCCAAGCTTCCTATCTTGAGATATCGTGTTAACAAGGTTTTCAGAGTTTGATCCCCGGTGACCCCAGATGACCTTTGACCTCCACCACAAACGATAGGGTTCTTCCTCTTACCATAACGCATCAATATACTGAGTATGAAATTTATCCAAGCTTCCTAACTTTAGATATCGTGTTAACAAGGTTTTCAGCATTCGACCCCCGGTGACCCCAAATGACCTTTGACCTCCATCAAAAATGATAGGGTTCTTCCTCTTACCATAACGCATCTACATACTAAGTATGAAACTTATCCAAGCTTCCTATCTTGAGATATCGTGTTAACAAGGTTTTCAGAGTTTGACCTCCGGTGACCCCAGATGACCTTTGACCTCCACCACAAACGATAGGGTTCTTCCTCTTACCATAACGCATCAATATACTGAGTATGAAATTTATCCAAGCTTCCTAACTTTAGATATCGTGTTAACAAGGTTTTCAGCATTCGACCCCCGGTGACCCCAGATGACCTTTGACCTCCATCAAAAATGATAGGGTTCTTCCTCTTACCATAACGCATCTACATACTAAGTATGAAATTTATCCAAGCTTCCTATCTTGAGATATCGTGTTAACAAGGTTTTCAGAGTTTGACCTCCGGTGACCCCAGATGACCTTTGACCTCCACCACAAACGATAGGGTTCTTCCTCTTACCATAACGCATCAATATACTGAGTATGAAATTTATCCAAGCTTCCTAACTTTAGATATCGTGTTAACAAGGTTTTCAGCATTCGACCCCCGGTGACCCCAGATGACCTTTGACCTCCATCAAAAATGATAGGGTTCTTCCTCTTACCATAACGCATCTACATACTAAGTATGAAATTTATCCAAGCTTCCTATCTTGAGATATCGTGTTAACAAGGTTTTCAGAGTTTGACCTCCCGTGACCCCAGATGACCTTTGACCTCCACCAAAAATGATAGGGTTCTTCCTCTTACCATAACGCATCTACATACTAAGTATGAAATTTATCCAAGCTTCCTAACTTGAGATAACGTGTTAACAAGGTTTTCAGCATTCGACCCCCGGTGACCCCAGATGACCTTTGACCTCCATCAAAAACGATAGGGTTCTTCCTCTTACCATAACGCATCTACATACTAAGTATGAAATTTATCCAAGCTTCCTATCTCGAGATATTGTGTTAACAAGGTTTTCGGAGTTTGACCCCCGGTGACCCCAGATGACCTTTGACCTCCACCAAAAACAATAGGGTTCTTCATCTCAATATGGGGCATCTATGTACCAAGTTTGAGAACTGTCAGAGTTTCCCTTCTTGAGATATCGTGTTAACGAGCAAACTGTCACAAACACACATACACACACACATACACACACACATACACACACACGCACATACACACATACATACACACATACGCCATCATGAATGCATTGGTTTCTCTTATCATCGAAACCAAAAAATAAAATGCCAGCCCACTTTTTTTTGTTCTAACCAAAAACATGGATATTCTTGAGCACAATTTTCCATCAAACATTGCAAAACATTACCCCAGATTGCATATAACCATCCTTGCATACAGAAAAAAATTCTCAAAAGGGTGGTGGTGGTGGGGGGGGGGTGGGGGATGGGGGGGAGGGTGTCCTCCCCAAAAACAAAAATCTTAAATTAAGGCTTGTGGGGTAAAGGGCCAGTGAAATATGGGCAACTTGGGTAACAGTTCCAAAATAGTTGGGACAACCGTCCTAAACAGTAAACAGATCAAAGATGCATTCCAATACTATTCTACACCGTAGCCTACATAACCGTAGCGAACATAACCGTAGCCTACTGTACATAACCGTAGCCTACATAATATATCACAATTCCCTACTAGCATTGGAGGTCCTGACAGTTAATGACAATAATTTATACACCAGTGGAAGATTGGAAGTATTCATCATTCCTCAGTGTGGTAAGAAATAAATACCTGTCGTTTGGAGAGGAGAGGTACAGGAAAGAATTGACATACAAGTAATGACAAGATATTCAGTGTAATAATCAAGAATTGACTGATGCTTTACATACCTTACTAACGAGACAGCATGCCTTATGAGTAACTCAGCTTTTTTAAACTCTCTCTTGACGACACACGCCTTTGATGCTGTTCTAAGAATATTGATGATACTGTGGATTGGTGTTCTATTATTTACAGCCTTCAAAGAGCGGATGCAATACTGGTATGCCTGACGAAAAAAATAAAACAGGAATGAAAAATTTTTCCATGGTTCAGACCTTGAATTTTGAGGCGTGCGAGTGCAATTGCACAACACCACTAGCCTCAAATCACTGTGAGGAGTGCCATTATTTGCACATCTAGATGAAGAATGGGAACTCAGATAAATCTATTAAAGTTTAATAAAATAGCACACCTACCACACTCCTTAATTTCCTGAGGAGTTTGATTGTAGCACACCTGGAAAATCTAAAACTCAAGGTGTGATCGTTAAACACTTAAATGTGGACTTAAAATTTTGTAACTTTTCCCCCTGTGTAATTAATTTTTGCAAAACCGAACTTTTTTACAGTACATGTTGCAGAGCTGCTTCAGTAGACAATCACTTCTTCTTAGACGTACACACAGATATTTTGATAAATCGGCAAAGAAAAGCAGTTACATGGCTCGTACACAAATGACAGTAACTTAGACACAAGAGATCGTATTACATAACAGAGCACAGTCAACGGTCCTTTCCTGAATTCATAGACATTCCTCTGATCAATGGATGAAGTTTAAAAATCTTTTATGCCCATCTTACACATAAGGGTAATGTTAATAGGCAACTGCCTTGTACGTTGTGCACAGTGAACAAGTTTGTGGATGGACCAGGTGTTTTGGGATCTTTTCATTACGTTTTGGATACCTGTGTGAGTATTGAGCAGCACTGTGCTTTCCTATCATATACCAGTTACTCGAATCGTCGACTTTATGCTGCCTTTTGGGGATATTTGCCTATTTTGTTCGCATCTTTCTCCATCATCTTTGTTCTTGTTAAATGTTTTGTGGAGTTTAATTTCATTATTAATAATAATAACAAATTATATGAAGCAGGTGTCTGTATTATGCACTAGTATAACATTACGAGACGACAGGAATTCTTGTATCCAGTTAAGTGGTTTATGCATCTCAGGGAATAATTTAGTATTCAAATTTTGCGTAGCAGTTTTGAGAATTTTTTCCTTCTGTAATGTAAAATCACTGAAAACACTATGGTTATGCACACGAAAAAGTGCTACACATTTTTAAATTTGTGTAGCAATTTGGCCAGCTTGTGTAGCAAATTGCGATGCCAAACTGGATAAATTATTCCCTGCATCTGCTTCCCCTGAGCTGGAAAAGGGGATTAACATTGCCATGTAGTATAATCCTCACTCAATGGATGTGAAGTTGTATCTAAATAGATAAGTTGGGATATTGTTTTCACACAATGCTATATGGGATGGCTCAAAGGTGAAGTGAACCACTCACACGGGCGAAAAGGTCGTCAAGGTACAGCTGACCCTGTGACCCCTCCGGCAGTACTAAATTACCTAACTGGTTTATTGTCTAAGTACCCAACTACCTATGAAATACACAGCCACTTTCAAAAACAAAGACTGCCATAAAATAATGTACAATACAACATACTGTACAAAAGTCTTTATTTAAATAACTAATTTGTTTCCACAACCTGGACCACAATTCAAACATTGGAACAGTACAACTTTCCCTTAAACTTGTTACGGCAAGAGTACTGCTGCATAATATGTACTGTACTTCACTATGTTACTATGTATTAAGTGCTTATTCAGAAAAGACCAGGACTAGTATAAAACACCCTGAAGTATGTATATGTACCCATGCTGTGCATGTGTACATTTGCATGTACTTGTAAGAATGGATTGAACTTGTACTCTAAAGTCAATCCTACTCATACTCAAAGTCGATCTACCAGTAGGTCCATCCAGTACTTAGTTACTCCAGAACAGAGTTGCAGTGAGTATGACAGACATAGTGAGTACCTACTCACACTCATACTCTCACCTAAGTACAGTTTCCTGTATTAAAACTTGTAGAAGGATTCCCCCTTGAGTGCACATAGACTCAGCCACCATATGACTGTACACACACCTGCTCTAGTACTGACCACCTGTACCAACTACTGTATGCATAGTGCTTTCTGTATGCTATGTACTGTACTGCTGTACTCAATTTATCTCTATTTACTCTCGGAAGGTTAACTGGTGGTTATTTAAGAACCAATTTGTACAGTAGAGCATTCAATAGGGCTAATTTTACAAACTCAGGCAGATATTTAATATCCCGTTTTTTGCCAAAAAATGAGGGACTCTGGTTTTATTCCCTATGGACAGAGAATATTATAATTCAGGTACTGGTCACATGACATGTCAAACCAGCTGCACCATACTGTACCGATTAGGCTATGGAAGAGAAACCCTCACAACCATAAAACTGCACAGGAGTCTTTAAAAACTGATTTTTTTCAGCCCCAGCAACTTCACCGGCCTATCGGAAAATTCCCAGTAGTTGCACAAATACCAGCAAGTGAACGCCATTAAATCGCGTGCAACTAAGTACTATCTCCTCCATGAAAGGTTTATACTATAATGCACCAGCAAATTGATATGCAATAGTTTTGACAGCTCTGTAGTTAACACAGTATTAAAATGGATCAAAGTAAGAGTCACTTTTGTAATACACTACGTACGTTAATGACACAGACAATGAATTGATGACTGACTGACTAAATGAATGAAGGAAAGAATACAGAGAAAAATAAATGCATAATTAACAAAATAAGTGAATGAAAAGAATGGATGTGAATGACTGAATAAATGAACAAGAAGATTACACAAAGAGTGGATGACTGGATGAATGGACATATGGTTTGCCTGCCTGGTGGACATGTGGTAATCTATAGCACCTACTGTTAGCTGCATTTATAGTACCATTAAACATCTGGTACCTTTCACAAGAATTCCTTATCAATTTGTATACAGAACTACATATTGTATGAAATTAAAGTTCATCTAAATGATCACAACACAGCCCAAAATACATATATTTAGCAAAAAGAAAAAAATGACTAAAGCAAGTCTTATTACCATGAATTCTTGTGACCAAAGTCAATGGGGTTTAAATGTGTTTCTCACTTAAAACTCACCTAGTGCATAAGTCCCAAATAATAAGATCGTAGAACAACAGTGCAATTTATTCTCTACCTTGCAATATGAACACTAACATACTGAAACCAATTACCAGTCAAGAGATAACTTGAAACTAGGCTCATGAATAAAGCATAATTGGATGGTCTCTTTCATTGTTTGCAGGTGTCAGGATATTCATAAAAGAGGTACGTACATATTTGACACATGCTGTGAAGGTACATGAAGGGTACAAGACAACTGAAACTTAGGTCCATCCATACTTTAAGGCTTTAAACATGGATACTTCACAACACACTACTCATATAAACAAAGTCACTGAAGATAATACTGTTCATCTCTCACATTAAAATTTATACCTTCTGCAAACTACTTTGCATACTTTAACTATACAAATAATCAAATTTGCCAAACTGATTTTGTCTTTGCAATGGGTTTCATAAAACAGTAAATCTACCATCTTGGACAAAACTGTTGGAACACCTCCAACCATTGTGCCGTGTACAATATGATGTTGTGCACAATTTACGAAACCCTTGTCCCCCAGTACAATGTTGCGCACAATTTACGAAACCCCCATCCCCCAGTACAATTGTGTGTCCAAACAAAAGCAGTGCACAGCCAATTGACATTATTACCTCCAATATTGTACGGGGGAGCGGGGGTGCAAGTGTATTCCAACGAGTTTTGTCCAAGATTGTAGTCACACCAATTTGCATTTTAGCATACCTGTACCCCCCCCCCCCCCATCATTCATTGATGGTTTATTTTAATCATGAGACAATACTTAAATTACTGAGTTATTAAATTAATGAAAAATAAAAATTCATATTCACTTTGAAAGATGTAATATTTTGAAACAGAAAAGAAATTTTTAGGGATATAAGAGGAGGTACAGTACTGTTCTGAATTAACTACCTGAAATTCTGCGCGAAATAATCTCTAAAGCTTCTTAGGCCGCGCAGATATGATCGCAGAGGATTACCAACAGACAGTGCATTGTCTAGTATAAGCGAATGACATCGATAGCCCTGTGGTTACAATCAACAAAAGCGTAGATGACTGCAGTGTTTATTCGAACAGACAATGCCCATAACAAGCACTGCAAGTAGCTACCTGTGCACTCGCATGAAGCACACGAATACGGATCGATAAATAAGCTTGAACCCTTACAACACAAAAGTACAAAATTGCAGCAAACGGAGTGCTGTGCTTTACAGTATAGGTTTGACGTGCGCGAAGTAAAAGAAAATTGTGAGCTAACTGCTAGCCTCTGCAAGGTAGGATTGACCAAAAAAATACACGAATTTTAAGCATCTGTTACTGTAAACACGTACCGTTACGGACTGGCCTGCCGGGCAAGCCGTCCTTACCGACAGAAGCGTTATTGCAATAGCAGCCTCGTATTGTGCTCCACACTGCCCCTCAGGCTTGCTAGCTGCTACATACAGTACAGTACTGTGATCGTTTAACTCCGGAACAATATCGAAGAATCAAATTTCTTCGAATTTGCGCGATTTTGTGCGAAGTTGTTCGAATTTCTGCAATTTTGCGCGATTCCAAAAATCGTACAAAAATTCGACCGCTAAGGTTCGTGGAAAATTCGTACAATTATTTGCGGGTTTGGCGGTCAGTTTTTCACCGTACAAAACCGCGCAAAACCGTTGACAAAGTCTCTTAAAAATCAAAATGTCGTTCAATAATCGAACGTGAGTTTAAAATGTAAACTGTTGATCTGGAAAAGTACCGATCATTCACTTAACGTTGCAGTTGCTTATGTAGCAGGATAAGCTTTCATACACTTCAGCTGGACGGACAAAACGTGTGTTCATTGCAAACACTGGTGCACTACTCGTTATGTATACAGGTGTACGCTGTAACATAACGATTAAAGGCGAAAGGTTCATTTTTATATGCATTTTAAAGTATATTTTAAAGTTTGGTAAGTGGAAGTAACTACCACCGAAAATTATTATTTTTTTTTTTTTTTGGCTGGGGCATCGTTTTGGACGTACCGCCACGCGTGTTCTTAATCCAACTGTGCTACAGTTTATTGTGCTAACTTGTTATTAAAAGACATAAAGTAATATTCGATCGCCAAGTTTACGTCATCTGTAAGAAGGTGCCGTCGAAACATAGATTAGATGATCATCGTCAACAACTCAACAAGGGCAGGCATTTGCATATTTTCGGGGGAAGGGCCCAACCGCATCTGCTTGAAAAAAAGTCTGCATTATCTAGGGTCTGACCCGATTTTTCAACAAATCCTCCAAAGAAATAGGTTTGGCCTCTCCAGTTGGGAGGGGGCTGGATTCCCCACCCACCCTTTCTCAGAAATCATACATATTTTCGTGTTGAGGCCTGTTTGTAATAGTTGCCCCCCAAATTTGCAATCCAGTGTTAGCCTTAATTCATTTTTGCAGAAAGTTCTCTTACCTTGGAAAGCATGAAAAGTAGCCAAATCAGCCGTCCCGAACCGTCATTCTTTGGATATATATCCTATATATTTCCTAGTTTGTGAAATGAGTGGCGCTTTCCTCTGTGTATTAATTCATCTTCAGAGCATGTAGAAAGGCGAGATGCCACTATCGTTTTAACTACCATGGAAGGATGTTTCTATGTACCTTTCTGCTCGAACAACCGCAAATACAATTTTCCGCGGCAATACGATGGTGAATGACCCTGTAATAGATAATCGCTAGGCCCGCATAAATGAAACTACTGTACACCCCACTTCAGTCTTATTTTTTCAGCCCATCATTCGTTACTGTATTACATTTTATAGCCCAATGCAGCACGCATTATGCGCTTACTGTAGCTCGTTGCTACATTTCAAATGCAGACTACTACAGTGTACGTGTGTCATTTCAATTCCATGAGAAACCTTCGACTCGAGAATTTCCCAGGCACCTGCAATGGGCCCAACTTATTTGCATGCAACGTTCCGTGCATTACTTTGCTAGTGACGTCATTGGCTCCCCCACCCCTTTATTCACAGACTTGGCACATGTAAAATTTCCATTGGCTGCTACCAATCACCGTTAACGACCAATTGTTCAATCCCGCCCTATTAGGCTACGCCCACCTCTTGAAAACATACAGCACTGTCTGACTTACTGTACGGTCTATTTACGATCGCACTGTCACTTCAGCGTGTAGGCCTGATAGTAGTACGTACAGTACAGTAACCTAACGAAGTAAATTTCATATCCTGGGGAACGCGCCGCTCTACGTATGTTACGAACCAGCTGTCATGGGCCAAAATTCAGCATGCAGATTTTCAGCAAAGTCAACCATTACGAGCTAAATTTTGTACCTTATCTCTTTCATGGGTGTAGAATAAGTCTGCTCTTGGGAAAAGTATTCGGTAAAAGTTTGGTATCGGACGAAATATCGCTTATGTGTGAATCTCAAGATGGCGCTGGCTGTCGAAGGTTGAAAAAAAATCCCGGGCAATATGTGTGACGTCACGTAAACGTACGGGGACCAATTGGGCATACGACTTCCAAAAAAGGTTACGCAAAAATGGGCGGTGGCCGCTTGTGAATGAATGAGTGTTAAACCCAGAGCTGCGATTGGCTATTTCACGTAAAAGGGCTACATTTCCCAGGTATTTGCAGCGGCCCTCATAATAACAGCATGCAACATACGTGTATTTGCACATAACGAAATACAGTATTATGCAATGTGTGAATGAATGGTATTGAACATGACTAGACCTGCAGGCTGGCGCCTATAGTGTATGCAGTGTGTGACAGTAAAATGACAATGCACCTACGGTTTCCCAAGGGGCGGGTTAAAATTCGGACCATGTTGGCACAGTATGCCGCGGGTGAATTTTAGGGAGATCCCGGCAATACCGTATTGCACTCCTCTGTAGGGCCCTGAGTCAGAGATTCAGAGGCAAAGTCTCGAAAATTGATTGCCGAATTTTCCATCTTCATTCTCTTTCACTGAATGGACTATAATTGGATTAATATTTTACCCAAGGACTCGGACTTCAAAAGTTTTGTTCAGTAGGTAAGATTCAAAATTTTAGCAGTTGCGTAGTAGAGGTTAAACTATAGGGAGGTTGGTTAGAAAGGTTCCAATGGCTAGGGGTGGGGTTCAAAATGGGAGCCATATCCATCGCAACATCTGTGTGAAATGAAAACGAAAAAGCGGCGAGGCCATGGCCGTACGGGCTGGGGAGCTGGGGGCGGCCCTACAAATGTCAGAAACCTGACTAAATCAGGCAGATATTTCGTCTCAGTTGAATGGAAAATTGGACAGTTAAATTAGGGTCTGGAGTCGGGCAAAAATCACCGCCCTCCCTGAGAAAGACAGTCACGGTTATGGGCGAGGCTTTTGTATTGTACCGGAACATGAGAGTGCTGGAACTATAAGATGTGATACCATTGCAATGGTGTTCCCTCCATAAAGGCGTAAGAGGCGGGGGGTTGGGGGTTCGCTGCAGCCCTCCCAGAGCAGGGAAAATGCTTATTTTCAGTGCACTGAAACTTGTATTTTCAGGGCAAAATAGGTCAAGTAATGACGTAGCAATGAACGTGAAATTACTAATGTTTATTTATCGATTGGAGCTATATTCATCTTATGTTTGCAGAATTGCATTCTCATTTCTCAGTATTTTTTTATTTATCCCCTCTTTACCGCGGGTTTTCTCCGTGCATAAATAACGGCCAGTGGGTTGTGCCTTGCGATTCTTAGCGTACAGGTGAGGAATACGCCGTGACTTCTTTCGAAAATAGTGCTCCAATTATTCAAATTCAGGAGGTTCACAAACACGAGAATTACAGTACGATATCGCTTGAAAGCCAAAAATATTCTCTTTAAGGGGATTTTAGGAAATGTAAATTTTGTATGATACAAGATAAAACAGTCAAAGTTTTAATTATCACAATGTAAAAAAAAAAAAGATTCAAGAAATCGTACTGATGATCACAGAACTGCACAGCGGACAGCTGGTGTGTGATTCATAAATTATTGGCTGGGAGAGAGGGAATGTGGTTACGTATATATAGACGCATGTTGTGACGGCATTTTTTTTTTTTTTTTTTTTGATGTTAAGTGTAATGAAGGCCTACAGTTTTTGGTGATTCTGATCACCAGGATTGAGTTCTGTAAATGTGATCCCACATGGGACTAGAATTTTGCATCGCACGAAGTGCGACGCAGTCCTGAAAATGTCTCGCAGTTCCTCATTTTCTAATCGCATTTCGCGATGCGATACCGGGGAAATCGAACACTGGTCACAAAACACGAAGTTTTGTAAAATCCTACGAAATAATCAGACTACTTAAGTTGTAGCTGTATAGGCAATACAGAAGAAAGAACAGGCTCAGTATTCAGCATATATTGCATAGACTTTCGTTTTCTGATCTAACCTAAATATTCGGGACGCTGCGGAAAGAATTACGACGGGCTGGTCAACGGAACTTTTTAAAAATGTTTCGACTCTGAATATTTCCGCCATCACGCGCAGAAAATGTACACTCAGCGCGGCCTTCGGCATTCGGCGAATTTGACGACGGCCATGCAGCCTAGTCGGCAGGTTAGTACAGTATATGGTCCCGGTATCGCAGTAACGTTAAACTTGACGAAATGGCCTTATCACATAATTTTATTTTTTCACGAACGGGGTGATTAGCCCAACTACTCAAGCCTTAAAAAGTGATCTACGTTTTGCCTACAATAACAACGTCTCGCCATACTTCCATGCTGCAAAGAACGTGTATAGTACTGTATATCGTGTACGTGAAGCCTCATCTTTGTGTACCATTTATTACGGCCGTAGCAGGCCTATAGCCTAACCTTATTTAATATGTTCCTTCCTTTAGAGCTGTTTCAATTGAAATTGGTCTAGTCAGAGTATTGATTTTCTTGTGTCCTGGGCCTTTCATTGCTTAGCCATCCCTTTGTCTCTTTGAAGTTCATGAACGTGCCGGCAAAGCTATTGAGGTGAAAACCACTACTTCAAGCAGCTTAAAGTTTCCGCGAAGATTCGCGCAGACATCTTGGCTATAACAATGGATAATCTCCGCGATCTTTCGCAATGAATTTGTTGGATTGCGGCCGCGATCAGGCAGTTAATTCAGAACAGTACTGTAATTTAGTGCTTTAAAGTCCTCTTTTTTAAGTATAAAATATTTTAAAGAAAATAAAAGAAAGTGTTACCTCATCATAATGACTTCTGGAGAACAATAGAGCACATTTTTCTGCCTCTAACACTGCAGCACTAATCCTAATTCCCGAGTTTTGTAGGGAATCTAGAATTTTAGTTCCTAACTGGTAGGATGTTTCTGCTTCTCCATATCTACAGTTGGACGTCTGTACATGTATTAGTCTGGGGAAAGGAAAGACTTAAATGAATTCTCATTAAGAAAATTTTAACAGGACATCAGCTTGTATATGCTTGCGACATTGGAGGTCACATTACATGAACATTTTCCAAGCAGGATACCATACGACCACTTAATGGTCAAACCATTTGACAAACATACCATGACACTGATAAAAGTTCTCTACAGCAAGGATCTGTCCAAATGACAAGAACCCAAGAGCCTAATGTATACTTCAAAACTTCAAGTATAGCTTTATGCTAATGCATGAACATTGAAGAGGGCCCTGACTGGCTCCATTAAGCACTCATTAAAATATTCCTGTAAGCACTAAGAGGGCAGTTTATATAATGAACCCAAGTTTTTTCACAATATTCTTTGGGGTGAGGGGGTATAGGGTGGCTAAACCATCCTAGAGAGGTGATAATGGGAAAGGGAGAACCTCCCATGTTTTTTTTTTATTAAAGGTGGCTTTACATGAAGAATGATTCTATTTTTGACAAAGCTTTCAACTCTTCAAACTTCCAGATTAGATACTGTAATCCAATTTTAATACCCAATTAAAGAAAATCTGAAGGGCAGGAACGGGGGGGGGGGTAGCTTCCCTGGCTAGCATATGTTCAACCCTATTTAATGCAAATTACAGTACAATACACTGAGGAAAAATAACACATAGCAACAAAGGTTTGCATTAGAGTGTTCAACTTTTGCAACATTGCAAAATAATGCAGACATGCATGTACTTCTGGCCTTGGGTGCTCTTATCTGGCTCAGTGACTCCAAAAGGCCCAGGTCTAGTTGGCAACCACTTCCCCAGGGCTTCTTTCAGTCCCTGGATTTTAAGCAACCATAACTAGAAATAATACCAGGTCTTTAATTTAACAGCTCCCAAGGTTGCCACTTGCTGTCATATATTTCCTGTTTGTGGTTGTTTCATCCAAAACTGACTGAAAATCATGGCCTAAGTTGATGTCATTAAATGTCCTCAATGTACAGTATGTACTCTGTTCCTCATATACTGCATCAAGGAACCAAACCAGTGGCATAGCCAGGTTTTTTGTCAGGGGGGGGGGGGCAAGAGCACCAAAAGATTTCCCCCAATTAGTGATCTGCTTCCTAATAGCCAGTGTTCTCCGCAGGTCCAAATTTTGTCCGAGTGCTTTCCTCTGACCTGGCTGATGTGACTGTCTCCCCCTCCCCTTTGGAAAATTTTTGCTCAAGTAAGGTGGGCTAGACGCAAAATGGTGCCACATTTGGTGCTAAATGTAAACTGAATACATCACCAAGAATTCCTATTTTTTAGGAAGCTTTTTTATCTGGCTTGTCTTCAGGTCTTGGTGAATTTTTCTTGAGTCCTACTGGTAGATCAGAATCACAATGGGTGAAGTACTGTAATTAAGTGAACCCTGGTACACCTTTCCCTTCATCAGTTCACCACATTCACCACAATCAGTCCAAATTTTACGAGGACCTGCCCTTGTACTGTAGCAGAGTATAGCACTTGACCACTGACCCATTCTAACAAACTGCATATACCACAATGCTGCTGCTTTAATTATCAAGAAACATTGGAAGTATACAGTAAAAGGACAGAGTCCCTTGTCAGAGGTCCAGAGATCCCATGCTGTATAAAACAGATAGTAAAACATAACTAGTACAACTATAAGCATGGTGTCATCATTCCATCTCTGAAAACCTTAATGAGGACTGGTTGTGCCAGTGTGGCATATACTTTTAAATAAGTAAAGTGTACTGGTTGAGAAATTTAAAATTTTTCCAGATCATGCGCAAATTTCACCATATATTCACTTTTAAAATTTCCCCAAGATTTTTCCAGAGGGGGCAACTCGCCCCCCTGTCCCCCCTGGCTACGCCACTGAACCAAACTTTGTGAAACTGAAAACTTTGCACTCAAGTACATACCTCTTTTTTTCAGAGTGAGCCAATACTAAAAGCCAAAGTTCAGTTACATGTTAACTATTAACATACTAGCTGTGAGAGCTTTTGGAATTTGTGATTAAAATGTACACAAAATTTTGGCTCTCAAAGGAAGAAAGTTTAGCCTCTGCAAGTCATTATTCAACCTCACAGGCAAGCAGCAGATCTCTTCACAGAGTTGGCACTGTACTGAGAACTGTGTGTCTAAATTACACGTACACAGCGACGTAGAAATTCACAAGTATCCTGTTACAAACCAATTGTTCAAGAAACCCCTGAATATGTACCTGACACATGCCAGAGACTCTCAACTATCCATCTAAAATATATTTTCAAGTCAGTCTGAAGATTTTTTTTCTCTACAAGCACCTTTGTTTAGAAGGGCTTAGAAATTTTGCCACAGCCTAATGTGTTATTGCATAGCCTTCCCATGTATCTTTACAGTAAATCTACTGTACAATAACAGGCGGCCTTCTGCTAGATCTACAGGGAACATTAAAATCTTCCAATGATTTTTGTTGTGAATGTTAAGAAAATGTTGCATTTGCTCTCTAAAATTGTGTTTAAATATCTAGAATGTCTTGTTTCTGGATAAAAGGATGTTGCTTATCTCATTTTCTCAAATAAATTAAACAGTTTGTAACTATATTGGATATATATATATATATTTCTCTAATTTGAGATTTAGGCGAAAAACCGTATGAAAAAACGCGACTGTTGGAAGAACTTGACCCTTAGGCGAAAAAATCGTTTCGCCTTAACGTTTTACACACTGTTTTATATAGGGATGCGAAACTCTATACGCTAGTCCGATTTACCACATAATGTTAATGCAATTACTTAGTTCCACACCAACTTACGTGCATGTATCCGTTAACACTAAGGACTTACGGGCCATTGAAATAACGTGCATATATATCTCAGAACCAAAAGGGGAAATATAATCTTATGTATTTTATTGTTTTTTCTTCGCCAGTTGAAAATATATAACGCTAGATCGACCTGTTAGGCGAAATCGGTATACCGCCAATACAACCGGCGAAGAAAAAACAATATAACGCTAGATCGACCTGTTAGGCGAAATCGGTATGCCGCCAATACAACCGGCGAAGAAAAAACAATAAAATACATAAGATTATATTTCCCCTTTTGGTTCTGAGATATATATGCACGTTATTTCAATGGCCCATAAGTCCTTAGTGTTAACGGATACATGCACGTAAGTTGGTATGCAGCTAAGTAATTGCATAAACTTTATGTGGTAAACCGGACTTGCGTATAGAGTTGCGCATTCCTATATAAAACAGTGTGTAAAACGTTAAGGTGAAACGATTTTTTCGCCTAAGAGTCGAGTTCTCCCAACAGTCGCATTTTTTCATACGGTTTTTCGCCTAAATCCCAAATTAGCAATATATATATATATATATATATATATATATATATATATATATATATATATATATATATATATATATATATATATATAATGACTGTTATGAGAAAGCTGAGAAATGAGACTAATCTCATGAACATACACATGGACAAATTTAATGAAACGGGTACAATGAAAAATGGAAAGCAGTTTATCAGAGCAGGGCTGGTCATGAAAAATTTTCAGAAGGGCAAGCAACTGCCCGCCTTACTTGAGATGTCATGCTTCAAGGCGGGCAATTAGTTGCCCACCCAAGATTTTAGGCGGGCAGTTGTGTAAATATACAAGTTACATTTAAATTTATCATAACTAAAGTCATAGCAGTATTGTACTAATTGTAAGGAAACCTTGTTGCATTATAAAAACAAGAATGAGGATGAACACTTTTAACATGTTTATTTCCATGCATTGTGTTTGTCTCTACCAGTTCTTTTACAACTTTACATAAGATGTCATAAACGTTTTCAGTGCCATTTCTACTTGACAGGCATTTTATAAAACTGTAGAAAGACAGGTAAGTGTTTTAACAGAAACATCGGTAAACTTACAGGGGTTAGAGAACTTGTTTTACAAGCACATAAACATGTAGAAAAAGGAATCTGAAAGGCCAAGAAAGTATTGAGACTAAACTTATTACATTTTATTTAGAGATCACAGTGGCCAGAGAGTCGGGCTTGTGTGCCTGGTTCAATTCTTGGCTGAAACAACAGTACTGTAGTTGAGATTGGTATACGCTTTGGGTCAAGTAGACCAGAGATGGCTCTATGTGACCAATGGCATGAAGGAATTCACTTTTACTTGTCACATTCTATATTGTGTTGATTTTTTGGTATTCTTTAGTTTTCAGTAATGAAAAGCAGTGAAAATGCAGTATATTGGAAAGATTTTTGAACCTTCATTCACATGACTGATGATTTTGAACAGCTGCTTTTATTTAGTGTCAACACCTACAAGAAGGTATGAAATATAAATTTTTTTTTTCCACAGACCTTAACATTAAAAGGTATACGTATAGACTTGCATGTTGTTTAACTTGAAAGAGAACATGCAGCATGGCTTGTATCATCTTTATAAAGCCAAATAGAAAATGCATCAAAACTTCAATTCAACTGTTGCAAGAACAAAAAAAAAAAGATTGGGTATGAGATCCTCATTAATAGTCATTGTCACAACTATCGCAAATTTCATCTCTTACATAAGAAGTTCATTGTTGATCAACTTGTTATAACCCTCTGGACTAAATCATCAAAATCAGAACCACCATAGCCATCTGCTATCATCTTTCTAAGCATTGTCATCTCTACACTGATCTTAATCACTATCAAGTTCACCATTGGTTTCATCACAACCATCAATGTCTGTTGTATCAGAATTTCCATGTTCTTCACTAACATAAGCTTTGTCTATGCTGTCAGCATTAGTTTCTCCTTCACTGTCATCATCATTTCCATCGTCGTCATCGTCATCATTGTCGTCGTCATCATCACTTTCAACAGACTCTTCATCATCTTTTTCAACATCAGACTCTTGATCATCTTCATCATCACTTTCAGAGGAATCAGATGCTTCTTCAACCTTGCTACGCTTCTTCCAGGGCCCTATTAAATCCCCTTGTGTTTGAAGGAGTCTTGTCCTCGGTTTCTGCAGATACAATGCTACAGCTTTATCAAGGATTTCACTCCTCTTAGCGTCTGTCCACAGATGATTGTTTAAATTGATCATCAGCACATTCTCCATTGAGCCATGTGAGAGGCTATGCCTCTTCTCGCTAATTAGAGACGTCAAGGTAGAAAAGGACCTTTCTACTTTGGCATTTGATCCAGAAATGCAAATTATTATTTGCATTATTTTGCAGACATTGTTGAAGGTCTGCTGTGGGCTGTTGAATACACATTCCCATAGCAGTAGTGGCTTTGGTTCAGGAAATATCAAGTTGCTATGCATTCTCCGGGCAAAGTTCTTAACAAGCTTCCACTCTCGGTAAACTTGTGGCAGATCATTTACACCAGCAGCCGCCAATGGTTCTCTGAAAGCGTTGAATAATATCATCAACCTCTCTTTGTCGGCTGTGTCATCCTTATCATCTTTGCTCCAATACTGGGGATCAAAGATGCACATAGCTGCAATCACTTTGTCTTCCTGGTCAGGAAACCTTGTAGATAATATATCTTTCATATGTCTTGCCAGAATCTTCTTTTTCTCTGCGGCTCTTTCTCTTTCTTCTTCAACAGGCGCCATACCTTGAATCTCAATCCTGTGGTATTCACGGTTTTCCACCTTCTTGCGTGCATGGCCAGCTTTCAATGAAATAGCACTCACAACTTCACCGACCTGGAATTGTGACATGTAGCTGCTGAAGGTCTCATCGTCAGTGCCAGCATCAGCAATGATATCATCAAGTAGGAGCTGTGTGTTTGAAATCTGATATGCAACCTCATGTGGCAACAGGCCATCCCCTTCAAAGACTGCTGCTGATCCTGACATTGCATCAAGGATGTCTAGAAATGAAATAGTCTTCAGAAGGAATTCATAATTTCTGAAGAGCCGGAGAAGCCCATCACAGGTTGAGACCGTTTCTCTTTCATGGCGTTCAAAATTTTGGCTTGCGATTTCCCCGAACATCTCACTCAGTGCTGGCCAAAGTTTGATGAGGGTACTAAAGGCCCTTCTGTGGTGGCTCACCCATCTTGTTCCAGAGATGTTGGGGAGTTTGTAATAAGTAATATCCAGGTCTTCACATGTATATTTTAGCTGTTTTTTCATTTTTCCACTGAAGTTCAGCATCTTCCGCAGTACCTTGTATGTCTTCTGGACTTGTTCAAAATAGTTCACCTGTTTGAAGGCATCCTTTAAGACGAGCTCCATGCGATGATTGGCACAATGAACCCACACAAGCCATGGTCGCTTAGCTGCAAATTGACTCAAAACGCCTGTATGGATTCCACTGTTGACACTGGCTCCATCTGATGTTACAGATATCAACGAGGAATGGTATTTCTTCTTACTTATTTGGAAACGGGCTGTATCCCCCACAAACAATGAGTTCACAGCCTTCACAATGGATGAAGCATCTTGCCCACCATGGCTGTCCATATTCAGCAAGCCTGCAAATATATAATTGCTTTTCCCTGAAATCTCAACCCTAAGGAGAATCAGTTCCTTTTCCTCACCGGTGTTTTTGGCTTGGGAACCATCAATGAGAATAGAAACAAAATTGGAACCCTTCAAAAGTTGGTGGACCTCCTGCATCACCACTGTTGCTATGTGATCAATGTACACTTTGCAACACTTGTTGGAGTCCTTGCCCTGAATCATCTTGACCCCATTCTTTCTGAGACAGCCGATGATCACCTGATAAGACAAAACCAAAGATCAAAGATGTAAATGCCATGTTGGTTGAAGTTCATATATAGTTACAGTACTGTTGACAGTTGGACCTTTCCAGTGCCATACTAGGGATAATTTGATGGTTGATAGGTATAGGAACAGGAGAGACAGTGCATTGTGCTTTAACTTGAGAAGGAATTGGGAAGAAGGAAAAGGAAAGAATGAAATAGAAAGTAACGAAATGGATCAGACTAGATATTACATTTACCTTATAGTGTTTGAATGGCATTGTTGGACACATGGCTACTTCATAAGCAGTGTCGAACATTTTCTTATATCCTGTTGCCTGCATGGTTGATGTTGTTGACTCAATTGACATCTGTCTTTTCCTTTTGGTCCCTGAATTATCTATGTCTGGCAAAAAAGAAGATATAACTTGAGTCACCACACTGTGCAGTATAATCAAAATAAACTGCAGCAAACAGACATAAAATCGACAGGAAGTTGCCAACATAGTAGTAGGACAACATAGTAGGAGGACTATATTGAATTTCACATTTTTTTTAAAATTTCTTGTACTTTAATCCTGGCATTGAACACAAATCAGTCAACACACTCTGTTGACATTTTTCAACAAGAGAGAACTTGCATGGTTTATACTGAATAGAATGTAACAGGCATTGATTTGGTGATGATTTTGGTCATGCCAATAGATCAAGAGGAAATTGTAGCCACTAGAAGATGCTCAACAGACCGAGTGAAGATATAGATGGTGACCACCAAAATGAGATGGAAGATGTATTAAAGTATTGCTTTTTATGTGGTTCAAGCCAAGCCAAATGGTATCAAACAAATCACTGTACCTTACAAAATCTGTTCTGATATGCATCGTCACTTAAAAATTTATTGTGCCGTGTATGTATAATGCATATGCATGTGTTGTGTAGAAGTTCAGATTTAGCACACTGGAACCACTCCTGAAGGACATCAACAAAGGAACACTCTTAGAAAACATCTACAGCACTCTAGACGACTAGCCATAACTGGTGCAGAAAAAGCGAACAGAACTCTCTCCCAGGGTGGGACTCTAACAGGTTCTAACCCTCAGGAACCTGGAACTTGTCTAGAGCAGGTTTGCTCAAGTACCTGTATAGGACAAAGACTTGACCAACTTAAAGTGCTGTAATATAGACAGTATTTTTCTAAATTAAGGAAGTAAATCCAAGCAGCTGATCCAGAACAACTTGTGAGAAGCAAGTAGGAGTAAACAATATTCCAACATGATAGGGGAATTTCAGAATAGTTAAATGACAAAAGCAGTTGCCCCAAACTTATTTTGAAACAATAGCTAAATGTCACAGATTTGTTCTTATTTCTCTTCCAAGTATCTTTCATAATATTTTAGGACACAGATATTGCATATTCAAGGTAAACCAAGCAGTTGCTCCTTGTAAATTTTACAACTGAGTGAGAAAATACTGTCACATGATTCTCAAGAGCCATTCAGGAAATAGGATAGTCTACTATACAATTCTTTTGGGGTGACTGCATTCTCCCTTTAAGCTAGCCCTATTTTCAAACTCAAGTTTATTACCTCTGGAAGGTTGGCTTTTGGATCCTGCATCTTTTTCTGCAAAAATTTCTTCCAAAGACAGTGCTTCTTTGTGTGCTCCGGCAGAATTATTGTCTAAATAAAAAGAGTAAAAAATGCACATAAATATTTATAGAAAACAAAATGAAACACCTGTAAGAAGTATACATTCATAAAGCAAAGCAATACATGAACTATTTTTTATTTGTTGTTGCAGTTAGTACCACTTCTTCTGAATTCAGATCTATGTTAACCATCATTTTATCATGCACTCAAACCTTACCATTACTATATTGTGTACAAAGAAAACCATTAGTCTTGCTGAAGAACTCAAATTTGTTTAGCCTTGAAAGGTTCTGAAACCAGCCTGGTCAAGATGATATGCCAGCAATGGCCAAAATAAGATGAAGAACTTTTTTAAGAAACAAATGACAGACACCAGCCACACAACAAAAACAGTTATCAGTTGGGGGTGCTCCCCCTGTCTCATATATTCTTTTCACATTTTACAGCCAATTTTCAGTGTCATTTCCATGTGTATCATGTTTTATTCGTATTGGTTTTTTTTTAAGTAGAACTATTTGTTGCTTGTATTTAAATCATGGAGAATCATTTCAACATTTTATTACCAGGTACAACAGTTGAGAGACTCACCTTTTCTGTCCGAGTTGGCAGCACCAAGATGCCTCATCAGGGCATACTTCTTCACATTAGTTGTACCATCTGAAAACATGGTGATAGCTGTTTTTGCAGACCCTTTAAATTTTGACATTTTTAACAAGGAGTCTTTGTGCTTTGCACACAGCTTGCACCACACCTCCACAACATAAGTTCTTCCATTCTCCTCTTTAATTTTGTAGCCAAAGCTGTCAACACCTGGGTATGATAGAAAAGTCCTCAATTCTACCCTACTCCCTTTGGCAGATGACATCTGTTTATTAAGACAAACAGAACCACATAAACTTTTTAGAAACCTGAAATATTTGCCAACAAATTCAGGACAATAATTAACTCAATATCCTGCGATAAACTCAGGCTTAGCTCAACCATCTATCCTATTGGGAGGTTTTGACATGAGTATTGTGCAGCAGTGGAGTACCATGCCCAGGGCAATGATGGGTTGGGTGTCCTGACCAAATGACATGTGCTCATGCAAGGTTTTCACTTCCAAAAGTCCATTGCAAACAAAGTATTGTGGGTGCCAGAACCGCAGGTGCCCCCTACCCCGGGTGCTTGGGGGTTCTCCCCCTTAGAGCACATAGAAGTTACGCCACTGTTGTGTAATACCACAAATCACCAGGAGCACAGATCCTGGGGGTAAAGGGGCAATCACCTTCTCTGAAAATAAATGTAAGGAGTGAAGTCCCCTCCCTCCCCAGCATTCTAGCCAGATCCAATCCTAAATTGGACACTGACAACAAAAACAGTGGCGCCATGCTTTCTAACATCATGTTATAAATCAATCAAAAATGAATATGACTGCATCTCAACTTGCCACAAAACCCCCTTTGGCAAAATCATGGCACCCTTCAGGGTAGAGTTGGCGCTCTTATCACTTCTACCATATGCACCACTGTGGACACAGGGCGGACCAAGTCCAGGGTAACATATGGCGGAGCCATTCCATGACTGGTGCCAATGAGGGTCCAAGGAACCATTAACTGACATCCATGCACCAATATTCCTTCTTCGATGGTACATAGTTGGGCCGAGGCCTACAGTCGGGAAAATGGCAGTGGCAACTGAAATCTAATCTCAAAGATTTTTGTCCTTGCGAGTTAAGTATAATGTGCGCAAAAATCATGGAATTAAAGTGCTTGTGTTATTTAAAATGCCTTGTGCCAGTCGTGCGACATTCACACAGAAGAATATGCTGGCTAAAACACTGATCTGTTTGGCCATAGTAAAGCCAAATTCTACGTAAATTTATAGTTTGGCCTTTTTACACGAAATTCAGTCCACACGTGTGCAATTTTGGCTTGTGTGTAATGGGATAAAACACGAAAAAAAAAGTCCAAAATGAATTTTGCAAGTGATTTTGCATTAAAACAAACAGCCTATTTCCTACTCACAAGGTAAAAATAAAATTAAATGCATATGTAATTGTTCAGATGTAATATTACGCCTGTACACACTAAACCATTATTTCGGCGTGGGTCATTCTATCCGAGCACACCAATAATTAAACAAATTAGCCTTGTTCCAAAATTCTAAAAGTAAACCTTGTGCATTTATTTTTTAAAATCAGTTTGACGTGGGTCATCCTATCCGAGCACGTCAACTTGAAACTACGATAATAAACGGCCATTATGAACTTGTAACAGAAGTCTTGCACACTTACCATGCCGTAAAACAGGTGGTTTAGTCTGGCTGGAAATCTACGCCGATCTTCTACGCTGTCTTTGCATTCAACAGTTTGTCCGCATGTACATTTCTACAACATGTGTGTATTACTTGCGTAAACCACAGATCTATACTACGATACCATACAGTATGTCGCATTCGATTGGCTCGGTGATCACGGTGAGCGCGAGCGTTATTTTTTTATGCAGCACGTAAAAGCGGACATAATTTTGGACTATCATTTCTGCAGAAAGAAGGAATGCGGTGCACACCGACCCAATGCAACGCCGTACATTGTGGCGTAAACAGTATTTTTATTGCCTAACGTAGTAACGCTATGTGGTTATATCTACTTGTACTGTAGCAGTGTACATAACATTAGGTCAATGAGGCCGGTATTGTCAAATTGTACGGCCGGCTGTGTTTGCTACGTAAGTTGCCGAATATTACGTTGAAAAAATTCTTTTTTGGGTCTTTTAAATGTACTTAATTCATGTATTCTGATGTTTTTTAGCACTGTATTCTCACACGGGCGATCATATTACGCAAGGTGGGCAATTTGTTGCCCACCCCACAATTTAAGGAGGGCATTTTAATGCACACCTTGGGAAGTATTTTTGCTTCCAAGGCGGGCGTTTAGGCGGGCACGGGCGATCGCCCGGGTCATATGACCAGCTCTGTATCAGAGGTAGTTGGAATGTGAATGCAAAGGTTTCTAGGGGTCATATGTCAAGGCAAAGGTTACCTAGTGGTCATTTTATGAATAAACAAAAATGCTTTCAGTGACAGACTTGGTAATTACAGTACCATCTGGGTATGGCTTTGGTAATTGCATCATTAGGGGTTTGCAGAAATATGAGGTCAGTGGTCATCTAGTGGTCATTTTGGTACATCCGCTCATAAACACTTTCAGTTTTCCAACTCACATCCTGCAGTGTTATTTTTGGGACTCTGAAGTTGTCCTTGATAAAACACTTACCCTTAACCCACAACTGCAAAATGGTACATGGTGTGGACAATGCACAACCCTTTTTTATTTGTAAAGGCCTTCGTGCTCTTATTCCAGATAATTTATTGGCTTCATGCCCTAATAGCTTACTGTTGCCCTCAAAAATACAGACTAACCCAAGGCCAAATGACCTTGCACTATGATAGCTGAAGTGTGAGGCCTATACCATACTTGTGTGCACATCGCAATACTGAACTCCAACTACAAAAACAGAAAGACATTTTTTTGGTTTCCAACTGACAGTATGCCATTATTTGCAAGAAATATTATCTTGAAATAAGCCTACACCTTTTACGTTTTACTTTGATGCAAATCGAGAATCGGGAATAACATCTTATCACTTACATTTAAACACTTATCAGTGAACATCTTGTCTATCAATTCAAAAGAATTCAATCGATCCAAGGTACGTGATGATTATCAAATCACTGGCCTACAGCTTTTACACTGACACAGATGCTGGCAGTTAGGGCTGTGTACCTCACTAATACAATACTACAGTAGTAATACACTCTTGCCACCATTAATGGAAAACTGAAGTATTTCAATGATACAGGGTTTGTACACTTTCTCTCAAAGGACAGAACCAAATACCTCCAATAAAGGTTCATTTTAAGCATGCCATATATTGACAATACTCTTGCATAACTTTAAGGAATTTCAATTTCAGAAAAATGAAAACTACATCATAATATTTATAGAAGTTTGCTACAAATGAGGTTCATGTATCTACTATCTACTGTAGATGTGAAATAAACTTCATGCTTATCCAAGGCACTGAAAATTAACTCATTCTGAATTCAACTCTCTGAAGGCTTATGAGGCTAAGGCATAGCTTCAAAACCAATAGGCTTTTGTACAAGTCAAAAGAGGAGGTTAGGAACCCTTGAAGGAAGCATTTCAGCAAAAATATGTCTTTTGGATATGTGAATGAAAAATTTAATCTAAGCATTTTTGGTGAAATTAAGCATTTCTGGTGAAATTTCCATTCAATTTTGTCATGTAGTTCTGAGATAACAGCAAACGAAATTAATACATTTGTGTCCTGAAGTGAGTTTGAAGCAAGCAGGAGTTTATATCATTTCCTCATGAATATTAATGAGCAATGCTTTGGTTTTCAATCTGTCATATTGACTTTGAAGTTGATAAGGGGATGAGCTTTGCAAAGGGAAACCTATGCCTCTCTCATGTACTCACATTATCAGTGATTTCACTGACCCGGGCACCCGGGTCAATGACGCACAACTTTTGATTTTGACGCACGTACACAAAACCTCTGGCGTCAAACTGACGCACAGTTTTTTCACCCGAACAATCAGTAATGATAGAGCAATTTCACCAATACGTTCACTGCACAAATTTACTCACAAAATGCAGCACATTTCAGTTCCCAACTTCGTTCTGTGGGACATTTTCCACCTCTCTGTATGTTCTAATAAATAAAAATCTAAATAAAAAAGTGCATCGCTGCAACACTATGGAACTACCACCATTCCCACGCATACATTTACGCCTAATAAACTGCACCCACATGCACCATCTAGTTACGTGATTAGACCTGACTCGAAACGAGTGCATGTGTATTGTAAACAGATCACAGATATCAGCATGCATACATGATCGGAGTGTTCTGGTTCGTAATTCAATTTCAGTTGTAAACATTAGGCTAGGCTAGAGACAAACATGCACTAGCCTAACATGATCAGTAGTAGATGTTACGCGGGAAATTAGTGACACAAGACTCACATTGCCAGTCTCTGTACACTATGTCTGTGGTATTAAATAAAATCCGACTCGCAGTGTTTAACACTGTACGATAACTACTGTACAAGTCTGCAGATATGAGGCCACGTATTTATACACGAAACTCTGCTGTAATCTACATCGACGTAAATGTCAGTCGTAGAGTAGTATTATAAGAACTTATAAAACTGCTCTTTGATGCAGTGCACTACGCATTTACAGCAATGATCGAGTCGTACAGAGCAGATTACATCCAGGCGCGGATTGGCCTCAGCCACATGAATAAAACCAATGTATACGCAAAAATTAGCAAAATGTTAATCTAGGACAATATTCAATGGGGCTCCCCCCCCCCTTTTCGAAATGTCTGGATTCGCGCCTGACATCGTAGGCTTCTGTACATGCGTATTTGGTAGTAGTGCTGCTAGCTCTAAAAGCATGTTTCAATTCTATCTAGTTATTTCTAGAAGTGCATCTGGTGCACGGCGCGTGTTTTGGCGGGAAAACTTTACGATCATAATCCCAATACTTGGGAAGTTTCGAGTTCCAGTGTATGACGTAAGCCATACAGTCTCCACGAAGGTTCTTATCACAGAAGTGATTCCTCCCTTGTTTCAGTACATTCTACGTTGCTTCTTCTAGGCACGTAGCTTTCCCAATATTACGACAATCACATAGGTTACATGAGGGCTGTTACCCATGAGTAAACTCACATACAAGCATTTAAGAGTCCACTTTGAAGTTCCACTTATTTGTTAAGCCTAATTGCCGTTTTCGCCATTATCGGCCTCATTTGTACAATAGGAGGGGAAGCAGACTTATATTTGGAGGATTTACGCTAAGGTCCAGGCCTGATTTAGTGGGCCGTTATGGCAATGCTGAAATACTTGGCCCCGAAACGAAAGCGGGCAGAAATTGAATTAAATGACACTGGCAGTGATTCAGCAAATCATGAGCTGTCAAACCACACAGAACTAACGCCGGCTTTGAGAGCGGGGGAAGAGTTGCCTATGGCGGGATCTAATATCCCAAGTACCACAAGAGCATGGCGAGATAGTTGGCGCAAATCCTTTCTGTGGTTGATATGAGGTAGAAACTCTGAAGGTTTTACAGTTGCCATATGTACAATTTGCCGTGACGGTAATGTTAAGAAAGGTTTTGCTGAAGGAACAAGAAACTTGCAAGCATCTGCATTTTCAAGACATGAAGAAAAGAATCGAGACAACATAGCACTGATTCAGGCTAAGCGTCGTAAGGAGCAGCGTCGCACGATTGATCTGATTATTAAGGAACATGCTCATGAGCAGGAGGAAGAGTCAAATAATGTGCGGGAGGCAGAAATGAGAACTGTACATTTCTTGATGAAACATGCCTTGCCTTTGAGTCTCTTCAATGATACCGTGGAGTTACAGGTATGTATACTATTACTATCATTACTACTATTATTATCATCATTTTTTAGTGTCTTTGCTGTGTGCGCTAATACCTACTTTAACGAAATTGCAAATTAATTAGTAGGTGGCCGGGTCTTATATGGGGTTCGCCCGTCGGGACTTCTGAAAAGAAAATATGATTCTTTAAGTGACTGTAAAAGATGGCCTATGACATGGACTTCACATATGCTTCGGGCAGATGACTTTAGATAGTGCAATGTTTTCAATGTCGTTTTCATGTTAGGCTAATTGCAAAATGAGGGGTTTCCAACTCTTAATCTTAATATTGTGCGACTTAATTGTTAGATACTTTGTGCACATCCATTGTGTATTATTTCAATAGTATGCCTACCAACCCATTAGGCTCTTTTGATTGAATGTATCATTACTAATTTATATTTCAGAAATCAAATGGGGCTAATGTTTTTCAGAAGGCCACCTACACTAGTGCCAAAACACATAATGAAATGGTAGACGCTGTAGACGAAGTAATACGGGAAGATATAGACAGCAAGCTGAACCAGTCAAAGTTCGTAGGCCTTGACGAAAGTACAGATGTAGCTGTTCATAAAAAACTTGCAGTATATGCACGGGTGGTGATCAATGGAAAACCTGAGGTCATGTTTTTGGATTGCGTAGAAATAGAAGATGGTCGTGCGATGACAATAGTGAAGGAGTTAACAGCGCTTTGTGCTAAGAAAGGGATTGAAACAGCAAAGGTGCAATCTCTCAGTAGTGATGGAGCCAGTGTTATGATGGGGAGGAAGAATGGTGTTGGGGCAATATGGAAACATGCATATCAACCCACACTGATACATGTACACTGCATTGCACATCGTCTTGCGTTGGCAGCTTCTAACGCTTGTTCTGACATTCCTGGATTTGATGGCTATCAGAGGATTTTGCGTCAAGTTTACAACTTTTTTGCGAACTCTGCAGTGAGATACAATTCTCTACGTGCCTTACAAGATGTGTGGAGTGAAGGGACAGAGGATGCTCGTTTCAAAAAGTTAGCACTAAAGGAACCAAAGGGGTTCAGATGGTTTTCTCTTCACAATGCAGTTGTTGCAATTCATGGCAGCTACCCAGCAGTTGTAAGCACTCTGGAACATGAAGCAGAAAAAAACAGCAATGCTGGTAGCGCAGAGGCGAGGGGCCTAGCCAAAAAGGTGAAGAGTGTTCAATTTGCTCTTGTTACAAACTTTTTTATGGATGTCTTGCCTTCATTAACAAAACTGTCAAAGACATTTCAAACCGAGAATGTAGATGTCAGTGTGATTGATCCTATGATAAAAAGCACAATTGAAGTGCTAGAGATCCTAAAAACAGAGAAGGGTGTTAACCTCCAGAAAGCTTACACAGAAATTCAAGAAGAGCATGAAGGGATCTACAGGGGTATTAAGTTAGGTGATGACGAGCGAGCTGAAACGAAATTTCAGAGAGAGGCACATGGCTACCTGACAAATTTGGTGGAAAACTTAACAGACAGATTTGACCCCTCGTCCATGGAGACCATAATGGCTTTGAATGAGCTGTTAAACCCTCTGCGACTGCCATCTGGCTCTGCTGCCTTGATATATAGGAATGAATCTGTGGAGAAAATCTGTGCTGAGTTTGGTTGTGAGAGAAGTACACAGCCTACTGCAGTAGATGGTGGAGACATGGGCATTGTGCCTGTCCTTGTAGAACCCGACAGATTGAAAGGTGATCATCAGCAGTTCAAATTGTTTTTAAAGAACAGCTCATTTAAGTCATTGTCAAAAGCATGTGAGCAGTTAAGTAAGATGGAACACACCTTCCCTGATTTTGCTATTCTAGCACAACTTATCATGTCTTGCCCTGTTACCTCAGTAGCTTGCGAGAGGCGATTTTCAGCACAAAACTGCCTTGCTACTAAGTTTAGAGCCCGCTTACTGTCAGGGAATGTGGCAAAGTTAATGAACATTGTTCAAGGGCCTTCTGAGAAAGATTTTGATACAAAAAAGGCTACAAAAATGAGGAGACGCATCAAGTAGTTATTGCATGACTATGACTTTGCTTAAGCATTATACTTCCATGATTATGGATCGATTGATTCTGAGGTATCAAGTAGTTCATTTTTAAACCGTAATTTTGTTTTAAGGTAATGCCATTTAATTTTGCTCAGTTGAAATCATATTGTTTATCAATGGACTGATTATCATACTGTATCTTTTAAGAAAAAGTGGAAAACTAGCATCACAAATATAGGAAATAATTAAACATAAAACAAGAATAAAGTTTGTTGCACTGAATTCAAATTTACTTTGACTCCTTCTTTTTTAGTTTTGACTCTTGTAAATTTATTCTAAAGGGTCAGTGACTCCTGAAAAAAAATGATGAGTGAAAACCCTGCATTATACTAACATGAAAACAGGGAGGAGAAAACTGGTTGTAAAGTTTAAAGAAAAATAAAAGAGAGCTCCTTAAAGTGAGGCTACGGTATGATGTCATACTGTATGTGCTTCATCAAGTTCACTTTGGACCGAGAATGTGACAACTTTATCTGATATCTCAAGAACCATACACTGGTTTTCAATGCACATTTCACCAGAATGCTTAGATTAAGTACCCCTTCAACATATAATATCAAAACTCAAGCATAAACTCTTCTTTAAATCCCCTGCTTGTGGATGGTACAAGGCTAATTCGATGCTCTCTCTCACCCCTGACCTCCTCAAGAAGGTTACAAATAACAGTGCTTAGTAAAGCCCAAATTAATTCATGGTGTTTGCTGTAGCATATAGGGAGCTGGCATGGTCATGTGAGCCAGCTAACTGTTGCTAGTCAACCAAGTCCTGGAGGGCAAACAAATCCATGGACAGAGGACAAACAAATCCTATGAATATTTTAATATATGCCTTATCTTTGCATGGAAATTCACAGCCATATTTACTGCATTTTAGTTTACAGCACAGCATGCAGTGTCATGTGTACTGTATACACATGTGCATGTACTGCATGGTGTTTCTTGCCCTCCACAACAATCAGTGCATCACTGAACTTGACCTCTGACCACAGCTCCAAGCTCCCTTCACCTTGCTTACCTTGTACAGCATTCAAATACTCTTGCTTGACTCTGCAGATCATCGTGCTGCTGACAAATCTTTAGACAACAGTTGTAGGTCTTTTCAGCTTGTAAAAACCATCCAGCCTCAGACAGAAAATCTCCTGCAGGAAAATGTAAACACAGTTATATATTACAATTCTTAAACAGGATTGTAACTTAACTGTAAAATAGGATGGTAAAATTCTGTAAAACATGGTGGTAACTGGCAACGGTAAAACAATGGTTCTGTAAAACAGGATGGAATGGTATTAAACTGGTAGTTAACTGTAAAAGTGGATGGTAACTGTAAAACAGGATTGTATTAAACTGGTAACTGTAAAACCGAATGGTATTAAACTGGTAGTTATCTGTAAAAGTGGATGGCATCTGTAAAAGTGGATGGTAACTGTAAAACAGGATTGTAACTGTAATAGAGGATTGTAGCTGGTAACTGTTAAACAGGATAGTCACTTGTAACTGTTAAACAGAATGGTTATTACAGTACTTTCTATAAAATAAGATGGCAACTGGTAAAGTAAAACAGGATGGTACAGTAACTTGTGAAGTTCTTCACAACAGTTCTTCACAACAGAATGGTAACTGATTACTGTACAATAGAATGGTACAGTAACAGGGTTCTGTTAAACAGGATGGCAAGTTGGCAACTTGCACAAAAAAATTGATTTGATTTGATGCTGATTAATTCCATGATCATAGCATCAAAACAGATCACGAAAATTATGTACACACAATTACAGCACCTACGTGCACAACATAATTTCTCTGTGAATCTTAGATTCATGTCACTGACTGCGAGGTATTTCTGCACTTCACCACTGGCAGGTCATCAATGTTTTTCATTCTGATCTAAGTTTTTTTTCAGTTTGTACTTTGAAGGGGGTCTATTTTTTCAGTTTTTACTTTGGAGGGGGAACTAAACTTCCTGGAGAGGGGTTTGAGCCTTTTCAGGGGTAGGAGAAACCTAACTTTTGCCTTATTTTTGTTTTTATCTAGGACAGAGTCCATGCAATACAGTGCATCTATAGCAATGCTAAAGACCTCGAAAATATACTGAGAATTTAGAAATTGCAATCATAATACTAGTAAATGAACAGAATAAACTGAAATTAATAACACTGATTACTGCATTTCCTCATATTTTCCATTTATTTTCATAAAGCAGGGCTGGCAAAAATATTTATTTACTGAG
Source organism: Holothuria leucospilota (assembly GCA_029531755.1). Lineage (NCBI taxonomy): Eukaryota > Metazoa > Echinodermata > Holothuroidea > Aspidochirotida > Holothuriidae > Holothuria > Holothuria leucospilota. Next base: position 60,735,572 of record CM055964.1, on the reverse strand, counting down.
AAATGAGTTGAAATTTTTCCACATGTCATAAGTTATAATGTTTCCATGTTCAAAGAAGCCAAATTTTCCTTCAATTTCAAAAATATCCCTCCAATTTATACTGGTGCCAAAGTTTCCCAGCAAGGAGCTTCCCCAGTTTCCAACTGTTTTGCACACATCTTTCTCTCCATAGTATATCAATTTTCAAAGAAAAAACCCTCCTACTTTGAAAGCTGTCTGAATCACATCAAGGATCTTTACTGATTACAAAATCATAATTAAAAGTAATCAAATTTTTCATATACTGTAGCAAATAAACAGGGCAACACCTTCCCTTTGTCATATTCTCCACAGGTGTCATCGTAAGCAGTTTACCTAAATTTATGACTACAGAAGTCATAGATATCAATGACAAACAACTTCACCTTTCGAAAGAACTACGGTAGTCAAAGATGCTGGTATGTACTAAGCTCAGATCTACTGTAACTAAATAATTAAATCACTCAGGCATATTCTGATCTGTCTGAGTACGGTACTTTTGATGGCTGCAATCACTGCATTCCCGCTAATGTATACACTGAATACATTGCAAACACAGTCATGCAAATACAAATGAGAGTTGTAAGCACATTTCCATGAACAATCTGGGCATGCATTGTTATGGAAATTTACAAGGAGACTTTGATCAAACATTTAGTTCTGACATGTACGGGTAAAAGAGGAACTGAATGGAAAAGTTCTGGTGAAATTTTCATTCTACTGAATTACTGCATTGTGTGGTTTGCAAGACATTAGTGGATCAAGTCTGTATAACTGTTACCCAAAGTGAACTTAAAGTAAGCAAGAGTGACATCACTTCCTCACAATGATGAGCAATGTTTATATTTTCTTTGTTACTCCAACTATTGTACCGTTTGATCTAGGGATACTTTATGACCTTATCCATAGGAAATGTTAAGTTTGTAAAGTCCTTATGTAGCTTTTGCACTTACAATCAATCACTTCAAATCACTGAAATCGATGATTTGATCTAGTCTCAAATTTGTAAGTTCTGAAAAAGTACCGAGGTATGATCCAAATATTTAGCATTACAAATTAAACGTATAACCTTTTTCTGTTTTTTAAAAAAAACACGATAGAGACATTTGATTTGTACGTATTCCCCCATATTTCTGCACAATAGTTGAGGTACTGATAAAATACTGTCCAATATAAAATGTTCAATGCATTTCTATTTAAATCACTACAGGCTTTACATATCAGTGCGATTCTTTTAGAAAGTTTTCTTGATAAATTTACAATGTGCTCTTTCCACGTTAGCTTGTGGTCAATCAATATACCAAGACATTTGGTATTAACACATACTCTTTCTATGTCAACATCATCTAGAGTAATGCTGACATGTGAATTTACAAGCCAATTGGAGAAAATCATGTAATTAATTTAAGTAACATTCATAGATAATTTGTTCACTGCAAACCATACACTCAGGTTTTGAAGTTCAATACTTTTGTCACTGGTGACTGACAATATTGGCATAATGACTGACAAGTGAGTCACACTGTCATTGGTCAATGTCCCACATTGACTGACATTGCCCGGGGGTAGTGGGGTGTGTCATTCCATTGGTAAGTGCATAAATGCAACATTCTATTTGACTCTACTGAATTTCCCATCAGTTTTAGTATTAACAATTTCTTCGGTGCAATAGGTCAAACGAAAGCAATTTTGTGGAACAGAGTGGGGTGGATGATGAGGCAATAAACGGCTAAAGCCGTGGTCACACTACAACGAATTCGGATCGGATTCCGATCCGATTTTTGTGAGTTTTTATTAAAATCTTCTCCATTTCTGGTCGGAAAAAACCCAAAATTTGCCAGCCTGTGTAATTATATGATTTTTATCGTAGGACTATGAAAATTAAATTTATGCGAATTATTTCGTGATGTCACATCGACAGACAGCTTTTATCGGACTACGCGTGTCCGATAAAAGCTGTTTGTCGGTGTGACGTCACGAAAAAACCAGTTAACATTTTATTTTCATATACCTCTAATGCAAATCATATATTTACACTGGTTGGCAAATTTTGGGCTCTTTCTGACCAGAGATGGAGAAGATTTTAATAAAAACTCACAAAAAATCGGATCGGAATCCGATCCGAATTCATTGTAGTGTGACCGCGGCTTAATACTTTTTCCTCCTAGTTTTGAATAAAATGCATTTCCTATTCTGCCTTTTTAACTCAAAATGATTTTTCTAGATTGTAATTACTTCTACCTCCCTGTTAACACTAAACCACTATCTGCTGACAAGCTGTAAATATTGTGAAATAAAAAAGTTTCGACACTAACCTAGCAGTAAACCAAGATGCAATCCCCGTAACTGTTCATCATACGTTGCACTTTCTAGGACTGCCGCACGTGAACCAAATGCATCTGCTAAAATGGTAGCCAGATTCATGCCATGGTCCATCAAAGCCTGGAAACAGTGGTGTAGAAGATTCCTGTGCATTCCGAGTAAGAAATAAAGATACTTTTCATGAGGCCAGTGACAGTTGCACTTGCTAATAACCGAGGTACAAACCAAACAACATGAAAAAAAAACTTTCTCTTAGAACTGCAGCATAGAGGTTACAAACATTTGGAAGACAAGAAATCTTGAAATTATTTGAATAAAATTGTAGAGGATGAAAAGCTTAAAAATTAACCACCCACCCTTAATTTTTTTTTGCTTTCCTTAAATCAGGAAGGCAACATATTCAGGAAATTAACCTTATTTTAGGGTGCCTACTGTAGTACAATTGAGTGCAAAATGAATACAATTTTAGGTCTCCCCTAGACTGCCTGTGAGCTTCCTACTGTAGACTAAAATCCTTCCTACGGCCCTACATACAGTAAAGTATTCTTAGCTGGGCTTTGGGAATCCATTACACTTCACCCATCTACTGTATCTGTCCTTCAAACTGTAACCACAATACCCTCCCTCCACCCCCATCCCACTTAAGTGTTCAAATCTCAGATAACCAAATTAACATTATTAAATTACTGTACTGTATACGCACAAGTATGGCGCGCCGTTTGTGCCATGTCACTATGCCGTCAAAAGTTATTATGCCGTCAAAATTTATTCCGTCGTCAAAACTCATTATGCCATCAAAAGTCCTTAAGCCGTCAAAACTTATTAAGCCTTCAAAACCAATTCTGTTGTCAAAAGCCCTTACGCCGTCAAAAGTCTTTATGCTGTCAAAACTCATTCTGTTGTCAAAAGTCATTATGCCGTCAAAAGTAATTAAGCCGTCAAAACTGATTCTGTTGTCAAAAGTCCTTATGCCGTCAAAAGTAATTATACGCCGTCAAAACTCATTCCGTTGTCAAAACTCATTATGCCGTCAAAACTTATTAAGTCGTCAAAACTCATTCCGTTGTCAAAACTCATTATGCCGTCAAAACTTATTAAGCCGTCAAAACTCATTCTGTTGTCAAAAGTCGTTATGCCGTCAAAAGTAATTAAGCCGTCAAAACTGATTCTGTTGTCAAAAGTTCTTATGCCGTCAAAAGTAATTATACGCCGTCAAAACTCATTCCGTTGTCAAAACTCATTATGCCGTCAAAACTTATTAAGTCGTCAAAACTAATTCTGTTGTCATAACCCCTTATGCAGCCTAAAGTACTTACGCCGTCAAATCTCATTCTGTTGTCACAAGCTCTTATGCCGCCTAAAGTACTTACGCCGTCAAAACTCTTTCCGTCAAATTATGCACGTGGGCATTGTCCATTTTCACCAATGACAAACTCCGATACAGTTGAAGCCTAGGAAAGCGAGAATTTTAGCGTGACGTAACGTGGATCGTACACATCGTGGGTAATGTACATGAAATTTGCATAATGCATCGGGCTGCTCAGCATTCAAGATATGCTGCACTGAAGGAGGAGTCAACGAGTCTCTAGAGCTCTGCATGCAGCGCAGACAGTACAGGTAGTGGATGAACACCGTTGAACGAAGATGGAAGCAATATTGCGAGGCTTAAATTTGTTGCATCTCAAGGAAAAGTTTAAGCGCCTAGGCCTAATTAATAAGTTAGTAACTTAGGCTAGCCTAAGTTACTAACTTATATAATTAGGCCTAGGCCTACGCCTATCAAGAAGCTCGATCTGTAAGTTCCCGAGTTTCACTTTCTGAGCCTACTTTTAAGAAGTAACATACGTACGTTTTCGCGCTCAAACTTTTCCTTGAGATGCAACAAATTTAAGCCTCGCAATATTGCTTCCATCTTCGTTCAACGGTGTTCATCCACTACCTGTACTGTCTGCGCTGCATGCAGAGAGAGACTCGTTGACTCCTCCTTCAGTGCAGTATATCTTGAACGCTGAGCAGCCCGATGCATTATGCAAATTTCATGTACATTACCCACGATGTGTACGATCCACGTTACGTCACGCTAAAATTCTCGCTTTCCTAGGCTTCAACTGTATCGGAGTTTGTCATTGGTGAAAATGGACAACGCCCACGTACATAATTTGACGGAATGAGTTTTGACGGCGTAAGTACTTTAGGCGGCATAAGAGCTTTTGACAACGGAATGAGATTTGACGGCGTAAGTACTTTAGGCTGCATAAGGGGTTTTGACAACAGAATTAGTTTTGACGACTTAATAAGTTTTGACGGCATAATGTTTTTTGACAATGGAATGAGTTTTGACAGCGTATAATTACTTTTGACGGCGTAAGGGCTTTTGACAACAGAACTGGTTTTGAAGGCTTAATAAGTTTTGACGGCTTAAGGACTTTTGATGGCATAATGAGTTTTGACGATGGAATAAATTTTGACGGCATAATAACTTTTGACGGCATAATGACATGGCACAAACGGCGCGCCATACACAAGAGTTCAGTTTTTTCATCTTTGTTTTAAACAAAACTTTCAAAAGCTGCTTAAAAGGCACACAGGACTTCTCATTTCTCTACTCAGTTCCACCATTAAACATGGTCTGTAGCCAGACAAGGTACTGAAAGGGGAGGGGGAGGGGTGGCTTCCATGGAAATTTTCAGGAGGGAGGATAAATGTTAAGTTAGATCTATTCAGGCAATATTAAACTTATTACAGGATGACAATAAACAAGGTCATGTTATGCAAGTAAAACTGATACCAAGTACAGTAAAGCCATCTAGAAAGATTTAATTACTGTACTGTACATCATAACAAAATCTAGCAACCAGAGGGAATTCTTTCTCTCAACCACAAATACTGACAGCAAAATCTCCAGTAGAAGGGTTTAGGCTTAGACAGTTTGAACAAAGGTTGCTGGAATTTACTTTGCATGGTACTGTAACTAAAAATAGTCAAAAGGTTAGTAGTAGAACCCCTGATAATACAAATTCAATAGCAACCAACTTCTTCCCACACATTTTTCATTTAAAAAACCCACCAACTTATTGTATGCCTACAGTACAGTACTATTTCATCCAAATTGACAGCACAAATTTGATGGACTTTGATGAATGTAGTTCTCTCGCAAGAAGATCTTACAGTCTAGTATGCAGGGCTGGAACACATGTATTTCCCAGGAAGGCAGTCACATTTCCACAACAATTTTGTGTACAAAAAAGCTGAGTTCCTGTCTACTTGCCCACATTTACTTCCAAACATCAAAACTTTCCTGGAAAGAACTTCCAACTTTCCCAACTTTTTCCACCCACGTTCACATGTGTGTATAAAGTATAAATTACAGTGACTCATTTTAATACTGTTGCATTCACCAATCTTTTTTTTTACATCTTTCTTCCACTTTCTTACAATTGCTTCCATTATTTTAAATGTATTTACTATATTTTTAATATTTCTTGGAGAACCTATTTTATGAAATAACAAGAGCCCAATGGGCACTGTGGTTCCTTGCTGAATGTAATGAAACTGAGCCAACTACTGAATGAACCAGTATTTCTGTAGATGCACAAAATCTGCTCTGTAGACAATGCACATGTATCTTGTGTTAACACATTCAAGCATAAACAAATTGCTCTGAAGAAATACAGGCACTTCAAGGGATATCAACACAGACAGTATACAGTTACAATTTGTTTTATTCAATTAAGCAATCACAATTCATGCACACTCAATGGTATCTGATCCAAATGGTCAGTAACTTAGTTCTCTTTATAAAACTAACAACCCATAGTAGCATTTAATTAATCAATTCCAATTTCCAATTTCTGCAAGCTCACATGTCCTAATCTAAGGACAAATGTCTGTCTAGTGAACTTTCACAAGTCCTCTGCTTTGTGGGCAGAGAATCTTCTGCAATATTAAAAAGCGGTATTTGATGCAGGTTTTCATAATGGCAGAATTAAAATTGTTGAGATACTTGGCATCTCTTAAAGATGTCCCACATCTTTCAGTCATTGGGTGAATGTGATTTTAATGTGCTGGAATGATACAGTTTTGTGCTTGTATCTGACTTTAGGAATTCTTAGGAATTTGCTTTTTGGCATCTGGTGATTTCACCTCTGACATCCGACAGAACTTATATGGGTTTTCTGCTGGATTTAATGCAACACCTCAAGGCATAAATCTATTCAAGCTTCCTACACTGAGATATAGAGTTGAAAAGGTTTGCAGACTTTGACCTCCAGTGACCCCAGATGACCTTTGGTCTCCAGCAAAAAATATTTTCCCCACCATAAGGCATCCACACACTAAGTATGAAATTAATCCAAGCTTCCTACCTTGAGATATTGTGCTAACAACAAGGTAATCAGTTTTTGACCCTTGGTGACCCCAGATGACCTTTGACCTCCACCAAAAACTGTATGGCACAGCTTCTCACTATGGTGGATCTATATACCACCTATGAAATCTATCCAAGATTCTTTCCTTGAGATATTGTGTTAAAAAGGTTTTCAGTATTTGACTCTCAGTGACCGCAAATGACCTTTGACCTCCACCAAAAACGACAGGATTTATCTTCTCACCATAAGTCATCTACATACCACGTATGAAATCTATCCAAGCTTCCTACCTTGAGATACTGTGTTAACAAGAAGTTTTCATTGTTTGACCCCCAGTGACCCCAGATGACCTTTGACCTCCACCAAAAGCTACAGCATTTATCTTCTCACCATAATGCATCCACATACCAAGTACGAAATTTATCCAAGCTTCCTACCTTGAGATATCGTGCAAACAAGGTTTTCGGTCTTTTACCCCTGGTGACCCCACATGACCTTTGACCTCCACCAAAAACAATAGGGCATACCTTCTCACTATGACAGTTCCATATACCAAGTTTCAGTTTAGTCCAACTTTCCCTTGTTGAGTTACAGCGTACCGAAGCAAGTGTCACACACACACACGCTAAGCTGACTACCGTACATCTAGGTTCCTTTTGCTAATGCAAGGAACCAAAAACTGGTTTAAAGAGGTACCAGTAAATAAGTGTTAAACTGTAAAAGCTTAGCTGGTAATAGTACACTGACCTTTTATTCCTGACATTTGATACTTTCAGAACAACTTCAAATTGTGTGAGATCACTGAACTCCATACTCAGCTGACAAAGACTGCCCTGTTTGTAAAGCTGAAAGAAAATTTCACATTTATTGTAAAATTTCAAATTTATCACCAATTCTGAAACTAAAATTTTTAATGTAAAACTTAAAGAAAGGCAATGCATCCAAGTGTGGAACTCAGCAGTCGCAAGCATGGGCACACATCAATGTTGATGTTAGTGGAAACTTAATATAGTAAGTTGTTGTTACATGTCAATTAAACATGATACTATACCCAGGAGTGCCCAACCAGTCGATTGCAGTCTACTGGTAGACCGCGATCTCAAGTTGACTGCGAAGGGTGTAGGAAAAAATGAAAAAAAAATTTTTTGATGTATTACTGTATGACAGTGTATGTTTTGTTATCTCTGGAGGTCAGCTACTTCAAAAGTACATCTTGGGTCAAAAAAGGTTGGGCACTCCTGCTGTACACCATGTAAGTTGCCTGCTTTCACTAAAATGAGACAGAAAAGAGACTTCGCTTTTCAAATAAAATAACATTTCATGATCTCAGTGTTATGAAAGTTTAATTTGGGAACAATACTGTACATATTTTTAGAGTTCTTGATGTGTAAGAAAATACGCATAATGTACTTGGAGTGATGTACTGTAACTTGAAAGCAAGCAGTAACCATAAAATCGAGGAAAATGTCCCCAATTCCTGTTTTTGATGCTACGCATGTATGGTGTGTAGTATTTGCGGTCCTTAAAATCTGCAAAATGCATCAAACAAGCCTTGTATGTAGGAATTAAATGTTGAGCAAGCAGCAGACGATGTTCTCCCCATGGTCCCAAGATCAAGCATCTGGCTTATATCCAACATACAGTACGACCAGGCAACTTCCAATTTTTGTAAACAGTGCCAGGTCATATTATAGGTATAGGAGCATGTTCCTTGATTTGTGCACAAAAAGCTTTCATGATATTTGAACACTGACCCGGTTTCATGGGCTAATTTCACGTTTGTATGTACAAGTATCGAGTTTCAGGCCACGATTTTAACAGTCATCCAGTCACCCGTGACGACCAAATTTGTGACGGATGACCAAAATTTGTGACGGACAACCAAAAATGGGAGGTTGGTTGTCCATTGGACAAACAAAGTTCATGCAACAAGTTAAGAGACTGCTTCTAGGGTTACTGCAAATTTCTTTGCCGGCTATTAAATTTTCTTTCGGACAAACAAAAAAAGCAAACAGGTTATCTGTTGGATGACCTTAAAATTTTCTTAAAACTGAGGCCTGAGTTTATAAAATTCAGTGCAAATATTGGAGAACACATAAATACGATGTACAGTAAAAACAAAAAATTGTAGTTAAAATTTACATTAAAAAAGCATGGAATATAATATTAGATAACAAATCATGTGAAAATAAATAAAAAAATTAAAGAAAATTAAATGAAACAACACTTTGAATAAACATGGCAGCATACTGTAAGGAAAGAATTTTTAAATTGTTGGTCCTGAATTTTGGAATAACTGCCTTATTTCTAAAGTTCTTAACTTGTCTGTTGAAGATGTGACTTTAATAGCTCATTGCAGTATAGTATAAATGTTGTACATACTTTGTAGTTTCTGAGCATTCCAGGAATATTGACAGTGGATTGTCATTAGAGCAAATATCATGCGTGCATAAAAATCTGCACTTTCAATGATTTAAAAAAAGGCACCTGGTAATATACAGTAGGCCTACTGTACAAATGGCAAATAGTTCTGCTGACATCTATGGTACAGTACAAGACCACTGGAAGCCTAAACATAGATTTGATTGGCCCTTGGTCCATGCTTCCTTTATGTCTGTGACAATAATTTTACATGCGTACTGTAGGTCTATGGTAGTAAACATAAATTGACTGTTATCCTATGTTTCACTTTGCTATCGCCAGTATCACTCCGATATAAACTGATTTATCAGTTACTGGCAAATTCCACTGGCCTGATTTTTAAAGAAAACCTGATTCCAAAATTAGGTTGTCTGAAATATTTTTTGGTTGTCCAAATGAATGTGAAAAACAAAAGATGAACGATTGTACTTCCTGTCTCTGCCATAGAAAACAAACATTTATCTAAAATCTTGTATTTTTCCATTTTTATTCCTATGGTTCAATGATGAATGGTAGTCCATACCATTGTCTCAGTACCAACTTCTTCTTATGGGGATTTTTATGACATATCTTCTTACTGATGTAGTGAGCTACGTATTCAATTACAAATAAAATATACTCGTTCATGGGACAAACTCAAAAAGAGAAAGTCGTTGTCTGATGCAATTTTTACCCTTCACAGCATTAAAACAAGTGCTAAATTTAAGCGCTGTCTGTATACTGTACAGGTATCTACCATTATCGGCCAACACTACTTTTTACTAAAAATTTCTAAACTCTAGCCTACACCTAGGCTTCGTACTATGCAATGAATCAAATGGAACAGGAGGTTCCTTTGAGTTCCTGGAATAGGGCCCAGTATGTAGTTGGGCATATAGTAGCATGAGTCAATCAGCATCATGAGTCGATCACTGCATTCTAATTGCTGGTACAGCATATAGTATTGTTTGCACCGGGTACCCAGGTACCCGACCGACGATGTCAGGACCCTGTTCTGAAATGGCTACCCGGATCCAAAGTGTCACTAACATAGATTGCATGTGTGACAGAACACCTAACATGTTACTTTTTCCTGGCATAATTTATCATGCACATGCCTAAGAACACTTGTCATGCCCATATGTAAGATACGTTGGTGTTATATATTATATCAACGTGCAAAGCAAAATTTCTTATTATGACTTTACAACAAACTTGTAGCCTAACAAAAGTTATATTTTCGGGTACCCAGGTACCCCACCGATCATCGACTTCAGGTGTCCGGTTCCGAATTTTGGACCCGGTGCAAACACTAGCATATAGGCATCATGTGATTCCAAAGTTGGGCTTTTGATTTGCAATTCATGAATAAATCGTTCAATTGCATATTTCTGCAATAATGCGTTGATCAATCATACTTGTGTTCCAGTGAGGAAGTCACCAAAATTGTGCTGTCATTGCGTGTACAGGTAACTTTTAGCAGCCTGACCTTAACAATGCTGTGACAAGCAGAAGGCCTACAATTTTAATCTCAAACTGCCAATTCAGAAGTCTTTGGTATGTTTAAAAATACTGTACTTTACATACTTTACATTTATGTCGACACATACATGTCTGGTACAACCTCATTTTATTGTTTGTTATTCACATCAACGGTAGTAATGAAACAAATACAACCATAGTTTAAATCAGGAGTAGTCAAACTCAATACTAACTTGAACCCTAGCTTCAGTTTTGTGCTGCACACTGCGGTAACACTAGACTATGTATACAAATTCTCACGTACTGGGCTGTGGGCTCACCCCATATTGGAAAGTTCGTTTTTTCGCCGCTGAAGATTTATGCCAAAGGAAAGGCAAGATAAAAATTACGCCAATATCTGCTGTAGGCTAGGTGCGCCAAAGAGAAATCAGGCTGACAAAATACGCCAGAAATTTGGCGTGACCGCTTGAGTGCCACGCCGAAGATCTTCGGCATAACTCACTGTAGTCATAATAAAATCCTTCCAGCTCTTCCTGTCATTATTATAAACCAAATTAAACGTTAAAAAGTTATGATCACTGTTCGCAAACTGCTCATGGACAATTACTGTAAGCTGTCCACCATGGACACATCTGAAGACAAAACTAGATCTAAAATATTGTTACCTCTAGTTGACTCACAAACATGCTGATGAAGGAAACAGTCTAAAGTAAGATCCAAGAACTTCTGACCCTCACTACTGGAGTGTAAAAGCTCCCAATTTATAGACCTGTGATTAAAGTCACCACAGATGAGGACCTTAGCATATTTACTGTACTTCTGTACATGCTTCTCTAATAACACTGTGGAGGGCCTCCTCATGAACATCTGTACAGATACGCCAAGAATAAGTGTGCGTGTTCGCTTCGGTCACGCTCCGGTCTATTCATTGTACAATAGAACCGCTAGGTACCTCGCTCTTTCAATGCGGATTATCGGCAACCCGGTAAACCGAGGTGCCTTTGTGCCAGTGTAAACAGAAGTCCCATTGTGTGTCCGTAATTCGCTGTAGCAAGAAATCTTCTCTTGTGGGGAAAAGCAATTATCAATTTCCTGTGAAAGCCTGCCTGCACACAATCGTACGTTCTGATTGAATACAGTACGTAGGCCTATACGCTTGCGACCATCCGCAAATCCCCCGAACGCTTTCCGTGTTGAAACGATTTTTTTTTGAAGTTCGAAAAAGTTTTGGAACGTTCCGAAAAATTGTCAACAACATGACCTTTGAAAATTATATTATTTAGCGTGAAACTTCATGAGTCTTTTATATATATAAAGTAAAGTAAAGGGAAGGGCCGCAGTTTACTTTGAATTTCCCTTTGCAATGATTAATAAATTTCGTAAGTTTAGAAAGAAATACCTAGAACGTTCCCAAAGTTTCGTACCTTCCGTCAAAAAGATTGCGTTCGGAAAAATTCTTGCGCGTTTGCAAATTCTTTCCGTAACTGAGTTTTTGTCACGATAAACTGTTCTCCTATCACCATATAACTTATATCGCTCAATAGAGCGATATTGACTTGAAAATCAGTCCGAGTTTTGTACTCCGATAAAAGTTGTTTGTCGATGTGACGTCATGAAATAATTAGTTTACATTTCATTTTCGTTGTCCTCTGATATCATGCATTTACACAGGTTGGCAGATTTTTGGCGGTTTCTGACCAGAGATGGAGAAGATTTTAACTAAAACTCATGAAAATCGGGACATAATCCTATCCGAAATCACTGTAGTGTGACCCGCGTTCTAGTCTGAAACTTCATGAGTATGGAAAAAAGGAGGGCCGCAATTTGCTTTCGAATTTCTCTTTGCAATTATGAATACATTTCGTAAGTTTGGAAAGAAAAAGATCTGGTTGAACGTTCCAAATCTTTTCGTACATATTCCCACATGTTCGGAAATGTTGTTGCGCGTTTGCGAATCCTTCCCGTAACGGAACATTTTTTTTTCAAACCTTCGATTTTTTTTGCACATTCCAAAAAAAAAATCAATTGCGTGACCTTTGAAAATTATATCTGTTAGCCTGAATTCCTGAAACTTTTTGAGTCTTTCATATACAAAGGATGACAAAGGGAGGGCCGCCAAATCCATAAAATTGAACCATTCTGTTTTCTACCAAAAAAATAATCAGGAAGAATGCCATTGCAATAGTATCACAGCTTACTTCCTGCATTCTCCGATGTTCCGGTACAATACAAAGGCCTTGCCGCATTTTATTTTTCATTCACATAGAATATGTACCCTCTACTCAGCAATTGCTAAAATTTCAAATCTTACCTACAAGGGTAAAACCGTTGAAGTCCGATTCCTTAATAGAAAAAAATTAATCCAATTATAGTCCATTCAGTGGGAGAAAATGAAGATGAAAATGTCAGAATGTAAGACAGTACATTCCCCTACCATTCTTTGCCCAGATCTCGGTAAAATTCACCAGCTAACACGATCCCGAATTTTAACACGGCCCTTGGGGAACCGTATAACATTGTCATTTAGTACTGTCACACGCACGCTGTATAGCCTACGCATATTTGCATGGGCCTAAAACTGCACCGCGCTAATATGTACATAGGGCCCTATCACATGTTTCACGCTAGTATTATGAGAGCCACCTCAAATACCTTGGGAAAATCAAATGCAGCTAGCTGCCTTAATTACGTGAAATATCCAATCGCTGCTATGGGTTTTGATACTCATTCATTCATAAGGGCCACCGCCCATTTTTGCGTAACCTTTTTTGGAAGTCGTAGCCCATTTGGTTGTCCTTAACAGTTACGTGACGTCACACATCTCTCCGGATGTTTTTCAAACTTTTGCAGACGGCGCCATCTTGTTTTTCAAAAATAAGCGATGTTTCGCTCGATACTAAACTCTTACCGAAAACTTTTCACAAGATCGGACTTCTTCTACACCCATGAATAAGATAAGGTACAAAATTTAGCTTGTAAAGGTTGATTTTGCTGAAAATCTGCATACTGAATTTTGGCCAGGCTATGACAGCATGTTTGCAACGCACGTAGAGCGACACGATACCCATGTGAAATTTACTTCGTTAGGTTATGTACTGTACATTACACCACTATCAGGCCTACATGCGGAAGCGACAGTACTGAGTGCTGTATGTTTTCAAGAGGTGGGTGTTGGCCCAGTAGGGCGGGATTTAGCAGTTGTTCGTTTACGGTAAACCTTCACGTGGATTGGTAGCAGCCAATGGAAATTGTACACGGGTTAATCCGTGAAAAATAGCTGATAGTCCAATGATGTCACTAGCAAAGGAATAGTACAGAACGTTGTATGCAAATAAGCTGGGGCCCTTGCAAGGTGCCTGGGAAATTCTTGAGTCGAACTGCGAAGGTTTTCTCATTGAATTTAACACACTAATGCATTACTGTATCTGTGGTTTACATTTGCTATGTAGCAGCGAGCTAGCCAGGAAGGGAAAGCGAATATGTGTGCTGCATGGGGCTATCAAATGAAAGATACGTAGTACAACGATGGGCTGAAAAATAAGACAATGCAGTGGGTTTTAGTTTCATTAAAATGCAAGTCTACTGATTATCTATTAAAGGGCTATGCGGCACCGTATTGCTACTGAAAATTATTTGCCGTTCTTTGAACGTAAAGGTATGGAATATTTCATCCATGGCCGTTTAAAAGACACTGACACATCGCTTTTTTATATGCGCTCAAGACAAATAAATATACGGAGGAAAGCGTCACTCGTTTCACCAACTAGGAAATAATAGGATATATTCAAAGAATGGACGGCTTAGCCTACTACTTTTCATATGCTCTCCGAGGTAAGAGAATTTTCTGCAAACTAGAAATTATGGGAACACTGGATTGTACATTTTGGGGGCAACTGCTACAAACAGGCCCCATCTAACACAAAAACTTGTACGGTTACTGAGAACGGGTGGGGGGGGGGGGGTGGGGAAGCTGGGTCACTCCCAACAGATGCCAAACCAAATTCTTGGGACGATTTGCAGCATCGCATAAGTGTTGAAATAAGCTGTTTTACTGCGAGGATATAGAACGATGCAGTAAAATCGGCAATTTCTTCTAGTTAATCCAGTTGTACCTAAGTTTTTTTTTCAAACAGCACTGGAAAAATGGAATTAATAAATCGGAATTTCTACAAAGAAAAAAGTTGTCCCCACATCGTGCTGCGTTCAGCGATCGGTCTTTATTCTAAAAAAGTTGATCAAAGTAATAACGCAGCCTTACAGGGAAGACAATTGCAAAAATTTACTGTGATTGTAGTATTATCAAACGTATGCAGTAGATTAATTGAAGTTGTGCCGTTTTGCTATAAAACTGTAATTTGTTGTGTGTATGTGACGGCTGTGTCTTTGAATGAACAGGCCTGAGTAACTACGCTACTGTACCTAGGCTTAAAACTTCACAAACCCGTAAGCCTAAACCAGGACGGTTCAGTGACGTACAGTACTAGGAATAGTCCGACCGTTTCCAAACTCTGTCAGCACATGCTAACCATCGGATAACAACCCTCTGCGCTATTAACGAAGGCCTAGTGATAACATTTCTTATCGATTACACAGGAAGTCTGATCAATGAAACCTGAGGATGCAGCTATTGTGTTACGCTCCTCATTGTAAAGAATTTCATTGGTGAAATCTTTTGTGTAAGCTGTTACTTGACTTATCAGATTACTCCTATTCAAACCGCCCAAAACCATGAGCCGCCGATTTCAGTGAAACAACGTCGACAAAAGCGTGGTAAACTGTGGGTTTTCAGCGGTTGGTATCTAGCGCTCCGGTCGGTTTTTTACGTTTATTCTTGGCGCATCTGTAGCAGAAGTCCCTTAACTATTTTAAAAACTTCTATCAAGTCTGCTCTACAGTAAGTCTACGCATTTCTAGTGAAACTAAGCCAGTTCGCTCAAGCCTTTGATCATAACTTAGAGTAGATAGTTCTGGGATCATTTTTGTAGCACAACGTTGTACTTTCTCAATATTATCTATATGTTTCTGTAGATAAGGGCACCATGCCTGACAACAGTATTCAAGATGTGGTCTAAAGAGTGACTTATACTTGTCTAATTATATTGCTACTACTTTTACAATCGTAGGTTCTGTCAATAATACTTAGTACCTTACTAGCAGAGCTTACAGCTTTAGCACACTGTCTACTGGGACTCAATGATTTACAGTATCAATAAGCACACCTAAATCCTTCTCATACTCAATAGTATCAACTTGGACACCACCTATTAAATAACTAGCCTGAGCATTAAAACGGCTGACGTGAAGACATTTACATTTCTGAGCATTAAAAAGCATTTGCCAATCACAAGACCATTTATACAACATATCCAAGTCCTCTTGCAACTCATACATGTTTTCCAGACTGGGGCTCACCCATACTTGCAACGATTGTCTACTGTACTATGTAACTCATTCTCAGCCCTGATAGTTTTTCTAGAGATCGTTACCACAGTCTTGTGCTAAAATACCACAATGATGTGTTCCAGTCTCCCTCTATGTTTCTTTTAAGTCTTCTGAAAAATATCCATTATACACACAAAATGTTTCTTGGTGATAATAAAAGTAAAAATACGATATCAAAGCCCACTCGTCTCTGTTTCTGTAACGCAGCTCACCCCGTATAATGTCCGTGTAAGATATATGGTGCACACTGTATGCAAGATCCTGTGCTAGACTGGGGATTTTATGTACCCCAGTCGAAATTGCCAAACTGTTGTATACTGCAAATGGACATTGTATGGTTTGCACTACATATCCTAATGTGTGTAAATTGATGTACTGTACTCCACGGCTTATGCTTAACGTTTCTTTTTGCCAACTTATATGCACATGAAAGACACATGAATGACACACCATATGGCATATGCATGAGATCCAAAAGTAAATGTCTGTTTGGGATCTCCTAAGATCACCTAATGTGAATTAATGCCGTGTTCCATTCAGGTCGTAAAGTGGTGAATTCAACGCGTTTCTTTTTTATGCAGCACAGATTGCTCAACATTTTGTCTGCTAGTCCGTACTGCAGAAAAAAGAAACACGGTGAATTCACCACTTTACGACCCCACTGGAACGCGGTATTATAAGTGGATTTCTATTTTTCTAATCTCAAACCAATTTTTCAAGTTGGAGAAACCTACTCCAAATGTTTAAATGATGGGCGATTTAAGTCAAGATAGAGGTAGTCCTTGAACAGGACCGTGTACTGCATTAATGGTAGAACCTACTCCGTACCACGGTCCTTGTCCTGCCTTCACAAAATTTCCGGTGGTTAGCCGGTCTGCCAGCAGACCGGCATTCCTCACAGCTTCAAATATTCACCTATGATTACCATACTTTCCATGAACATTCTTTGTCATTGCATCTATGCTTCTTGACCAGTTTTTCTTGGAATAGAGGGGAGCAAGAAGGTGAAATTTGAAGGTAAAAACTGACCTTAACACTAAGTGAGTTACAAGATTTTAGAGTGCACGTGCAGTCACGTGACTGACTTTCCTGTAAAAAGTTGTAACCAGGATAGTATGCAAAAGGATACAGTATGTTGTTCTATCCACATTTTTCAACTTTGGAGGAAATATTTTTATGTTAGAAATGGACCTTCACCTACAAACCAGTAGATATTGACTTCAAAATCTGAAACCAAGAAAATGTAACAAATTTGAAGGAAATCCTGCACTTAATTTCAGGAAATTGGACATCAAAACGTGGAAGCGCTGCCACGAGCCATTCTGACAATATGGCTGCCATTCTTTGACGAACGACGAAGTGAGTTCTGTGAGTTTTGGCCTTGGAACGCACCTGTGAGCTGGTGAGTGCACATTTTTCGACAATATAATGATAATAAACTGAATTGCATTGCTTTGAAATCGGAGAAATGACAATTAGTGTAGAAACGATCAGTTTCTGATACATTTTCCTCCCAAACCTAAACTGCAGGGTTTTTTGTGTAGGCAGGACAAGGACTCTAGTGCGGAGTAAAACTAAGTGAACGTAGCGTAGAGTCCTGTTCAAGGACTAGATAGAGGCAACTTTTGAGCCAGCATATTTCGTTTGTGATGGTACATCTTACAGTGAAAAGTTCTGGTAACTACATGTATGTATCCCTCTTTATTTTGTTTATCTAGGCATAGCCTACACGCAAAAGGTGTACTTTCCCAGTTCCATGTACTTAGGCTAGTTAGGCCTAGGCTACAGTACAGGCTACGCTATAGTATAGTTAGGCCTAGGCCTATGCTATAGTATAGTAACTTAGGGCGTTAGGCTGAGAGAACTTGAGTCTTATAACTAACCTTGTAATATATATCAAATTGCACATTCTGTGGGAGGTGAGGAAGCTCTTTACGAAATTTTTTGAAGTTAACAACGACGCATGACACTGTGGCATTATACAAAGTTTCTGGAACCCAGTGCAGTTCACTCGCTACAACAGCCATACTACCATCTTTATCTTCAACCCTGTTTTGTTTACGTTTACGAATTGCTAGTGGGACTGAGTACGGATACAGCAAGTGCAATGAGTTCATATTGCGGCCTATACACTGAATGCCAAGTGTAGGCTACTAGTAATAATAATATATCTTTCCGCATGAAGTACGTTGTACGTACAGTGTTGGTTAAGAGTTGTGCACTTCGCGAAATGAAATTGACTTATGTATAGGGTATCTTAAACAGCCGTTTTTAATAAATGACAATTTAATTTAATTTTTTTTTGGGGGGGGGGGAGGGGGAGGGGGGCGGAGGGGGAGGGGGGCGTATGAAGAATCTGTAAGATCATGGCCGTACGTACGGGACTGTTTTTCTCAGGGAGGACTGTGATCGACTTTTGCCCGACTCCACACCTAATTTAAGTGTCCAATTTTCCGCCCGACTGAGACAAAAAATATCTGGCAGATGTAGTCAGGTTTCTAACATTTAGGGGGGGGGTGGCCGTGGCCGCCCCCAGTACCCCGGCCCGAATGGCCAAGTAGTAAGTTGTGGTCACGGTATGACGAACAAGAGAGACAGAAAAAGAAGCCTCCCGACGCCGTGATTTGATGATGATGTCAGTGTTGAACTAGAATAGACATTCTAGCACTAAAATTCCAAGTTTACTGAGTGCAGTGGATTCGCCAGATTTTTTGAAGTATTTGTGTGAGGTGGGGAGGGGGGGGGGAGACTGGGGCACAACCCAAAGGAAACTGATTCTAGTCAACGGGTAATTGGTGTGTTGGGTTTTATTGGGTTTTAACTGATTTTAACTGATTTTGTGAGGTACCTGTTAAAACCGGACACAAACTCGTACGGCCTATTTTTGCCAGACTGGAATTTTCCCAGGCTGGTTTTAACTGGTTTTGTAAAAACCTGACACCCCAATACTTGTTCTTGACTGGAATTTTCTCCTGGGAACGTTCCGCCGGAGGGTCATATGCACACCAGTGGTGCCAGCCGACCGCGGCAGGGCCATGCCCCCCCCCCGGTCGGTGAAGGCTGGCCCTTACCCAGCAAACAAGCCCAATTGGGGCCCAACTGGGTTTTACCTGGGCTGCTTGGGCTTAATTTAAGTGGGCTTGGGTTAATGGTGGGCTTTTATTAGGGCCCTCATAGGGGCCCAATTGGGCTCAAATAAAAAATAGGGTTTAAACTCAGTTGTGAAACATTGTATTGAAATGAAAATTGTTTCTTTTTTATTTTATGAAGTTAATTAGCTTTTAAACAAAAGGAATAAATACATTTTTTTTCTTGGGCTTAATTGGGCTGGAGTTTAGGGCCCTCATCGGGGCCCAATTGGGCTCAAATAGAAAAAAGTGTTTAAACTCAGTCGTGGAACATTGTATTGAAATGAAAATTGTTTCTTTTTTTATTTTATGAAGTTTATTAGCTTTTAAACAAAAGGAATAAATATACATTTTTTTCTTGGGCTTAGTTGGGCTGGAGTTTAGGGCCCTCATCGGGGCCCAATTGGGCTCAAATAAAAAAAGGTGTTTAAATTCAGTCGTGAAACATTGTATTGAAATAAAAACTGTTTCTTTTTTATTTTATGAAGTTTATTAGCTTTTAAACAAAAGGAATAAATACATTTTTTTTCTTGGGCTTAGGTGGGCTTGAGTTTAGGGCCCTCATCGGGGCCCAATTGGGCTCAAATAAAAAAGTGTTTAAACTCAGTCATGAAACATTGTATTGAAATGAAAATTGTTGCTTCTTTATTGTATGAAGTTAGTTAGCTTTTAACAAAAAGGAATAAATAGATTTTTTTCTTGGGCTTAGGTGGGTCTGAGATAAGTTATCAGTTTGGGTCCTACTGAGGGCCAAACCGGGACCCATCAGGGCTAGCTTCAAAATTTGTTTTAAATAAGTTGCAAGACACCTCTTTCATCCGTTGAAATTATATTTACCAACGCACGCCGTTCTCAACGTAAAATAAAAACTGAATGAGTGCCGTTTATGATCGGGCTTTACTTGGGCTTTTCAGTATTTGGGCCCTAACTGGGGCCCTGTTCGTCCCCAATCCTGCTTTATTGTTTTTTTAACATTCTTTGATGTAAAAGTTCTAATCTATGGTTCATGAATGATTACCTTCAGATAGGAGCCAAACCAGAAGTGGTTTTTCCTGGGTGTTTTTTGTTCAACACATTTTTTAGTCATCCTCAGTAATCTCAGTGCTTGTTTCCTTCCACTGGAAACAGCACAATATACCGAACAATACCCAGCCAACATGCCCAGCTGGGTTTTAGATGGGAAAGCTGGGCTTAGGTGGGCTGACGGATGTTATTGGGATATTGGTGTTTTGAACAAGCCAGACTTGCAAAATAGCACGATAGGAATGTGGAAAAACATTTTTTCGTTATTTCTGTAATCTTTTGTTCGAAATTGTTTTCAGTTTTTTCCGGGTTTTAGCTGGGTTTTCTGCTGGGCTTACCCACATTTTGGAGCCCGGCAATAGCCCAGTTGTTGCCCACCTGGGCACGTTTGGATTTAAATGCCCTCAACTGAATTTTTTTTTGCTGTTTCAGACAATGAACTTAACGTTGAAAGTTTTCTTGAAAATAAAATAGCAAGACAAAATAATCCAAGTTTTGTAATTGGGCTAGAGCTGGGATATTGATGGGTTTCCCAAACCAGAGGAGCCCAAACAGGAACCGGTTGTGACCCAGCTGGGGAAACACATTCATGTATGAATGGTATTTCACTCTTCTAAAGTTCCTATTGTTAACTTTTTGTAGCATTGGCGCTTTTAGGTTAAAGGTAGGCATGCGTATTTAAAATTAAGTTCATCTTCGAAGTTTATTTTGTTTTAATGGGCTCTAGCCTGGCTAAAGCTGGGCTAGCCCAATATGTTTGGCCCAGCTGGGGCCCAGATGGGCCCAATTAGGAAAATTTTCAAAATATAATTTCATTAAGGTGATTACGTCTTTTTGCTTCAGAAAATGTATGCCCTAGGAATTTTATCATAAATCTTTTTTTTTCTTTGCTAAACATGTGGGAATTTTTGGCAAAGACAATTTGAGAAAAGTATCTGTTTAAAAAAATGTGACATTATTGGAACACCAGGTTTATATACCTTTCATCTTAATGGAGCATTCCAAATTTTTCAAAGAAAATTTGTGTTTATCACTTAATGCAGGTCTAATTGAAATAAAGTGAAGCTGGTAATGGTGAATTCTTGCAGAAAATCATGTTTCTCAATTTTACAATACAACATAAAGAAGGAGAAATTGAAATGTCATGAAGAAAATTGCATTCTTAATCTTTAATAATAACAAACAAGTGTCACTGAATATATATAATAGCCAAACCAAACTATTTAACTAAATATGAACATTCCAGTAATATCCTACTACCTTTGAAAGTGGCTGGCATTAGCAATGCCGGTATCTTTTAAGGCTTGTACTGTAGAAGGAAAGTTACCTCACATTTTCCATTGCTAACCCAGCTGGACCCCCAAGTGGGACCGACCTCAGCTGGGGTAGCCCAGTTGGGGCCCGACCAGCCCAACTGGGCTAGCCCAGTTGAGTCCCACCTGGGAACACCTGACAAACACGGATTTGCCCCAGCATAAGCCCAGCATGTAGCCCAGCAGGGGCCCAGTTGGGCCCGAATAAGCCCAGATGGGCTGGCCCAGTTAGGGGCCCAACTGGTTTTGCTCGGTTAGCCCAATTGGGGCCTAATTGGGGCCTAATTAGGGCCCACACTGGCTCAATTTGGAAAGCCTTATCTGGGCCCGGTCATGGCCCACTCTGGCCCTAGTTGGTCAGCCCAATTGGGTCCACACTGGGGCTGGCTGACAAAACTTCTTGGGGCCCAATTGGGCAGCCTAATTTGGGCCCGATCGGTAGCCCTATTAGGACCCAATTGGGGCCCAATCTGGTGTGTTGGCTGGGTAGTCCCGTTGGGGAATTTTTACAGTTTCGTCGATACGATAATGTACGCAGTCACCCCGACGGCGACTAGTCGCCCACATAGTTTACCTGTTTTTTGCTCTCAAGAGGACAATTTCTCTGTAAAACCCCCAAATTTTCGGCGCGCTACGCGCGATGTATAGAGTAACTCGAGTTTCTTCAATAGTTCCATTTCACATAGCTAGATAGCACAAGTCTAGTCCACCTTACCAAGTAACATGTAGGCAGAGTAAATAGTTTATGTAGAGGTCATAAATTTCATCCCATATCTCAATGCCTATAGTTGCTGCTCTCTTGTGTGTGCCAAGCGGTACCGTTGGTGAGCGACCCACGGAACAAAGTTTGGCTATTTCATCTGGTAATACAGGTGGTTTCGATACAATGTATGTTATCCCCGATACAGAATACATCCCCTACAGTCCTTCTTTTTTTCTGTTTGTTCTTAACTTCAGTGATGCTTTTGTGTAAGCCTACCGAAAAATTTTGGCGCGCTTTGCAATTTCACGACTCCGAGATTCAAAAGAACACTGTCAGTGCGCAACTGAAGTATTCAGTGATATTATGCAAATATGCCCTGCAACTGTAGGGATAGGCTCCTTCATATCCCCATTCACCTGGCACCCCCTCGAAATAGAGGCTGTCGAAACCAGGGGCGGATTTAGGGGGGGGGACCAGGGGGCCCGGGCCCCCCTTCCAAAAAATTTTGAAAGTTTTTCAACTTCGTAAAACAAAGGACAAGGCCCTATTTCAATGAAATAGGCCTATGAGATGTGTCAGAGTGAAACTCAAACTTGTTCATTATTTTCTACCTCAGAAAATAAGTGTTATGTTAATAACTCTGCTACTGACTTTCAGCTGATAACATTTTGGCTTATACTGGCCTCAGTAACTTTCTCTGGGCATTACAAGGAGTTACTCATGAGCGCTGTATTAATGGATTGCTAACTTCAGTCTATTACCGGCCAGGCCCACAGCATTGGGAGCACTGCTTCTACTTTCAAGGGAATTTCAGAATTCTTTAATATTTAGACGAATATTTTCGACAACATCAGGCTTTTAATTATAACTTGCTGCAATATTACCCTGTAGTACGTGTCTTATTTAAGCCTTGTAATTTATTTTGATGAAATGCACTGTGAATTTAGAGTAAAATTTAAAATTCATTAAATTATGAACATTTTCCAGCGATATATGATCAGTTCAAAAATATGCTAAAAACATCACCATTTTGCATCTAGCAATCTTAAATTAACAAAAATTTCTCAAAGGGGAGGGGACACCCCTCCCCTTAGACCCCTCCCCAGAAAAGCATCTTTTACCCAACCAAAAATTAAAATTCACTGAATTATGAAAACTTTCCAGCCATATAAGATCAGTTCAAAAAATGCACCACAGACATCACCATTTTGCATCTGAGCAGCCTTAAATTAACAAAAATTTCTCAAAGGGGAGGGGGACACCCCTCCCCTTAGACCCCTCCCCAGGACGGCGATTACTCATCACATGCTCTTCCCCCTATCAAAAATACCCCTCCCCCAGATCGGACTTTTATACAAACCACTATGACCTGGGCGCCCCCCCCCTTTTGCCAAATCCTGGATCCGCCACTGGGAACTTGTGGTCGCTGGCATGGCCCGGCTTCCTGAAGGGAAAATTCTGTCGCCACCCATAGTCGGTTTACTTATTTTGGTTTTCAAAAGGGTCATTTGCGATAAAACCCAAAATTTTCGGTACGCTTTTCCCACTCTTCCTCTGTTCCGTTATTTATAGCTATACAGTATAAGCCCTTTCCACCTTTTCAAGTAACTAACACATGGATTTATGTAAATGTCGGGAATTTCAGCTCATTTCGTTAAACCAGTGAAATGTTGTCTTGTGTCTGTGGTGCGGTACGGCTAGTGACTCGACGAAGGAAGTACAATGTAAGCAGGGGCGTAGCGAAGGTGTTATCTTTGGGGGGTGGGGGTGGGTGGAGATTATGTTTTGCCGACGGATCTGGTAATGCGTAGTGCGAAAACGAGCATTAGCCGGTGGGGTCCTGGACCCCGCCTTAAGGACGGCTGGTTGGGTCCAGGGGCGCAGCCCCAGAAGCTCTAAGATTTAAGTATATCTCTGGGTGAAAAATTAAGTCTCAGGATGGATATTTTTTTGTTCATAATGCATCATAAAATACAAACTAGATCCCACTTATTTTAATTTAGGCTATTCCTCTCGTCAGGTCGCTATAGTTTTAGGTCGTGTGATCAAGAGGCCCGCCAGTGCTTTAGCTAGGACGTTTTTTCAATGCGACATTTACTGATCTGTGGCCTGGGGGAGGGGTCTAAGGGGAGGGGTGTCCCCCTCCCCTTTGGAAATTTGGAATTTGCAAGTTGCCTAGATCGCAAATGGTGCAATATTTGAGTGGATTTCTGCCCTAATGAGGAACCTCAAAATTTACACCCGGCGGGTAGAATTTGCTTGTCAGATTTTTTTTTGTGCGACATTTGTCGCCGTTTATGCGACATTGTCGCACAAATAGGGGCTGGCTAAAACACCGGGCCAGCCCTAGGGCCCCTGGTGGGGGTCCGGGGGCTTCGCCCCCGGAAGCTCTGAGGTTTCAGCATATTCTCTTGGTAAAAATTAAGTCTCATGCAGGATTGGCATATTTTTGGTTCATAATGCATTATCCAATGCAAAGATTCCGGTTAATTCTTATGTGTTAGGCTATTCCTCCCGTCATGCCACTTATACTTTAGGTGCTGAAGCTGTCGTTCAGAATAAGAACACTATGTGTTCAATTTGTACACTAGACGCGTCAGACGTTCAAATACGATAAGTGGATAGGCGTCCGGCGTTCAAAAAGGAAGAAAAAGTGTTCAGAATCTTAACACAAGAGTTCAAAATATGCTTTGAACTCCAGGATCTGAAGATGGGTTCTGTATCTGTTTCATTTCGGTGTTCAAAAGTGAAAAGCCTGAGATTGCAGTGAAGGGAAGACAAGCGCGGCACGCATTATTTTTTCCCCGGGATGTTTGTGGGTAAACCGGATCCTCAGAAGTTTGCAAAATGTGTCTGAAGTCAAGGTTAGGGTTTAGAAGACGGGCTAAGGATACCCTCTCTATGGGTAATCGGGTGCTGCTCCCCATGGTGGTGATAAAAGTGAGGAATAATTTGCAGAAAGTGGTGACATATGACCCGAAATAGTGCACCTATACGGAAGCCGTTAATTTCCTTTCTTTTCCCGAGTTCCCGACGGACTCAGTCACTCGTCCAATTACACCGACGGCCGTTGATACGGCCGTATAAGGCCGTCACATGCATAATCAATTTGCCGACGGGCCTTCAACTTGAATGGACCAATTAGATGAACAGCCGATAATCGAAATAGCCGATAACAGACTGGCCCGTTCTGTCTTTCTCTTTTTTCTTTTCATTCTCCGTCTTCCCTTTCCTTCCCTTCCTTTCCCTTTCTTTTCTATTCTTCTCTCTTCTTTTCCTCCTCTTCTCTTTCCTCTTCTTTTCCTTTCCCTCTCCTCTTTTTGCCGACAGACCGAAAATTTGCCGACGGGCGACCAAATATTGGGGGTGTGTGACACCCCCACACCCCCGCTCGCTACGGCCCTGAATGTAAGTAATGCCCAAAAGGGCCCAACTACCCGGACAATTGACCGACAAAAGCTTTTAATAAGTACAGATTCTTTTTAGTGCAGGCTAATCAAAAATATTTTCGCGCGCTTTGAAATTTCACTGTTTAGATTCCGGGAAATGCATTAAGTCAGCGCGGAACTATATTCCGCTAGCATATACAAATTTTATGCAATATATGCCCCGCAATGGCATGGTATAGTACATAGGTTTTCTTCAAATCCCTCTCACCAACCCTTTGACAGCATTGGGGCTGTCGGGGCTTCGGATCGCTGCCCCCCCCCCCGTCGGGGAGTCTGTCCCTCGTCGGGCAAATCCTAGCGCCACTCCTGATGCACACACACAAGAAAATTGATTGGAGCTGGATTCTTCATCATTGTGACGTGAGCTAGGAGGCATGATCACCCGACTTTGTGATCCCTAGCTGTAGTGCTTGGCTCTGCCTCGGAAAGGATGCAGGGGAGCAAAGTTCCCATTGCAAATTTTAAGGAACCGTTAAACTTAAAAATAAACATTAATCTATCAAATAGAGGAGGCTATTTAATTATCTTCATATGTTACTGAATGCGCAACAAAAATCGCAGTATCGCAGTCTTAACAGGTTAAAAGCAACCAGAAAGCCCAAGGGCTTAGTGATTGCTTGCTGAAAGGGAATGATTTGTTGCAGACTCAGTTCATCCCTCAAATTTACTACACTTCTTGAATTTTTCATTTTTTACGATGTTTTCACATTTTGGCCTCTGTTGACCTCATATGACCTTTTAATCCTACCGCAAAGTGAATAACAAAAAAAAAAAAAAAATAAAAATAAACTAGAATGCAAAAATGCATTGAGGTTTCGATGATATATGTTCTATTCCAAATAATGCCATGATGTCCCATATCTTTCATTCACTGTGCTATCTTAACAAGTCAAGTGCTATCTTAACATGTTGGACAATAATTTTAGGTTCATATTTGATCTTGGGAATTCCTGGGAAATTTTGCATTTTGACCGCTAATGACTCAAGATGATGATCTTGGGAATTCTTGGGGTAAATTGCTTTTTGTCTCCTGGTGAACCCATGAGACGATCTTGGGAATTTTGGGGAAATTTTGCTTTTTGATCCCTGTGACCCCAGATGACCTTTAACCTCCACCAAAAACGAAAGCATTCATCTTTTCACCATAACGCATACACATACTGAGTATGAAATCTATCCAAGCTTCCTACCTGGAGATATCGTGTTAACAAGGTTTTCAGTGTTTGACCCCCAGTGACCTCAGATGACCTTTGACCTCCACCAAAAATGGAAGGGTTCATCTTCTCATCATAATGCATGCACAAAACAAGTATGAAATCTATCCAAGCTTCCAACCTGGAGATATCATGTTAACAAGGTTTTCAGTGTTTGACCCCCGGTGACCCCAAATGACCTTTGACCTCCACCAAAAATGAAAGCGTTCACCTTCGCACCATAATGCATCCACATACTACGTATGAAATCTACTCAAGCTTCCTACCTGGGGATATCGTGTTAATAAGGATTTTAGTGTTTGACCTCCAGTGACCTCAGATGACCTTTGACCTCCACCAAAAATGAAAGCGTTCACCTTCACACCATAATGCATCTACATACTATGTATGAAATCTATTCAAGCTTCCTACCTGGAGATATCATGTTAATAAGGTTTTTAGTGTTTGACCCCTGATGACCCCAGATGACCTTGACCTCCATCAAAAATGATAGGGTTCATCGTCTCACCATTAAGCATCTACATACTAAGTATGAAATTAATCCAAGCTTTCTGGCTTGAGATATCGTGTTAACACGGTTTTCAGCATTTGACCCCTGGTGACCCCAAATGACCTTTGACCTCCACCAAAAACAATAGGGTTCTTCCTCTTACCATAACGCATCTACATACTAAGTATGAAATTTATCCACCCTTCCTATCTTGAGATATCGTGTTAACAAGGTTTTCAGCATCTGACCCCCTGTGACCCCAAATGACCTTTGACCTATATCAAAAACAATAGGGTTCTTCCCCTTACCATAACGCATCTACATACTAAGTATGAAATTTATCCAATCTTTCTACCTTGAGATATCGTGTTAATGAGGTTTTCAGAGTTTGACCTCTGGTGACCCCAGATGACCTTTGACCCCCACCAAAAACAATAGGGTTCTTCCTCTTAATATGGGGCATCTATGTACCAAGTTTGAGAACCATCGGAGTTTCCCTTCTTGAGATATCGTGTTAACGAGCAAAGTGTCACAAACACACATACACACACATACACACGCATACACACCCATACACACACATACGCACATACATACACACACACGCCATCATGAATGCATTGGTTTCTCTTATCATCGAAACCAAAAACGCTTCCTAGGAGAGAATCGTACTAAGGACCGTCTGCGTGAGAAACCGCCGAACTCTTATCCACTTTTTACGCCATCAAAGAACTCGTTCAGCATATAGTATTTCTAATTATCCTATAGTCACAGCATCCTTTACACGTGTTCATAACTAGGTAATTCAAATAATTATTACTGTAAGAGTTACGCTTGTGAAAAATATAAACGTTTTTTTAACACATCTTTATACCTGCAAATATGAAAAGGCGCCATCATCCTGTCTTGGAATATCGTGTTTCAGTCAAGGTTTTCGGTTTTTGACCTCTGATGAACTCAAATGACCTTTGACCTCTACTGAAAACAATAGGGTTCTTCTTTTTAATATGAATGATAAAGTTATATACCAAGTATGAAGTACTGTCCATCATTACCATATCTTCATACTTTGCCTTCGGCAAGGAATCAAAAAAACTCATAATAAGCATTTGACTTGCTACTAATATTTTATGCGTTCTGCGCTTAGGCCTACTACAATGGACCGGCTGTAAGGTCCTAGGTGGTGGGAGTGGGAACTTAATCTGGCAGGCATTGCATCGACCTGTCAGCGAAGTGACTGGTTTTCTGCCGTGTCGCCGCAGTCGGGTTGCAGTCTGATCCATAAGGTGTTCGCCTAGGGTGCGCAACGAGTATATCGTGGGATTTAGTAAACATTAATAACCCAGATGTAGGAGATGACTGGAGTTCTGGCAGAGAGTCTCCATTCCAAGTTCTCTGCAGATTCCAAAATAGCAGCGATAAGATTTTTCCTTCACCCCAGGAGCGGATCCAGGATTTTACAAGACAGGCTTATATTCCTTGCTAAAAGGGAATTGTTGCTTACACTGACTCGGTTCATCCCTATAATTTACACTTCTTGACTTTTTCATTTTTTACGGTGTTTTCACTTCTTGATCTCTGCTGACCCCAAATGACCTTTGAAGATGAACCCTACCAAAGGATGAAAAGCAAAAAACAAAAACAAAAATAAAAAATAAAAAATAAAAAAAAAATAAAAAAAGAGAGAAAATTTCCCAGGAGGAAATCGTACCCGGGACCGTCTGCGTGAGAAACCGAGCTCTAATCAACTACGTCATCAAAGAACTCGTTCAGCATATAGTATCTGTAATCATCCTATAGTCACAGCATGCTTTACACGTGTTCATAATTACGTAATTCAAATAAGAATTACATACCAAATATGAAAAGAATCCATCAATCCCTATCTTGAAATATCGTGTTTTTCAAGGTTTTCGGTTTTTTACCTCTGATGAACTCAAATGACTTTTGACCTCCTCTGAAAACAATAGGGTTCTTCTTTTTAATATGGATGATAAAGTTATATACCAAGTATGAAGATTGCCCATGATTGCTATCTTGAGATATCGTGTTTATAAGCAGTTTTTAAGGCTTACATATATTTACCTCTGGTAACCTCAGATAACATTTGACCTTTACCAAAATCAATAGGGTTTATTTTTTTACTACAACGCATCCACATGCTAAGTATGAAAAGCGTCCATACTTCCTACCTAGAGAAGTCGTGTTTACAACTTGTGAGGGTTTCGCCTCTTGACCACTGGTGACCTCACATGACCTTTGACCTTCACCAAAAACAACAGGGATCTTCCTCTTAATATAGTAATTCTATATACCATGTACGAAATTATCCGTCATTGCCCTCTTGAGATATCATGTTTGCAAGCCAAGCGTCACAAACACACATAAACACAGAATCGCCCAAGTGATTGCATAGATTCCTTTTGCCTTCCGCAAGGAATCAAATAGGGGAGGGATAATCCCTTCTGGGCAAAGTTCGAAGATACCAGCGTCAAATTTACAAAGTCTCGACGGGTTCGGGTGGGTGGGGGATCTGTAAATTAAGTAAGACACTGGTAAATGGTAT
Source organism: Holothuria leucospilota (assembly GCA_029531755.1). NCBI lineage: Eukaryota > Metazoa > Echinodermata > Holothuroidea > Aspidochirotida > Holothuriidae > Holothuria > Holothuria leucospilota. Next base: position 60,705,655 of record CM055964.1, on the reverse strand, counting down.
TTCCTGGTATAGGCCTATAGCAATTAAAATTAGTACACATAAGCTTTGTGGTGCAACTCTGAAGCAGTCTCAAAGGGAGACTGATGCAGAAAAAATGGAGGACCGAAACCAGAAAATCCCCCTCTGGATCTGTGCCTGACCGAACCGGAAAGAAAAATATCGTAGGGCATCTGTAAGCCAGTCCTCTTCCAGAACTATCTCAAACCACTTTGGCATATATATTTTTCTTAACGTTATGGCTATAAATTTAGTTAAATTTTCGAGATGAGCACAAAGCAGTATGTTTTAAAGGCTTCGTAAAACTGGAATAAACGCGTTTTATCGCAGCTTAAGTTTCCAGGTTGGTGAAACACGACTTTCACGCACAAGAAAAATGTACAGTATGTGTAGTGCTTTCGTTAACCCAAAAGTAACTCCCTCGTTAAACATTGGGGCACTAGTGACAGTTTGTAGTGACCGTCATTTCAGGGTTTTGATCCCTTTTCTTTTCTTTTTTATTTCATTATTAGAATTACTGTTTTTTAATGAGGGTAGGAATAACCTTGAGTCATCCCCTCTGTCTACGCTATAAGGTCGGTCCTCATGGGCGTCTCTAGGAAATTCTGTTTGGGGGGGGGGCAAATTCAAGTCCGTATTCAGGGAGGTTCGGAAGACCCCCCCCCCCCGCAATATTAATGGTCAGCTCCGGATAGTGCAATCGGAGTATGGTTATTATAATGTATTACAGCAATGCCCCATGTAGTTTTCAAGAGCTCTTCAGAAACCATTTCAGGCAGTCAGTCATGAGCTGACTACTTTAAAAATAAACATAGGCGTAGAAAGTGTTTCGAGACGGGGGACTGAACCTTGTTTCGGATCACCGTCCTGGGGGAGGGATCTAAGGGGAGGGGGTGTCCCCCCTCTGGAAACTTTTTGAGTATTTGAGGGTCCTCAGATGCAATTTGGTGCAATATTTTGGACAAACCTTAAGGAAAATCACAGCAAATTTTTGACATTTCTTACAGAAGCGACAAATAAGGGGTTTTCGCCCTTGGATCTTGGGGGGCGAAAGCATACTTCAGTTCCCTCACATTTTTGACTGGGGGATTTATCCCCCCAGCCCCTTCCTGCTTCCTACGCCTATGAAAATAAATACAACCATATCAGCCGATCGCTTCTCCATAGGGGGAGTAAGAGGCAGGTGAAACGGGCAACGCGGCTTGATCCATTTGTATAAAATGATCCTCACCTTTAAATATTTTGTTTTTTTATTGTGTCACACAATGTGTTTCAGCTTTGCCAAGAAACCATAAAGTGTTGGTTTTCTGGATTGTCTTTTCAAGCACTGAAGACACTTGAAAACGTTGAAATGATAGCACTATTTTGGATCTCAGTACCGTTCCGAAACGAAATTTTTTAAAGAGGGAGGGGAATTCCCCTAACTCAGAACGACGCCTCATCTTGTATACAAATAGCTAGGCCAAAAAGTCTCACTACACTGAGCTTAGATTGACTGTTTGGTGTCTTTGTTCTAATCAACTGAAACGGTATACTTTAGCACAGAGGTGGAGAACCTTTTGCTTATAACATGCCATTTGACAGTCATAAGACCGCTCGTAGGCCAACGGCGCTGTCAAATTGGACAAGGGAAGGGAAATCTCTTCTTCTATGGGAAACACAATACGTTGAGGCTACATGCCCGTTACAAGTTTTTGTAGACAGATAGCTATGCTAATCTGGCCAGGTGACACCCGGGCAAAACTGCTTTTAGTCGTGGATGATAATCAACACGGCTAAAGGCCGGGTTGTGTATCGAATGACCCCGAAAGCTCTGAAGTGTCTGCAAAACTATGGGCATTTAACTCCAGCACTACCGTTACCCTCTGTAAATGACATTATGATGCCTAAGCTAATTAGATTACAAAAATCACAGCGTGATCATTTGTCTTGATAACCTTAGCTCGCACTGATGGTAGGTCCATTGTTGATGTCTGAAGTATAATAGCAGTAAACTAGCAATTAAGAAAACGCGCGCGAAGCGCGCGGAAAAAAATGTCGTTTTAAAAGCACTTTATTAATGTTTAACCTTCGCGACATTGCATTGGAAAGTTATTCACTTCGTTAATATTAAACCGAGTCAAGGAAATGGGAGGGCCTAACCCATTTCGAATTACATGTTTTGTTTTATTTAGGCCTATTTATTATTTTTTTTTGAAAATTGAAGACCATGCTTTGCAAACTTTTTTTTTGGGGGGGGGGGGGTAAGTGCCCCCCGTGCCCCTATGGCGAGCCGCTAATGTGACGGTCCTTATAGTTGGATCACATAAAGCATACCACCATGACGGATGCGTGGTAGACTAGTTATAAGTAAGGATGGTGCAAAACTGCACTGATCTGATTGCGACCTGATAAAACTCATTTCAACCACTTCGTGGATGAGTGGGATACAATCGTCTCCATCTAGTCGGGTCGCAGTCCTTCACAGGTTTGCCACACACCGTGCAGACCCAATTGCTACCTTTAATTTGTACCCGCATCCAGGTGAGGACCATGCACCATCTCGACGTTCTACAACCTCTCCTTGATTTTACATCGCTTGCACATCACATTAACTATCAAGAAGATTCAGGTCGCAGTGGGGTCGGTGATTGTTGCATGTGCCAAGACCAGACTGGACCGATTCAACCGTGACCAAACTAATCCAGGACGAATATCATCACTTTTGACTGCCCGATTTGATCACGACAGTAGCTGACTGTCCGATGGTAGTCGGATCGGGAACAAATTTGGCGCACATTAGCTGCAGCGACATGACTGCGACCCGACTGTCTTTCAGTCGTGTTGCAATCAGATGTGAACTGGCCTTGTTCATTAGTATCAGTCGGTGAAACAAAAGACTTACAATATAAATGTGACGCACACTTCTAAGGTTTACCCCAAAATCCCTCGGCTCGTATGACTGCCCTCCACCCCACATCCCCCACCCCCGCTCTCTGCCCCGTACTATTGTCCCCTGATAACTGCAACTTCCTCGGACAATTACCATTCATGAAAATTGATCCAAGACAACTCCGTTGGAAAATTCCGAAGTGCTAAGGCGTTTGGATCGTCCAGGGACGGAGAATTATCCGGGATAGTCATCCGAGGCAAGTTGTCCGGGAGGGGGGTCGTTCGGGTGGAAAGTTACGGGCAGTTGTCGGGTCACGTTTCTATAAGAAAGAGGGCGAGTGGAGAAAATTTAATTGAAGTGCACGTTACAAAACACGGCGTCGATGTGTGTGTTTTTGCTAGCGAGCAATGATCAATTAAGATTGCGGTTTCCTCTTCTCATGGAGAGGGGAACCAAGTAGGCTAGAGAAGGATTAGCTTTTCTTGTAAAATTGCAATGATACTTTGGTGTAAGGTAACATTCTGTCATGATCGGAACTGTTGGAGGGTAGTTTTTGGTAAACAGAACACTAGCCTTAAAGTGACTCAGCAAACAATTTTACATCTTTTCCCCATCCCTGGGATTACTTTTACAGAATCTGAGCTGATAGATATGCCCGTAAAAAGGCGGATTTTAGGCCGATTCAAACTTCAGTAAAACGTTATTTAGTTATAAAAAATAAACATTGTTGAACTCTGAGCTATGTCCGTGATAAGTCTGGAAGAGCAAGGGGTGGCCATATTTGGTTCTCATAATTTTATAGCGTTGGAAAATTTTATGTATGAACCGGACTTTAGACTTAATTATACCTCATTAAAGCTGTGAAAATTGAACACTGCTCAACTCTGAACCTATCTGTGGAGGTGCCCGAAGAGTATGGGATTACCATAGGCCTATATAATTCTTATATAACGCGTGAAAACGTGGAAGTATTACATATATGCCGGCCTTAAGGAAGGCCGGTTTTCATGATTTATCGCGTCACTCTATAAAGTATTCATGAACGGTATGCCTATACATACGGCTGCACTCTTAAAACACCGGGGTTAACTTTAACCAGGATCGATTTTCTATTTACTCCAACACAATCCTGGTTAAATTTTCTACGAAATCCTGGTTAAACTAACGCAAATTCTGGTTAAAGTAACTAGGATTTGAATTAGTCTAACTAGGTGTTTTAAGAGTGTATGTCCATGCCATATTGAAGTTCGTTCATATTCGGGTTGATTTTAGGCTGCTCAACTATCACTTTCACACTTGATAACCCAATCTTTACAGTCATCACCGTTTTCCAGGAATTGTTAAAAACGAAACTTGCTTTACAAATGTAATCCCACATCACATCTAAATCTACAAGTGAGACAAATTTAACAATGCGTTCGTTGACGATTGACATTGTCCCTGCCGCTGAACATTGCAAAGTCATAAAATCAGGAAAAGCAACAAAAAACAAAAACAAAAACAAACAAACAAACAAAGAAACAAAACCCAAATGTTGACTTTTGGTGGGACGGAAGAAAACATTTCATCCCATTGTGTAGAAAGCGTGATGGATCTATCCAGGGACCTGTTTCTGCGGGTGGCAGCTATTTGATGTGTTTCATGTCATGGCAACATGTTGTTGTCATTTACATATATAAGTCTGCCAAGTAACTTAAATAGAGTAAGTAATAATTTTTAGGGGGGTTTCCCTAACATGGACCGTCTAATGTTTTCTTTCAAACAACATTTGTCTTCCAAGGCCAAGAACTGAATGTAAAGGAAACCATGAGGTATAACATAGCTAGACAATTTCCTTCACATTGTTTGTAACCATGAAGATACGACACGGACTCCATTATGCAGTTATGTGTAACACAATGTGATGGACACACCCTCGGCAACATTGTCACCTGCCAGATAATTTGTGGAGACGTCTGCATATGATGATTGCACAGAGTTAGATGAGGATTTACGGCTCAGTTTCTAACCAATTGGTTTATGTCGGGCCGGCCACGGCCTTTTTTCCAGTTGTGGCTCACTGGCTTGTTTTCCCTACTTCATTGCTTATGCTGAACACCAAGCACAATGACGGTAGGTTCCATTTTTAAAAGTCTTCGGTATGACCCGCCCAGGAGTCGAACCCCAAACCTTCCGGCTGCAAGTCGGATGCTCTAACTACTTGACCATGCAGTCTGTGCACATGATTGTACAGTCATTTACTTGAGGACCACAGGAGCGCAGCCGCGCGTATTCGATATAGGAAGAAGCCCGAGGGACAAACTTGGGGTAGGGGGTCCCAATGACATCCACTTAAACGCACACGAATATGTAGGCTGCACTGAACCACGATACCGGTATGTATGCGTACACGTAGATCCCATGGACGTAGCAGTTCACATATAGAATTCTCTGTCGGCGGTCGTACATTTTATGTAAACAGTGCGCGCAGCGAAAGGAACGTTCTCGGTGTGATCATCAATTAAAGGAACTGAAGAAGTGATTTCAAATTTGTCTAACGCTAATTAATTAATAACAGTAAAAAGTCATGAGTTATTGAGGATGGATGAAACTGTATACGCTCTCCCTCACAAAGCATTTGGCCATCCCCCATTATCGCATTTACTGACACCGTGAGTCACAAAACTTCGGTAGCTAGAACTGAATAATCGTCATAAGATTATATTTAATTTAAGGAATAAATCGCATTTGGCGGACGAATATTGGTGAATAAACCGTCGAGACTCCAAATTTGGCAAAATAACTGACGATCGAGGCGAAGCCGAGTCTGTTATTTTGCAAATTTGGAGTCGAGACGGTTTATGAGACAATAATAGTCCGACAAATGTGGTTTATTCCTATTCTACCACCAAAAATGTGTGAAAAACTTTCATTTTATCCGCGTTTAGGTTTACTGACCTATGTTGTGGAATAACAGGTCAGTGTTTAACCAATCAGAATGCAGGATTCTTAATAACAGATGGCTAGAGGTGCATAATATTTGTCGCAGTGCTTCGCAATGGTTCAAAGACAGTTCACATAAATTTCTGTCTGGTTGTAAAGATCACAGCTGCACCCTCATGGAGAGATAAAGTGAGCTCGTTTTTTATGAAGAAGCAGTGTAACTCATCCTGAGGTTGACTGTTCTTCAGTGGCGTGTCATAAGAGGCGGTCGAGGGAGGGGGAACACCCCACCTCCGTGGTCAGTTGGGGGATCACTCAGTCTGGGGATTTAAGGTTAAGGGGGAACTGAAGAAACAGAAGCACTCAAAACTTCGCATTAAAGAAACGGATAGAATTAATTAGTCGTTTACTAACTTTTCCGTTCGGTAAAGAGCAACTCAAGGCAGGGAGGTAGTATTAGCTGGAGGTACAAAACTTGATTTATGCTAATCCAATTTGATTCACCTCAGGGCGTGGACCACACCCTATAATCAGGAATCATTGCATTTAATTAACGGTTATGGACTCTTTCGTGTGGTACCTACTACCTAGGCAACTTCATGTTTGCCAAATCCATCCTAACAAAGGGACTTGACAGACAATAAAGCTTTGATGTAGTTGCCGACAGTCAGGAACAATTAATGTACTTGAATACAAAACGACTGTTTACTGCCACCAAAACAGGTGCGCGCACGCAGACGAATACTAATTTAATGCGCTATATGCTGAACAAAAAGGAGAGAAGTCTAAATTTTTATGACTGATTTTGATCGATTCTCGCATCGGCTCGCAAGTTGTAGAATGCTTACTCTTCTTCACCATGTGATTAAGCCAACAACTGGTTATTTGTCAATATCGTCGAAGACGGTGTTCAAACTCTCAAATTAGTTTGCAACTCAAGCGACTGGCAACGGTAAGGGAATGGGTTAAATGTTCTGACGTGCACCTAAAGATGTAGCAGACGACGTGGTCGGGTGACAATGTGACTGCTATTTTTTTTCAGAACGATTAAGCTTATTGAAATTCAGCCAATTTTCATAGCATGTACAGTAAATACTGTACATGGTGGAATACCATTTCCAGTTTTAAACTGTACCATGTTGTAATTTTGTAACACGAGGAACGTTTAAATATCACAATTTTCCCCTAACCCTAACTGAAATTTCAAGAACACCATGAAACGAGATTTTAGTCGACAACTTGTAGACAGTGGCGTAGGAACAGGGGATGGGGGTCACAGCCCCCTCAATATTTTGGGGGGGACAAATGTCATTTTGGCCCCTCCCAAAAATCGCGATAGTGTTCAATACATATAAAATAGATTATGTACAGACTTTAAAAAGCAGGTCCTGTCATCTGCTTATCTCATGTCATATGACATCAGATAAGCAGACGACAGGACCTGCTTTTTCATATGAAAACACAATCGTGCCCGCATCATACTCTATTATAATAATCTGATTATTTTACAACAAAAACCATCAATAACACTTCTATCAAGGTAAATACTGATATTATAAAAAAGGCAGTATTTCAACTTTCAAGGAAATTTCCTCAAAACGGTCAAATTCGGGAATTCACATTGAGTTCGGGATATTTTTTAGGAAATCAGACATTTTTGAGAAATAACTTGCAGGGAACTTAATTAAACCTAATACCCAGATTAGTTAAAATTATTTATAAGTTTAATTTGAACTTAACTTTGAAGTCAATTATTAATTTCCGATATTTCAAAGACTTAAAAAACTTCCCTGGTAATTAAAACATAGCCGGATTTACCCAGTAATCGAGGCAGGGAGCTTCTTCCAGCTCCCTGATCGAGGTAACCTATAGGTTGCGGGCCCCGACTTTAAGGGACCCCCCGAAAATTTCCATAAACGAGTCTTCTTTTTAGCTTAGTTTTCAAATCTGCTTTTGAGTAAATAACAGAAATCCTCACCTTTCTTCTTACCAAAATACAGACTCAAAAGCACGAGTTTTCATTTTCTAATCTATAACGTTACCTGGTAGGAAATTTAATTATGTTTTAAATTACTAATATGTACCAACAAAGCTACTGCGAGGCATGTCATGTTTCAGGGGCGGATTTAGGGGGGCCCAGGGGGCCCGGGCCCCCCTTCCAAAAAATTTTGAAGATTTTTTTCAACTTCATAAAACAAAGGACAAGGCCCATTAACAATGAAATAGGCATACAGTATGAGATGTGTCAGAGTGAAACTCAAATTTGTCCATTATTTTCTACCTCAGAAAATAAGTGTTATTTCAGTAACTCTGCTACTGACTTTCAGCTGATAACATTTTGGCTTGTATTGGCCTCAGTAACTTTCTCTGGGTATAGCAAGGAGTTACTCATGAGCGCTGTATTAATGGATTGCTAACTTCAGTCTATTACCGGCCAGGCCCACAGCATTTGGAGCACTGCTTCTAATTTCAAGGGAATTTCAGAATTCTTTAATAGTTAGAGAACTATTTTCGACAACATCAGGCTTTTAACTATAACTTGCTGCAATATTACCATGTAGTGTCTGATTTAAGCATTGTAATTTATTTTAATGGAATGTACAGTACTGTGAATTTAGTGTACAATTAAAAATTCACTAAATTATGAACATTTTCCAGCGATATATGATCAGCTTAAAAATATACTAAAGGCATCACCATTTTGCATCTAAGCAATTTTAAATTAACAAAAATTTCTCAAAGGGGAGGGAATACCACTCCCCTTAGACCCCTCCCCAGAAAAGCATCTTTCACCCACCAAAAATTAAAATTCATTGAATTATGAACGCTTTCCAGCCATATATGATCAGTTCAAAAAGTATACCACAGAGATCACCATTTTGCATCTGAGCAACCTTAAATTAACAAAAATTTCTCAAAGGGGAGGGGACACCCCTCCCCTTAGATCCCTCTCCCCAGAAAAGCATCTTTCACCCACCAAAAATTAAAATTCATTGAATTATGAACGCTTTCCAGCCATACATGATCAGTTCAAAAAATATACCACAGACATTACCATTTTGCATCTGAGCAACCTTAAATTAACAAAAATTTCTCAAAGGGGAGGGGACACCCCTCCCCTTAGATCCCTCCCCCAGGACGCCGATTACTCATCACATGCTTTGCCACCTATCAAAATACCCTGGCACTGCCCCCCGGGACATCCCCCTCCTTAGACCTCTCCCTGGGACTTTTATACAAACCACTATGACCTGGGCCCCCCCTTTTGCCAAATCCTGGATCCGCCACTGTGTTTGTTATGACGCATAGTCGTCCGGTATGATATTGTATTAACACTGACACGTGGTTACATGCCTGTTCTAGAGGTTCGTGTCGACTCTTTCATATTCGCTGTGTTATTGACATGTTTAATGAACAGAATTTCAGAACCGCGTTATTTTTGAGGCCTTACTAACAAAGTACCCAAAAAGGCGATCACGTCTGCACTTAAGAAAGGGGGAAGATTCTTTTCCGACAATAGACCCTTTTCCAGATAGCAGTTACAAAGGATTATGGGATAGAGTATTGGTGTGCGTCTTTTCTGTCAACGGCATTTTACTACGGACAAGAACGGTGCGTACCAAAACTCTATCCCACAATTCGTTGCAATTACTATTTGGAAAAAGGTCTATGAAGGAAATACAGTTTAGCCCAAAATATTATAAGTCCTTCGGTAAGAACAGCCAGTCTCAGTCAGGCCACAAAAACCTTGGGTTAACTGAGGAGGAATGGGGATTGGTTTGTTTGGTAGGAGTTCTGGATTCCCATCGATGAGTTGTCTCGTCCTTTTCGTTTAGGTCAAACCTGCACATGATCTTCAGGTCAATTGCTAGTAAATTGACACTTTAAAGTGATTAACAGTGCCATGAACAGATGAACTGCATTTTGCGTACCTTAATATCCATGATAAGCAAGAAATTCACACTGACAGTCTTTAATTAACTTCAGGGGAGAGTCCACTCTTTTCGTCTTTGACATTTTGAACGGTATGCTAGTCATAGCTACACTCATGGGGTCATGGTAGCACGCAGCGAAATTAGTGTCAGTGCCCCTCCCTCGAAATGTTTAAAGCCATTTTTTTATGAAATCGATCTTAATTAATTTCCGAGATTCTAAAATAATGTTTAGAGGCAATCAGTAGGTCACAGAAAGTTCCACTTTTGAATATATGGATCAGGTACGTAGTGCGGGTGGGGGGCAGGGCAACTGTTCCGTCCTTGAGGGTATTTTTCTTTTACCTATGTCGCTATTAATTTCTAAAAAAAGCAATGTTTCGGCGCGCTTCGCGCGTTGGGATTTAGCCTCGGAAAATCTCACAATAATCCGACCTCCCGGCGCTTCCTTGAGCTCTCTGTATATCATCAATCCCTGCCAGCTGTTAATCATAAGAAGTGAGGCTACATTTGTGTCAAACAGCGTTTCTTTTCAAAATTTGCCTGGGAATTCTTCTTGCCTTTTATCTTCAGTCTCACAAAAAGAGCCATTAACCCCATTGCAAACATTGTTTTCTTCGAAATCGTGGATCCGCACCCAACAACTACATGAACATTGAGCTGCCAGGCTACAAGCGAATGGTGATTGCGTTCCACTTACATAGTATCAGGTATTAGTGCCACCCACAAATAATGTCACTAAAATAATACTAGAAGGGCCCCTTTCATATCATAGGTTACGGGCCCCCCTGAAGGTAAATCCGGCTATGAATTAAAATAAAGTTCTGATCTGAATTGCACCAGCACCTATATTCGGTATTAATTCACCAGTGTATTTTTAATGGTTTAACTTATATTATGGTTATCAGTGATATATTTAGAGAGGCCATGGTCCCCTTACTGATGCCCATGTTTTTTGGTACCCAATAAACGTAAATTTTTTAACACAAATTTTACTTAAAAGGTAGCATATGTGGCATCAGATTGCATGTAAGGACACCTAATTTTTCGAAAATTTTCAAAGGAGGACGGGACACCACCTCCCCTTAATCCCCTCCCCGGGCCAGTGATCACACAACATAATGCGTGCCTCCACCTCCTTGAGAGAAATCCTGGCTACGCCACAGATTATTATCATTATTATTGTAACGACTTCCCCCAAAATTATAATCAATATGGAAGGCTATATAAGTGACCGCGGCAAATGATTGTATGTAGCCTAATTGGCATGCGGTGTGATAACCGATACATGCCTATATCCTATGTACTGTTTCCTTTCTTTGAATATTTTTACTTTTTGTTGCTCACATTAAAATCGGAAAAATCAAATTGATCAAATATGATGTTTTGTGTGGGAAGGGGGTCAAGGTCGCGAAATCGCGTCTGGTCCGCCCCCCCCCCCCCATTGTCAAACATCTTCAGGCGCGGATCCAGACATTTCGAAAAGGGGGTGGGGGCTGAAAGCCCCCTTGAATATTCTCCTAGATTAACATTATGCCAATTTTCGCGTATTTGTTATTGTTGATGTGGCGAAAAGGGGGGGGGGGCTGAGCCCAGGAAAGCCCCCCGCCCCTTGGATCCGCGCCTGATCTTCCTACGCCGCTGTAGTAGAGAGCAAAGATATTTTCGCCCATGTATTTCCATCTCATACCACCTCCCTGTGCAAGGTCTTCTTTCCCGGCAGCCTACTAGCCTAGAAAAGCACATGTTCCGTTATCCGACTCGCTATACACGTAGGCATACTCCTATTTGCTTTCGCACTTCGCGCCCTTAGCCGGTAACATTCTGTTGTAAGGTTTTGTGGGATACAGGATGAAACAAGGGCAGTGAAATTTGTCAAAGTGGTCTGGATTACGCGGACTTCCTATTGCATTTGTGATGCCAAATATCACCGGCGTTCCATGCACAGGAGACGCAGAACTGAAGAGGCAAGTTCGCGTTCTTAGAACTTTAGAGTGCGATTCAGGGGTGACGCCAGGGTTTGCACAACCGCGGGTAGCTCCCCGACAAAAGGCAGCGACCTGAGCCCCAGCAAGGGCGATGGGTTGCCGAAAGGTTATTGAAAGCTAAATCTTCAGCGCGCAAATTCTGGGTTTCTGTTGGGGAAAATTCGAAAGTTTTGAGCTTTTATTTAGAGAACATTTGAAAAATTTACTGAGGAAATTTCGGGTTTTTACAGGATTTGCCCAAATTTACGGCAAACTCAAGTAGATCGTCAGGGCCACTGGCTGTCATCGGGGACTTCATATTTTATTGTACCCGTTATGGCTCCCTGACGAAACTGGAAAATTACCCTACGGGGAAGGGGGCAGTCCACCTGGAGCACCACTGGTGGGATTTCCAGCAATCTGAGGCATTTGGAATGCCAAAAATACTCTCATATTGGCGACCCACGCATGGTACACACATACAAAACTGTATTTTAGAGTGGGTTTTCCTGGCATCTGGCGCGTTTGGGAAGTCACATTTGCTGACCTCACCCCTGCCATTGTGGGACTGAGGCCAGCTTTGATCATGGCCGTACGGGACTGTCTTTCTCAGGGAGGGCGGTGATTTTTGCCCGACTCCAGAACTAGTTTAATTGTCCAATTTTCTGCCCGACTGAGACAAAATATCTGCCCGATTTAGTCAGGTTTCTGACATTTGGGGGAGGGGCGGCGGCCCATAGCCTTCCCGGCCCGTACGGCCATGGCTTTGGTACCGTACAGCCCTCCTCTTCAGGAACCACCCCTGACATGATAAATTCCTGAACCAGTCAGTCTCTATGAGGATTATGGTCGGTTCATTCGCTGTTACGAGTAACTATCTCAGTACTTCATTCAATGGCCCAGTCAATCAGGTGCAACAAGATCAATGTGTTGAGTACCTTCTTCCAAGATGGTGGATACAATTCACTGCGCCTAAGTACGGTGGTGCCTCCTGCAGTCCTTGAACCATACAGCGGCCATGCCGAACAACATACCTGTACGTTTGTTCTTGTGTAATCAATTACAGTAATAAACCCAAAATAGCCCTTCTGCTAAGGAGTGTAGCATGTTGGAAGTGATGAGTATATGTAAAACGCCCCACCCTCAATACACCTATGACAAGAAAGCTAGCTCTTTAATCTGGCAAAATATACTCAAATAGTGTTCACTTCATAGATACGCTTTCAAAGTTCATTTGCCCCCTCAAAATGAACCTATACTCAATCATAAACATCAAATTTGACAAATCTGAAAAGAACTAGAGCCTAGTTAAAGGGTGATTCATACAGTATAACATTATAAAGCTAGAGTATGAAAGGTAAAACACTGTTCAACTCTGAGCTATGTCTGTGAATGGCCTGGATGAGCAAGGAATCACCATACACGGTTCTCATGTAGCTTTATAGCTAAAATTTGGAGGTATAAATCGGCCTTAACAAAGCCACAGGAGCTGGTTTTCTGGCAATTTCTGCCTTCTAATTATGCAAGAGATTCTTGGCTTTGCCCCCTGGAAACTCACAGGCGCGGTTCTAGATCGAGACTTTGGGGGGGGGGGGGGGCTTGAAACGGAAGAGTCATAAAATTTTCTCTCAAATATGTAAATCGGCCACGCGCACGCTGAAACCAATGATAATAAAAACAGTACCACAACTAGGGACGGCGCAAGGTTATTTTGATAGGGGACATGGGTTGAGTGAACGCCGTCCTGGGGGAGGGGTTTCCCCTTCCTCTGAGAAATTTTTGCTAATTAAAGGTTGCTAAGATGCAAAATGGTGCGTTCTTTGGATAACTTTTTTTACTATATGACTGGAAAATGTTCATAACTTTGTGAATTCTTATTTTTGGTTGGGGGAAAGAGGGCTTTCTTAGGGGAGAGGTCTAAGGGGAAGGGTGTTCCCCTCCCTTTGAGAAATTTTTGCTAATTTAAGGTTGCTAAGATGCAAAATGGTGCGGTCTTTGGGTTATTTTTTGACTGATATATGGCTGGAAAATGTTCATAACTTCGTGAATTCTAATTTTTGGTTGGGTAAAAGAGGGCTGTTCTAGGGGATAGGTCTAAGGGGAGGGGACTTTTGAGAAATTTTGGTTACTTGAAGGTTGCTTAGATGCAGTTAGTTAGTTAGATGAGGTTTAACGTCCCAGTTTCCAACCAATTGGTTCAAGTCGAGACGACCACGGCCTTTTTCCAGTTGTGATTCACTGGCTTAGATGCAAAAATGGTGTTGTCTTTGGGATATTTTTGGACCCGATCATATGGCTTCAAAACATTCTTAATATTTTTGGTTAGGTGAAAGAGGAGCCTTTTTTGTCTAAGGGTATGTATCAACAAACCTCCTGAAGTCCCCTTTTGGACACATTACTGCCTTCTAGTCGGGGAAAGTTTTACGCAAAAATACGTGCGTGGAGTCCACAGAAATATTCTCGAACTATTAAGAAAATTTGCCTTGCTTCATTTGTGCATTATAAAATCGTATCTAAAGGCTGGTAGGAACCGGAATATGGCTTCTTGGAAGCTCTGGGTTAACTATATGGATCAGACATATGCCTACCCCGCCCTCCTCTTTTCTTCTCCTTTCCGTCTTCTTTTGCTACTCTTTTTCTCTTTTCCTGCAAATTACAGGGGGGATAAGCCTCCCTTCCCCCGAGTGGCACCGCCCCTGACCATGACATAGATGTAACGTATATACAGGCATATATTTTTTTATTTGGAAGAATGTAGCAAACGTTACTGATCGCAACTGGGCCTGTACACATTAATGGGAATAACGATTCGGCCTGTAGATTTGACTTAAAAAGGACTGCTAGTATAGCTTGACGAGATCAGCGACGAAATGACTCGTTTTGAACTTCCAACAGATGATTAATCCGTTAACTTGATTTACATGTACGTACATACTATCATAGATGTTGCTTATCCGACCCAACTTCCATTGTATGAAATCGTGAACCTAGTATGTGATTTCGAGACACAGACGACAGTTTCCCTTGACAAACTAAATCCACTGGACCAACATGTGCACAAGTGTATTGGGCAATTTTGTTTTTCTCAGTACACGCAAATACAGCATAACACAACCTCTGAAAATTTGGGGGGGGGGGAGGGGGTTGAGCCCCCAAAGCCCCCCGGTAAAACCGCGCCTGGAAACTCACCGAGACTCCTGCCTTAGACCCCACCAGGGGCCCTCACATTGGCCCCTGGAACTCCCACAATGCAAACTTTCACTTTGTTCTCTTGCTGCAACATCCACCTGCTTGTGACACCTAGAACACTTGACTACCAGGTGCGGCAGAACAGAAAAAAAAAATTGGGGGGGGGGGGGGCTGAGTGCCAGCAAGACTATCTAAGCAGAGCGCCACCATCAGTTGCAGCCAAAAAAATTATTGGTTTACACACCCTCCAGATGGCCAGAAACAGCACTTCCTGAATGTTCTAAGCTGCATGTACCCAGCTCAATTGGGAGGGGGGGGGGCTGAACATACCTTTAGCCCTTCACTTTTTTATTGGGGGCTGAGCTCCCCGGTTCTGCCACCACTGTCAACTACTCAATCCTCATATCAGTCAAGGGAATCACAAGATGAACCCCCTCCCTGCCCTTCTCCAAAATTCTGCACAGGCCACTGTGGTACTGCCCTTCCACAGATGCAACAATTAAGAGGATCCATCACCTTTGTATGAAGATAACGAAATTGTATTGCAACTGATTTTTTTTATAGAGATCAACTGTATCTCTGGGACATGCACTAGACAATGACAAACATTCCAAGCTTTTGAAGCTAAAATAGTACTTTTTAGTTAGGCAAAATGAATTTATGATTTTGGCAACTTGAGTAAACATTAACTCCTATTCTTCAAGGTAATACTGCTATTTATGGAGAATTTTTCCAAACAAACAAGAGAAAGATTAGTTGTTCCTTTGGTTCTGCTAACTTTTAACAAAAGTTTACACTTAAATTTTTTCATCCTTAGTTTTTACTTTTAGAAGAAAATTCTCATTATTCTATCTCATCAATGTTTGATAGATCTCTCTGACACCCCCTTCCCACCAAAATTGGATAGCCCTAACCCCTAACTTAAAATATTTACCTTTCCAACAATCTGAAAGAATATTTTGAAGCTTTCCAATCGAGACAAAAACCGCCAATGATCTCATGATAACCTTTGGTCCTGAAGTTGTGCACACAGTGGCATTAAAAGGAGGGTTTAAGCAAAAATTTACTTTTCGTATGTGAAAGAGGAACTAAACCTATGCATTTTGGTGAAACTTTCATTCAAATCGGACTTGTATTACTCGAGATATCAGCAAAAGAAGTTACAACACTTGTGACCCAAAGGCAAGTGGAAGTTATATTAGTAGGCAGCTCCCTGATGTCACTTCCACACATTGGAATGCTTTGTTTCCTTTTTTATTAAGTCTGTTGTGTTGACCTTGCAATTACAGTAAAAGAGATAGGCTCTCCCCATGGGGAATGTGAAGTTTGTTATTTTTCCCATGCCTCTCATGCAATCGGATTGCGATAACATTCGATTGTTGAGGAGAAAATTGGTGATAAAATTTAACAAAAAACAAAAGACTGCTCATTAATGTGAGGGTATGACATCGTATGTGCTTGCTTCAAGTTCACTTTGTGTTGAAAATGTGACAACTTTATCTGCTGATATCTTGAGAACTACACATCAGATTTCAATGGAAATTTCACCAGATTGCTTAGAATAAGTACCCCTCTAATATATCAAAGCTTGATTTGAGCTTAGACCCTTCTTTTAAAACTGTGGCAATGCTGTTTCATATTTATCAAAAGAATATTTATCTCTGCATCATGATCATGGATCATTTAAACTCCACAGTCCATAGGTATGCTGATGAATAAATGTTGAAAATCTTCTAATCTAAAAGAAAAAGCATTTTGGCTTCTGTTAATCACCTCGCATGATCAAAAATTCCCAGTTTGAAAGAATACCGTAAAACTGCAAGAAAATTCCCAAAAAATTCCTGAAGAGTTCCCACAAAGTCAAAGTAACCCATCACCTTGTGACTATAGCAAAATGTGTTTAAATTTCATCAAAATGCACTGAATTTTGCAAGAGAATTGAAAAGGAACATATTCTGTGTATATATAGAGGAAAGATAGACATAAACACAGCATATACTGTATATAGACAGTCATACAGTACACAAATGTCTTTTCAAGACACACGGTAAACCCCTTACATACAATACACAGCTTTAGCTGGTATAAGCAAAATATTAATTTCAGTCAAAAGTTCTGAGTATGGAATGTTGAATAATCAAAGGTAAAAACTGTCTCCATGATCTTGATGACCTTTTAATTAAAGGGAAACACTGTGTTTGTGGTACGGTAAGACAGTTTTCATGCGTTAAAAAGAATGATTTATAGATACAGAACTGCAGTTCAAAGTTTGGTAGCCAAGGATTTCAAGAAACAAGTATCTCTCTCAAAAAAATTGCTTTTTAGCTCATGGATAATTTGTTAACCCAAACTTTCTACTCTATATTTAATGCAATCTTCATATCTCTTTTTATGTGTAATATCTTTTGAGAAGGGAAACTATATGTCAGAGTCTATTGGTGAAATTAAATGGTTTACAAACGAAAAAAAAGGGGTTTTCCTGTCAGTACAGTACCATGCTGATGCCAATTGAACACAGTATTTCCCTTTAATGTCAGCCAGCTGTAATCATGCAACTAACACTCTACAAAGGGTATAAGCTCAATGTTGCAACTACTCTGGTTCAGGCACATAATAATTTGAAAACAATGCAGTGAATGTCTGGGGCTTATTCAAATAGATGGCCCACAACCCATCCCCATAGCATCTGGCATCTCCAATTTCCAGTTCCAGGGTCAACACCTTCTTACCACTCTTCTGATTTTCAACTTCCCTTTTAATAATTTCTTTCAGATCCCTGCCTGTTTCTGCAGCTGAAATGTCTTCTCTGACCGCAAGCGTGAGATGAGATGTGCTCCCACGGCCGTTTGTTGGTGAATATTTAGAGGGTTTCCATCCTTCATCTTTGTTTCCATCTTGAGGGGTCACCTCTTGTGCGACTTGAATATCATCATGCCAAAGCTGTAATTCCTTATCACCTAGTTTAAGTCTTACTCCAAATGTCCGAGGAGTTACCAAAAAACCAATGATCTGCATTTTAAAAGCTCTGGTGATATCCTGTCTGTGATGGTTGTTGTAATCTTCAGTTTCTTTCATCTGCTTGAAGTTGGTGAAAAATGCGGTGCAGTGCAAAAGTGTTTGTCCAACCACAAGGGTGCGTGTATCAAAGTACTTGCAAATATCCACTTTTCCTGGGAAAGGATGAAAAAAGTGGAAGAGAGCGTACCTAAATCAGCACTTTGATATCTTTCAATTACATAGGGTAATCAGCTGTTCATTGTCTAAAGGAAGGGTTTAGGCAAACTTTACTTTTGATATGTGAGAGAGTAACTAAGCTGTAAGCATTCTATGAAATTTTCATTCACTTCCCTGTTCTCGAGACACTGGCTGCTGCAGTGACTGCATTTGTTACCTACAGTGAACTTGAAGCAAGCACAAGTGATGTCATTTCCTGACACTGATGAGCAATGCTAAGTTTTCTTTGTTTTTCAGTGGACTGTTTTTACAATGAAATAGACAAGATGTGAGTTCAAATTGAATAGGTTATGTTAAGTTTGTAAACTACCCATGCCTCTCAATCATTCAAAAAGGTCTACCCTTGAAGAGAGCTTTGACATATTAGAGAGGTTCTAGTTATTCTAACCATTCTGCTGAAATTTTCACTGAAATCCGATGCGTGGCTTTCAAGATATTAGCGGTTAATGTTGTCACATGTTTCAACCAAAGTGAACTTGAAGCAAGCACATACAGTATGACATCATAACCTCACATTAATGAGCTCCCTTTTGTTTTTCTTAAAACTTTACAACCAATTTTCTCCTCCATAATACCACGTTATCGGCATGTGAATGCATGAGAGGCATGGGAAATTTACCAACTTCAAATTTCCCATGGGGAGCTCTTATCCCTTTTAACTTCACTGTCAACACAACAGACTGAAAAACAAAGCACTTCTTATCACTGTGAGGAGATGATGTAAGCCCTGATTGCTTCAAGCTCACTTTACAGTAGGTCACAAGTACAGTAACTTCATTTGCTGAAATCTCGAGAATTCTGTATCGGAAATGAATGCAAGTTTCACCAAACTGCTAAGATTAACCTCCTCTTTCACACCTCAAAAATAATTTTGCTTAAACCCTTACTTTCAGATGATGAACGTATGGGATTATGGCAGAGACAAGTGACAGTTAAGTTTAAAGAATAAGATTACAGTGTTCACTAATGTGTAATACTGTACAATGTCACCTGTGCTGACTTCAAGTTCACATCTGGTTGACAATATGAGTATTGCATTTTTGCTCTTGGGAACCACTTAAAAGAACTGAATGCAAATTTCAGCAGAATGCTTATGTTTTAATAGAACTTTCCTTTTAAAACATATGAAAACTTTATATTTGATTTGACCCTTCTTTAAAGACATTGATCACTCCAAATCATCAATTAAACTTGCCAAAGTCCTCTCTCTTAGAATAATTACTTCCTTACAACAAACTACCCAAGAAACCTTGCTGACTGATGAAAAACAACACTGATCCCCCTTATGGAACAGTGGAAGATCTCACATTAATTAAGTTTCTTTGCTGAAACTATTTGAATCTTTCAGCAGTGTTCAAGGAAGAGTCTTTGAAGAGAAGTCATTGTGTATTCACTTTTTTATGTCTAGCACCAGTGATGGATGGTCTCAACCTCTCACTTGAGGCCAACTTTTGCAGGCTTGGCCTTGAGGAGTACTGTCTCAGTCTTGTACCATCTGGGTTCTGAAATTGACAGGTCTGAGGCCTGTTTGAAGCCTTTCCAAGGCTGGCTATCACAGAAGTGCAGTAACTTTCTGAGGGCCCCAAGCAAAGAACAGAATTCTTCTCCAAGAATCCTTCAAAGGGTCTTACCCCAGTATGTCATACAGATCCACATATAAGTCACATGCTATAATCCAAATGGTCAGAGGCTTAGGTGTACGGTATTGCATACAGGTAGTAAATGATATCAGTACAAATTATATACAGCATGAGACTGCTTCACTCTCTGAGGGTAGGACTCAGAGGGTGTGCCTTCAGCCTCAGGGACTTGGAAATTACCACAATGTCTGGCAACTGTTTAAGCAATGGAGGTGCGGTGTTAATACCAGAAGAGACTGGGAATTGCAAAGGGGTTAACTTAAATTTACATTTTTTTTTTACTGTATGTCCGAACATCCCCCTTTAGTGCAGTAACCACCCTCAGCCCCATCTCTATAAAGTCATCCTACAGTAGTTTTGCTCGAATTACAATTATTTCAACTTACTACTAAACCTTCTGCTGTGATGTTTCATACTGCAAATAATCCACCTATATGTACTGTATGACTACCCTCTGATGCCACACCTACAGTATGACTGATCTGACTGTGCAACTAACCCCTGGACAAATCCTAGTTATCCTACCCAAAAAACTTCCCTTGGAAGGCAGCTTTCCCCTGGATAATTTTCACTCTGGATAAGTGCCAACAATAAACTTCCTTGCAGAAAACTTCCTTACCAAGAAATTTGGAATTGTCCATGCAGTTAATTGTCCAGGAGATAATGCAGTTGTCTGGGAAGGGGCCAGGGGGTAAGTTGTACGAGGAACATGTATCCTTTGTCACCATTTCTGGCAACACATAAAAGCTGCCATTATGAAAGAATTTAAGTGAGGTGCGGATTAAAATTATGTTTACAAAGTGACCGATCAATTTACAGTAAGACTAGCAGTGGTGTAACTAATACAAGTACAGCAATCGATGATGCATGCTACAGGTCATTACATACAACACACGTGTAGCATGCAGAAACATACATGTCAGCTCTCCAGATGTGACTCCACCATGGCCAAGTAAACAAACATGATACAACATAAAATTTATCTATGTATGGAATGCGAGTATTTGCCTACTTGGTGATTCTTTGATAAGTTTCTACTTCTGCTTCACTGCCCTTAGACCAGCACCACTAAAGATGCTGTTGTTGTATCAAATAGATCACATGGCTAACTATGCAGGCTATTAACCACTACGTCAACTCTAAACAATCTGTAAAAAAAATGAAATGAATTTCTTTGAAATCAGTTTACTATGACCATATAAATCAGGTCCTTTGTGGAATACTGTTTGATATTTCATAGCAAAGGCGTACCCTACCAGCAACACGGTGGGCAATCTTTAAATTTATGAAAACCATTACAACAAATGGCGACACTAAGGGTGTGTCGACAGACGTCAAAACTTGACTGGGTTAGAATAATGAATTATAGATTAGATTAATTTTAGTTTCAATAAACAGGGAGTAATATCACCTAGCACAGTTGGTCTTTAAATACCACATTATTCTGCACAGCAGTAAACTGTACAATGAAAATACTTTCAACATGAACCCAATTACTATAAAATATTGTGTTGGACAGAAAGCTGGCCGGGCAGGCTTTCTGTGAAACAGTGTGGGCATATTTTTGGTATAGGTTTACATAATTATTGTTAAATTATTAACCATCCAATATTGTGAGGCAGAGCATACCAGGATTGAAAAAAATTGAATTATTAACTGAATTGGCTAAAATGAATCCTACAGTAGGTAACTTTGGTAACTTAGAAATGTAAACACAAAGAAGTTTGCCCAATAGGCTGTCATGATATTTCCAGACAAGACAATCGATATAATCAGACCTAATAATCGAAATTCGATCATAATCAGTTTTTTCTCCACATACTTTACTTGTTAAAAGTAACCCCTTGCGCCGAATGCAGTGTCACCAAACAGTGTGTACTGCATATGACCTGTACATGAGCGCCAAATTGGGGCCCAGTCTAGCCTTTCAAACTGTTACAAAATTTTTAGTTTTTTTTGTCTAAGAGATGATTAATATACCCTCTCCCCACAATTTTTGTTGTTTTTACAGTTCTGCAGTTGGAGTGTTATCTTCAAAATAACCCAATTGGTCCAATTCCCAAATACTTTATGAAATTACCACACTTTACCACTGCCAATAAATAATTTTTACAGATGGACACTCTATTCCAACAAAGAGCTACAGTACATAATACTGTGATAATACAGTAGTTATACTCCAAACTTTTAAAGGATGTAAAAGGTTCACTGACAGTTTTTACCATTCTGTGACAAAGACTTTTAATTTGCACTAAACCAGATAAATGGTTTTAGTATTTTAGGATCTGGGGTTTTAGGGTTTACATATGTCTTGGATGTTTGACTAATTACTGCACCCATCTTTTGAAAGTTCTACTCTTTTATGCATTTTTATAGCATTTTTATATTTTCTTATTTTTTTTGGGGGGGGGGGGGGCTTTCATGCCTTTTTTTAATAACATGTTTAATTCTTTTCTTTGGTCATTTAATGTTTTATTGTTTTGTATTTTTCAAAGAGCTTCTGTAGTCACATGATTTCCAATGCCACTCTTATCACTGGCTGAATAAATACATACCATAATAAGTCATTCCTTACATACTGTTTAACAGACTGACTCAGTGGATGCAAATAGGAAGACATGGGACATGTAATAGGTGGGACCAGGATTGGTATAGTCCCAATTTTTTTGTGTTAAAAAAATGCAACAGTAGAATTTAAAACACTTTAATTACCTTTTGTTGGTCCATCAATTGCATGCTTGGAAAATTCTTCCACAAACTTCTCCTCCTTGTTCAAATGCTTTAAAAGTTCATGACCTTGTTGGCGGAGATCTTCTGAGTCAGGTAAATTAAAGAACCACCCATAAAACAAGGGTATGAAATTTGTCTGATCGACGTAAACTTGAACCAAGCGAAAGGCAACTGAAAGATTTCCAAATGGTTTCAGCTTCTCTGTGGTGATGAGTCTGGGATCATTGATGACTGCGAACACTGCAGACTCATTGGAAAATGATTCCAACCACTTTTTGACCTCATTCAACACTGCAGATGTAGTTTGATCACTGCAGGATGACTGCTCACTGAAAATCTTTGCCTCAGGGTAGACATGTTTGATACTGTCCAAGATATCTGAGCATTCAGGTAGATACATCATCAGCCGTGAAGTCTTGATGTAGTCAATGGTTGGTTGGTCATTCAAAAATGGGAAATAATTCTTCTTTTTTGAGCTGACTTGTCCTTCCATCTCATGGGACATCTGAATCAGAACACCAAAAATACAAATTATTGCTGCAGCAGCCATGCTATAACCTTTATTGTAAGGCATTTTTCAATCACTAAATAGCACAGCTCACAGGAAAATTTAATCTGAATTTCAATGCTAAAAGAGCTTTTAAATGTTCAGTTGAACTTCAGCACAGTAAATTTCACAACCAGTCAAATATTTTAAAGTTGGATCAGCAAATGACAATAGCTGTTCTGTAAGTGTGAACTTTATTTAAAAAAAAAAACAATGTTGACAAGGCCAACTTTGCAAAAACTTCCTGTCTGGTCTGCCTGCTAGCTGCAAGTCTGAAGTTTCTTTATAATACCTTGGCTATTAAAGCAAGTTTACTGACCTGGAGTAGACATTGGTAGGTATGAATATTCATTAGATTTACAGACAATAGTTTGCAGTCTGAATGCATTGACCAATAGTTATCTTGAAGGGTACAGTACTTCCTTATTTATTCTTCACAAGCAAGGAATTAAGAGAAAAGCAGACCATGCTATAAGTACTAGCTTATAGAAACTAGGACTGTTTTTTTAAGTAATGGATAACCACACCATAAGGGGAACCAAGGTAGAGTACCTTTGATGTATTGTATATGAGACAGAGCCAAAGTGCTGCCAGCCAGTCTCACAGGGCCACACATGACAGACCCATAATGTAGAGGTCTGAATGTGGAGAGGTTCATCATTTCAAGTTTTGTGTAGCTTTGGGATGTGTAGTTCCTTACGAGAGCAGGACTCCTTCAGGTGTAAAATTTGGTTAAAAATTGCCCTTCAGCTCTTCGCCAGAGGGTTGAGGGGACTTTGGAAAAAGTACACTTGACTGGCTGTCATGGGCAGTTGAAAATTATGACTAGCAAGCTCTCTTAAAATATCACCAATTCACCATTCACTTAGTGTACACTTTCATGCAAATGAGTCATAGTATATGTCATCAAAATTTCACGTCTTTGATAAACAGTAATTGCTAACAGTTTGACATCTACCACAGACCTCAAGTAAAATTTATACTTCCACCAAAAACTCTGGATTTTTTTTAAACTATATTTCAGTGTGAGGCATAATGTCTACTAAGTTTGCCCTGAAGTTATGAAATGCTATGAGCTTTGGCCTTCACTCGGGGTACTGTACCTCTTCACAATATAAGGCACCCATTTACCAAGTATGGGACCCCTCAGATTACCATTCTTGAGCTACTGTATCCTGTTCCCAAGGTTCTCACTTTACCACCTACAGTATGAAATTAAGTGACATTTGACCTCCACTATAGACCGTAAAATCACATAATGTCAAAATGTAATGAAAACCAAAGTGTGAATGCTTTAGAGGACAGCCCTGTAATACATACTGTACAGTATACACTTTTGTACACCCAGTAGTGAAGCATGTCCTCTGCGGAGGGCAGTTCTGAAGTACAGTATGTGCTGAAGTCAGTGCATAAACAATACAGTTCTTTTCCTAAGAATGGGACATGAATGTCTAAATTCTAAACAAAATCATATTTGACAAGAAAAACCCAGCAAAGTTGGATGGAATAAGGGCCAATGATCAATGCTTACGTATATTTTATAAATTATTTTGAAATCACTTCCAAGTTTGTTCTTCTGAAGTGGTGCTACAATCTTGGACAAAACTTGTTAAGACACGGCCCTCTCCCCTTCACAATGGTGACCACAGTCACCCTGTTCACGGCATACAGTCACTCTTTCTGCACAACACTGGGAGGGGAGCAGGGGTTTCATGTATGCTGGGGACCTGAGATTCAAGAATATGAAGACAGAGTGTCCCAACAGTTTTGTCCAAGACTGCAGGATGCTTACATAGCAGGCTGCATGGCATATTTCTTGTTTAATCACATCTACTGTATAGCCAAGTTTGGGTGTTTGGTTTCGTGAATGGTGTTGTTGCCAGGCATGTTTTGTAGATGGTGGCATATAGGTAATATGCAGTGGTGCATTCACAGGGTTCCCACTCTTTTCTTACATTATTTTTTCAGGACTTTTCAGGACTTTTTATTGAACTTTTTAAGGACTTCTCAAACTAATGTTGACCAGAAAGAATTTAAAAGTATAGTATTAAATAGGGATAACCATCTCTTGTATCATTTGAGTCAATCTTGCAACTTTATGAACAGTACAGAACATTTGTTTTTTACAGCTCATCAATAGTTCCACTGATAATAAGCTTCATAAATAGCAAAATTCCCTTTTCAACTTTCAAAACTTCGGAAAATACCATTTCAAGCTTAAGCACCTGACTTCTAAATGAATGGGTGCTTGGTTCATTTCGCTCTGGACCCATTTTTCCTGAATACCCTGAAGGTACAGTACTACTATCCAAATATAATTATGTCAAACTATCAACATTGTACAAGAGAATCTGCGTAAGCAATCTGCATAATTTTATAAAAAGGTCCATAAGGCCCACATGAGAACTTAGACCCCCCTCCCCCCCCCCAAAAAAACAGATCACTAACCAAGCATTATGACAGGATGTCAGCTCTAACATTACTGTAACTGGAGGAGCGGATGATCATTTTGCAATCTTTCACAAAATGGACCCTTGGGTACATCTTGGGCCTTGGACCCAAAATTTCTGTACATGTACCATAAAAGAATCAGTAACAGAGCATCATTATGACATATTATCAACATACTACAAGACAGGAAAGCATTTGCAGAATTTCATAAAATAGGCCACCTGGGCCCACATAGGACCTTGGACCAAAATTCAAGACTACCATAAATAGATCACTAACCAACCATCATTAAGACAGGCTGTCAACTCTGTTTAAACATTAAATGCAAAAAAAGTTAATCACTCTGCAGTATTTCACAAAATGGACCTTAGGGCCCATCTTGGGTCTTGGACCCAAAATTCCTAAACACCCAAGAGGTACCTCTAACATAGTAACATTATGAGAAACCATCAACATTGCACAGGAGAATCTATTGGAGGAGGAGCATTTTAAAGAATTTCATAAAATGAGCCATAGGGGCCACATGGGACCTTGGACCATAGATTACTGATCACCTTAAATGGTCCACCACCTAAGGAACATTGTGCCCAAGTTTCAAACAGATCCATGAAAGCATGTGGGAGGAGTGGCATTCTACACAATTGTGAACAGATAGATCTAGATAGAGTGATGTTATCACAATACAGTAGCTCACACCAGATCCTGGTGTGAGCTACATGTAATAAAATGGATGAATTTTACATTTTGGGCAGAAAAGTACCTTTCTTGGTCAGTCATCTTATCCAGTGGAAATTATGTTGAAAAGAAGTGCTTAACATACCTGGTTACGATCATGTACCCAGCGGATACTTGTCACACACAAGCAACCTAGCCTAACACACTACAGTATAGGCAAAATTGGAGCCTATACCGACAAAATTATCCCGATTTCCGTAAAGTTCTTACTTTTTTCTGATCGTAATTTTACAAGATTTTGATGATTTGAAGGTGAATTTCCCACCATTTCGGAAGGAAAAACGTCTGAATATGTCTTTGATAAATGCAAGCATTCATTTAACATGGTCTGGGGCAACAATACTCCATTTTCTGTCATAAAATTTATATGTATCAAGAGATTGATAATTTTTGCTATTTTCTATAAAGTTTCGTGCAGAAAGTTCAATTCCATTTTTGCGATCGCAAAAAATCGGCGGCCCTACATCAAAACTGCTTCAACAGATATATTTTTGTTAAAAACACAAGAAAATTCATGACTTTTCAGGACCACAGATAATTTTTGGTGAAATTGAAGTACTTTTCAGTCCTGAATTTTGAATCATCAAAATTTAAGGACTTTTCAGGTTTTTAAGGACCTGTACGAACCCTGACAGGGTTCCCACTCGTTTCTTACATTATTTTTTCATGACTTTTTCATGACTTTTCAGGACTTTTTATTGAACTTTTTAAGGACTTCTCAAACTAATGTTGACCAGAAAGAATTTAAAAGTATAGTATTAAATAGGGATAACCACCTCTTATATCATTTGAGTCTATCTTGCAACTTTATGAACAATACGGAACATTTGTTTTTTACAGCTCATCAATAGGGCCACTGATTGTAAGCTTCATAAATAACAAAATTCCCTTTTCAACTTTCAAAACTTTGGAAAATACCATTTCAAGCATAAGCACCTGACTTCTAAATGAATGGGTGCTTGGTTCATTTTGCCCTGGGCCCTTTTTTCCTGAATACCCTGAAGGTACTACTATCCAAATATAACTATGTCAAACTATCAACATTGTACAAGAGAATCTGCGTAAGCAATTTGCATGATTTTATAAAAAGGTCCATAAGGCCCACATGAGAACTTAGACCCCCCCCCCCCAAAAAAAAAAAAACATAAACAGATCACTAACCAAGCATCATTATGATAGGATGTCAGCTCTAACATTACTGTAACTGGAGGAGCGGATGATCATTTTGCAATCTTTCACAAAATGGACCCTTGGGTACATCTTGGGCCTTGGACCCAAAATTTCTGTATGTACCCTAAAAGAATCAGTAACAGAGCATCATTATGACATATTATCAACATACTACAAGACAATTTGTAGGCAGGAAAGCATTTTGCAGAATTTCATAAAATAGGCCACTGGGGCCCAAATAGGACCTTGGACCAAAATTCAAGACTACCATAAACAGGTCACTAACCAACCATCATTAAAACAGGCTGTCAACTCTGTTTAAACATTAAATGCAAAAAAAGTTAATCACTCTGCAGTATTTCACAAAATGGGCCTTAGGGCCCATCCTGGGTCTTGGACCCAAAATTCCTAAACACCCCAGAGATACCTCTAACAGAGTAACATTATGACAAACCATCAACATTGCACAGGAGAATCTGTTGGAGGAGGAGCATTTTAAAGAATTTCATAAAATGAGCCATTGGGCCCACATGGGACCCTTGGACCATAGATTACTGATCACCCTAAATGGTCCACCACCTAAGGAACATTGTGCCCAAGTTTCAAACAGATCCATGAAAGTATGTGGGAGGAGTGGCATTCTACACAATTGTGAACAGATAGATCTAGATAGAGTGATGTAATCACAATATAGTAGCTCACACCAGATCCTGGTGTGAGCTACATGTAATAAAATGGATGAATTTTACATTTTGGGCAGAAAAGTACCTTTCTTGGTCAAAGTCATCTTATCCAGTGGAAATTATGTTGAAAAGAAGTGCTTAACACACCTGGTTACGATCATGTACCCGGCGGATACTTCTCACACACAAGCGACCTAGCCTAACACACTACAGTATAGGCAAAATTGGAGCCTATACCGACAAAATTTTCCCGATTTCCGTAAAGTTCTTACTTTTTTTCTGATCGTAATTTTAAAAGATTTTGATGATTTGAAGGTGAATTTGCCACCATTTCGGAAGGAAAAACGTCTGAATATGTCTTTGATAAATGCAAACATTCATTTAACATGGTCTGGGGCAACTATACTCCATTTTCTGTCATAAAATTTATATGTATCAAGAGATTGATAATTTTTGCTATTTTCTGTAAAGTTTCGTGCAGAAAGTTCAATTCCATTTTTGCGATCGCAAAAAATCGGCGGCCCTACATCAAAACTGCTTCAACAGATATATTTTTGTTAAAAACACAAGAAAATTCATGACTTTTCAGGACCACAGACCATTTTTGGTGAAATTTAAGTACTTTTCAGTCCTGAATTTTGAAGCATCAAAATTTAAGGACTTTTCAGGTTTTTAAGGACCTGTACGAACCCTGCTATATAACACATTCGTGCTGGTGTGTCGTTAAACCCCATCTAACTAACTCCACCAATTACTTTTGCTTAATATGCTTTTAGCCGACAGTCACATTTGGGCTTGTCTACAATAAAGGGGTATAAAAGTGTTACAAAGGTGGTGAAATTTGAAGTCCTCTAAGAATAAATTTTTGTTGTGTTATTTTGTTTGATTGGTAGTCTCAATTTTTTCCTGAGAGCAGGAAGATAGTTCTTTTCACCTAATCACCACTTTTTAAGTGGTAAGTGTTACTGGTTACGTATGTAACGGGGACAGACATGGAAACTCTTTGCTCCAGAAATCTTTAAGGAGGACAATATGTATAAATAAACTCTGTATTTAATAGAATGATAAAGAACAAACACTTTTTCACTGAAATTGCATTACCATTAGTTAAAATGGACTAGTATGGAGATCAATGGTTACGTTGGTAACGAGGACGGACATGTCCGTCCTCGTTACCAACGTAACCAAACTATGTTCCAGAAAATTAAGCACTTTAAACACTTGAATGCATTGTGACACAAGTTTTGCTCTTTCCTGAAGTGTAAACTGATGACATGTGAAACATTCATCAAAAACCAATGTCCCCATGTGCCTACGTTATACTACCGACAAGGACATGGTTACGTTGGTAACATCTGGACGGACATCGCCTTGAAGGCTCTCATACCCTTGTTGTAAGCAAAAAGATGGAGGAAAGCACACAAACCAGTGACAAATATGGCCATCTGCAAACAGATGCAGTTTTATCAAATTCTCTGGTAATTTGTGTCCTACAGGCCTGTTAATATGATAGTTACCAATGTAACCATTAGGGGACAGACATGTTACCAACATAACCATCATGTGCTCCGCAATTGACTATGATGCATTTACTGCTGGATTATTTTATTTGTGGTACTGCACATGATCAAGGTTAAGTGTTACATCATAACCTTAGCTCTGGAAATCTTTTCTTTCAGTTAAAATATCAACTATTAAGATTTAATATCCAGATGGACGGACAAATCTCAAAATTTTACTACAAATTGCTGATAAAATTTTGCGGTGTTTGTGCACCTAAAAATATTCATTTATCATTTACCATTTATTTTGTACATTACATTTATGAATGAAGACAAAGAACCTGCATCAGTCACATCTGCAAAGGTTCCACTCACATCATAAATTTATTCCACATCCTATGTAACACTTATAGGTGGTAAAAAAGGCCAAAATAGCCCCAAATTCTGCCCAAAACATCCTTTATATAAGTTGGACATTGATAAAATTGTCTTTATTATCTCTCTATAGTCCTCCAAGTATGGTGAACTGTAAAATCTCCAAACCATTGTGACATCTTTCAAAATATCATCAAAGCAAAAAACACACACTGAATATTTTCCTTTACTGTAGACAAGCCCATTTTTTAGTTGTTCTATGACTGATAATAATTTCTCGTAACTGAGCCTTTCTTTGTAGCCTACAGGCCTAAAAATGATGTTGATCGCTGTATGGTCGCTATTTGATTTCACAGCACATAATCGACAGCTAGGCCTACTGTACAAGCAGTCAAAAACTTTCATTTTTTTATATCTTCACCTAAACATTGAATCTATCTTTCTGCTTTTTGCCGCCTCAGTGGTACCCCTGCTGACTGTTTATATATGTTGTGAAAGCTTTATATCAACTTCCGGTTTTACGCTCCCCCATGTGTTACGTGAACAGTAGGCTAGATTTCTGCATTATACATTTTGCCGTTCAGTGCCAATTCTCGTCATTTTTACCTTCTTTGAATAGTAAAGGCCTACAAGTTTCTTAGTTTAGTGAGCACTCGTTATAGGCAGGGCACGAAATAACGGGGGCCCATGGGCCCGATGCTCCTAGAAATTCGCTCGGGCCCGTAGCTTTTAGAGGGTAAGGGGCCCGGTTGGCTCCTAAATATTTCAAGTCTAACTGTACATTCTGCACATGAACCTCTCCACCCACAAGTAAACGTGCTATGTAATGCATGAAAGAGACTGCAATGGTAAGAAGTACATGCTTTGATGACCAATGAAAAAAGGAAAGGGTCGAATGAAACTCTTGGTTCACTTGCAAAAGTCTCAAAGTCTTTCTATTTTTGGAAGAATGAGTACAAATTATTTTCGGGACTATTAGCTATTACAAAACTCTGCGAACATAGTAGCCAACTTGTACAGAGAAAGCCAGTCAAAAATCTATCACATGTATGTAATGCAGTAGCGCACAGTTCTAATATCACAAGGTGGCTACTGTACTGTTACGTACATACTGTAGATCTAAATCATTGACTGCACATATGAATGATGTCTAGCTTATATCCAATCAGTTTACAATAAATAATAATATGAGTGACTGAGGGGATTTGCAAAACCTGCCGTCCTACAGGTGGGTTACTCAGGCTTGGCTTGACTGAATGGTACAGTAGGTGAGAATTGAACAGCGCCCTTCATTTACCGCTGAATAAATTCTGGAGTTACGAGAAAATTTTGAAATGTACATTACATGCAACATGTACAGTTGTTAAAGGGAGAATGCAGTCACCCCAATAAAGAATTGTATAGTAGACTATCCTATTTCCTGAATGGCTCTTGAGAATCATGTGACAGTATTTTTCTCACTCAATTGTAAAATTTACAAGTAGCAACTGCTTGGTTTACCTTGAATATGCAATATTTATGTCCTAAAATATTATGAAAGATACTTGGAAGAGAAATAAGTAGAAATTTATGACATTTAAGTATTAACTGTTTCAAAATAAGTTTGGGACGACTGTTTTTGACCTTTAAGTACTGGTATATAAGACGGTGTGGACAGATTGGTTTCAGGCTAGTCTCAGCCTCTACTGTATACCTAATCTACACGTTTCCAAGCACATAAAAGCACCTGTACACTTAAACATCCTTTTAAAAGTCCTTTTTATATTTGTTAGTTTGGGCCCCTTGATTTCTCATTTGGCCCCTAGATTCCATGGGATAGGGGCCCGGCTGGCTCCCAAAGGCTGAAGGCTTATTTCGACCCCTGATAGGGCAGGACTACAGTACTATAGCTGTCACACTTTAGTTTTAAACGGCTAAACGAACGATCGGCCGTTTATTCTACCAAACATTTTTTCTCCCTATGTTTTGCTTTGATACTTTTTCATTTAAAAGGATGTTTATCAACCTGTTTGATGACCAAATAATGCTTCGAAAATAAACTGTCGGCCTCATACGTATATAGCATATAATTCTGTGAATTGATCCTCAGTGAAACCAGGGAGTTAACTCAGTACCGTAATCCCCAAACACTAAACGTAGTGGCTTTGTGCTTGTTATCCTGTTTGAAGTACAGTAGTAGTCAAAATTAGTACACAAAAGGACTTAACAAATTGATTCAGGTTTCCCAGCTTAGAGCGTATTAAAATCTTAGTCCAAGTCACACCCCAGAACTTACGTTAAAACAGAATACAGTTTAAAAAGCGCCATAATATTTCAAAAGTACCCTGGCTATTGTTTCATGCATGGCTCACAGTGTTTCTTTTGAATGATTTAGTTTTCATTGCAATACGTAATGCATGCACCCACGGCCATCATATCTCTACGTATTAAATTATCGGTTCGATGCATGATGTCATGCCGCATGCGAATGAGTACAGCATTCGAAATCGAGTGGGTCTAACTTTTATGCACAGCTCTTCGCGCTACGATTGAGACATCGTTTTTGCGTGAATAATACAGTACAAGGCACGCTTTTACTTCGTACAAATTTTGCTTTCAATAAAAACACCCGTTGTTACTACCGAGAACTTATGAGGTAACAACTGGAATGATTAGCGGTGTAAGCAGCCATTGAAAAATTACTGTACTTCCTGGTACGTACCACGCCCATGCTCTTCAGATACAGTATCTGGCGACTTTAAACAGTATGTTTGTAGCCTAATGTAGGGGTGTTTGCATACAGTTACGGACCTACACATACACTGATTTTAGCCTTGCGTTCATTGTGCTTGTTTACTTGAACTTCTGTACAGTACAGAACACAGACATAACTTACAGATATCCATTTTTGTGTACATTTCAGTTATGTACAACAAATATACGAGAGTTAGTGACTGCGAATTCGATACTAACATTCGTTAACGATAATTTTTAGTGCAATGAAAGAACTGTGTTAAAATGATCACTAACATTTTGATCACGGATGTACATTCTTGAAAGTTTGTAACGGGTGGGAAGGCATGGCTTTGAGACAATCAGCTGAGGCTGTGAGGGGCACCGCAGCCATAGTAAGACGGCACTTAGGGCCATATTTGGCCGCAAGTTCTTTTGAAAATTGCAGGGCACCAAGGCCAATTGAAGAGGCAACCACGGCCATGGCTGCGGTGGCTGCGGTTAAATTCGAGGCCTGCATATATAAACACTTTAATTTCAAAAGGAAACAAAAGTAGGTACAGTAATGTGAGTTGCACAAGGAGGACATCACAAATTATTGTGCAATCGACTTTCAAATTAAGTGAATACATTTCAACACTTCATAGCTCAGCAATGGAGTAAGCCAGGAGAATGGGAGTTATGAGGAAGAAATTCCTTTTCCAACCTCTAAAACACATATTCTTTTAATTTGACTTTAGGTACACCTTAAAGCTGACAAACCCCCATTGAGGGGAATGCTAGGATGTAAAGTGATGTCTTTAGTGGCCAATATGGGGTTACAGTTAGAAGGGTAATTGACACAGTTAAGCAAGGAAGTCGGGAGTATCCTGAACATATGGGGGTACTCAAGGAAAGTAGAGTTTTATGAAATAGTCAACCAACTCAGAAATACACTCTGTAGGGGAACCACAGCAGGAAACAACAGGTTGACCAGGCGTACTAGCTTTAAGTTTACATACTTTTGAAAGGAGGTAAAAGTGTGCTCCACTTCTGTTAAAGGGGTAAAAAAGAAATAGTGCTAGCTTGTGTTGTGATTAGTGAGTAAGGCAAATTCGCATTGGCCTAGCTTAGTCTAGGCCTATCTGCATATAGCCTAGGCCTAACTGTTATAACTAGCCAAGCAGAAACTTAACTAAGTAGTAACTTAGGCTGGGCTACTTGGTATTACAGTGATTTACGCAGTTATCTGCATAAGAAGTGTCCTAGGCCTACCTTGTAAGTGTATTACTATAGGGCACAACCGGAATTCGAACCATAGGGACAATTAGTGTTACAGGTATAGGACAAAAACCCCAAAATTCAAGATATTTACTTCAAATCGGAATCAAATCAGAAATCCTTACAATATGTTCTACCTTTTCACAAAACTAGCAAGATTATACAAAAAAATGACAAAATAACACTACCTAGCTTGAAAATAGGATGATTTTCTGCAACTTCGGAGGGAGCTCGGCGGGCTCGAAAGTGTTCGTTAGAAAAGATGATTGCGAAATAAAATCACGTCTTAGCCTTGTGCCAGTCGTTTCTTATGTCTCGAATGTACTATGTAAGTACACATAATATATTCACGAGAAAGAAACGCCTGGCGCAAGGCTAAGAAGTTGATTTTATAGCGCAGTCACTATTTCTAACGAACACTTCCGAGATGCACCGACGTTGCAGAAAATCATCCTATTTTCAAGCTAGGTAGTGTTATTTTGTGATTTTTTTGTATAATCTTGCAATTTTTGTGAAAAAGTAGAACACATTGTAAGGATTTCTGATATGATTCCGATTTGAAGTAAATATTTTGAATTTTGGGGTCTTCGTCCTATAGGCTACCTGTAACACTAATTGTCCCTATGAGAGGAATTTCGGTTGTGCCCTATAGCATATAGGACTACATAGCCTATACTATAGTGTATGTATAATGTTTAGAACGCCTGTGGTAAGGACCTGGCAGAAAATATTGTATGATGGCACGACCTTATCAGGCCACTCTAAGGAAGTTTTTGTTTTCATAAGACAAGACAAAAGAATGTGAATCTGTTTGCACCTGAAAATCTTTTGGCAGACTTGACCTTATTTGAGAGAGCTATAAATCTTTACCACAGAATTTTCCTTTCAAGAGGTGCCATTACAACATGTTCAGCATTTCCAGATAAAGCCTAACATGATTTAGAGGTAACCTAATGAGGCCAGCGGGCACTGTTTACAATTTTTGTACAGAGCTGTATGTACGGGCTCAGTGTCAGGCAATTTGTGTGTTCAATTTGAGGCTGCATATCTTAGCGTGCGTGTGCTTGAAATATTAAACAGGTTTGCAGGCATTTGCAAGGGAGTTTGCTATGCACGTGCTGCATCAAAAATTGACACACTGATTGTGACAGCAGTTTTGACGCACTTTGTTGACTGTGTCGATGCACGAAATTCAAAAGTAGCCTTATTAGGTCATGTCACTAACTGTTATTGTCTAAGTTTGGCCTAACACAACAGTTAGACCTACAATCCTGGACAAAATTATTGGGACACTTCCGGACCTTCCCCTCCACCCCTCGTTCAATGTTGAGAAGAAACGAAAAGCGCTCTCTTTTCTTCAGCGCTCAACTTTAATTCACCTTCAAAACCAACATTGAGGTGGGGCGCTGGGATTTGTCCCAGATAATTTTGTCCAGGATTGTCTGACCGCCTGTACAAAGGTATAGGAGAAGTCTCATGTTGAATATAGAAGAAATTTAGCAACGGCAAGCGACAAATCTGGTAGCTGGTTAAGTTTACTGCTATTGGGAAAAAAGTGATGTGAGGTCTTTTGGATTGTTTCATGAGAAAATTGCTGATTTTCTACTTAAGGAGGAATAACTTGAAATGTAAATAATGCCGTACAAGATGACAGTGGTTATTTATTACACAAAAGAACGATGCTATTTAGGAGTAAAAGTAATTGGTCAGTCGGGCTCGAGAACTTCAGGGGAGAAAGGTGTACAGAGGCTATCAGTTGAATGTATTTGTGACTCAAAACAACTATACGGATAAATATATTTATGATTTATAGCGTAACCAGCAGACAGTTACAAGAGAAGAGGTTTCAACAATTGAGTATCAATAGACATAGGCGATAAGTGAGCGGTTGTGTCGTGAAGTAGATGGCGCTATTTCTACTAGTCAGGCCTCCTCCCACTACAGGTCAAACGGTTTACCCCACGGTTTACCATCACTTTTTCGTCCAAATATAGTCACTTGGTTGCCTAAAAGGGGATTTAAGGATGAATTAATACAGAAAAGATCATGTGAGACCTGCTGTGAACAGCAGGACGGAAAATTTTGACGGAAAGAACAAATTCGCAACGGTTGACCATTAAGCGAACAGAAAAATCTTGACTACCTTGTCTTTTAAATGTTAAAACTGACGGTGAACCGTTTACTCCCATTGAATTACTGTGTAGTGGTCAACGGTCAACCGTTTCAGTCACTGGTCAACCGTGGCGCCATTCAGATTCTACAGTAATACATCTTACGTTTTGTCAGAACAAGAAAGATGTACAAAGAGTACTAAAGGAAGGGGGCCACACGCCTTTACTTGTAAATGAATGCCGTGCAGTCAGACGTTTACCCTAGTGCATGCAGTGTACTAGCAAATTATACTGTGAGTTTGGCAGTCGCTTTTTGTAAGAAGAATAGCCATGTTGCAACCTCAGACTTATGATAGCTTACCTTAATTTACGCTCATACTGCTACCTATCAGATACATTATAGGCTGCTCTGCAGGGACATTTACGACTTATCTCAAGGTCCTATTTCGTGCGGCATTCCTTCCCGACGGACAGTAAACAGCTGCAATATTCTCCAACATATATCACTGGCTGTTGCTAATTGACTCACACTCTTCCCTTTTTCCATCCCTCATATTTCTCCACAGCATTTTATGCCCCTCCCTGCCCAAGTGAAAACCAAATTTTGATAGCCACACGAGGAAGTGGTTATATTCTCGATAAATTCAGTAATTTCCTCTTTTTTGACCCTTTCGTAAACTTAAACAACTCAAATAACCCCGGTGTTTCCTACATTTGCATTGAGATTCAATTAATACGTTCGTTAATTGTTCATGATAATTCAGTGGTACCTTCCATTCTCCCCCTCCCCCATCCAACTGCCTTGTCTTTGGACAGAGCGCTTGGAAATTTAACCATTATTATGATAAGCATACTGTTCTCTGTCGTATTCCGCTGTCCCTATACCTTTGTACAGACGTTCAGACAATCCTGGACAAAATTATTGGGACACTTCCGGACCTTCCCCTCCACCCCTCGTTCAATGTTGAGAAGAAACGAAAAGCGCTCTCTTTTCTTCAGCGCTCAACTTTAATTCACCTTCAAAACCAACATTGAGGTGGGGCGCTGGGATTTGTCCCAGATAATTTTGTCCAGGATTGTAGCTTAAATTGTTACTGTTACTACTAACGTTAGCCATTACATTTACAGTGTCATCACTGTTAGCGTTAGCCTAGTAATGTTAGTGCTGTGTGGACCCACTGGTAGTTGCATATGTTAGGCCTAACGGCCCTAGGCCTTAGCCTCTAGGCCTAATACTAAGGAAATTCAATTTTAACCTACTTGGCAAAAAAAGTCGTGTGATAAAAACGAAAATGCTGGACAGGTAGCACGCTGATTCGGAGATGATAGGCCAACCCGTAATAATGTTAACAAAGGTAAGCCTAGGTTGAGCAAACGATTCCCACGTCGGAACATTTCGCGCGCTTCTCTGATATTCGTACAATTGACTGCGCGCCGGCCGCAGAATTTTTTTATCCCAACACGAATGGGGGGATGTTCGGATCTAGTAGACTTAAATCATTGCTTAATGCACCCAAGGGATCATATTTTTTGGGAGTTTGATAATAGAGTAGAGAAGTGATGTCTGCGCTTTTGTTTTTCTCCAGTGGCTATGATTCCTTGGGTGCGTTTAAAAATGATTCAAGTCTGCTAATTTCGATTGTTCATCACGAAAAATGAAAAATTGCCCCCATTCATGCTGGGAAAAAAACTTACGCGCCGACATACACGTACCGAGTAGAGGATTCCACATTTTGAAACCTAATTTCCTGAAATGAACCGCAAACTTTCCTCAAATAAAAAAAAAATAAAAAAAAAAAAAACTTTAAATCCAGATTTCTGATCAGTTTTAATTGAGCTAGCTAGAATTGGTTCCTTTAAACTATCGTTTATTTTCGTTCACTTTTCTTGGGTTTAAAAAAAAAATCCTCAAATTTCCTGAAACCAGAATTCCCTCCAAAATTTCCTAAGGTAGCACACTAATATATTTCAAGGGAAATCCCGGCGGTAGATTTAAATGGTGGGAACTCGGAACTCGGAGTAAAAACAACCGGCCAGCTGATCGGATGATATTAGTGAGGTAAAGAAAGACGCATATATCCCTGAACCTTAAAATGGCGCGTTGACTCCCCCACCAATCTTAATGTAGGACTGGATAAAACACGCGCTATTGTTTAGCATTACAGCGCAGAGGCCGCGGAGCCAATTTTGAAGTGCGAGGGCTAATCATCGAAGCGGCCCAATATATTCAATAAAATAAATGTAGTTTAAGGCGGTCCAAAATGCCCACAGCAAAAAAGTGCGGGGTAAAGGCCCCCTAGCCCCCCCCCCGTCTCCGCGGTCCCTGCAGCGGTGGGGAACCACCATAGAGCAGGATATAGCCTGAACCACTTGGTGTTCACAAGATGGCGCGAACTACTCCTTAACAAATCATCGCGCACCTAGCGCCTAATGGTTAACGGTGCGGGATATGTACACGGGTATGGAAAAATGAATCAAAAATATTGGAAATAATTCGTTAACCGAAGGAGAAAACTAAAGGTCATTGTGCAAAATATTTTTTTTCGATTTTGTCTACATCTGTGTTGATAAATTTTCAGTAATAACTGCACTGCACAATTTTGACACGAAAAGTGAATCAAAGAGATTTGCTCCACGCAGGCATGGTTTAGCCTAAGTGCACTTGCTATACGGTATGTAGGTTTAGAACACCGTGCAAGAATATTGAAGAGGTATATTGGATGATTGATATTGGAAACTGATACTCTGTAAATTTATGATTTTAAAGTTGTAGCAAGTTGTTTCCAGTAGGGACATACCTATATTGTTAGTAACACTTGACTAAACTTTGAGGTTCCAGTATTGGATTTCAGAGTTTAAGTATATGCCGATTACAGGTAAAGGTAGCAAGAAACAAGGGTGGCGCCCGGGGGCAGGGGCCCCCGTAGGGGAAGACTGTCCCCGTCGGGGAAATTTTCCAATTAAGTGGGGGGCCTTAATCCGTACGATAAAATATGATCCCAATAACCTTCAGTCGCCCCGACGATCTGCTTGATTTTGCTCATAGGAAGGGCATATTCTTAAATAAAGACCCCATATTTTCCAATTTTCTTTAAAAACGCAAATTTCTCAAATTTTCTTCCATAAAATCCAAATTTTTCAAAATTTCTTCAATAAAACTCCCAAATTTTCAAATTTTTGTAAAGTCAAATATTTTTCGGGGCGTGGCAAAATGTGGTGTTCCTCATCCTTTTGTCAATTACTCATCGCTTTTTTTCGGGGCTTTGCTACTGGCCCCTCGTCGGGGAGCATGGACCCACTGTCGGGCAAATCCTGGAGCCATCCCTATTATCAACTATTGTCAGTCTGTAGAAAATCTTTAAAAATACATGTACTTAGTTATTTTCGTCTATTAGACCCTACTAACTTTAACTTACTACCAGATTACTAAGAAATATTTAAGGAATTTATTGATAGCGGAGATCATTTGGTCTCTCAGACTTGTTATGTCGCTCGAAATGCTTTTCTCATTTTCACCGTTTTCGCAAGGTATATTTGAACATTGTACATATTTGAAAATATTCTTTTATTCATAATTTTCTTCTTTCTTTACTCCCTAAATTGCTCTCTTAATAACAGACAATTTTAATAGCGTAAATTTGCTATTTCAGTTTATCCACACCTCGACTGTCATTACATGTTAAGTGAAGTAACTTGCAAAATGAAACGAATCAAGTGGGGAGATGCTTCTCTTTTTTTTTTCTAGCAATGCATTTATGTCAAAATCATGCCATCACATCATGGCGCTTAAAGCATATAGTATTGAGAACTTGGCCCTTAGAAACGTAGGACAGTAGGATTACGCCTAAACTGCCAGTCAGAGCACTAACTTCTTTACAATAATATCGTAGTGCCATAGGCCTATATGTTTTACCAGCACCAGCAAATGCTCAACGTCATCACTTGTTGGCAAAAGAACGCACATTAGTCCAGTAAATCTGGTTCAAAATATGGCCCGACCTTAAACAAATTGCAACAGAAAATGTTAAAGTATTTTTACAACTGTTAATGTTACATAATAACTGTAAAAAAAATCTACATGCACTGAAGTTTCGTAACGCAGTCAAAATGGCGTCTCAAAACAAAATGGTGGAAGTTCGACCAAATTCCTTAATTTTAGTATTACTTCAGTAATCTGAATAACACAGCTGCATTTTTTCTACTAATCTCTGTTTTACAATAAATCGGTGTATTCCAAGTTTAAATTGTTAACAAAAAGTGAAACCACGCTCCAGTATTTTGAGATATTTAATGAGGGCTCTGTAACGTTGGCATTTCTAACGTTTGGCGTTATCTAATAGCAACCGTTTGAAAAACAAAAACAATTGCAAAGTCTTCAAGTTTGCAAATGTCATCTTACCTTCAGGCTGTAATTCAAATTCCAAAGGAAAGGGAAATCCTTCTTCACATAAATCACTTCCTCATATAAATCCTCCTCCCTCATATAAATCGGGCATTTACATGAGTGTCTGCCCCCATCTCTGAATCTCAAGAATCCTGCCCCACACTGTTTGTAATGGTTCTGAGGAAAACATAGATTGGGTGATTATATGCATTTTTTATCACTAACATCAAAAGAAGGGGCTAAGCTCATACATCAAGTTTTGATATGTTAGAGAGGTACCTATTCTAAGCATTCTGGTGAAATTTGCATTGAAATCCGATGTGTGGTTCTCAAGATATTAAGATTTTCAACACAAAGTGAACTTTAAGCAAGCACATGTGACAACAAATTTTTGACGTTTTTACACAGGGAACAAATAAGGGGTTTTCGTCCTACAATTGGGGGAGGCGAGGCATACTTCCACCATACGATTTTTTTGACTGAGGAGACTTACCCCGAGCCCCCTTACGCTCCCAGCTTCCTATGCCCTTGAAAATGCTTTCAAAGAGCGTTCATTGTTTAATCTTTTCTTGCATTCACTTCGGAAGTAGTCCCTTGTTCGGATCTATAGGGACAAAACTTATGTCTGAAAAAGCATTTGGACGGGATGGACTATAAGCGTCTGTCACTTTGTAGATTATAGGAGGAATGATTAACTCCGGATCACATTTTTAAGTTTCACAGATAAGTATTCCTTAGGACAGCGCCTCTCAACCTTTTTTAACTCGAGAACCACTTTCACTCTCAGAATTTTTCTGATGCCCACTGTAGCGGAGGGTGGTGTGGCTTTTCTTACTGAAGTAAAGAGAAACCACACCACCCTCCGCTACAGTGAAAACTCCCTTCTCGAAGTCTGCTGAAGTGGCGGCCCTTCCGGACAGGCTCTTCTTGACGTCCTCCATAACAACACCAAACCGGTTTCGTTCAACTCACCTTATCCTCGTGCCGTTCATCTCAGCGAAACTGTCCATTCACCTACGACCGACAGGCCTACCGTCGTGAGAAGACCCTGCGTGGCACAACTACGAAAATAACTCTGGTGAGACCAGTCCATGTTATTGAGACGGGGCCCGAATGGAAATGATTTTCAAATTAACTTTGTTCATAATTGTAATATCCAGTATTTTAATTGAAGGTGGCTACTACAAAGGTTTCAGTTACTCTAGGCCAAGCCCTGAAAGTATCCCCGCCGTATTGGAATATTATTCAGATATTTCATTAATTGTGTTATATCCTGTCGCCATTATGAGTACTTCAGATTTGAACTCCCCACCAACTTCTGACCCACCCATAATTATCACGAGCACTGTAAACGTGCCCATAGATATGGCTGCAACTCAAGGGAGTCAAGTAGACGGTGCTGGTGGAGGGGAAGAAGTAGGGGGACGCTCTAGTTCTCGCACCCGGCAATATACAGAAAAGGGGCTGGGGTACGAAATTGAGAAAAGAGAGCGGAATTTCAGGAATAAGGTTTCTGTATGGCGAAGACAAGCGGGACGAATTGAGGGTATGTTATCCGCGGAATCAAATGATTCCTCTACATTAAAGCAAGAACGTGAATTGTTAGAAAAAGATATGAACGAGGTTATCGTCGCAAATGAAGAGTTCAATGAAGTTGTGCGTCAGTCAGATAAACCAATTGCCTATTCTTACTTTGAAACAATTGAGAGTGACAATTATCATCTACTTAAAAGAATAAGTGAATGTATCAAAGAAATTGAGAAGAGGTCTGAAATTGTAAGTGGGACTCATAGTAAGAGCCGTAGGTCATCCCGCAGTTCCCGATCTTCTAAGGGATCGAATATTTCCAAACGGGCAGAGGCTGCTGCCCAGGCAGCCGCGCTAAAGGTCAAACTTAAATACATTGATCAAGAGGATGAACAGAAGGCAAATTTGGAGAAGCTTCAAGCAAATTTAGATAAACTTCAGACGATGAAAGAGATTGATATGGCTGAAGCTAAAGTAGATGCCTTTGTGAAAGTAGAACAAGATGCCAGTGTTATTTTTGATGCTGATAAACTTTCTCATTTGATCGAAGATAAGGAACAGTTTGTATCAGAGTATGTAGAATCTCATTCACATGTTCCTACGACGGACAAAATTCCGTTAAGCGTATCGTTATCTGATCCTATAGGCCTACAACCACTCCCTAGTTTTTCGCAACCTATCTCCAGAGAAACTGTTTACTCAACAGGCCTTTATTTTAGGCCTTTATTTTCCTAGTGTTCATTCAAATCCTGTTCATGGGTTCTCAAGTACTGGAGCAAATACTCAAAGTACTTGGGTTTATAGTAATGCTGGTTTACCTACCACATCTAGGGTCACATTTAGAGAACCAGTTGTTAGTACTCAGAACAACCAGACAACGGATTTTATTAAATCTCTTGCTGACCAAATTAATCTAAATCGTCTCCCACCCCCCGAACCAGGTATTTTTACTGGCAATCCCCTGAAATATCCAGGGTGGAAGAGTGCATTTGATAGTTTAATTGATCAGAAACAAATTCCATCCTCTGAAAGAATACACTACCTTAAGAAATATCTAAGTGGTCTAGCAAAGGATACTGTTGAAGGGTACTTCTTAGTATGTACAGAGGATGCATACGAGGAAGCAAAGAAATTGTTGGATCAAAGGTATGGTGATCCCTTTGTAATTGCCAATGCATTCAGGGAAAGATTACATTCGTGGCAGAAAATCCCCTCTCGTGATGGTGAAGCCCTAAGAAAATATTCAGATTTCCTTAGGCAATGCGAGACAGCAATGCAAATTACAGGCAGCCTTCATGTCCTAAATGACCCTAGGGAAAACAGAAAAATGTTGGCAAAATTACCAGACTGGTTAATTACTAGATGGGGGAGAAAGGTGTCTGATTGGAAAGATAACGGCAAAGGATTCCCGCCTTTCAAAGAATTTATACAATTTATGATTAGAGAATCCAACATTGCATGTGATCCGGTTGTATCACTTCAAGCTCTGAAGAGTAGTTCTACCGGTGAGAAGAGTAAGGCAGGTGTAGGAAAAAATGAAAGAGTCAAACAAACTGGTTCGACCGCCTTTTCCACTAAAGTAGTAGGTGAGAATTCTGACAAAGGTGAAAAGTCTTTCAAAGTTAAGTGTTTTCTGTGCAGTCAAGCACATCATATTGACGATTGCCCATTATTTCTAAAATGGTCACTAGGTGAGAGGAAGACATTTATTAAAGAAAAAAGACTTTGTTACGGTTGTATTAAACCTGGCCATATAGCTCAAGCATGTAGAAACAGAATTGTGTGTAAAACTTGTAGCAAAAAGCACCCAACGTCATTACATGGTGATATTGTGTCAAATAATGATGTGCCTAAGACAGATCAAAGGTCTAATAGTGATAAGTCTAAGACCGATAATGTTGCGTCTGTCAGTGGTAACGTACGTGTCACTCATCTGAACGGTACTAAAGAAATTAGCAAAAGTTCTTTAATTGTACCTGTATGGCTGTCACATCGTGACTCGCCTGAGAACGAAATACCTATGCCCTTCTGGACACACAGTCCGATACGACCTTCGTTCTATATGAAGTCTCTGAAGAATTAGGGCTTGTTGGTACCGACACTAAGCTGTTATTATCTACCATGGTTTCAAAAAATCAAACCATTGACACAAAACGTTTTCAGGGTCTAACAATAAGAGGATTTAATAGTCAGATGAAAATTCAGCTTCCAGTAACCTTTTCCAGAGCTATGATTCCTGCAAACAGGTCACATATTCCTACTCCAGAGATGGCCTCTCAGTGGTCCCATTTACAGCACATTGCCTCTGAGTTATTGCCCTTGCAGGATTGCGAAATAGGTCTCTTAATTGGGTACAACTGTCCTAAAGCTTTGTTACCCAGGGAAGTGATACCTCCCATCAATGATGGTCCTTTTGGACAGAAAACGGATATAGGATGGGGTATCGTAGGAATTATTGATTCAACTCAAGTACAGGGAAGTTCTTGTGACCCAATAGGCGTCAGTCATAGAGTTCTTGCTTACGAGGTACCCCTTTCTACATCGTACAGTAAGGACCCAGGTACGTGTATGGCACAAGATCAAGGTGGTACAATTGATATTTGTTTTCAGTCCTCAATCAAGGAAATTGATCCTTCTCAGGTGATCAAAATGTTTGAACTAGACTTTTCTGAAAGAGGTCTCAATGTAAATTCCTATTCACAGGACGA
This sequence comes from Holothuria leucospilota, assembly GCA_029531755.1. Classification (NCBI taxonomy): domain Eukaryota; kingdom Metazoa; phylum Echinodermata; class Holothuroidea; order Aspidochirotida; family Holothuriidae; genus Holothuria; species Holothuria leucospilota. The sequence goes on along the minus strand of CM055964.1, from coordinate 60,661,007 downwards.
TTTGTCATTTCTCAATAAGTTGAAAGAAGGAATTCATCAATCTGTAGATGGTCATTACGAAATGCCTCTGCCATTTAAGGCATCTGAGCCAAAGCTTCCAAATAACAAAGAACTAGCACTTTTTCGTTTGAAACGACTTAAGCGACGTCTAAAATCTGACTCGCAGTACAAAGTTAGGTATGAAATGTTCATTCAAGATTTGTTGAACAAGGGTTATGCGGAGAAGGTACCCGAGTCAGAAGTTATGCGTAATGATGGTGGCGTAAATTATATTCCACATCATGGGGTATACCACCCAAAGAAACCCGACAAATTGAGAATAGTCTTTGATTGTAGTGCCAAGTACAAAGGGCAATCTCTCAACGATCATTTACTTCAAGGACCAAATCTTACAAATACACTTATTGGAGTTTTATGCCGTTTCAGACAAGAACCAATCGCATTCATGTGCGACATTGAAGCAATGTTTCACCAGTTTAAGGTAAACCCCCAGCATAGGGACTTTTTACGATTTTTGTGGTGGGAAAACGGTAATCTTGATGTAAATCCTGTAGAATATCGAATGAATGTTCATCTTTTTGGTGCTACTTCCTCCCCAGGCTGTGCCAATTTTGGGTTGAAACAGGCTGCTACTGACTACGAGACTGAATATGGTTCAGAAGTAGCACACTTCATCCATCGTAATTTTTATGTTGATGACGGACTTAAGTCCTTGCCTTCCAGCAATGAGGCAATTAGCTTGATACGTAAGACGAAAGCACTCTGCCAAAAGGTCGGTATCAGGTTACATAAATTTTCTTCTAATTCCAAGACGGTTATGAGTTCCCTTCCCCTTGACGATCATTCTGAAGGCATGAAAGACATTAATTTGTCACATGACACACCCCACATTGAGAGGGCCCTAGGAGTTTATTGGTGTGTAGAATCGGATACATTCCAATTTCCAATTTCCTTGCAAGACAAACCACTTACGAGAAGAGGTATTTTATCCATCGTAAGCTCAATTTACGATCCGCTAGGGTTCATTTCTCCTGTTGTATTAGTCGGTAAACAAATTTTGCAACAAATGTGCAGTGACGACTCTGATTGGGATAGCCCCCTCCCCGAAAGTCTAAGATTTCAGTGGGAACTTTGGCGAAACAACCTGCACTTGCTAGGAAAGCTTAAAATTAAGCGATGCTTCAAACCAGAGGAATTTTTAGTTATCAAATCTGTTCAACTCCATCATTTCTCTGATGCAAGTACAATTGGCTATGGGCAATGTACTTATTTGCGTTTGGAAGATAGTGAGGGCAAGATGTAGCTTAGTTATGGGAAAGTCTAGAGTTGCTCCGTTGAAGTCCATCACTGTCCCTCGATTAGAACTAACAGCCGCCTTGTTATCCGTCAAGGTTAGTGCCCTTTTAGTCCCAGAACTCGAGTATGATAGCGTTACAGAATTCTTCTGGACAGATAGTCAAGTGGTGTTAGGATACATTCAAAATGATACTAGAAGGTTCAAAGTGTTCGTTGCAAATCGGGTGCAGCAAATACGGGAGCACACCAAACCAAAACAATGGAAGTACATTAGTACCATAGATAATCCGGCTGACGTAGCTTCCAGAGGGCTAACTCCGGATGAATTGCTCGATCGTTCTAGTTGGTTTAATGGACCCAAGTTTCTGTGGGAAAACAATTTTCTACAAGGGGACGAGATTATTCTGGAACTTGATCAAAATGATCCCGAGTTGAAAACTGCCAAAGTTCTCGCCACCCAAAGCATGAGATTCTCCTATTTTGAACCTGAACGGTTAAAGCATATTTCTAATTGGCGCAGGGCTAAAAGAGCGATCGTTAATTGCTTAAAATTGAAATCATGGGTGAAATCCCGCACCATAATGAACAGACAGATTACAGTAAACGACCTTCATCAGGCAGAGATAGAGATTATCAAGTCGCTTCAGAGAAAGTCGTTTGAGAATGAAATTAATCTTCTGTCAGTGGGATCAGGTGAACCATCTAAGAGAGTTAAAACATTACCAAGGTCTAGCTCGTTGTATCGTCTCGACCCATTTTTAGATAATGATGGCATTCTAAGAGTGGGTGGACGTATTGGGAGGGCCCAACTGTCTTTCAAATTCAAACACCCTGTAATCCTGCCACGCAGACATCACGTAACTGATTTACTGATCCGTCATTTTCATCAAAAGGTTAAACATCAGGGACGTGGTATGACCACAAATGAGATTAGAAGTAACGGATTTTGGATAATTGGTTGTAATACTGCCGTATCCAGGGTTATTCACAACTGCGTGATCTGTAGAAAACTGCGAGGCAGGACCCAGGTTCAAAGGATGGCAGATTTGCCGGAGGACAGATTAGAACCCGCACCTCCATTTACATACTGCGGTGTAGACTTTTTTGGTCCATTTTATATTAAAGAGGGTCGAAAAGAATTAAAACGTTACGGTGCTCTCTTTACCTGCATGACCTCGAGAGCTATATATATTGAGACATCTAACACACTAAGTGCAGACTCCTTTATTAATGCATTACGTCGTTTTCTTGCATTACGGGGACCTATTAGGCAACTGCGCTGTGACAGGGGTACGAATTTTGTCGGAGCTCAAAACAAACTCAAAAAGGCTCTTGAAGAGATGGATCAAAGTAAGGTCAAGGATTTTTTGCTATACCAAGAATGCGACTTCTTTGATTTTAAATTCAACCCAGCAGACGCCAGTCATATGGGAGGAGTGTGGGAACGCCAGATTCGCACTGTGCGCAGTATCTTAGATTCTTTAATGTATCATTCAGGCAGTCAGTTAGACGACGACAGTCTTAGGACATTCATGTACGAGGCTACAGCGATTGTTAACAGTCGTCCTTTAACAACTGACACATTGAATGACCCCAGGTCATTACAACCTCTTACACCCAATCATTTGTTGACCCAAAAGTCAAAGGTATTGCTACCTCCCCCAGGTGTATTCGAATCTTGTGAGTTGTATTCACGCAAAAGATGGCGCAGAGTCCAACATCTAGCAAACGAATTTTGGACTCGCTGGAAAAAAGAATATTTATCCAGTATTCAGAATAGACAAAAATGGATTTCTCCTCATCATAATATGCAAATTAATGATATTGTAATCATGAAAGAAGACAAACCAAGAAACCAATGGCAACTAGCCAGAATTGTAGAGACGCACGTTGATAAGGATAACTACGTACGCAAGGTTAAGATTGTTGTTAGTTCCCCTCTTGACTCGAAGGGAAAGCGTAAAGGGCCACTTGTTGTCTTAGAACGCCCAGTGCATAAACTTATTCTTCTTGTTGAAGGTAATAATTCAGTTGAGTGACCGTACAAGAGTGTTGGTCCTATCACGACGGGCCATATGTTGTAATGAATATTTAATATGTGAATTACACGTTGAACCTATTTGGATAATGAAAATGAGTACTTGATATTTATACAATTTATTCAATCTCAAAGTTAGAAATTTCAGTGAAATTGCGATTTCTGTGAAACGGAACTTGAATTATGCGATCGAAATTTTAGACTATGGAATGATGTGCGATTTGTGTAATGTGAAGCAATAAATGTTATGTTGTGTTGTGCGAAAGTTATTTGCGGCCATGAGTTTTGATGTACGAGTTTGTAATACATTTACCACTTGGGCTACTCGGAATTCATTTTTTGCGATGCGTAGTTCTCTCGATGTTAAATTTATTCTGCGATATATCGAGGGACATGATAAATTGCGGTTCTTGGCTTACCCAATGTAACTTTATCTGCGATACATAGGGAAAAATGATAATCATTTTTGAGGGGCCATGTAACAGTCACCCTTTAAGATGCTTTAAAATTCAGGATCCGCTGTGGAATCTTGCATTCATCCTTGGAATGCAGGCCGTAGCTTGCTAGTCTATTGTTAGTCCTTGCTTGCTAGGTGAACTGGCGTCACTCTGCCTCAAGCCTTCGAAGAGTCAATATTATACACACTCTGACACTCATCTCTAGCCAAAGTAGCGACGGGCGTGGCAACCGGCCCACCGTATGCGACACTAATTGCGAAACCTTAACTTGCGACCACGGTGTGGTAGAGAGCCCAAGGAGGTATGTATTTTTGTAGCGTTATATGTACTGTAACTTTTACCTGTGCAATATCAAATATCAATTTGATAACGAATTACCCAACAGATTGTATTTTTGATGTTCTTTCTTGCTGTTTTTGTAATATTTTGTAGTAAATGTAATAACTTCAGTATACGTGTATTTTTGTATTTCATGTCAGTTTTGCAATGCATATATGTTTGTATATCACTTAATTTCACTATAATATTTGTTTATTCGTACAGTTTTCACGGAGTTTACGAGTTCATGGACAATAAAGCACAATATTAAAGAAAACACTCCAGTCGAGACCCTTGGGTTGTCATTGCGTCGAATTTCTTTACTTCAGTAAGAAAAACCACACCACCCTCCGCTACAAAAAGTTTATTCTTTTTTCTTCTTTTTTATATTTTATGGCGGATCTCGCGACCCACCTGTAAGATCTTCGAGGCCCACCAGTGGGCCGCAGCCCACCGGTTGAGAAGCGCTGCCTTAGGATATGGGGGCCAATCTACTCAATAGTGTTGTTCATCCCTTTGAGAGGGTCATCGGGTGTTGGAAGGGGGACGAGGAGGACGGCAGGATCGTTCATCTATTTTCAAGGGGACATCCTTTCAGAGTGGGCAGAAGCGAACTAAAAGGCCAGTGCGCATTGGGCTTACTTAGGCAATTGAAAGCGTAACTTTAGTCTTTTGGGTAGCCTACTGTCGTTTCCCTCCTTGGAGTAGTAATAGTCTATTAAAACTCCAAGTTTTCCCTCACTTATGCATATTTGAGGGCGCTCTCTCGTTTTTAAATGTATACTGCTTGTGCCTTATGGTGAGAAGATAGCGCCACAAGTACCTCTGGTTTCACGCTAGTAGTGTATCATGGAGAAAGTTGATGGTTTTACTGCTCTAAACGGGGATATGGGATTATAAGGAAGACAATCGGTGATATTTGTTCCAAACGTTGGTTGAATATGAGTCTCGTTAGTGTATGCGAGCGTGTCACAATATTCCGACACAGATTCTCGATAACCATTCGAACCATCCCCTTTAATTTCCCCACTCCTTCCCAAACTGTACCCACTGAGGATTTCTTGAAAGATACTGTATACATACATGTATTTGTAATTTGATCTAGGCTTACACATTACACACACACACACCCACACACACACGGACACGTTTTGACCCCTCCCTCCGTTATGGACTTTTGGTCACCCTGGGGTACCCCACCATGGGTTAGGACTTTAGACTAGTAACTTGTGAAAATTAACTGCTACCATGGCAACGGTTGTTATTTCTGCTGGCATTGCCGAATATAGCCCAACAGGTCAAGTGACTACAATATCTCATCCTCCTCACGGAGCGATGAGATAACAAGTTCCTGACACAGAAACTTACAACCTTGGGAAAACGTATGCCCTAGTAAAGTGAAAATTCCAATATCCTTGCCTTGAACTTTTCTAAGCATAATAGTTTACGAAATACCAAAGAATTTTGAACTTCGTTCAGAATACACAGGGTCTTCCTTTTTCGGATGAAAACATCAAGTTTTAATGCGCAAAGCAAATTTTGCTAAGTATGCCTGAATTACTCAGCAAGACTTTACATAACTGGATGTTTGTTGGAAACATTAGATGAGCAAATTATCATTTTTCTGTTGCAAATTTATGTGTTACACGCAACATAAATTTTATTTATTACCAGAAGTTTGCTTATCTGGACTTTTATTTGTTTACCATTGAAAATAGAATACTTTGCATACAAATCAAAAGGTTATTCGAGGTCTCAGTGTCATCTAAAATAAGGAAGTGTCTATGTTTAAAGTAAGTTTTGAGATAGATTACAGAAATATTTCGTCCAAACACCTGGTTCACTTGACAAAACCAAACGAATTGATCAATGTCTTTACTCTCAGAGATACAACAAGGTCTCACAGGGGGAGTCCTTTACTTAGCATATATGGGAAGAGAGTTGGTACCAAAAATTCGATAAATAGTAGTTCACACTACACTTACCGTATGAAAAACTTTGGAGCTACCACCTACTTTTGTCCCATTTTTTCATATGTTAATTACAAAAGCAAAATGATACAATATGTCAAGAAAAATAATTTAACACTAAACTCTAACCATTCCCGTCTCTTTTACTGTCCAAATAACCTGTGTAGCAATGGCTGCTGACCGGTGTCCCCATTTTCTGGTTTCACAACTAAGTGATGTAACCCATATAAGGAGATCATGCAACCAGCCATGTTGCTGTATGTAAGTAAATGGAGAACAAAATACGACCCAGTTTGTGTGAACATAGCCCTTGAACGAATTAACACTAAATCTGGGATCAGTGCAGCGAAGTTTGTCGTTACCATTGTTGTCAAGGTAACAATTACTGTAAAGGAACAGCAGGGCCATTATTTAACATTGAGCAACCAATTTCCCATCAGTTTGTTTAGGGAGTTGATAGAGACCTGATTGAGAGACGGCCCGCCGACAGGGTGGAACAACTACTGTCTCGTGCTTCTCTTTCCCTTGTATATAATTGGGTGTCTGCTTCTGACGTCTGCAGTTGGACAGCTGGCGCTCACTCGAGTAATGGGGCACTTTAGTAGACAATTCGTGACTTTTCGATGACTCACTTTTCATGTTACATACAGACTATTTCAACATTTCGCTGAAACTTTGTTCGTTATTTCAAAATTGACGTTTCGGGCTTCCTTCATCCAAGCTTTGATTTACCAAAATCATTTTGACCTTGTTCCGATCACGTATAGACCTTAAAACCAAAGAATTAACAATAATGGTCATATAATGATGGCAAGTGAGCTGGACATAAGTTGGGAAAACCGTAGTAACGAACGATTGAATGTAATTTACAGGAAACAATGTGGAATTTGTTTACAGTAATTTCGGCGTAGGTAACAGCAGGAAACGATGCACTGAAGGGCAGTAGCTTAACGCACATAGAACAGAGAGTGCGAGTGCTACGCGTACTCTCGTTCGCCTTGTGAGAGGGCAGCAGACGGCAATATAGACCAACAACAGCACTGCTTAGAGTGAAATAGAGTGAAAGAAGTAGTATACATGTAGAACGCAAGTACCCACTCTTGCAGAAAACAGGTTGTCCCTGTCAGGATGTAAGCTATTTCCAACGGTGTAGTGAAGCAAAGCTTAAATTCAGACAGAGCAAAAGATGAGATGAACACAAAAATGTATGATCTTCGAGCTCGTTAGAGGTACACCAGGAGTACTAGAAAGTTACCCGGTGTACCAACGCAAAACACATCCAACAGGAAATAGAACACACCAGATTTGGAATTATAAGGGCTGCATTTTAAAAATTCTAAAGGGAAGTGTTTAAGCCTGACAAATTCCGTGGAACAATATAATCTCTTTCAACAAAATCCAGCAATGTATTCCGTCGAAAGATGTAAATTACTGAAAGAAATAATATGTAGTACATATAGTATATTAAAGAGTCCCGAAGTTTCGGTCCGTTGAATTCACCGTCAATTTAATATGCGTCTTCTATCTATCCAGTTAACCAATACAACAGGTACAAGGCAAAGAAAAGTTGCATTGATCACGACAAATGCTTCTATCATATACGACTAAATATGAAGATATAATAACAAAAAACACTTAATTACGATGATTGGTGAACAAGAAATGGCTCTTTTGCATCTCATCACGGGTATCCAATGAGCGTTGTCTTTTACCACAATGAAACTATCTTTGAATTTCCAAGTAGGCTAAATGTGTAACCACAGTAATAAAGTTGCTCTCCTTGTAAGAAGCACTACTTAAAAGTTGATCCCCAATACTGCTTATGAAACACGTAGTCATTTTACTGAGTATGATATTCATCCTCCACTGTGATTGTATTCTATAGGTATCCAATAACTTGAACTTCGACAAAAATTTTTTTTAATGATTGTCAGGTTCCAAAATACATGTTCAATGAAACTGGCTTGACATGCATGAGATCTTCTTACATGGTTAAAGTACACAATAAATTTTATCTCTTGAATATTCCTACGTTATTCATAGTCAAAATTCATTCACATTGTATGTTAATTCCACATTGCTTTACTGTTCAATTTTATCTCTATACTTGAAACCAAGCACTTCCAAAATGCAAATTAAGAACTTCTTTCCGGCTGTGTATCGAATCGTAAAGCCAAAGTAGGTCTTAAGGGCAATTCTGATAATCACCTGTTCCATTAGTGTCCCGTAGGTGTCATTTAAGGCGGGATGAAATATAGCCGCCCGAAGTATTAACTTCGTTTAAATACTTCAGAATTCATTCTTTTGTGATAATCTTTTATGGTAATTTAAGCATGACAAAATAGAGGCAAACTCGTTAACCGTTTAAAGGTATGTAAATGTTTGACATGATCAACAAAAAATTTTAGCTGGCTTTACAAAGCTAGAATTTTCCTCTCAAAAATAAGCCGCTAAATCGTAGTTAAACTTTAAATAACGATAACTTGATATCAGTTTCAAACCATTGGGCCTACTCTTTCTTTCAAAGATAATACTTGGAAACAAACTTAAAGAGATTCTAAACGGAATTTCAGCAGTTCCTTGGCCGTTTTTTGAGGTATAGGGCCTCAAATCAGCATTTATAACAAGATTTAATTATGTAGTTAATACAAAAGAGGGTACCTTTTCATGCGATCAGTTAAAAGTTACAAGAGGAGTCATATTGAACGTTATTTCAACTCCGATGATTTAGTGTCATAACCACTCCCAGTCATATTTGGAATATATCCTCAAAAAAGTTTTCAGGTTTATTTGAGGGTAGTTGACAAATGTTTCCCACCTGTTTCTTCGAAGAGAACATTAAGCAGCTTATTAAATGTAGTTAAAGCCACCATAGTGCAATCTTCTACCACAAGCAGTTTCTTTTTGGCAAATGTCCAGCAAATTTCCATATCCTTGGCCTCATCATTTGCTCAATGGGAGTGTGATATCTCCAAAATCATGTGAATGTAGATTACACTATGAATTGTACAAGCTGGTAATCCATACTTCCAACTTAATGATGATGATACCTTCTAGGTTGGTGCGATCAGGAGAAAGCAATGGTCCCTTGGTTCTAAACAATATCCCTTTCATTTTGTGCCCCCGGAGGCCCTCCCGGCATATTTGGACACCACCACTGTCGTTATCCAACGATCTCTCATCCCAGACAAAACTGTGAGCCCTTTGGTTCTGATATATAGTCTACGGTCACCTCCGGGTCGTCATCTAGTTCATGCAAGTCTTTTTCTACAAGATTTGGGACACAAAATTCTTGGTCATTTTAGTTACTTGCATATGATGGTCTGTAAGTTACCGGTAATCTTTCGTTAAGTTTCCCAATATCTCCGGAGAAAGAATCTTGGCATATCATGGCTCTTTTGCGGCCACTACAAAGGAACGTCTGTGTTTTGTGTTTGGTATATTTGCCTTTGAAGCCTTGTGCACTGACGTCATTAGAAGTAATTTTGGAGGATAAACAATGAAGCACACTGCACACCACGACGTAGACTTCGCACGTAGTGGACTTACGTGCGTAGTGGACTTATGTGCGTATCCGACAGGTTCACAAATGTACGGAAGCCGAGAACATCGCGGTGGTGTGAAATCTGACATGCCAGTTTTCCCACCCCTTTCTTCTTTAAACTTGGAAAGGACAAATCAAGATACGATTTCTCCTTACCATTATCTACCGATAATGTTGGGTGGAGAATACCAAAGTTAGTGAGGGGGTACTTCAAAAAGGACCATTACACAGTGTCTATTTTCGAACACCCTGTCCAAAAATGGACGGGCCCGCACATGACACGGATCCTCTTTTCATTTTAAGTAACATAGCTAGCTCGCTCGTCGACGATTTCTCTGTACCACGGTGGGATCATCCCACGTTGTTAATAATGTAACCAAAGTTATATAGTGTCAATCCGTATCATGTGCGGGCGCGTCCATTTATGGACACTGTGTAATGGTCCTTTCTTGAAGTACCCCCTCGCTAACTTTGGTTTTTTTCCATCGACATTATCGGTGGATCATGATAAAGAGAAATCGTATCTTGATTTCTCTTTCCCATGTTTACCGAAGAAAGGGGTGGGAACACTGGCATGTCAGATTTCATACCACCGCGATGTTCTCGGCTTCCGTACAAATGAGTTGTCTGCATTTGTTGGTGAAAGTTGCAATGATACTCGCTTGCCTCCAACAAGGAGGGTGGCGCACTTTCTGCTTTGTGATGTCATATGCATAAGGTCTATACTTTGCAAGATTTGAAGACATCTTCTTTCCAGGGCAGTTGATGTATGTGTGTCGTCTCTCCAGCAATATTTCTACAGGATATTATGAACAACTGTGCTATCTTTCTTCACATCATCCAAGCGATAGAACACTCCTGATTCCTTCAAGTTTTACAGTTTGGCCTTAGATTCACCATAGTTTCAATTTTTGTACAGTACCCTTGAAATAACAAGCAAGATATTGAAAAAAATATTTTTTAAATCAAAATTGTGGGTTTTCAAAGGAAATAATGAGCTTTACACTCTGACTGTATACAAATTAATAATTCTCAGCCTTATGAATTAGATATTTAAAATTTTCACCTTCTATGGACATACATACTAACATATACATGCATACATGTCATCGGTACCCGGTCATTTCGCCCCTTGCCAGTTCGCCCCCAACCAGTTCGCCCCGGTCGTTTCGCCCCCTTGCCAGTTCGCCCCAAAGTGAAAGTCGTTTCGCTCCCAAGTACCTACCAGTCCCCCCCCCCCCCTCGATTTTACTAACACTAACTGTTACAGGCCTAGCTGTTGTAAAAATTCAAATACAGTTGATTTTCTTTTTCGATTACTGTATATTTTTTACGACAGCAGCAGCAAAATGGCATGAACTGTGGAAACGAAAGTGATGAGGGGTACTCACTTGAACTGAAATACCACTACACCTACATGAGGCCAGCTCATCACATCTTTGTTGTAGTTGAAGTCCAGTGGTTTCTTAGTGTTCAGTTTCGTTAAGTTCGTGATTACATTTCCACCTTACTTAAATACACTTGTCATGAGATAGGTATATTGGAAAACATTTTTTATATATTTTACGAATTGCATGGAATTATACTTGGTGAAATGCTGACAAAAACTAGCACACGCAGAATATATTGTTGACCATACTCGATCACATGTGCAACTAACTAAGAACAACCAATCAGGTAACATGTGCGCGGTATTCTCTGCCACGTCCAAAATGAATTAGGCACTACAACTCTTTTCTGCTAATTTTCTTGTGTTATTTTCCATACTTGCATCAAAGGATGCAACATAAAGGAAGAAAAGGCACAAAATGCCGAAATAACAAAGGTATACTTACCAATCAAATTAGGGGGCGAACTGGTCAGGTTCAAGGTTCAAGTCTCCTAAAAGATAATATCACCTACCTATGACTGTTGGCGCTAAATTGAAGCATTTAACTAAATCTTCCAAAATTGCACTAGATGCGTACTTAACGGACCAAAATTACACAAATCGCCACCTAAAATGTACACCTAGAACGATTGTTTCTGTGGGTAAAATAGACAAATGACTGTGCCCATGACCATATTTTCTCCCGATTGTGCGAAAACTAGATTATCCCAAAATGAGGAATCTTCCGAACTGTTGAGTTTAGCTGACAGCCGATCAGCTGAGCTAGGGCCATCGTTCACATTGATAGAGCCTTAGAATTCTGTCTGTTTCTGACGCGAATTCTACTTCAACAAATTTTCATTCGATTTGGCCACAATTTCTGTCAGTAGTTTGCGTGAATTAAATTTCTATGCGTGGAGTTAAATATATATGGATATAAAGGGAGACATTTTCTTGTGATGTTAGGAGGGCCAGTCTTGCCTGCCAGTACATTAAAGTACTTCTGGCAAATTTCAGGAAACCTTTCAGATCTCACATTTGATTCGGAAGAGCTTTTAATAAACAGACTGATGTAAATACAATGTTTTGACCAGATGAGTGCTGAATTCAAGGTCTCCGTTCCCGAGGTAGAGGCCAACCCCCCCCCCCCCCCGTGATTCCCAATGTAATATACCAAAGTATAAGCACTGCAGTATGTGTTATAGCCAAGGTGGTAACGGTCAATTTCAGATTCGGACTTAGGACTCGATTGCGAATTTTACTGTGCTCGGAAATTGCCCGAAATGGGACTCAGTTCCGGAATTGGAATTGGCACGGCACAACTTGGCTGCAGCTGGACTTGTACTCTGAGCCGATTCAAGCCATTGCAGACGTTGCAGTATTAGACATGAGAATGTGTTTGCTTGTTGATTTCCTTTTAAATCTTCTTAAAATCAAAAAGTGCATGAGTGACGATTGTTTAAGCTGGCTCTGCCATTGCCACAATCTTTCGGCAAACGCATAATAAAGACCTTATGCAGGGACGTCATCACCTATTTGAAAACCGTCTTCCAAAGAGGTGTGTACATGCGTGTCTTCTGAGCATGCGCGATTGGATTTTTATAATTGTGACGCAACGTGCGGACGATTTTTCAGTTCTTTTAAGCAGATTTCTTTGAAAAACGTAATAGCATGTTTTCTTTCTTAGTCTATTTAATGTGGATCTTAGTAGTGGACTCCTTTTTTGAGTTTTCGCAAAGGTTATTAAAGTAATTTCATTTCAAAATTTTTACGAGTCACAGTATCCCATATTTGTCACGAAATTTCCATAATGTTTACGTCACGAAATTTAGAAGCTGTAATTAAAGAGCTATAACTTCTATCATGGATTATTACTTACAAAAGGTGAAACCGTGTTGCAGGCCCGTAGTCCAGGGGGGCCAAAGGGGGCGAAGCCCCCTTGGAAAATTTTCCGCCCCCTAGAAGATCAAAAATTAGCATTGCCGTAATGCATTTTAGTATGTTTCGTCCCCTCTGGAAAATTTTTCTCCCCCCTAGAAGCTTTTCCGCCCCCCCCTTCAGCACCTTGTCTGGCTACGGGCCTGCCGTGTTGATCCAACATGGAGGTCTCCAAACAATCGACCTGTGTTGAGTTTCTGAGTCACGGGAGTTCGTTGCGACATATTTTACAATGTTCTATTACTTAGTATATCCAGTCTAAAGAAAATTTAGATTAATTGATGTTCCTAACAATCTACAGCTTAACAATGACTTTTACTAAACAGTTCTTCAAACTGGAGCCTCCTTCAACTTACAGATTAGGCTAACCTAAACTTTACTTTCTTGAATACTGATTCGACGAAGTCTGTCTATTATTACATTCATGTTTCAAATGAAATACCCGGAGAGATTTAAAGAACATTTTAATAAAATGCATGCACTCACCCAAAGGCTAGTTTACATATAATCCAGTCACTCTTAAGTGTTTAGGGTAGAATTGTTCAAAGTTTTGAGGGAAGGTATGTCTTGAATTAATATCGATAAAAGAGGGAAAACCTTCAGGTTGGCCAACGAAGTGGTCATTTTGTACGGGTAAAGCCTGCACCTGCGAACTCCAAGTGCACAAACTGTCGATGGGGTTCTGAAGATCTTCTTCTGCGGTAACTTTCTGCAAAACACTATTTGATTGGACTTCCTGGTATCTTGCAATCACAAAGAAAAAGTGTATTACCGAATCATTCATTGTAATGTAACATGATCATTCGGCAATTTCCAAAGGCTAGCCAGCAATGATCGTATACATTGATCATCAAATCGACAAGACATGAGGTTTAAGGTCCATTAGGCAGGGCTGAAGGACTCGAGTCCGGACTTGACCTCAAGTCCGGACTTAAGTCCGCTTTTTTTGGACTCGGACTTGGACTTGGACTTGAGCTTTCTGGACTTGGACTTGGACTCGGACTCGGGCCTTCTGGACTCAGACTTTGGCTTGGACTTGAAGTCGAGTCCATCAAGTCCAGCCTTTTTCTTCATCATAATATTTTAAATTTCGTAATCCTCCCAAAAGCAATGGCATTTGCCATGTAATAAGGCCCATAGTTTTCTTTGATGTATATAGTAGGTCTACTGACTGAGGACTTGTACCATGAAAAGATCTTAGTTTTAGGAAGATTAAATTAGTTCCTTATCAGCATCTTCAACACCAATTTAATTTGGTCTGTGATACAGTATGTAAGGGCATCAGGAAGTAATTGCATGCATGTGCATACAACTATGATAATCGATGCTTAATGCTGACTCTTTTATGTGTGTAAGTGTCTGTCTTTTGTGGAAATAGGGTGGGAAAGGCGAAGTTTTTGGTATCTGGAAGTATGTTTTCAGTGTTCTCCACAAGGGGTTTAGGGGGCGGCCCGCCCCTGAGTGGAAATTGCCGCCCCCTGAAATAGCGACCACCTCCTAAACAGTCCAGCCCCCTACAAAAGCTCCGCTCCTCCCCGCCTTCAAAAAAAGTTGACAATAGGCTACTGCTTTTTTTTTTTCAAATGAAGGCCGATCCGCACATTTTTTTAAACAAATGTAGTGATAAATTTGTAAAATTTTACCTATGAGTACTGCGTAGGATCTGTCAACTTGAAAAAGACAGATAGTCAGCGGAGTCCCTCACATAACAACGTGCTTCGCCATCGCCTGTCCTCTTTGCGCTTGACCGCCTCTCTTGAATATTTGTGGAGAGCACTGATTTCTGTAGTTATCTTTGGGGGACCGTAGATTAGATGGATTAGCAAAGGCATGATTGAATCCAATTGTAGGTCCTGATTACTACAACAAGCTCTTACACAGACTACAATTAAGGCCTACATTGTGTTACCTGTGTTAGGCCTATGGAGGATATCATAAGCTGCAGTGTTTATGGTACTGCTGTGAACATGTAATTAATCAGTTTTTTACTATAATCTCATTCAGTTTGACATGAGGTTTTTCTAATTCGTTTGGTCAGTTTGTCGTAGCATATTGAGCTTAGTGCTAGCAGGGCGCTTTCAAAGCCAAGTACCGGAAAATTTTACAATTTTGGACTGGACTCGGACTTGGACTCGAGAACACTGGACTCGGACTTGGACTTGGACTCGAGCCCTCGGACTTGGACTTGGACTCGGACTTGACCTCATGGACTTGGACTCGGACTTGGACTTGAGCTTGGTGGACTTGACTACAGCCCTGCCATTAGGAAATATTAATTTTAACACTGTAGGATGCATTCTCATGGCATTTAAAAGTCTAGGTAAGAATGGTGAGACTACTTTTCAAGAAAGATAGTAGATGCAAAAAAGAAATGGTTACTTTTGATCCGCGCCTGATCGGGATGGCTAACTGGCACCCAAGGGGACGCCCTGGACACCCTGGCTATTATTTAATTAAAAGGAAAAGAATAGAGAATTAACATATCTCCAGATAGCAATGGGTGCACAACCCTAATTGCCACAAATACCATAATATACCATTTTCTTTGTTTAAATGGTCAAACTGATTTTGATCATAGGCTTACCTGAACAAAGAATCCGTTGATGTGATGAAGTAGGGGTCTTGGGGTGGGTAAATAAAAATGATAATAACGGTCAAATGGTCTTTTGAAACAAAAGCAGTGGATGAAAGAAAATTTATGTCATAATTAAAAATTTAATAAAATTGTTTTACGAACAGATTTTCTGTGAAAATATTGTTAGGGATAAAGTCAGTTGGTACAAATGTATGTACCGTAGTGGAGGCTAAGCATTGTTTGGCTGACAAAGAAATGCCTTGTGACTTCATAGGGATATATTTTAAATCGAATTATTCAAGGAAGGTCATTGCAATTTTGCAATATTTAGAAGGGATTTGATTAACCGTTTGTTCTTAACAAAGCTTTACATTGCTTTTATGTCATGTATAGAGACCTAAATGCGCGACCGCAAATACACCATTAGAATTTATAAAAAGTTGTTCCCAGCTCTTACTAATGCTGCTATTCTTACGTTGTTTATTAAAAGATTTTTAAAAAGCAGGCTAAGTGGAAAGATGCTCGTTTGGAATCGTTAAGTTGAATAACGTAACTAGGGCAACCTTTCACGGTGTTGTGTAATCACTTAGTTAGCCATTGCCTATCATTTCTTTGACATACCATGCCTTAACTTAATGTACAAGAAATAACATAATTATGGCAGTAGTGAAAATAGGTTGAGGGCAATCAAGTGTTTTTGGTTTTCATAGAGTAGAATTACATATGCTACAATACACCATTTTTGACAAGGATCGCTACGAGAAATCTCTGCTATAATCTATTTACCGTCACCTTACTAAAACACATTGCTTAGTATACATATCCAAAACCTAGTTATACATATCCTCAAAGACAGTGACACTATTCAACAGTATACAGTTGAATGACAATGAGTAACCAAACAGTCTTGGTACACTCTTTACCCAACCTATGCGTTGCTTCCACTAGATTTTACTTGCGTCGGTTTCAGTTGGACTGATCTTACATGTGTATGTCTTTTCTGCAAACTTCTATCAAGCCCCCGGCAAAGGCATCTGCTTCGACTCTTCACCTTAAGAATTTTAGTCTCTGGCCGATTGAAGTAGGTAAATACTCGAACGAGGTGTCCCCGTGTACCTTTTGCACTGTCCTAATCCCGTTTTCAACGGTTAAGTTGGCAACATTATGATAAAATTATTATTAAAATATCATACTCAAAAGATCATATTCAAATTACCAAGAAAGGCCAAATAAAACACCACAGGCAATTTATCTTATCAAATGAAGAAAATGAGAGCAAACTTGATCACTTCATGAAAAGTTCCATCGCATTTGAATGATAATCATAATGAAGACGCCGACGACGTCAAATCTCTCTCCTCCTTGCCGTGCTGAAAGAAGAATCAATTCTGGCAACGGCTTCCATTTTCAGTCATTCGCCGGCGTACTGGCCAGGTTAAAGAAAGTGTACTCCCTCTTGCCCCAGTCTATACTGCCTCTGTACGGAGCAAAACGTAGCTACCATTTTCCTTCTCAGGATATGGAAATGACAAATTACTCTCCACTTTAAAAATAGTTGGGTAAATAATTCACCAATAACAATGTGTTAAGTATGCTAAACAACTTATGTAAGAAAGCAGTATTGTGCAAATATCTTTGCCGCTTGATTGACTTCGCAATAGACGAGTTGGGAAATGTTTCCAAGCAATGCAATATGGGAATGGGTCAAAGGTTAAGTGTACCACGCTTACAGTGTCCCAGCGCGGGTGTTGCATGCTGAGCACGCAGAGCTAAATACGTTACCGTTGTCATGGTACACTTAACCTTGTGACCTGACCGGAAGTACCGAATTTCCCAACTCGTCTATTCTCGGTATGTCTATTGGTCAACAAGTTTGGGATAAATGTATTCAATTTTGTATTTTGAAATACGTACCCAGTGTTGGTGAAATTTTTACCCAACTACTTTTTAAGAATGAAAAACCTTAATAATCTTAGGTATTGTCTATTGTCCCAATATAAGAATCATTTCAGTAACATATTAGCAAGTGATTTAGTAATCGTAATTACATTAATGGATACCATTTCACAAAGTAAGAACTATACGATTGACAATTTAAATAACACCTTGATATGTACAATCGATTTCTTAAAATTGTAACATTCTTGGAACATCGAATCAATGTTAAAAATGTTTGACTCCAGTTCACTAATATTTGAGATCGGATTTAAAAAGAAAAAGATCATGTGTAAGTCACTACAAATAAATCTTACATGGTAAAATTTATTCTATACATGCATCACGTATGACGCTGCACCTACTTTTGTTCATTTTTCAAATGCTGGTAACAACAGACTAGATCTTGTTTACAGAAAAGTGAATTACACTCTAAGAACGTCCGGTTCAAAGTGAACCGAACTCGGATCAAATGGGCACTTAACCGGAAAAAAAGATCAAATGTTTGACTAGTTTCGGTTCAAAACTAACCATTTTTTTTTAAATGAACCAAATCTAGTAAAATATTTGACCAGATTTCGGTTCAGTGCCCATTTGAACGGATTCGGTTCAAAGCTGAAGCGGACGTTTTTACAATATAGCACTCCTTATCCTAATATTTCCCACCTTAACTGTTAAGATGCCCTGCTACGCAATGGCTACTCCACATGTGTCCACCTCTTGGTTTCGCACCTGGTAAATTTAACTGATCTAGAGAGACCATGGAACCAGCCATGAGCCCAAGGTACCGTACCTTCCCGAATGGTTGATGTTATGAGACCCTACCAAGTAGATCGGATGAAATGTCAAGTTCATCTGTATCTATAACTTTCTATGCAACATTCAATAAAATCTCTAAATCTAATTGTGCTCTTCGTGTCAACAGTTGAAATTTCTACTGGTATAGCAGTGAAACCTATTACGTCACAATTCTATTTTCAAAAAACATTGAGGCTTACATATTAGATACTACATTTGTAGAAAACAGATAAAGCTCCTTATAAATCTTAAAGGGATCGGATCTTTATGAACTAGCCGACTGAGCAGAACCATTAAACAAACCCAACTAGATCGGAAATCAAAGGCTGATTAAACTGAACTCTGTTGCACGTGCTATCATGCTCGTATATTTACAATCAATTGTCGCTGTGTAACCTCTTGTATAGCCTACAACAAGAGACGTAAAATTCGCGAAGTTCAATCCATTTACGGGCTCCGTGACGACGCGGGCTTTGAACAAATCTACCCGGAACCAGTATCAAAACTAAGAACGAGATGGGTAAACGTACGAATTGTTTACATAGGCCCAAGCTGTAATTAGTGTTATGCATTGTACGAGTTTTGTTAAGGGAGGTAAAACAATAATCGGTCTGTGAAACTTTAAACTCATTCTTCACCACGTTTTTTCCTTTTCTCTTTAGGTGTCGTATACTTTCATTTTGCCTTCGTATATGTCATATCACTTCATTGAACCACCTATAGGAGCCTGTTCCTTGAACGAAGTCCATGCTTAACTGATCATTCTATAATAAAGACGGTTTCAAGAGTGAAAATCCCCCAGCAACAAATTAGACCCAGTTTGGTATTCACTTTACTTTCCACAACGAGTAATGGTGCTTACGCACTCACTGCGAAACTTTTTGTCGAATAAACTATAAATAAAAGGATTAACTGCGTTGTTGACGAATCCAAGAATCTGACACAAACGAAGAACTACATAAAGAAATTCACTTTTCTCTCTTGCACTGATTAAAACCAAATCTGGGATCAGTGCAGCGAAAATTGTTGGCACCATCGTGGTCAAGGTTACAACTGCGGTAAGGAACAACATAGCCGTTATTTTACGCTGAGCAATCACTTTCACATCACTATGACTAAAGGTGATAGATTGGGAAACCGTCGCGGACACGGTGGAACAACCACTAACTCCAGCTTCTTCTGCAGGTGTATTTGGGTGGGTGACCGTCTCTGCAATCTGCTTTTTAGACAGTTGGCAGTCACTCGACTTTTGAGATACAGCAGTAGATGTTCCATGTTTTTTACATAACTCACTTTCTTTGTTACGGAATGTATCATTACGGCGCTGAAACTTTGTACTCTGTTTACAGGATATTTCCGAATACCCCCCATTGAATCTGGAATTTGTCAATGACAAGTTGACCCTGTTTCGATTTCTTATGGATCTTAAAACCAAAGAATAACAACTAATTGTTATAAAGATGGCAACCAACGTAATTGAGCAATATATTAGTTGGGAAAAACGTGGCAACGACCGATTGTCTGAATGTAGTTTACAGGAGACAATATTGTATGTATTTTTAGTGATTTTGGCGAATAAAACAGATGGAAACGATACGCTGAAAGACAGTACTGTGCAAAACAAGGATAATATGAATGCTATGCGTACTCTCATTCGTCGTTTAAGAGGGCGACAAACTGCAACATAGCGATCAAACCCAACAACAGCACTGCTTAGAAAAGAGAGAAGTATACATGTTGACCCCAAGAAGTAACTGCTTTTGCAAAGAAAAGGTTGGGGGTTGGTTGTCCCTGTCAGGATGTAAGCTATTTCCAACGGTGTAGTGAAGCAAAGCATAAGATCAGACAGAGCCATAAATGAGATGAACACAAAAGTACAAGATCTTCGAGCTCGTTGGAGGTACACCTTGAGTACTAGAAAATTACCCGGTGTACCAACGCAAAATACAATCAGTAGAAAAATGGAACACACGATATTAGAAACTTGGAGCTGTATCTCCATATCTGAAGAGTAAATGTTCAGATCAAACAAAACCAGTGGTAAAATGTGATCTGGTCACAAAATCCGACGATGTTATTTCAATCGAATTGTACAGGTTCCTGAAAAAGTAAACTGTAGCATATAAGTACAGCTTTAAAGAAAGTCAGGTTTTTGTCAAATTGAATCCACTGTGAATTGAATTTTCTTTTAATTTGTGAGTCCAATCTACCCTATTAATCAACACCAGCAGTACATGTAAAAATATGCATGTGATTGTTTTAATAAATGCGGATACTTTTAACAAGGTATTCTAAATGCTGAGATAATCTAACAGAAAAGATTTCAATTATGATTGATTGGCAAACAAATATCACTTTGAGTGGCTCCACGACGCATTCAATGTTTTACGTCTTTCCCACGTTAAAGAAGGTATCTTTAAACTTCTAAGCTGTTTAAAAAATTTTTCATGTAGAAAGTATTATTGCAGTTGATTTCCTTACTTCTTGGTTAAATACGTAGTAATAGCCTATGACTGAGTTCAACATTTATCCACCCTAGCGTTCACGTTCTTCAAGTATCCAATTATGAGCTTCGACAAAATTCTTTTCAATATTTGTCACCGTCCGACACAAAGATTCGACGAATTTTTTCTTGACAAAGCTTTTCAGTGCACAAATCGAGAATAGCAAGAAATGTAATCGACTTTTCAGATAGAAAGCACACAATCGCTTTTCGTACTTTAATGCTCCTATTTTAACGCACTGCCTAAATTTGTTTTCCTACTATGTAAAATCCACAGTACTTGAGTGAGTAATTCATTTCCTACCTAAAACCAAACGTATTGCAAATGCAAAGTAAGAACTGAATTATCGCTGTGCTGAGAATTGTAAAGAGTATATCTCAGTCAGCGCTATCCCTGAAAATCATTTGTCTTGATAAGTGCAGTATATTTGACATTTCAAAACTCATATAGTAATGACACCAAAAGTATTCAGGTTATTTAAATTTACAATTTCATACTTTTCCTTATACCGAAATATATGATCTTATCCAGTTAGATTTAGCATAAGATTTATTCGCAAGATAATGCAAAGAAGGTAATCTCCACTTAGAGTATTGCAGAACTGAAACATGAACGACTCTTTTGAATGGTTTATGCAAAACATTAAAGCGATGCTAACGAAATTTTAAATCGACCGTAAATGTAGGTCGAAAAGTTATATATTTGTGTGGTCTTTGAATTCTTTATCAGATCCTACTGGCATATTTCGAGAATATCGTCGGTTTTCGGTTCCATCATTCAATATATATAATATATATATATTATATATATATTATATATATATATATATATATAATATATATATATATATATATATATATATTATATATATATATATATATATATATAATATATATATGGATGGATGGATGGATGGATGGATGGATGGATGGATGGATGGATGGAAAATGATGAGAGTGGAAACTAAATCCAGTAATTACGGATTATTGAAATAAAGGGCATTGAATTCCGTTGTCTTATATATAGGCAACCTCCTTCATACCTAAAGCGATCCCAGCAAAAAAGGATTATTTGGAACTATAGTTGCCAACAGTCAAGTAGGAAACACTGTTTGAAATTCAAAACGACTGTTTATTGTTAAGGAGCCTAATGATGGCAATAAAGCAATCATCATGATTTATGCAAATGAGTACAAGAAGTATAAGACTACACTTTGCTGTCGGATTTTGACTAATTTCCGCATCCCCTCTCATGACTTAGAAGGCACACCCATATTGAGCAAGTTATAGGGAACTAGACAAGTATGTTGTAGGTAACTTCGAAACGCGTCGAAGCCCTCAGATTAATTTACATCTTAAGCGACTGGCAATGTACAGGCAAGGGACAAACTTTCCGATCTGCTCTTCGAGATGTAGCAGACGACGTAATCCTCTTGTTCTTTGTTCCTTACACCTCTTAAGCATATTATATGAATGAGTGAACCAACCCCATGGGGTCGGCCATTCGGGTCTTTCCGTTACTCTAGCAACTTTGGAGGGAAAACAACAACTGGCTACAGTATGACCATATGGGAACACTTTACGCGCTACTCTGCTGGAGTGTAAACAATCCCTGGACTACACTACATGCAGTCCGCGCAAAACATTGTTTTCACTCCAACACATTATTGTCATACGGGAAGTGACGTGTCTCCGACCGAACCCATACTGAATAGGCGCATAGAAACAGGCCATTTTAGCTCTAATATAGGCACTTGCCTTATACTGATAGAGGAAATAAATATATGAATGGAAAACTTTGCCTCAAGCAGATTCGAACACACATACTTGTCAATGGTGGATATATAAGGAACGCGAATTACGCAAAGTTCATCAATACCGGCGTAATCGTTAGTAACAGCGGCATACATTGAGTTAATAACGGCGTGATTATCAACAACAGCGTGGTAAATATTGGTAATAACGGCCTGATTTTAAGAAACAACGTGGTATGTATTGGTAATAACGGCGTAACTTTAAGTAAAACGAGGTACGAGTAGTTAACAGCGGCGTGATACGAAGTAACAACGGCGTAATCCTTTTCAATAGCGAGCTAAATGTCGTTAACGACCTTTTCGCGTTCAACAGGCTGATTGTAAGTAAACACGTGAAAGCAGTTACCAACGTGAAAGCAGTCAAAGGCGCTGTTGCAGTCAAGGCAAATTCAATCAACGGCGATGTAAACGGAAGCAACAACACGATTCGCATCAACAACGCAAACTTCAATGGCGCTGTTACCGTATTGGCGATATTTAAAGCACACGGCTGATGTGGAGGCGAGGCGGAATGACTCCGTATCGGCCGGACCAATGCTTGACAGGATGAAAAATAAAAAGGCGCGTAAGTAAATTCGAAATGCTGGAATCCTAGTGAACGATATTTTTTTTCAATCCAGAGATACTGAGTCCAAGCAATGAAAGAACCTGATAGATGAGGAAGGTTTCGAATATGTTCCTAGGGAAATTGCGAAACTCAAAGTCCACGTTAAAGAACAAAGAAGCATATGCCATATGGCGGCAAAACGTTTAGCGCATGGTGTGGTCTCAAATGAAAGGGTGAAGTAAACTATACTGTTCATTGGCGGGAGTAAGAAGCTTTTCTTAGATGGGTGCCAGGGGACGTAGGCTACGTTTCAGACCCCTGGCGAGAATGACCTGTAGGGGCATTTCAAAATAAGAAGAGCCTGAGAATTTGGTCAAAGCATGCAATAATTCGGGGCTCTTCGAAGGGTGGGTATAGATACCTATGCCTCGGCAATACGGTAAAAACCTAAAATTTAAGGGCGCTGACAGGAGCCATTTGGGAGTTGAGCGGTCCGTCGGGGTGCAGGGGCTGCGCCCTACATATGGTAGCATAGGCTATAGAATTAGAATAGGCCTAATACAATAATAAGTGGGATTTTTAAGATCTCGTTTCTCTCAGTCGCAATGAACTTCATATAATTTTGGTTAGTGATATTGGCGCAGCTACGGTAAGGTGACCAGACGTTCCCGATTTTCGGGGACAGTACCCGATTCCAGCGTTCCGTGCCCGATTAAAAAGTGTCCCCGATTTATAAAAATGTCCCTAATTTTGAAATTTCCCAAAACATTAAAAATTAATGTTGCAAAATTAATATTTTGTTAAATGTGTAGGCCTACTATACCTTTCGCAAACTTCAGATGGAGGCTGAGACAGGGTTGTAACGAGTCATGACTCGAGTCACTAATTTTCAAAAGGGAAATGACTCGAGCAATTGTATCATAATTTTACTCATTGAAATAATACAATGACTCGAGTCACTGACTCGACTCGAGTCACATTGAAAGTAGTAAATGACTCGACTCTACTGCAAAATTGAGTGACTAGTTACAACACTGGGCTGAGATAATGGTCCGTAACGCCCATGCACAACGTACGTAGGCAAAAAGTTACCTGCAATCACAGAAATTTCAAGTCAAGAGCACCATTGAATGACTTTTTTTCTGCTGTGATCACACATGTACTGTAGCCAATTGAACAGTAACGAAATGCGGTAGCAGTGGTTCCATACAGGGCCTTGTTTAACATACATACTGGGGGGCCGTGGCCCCCCAGTCCCCTGCACGCCCCCCAGTCAGCTCATTTGGTCCCCCCCTTTGGTCCCTTTTTCTGGAATTCTTGAAACCAGTAGTCTACCAAAGGAAGGAGGGGAGGGGTTCCAACGAGCTCTTGTTTTTTTTTAGTAAGCTGAAAATATTGTAGGCTTATATTTAAGCCACCAGAGGTAAGGAAGTGTGGCAAATTGCTCTTTACTATAACGTACTGGTAACACATAACAGTCAGAAAATTGTAAAAGTTTTACCATACTTTGTATATTAAGGGGCAGACACCACAATATTTTGACGATCTGCCAACAGTTTTAAGAAGATTGGTTTTCCATCCTAGAAAATACTGAAAATACTGTTCCTAGGAGCTTAATACTAGCAGAGCCCGGGGAGGGCGATTTCCGGTAATCTGGGGGGGGGGGGGGGGGAATTTATCCAAACTAATTTTCTGGAACGCTCCGCGCCAACAAATGGTGGCGCTCCGCTTAGATATTCTTCCCACAATCCTTAGCTCCCCAGTCCAAAATCCTGGGTGCATCACTGGTGGAAGTCACTGCCTAATGTTAAGCAGACGGGGAGGGAAGGGGGTACTATAAAATGACCTCACTCAGTGACTAAATAAAATAGGCTATAAATAATGTATGAATTTTCTTATAAGCCATTGGAAGTCCCGTTTCTGGCAATCTTTTTTTCTTCTTTGTAATGTATGCGCCGACTAATGGTCGCGTTCTGTTTAAGTTGCAGGCGCGTGTCCAGAGGGGGTCCAGACCCTCCTGCTCGCGCCGAACTTTTTTAACTTTATTTTTTGTAATGGAAAATGGACTTCAAATGATGCCAAATATTGCACCAGATTGCATCTGAGGGTGCTTAAAATATTCAAAAATTTCTCAGGGGGAGGGGGACACTCTCTCCTCCTCTAGACCCCTTTCACAATACGGCCATTTTAACCAAAAATTAGTATCCAGTAAATTATGAACATTTCCAGTCACATATGATCAGTTCAGAAACATCACCATTTTGCATCTAAGCTACCTTAAATTAACATAAATTTCTCAGAGAGCCCCCTCCCCTTTAGGCCGGCGATCAGGTCCTGCAGTTATCCCCCATGCAAAATCCTGCCTACGCCAGTGCCTGGACCCCCCGCCGTGCGCGGGCACCTTCGCGCGAAAGGGCTTCCCCCTCAGGCCAGACCCCTGTCAGCTGCTGAAAATCCTGGACACGCGCCTGAGTTGGTCCCTTTTGCTGAATCCCCCCCCCCCCCCACACACACACACTAAAAAATTCTTAAAACAGGCCCTGCCAAAGTTAGGGTAATTCGACTAAAACATGGCCAAAGTATCAGGCAAAAAAAACGAAAATGTAACTTCAACAATCAGTTGCATATGGATTTTCCGCACGTGAAATTAGTTCATGGAAAATGCAAGTAAGTAATTTTATTCCAATTTACCCCCCTCCCCCACACACACGCACACACAAAACATGAAAAAGTTTGCTAAAAAATTATAGTACTGTACATGCAGTATCACCATTTTACTTTTGTTCTTAGCAATCTTACGTGCATACAAATGTCTCAAGGGGGAAGAGAACACCCTTTAACCACTCCCTCTCATCAAGCCCCCCCCCCCCCAAAAAAACATTTCCAATGAAAAGGTATTTCCACTGAAGGATAAAAAAATTTTCCCCAATAAACCACCACAACTAAACCTCCAAGGTTAATTAAAAAAGTCTACAATCTCGCACCATTTTGCATCTAGGCTCTTTAAAAAAGCAAAAAAAAAAAAAAAAAAAATTAAAGGGGAGGGGGACACGCCCTCCCCTTACACCCCTCCCCCAGGCCGGCGATCACAAAACATACTGCATCCGGCCACTATCTAGTTGTGCCCCCCCCCCTCGTCGAACTGTTGTGCCACCTTGTACTCCCCCAGAATAAAAAAGTCTGGTGACGCCACTGATCGGAGGGGGGCATTATTTTGATCCTTTACCCGATCCCAAACGGATCTCGTTAGGCCATGCTGTATTTATTCTTCAAGCAAAATTTTTCGTGCACACCTCTAGCTCTGAGTCTGATAAGCCTTCTATCTGTGCATGACTTTGTACAAGCTTCAATAAAATCCTCAAATGCACTGCGATAAAAAAAAAAAAACATCCACTCTTCCAGCAGCTTAAGTACAAGCGCCATGAAACATTGAGCATGTAGCTGTCTTCCAGCTCCCTGCATAGGCTCATTGACTTAGCCTACTACCAATCGTGTTGTTGCTCCCATTTACATCATCGTTAATTGCATTTGCGTTGACTGTAACAGCGCCATTGACTGCTTTCACGTTGTTAACTCATATTACATGGTTACTTACAATCAGCCCGTTGAACGCGGAAAGGTCGTTAAAGACATTTAGCTCGCTATTGATAAGGATTACGCCGTTGTTTACCTCTTGCTGTACGAGGCCACTTCGTAACACGCCGCTGTTAACTACTTTTACCGCCTTGTTGCATAAAGTTACACCATTGTTGCCGATATTAACCACGTTGTTTCGTAAAATCAGGCCGTTATTACCAACATTTACCACGCTGTTGTTGAAAATCACGCCGTTTTTAACTCAATGTACGCCACTGTTACTAACGATTACGCCGTTATTGACGAACTTTGCGTAATTCGCGTTCCATAGATATAGAGGTAGGCAGTTTTGAACCATACAAACGAGGAAACGGTCAAATTAGCTAGGGGACACAAAAGCTACCGTAGGTCGTGAAGGGCTGGCCTACATAAACTATATATATATATATATATATATATATATATTATATATATATATATATATATATATATATATATATATATATATATATATATATATATATATATATATATACAAAAGTCAAAAGAAGACAAACAATGGATACATTCATTTCCAACTATAAATATATACAAATCAGTGAAATACAAAAATATTTCGGGCTGTCTCAGCCTTTCCTCAGTTGTGTATAGGAAACTAGTGCAAATGAAAACTATCCTCACATATAAAGATACAAGCCCCTCTTTTAGAGACCAACTGCTTGACCGCTCATGAAAGCCACATCCTTATTTAAACCCGTCCTGTGAGTATTAAGAGAGATGATCGTATTTAGTTCTCGGTTGCATCTCTCCTGCGCGCTGTTAAAATTTCCGTACAACAAAACACATTTTAAATCGGACAAACTATGCTTAGGCAGATTAAAATGCTCGGCAACGGGGAATCCAGGGCTATTATTTCTTATGCTAAGTTTATAATTGTTAAATCAAAGTCTAAATTTGGTGCTTGTTTCTCCTATGTATGTAACGTGGGGGCACTTTGTTAAGAAAAGTAGGTAGACAACATTACATGTATCACAATTAAAATTTCCTGGTTTTGGAGTTTTGCCTGAAGCAGCGTGAAATATGGATGGGGGGGGGGGGGCGGGGGAGAAAGCTCCATGTGTTTACAAACCTTGTAAACGAGGTTTGTTGCAACTTCTGTTGCCCGTGTTTAGGTCTTCAGCAGCAGTCAGCGTTTTGCGGACTAGCATAGATTTTAAATTGCGGGGTTTTTGTAGGCAACCATTAGGGGTTGTTCAAAAATTTCATGGATGGATGGGTCACACCTTTGAGTATCTCCCAGGATTTCTTAATGCTATTTGTTAGGGGTCGGTTGCATGGATGGTATGTGATAACTAAGGATATACGATCGCATCTATATATATATTATATATATATATATATATATATATATATATATTATATAAATATATATATATATATATATATTAATTTAATTACGGAAGTGTAGATGTGACGTTGCGACTTCTAAAGATAGAAACTGAAGAATGGTGGGAAGTGGACACAATTGTGCGACTGTCCACTTCCCACCATTCTTCAGTTTATTTATATTTATATATATATATATATATATATATATATATATATATATATATCTATTATATATATATATATAGATATAGATATAGATACGAAATAATGTAATTACGCAAGCAAATATTCCTCACTACTCTGAGTTTCTCGCCCATCCGGCCATCATCAGGTAAGCTGACTGACCAAGTTCAAACCTATACCAGTATGCTTACTTCTTCCAAGCACGGTTCGGTGGACGGGGTCTATGCCTTCAACACTGCAAACAGGCATGACATAAATTAGATGAAATATACTTATTTCAAAGCTTTTGACAGTGACTGTTCTTGCCCTTCAGTTGTCAGTAATTCGTAATATTTGTATTTACACTACGCTCAATTTGACATTTCATTTCACATGCATTTTTAATACAAACCATTAACCCATTCACCGCCCAGTCATCTAAAATTTAGCCCAATGGGGGCCGTACGAATATATTCCCGATTTTCTTACACTTTAAATCCTTTGCACATCCGTAATAAGATACATAGATTACGAACCAAGTACCATCAGGTACTCAAACGGTACAACATCCCCATTTTCTTATAGAGTGTACAGAATATTCGCCTTATGGTACAGTAGAGTTATTTTAAAGAATGTAACAAACTACTCACAACGGTACAGTAGTAAAACAAGCACTTTAGGTAGAGCCCATCAGATGGTAGGCGTGTTGAGCGGACCTTCCGTCTCACGCCACGACACAAACGGTTCAACGCCTCTACCGGACCTGCCCGACCCTGCTGGCAACAGGCTTTCTGCGACCTTCATACGCATACACGATACCGTCAACACACTTAACAACCTTTGCAAAGCTCTGTAAATGTAGACCACTGCCTGGGACCCTGGGACTACCTCTCAAGATACTTCTTTACTCCCTGAGGCGAAGTAGAGTAATTCTATACGCCCTAATTTCGTTTTTAACCCAAGCCATTTTTTTTTCTTTTTTTCCTAGGCAGCTAGAACCCATGTGCAAACCTTTGTGAGAAACAATGGAAGTACATACTTCCTAGTAAGCGTCCAGCGTGCCTACATTTTATTCAAATTAACTTTATCCATAGGGAAATAAGTCCTACCAACGATTGTGAATACCATTATACTAGCTTGTATTAATCGCGAATAAAACTACGGAGATCGCTATGTGACACTGTAGAAAATCTTTAAAAATACATGTTCTTATTTTCATCTATTAGACCCTACTAAGAAATATTTAAGGGATTTATTAATCCGTTAAAAGCGGAGATCTATTTGGTCTCTCAGACTTGTTGTGTTGCTCGCATGCCTTTCTCATTTTCACCCTTCTCGTAAGGTATATTTGAACATTGTACATATTTGAATTATTCTTTTATTCATAATTTTCTTCGTTCTTTACTCCCTAAATTTCTCTCTTTGACAGACCTGTTTTATAGCCTTTGCTATTTCAGTTTATCTACGAACAACCCGACTGTGAAGTAACTTGCGAAATAAAACGAATCAAGGGGGAGAGATGTTTCTCTGCTTTCCAGCACCCATGCATTTATGTCAAAACCATACCATCACCTGGCCCTTAGAGCATATAGTATTGAGAACTTGGCTAGTAGAAACGTAGGACAGTAGGATTACGCCTAAACTGCTAGTGAACACTGACTTCTTTACAATCATATCAGTAGTGTAGGCTTTCTCAACTAGTGGCGCGCGCCACTGGTGGTGCGCGACACCATTTCAGCCGGCTGGCTGCATGACAAATGGAAGGAGCGGTGGCGCGCGCCACTGGTGGTGCGCGACACCATTTCAGCTGGCTGGCTGCATGACAAATGGAAGGAGCGGGGGAACGTACACTATTGTTCAGACACTCACACTCTCAACCTGCCAACTGGGCGCACTTACGAGTATCCCGGTAGCTACAGTTACTGTAGGTAAACAGGTGGGGAAGCCCCTGTAATGCAAGCCTCACAACAACTACGGTACACGGAAATGTTACTATGCGAAACGCTGCAGTATACAATTTATTGTGAGCGTTGTGATCAGGCACGTAGCCACGGAGGGCACGGGGGCACGTGCCCCCCAAAATTTTGCAATAAAAGGTCTTGCACTGAAGGAGGAAAAATTTATTACGAGACCAGCCTTATCGGAATACAAATATAGGAAGAAAAGTGTGGGAAAAAGCGCACCATTTTGCATCTAGAGTCCTTAAACTATGCAAAAATTTCTTAGACCCCTCCCCCAGGCCGGCGAAAGTCCCAACACATCCATGTTCCCCTCCCAAATTGGTTATTTTGGCTACGGGCCTGGTTGTGATAAACATCGTTTCACTGTCGTAGCAATGTATAACTTAATCCTTATTCGTCTATTCCTGCGCACAAAAGTGCCAGCGTTTAACACGCACAGTATACTTAACACACACACACACATATTGATCATGGTATGGGGTTTATCAACCGTGACATCATCATATATTGTCTGTTTAGGCTAGTCTTTTTCTTAAAAAAATAGTTTTTAAAACAGCTTACGATTACCGTATGCAGCGTTTAACGACGAGTTGTGCATTGACGGTTGGTGCAATTGTAGGCTGCATATACTAACATTTTGTAGAAATTCTAAAATTACGCCGTTCTCATGGCGTCTCTCCATTGAGCTTGTACATGGCTAGGCGTTTTACGAGGAGTCGCTGTGAGCGGAGTGGTTCCCCTTTTTAGACGCACATGTAACATTCAGTCCTAAATGTGGATTGGTGGGAGGAATACCTCGGTTAGAATGGTGGCGCTCTTTGCATTCTTAACTATATGAGAAACGTGTTTGGGAGTCGATTTGAGCAGCTTCCTCTGTTTGCATGATGCAGTCTCACGGGTGTAATGGTGTGTGAAATTTTCCTCATTTTCTATTTAATTTTTCAATTTTTTCATTACACATTAATTACCCCATTAAGGGAAGGTCTGCTGACACCGAATCAGTGTGTGTACCTCAAATGACCTCTGATCTCCACTTAAAAGAATAGGAATCTCGAGATACCGAGTTTACAAGCAGTTTTTAAGTATTTCGTATTTTCACCTCCGCTGACCTCAGATAACTTTTGACCTTTACCAAAATTGATAGGGTTCACTTTTTTACTATAACTCATCCACACACCAAGTATTAAAAAGATCCATGCTTCGTGCACCTATAAATATATCGTGTTTCCAATGTTTTCGGGTTTGACCTCTGGTGACCTCACATGACCTTTGACCTCCACCAAAAACAATAGGGATCTTTCTCTCAATATTATAATTTTATATCTCAAGTATGAAAAGAATCCATCATTGCTACCAAGCGTCTCAAACACACACACATTCACGCACCCCCTCCCCCCCCCACACACACAAATGTGCATTTTTTTTTAAAGTTTCTTCAGCTGGATGTCAGAGGAAGAAAGACAAAAGCGTTTTTTTTCCTCGCTGGGGTTCTGCTCCCCGAAGAAAATGAGCTACGTTACATACGTCTCCTGATGGGACACTACGACTTAATTGCCTCCATGTGCGTCAGACTCCTACACCATACGTTAACACAACGGACTCCAAGACTGGCTGAAAAAAAAAAACATGCGTTGCATCTGTAAATGCAAGAACTGACTTGTAAAACAGAGTGCATGTGAATAGACCTTACACCGTAAGAATGGAAATAAAACGGAGAACACCGTGAGGTCTCTTACAGTACCAACAATTTCACATGGTGTTGAAAAACAGAAGTAGGCCTACATACGATGCTAGAAGATACTGTCCTTCTAGAGTGTGCCACTCCTCTACTTTTTAACAGTCCCTACTCACTGATTTAAAACTATTTGCTACAGAGGAATTATGTCATAGTCCGACCCGTGGCTTGCGTCAGGGGGCACAGGAGGAGGGTGGCATTCTGGTACAATGCCTTCCCAAAAAAAAATTTCAATACTATTCCCACATGTCCTTCTGAAATCTAATGGTTTCAAAAAGGACCCCTGTGATGGTTACATCTTACTCCTAAAACCAAAAAGTTTGCCCCCTACATTGACAAGCTGGCTATATGGCCACCAAAGACATTCGATAGATGCTTAAATCCTGGCTGATTGAGCTGCGGGTTTACGTACAGTAAAATTAGTAGTTTACGTCGAAGATTTATCAGTCAAAAGTGAACTTCAAATGCCGAGAAACATGACTATTACTAGCTAAAGCTGTTAATGTGTTCAATAGTTCGATATCAACTTGGGTTACTGTACTCAATTTCCTAGTTTTTGCCTGTGGGGCTCAGTTAAGGTAAAACCAGTGAGCCCAAACACATACTTCATCTACACAAACATCTGCAAGAAAAGTGCATTGTGGGACTCCTTGCATTTAAAACAGGCCTCAGGAGATGTGATTCGTAACATGATAGGCTTAAAATGCAGTAGGCAGTCGTCCCAATCAGGGTAAGTATGCCGCGTCACTCTAGTTCATTATGAAATATGAATGTCATGGCCTATTTTCATTCAGGTGACAAAGTTTTTTGTAAGTAAAGTGTGAGAAATTCAAAGAGAATTTCTCCTTGCCTTTTACCTATTGTTTGTAATAGTTATGTTCAAAACGTCTTCAGAGTTGCTTGTACAATGCAATAAGAGGAGATTTGCAAAAAGTTTGCTGATTTTTCAAGCAAATTTTTGGGGCGACCGCCTATTGCCTTTAAACCCCACTTAGACCATGGAATAGTGGGGTTTGTAAACAAAACCCTGTAGGCGCCGTGTCCAATACTCTGAATACAGCAAGATGGCTCGATTTTATCGGGCCCCAGTAAGTAATATTTACACAAACATGACAAAGTGTACCAGGAATTAAATGATGTGTATAAACAGCTTACTCACCGTGTAAACATTAACTGATGATAAAAGTGCCTTCTGAGTACTACAGGGCGTATCGATTAGTCAGAACACTGGTCGGAATGTTTGAAGCCTGCATCGATTTTATACACTAGTTACAATTTTGCGTATTCGTCAAAAGAAGGCAATTACATGTTGGGGGGGGGGGAGGGCAGGGTGTAGAAGATCATGTGCCTCAGTAATATGATTTTGGGGGAATACCTATGTGTCTATCGAAACCAATACTTGGACGACGGAGATATTCCGGTTGATATTTACAAATTTACATGGGCGTGGATCGTGGGGGACGGGGGGCGCGTCCCCTCACTTTTTGGATGGGGGCCAATCCCAAAAGCCCCCCACTTTTTCAATAATGATAAAAACTTCCATAATTATTTTGAGATCAATTTACAATGATTCAACAAGTACAGTACTTAGTATGATAATAACAATAAAGCTTAGGTACAAAAATAGAGCGATTTGATCGTAGTACGAGTAGCGAAAAGTAAATGGATTGTAACATTTCTGTGCAGCCCGTACGGCTTGGCGCTAAATGATCTCGCCAACCAATGTTTCAAGTACATTTTGATAGTATTTACCACTGTTTTTCGATCAGCGAAGTATCTAAGCGCATATGAAAAAACAATGTGGTATTTATTAGGTTGGACACCGCCAAAAACGATGATGTTTTATGGGATTTTCCATAATCGTACGTTTTAAGATACTTACTGAACATCAGCCAATACGATCTCTGATTTTGGATTGAGACATGACGATGACAGGGTCCCAACTTTTTACGTAACAGGTGTAAATAACATAGATTACGAATTGACACTAAATTTTAAAAGCTACATTGCGCCCAAATATGGCACCATTTGCCATATAGACACCTTCCAATTTCTTTTTTTTAAAGGGGAGGGGGACATCCCCTTCGCAAGGACGGCTATTCGCAAATGGTGAAAAGTCCGCCCCTCCCCACCTTTGGAGATGGATCCACGCCCATGCAAGTTTAAGGCTATTTTTATAACTTGATGCAGAGAAAGGCCATTGCGGCCATTGCTCGAACCTTTTACTATACGTGGACACTATACTTATAAGAATGAGTGTGCGTATATACCTATACGACGTACATACAGACGTATACGAAAATGCACACGGATACATCAAATGCACACGGATACATGTATTAGCTTACATATATAGATTACTGTGGACGGTCTGCCTTTCGGTCCCAACGAATCACCACTCTTGTATTCACCTATCAAAATGTTAAGTTACTATTTATAAAGTCTCATGAACCGAAGCCAAAGGGCGAAAACCAAACACAACTTTTCTAGGGAGTTCTGCTTCCCGAAGGAGCTACGCCCCTTCAGGGAGCTGGAAGACCAGCTCCCTGGTCCCTTCAAAGGACAGAATTTAACATGACCAGTACCTCTCGACCTTCAGACCTCTAGGCTACATCATGGGTCTGTTTTACGTGGCCTGTTTTATTTTAGACTGGCTGAAAAGAACAGATACTTAACAGAATTTCAGTCAAAATGTCAAGAAGCGATCATATTCTGATTCAAGTTGTACTATTTTTTTCATCAAGTAATTTTCCAACAAAATAAGCTAATCTTTCACCCATCTTGTAATTCCCTTAACACATTTCACATAGTATACATAGTGACAAGTGAAACAATTGGCATGATTTTTAACTCTGAGAGTTGTTGATGAGATAAAACTGTGATATAACAGACAACATACAAATTGTATATAAAGCGTCAGTAATGACGTCAGCTGGATTAAGCATTTAACTTCTTGTGTACACAAGCGATTGTAGGTATGAAGACAACTGCTATGGATAGCTTTACATGAAGGTTTAAGGCAGCGCTTCTCAACTGGTGGGCCGTGATGCTCTCCCAGGTGGGCCGCGAAATCCGCCATAAAAAATAAAAAATAAAGAAGAAAGAATAAACTTTTTGTAAGGTGGGCCTCAGAAAAATTCTGAGAGTCAAAGTGGTCCTCGAGTTAAAAAAGGTTGAGAAGCGCTGGTTTAAGGTGACTTATTATTTCTTTTAAAAAGTTTAAATCACATAAACAAACTTACTCAGTAACTGGTATACCTACAGTGTAAATAACGTTGAAGTTCAACTATCGTTTTAGCCTGGAAAATATGTTGAAAGAGGTTTAACGAAAACACAGTACTATTAGACGACAATCCCTACCCCTGGCAAACGGAATAGGAGAACTAACAACATAATAGACTCTGCTCCACTGTGTCCTCTCAGGGCACTCAGTATACTCGATTCCTTAGAAAAAAAAACATAATAATGATATTTGTCTAAAACCAAATGGCAAGAAAAAATTCTACTTATGATGTCGATAAGACATAGGAAAGGTTCTGCTTTGGTAGTCGTTAATGTCATTATTTAAATTTGACGACTGACATTGCTGTAGGTAATTGCTGTTGGATGGGTTAGGGAGGGGAGCAGTGGCGGCGGAACAGGGGGGGGGCTTGGGGACTCAGCCCCAGTGAAAAAAGTGAGGGGCTAAGCCCCCCAATATTTGCCAAGTGCTCCAAGAAGTGAAGACGACAGGGAGATTGCAGACATGAGATCCATGTTTCAAGGCTGGGTACGTATATGCAGCTTAGAACACTCGGTAAGTTCCGTTTCCGGCCATCTGGAGAGTTTGTAAAGCCAAAAAATTTCTTGCCCGCTCCGAGCCAACTGATGGTGGCACTCCGCTTAGATAGTCTTGCTAGCACTCAGCCCCCAATGTTTTTATCCGTTCCGCCGCGTCTGGGGAAGGGGGGGGGTTGTATATGGGGGTATGGAACTGCTACCAGCAGGTTGAAATCTGTTCTGCACATATACCTGGTAGTTATTCGTGTAATCAGTGACTCCGTCACCTTCCTTTCGTGCACAGCTATTTGATTTGACCGTATCATAACGCACTATTGCCTCCCTTGTCCACTGCCATCTCTGTCCATTAAAATTTAGAGCATCCATCACTACATACCCTATATTTTAAGGCTGTTATATGGGATAATCCTGCGACCGTAAGGTCTGCAACATTTTGCCAAAGAAAGAAAACGATAAATCTAAACGAATCAACTTTGACAAAGTATCAGTATTGTAAAATAACTTTACTGCGACCTTCTATGACCGAGCTTTTATGAGCTTGGCATGTCTTAAGATTCTATATAGCAACTTTTTGCATACCACTTCGTGTACTAGAAAGATCGGGCGATGATTTCGAGGACACGGTTGTTTGCAGGGTATCGGTGTTTGGTCCAATCTCCTTTCTAAAATTTTGGCTTTCAAAGCTTGGAACTTTTTATATAGCGGCCCTTGGACCCTCTTTTCTTATCTTTGATCGAGGTGTTCCCCCCTGTCTAACTGGCCAGTCAAGGAATTGGAATTAAGTTCAAAATGATCTTTGCGAATAAATCTGGCCAATAGAAGAGAAGCTTGTTTGCGCATAGTCCTGCTTCTAAATACGTAAACATAAGGATTGATTGCACAGCTTGCCATTGCCATCCATGATGACAAGGTGACCCACCATCTACTTTGAGTACCCCCAAGTGGAAATAGCATCACATGAACCCGGGTACCCTAGCAGACCATGCATATGAAAGCTATCACCACAATCCGGTATTGTCAATTCGCTTCTCGTCGAGAACCCAATTCTCTTTATTCTTCTTCTCTTCTCTTTAGAGAGGGCGTGCTATCCTCCTTATGGGCGTACTTTTTTCCATTGGCTGGCTACTCTCTGACATCATTGTCCCGCTTGGGATACTTCTCGCTCGATCATTCTTTTAGCTTCTAACAAAAAATTTTTGAGTTTAAATGAACTCATGTGGAGAAACGGAATACAAAAAATCCAAGGAAAAACAAGAACAAAATGTAACCAATCCGGCACCTTTTTGGTGTAACCTGAGCATGCGTACTGGTACTTGGAGTAAATGATGTGCCTCCACCTAATATGGTGCGGTTATGGCTATGGAAAATGGCGACCTAACACACACCACGAGAATACAAACCAGTAACTTGACCACTACACTTCTCTATGTAATCCATCGGATCTAGTGATTGAAACGTATCGTTCAAAGCTTATTAACAGTAACGTTAGTATGATCGAAGTTAGTAAAAGCGACTTGGCGAATGCCGTGAAGCGCACCATCCGTCCGAAAGAAAACCCAATCTTTGGCAATGACTGAAACAAAAGGTCCACGGCATCACTAGCGGAAACAGTCATAATAAACTGTACCTATACAGCTAAATGAAGAATGTAACGATTGCCTATTGTCAGTAATGCAGGGTTTTTTTGTAAGCAATGATAAAATATGAGACCATTGCCGAGGAACGATGCAAATATGATGTACGCTTAAGCTTGAGGACGAGAAGAAAAGTAATGAAACCAACCCGGGTATATTCATATTGTTATGGTTATGGTCAGGTACCCGAAGTCCCTTTTAAAGTGGTGACTTTCCTCGGAACGCCGGGGTTTGGGGTCCACGTTTTGGGGTGAAAGAAGGATGTCTCCGTTAAACTAACTGCTGTTTGGGGTTGGCATGCCATCTGCTGCACAAGGGCTTCTCACTACGGGATGATTTTGAGAAAATTAAATTTTTCCGATCCTCCCGATTGGTTACCTCAAGATCCCACCATGAAAACTCGTGGAGGAAAGTCATTTAATTTGCTCCGGTTCAGATTCAAATAACATGTAACTGCTAAATTCACCAAACATGGGGACCTTTTATACGGTTTTCGCAGGCTGCAAATGTCACACAGGTCATTTTTCAGGGGCGGATCTGGGGGGGGCCAGACCCTGCCCGGCCCCCCTTTTTGAAAAAACTGCCAAAAAAAAAAAAAATAAATAATAAATACATAAAGAGAAAAAAGAGAGAAAAAACGCGAAAAAGGAGAAGAGCTAGATGAGAAGGACAGAGAAGTGTAGTGATTAGAGACTATGAAGCTGCAATTAGCAAACCTGCCAAAAGAAATTGGAGTCATAGCGCACAGCAGATCAGTTTTTGAACGTCTACTGGGACGTTCACAAACCATGCTATCTTACTACACATGATTAGGATACAATCAATACGATACATTACCGATACAATTACATCGAGCCAATCGAAAAAATTTACGATACCGAGGACAGTGGCGCCTCAGTTGGGATGGGCTGCTATCAAGCCTGGCAAGTGCCATTTCCGGCCATACTGGGATGTATTAATACTTCAAAATTTCTTGGGAACCTCCGCGCCAACCTATGGTGGCGCTCCGCTTACGATAGTAAACGCAGTGGCCTCCCCTCAGTGTAAAACGCCACTGCGTTTACTATCTAAGCGGAATCGCCACCATAGGTTGGCGCGGGGTCAAAAAATTTTTGGAAGTTTTAAATTTACATCCCCAAGATTTGGCCGGAAATGGCACTTGGGCCAGGCTTGTAGCAGCCCATCCCAACTGATTTTGCGCTACTGTCTCGTACGTATTTTTCGATTTGGCTGATGGGTAATTGGTTCGGTAATGTATCGGTTTTGAAATTATCAACATCATTGTGTAGTAAGATAGCATGCATGTGAAAAAACGTCCAGTAGACGTTTCAAACTGATCTGCTGTGCCGCTAACTCCATGCTTTTGCGGTTGGGCCTAATTGCGCTTCAAAAAATTTCTCTAAATCACTCCACTCTCTGTCCTTCTCTCTAGCTTCTTCTCCCTTTTCCGTTTTTCTCTCTTTTTTCTCTTTTATTTATTTGATTTATTATTTTTTATATTTTTTGCATTTTCAAAGGGGGGCCGGGGCCGGGTCGGCCCCCCAGATCCGCCCCTGAAAATGGCATGAACATTTTGCAGCCTGCTAAAACGTTTAAAAAGTCCCCTGTTTGTGAATTTAGCAGTTACATGTTTATTTTGCACTGGACAGCAATTAAATGACTTTCCTCCACGAGTTTGCATGGTGGATCTTGAGGTAACCCAAATCGTGGAAGAGGATCGGAAAATTTACTTTTCTAAAAATCATCCCGTAATTGAGAAGCACATGTGCGGTATGGCATGCACACCATCAGTTATTTAACGGAGCCTTCACCCTAGAAATAACTCGCGTGTGACCAACGGGCGTTTCGAAAAGTACCACTTTTAAAGACTTCTGGTCCATGACCATAACCATAACATAATGACTACCCGGGTGGTTTTTCATTACTTTTCTTTCTCGTCTCTCAAGCTTAATGTACATCATAGTTTGCATCTTTCTCTGGGAAAATTGTCTCTATTTCTCATTGCTTACAAAAAACCTGCATTACTGACAATAGGCAATCGTTACATTCTTCATTTAGCTTGTACATGTCAGTTTTATTATGACTGTGCTAGTGATGCCGTGGACCTTTGTTTCAGTCATTGCCAAAGATTGGGGTTTTTCTCGGACGGATGGTGCGCCTTCACGGCATTCGCCAGTCCGCTTTTACCAACCTTCGCTCATACTATGTCGTTAAACTGTTTAATAAGCTTTGAAGTGATACTTTTTCAATCACTAGAACCGATGGCTTACCATAGAAGAGGTAGTGGTCAGTTACTGGTTTGTATCTCCTCGTGGGTGTGTGGTTAGTCCGCCATTTCAATGCATACCGCCCCAAGTAGGCTGGAGTCACATCATTTACTCCAAAGTACCAGTACGCATGCTCAGTTACACCAAAGGTGCCGATGATTGGGTTTTACATTTTGTTTCTTGTTTTTCCTTGGATTTTTGTTTCCGGTTTCTCACCATGAAGTTTTCATTTAACTCAAATTTTTGTAAAGCTAAAAGATTGATCGAGCAGAATGTATCCCCAAGCGGGGACAAATGATGTCGAGAGTAGCCAGCCCATGGGAAAAAATTACGCCCTCTAAGGACGATAGCACGCCCGCTAAAGAGAAGGATAAGGGAAGAATAAAGAGAAGTGGTTCTCGAACGAGAAGCGAATTGCCAATACCGGATCGTGGTGATGCTTCATTGCAGTCTGCTGGGTACCCGGGTTTTCCCATGGGTGATGCTATTTTCACTTGGAGGGTACCAAAAGTAGATGGTGGGTCACCTTGTCTCATGGATGGCAATGGCCCAAGCTGTGCAAATCAATCCCCTTATGTTTACGTATTTTAGAAGCAGGACTATGCGCAAACAAGCTTCTCTTCTATTGGGCCCAAATTTTTAATTTCGTCAAAGACATCATTTTCGAACTTATTTCCAAATTTCCCTTGACTGGCCAGTATGACAGGGGGGAACCACCTCGATCAAAGATAAGAAAAGGGAGGTCCAAAGGGGGCGCTATATGATAAAGTTTTCCAATCTTTGAATCAAAATTTTTTAGAAAAGGAGATTGGACAAAACCCCCGGGATACCCTGCCAACAACCGTGTCCCTCGAAATGCATCGCCCGATCTTTCTAGTACAACGAAGTGGTATGCCAAAAGTTTTCTATATAGATCTAAGACATGCCAAAGCTCATAAAAGCTCGGTCCATAGTAAGGTCGCAGTAAAGTTATTTTACAATACTGATAACTTTGGGTCAAAGTTTGATTCGTTTTTAGTTATATCGTTTTTCCTTTCTTTGGCAAAAGTTTGCAGAACCTTACGGTGCGCAGGATTATCCATAATACAAACCCTTTATAAAAATTAGGGTAATTGTAGTGATGGATGCCTTCTAAATTTTTAATGTGACAGAGTGATGGCAGTGGACAGGGGAGGCAATAGTGCGTTCTGATACGGTCCAAATCACATAGCTGTGCACGAAAGGAAGGTGACGGAGTCACTGCATTACCGAATAACTACCAGGTATATGTGCAAACAGATTTCAACCTGCTGTTAGCAGTTTTCCATACCCCATCTACACCCCCCCCCTTCCCCAACGCGGCGGAACGGATAAATCATTGGGGGCTGGAGTGTGCTAGCAAGACTATACTAAGCGAGTGCCACCATCAGTTGGGGCTCGGAGCGTGGGCCAAGAAATTTTTTGGCTTTACAAACTCTCCAGATGCCCGGAACGGACTTACCGAGTGGTTCTAAGCCTGCATATACGTACCCAGCCTGAAACATGGCTCTCATGTCTGCAATCTCCTGTCGTCCTTCACTTTCTTGGATCACGTTGGCACAAATATTTGGGGGGGGCTTAGACCCGCACTTTTTCAATCACGTGGGGCTGAGTCCCCAGCCCCCCCCTGTTCCGGCCGCCACTGCTCCCCTCCCTAACCCACTCCAACAGCAAGTACCTACAGGCAATGTCAGTCGTCCAAATTTTAAATAATGACATTACGACTACCCCAAAAGGCAGACCCTTTTCCATATGTCTTATCGAATCATAAGTAAGAAGTTTTTTTTCTTGCCATTTGGTTTAGACAAATATCATTATTATGTTTTTTTTTCTAAGGGAAATCGAGTATACTGAGTTCCCTGAGCGTACACAATTGGAGCAGAGTCTATTATGTGTTAGTTTCTCGCTATTCCGTTTGCCAGGGGGGTAGGGATTGTCGTCTAATAGTACTGTGTTTTCGTTAAACGCTTTCACAACAATTTTCCATGCTAAAACCCGATCGTTGGAACTTCACGTATTTTAACACTTTGTAGGTATATAACCCAGTTAACGGATAAAGTTGTTTTTTTGGTTTAAATTGTGGATTTAAACCCTTTTTAAAAGAAAATTTAATAAGTCATCCCTTAAACAGCGCTTCTCAACCTTTTTTAACTCGAGGACCACTTGACTCTCAGATTTTTCTGAGGCCCCCCTACAAACAAGTTTATTCCCTTTCTTCCCCTTGTAAAATTTTTTATTTTTTTATGCGGATTTCCGGGCGCCCAAACCTGGGAGAGCATCACGGCCCACCATTGAGAAGCGCTGCCTTAAACTCTTATGTAAAGCTAATTCCATAGCATCAGTTGTCTTCATACCTACAAATCGCTTGTGTATACAAGAAGTTAAATGCTTAATCCAGCTGACTTCCATTACTGACGCTTTATTAACATTTGTATGTTTTCTGTTATATCACAGTTTAATCTCATCACCAAACTCTCAAGTTAAAAATCATGCCAATTTGGGTTTCACTTGTCCCCTATGTATAACTATGTGAAATGTGTTAGGGATATTACAAGATAGGTGAAAGATTGCTTATTTGTTTGGGAAAATTACTTGATGACAAAAATAGTACAACTTGAATCAGAATATGACGCTTCTTGACATTTTGTATCTGAAATTCTGTTAAGTAATCTGTTCTTTTCACAGCAAAATTCTAAAAAATAAAACAGGGCCCACGTAAAACAGACCCATGATCAGCCTAGAATGGTCCTGAAGGTCGAGAGGTACGGTCATGTTAAATTCGGTCCTTTGAAGGGACAGGGAGCTGGTCTTCCAGCATCCCCTGAAGGGGCGTAGCTCCCTTCGGGAAGCAAACTCCCTAGAAAAGTTTGTGTTTGGGTTTTTCGCCCTTTTGGGGCTTCGGTATCATGAGACTTGCGTAAATAGTAACTTAACATGTTTATATTGAATACAAGAGTGGTGATTCTTTGGGACCGAAAAGGCAGACCGTCCACAGTAATCTATATATTTATGTTAGCTAATACTTTCCGTGTGCATTTGATGTATCCGTCTGACATTTTTCGTATACGTCTGTATGTACGTCGTATAGGTATATACGCACACTCATTCTTATAATTGAGTGTCCACGTATGTAAAGGTTCGAGCAATTGGCCGCAATGGGCGCTTTTCTCTGCATCAAGTTAATAAAAATAGCCTTAAACTTCATGGGCGTGGATCCATCTCCAAGGTGGGGAAAGGGGCGGCCTTTTTCAACCATTCTGCGAATACCGTCCTTGCGATAAGGGAATGTCCCCCTCCTTTTAACAAAAAAGAAATT
Organism: Holothuria leucospilota; assembly: GCA_029531755.1. Taxonomy (NCBI): domain Eukaryota; kingdom Metazoa; phylum Echinodermata; class Holothuroidea; order Aspidochirotida; family Holothuriidae; genus Holothuria; species Holothuria leucospilota. The sequence goes on along the minus strand of CM055964.1, from coordinate 60,618,066 downwards.
TGGAAGGTGTCGATATGGACTAAATGGTGCCCATATTTTTGGCGCAAATGTAGCTTTTTACAATGAGTGTCAATTCGTAATCCGATTTTATGGTACCCTGTTACGTAAAAAGTCTGGAAACCGCTTATCCATCGTCATGTCTCAATCCAAAAAATCAGAGTCGTATTGGCTGATGTTCAGTAAGTATTCGTAGAAAACGTCACGATATAATGAAAATCCCATAAACATCATCGTATTTTGCTGTGTTCAACCCTTATAAATACCACATTGTTTTTTCATATGCGCCCTTAGAGACTTCGCTGATCGAAAACAGTGGTAATACTAATCAAAATGTACTTGTGAAACAAAATTTGGTTTGGGCGAGATCATCTTAGCGCAAGCCCGTGACGGCTGCACAGAATGTACAATCCATTTACTTTCTCCTCTCGTACCGATCAAATCGCTCTATTTTTGTACCTAAGCTTTATTGGTTATTATCATATCTAAAGTACTGTACTTGTTGAATCATTGTAAATTTGTCTCAAATATTATACTAGAAGTTTTTATCATTTGTGAAAAAGTGGGGGCCTATTTTTGGGAATTGGCCACCTCCAAAATCCAAAAAGTGAGGGGAAACGCGGGGGGGCCCCCCCGTCCCCCCCACGATCCACGCATGTAAATTTTGTAATATTTTCAACCGGAATATCTCCGTCGCCAAAGTAGTGGTTTCGATAGACCACACAGAGGTATGCCCCAAAATCATATTACTGAGGCACATGATCTTCATACACCCTGCCCTCCCCCCCCCAACATGTAATTGCCTTCTTTTTGACGAATATGCAAAATTGTAACTAGTGTATAAAATCGATGCAGGCAGTCAAACGTTCCGACCAGTGTTTCTGACTAACTCGATACGCCCTGTATACTCAAAGGCAACTGTTATCATATTAAATTTGTTTACACTGTGAGTAAGCTGTTTATACACTCAAAAATTTGATTCCTGGTACACTTTGGGTCATGTTTGTGTAAAAATATTATCCTTACTGGGGGCCCGATAAAATCGAGCCATCTTGCTGTTGCAGGTATTGACGGCCGCCTACAGGTTTGTTTTTACTATCACGCTCCCCTATTACATGGTCTAAGTGGGGTTTAGAGGCAATAGCGGTCGCCCCAATATTTGCTTTTGAAAAATCAGCAAACTTTTGCAAATTCTCCTCTTATTGCATTACAAGCAACTCTGAGACGGTTTTTTGAACATAACTATTACAAACAATAGTAAAGGGCCAAGGAGAAATTTCTCTTTGAATTTCTCACACTTGCCTTACAAAAACTTTTGTCCCTGATGAACAATAGGCCATTCATAATGACTAGAGTGGAACCGCGGCTATATTACCCCGGATTTGGGACGACTGCCTACTGCATTTAAGCTTATCGTTTTTGTTTGACAATCAAATCTCCTGAGGGCCCGTGTTTACCACATCAAGGAGTATCCCACAATGCATTTTCTCTTGCAGATGTTTGTGTAGATGAAGTATGTGTTTTGGGCTCACTGTATTACCTTAACTGAGCCCGCCACAAGGCAAAACAGAAATTTGGGAGTACAGTAACCCATTTGATATCGCACTATTGACCCACATTTAACGAGCTTAGCCTACTAGTCCATGTTTCTCGGTCATTTCAAGTCACTTTTTACCTGGGATACTGTCTTCGACGCGGGTATTAAACAAACAAACTAACTACATTTTACTGTAGCGTAAACCGCGCTCAATCGGCCAGGCTTTTTAAAAAGATGGGTCGGCCATATAGCCAGCTTGTCAATGTAGGGGGCAAAATTTTTGGTTTTAGGGAGTAAAATTGTAACCCACACAGGGGTCCTTTTTGAAACCATAGATTTCAGAAGCATTTGGGAATAGTTGAAAATTTGGAAGGCATTGTACCGAGAATGCCGACCCTCCCCCTTGCCCCCTGACGCAAGCCCCGGGTCGGCTGACTATGACTAATTTTCCTCTTTCAAATAGTTTTAAATCAGTGAGTAGGGACTGTTAAAAAGTAAGAGGTGGCACCAACTCTAGAAGGACAAGTATCTTCTATCATAGTATGTAGGCCTACTTCTGTTTACACCATGTGAAATTGTTTTTGGTAATGTAAGAGAACCTCACGTGGTTCTCCGTCTTAAATTTTCCATTCTTACGGTGTAGGTCTATTCACATGCACTCTGTTTTACAAGCAGGTTTCTTGCATTATACAGACATGCACGCTGCGTTCTTTTTTCCAGCCAGTCTTAGCGTTGTGTAACGTATGGTGTAGATAGTCCTGGGGACGCACCATGGAGGGCAATTAAAAGTCGTAGTGTCCCATCAGGAAGACGTATTTAATCGTAGCTCATTTTCTCGGGGAGGCAGACCCCAGCGAGGAAAAAAACAGTGCTTTGTCTTTTCTTCCTCTGACATCCAGCTGAAGAAACCCTTTAAAAAAAAATGTCACATTTGTGTGTGTGGGGGGGGGAGGGGGTGCGTGAATGTGTGTGTCTTTGAGATCTATTGGTAGCAATGAATGGATTCTTTTCATACTTGAGATATAAGATTATAATATTGATAGAAAGCTCCCTATTGTTGTTGTGGAGTCAAAAAGGTCATGTGAGGTCACCATAGTCAAACCGAAAACATTGGAAACACGATATATTTATAGGTGCCCGAAGCTGGATCTTTTAATACTTGGTGTGTGGATGAGTTTATAGTAAAAAGTGAACCCTATCCAAATTTTTGGAAGGCAAAGTTTATGCTGTCAGCGGAGGTGAAAATACGAAATACTTAAAAACTGCTTTGTAACTCGTATCTCGAGATTCCTATTCTTTTAAGTGGGAGATCAGAAAGGTCATTTGAGGTACCTCACTGGGATTCGGTGTCGGCAGACCTCTCCCTTAATGGGGTAATTAAATGTGTAATGAAAAGAATTAAAAATTGAAAAATTACATATAAATGAGGGGAAAAATTTCACACACCATTACACCGTGAGACTGTCATCAGCAAACAGAGGAAGCTGCTCAAACTCGACTCCCAAACACGTTTTCTCATACATAGTTAAGAATGCAAAGAGCGGCCACCATTCTAACCGATGTATTCCTCCCACCAATCCACATTTAGACTGAATGTGTTACATGTTGCGTCTAAAAAGGGGGGAAACCACTCCGCTCCAACCAGCAGACTCCTCGTAACACGCACTAGCCTGTACGAAGCCTCAATGTGAGAGACGCCATGCGCAACGGCGTATTTTTAGAATTTCTACAAAAGTTAGTATATGCAGCCTACAATTGCACCACCGTCCAATGCAACTCGTCGTTAAACGCTGCATAACCCGGTAATCGTACAAGCTGTTTGTAAACTATTTTTTAGAACAGACTTAAACCTAAACAGACAATAGTCTGATTAGTCACCGGGTTGATAAAACCCCATACCATGATCAATATGTGGTGTGTGTGTTAGTATACTGGTGCGTGTTAAACGCTGGCACTTTTGTGCGCTAGGAATAGACGAATAAGGATAAGTTATGACATTTGCTACGACAGTGAAACGATGTCTTATCACAACAGGCCGTAGCCCAAAAAATACCAATTTGGGAGGGGGAACATGGATGTTTGGCTTTCGCCGGCCTGGGGGAGGGGTTCTAAGAAATTTTTGCATAGTTTAAGGACTCTAGATGCAAAAATGTGCGCTTTTTTCCCACCCACTTTTCTTCCTATATTTGTATTCCGATAAGGCTGGTCTCGTAATAAAATTTTTCCTCCTTCAGTGCAAGACCTTTATTTGCAAAATTTTTGGGGGCACGTGCCCCCGTGCCCTCCTTTGGCTACGTGCCTGAATCCAACAGCTCACAATACATTGTATACTGCAGCGTTCGCATAGTAACATTTCCGTGTACCGTAGGGTTGTTTGAAGGGGGGCTTGCATTACAGGGCCCTTTCCCCACCTGTTTACCTACAGTAACTGTTAGCCTCCGGGATACTCGTAATGCGCCTCATTGGCAGGTTGAGAGTGTGAGTGTCTGAACAATAAGTGGCGTTTCGGCGCCCGCTCCTTCTCATTTTCCAGCAGCCAGCCAGCTGAATGGTGTCGCGCACCACAGTGGGCGCGCACCCCTTTCCCTTTTCCTTGTTTCATGCAGTCAGCCGGCTGAAATAGGTGTCGCGGCACCACCAGTGGTCGCGCGCCACTAGTTGAGACTAAGCTACACTCTGGATATTATTGTAAAGAAGTCAGTGTGTTCACTAGCAGTTTAGGCGTAATCCTACTGTCCTACGTTTCTACTAGGCCTGAAGTTCTCAATACTATATTCTCTGGGGCCCGGTGATGTATGGTTTTTGACATAAATGCATGGTGGCTTTGGGAAAGCAAGAAACATCTCTCCCCCCTTGATTCGTTTTATAATTTCGCAAGTGTACTGTCACAGTCGGGTTTGTTTCGTAGATAAACTGAAATAGCAAAAGGGCTATAAAACAGGTCTGTCCAAAGATAGAAATTTAGGGGTAAGTAACGAGAAAAATTATGAATAAAAGAATTTTAGATTCAAATATGTTACAATGTATCCAAAATCTACCTTACGTAGAAGGGTTAAAATGAGAAGGCATGCGATCAAACACCCAACAAGTTCTGAGAGACCAAATAGATCTCCGCTTTTAACGGATTAATCAATCCCTTTAAAAATATTTCTTAGTATGGTCTATAGAGTTAAAATAAGAACATGTAAATTTTTTAAAGATTTTCTACGTGTCACATAGCGATCTCCGTAGGTTTTTATTCGCGATTACTATCAAGCTAAGTATAATGTTATTCACAATCTGTTGGTAGGACTTCATTTCCCATTTGGATAAAGTTAAATTTGAATAAAATGTAGGCACGCTGGACGCTTACTAGGAAGTATGTACTTTCCCATTGTTTCTCACAAAGGGTTTTGCACATGTGTGTTCTAGCTGCTAGGAAAAAAAAGAAAAAAAATGGCTTGGGGGTTTAAAAACGAATTGCGGGCGTATGACATACTCTACTTCTGCCTCCCGGGGAGTAAAACAGTATCTTGAGAGGTAGTCCCAGGGTCCCAGGCCAGTGTCTACATTTTACGAGCGTTTGCAAAGGTTTTTACTGTGTTGACGTATCGTGTATGCGTATAGAAGGTCGCAGAAAGGGCCCTGTTTGCCCAGCATGGTCGGGCAGGTCCGGTGAAGGCGTTGAACCGTGTTTTGGTGTCTGGCGTGAAGACGTGGGGGGGAAGGCCGCTCAACACGCCTACCATCTGATTGGGGCCTACTAAAGTGCTTTGTTTTACTACTGGTACCGTTGTGAGTAGTTTGTTACATTCTTTAAAATATAACTCTAATGTGACCATAAGCGGAATATTCTGTACACTCCTATAAAGACAAATTTGGGGATGTTGGTATCCGTTTGAGTAAACCTGATGGTACTTGGGTTCGTATTCTATGTATCTTTATTACGGTGTGCAAAGGATTTAAAGTGTAATAAAATCGGGGAATATATTTCCGTACGGCCCCCATGTTGGGGCAAATTTTAGATGACTGGCGGTGAATGGGTTTAAATGGTTTGATTAAAAATGCATGTGAAATGAAATGTCAAAATTAGCGGTATGTAAATACAAATATTACAAATTACTGACACTGAAGGGCCAAAGACAGTCACCCTGTCCCCAAAAGCTTTGAAATAAGTATATTTCATCTAATTTATGTCGATGCCTGTTTTGCAGTGTTGAAGGCCTAGACCCCGTCCACCGAACCGTGCCTTTGGAGAAAGTAAGCATACTGGTATAGGTTTGACTTGCGTCATCACTTACTGATGATGGCCGGATGGGTGGAGAAACTCTGGAGTAGTGTGGAATATTTGCTTGCAGTAATTTACATATTTTTCGTATCTATATTATATTAATATATATAATTTTAATATATATATATAACATATATATATTATATATACTATATATTATCTATATATATATAGTATAGGAAACTAAGAATGATTGGGGAAGGCGGACACAAGTCGTCATAATTTGTTAAAACCTGTGCGCTGTGTCCGCTTCCCACATTCTTTCGGTCTTTATACTTAAGAAGTCGCAACGTCACATCTTACACTTCCGTAATATATATATTCTATATATATATTATATATATATATATATATTATATATATATATATAATATTATATAATATTATAATGCGATCGTATTATCTTAGTTATCACATGCCATCCATGCAACCGACCCTAACACAAATAGCATTGAAATCCTGGAGATACTCAAGGTGTGACCCATCCATCCCCATGAAATTTTTGAACAACTCCCTATGGTTGCCTAGCAAAAACCCCGCAAATTTAATCTATGCTAGTCGCCAAAACGCTGACTGCTGCTGAAGACCGAAACCGGGCAACAGAAAGTTGCAACAACTCGTTACAAGGTTTTGTAAACACTTATTTTTTTGGAGCTTTCTCCCCCGCCCCCCCCCCACCCATCCATAGTTCACGCTTGCTTTCAGCAAAACTCTAAAAACCAGGGAAAATTTTTAAATTGTGAGACATGTAAGGGTTGTCCTACCTACTTTTCATTCACGAAGTGCCCTACGCGACATACATAGTGGAGAAACAAGCACCAAATTTAGACTTTGATTTTAAACATTAATAACTTAGTCATAAGAATAAATAGCACCTGGATTCCCCGTTGCCGGGGGGGGGAGCATTTTAATCTGCCTAAGCATAGTTTTGTCCGATTTAAAATGTGTTTTTGTTGTACGGAAATTTGAACATGCGCGCAGGAGAGAGGCAACCGAGAACTAAATACACGAATCATCTCTCCTTTAATACTCACAGACGGGTTTAAATAATGATGTGGCTTTCATGTGAGCCTGTCAAGCAGTTGTCTCTAAAAGAGGGGGCTTGTATTTTTTATGTGAGGATAGTTTTTCATTTGCACTAGTTCCTATACACATCTGTGAGGAAAGTCTAGAGACCAGCCCGAATATATTTTGTATTTCCACTGATTTGTTATATATTTATAGCTTGGAAATGAATGTATCCATTGTTGGTTTTCTTCTTTTGACTTTTGTATTAATAAAAAAATTTGTTTTTTTTTTAAATTTTTATATATAACATATATATTAAATATAATATTTAAAAACATATTTTATATATATATATATAAAAATACAATAAATATACTATATATAATATAATAATATATAGTAATTCATAAAAAAATATATATTTTATGTAGGCCAGCCCTTCACGACCTACGGTAGCTTTTGTGTCCCCTAGCTTAAATTTGACGTTTCTCGTTTGTATGGTTCAAAACTGGGCCTACCTCCTATGTCTATGGAACGCCGAATTACGCAAAGTTCGTCAATAACGCGGTAATCGTTATTAACAGTGGCGTACATTGAGTTTAAAAACGGCGTGATTTTCAACAACAGCGGTGGGAAAATTTTGGTAATAACGGGGCCCTGATTTTACTAAACACGTGGTTAATATCGGCAACAATGGTGTAACTTTATGCACAAAGGCGGTAAAAGTAGTTAACAGCGGCGTGGTTACGAAGTGGCCTCGTACAGCAAGAGGCGTAACAACGGCGTAACCTTATCAATAGCGGAGCTAAATGTCTTTTAACGACCTTCCCCCGGGGCGTTCAACGGGCTGATTGTAAGTAAGCATGTAATATGAGTTTAATCAACGTGAAAGCATTTAATGGGGGGGGGGGGGTGGGGGGGGGGGGGGGTGGGGGGGGGGGGGGGTGGGGGGGGGGGGGGGTGGGGGGGGGGGGGGGTGGGGGGGGGGGGGGGTGGGGGGGGGGGGGGGTGGGGGGGGGGGGGGGTGGGGGGGGGGGGGGGTGGGGGGGGGGGGGGGTGGGGGGGGGGGGGGGTGGGGGGGGGGGGGGGTGGGGGGGGGGGGGGGTGGGGGGGGGGGGGGGTGGGGGGGGGGGGGGGTGGGGGGGGGGGGGGGTGGGGGGGGGGGGGGGTGGGGGGGGGGGGGGGTGGGGGGGGGGGGGGGTGGGGGGGGGGGGGGGTGGGGGGGGGGGGGGGTGGGGGGGGGGGGGGGTGGGGGGGGGGGGGGGTGGGGGGGGGGGGGGGTGGGGGGGGGGGGGGGTGGGGGGGGGGGGGGGTGGGGGGGGGGGGGGGTGGGGGGGGGGGGGGGTGGGGGGGGGGGGGGGTGGGGGGGGGGGGGGGTGGGGGGGGGGGGGGGTGGGGGGACAATGCGCGTAAGGAACAAACATAGCCGTTATTTTACGCTGAGCAAATCACTTGTCTACATCACTAATGACCAATAAAGGTGATAGACATGGGAAACCGTCGCGGACCAGAGTGGAGGACACACAACACCACGCCTGACAAATGGTTACTAACTCCAGCTTACTTTTGGCAGGTGTATTTGGGTGGGTGAACCGTCTCTGCAATCTGCCCCTTTTTTTTTTTGTTAGACAGTATAAGGCAAGTCACTACGACTTTTTAGATACAGACAGTAGTATGTTGCCCTTTTTTATACCATAACGTCGGATTTCTTCTTTTGTTACTGGAATTATAATCAATTCCGCGGCCGAAAGCGACTGACAACTTTTTACGTCTGTTTACGAGGATATTTTCTGAATACCCCCCTATTGCAAATGCTGGCATTTTGTCAATGACAAGTTGCCCACTAGGTTTCGATTTTTTCTTATGGATCTTAAACCGCAACGACATAATAAACTAATTGTTATAGCAAGATGGCAACCTCACGTAATTGGTCAATAATATTAGATTGGGACGAAAAACGTCTGGGTACCGACCGGATTGGTCTGAATGTAATTTTAGAGAAGACCAATATGTTGTCCTGCTATGTTTATAGGTAATTTTGGCGAAATAAAACATAGGGAAAGCGATACGCTGTGAAAGAACATTAACTGTGCAAAACACAGGAATTATATGAATGCTATGGCGTACTCTCATTAGAGTTCGTCGTTTAAAAGATTACGGACAAACTGGCAACATAGCGATCAAACCCAACGACAAGCAACTTCTTAGAAAAGAGGAGTAATGATGCATGTTGACACCCAAGATAGTAACTGCTTTTGCCAAGAAAAGGTTGGTTTTGGTTGTTCCCTGTTCAGGATGTAAGGCTATTTCCCAGCGGTGTAGGTGAAGCGAAAGCATAAGATCAGACAGAGCGAGCCATAAATGAGAGTGCAAAACACAAAAGTACAAGATCTTCGAGCTCGTTGGAGGTACACCTTGAGTTACTAAAGAAAATTACCCGTTGTACCAACGCAAAATACAATCAGTAGAAAAATGGAACACACGATATTAGAAACTTGGGAGCTGTATCCTCCATCTCTGAAGAGTAAATGTTCAGAGATCAAACAAAACCAGTGGTAAAAAATGTGATCTGGTCCCAAAATCCGGACGATGTTTATGGGGGGGGGGGTCATATCTAATTGTACAGGTTCCTGAAAAAAGTAAACTGTAGCATATAAGTACAGCTTTACATGAAAGTTCAGGTTTTTGTCAAATTGAATCCCACATGTGAATTGAACTTTTCTTTTTTTTTAAAAAAAAAAATTTGTGCGTCCAATCTACCACGAAAGGTTATATCAACACGAGATCAGTACATGTAAAAAATTTCATGTGACGTTTTAGGAAATAAGGTACCGGATCTTGAAACTTTTTCACAAGTTATTTCTAAATGCTGAGATTAATCTAACAGAAAAGATTTCAATTATGATTGATTGCAAACAAATATCCTGAAACTTTGAGTGTCCCTCCACAGACGCAATTCAATGTTGTAACGTCTTGTCCCACGTATATAAAAGAAGGTATCTTTAAACTTCTAAATTCTAAAAGCTGGTTTAAAAAATTTTTCATTGTAGAAGAAGTATTATTGTCGTTGATTTCGCTTATTCTTTCTTGGTTAAATTCGTATATCTATTAGCCTAAATGGGTGACTGAGTTTCACATAATTGATCCACCCTAGGCGTTTCCCGGTTTCTTTCAAGTATCCAATTATGACGTATGCGACAAAATTCTTTCAAATATTTGTCACCGTACGACATCAAAGATTCGAGCGAATTTTTTTTCTTTGACGAAAAGATTTCAGTGGCACAAGATCGAGAATAGCAAGAAATGTAATCGACTTTTGCAGATAAAGAAAGCACACAATCGCTTTTCGTGCTTTAAATGCTCCTGATTTTAACGGCAACGTGCCTAAATTTGTTTTCCTACTATGTAAAATCCACAGCTAAATTGAGTGAGTAATTCATTTCCTACCGTAAAACCAAACGTATGTGAATGCAAAGTAAAGAACTGAATTTCATCGATTCTCGCTGTGCTGAGAATTGTAAAGAGTATATCTCAGTCAGCGCTATCCCTGAAAATCATTTGTCTTGATAAGTGCAGTATATTTGACATTTCAAACGTCATATAGTAATGACACCAAAAGTATTCAGGTTATTTAAATTTACAATTTCATACTTTTCCTTACACCGAAATATATGATCTTATCCAGTTAGATTTAGCATAAGATTTATTCGCAAGATAATGCAAAGAAGGTAATCTCCCCTTAGTGTATTGCAGAACTGAAACATGAACGACTCTTTTGAATGGTTTATGCAAAACATTAAAGCGATGCTAACGAAATTTTAAATCGACCGTAAATGTAGGTCGAAAAGTTATATATTTGTGTGGTCTTTGAATTCTTTATCAGATCCTACTGGCATATTTCGAGAATATCGTCGGTTTTCGGTTCCATCATTCAATATATATAATATATATATATATATATATATAATATATATATTTATATAATATATATATATATATATATATATATATATATATATATATATATATATATATATAATATATGGATGGATGGATGGATGGATGGATGGATGGATGGATGGATGGAGGATGGAAAATGATGAGAGTGGAAACTAAATTCCAGTAAGTACGGATTATTGAAATAAAGGGCATTGAATCCGTTGTCTTATATATAGGCAACCTCCTTCATACCTAAAGCGAATCCCAGCAAAAAAGGATTATTTGGAACTAGTTGCCGACAGTCAAGTAGGAAACCACTGTTTGAAATTCAAAACGACTGTTTATTGTTAAGGAGCCTAATGATGGCAATAAAGCCAATCATCATGATTTATGCAAATGAGTACAAGAAGTATAAGACTACACTTTGCTGTCGGATTTTGACTAATTTCCGCATCCCCTCTCATGACTTAGAAGGCACACCCATATTGAGCAAGTTATAGGGAACTAGACAAGTATGTTGTAGGTAACTTCGAAACGCGTCGAAGCCGCTCAGATTAATTTACATCTTAAGCGACTGGCAATGTACAGGCAAGGGACAAACTTTCCGATCTGCTCTTCGAGATGTAGCAGACGACGTAATCCTCTTGTTCTTTGTTCCTTACAACTCTTAAGCATATTATATGATGAGTGAACCAACCCCATGGGGTCGGCCATTCGGGTCTTTCCGTTACTCTAGCAAACTTTGGAGGGAAAACAACAACTGGCTACAGTATGACCATATGGGAACACTTTACGCGCTACTCTGCTGGAGTGTAAACAATCCCTGGACTACACTTACATGCAGTCCGCGCAAAACATTGTTTTCACTCCAACACATTATTGTCATACGGGAAGTGACGTGTCTCCGACCGAACCCATACTGAATAGGCGCATAGGAAACAGGCCATTTTAGCTCTAATATAGGCACTTGCCTTATACTGATAGAGGAAATAAATATATGAATGGAAAACTTTGCCTCAAGCAGATTCGAACACACATACTTGTCAATGGTGGATATATAAGGAACGCGAATTACGCAAAGTTCATCACTACCGGCGTAATCGTTAGTAACAGCGGCATACATTGAGTTAATAACGGCGTGATTATCAACAACAGCGTGGTAAATATTGGTAATAACGGCCTGATTTTAAGAAACAACGTGGTATGTATTGGTAATAAACGGCGTGTAACTTTAAGTAAAACGAGGTACGAGTAGTTAACAGCGGCGTGATACGAAGTAAACAACGGCGTAATCCTTTTCAATAGCGAGCTAAATGTCGTTAACGACCTTTTCGCGTTCAACAGGCTGATTGTAAGTAAACACGTGGAAAGCAGTTTACCAACGTGAAAGCAGTCAAAGGCGCTGTTGCAGTCAAGGCAAATTCAATCAACGGCGATGTAAACGGAAGCAACAACACGATTCGCATCAACAACGCAAACTTCAATGGCGCTGTTACCGTATTGGCGATATTTAAAGCACACGGCTGATGTGGAGGCGAGGCGGAATGACTCCGTATACGGCCGGACCAATGCTTGACAGGATGAAAAATAAAAAGGCGCGTAAGTAAATTCGAAATGCTGGAATCCTAGTGAAGCGATTTTTTTTTTCAATCCAGAGATACTGAGTCCAAGCAATGAAAGAACCTGATAGATGAGGAAGGTTTCGAATATGTTCCTAGGGAAATTGCGAAAACTCAAAGTCCACGTTAAAGAACAAAGAAGCATATGCCATATGGCGGCAAAACGTTTAGCGCATGGTGTGGTCTCAAATGAAAGGGTGAAGTAAACTATACTGTTTCATTGGCGGGAGTAAGAAGCTTTTCTTAGATGGGTGCCAGGGACGTAGGCTACGTTTCAGACCCCTGGCGAGAATGACCTGTAGGGGCATTTCAAAATAAGAAGAGCCTGAGAATTGGTCAAAAGCATGCAATAATTCGGGGCTCTTCGAAGGGTGGGTATAGATACCTATGCCTCGGCAATACGGTAAAAACCTAAAATTTAAGGGCGCTGACAGGAGCCATTTGGGAGTTGAGCGGTCCGTCGGGGTGCAGGGGCTGCGCCCTACATATGGTAGCATAGGCTATAGAATTAGAATAGGCCTAATACAATAATAAGTGGGATTTTTAAGATCTCGTTTCTCTCAGTCGCAATGAACTTCATATAATTTTGGTTAGTGATATTGCGCAGCTACGGTAAGGTGACCAGACGTTCCCGATTTTCGGGGACAGTACCCGATTCCAGCGTTCCGTGCCCGATTAAAAAGTGTCCCCGATTTATAAAAATGTCCCTAATTTTGAAATTTCCCAAAACATTAAAAATTAATGTTGCAAAATTAATATTTTGTTAAATGTGTAGGCCTACTATACCTTTCGCAAACTTCAGATGGAGGCTGAGACAGTGTTGTAACGAGTCATGACTCGAGTCACTAATTTTCAAAAGGGAAATGACTCGAGCAATTGTATCATAATTTTACTCATTGAAATAATACAATGACTCGAGTCACTGACTCGACTCGAGTCACATTGAAAGTAGTAAATGACTCGACTCTACTGCAAAATTGAGTGACTAGTTACAACACTGGGCTGAGATAATGGTCCGTAACGCCCATGCACAACGTACGTAGGCAAAAAGTTACCTGCAATCACAGAAATTTCAAGTCAAGAGCACCATTGAATGACTTTTTTTCTGCTGTGATCACACATGTACTGTAGCCAATTGAACAGTAACGAAATGCGGTAGCAGTGGTTCCATACAGGGCCTTGTTTAACATACATACTGGGGGGCCGTGGCCCCCCAGTCCCCTGCACGCCCCCCCCCAGTCAGCTCATTTGGTCCCCCCCCTTTGGTCCCTTTTTCTGGAATTCTTGAAACCAGTAGTCTACCAAAGGAAGGAGGGGAGGGGTTCCAACGAGCTCTTGTTTTTTTTTTTAGTAAGCTGAAAATATTGTAGGCTTATATTTAAGCCACCAGAGGTAAGGAAGTGTGGCAAATTGCTCTTTACTATAACGTACTGGTAAAACATAACAGTCAGAAAATTGTAAAATTTTTACCATACTTGTATATTAAGGGGCAGACACCACAATATTTTGACGATCTGCCAACAGTTTTAAGAAGATTGGTTTTCCATCCTAGAAAATACTGAAAATACTGTTCCTAGGAGCTTAATACTAGCAGAGCCCGGGGAGGGCGATTTCCGGTAATCTGGGGGGGGGGGGGAATTTATCCAAACTAATTTTCTGGAACGCTCCGCGCCAACAAATGGTGGCGCTCCGCTTAGATATTCTTCCCACAATCCTTAGCTCCCCAGTCCAAAATCCTGGGTGCATCACTGGTGGAAGTCACTGCCTAATGTTAAGCAGACGGGGAGGGAAGGGGGTACTATAAAATGACCTCACTCAGTGACTAAATAAAATAGGCTATAAATAATGTATGAATTTTCTTATAAGCCATTGGAAGTCCCGTTTCTGGCAATCTTTTTTTCTTCTTTGTAATGTATGCGCCGACTAATGGTCACGTTCTGTTTAAGTTGCAGGCGCGTGTCCAGAGGGGGTCCAGACCCTCCTGCTCGCGCCGAACTTTTTTAACTTTATTTTTTGTAATGGAAAATGGACTTCAAATGATGCCAAATATTGCACCAGATTGCATCTGAGGGTGCTTAAAATATTCAAAAATTTCTCAGGGGGAGGGGGACACTCTCTCCTCCTCTAGACCCCTTTCACAATACGGCCATTTCAACCAAAAATTAGTATCCAGTAAATTATGAACATTTCCAGTCACATATGATCAGTTCAGAAACATCACCATTTTGCATCTAAGCTACCTTAAATTAACATAAATTTCTCAGAGAGCCCCCTCCCCTTTAGGCCGGCGATCAGGTCCTGCAGTTATCCCCCATGCAAAATCCTGCCTACGCCAGTGCCTGGACCCCCCGCCGTGCGCGGGCACCTTCGGGCGAAAGGGCTTCCCCCTCAGGCCAGACCCCTGTCAGCTGCTGAAAATCCTGGACACGCGCCTGAGTTGGTCCCTTTTGCTGAATCCCCCCCCCCCCACACACACACACTAAAAAATTCTTAAAAAAGGCCCTGCCAAAGTTAGGGTAATTCGACTAAAACATGGCCAAAGTATCAGGCAAAAAAAAAAAAAACGAAAATGTAACTTCAACAATCAGTTGCATATGGATTTTCCGCACGTGAAATTAGTTCATGGAAAATGCAAGTAAGTAATTTTATTCCAATTTACCCCCCTCCCCCACACACACGCACACACAAAACATGAAAAAGTTTGCTAAAAAATTATAGTACTGTACATGCAGTATCACCATTTTACTTTTGTTCTTAGCAATCTTACGTGCATACAAATGTCTCAAGGGGGAAGAGAACACCCTTTAACCACTCCCTCTCATCAACCCCCCCCCCCAAAAAAAAAACATTTCCAATGAAAAGGTATTTCCACTGAAGGATAAAAAAATTTTCCCCAATAAACCACCACAACTAAACCTCCAAGGTTAATTAAAAAAGTCTACAATCTCGCACCATTTTGCATCTAGGCTCTTTAAAAAAGCAAAAAAAAAAAAAAAATTAAAGGGGAGGGGGACACGCCCTCCCCTTACACCCCTCCCCCAGGCCGGCGATCACAAAACATACTGCATCCGGCCACTATCTAGTTGTGCCCCCCCCTCGTCGAACTGTTGTGCCACCTTGTACTCCCCCAGAATAAAAAAGTCTGGTGACGCCACTGATCGGAGGGGGGCATTATTTTGATCCTTTACCCGATCCC